>CM068368.1:850862416-852154918 GCA_034769895.1 Magicicada septendecula
CAAACAATTTCCACATGAATCTTTTTGTCTATTTTACAATGTCTCAACATGCATTCTTTACTTAAACTAATTCTCATTGTAACATGCTATCATAAGCCAAGAGTATATTATTAATTTATATGCAAATCTCATCTATTGCAATATATATAGTTCAGTCCAGTTAATCAGAAATATGTAATGTTTGACTACTTAGTGGGCCCAAGAGCGGTTGTTTTTGATTGCTGTAATATCATACTCAGTAATAAGTGGTAATAACAGAATAAACTGTTAACTGTCATATTATATTACGAGACGGTCATTCTCTTGCGACCGTCAAGGTTTACGTATTTCTGCCTGTTCCAAATCAAACCACCTCAATCTCGGTGAATCACATTTCATTCCCATGTAGAGCATACTCCACTGTAGTCCTCAGTATTCTAAGTATTTAAGTTACGCAACTATCCATAAGACTTTCAACTAACAATATAATTATGATGATATAATTACGCAAAAGCCGTGTAATATTATCATTATATACTCTTAGTTACAAGTCGCTAATTTTGTAGTAAGTAGATATGTTACAGAAACGCAATTGGACGGGTATTAGTAACCTAATAGCATTAGATTGTAGTAATATTAATAACCACGAAGTTCAAATGTAGTTTATTATACTGTGTATAGTACTATGTACTAGTATACAACTGAAATAAAATATAGTCATTATTCATCATATACAGGATTTTTATCACAGAACATTTTGTTACCATAAAATATTATACTTAACCGTAAAATTCTGTACTCACTAATATTGAAGGGAGTAAGACAAGGCTGCTGTATATCGCCGAAGTTTATATATATAATACTATATATTTACACACACACACACACACACACACACACACGCGCGCGCGCGACATGTTTAAAACAGAGAAATCCTATGTTCACCCAGGGATTTTTCTGAAAGGAGTATTTTTAAACTCCATTTTGTATGCAGATGATATGGTAATAATTCAGAACAGCGAGTATACGCTACAAAGATCAATGTTCATACTGAATCGAATAGCAGATAAATATAGCTTTAAAATATCAGCGGACAAGAGTAAAACATGGCATTCAGAGGGAAGCAACCTGTTAAAAATAGAGTTATGGATGGAAAGAATATGGAACAATTCTACGATTTCAGTTACTTGGCATGTTACGTTACATATGGGACGGAAATTGATCTCGATGAAAAACGATTTAAATTTATGAATATCTGAAGAACAATTCGCAGATACCTTAAAAATGATACAAAGAAGGAAACAAGGATAAGGTTTTTTAACACGGTAGCGGTACCAGTTTTGATGTATCGAGATGAGGCCAGAGTGATGACGCAAAGAGACAAAGCAAAGATTCAGGCAGCGGAGATGAAGTTTATGAGGAGTACTCTGGGCTGAACAATTCTTCATGGAAAGAAGAATTTGGATGTAAAAACGGAACTGGGGGTCGACCCATTGTTGGAGCAGCCAAGGAGCAATAAGAGAAGGTAGTGTGAACATTTGGGAAGAATGGCTGGTTACAGTATTCCAGTGCTGGGAATGGAATATAGACCGTTGGGGAAGAGAGATGTAGGATTGCCGAGAGAGAAGTGGGTCCGGAACCTAATCTGGATGAACCTAATCCTTGAGGTTGATGATGATGAGTAATATTAAACGTTATTGTTACATGCAATGTTTGACAATAGTCACACTAAGTTATTTAACAGTTGTCGGTGATTAATCTTTTGCTTTTTTTAAAGAAAAGTTCAGAGATTAATTTTATTTGTATTTAAACAATTTATAAATTTCTATGCGCTTGCAAAGTGTAATCGAAATTAGGTTATTTGATCCAAATGTACTTTTGATAATTACACACTACGTTAACACACTTACTGCTAGTTAATATAATTAAACAGTCGGTTCATTAGTTCGTTCATTAGCGTCCCAGTCAGCTGGCAACACGTTTGCCTTACCACAGCTGATGCTGTAAATCAATACGGTTTGCACTGCCACGCCGATAACTAATGTCGTTTATCGTGGCGGCATTTATGGGTCACAGATTAGATGCACGAGAGGTATAAAGGTGAAAGCCGGTTTAGGCTGTAAGGTAAAACTTTACGTTTTTACTTATAAAAAACTTAGTGTTCCGAGTCGTCAATACTATAGTGATATTTAGGTATAAAGGCTTAACAGCGGAACGATTTTCAACAACCATGGTCTGATTCATTACTATTATACGCCGTCCCTGCATTTGTTAACAACTTATACATAATGTGACTGTAGGAATGTAAAATATTTTGTTTATTTCAATTACTTCACAATTCTGTTAAAAAAAATCCAAAATTACCTTAATTCTTGTTACTACCATTGTATTAGTGTTACTCAAACGATCAAGCATTTACAATTTTTTCAGACAGTTTTCTTTTTAATTAGGCTACAAATATTTGGTTGAACGTATTGTGTTTAAAATATCTGGGTTGTCAGCTGCATGGATTGTCGCTTTCAAACAGTAAATAAATAACTGAACACTAGAAAACTTGTTACTCACAACTTTAATGAAAATTATAATAAACCAAGACACTTGTTGGTGATTTTAATCATTGTCATGACCATTATATTATTTAATGTATGTTAAGAAGAAGAAACAAACGTATTGAAATAAACGGTTTGGCATTCGCAGATCGCTTTGCTATACTTTCTGAACATTACATCTGCAGTAACACAAGTTAATTTTTTAGAGGACATAGTCAGTAGAACGGGTCTAAGAATTTCTGAAAAAAAAAAAAAAAAATTTCTCACAAACATTAAAAACGCGCCAAAATTCCTGGTAACAGGTATTGGTCAAATAGAGAGGGTCCGAAAATTTAAGTATCTAGGAGAGATAATTCAAGAGAATGGCTTGGAAAAATCTGCTATAGTAGAAAGGATTCGTAAGATGGAAAGGGCATATGGTATAATTATAGATATTTACACTAAAAAGTGCATATCTAAAAATGCGAAAACAAGGCATTACAGTACAGTAGTGAAGCCAAATATTGGAAGGACGAATTATTAGGAAAATACTAGGCCCACGAAAAACTTCAGAAGGTTGGAAATTAAGAAGTAGGCCTAGTGATGAAATATATCAAAGTGTAGAAAATATAACATAAACAACGAGAAAAAGAAGACTATTATTTTTTGGACATTTATATAGAATGGACGTCAATAGGTTGACAAAGCAAATCTTCAGATATCTGTGAACGAAGAAGTCAACATCAAGTTGGATTAAAGGAGTCTAAAAAGATTTAGGAAAAAATAATATACACGCAGAAGAAGCAATTAACAAAGAAGTTTTTCGGGCAAAAGTGTTGAAAATGGAGGGTGTCCAGGGTAGGAGAGACAAAAACGCAGGTTCAAAGTGGACTGAAGACAGGAAGAAGAGACACAATGAGAAGATGAAAGAATATTGGAAAAAAGAAAAGAGCAAAGAGTAAAGAATTGAAATTGGCATGTGGTCCTTAGATGGCCGATACGAAAATAAAAGACACTTGTAAACAAGAACTTTTCAAGTGTACGATTGATTAACACACAGTAGTACAAGGAACAACAAATGAGATTTGCATAGTTAATACTTTCACAACAAATACTACAGCTTACCAATTGGTGTCTGTACCAATGACAAACGTCCCCACACAAGCGTACACAGTTACCAACAATACGCCTTATTGCTTCCTTTCACAATATACAAAAACCGTCTACGGTGTAAATGAAGATTACAAACCTGACCCTTCACATACAGTTTTAATCGGCTCTACTGTTAACAGTATTTGACCTTCCCCTTCTTCTCCTCTTCAAGGATTAGGTTATATAAACCTGTTCCGGCACACATCACATCCTAGGACGTCTCTTCTACCAAAGGTTGTATAGTTCACTGCCACTTTCGGCAATTGATCCTCTGTCATCCTTTTCAGACGATCCCACCATTGTCTTCTGTAAATTGAAATAATTTAATTTATGTCCTTTACTTTGAGTTCTGCTCTGACGTCCTCATTATTTATTCTATCTTGCAACGTATAATTTAAAGTATTTTGAAGTAACTGCATTTCAGCACTCTGAATCTTGCCGCATTCCTTTCTTGTCATAACACACGCCTCACTGGCATAAATGAATGTGGGTTTTGCAATTGTCTTATAAAATTTAATCCCTGTGCTGTGTCTTGTTTTATTTCTAATATTTATATGAATCGTATCACAAATATTCCTAAATTTATTTCATTCTTCTCTTCTCTCTTATATATATTCAGTTTCATAGCTTACTGCACAGCGGAGATATTTGAAACGGCTCACTAGTTCTAAAGTGTTCTTGTTTATAACTCTCTTAGTCCTCACTGGATGTTTAACTTTAAATGCCATGATTTAGGCCTTTGTTACTGAAATTTTCAGTGCGTACTCTCTTGCCACTACTTGTAATTTGACCTTAAAATTAATTTTAGAATGTAGCATAAATTGTTTCCCGTAGAAGAATGAAACTCCCCAAAGATTCCCAACAGATTTTAACTGTTTATAAAATGGTTTTTATAAGAGTATCGACCTTGCTGATTAGCCTTATCAAGAATCTCAGTTTGTATCACTTATATTCACAGATTTGTTTTTTTTAATTTTTTCTTACAATTTTCTTAAAACTTTCTCAAAACACGAAAATAAATCCTTCTGCGTTTTTAAAGGTACCCATGCCTTTCATGGTAATTATAAAGGTATTCATGCAATAATTTATAAAGGTAATTCATGCCTACATAAGTTGAAATAATTTATAAACTGTCAAATTACTCAAAGTATAAAACGTCATTTAAAAACAACGCAAGTTTTACCTGAGTTTCAATTGTTAAAAGTGTAACAGTAACGATAATAAAAATACTGCAGTAAAAGAAGACATCAGTTAATTCGTAGCACCCACTCTTACATTACTGCCAGATCGAAGTTTAGTTTTCTACACTGATTAAACACAGTTGTAAACTGGACACTTTAAATACTAGGGAATTGGGACAAGCAGCTTCTACACTAATTACTTCGAGAAACAACCTATACACAGGACTGTTCTCACTACAGCAACTTGAAGAGATATAGATTTGACCTCAATTGTCACTGCTCCTTCAGACTTTGTGCTATTGAGTGTTCAAGCACATGCTTGTGTGCTTAACGTAGAACACACACAGAAAAAAGATACAGTTAATGTGGCAACAGACTTTAGCTCATGTGAGTATTACTTAGAACGACTCAATATCAAGCATGTGAAAAAATTATATATGTTGTCCTATAATTCAATGTTAGTGTAACGAAACTGTTAACGTAATTAGTGAATTCTATTAAAAATTTTCAGTGGAAACACATAGTAATATGAAAACCGTATAAAACCCTTATAGTTTTTACTCTTTTAATAATAAAAGAACTATTTACTATTAAAGCCGATGGATTATTTTCCGAATTGTATTTTTCTACAATAAGACGAGATAAAAAAAATTTTCACATTTTTGGTGAACTGTTAGAGATTTTCTCAGCGAACACGCTTTTAGATACTAGCCCAAAACACCAGTAGTTTCAAGGATTATTTCCCGTTGCTGCCGAGAGGTTGGTTGACTAAAATAAAGGAGCATATTAACCACATTTTTTGTTAGTATCTTTAGTACATACATCTTTGGTATTAATCATTCAAAATTGGTGCAGACAAGTATTTCTTTATTTAACACATTCAAATTTGCAGAAAAATTTGTCTTCTCATTAAAAACCGAGACATTTATTTTCAAACCTTTTCAAGTAATTTCCGAATTATTAGAGTAATAATGAATTAAAAGTTAAATATACATGCGTATATTAATTAAGTATACATGCGTTAAATATATTGTTACGACGGCCTATGATCTCGCACAATGATCGTCGTATGGTGCAGTGGAAAACAAAATACAGGCACCAATGAAATCACTAATCACCAGCTCTAATTATTCACAAATATAGTTTCTGATCAACTTGTACGATAATCCTAACACAATGTGTCTATACGCAATAATAATGTCAACTAATATAGTCCCGCAAAATTTTAAAACAATAACACTTCACGACAATACTTGAATAAATCGGCACTTAAACTCATTCAGTAATCGTCGACGTAAACTGACACTGAGCGTCGCTGAATACTTACATTCATACTTAAAGTGACAGAGATTCCAGAATAATCTCTCACGTTGGATGACGTGTTAAACAAACAGGCGCTCTCGAATCCACTGGAAACAATGTCCTTGAACTCAGTACGCTGACCTCGTGGTCTGGAATAGTCTCGATTATTAACGCATGATTAGTGTCACGTAATCGTCTTTTATCACAAAGCAGCAGCAATATATACTCACGCACATACATTACAGCTGGGCTCTGCTGGGATAGCCGAGATACTTGTAGAACGTTCCGTATTACGTAACAGTATACTTAAAATTTGATTACAAATGTTTTACACATTCAATAATATTAAACAATAATTAAAAACAAAATTCAATAACTTAATATTAGAATGTTTTTAGAAGAGTAAAGCATATTATTTAATGTCTCTCTGAATGTTTAAAGCATAATTTCGCATTTTATCGTTATATTATAACGAAAGGTTTTTGAAGGTATTTGGGTGTATTACTTTAACAACACATTATCATGGAAAACTTAATTTTATAATTTTTATTTATAATGCGGTACAGTGCTAATGTCCCTACGACCGTTAAAACAAACTGATAACATTTTATATTTAATAAGAAGGAAGCAGTTTATCTTTCATAGACTTTTTTGTTTACTGTGTTCGTCGTTGTTACAAAATGCTTGAAATTCCAGTTAAATGTTTTACGTTTACTATAATGTAGGCCTATAGCAGTCATAGACAACCTTTGAATTTATGGGAGCGCATATATATTTGAGGACTAGTTTGATGGGCGCACCGCTCCCCACGACATCAGTGGAAAAAAAAAGGTGCTGAGTTCAAAAGTCGGACGTTACAAACATTAACTGTCGCTTTATAATACCCTTGCGCCTTTATCTAGCGCCATGGAACATGGAATTAAAAAAAGCTTTACAGTATTTTCCATGTAAATTTGTAAACTTTTTCACATTAGGAGTAGGTAATCAAGAATTTTTCATCATGCAAACGCACGTTAGAACTAACAAAGCTTTAAACAAAACAACGGTTAAACAGAAAAACATTTTAATAAAATAAAGTAAAAAACTTACCACAATAACACTGTTTATTTTCATAAAGTGCACAGGAATGTAAAACCTGAAAAAATCACTTTAAGGAGAAAGGTGTTTACAGGCTCTGGGCGACAAGCTCGACAATCGTATTGGGGAAAGCCGTAGCGCGGTCCGGTAAATGGTATGTACAATTTTATAATACAGTAGTTGGAAGCAGGTAGAATGCGGGTGCGTTCCTTCGTTCAAAATAAAATAAAATTACAAATTGATTCGCGGGCGTGTGAAACCTTATAGCAGGGCGCAGGGTTGCTGTATTATGGTATTATAATTTCCTTTGCATTAGTAGACTAATAGTATAACAAAGGTTAACGGCTGCCTTATAAATATCAAACTCTTCGATATGCGTCGTGAAGTACTGATTTCGCCTCCTCTGAGATGTGAGTACAATAATGTAGCGACTAGAGCTAAATTCAATGTATGTTTGTCAATACAATCAATTAATTGTTCCCAGCCGGAGAACTATTGACATAGACGTGGTTGTCTCGTAAATGTAGTCAATCAACATACGTATAGATGTATCAGAATGTCTTTAATAATTGAAAACAATGTGAAGAAAGTAACTCCTTTTTATTGGGCATTGAACGTTTTGGTGTCTTACATATCTACATCTTTTAAAATCTAACCTCAGTTTTTTTTTTAATTTTTATTTCTAATATGCATTTCATTTCTCAGTCAATAGAATGATTAAAGTCAAGTTGGAAAGGTATATTCTTTGTCGGTTTGTTATCCTATTCCTGTAAATAATACAAGAACCTTAACAATAACCTTAATTTCAGACAGGCATCGATTTGTTAAAAATCGAATCTGCAAAGACTCTGGATTACAAATATCCACACGTAAGACCAAGGTGATGGCTTTCGTGGAATTGATCCCGTACGGGCAAAAATTGTTATAGATGGTACTGTCCTGGAACAAGTTAGCAATGTTGAATACCTGGGTTACAGTGTGTCTTATAATGCAAGCAACGGCGTTGTGAATAAGTTGCATAAGTTCAACCTTATGTGCGGGACCATTAGGCGAACCCATAAGTCAGCAAGTAAAGGAACACGCATAAAATTCTCTTCTCCCACGCTTCTTTATGGGTCTGAGAATTGGACTTTAACAAAAGGCCAGGCCAGTGGCAGCCAGTGGTAGCGGCTGAAATGAGATTTCTCAGGCACATGGTAGGGTATACTCTCCATGATCTAGAAGAATCACAGATATACGCCAGGAACTGAATATTATGAATATACTCAACAGGCTTGCCCAGTATCGGCTGTATTGGTGGGAACATCTTTGACTGCCGCATCCCCAAACAACTATGGAACTAAAAGCCTAAGGGACGGAGAGGTGTGAGACGTCCTAGGAAGCACAGGAGTGACTCTAATCTTTGCCTGTTTGAGACCGGAACAAACCATCCTTGGTTTAACCCATGAAGATGATAATGATGATGACCTTAATTAGTAGTTCTGCACAGCTTTTATAAATAAATTGCATTCTGTCTTTTGTAAAGGGGTTTCCTCTTTTAGAGAATAATGTTAGCGAATACCGTCTTTAAAGAAATTGAATTATAAATTGCTTTCATTTAGCAATAACTTATAACTACTAGTTGCTGGTGTACTAATATCCTGTAGTAATTCCAAATCTATTTGAATAAAGTTGGATTCACAGTGATCACAAATATTTAGCTATGACCGGTAAAGTAATTGCAAAATACATTATCTGAAGTTACGTAAGCAAAATATTATTTAAAAAATGTGATTTAGAACAATACCTATTTAACTCGAATAGAGACTGAAAATATCAGTTGGTTTTAACGTTATTTCAAAGTTTCCACAGTTAATTATAATCCTTAGAACTTTAAATACACAAAGTTATTTTTATGTTATTTGATTGGCCTCTGAAAATCACTTGCACTTGTAGGAAAACCGGTTTGTTTGTAAAAGGCAACAAATAAAAGTAGTGAAAAGTCGGATTTGGCGTTTATTTAACTTACCACGTGGCTGCCAAGTTTTCCTTCCTCAAGTATAAGCACTATAAATCTACTTTAAACAAAAGAAACTAGACTGTTAAAACTCCGTCACCTTCCATTTGTTTGCAAGCTAATGACACTCATGGGTGACATTTGGTGGAATATTTAATGGTACACAGAGGAGGGATTTCTTCACAAAATCTAATTTAGTGGAAGAACTAAAAGAAAAAAATGAAAGAAACTAAGTGCGGAAGAGTGAGAATTTGTGGTGGAGGCGAGAGGGAGAGAGAGAGAGAGAGAGAGAGAGAGAGAGAGAGAGGGAGAGAGAGAGAGGGAGAGAGAGAGAGAGAGAGGGGGGGAGGGAAAGAGAGAGAGACAGAAAGAGAGAGAGACAGAGAGAGAGAGAGATAAATAGTTGACAGTCCATTTTAAAATTTTGATGAATCTTCTTGTCATTTATACACTACTTTCTCTCTAACCTTGTCTGTGCTACACAAATATATTCGTCTCACTGAGGTCACTGACCATATTTCTGGTAAGTAACATAAGTCTTTGCTTCAAATTTTTTGTTTTACAGAACAAAAGTTTCTTCATCGACAGTAAAATATTCATCACTTTAAAAACAACACACTATGATTTTGTCATCATCATCATCATTACTCCAAGGACTAGGCCAGTTCCGGAACCTATCTCCTCCTCGGTCTACCGACATCTGTGTTCCCAGTAGGGTGATAACCCAAGGCAGCCGCAAGTAGACGGATATCAGGCATGCGATTCATGTTTTCAATCCATCTCCTTCTGTGGTCTTCAATCTCGTGCAATGATATAATGTTTAAATCGCGTCTAATATCCTCGTTCCTTCACCGATCCAAGAGAGTACAACCTCGCGTCCCTCCTAGAAATGAAATTTCGGCTACCTGAATCCTCTGCACGCCCCTTTTACCAAGAGACCATGTCCTACTAGAAAACAGAAATTCAGAGACAGCCACAGTTTTATAAAAAAAATTCATTCGGGTATCCTTCCGTATTTTATTTTTCAGGTAGCTTTTGTCTATTTGTTAATTTCTTATTAATTTTTAGTTTTTTATACTTGTTTTTCAGAAAATTTTCTTTATTATCTCCTCCTTGTTTGTTATAAAATTCATAATACTTGCTTTCCCATGAGAGCTGGGTTTAAAAAGAGATTATTAAAAACATGTTAAGTTGGCCCTACGAAAGTGTAAATGTTATTATTATTTCTGTTAAGTAGATTACGTAGATGTAGCAAAATTATGGGATGTCTCACATTTACTACTTAGTGAAATAAATGTAAAGGTTCTATTTTTGGGGCATTTAATTTAATTTAAAGAATAATATTTTATAATTATCAAATTATAATTACTTCTGCAAGTAGCTGATCTTATTATTTATCGTTCTAATAGACCAGCTACTTGAAGTAGTAATTATAATTTGATAGTTATACAATAATACTGCAAAATACGCATAGCGGTACTTATAAAAATGGTAGAATAATATTTTATGTATCAGATTTTTAGACAGTAACGATCTCAAACGCTACTATCAAAGTTCTGTTCTTGAAACATTTTCAGAGTGCTTTTATATTTTTTTTTTACGTTCTGAAGTACGTAATATTTATCATAACATGATACTAAATTTTTTTATAATTTAATCATCTTGCAATTATAATGTTATCTAATTATTTTATAACGTCAGGAAACTGCTAGCAAACTTATTTTAATACGATACAGCTTTTTTTCTTTTAATTTCTGTAACGTGAATTCTGCTGGTTCTAAATTACAGGCGGTGATCAACTACGTTTAAAACTGCCTTGACGATGCTTTCACGTGATGAACAATATTGACGTATTTACCGGCAGCTGATATATTCTTATGATAAAGATATTGTCTGAGGTACTATCGGTTTATCAGAAGGTCGATCCATTACTCCACTTATTAGCGTGCAAGTCAGCTGCCTACACGTTCTCCGTACCACAGCTGACGCTCTGAATCAATGCGGTTTAAACAATGCCACATCGATAACTACCGACAACCATCATGGTGACGTTTATGGGCCGCAGATTAGATACAAGCTTAGAATAGCGAAATGTAAACGGCTTGATTTTATCTATCAATCATATTATGATTGTGTTGGCATCCTTTATTGCTTAACATAAATTAATTTCATGTGTTGCTAACTACCTACAAACGTGTACTCCATAACCAAATACATTAACTATAACTGGAAAAACGCGTGTCAGACCTACCCGGTGGTTTTAGTTTACCAAAATAATATAAAACATATTGAGTACTTTCATTTCATGTACTTATTGATTTCTAGTTTAACAAGCTTAATTTATGCCTAAGAGTTTTAATTTTACCGCTTTTACCAAAAGGTAAAATACAAATTTGTAGTAAATTTACAAATTTAGAGAAAGAATTAAATTAACTGGTTAAATAAAAATTGATTAGTAAATAAATAAATAAGGAATGTAGTAGAAGTTACGGAATAAAATAATTAAAAGTAACGAGTAAAACAGGTCTTTACAAATATTTAACCTAGTAAACCTAAGTATACACTCTAAATGGAAATCACAAATTCTAACACATAATTGTCTGTATAGGTATACAGAAATAAAATTTATAATAATATGTATTATATTAAATATAATTTTTCTGCAAATAGTTGTATTACATTTTTATTATTATTGTTATTATAATTAAAAGAATGATAAATTTCTTTATGGATAAAAAAATAATAGACTCCTTAATTTTAAAAAAAACAGAAGAAAATTATTTTAAAAGAATTTTATTCTATGGAGCCAGATCAGGGTAACAAGCAATTTCATTTAACAAATTACATACCGTTTATAACAGATAGGATTACTAATAGTGTTACGACATCTCAGAACAATCTACGTGTTTCTCGAACGATCCATTGGAAGCCGGCTGAATGTTGTGGCGTACGTGATTTCAACATGCGCTTGCGAGACTTTTCTAGACGCCGCCAGCCTCGTTGACTATGTCAAGGCTGCAATTAATTACGTCGTAGTATAGAGATAACGCGAAGTTGTGGAACGTTCTGGTCTGTGAGCGGGGATATAAATACAAGGCGTCAGCGACCTTAGTTCAGTTATTATTGGGCGATATTACTCTGTGCGTTCAAGTAGTTATTAGTGCGGTTCGTAATATTGTGGCGAAGTGTTATATGTTTTTATAATTGCACGGGACAATTGTGTTTTATATCAGTTGATGTTTTTCTATTGCGTGTGAAAAATTTTTATTTGATTTGTTATAAGAGACTGTCTTGTTAATTACAAACTCTTTAAATGTGGTAATTAAAGCTGGTGATTAGTGGCTTAATTGGTGTCTTGTATTTTGATTTCCACTGTACCATACGACGATCAAGTAGACGTAAAAATAGGATAAAAAAGCATGGTTTTAACAAAGTATCAGTAAACAAACGTAATATTTTTTCATTACTAGTCAACAATAAAGGAAAAGCAAACACACTAGAGGAAAATGGAGTTTATGAAACACACTTTGCAGAATGCGATGCTATTTATATCGGAAAATGTGGCCGTGCTCTGAAACATCGCATTTCTGAACATAAGATGGCGATTTTAACCAATTCAAGCAAAACAGGTTTTGCAGATCATTGCTTACAATACAATCACTTCATAGATACAAAAAACATAACATTACTGAGCAACATACAAAAAGGTAAAATAATAGATTTGTTAGAAATTCTAGAAATTAGAAAACAATAAAAAGTAACAAAAATTTAACAAACTGAATTCTGTGTAACCACTTTATTAAAAGCTGTTATTTACTTTAGTTATTGTTTATATTTTGCATTTAGATTATATTTATTTTTTACAGACACTTGACCTTCCCTTAGCTCCATCTTCGCACCCCACACATGTTCACATGCCCCATACACACTAAACAGATGTTCACCACCCTAACACCCTCCGTTTAGTTGTTCACTAATCTCTTTGACAGTAACTTGAGAAGCTGAAACAGCTGTCAGAGTTGAATGAAAACTCTACAACGTACCAAGTGTTTATATATTTTTAAAAACCTTTCTATTATAATTATACTTAATTCAATTACAAACCTCTGACAATACTGATATATATATTTCAATCACTTTCTGCTACAGTCCGTTTCTTGATGTATATAATACTATAATACTTATAACTAATTTACCTCAAGATATATTTTTTTTCTCCTTTAGGAACGTGTTTCGTAAAACAAATTAATACCAGAACAAATACAAATCAATACAAAACATGACACAATATTCAAAGCACTCAACATCGAAAATACACAAAATACAAAAACAGATACCACAACCACACACAATAATGCAACATTGAAGGACCAAAGACCAACAAACCACCTTAATAACATCCAGAAGCCAACACACAAATACTGCACCAGAAGCAAGATGGCGAAGGCTGAAGATGGGAGAACAGGATCTCCCGAAACATGTTCCTAAAGGAGAAAAAAAAATATATCTTGAGGTAAATTAGTTATAAGTATTATAGTATGATATATATATATATATATATATATATATATATATATATATTGTAACGTCTCGCGAGTTCTCTCCTGTTACCGGTTATTAACCTTCGAAAATCTCGCATAATTAAGAGTCACAGAATTTGTTATCTTTGTGTTATATGCCTTCAAAATCGAGTGTGTGTGATTATGGAAAGATATTGAATGATTTTCTTAAATTTTGTTTATGTGAAATCAATACCGTTGTTTGACAGTAGTTAGGAGAGAGAGTGAAGAAAGGCAAAGAGAATTACTCCCTTAGTATACGATTGAGTATTTCAAATTTTTCCGCTCGTGGCATCAGCTGATTGCTACTTTTACGAACCCATTTGAGGTTAAATGACTTCAAATGGTACGTAATAAATTCTGGATGTCCGGACTGATTTCCTTTCTCTTCTCGGTCCTTTTATAACCTGTAACCAACTACCATCTAATGGAAATAATACACATTTTATTATTTAAACCACAAGGCATTCCTTGAATTTATTTAACAATTTATAGTCTCCCAAAACATGAATGGATAATCGATTATTTCATAAATCACAGAGCTATTTTCTATCTTACTTTTACAAACATATGTCACATAACAAATATTTTTATTTTAAGTTTAATAACAAGAAATAAATAAGTAATTAATTTCCCAGGGTTATTTAGAGTTCTTTGAACTTTGAGGAAGTCAGAAATGTATATGGGTCAGTATCAAGCTTTACATAAATTATTTTAAAATTAGTATAATTGATATCATGTAGTTGATTTTTTGACCGCTAGAGAGCAGGCTACTTTTCTTCACTGACGAGAAACAAACACTAAAACATCATGGCTGCCGGAAAGTTATTAACAAGACCTCGTCTTGCTGTTTTTTTGGTTAATAAAAATTAAATTTTTATGTTCACCTCTTTTCCAGAAGTATTTATTGATAGAAGTAAGAGATTGTGCTGTTTCTAGTGTTCTAAGTTTATAGTTGAGGTGTAATTTAGTTAAATTTTAATATGTAACGATCTCACCAACAATGTTGAATTTCGGTAGGCTATGCTTGAAAATGGAAGGCTGATTTTTCAATTTTTCATCAATTTGCGGGCGTGAATTATTCTGTTCGAAGGATGTCTAGGGTGTAGTGGATATCACTCATTAAGTTTATTAATTTGGCACTGGTTATTTCAGAATGGTATTTATAAATTTCTTAATTTTTTCTAGACATTACACTTTTCAACTGCTCACTTCCAATATATCTGAACAATTAATTCAATTCTTGTTAGTTAGTTACTCTTAGTAACCAAGAATTTTTATGGTTTTTATTGGCTAATCTAGATACCTTTTAGTATATAGGCTAATAACAATTATTATTATTTCATTTCTTCTTTTTAGAAAAAATAATCCTTTATAGATTTTATCTATAATCAAATTTAATTTATTTACGGTTTTTCTTTATATTTTTTCTTAAACTTGTCCACTGGTATTTTATATTTTAATCCCTTTTATTTGGGTTTATTTATGATTTATAATTCATTTAAGGTATCCTTACTCTACACTATTTTTTTACATGCCATCTTGCTAATTTAGTATTATTTGGTATATTATTATTATTTTATATATAACCCTGGATTATTTTACATCTAAACAAAATAATTATATTAAACAAAAATATTACTCCTAGTTACCAGACCTTTGTGGCCTACACAATACAAAATTACAACAAATACACAAAATACAAAACTTGTCAGTAGTATTATAGACTATTGCTACAATACTGATTTTTTTTCATGTCCAGCACAAATTTGTGAGATGCTCTTTTTAAATGTTTTACACTTTCACCGATTACACTATGTTCCACTCTATACACTGCACTTTTATGATTATTGTTTACAGTGTTTTTAGAGTACAAAGGTTCTCATAGCTTGATACCTAATCGCCATTTCTGACTTTTAAAAATGGGTGATTACTGGTTTTAACTCTGGTGATTATGTTATCATATTTGGGCAGGGGTTATGTAACGTTACTATATATATATATTGTAACGATCCAAGTGTTAGGGGTTACAATAAATTGTAATAAAAATTATTTTGTTGAAAATTTTATTTATTTATTTAATTAATTTATAAATTCTGATGTATTTATGTAATTTTTAGTTCTTTTAATTATTAATCTTATCAATTTAATAGTTTAGAATAATCAGAATTGTTTTTCCGCGTTAATCTGATTATCTCCTGTAATAATCGATTAGCGGTCTTTCGTTATTCTATGAGGGTCCTCCTTCAGTGATGTTATTCTCTTCTTTTCTTGGAGTCCGGGTGTCAAATATTATCTAAAATTCTTTTATTTATACTTCTACCAATAAATGAATGTCAAAATTATAATATTCAAGGAATTTTATTACACTTATTGAGACTAATCGATTTTGAATCGATTAGTTAATCGACAAATAACAAACTCATATCACAGGGCGATTAAATTCAGTATATAAAATAATAATATTAAATTGCAGGTTCTTTTAACTGTTATTTTATAATAGTCAGAGAAAAGGCAAAGCTGAAAAGTATAATGCTTACAATAAAAACTGCTTAATTATCTAAAATACAAAATATTATTGAATAGACAATGTTAGTAACATAAATTTCTCGAACCCAACTCGTGATGCTGTTCTGCCGACACCGCAAAGGATTCTGGGAATAGTCCAAAATGGCCGCCCCCGTGCTGAATGTAAACGGAGCGTCTTCACTTCAGAATTCTTCCAAATAAATGTTGGTTATTGGTGTATTCCCCTTCCAAGTAGTAGTGGTTAATTACTCTTCATCACAGTGTAATTATTCGTGAGTAGTGGTCAGTTGTTCGGCGCTGCAATCAGTGTTCAATGTGTTCTCGTCCCAATGGATGTGCGATTTTACAAAGTCAAATTTTGTGTCGTTAAAATTTCGAATTCAGGTTTCTATTGTTCTATTATCTGGATGACGATTTCAAATCTTCATAATTAGTTTAATTTGTTTGATTCTGGGTTAACTCAATGTAGATTAATCCTATTTTTCAATTTCTCTGGGTTATTTTTTATAGGTTTAGTTATATTCAAAAATTATCTTCTCTCTTTTAGAATGAATTCATTTCTCTGGGCTCGTTCGAAGTGTACGTCTCAACGTGTAACAATCAACTAACTATCTTTTTCCCCCATACAATAGGTCCCGGCCGATTTAATATTGAACCTACATCGTTTTAACCAGATGGCATTTCCGCCTAAATAATTGACTTTTACATTATATGATTAATTACATTTTTACTATTATTTAATTTTATTAAATACTAATTACATAATTACTTTCCTTAGTTAATTCTGCGTTATTTAATATCAAACATGATATATTTTATAGTATTTTTAACTAAAAAAAATCTTATTTACAGTATATTTGAATGTAGGCTTTAACTGTACTTCCTGTCACATTAAATGGTTTACAATTTCTAATATGTTCTAATTATCAATGAATAAGATCACTGATTGAATTAAAATGGTTATTTTTCTTTAATTGTTTGAACTGTTATGATTAGGTTAACTAATTTACCTATTATTTTTAATTTAGATCTTCCCCTTAGATTCCAGTGTTATTATACTTGCATTTTTTCCAATAATATTTTATACATTTCTTCAATACCTTTACAAAGTATTGTTACAGTTATAATACACAGTGATTGATTTACATTATATAATTTTCATTAATTTAATTAATTTCCTTTACTCATTTACTAATTATAAACCTTATAATGTTACCATTTGAGATTTACCATGTGGCCTAGATTTTACGTGTATTCACATACAAGGTTTATTATTATTACAGCTTGCTAATACCCTTTCTGACACATTATTCTTATAAAATCTTAACTAAATTACCCTCATCTAATTACAGTAAGGTTTATTATCAATTAATATCATTAAACATAATAAATATTTTATAACAAAAAAAAATTATTCCAATCTCAAACATTTAAGCCTTGAGTTCAATGAACTATTAATATAAACGAAATACATCTGTTTTTTTCATACCAGACATAAATTATTCCTTAAAATTAATTTTCATGCAGTCCTTGCTGTTTTTGTTTTATTTTAAGGATGTACCCTTGATCACTCCACTATTTATTGTATACTTTTATATTATTTTTTGTCATTTTGTCTGGTATTATATGATAAAGAATTTCACTTATATGAGATCATCAGGATTCGTTTTTCATTATAAAATTAAATTGCACTGGTACATTTTTACATTTATATCTAGAACCTTTACTTAAATATGTTTTACAGTTACTCTTATTTTATTGCATTTTACTTTTCTTATTTATTTTCATTTTTTTTTGGGGTTTTCTAATTTTATTACATGTGGTTGTTTTTCTAACAGTTGTTCTTTTATTATGGATTTTTGTCTATCCTGGGCATTTCCTGACCTGCTCCTATACTACCTGGGTATAATTACTTTATATATTGGCCTATCATTATTTTTCTATAATTTCTCATATATTACATGGTTGTTTTGAATTTATTTTATCTCTTCGAACTATTATTTCACTACACTGTGGTCCTTGACTAATTTTTATAGTAGTTTTCATTGATATCATTTTATTTTAATTTTATATATACATACATACATACATATATATACATTATATTGAGTGAAACTTACGTCAGGTGAATTGAAACGATGAATATATAATACAACTACTTGAAGAAGAAATTATATTTAATAATATACATAAGATCATACAATTACTGCAAGAAACTTTGAAGTTACATATATAGAAAAAAGAAATAATATTTATATTCCTGATCGTTCGTATTCGAATGGTAGAAAAATTCAGAAATTCTATTTCCTAAATTTCAGAACTTTTTTGTACAGGTTTGACTAAACTTTAATATGGCGATTAATTTTCGTTTATTTTAAAATAAAACGTATTTTTAATAAAATAATAAAAAGTAAACTTTTTAAGTCTGTTTTGTTGATTTGCAACAGTCAGTGTGAATTACGCTTGAGGAAGAGGCTGAAAGTGAAACTTGGGGGGGGGGCAGTGAAAAATTCAGGTCAGGAATAATTGCACCATTGGGTGTGCAAGGGGATGAGCTCTACTCGTTTATGTTATATGTTTGTGCAGAATCAAGTAATGGAAATGCATTTAACGTATACGGTTAATGGAAGTACTCCAATCAATTGATTTCCTAAGGCTTTCATGGCTGGCGTCTACACAATTGGAAACACCATTAGCCGGAGACTGTTAGACCGTGGTCTAGAGTCTATGCTGACAAACGTTTAGGCCTCACCATCGGAGGCCATCGTCAGTGTCGCAAACAGTTGGCACGGTTTTCGCCAGTTCACCCCAGTGATAAGGTAGAGACTATGTATTGTTGTCTAACAAGGCTTTCTTACATAGTCTTTATATATAGTCTCTATTCATCACTGCGGGTAAATTGGCGGATGGCAATTGTTTGCGACACTGATAATGGCGTCCGATGGTGAGGCCGAAACGTATGTCAACATAGACTGCAGACCACGGCCTAACAGCCCAGCTAGTCATGTTTCCAACTACCTCAATTAATATTAAAATGACACTAAAAGTAAAATGTGTATACAGCTCACGAAGTAAAGATAATTGAAAGTAGGGTCCGGAATAGGTGGAGTCATACAATACTTCAATGGAATAGGGAGGAAGAAATATATTTGTACTGCGCAGCAAATACTGTTTTCATAAATTTCATGTGATATGAATTTTATGTAAACTTATATTGTGCACGATGACCTTTTCAATAGTGGCCATTAAATATTGTTTGAGGTCTACTTTTATTTTCTATTTTGTTTTCCGCTATGTTTCAGCGTTGTATTTCATTTTCCCATGACTGCTAAAAATTTTCTCATTAAAACGGAAGTGCATGCAAGAACTCATATTAGGAGCATTTCTTCTTTCCTATCGTCTTCTCTCTCTCTCTCTCTCTCTCTCTCTCTCTCTCTCTCTCTCTCTCTCTCTCTCTCTCTCTCTCGTACTCTACCAATAAATCGCTCAGCTAATCTCCAACCAGTGAACATAATTCGATTTATGTTTCAGCTCTACTACTATCAACAATTTGTACAGTACAGTAAACGATACTTTGTCCGCAATGCCAATCACCACCGGCGCGGCGTATTGAAACAGCTGCAGTTACCTTGTGTACCCTCCTAATTCAATTTGAATTTGTTTCGTTTTGCTTGTTTATTGCATCAAAAGAAAATACCGATTGCAATTTTATGAACAACAGCGTAACTTTGTTGCAGTAGGGAACTAATTCGTTGTTTCGTTTCTTCTTCTTCTTCTTCTTCTTCTTCTTTGTCATTTTGTAGGCGCGTCAGATTTTCAGCCATTTTAATGCTGTTCAACCTTTTATTCCACTTCTGTACACATATTCCGAGCCTCCTGGTGGTTTAGTGGCTAACGCGGGCGCTTGATGTGCTCGTGGTCCCGGGTTCAATTCCCGGCAGAGGCTCCGTACGGCGTGCACTTAGCGTCGTGAGGCCGAACTGAGTAGGCGCTGAGATACCAGCGCCGCCTCCTGGCTGTGAATACCGCAAGTAGCGGCTGGTGGCTCGTTGTACTAGCCATGTAACCGTCACATTGCACACAACAGCCGCGCGGTACGCCTTGATCCTTTCAGGGACTGTTGAGCGGAGGTTTGACTTTTTTTGACACATCTTCCACTTTACTCCACATATATATAATATTTTATTTCAATTTCTCACTTTTTTTTAATTTTTGGTCTATTCTCTGCAGCCAATCTTTCCGTTTCAAGCGTCGCTTTGAGTATCCGTTTCTGAATTCGGCATTACGAATTTAATATTTTCTGTTACTGTAACTCTCGGGCTTCTTTCGCATTTAAATAATAATCATTTTTATAAGAATTTTATTCTACAGTTATTTAAGTGTATTTAGTAATACCTATTCTACAATTATTTAATAATATTCTACAATTATTACTATTCTACATTAGCTCTAAATCTTTATTATAATAAAATATAGCGTCACACCTACGTACCTTATGCAGTTGTTATATTCATAAGACTACACGTTATACTTAATATGCTCTTGGTTGACTTAATGTACAGTTATTTTTAGTATCATTAAATGACAATATAATAATAAGAGTTAAATAAGTTTGAAATTGTTGTCGATGATATAACGAGTTTTGGTCACTGAGTTTTGATAAAAGTGATTTGTCAAACACATCCCATTTGATTTAGACGTAAAGCAGAATCAGCTGACTGCATGGATCTGGGGCAAATACTGTTGAGATAAGATAACTACAGCAATCTAAATTGTCAGTTACAATATTATTCGTTTAAGCGTCTAACACACTCCTGCCCGAGATTGTCAGTAATGGGTGTTTCATAAACGTTTAACACTTTTTATTTGCGTACGTATGTTCCTTTAAACAATATCCATACAGTTGTACTGTTGCAATATGGGACTTTATATTCTTTCCTATGAAGTGTATGGATTGTAATCTAATTCGGAATTTTTCTCTTTTTTCTATATACCACCAGTTTTGTATTCTTATTAAATACTTTTACCTAACTACATCTCTTGTTTCAATGAGACACGTGGTCTGTGACTTTGCGTCATACTAACTGTTTATGTTTGTGAGCGTCCTAAATTTATTCATTGGAAGAACAGCTGAGCAATCTGGGAAAATCCATCTATTCTATTTTCATGTTTTCTTCTCACTATTTGCGTTAAGAACCTGTCTTTACTACATACTCATAATTATATTTTTAAAAATTTGATATATATTTTCCACTTTTTGCTTTCTCTTTTAAATGTAGTTGTAGGCCTACAGTCTAATCTTTGTAATCCAAAAATAAAGTTTTGACTATTTTGTGTTGGTGGATTGTTTAGATTAGTGGAACGCGACCAGCTGTAATTAATACCTACGTAATTTGTAATAGAGATGTAAGAGAGATGTCGGTAGGCCGTGGAGGAGATGGGTTCCGGAACAGGTCTAACACCTAGTCCTTGGAGTGGTGATGATGATGATGGTGGTGATGATAATAATGTATTTGTAATAGCCTACTATAATATTACGTTCAATCCTTAAATTTTTGGTGACCGTCAATCAATGAATGTTTTAGTGGATGGTTAGTCAGGATCGGTCAATAATACAAATTTTAGCTGTTTTGCGTCGACGTTTCGACAATTTGCCCTGAAGATGACAATAATTTGTCCTGAAGATGACAATAAGTATTGTCGAAACGTCGACGCAAAATAGCTAAAATTTGTATTATTGACCGATCCTCACTAACCATCCACTAAATCATTCATTACGATCAATGTTAGGACTGATATAAAATACAGTTTTCACTAAATAAAGGATTCTTATCATACAAAGCTGTGTTACATTACACTAAAATGTATAAACTAGACTGCATTGACTAATATTAAATATTAATGTAGCTCTAAATGTGAAATAGTTATCACAGTAAAATAAAACATAAATTATCAAGCTTTTGTCAATGATCGATTATTTCATTGTTTTCAATTTAGTAGGCAGTAGTTCTATTATAAGGCATGAAAAATAACAACTACAAAAACTAAAATAATCCTTTCTTGAAGTGTATTATTGTTTTCATTACCTTGCCACTCAAGTAAAAATGTAGTAATAATACAAAATTATTTTCAGAACGTTAGAAAAGTCATAAAAATACGAAAGACGTTTTTAAAATGTTAACTACATACAGTTCGTTAAATTTATCTTGTAATTCTAAATTTACATACTTACTGATTTCATAATGTGAGATTAAATTATTTTATCTAAATATACTTTTTATATTTTTGCACTATCCTAATACATTTATACTGCCAGTTAATGTAATTAAACGTTCGGTTCATTAAATTGCTCATTAGCGGCCCAGTCAGCTGGCAACACGTTCGCCGTACCACAGATGATGCTGTAAATCATTGCGCTTTGCACTCCCACAGCGATAAATATTGACATTCTTCGCGACGACATTTGTAGGTCACAGATTAGATTCAGGATAAGTATAAAGGCTTTAAAAAAAAACGATTTTCAACAATCATGCACTAATTTATTAGTACAATACAATACGCCGTATCTGTAATTGTTAATGTTTTGTATGTAACGTGAATGCGGAAATATGGATTTCCTTGCTTCAGATTGTAATAATTCACAGTTTTAGTTGAAAAATAATCAGCAACGTCCGTGGTTCTTTTTACAACCATTCTAACTCAAATGATAAAACTCAGGATTTTACACATCTAACAGACAGTTTAATTTTGTTAAGTTACAAACGTTATAAAGTATTCATCACTTGCATCGATCGTCGAATTCAAACAACGAATTAAACAATTGAACGGCAAGGAATTTGTCAGTCAGAACGTTAATAAGAATTTCAATAAAGAAAAGCATCCTTAAACGAAAATTTGTCAAGTTTGCGACTGATCAAAACTCAATAATATAAAAAGAACAAATTTCACATAAGTAACACTATCCCAATAAATAATGTAATAATACTGGTTACTAATTATAGATGTCTGTAAACAAACATTTACAATCACCAATAAGAGACGCCTTATCGTTTCCACGCGTAACATGCAAAATTGATTGACGGGAGTTATAACTTGATTATTATAAACCTGATTCCTCATGTATAATTTTAATAATTTCTACCACTAAAATTTTTGTCCTAAAAGATATTTTAAGAAAGTAAAGGTAATAGTTGCGTAGATGGATGGAATTTACCGTAGTTTCCTAATAGTTTAAACTATTTTAAGTTTTGTACAACAGTTACTTAGGTTGCAGAATTGCTTCCGTTAAAATTTGCGCCGCGTATTTTCGCAGGTTTGTTCGGCCTCATATTGTATGTCTGTGATAGTACACATACCTGAGTCAAATGCAAATATAAAAATCTGGTTGTTTTTTAATAGTTCTCAATATTGATTGATGACTCGTCGGAAACTTGTTGAAACATATTAAAACAAAGGTTAAAAACTAACAAAGACTTGGTAAGTTTCACAGTTTGTTATTTACCTCTGAGAGCTGTTTCAGCTTATTAAGGTATTCTCAAAGAGATCATAGAAACAACTAATCTAAGAAAGTGAAGTGGTGAACATATGGAGGGAATGGAGAAGCTAGTAAGGGAAGGTCAAGTGTCTGTAAAACTAAGTATAATCGGAATGCAAAATATAAAAATTAACTAAACTAAATATAAATTTTTAATAAAGGGGATACACAGAATTCATTTGGTTCATTTTATAAATTTTTGTTACGTTTGATTGCTTTTCTAATTTCTAGAATTTCTAATAAATCAATTTTTTTTATACCTTTTTGTATGTTGTGCAGTAGTGTTATGGTTTTTGTATCTACAAAATTATTGCGTTGTAAGCAATAATCTGTAAACCTATGCTGGCTGTATTAGTTAAAATCGCTCTCTTATGTTCAGAAATGCGATGTTTCAGAGCACGGCCACATTGTCCGTTATAAATAGCACCGCATTCTGCACAATGTACTTTATAAATTCCATTTTTCTCTAGTTTGTTTGATTTTTCTTTATTGTTTACTAGTACAGTAATAAAAAAGATTGCATTTATTTACTGATACCATGTCCAGACCATGCTTTTTTAACTTATTATTAATCCTATATATTTTAAACGGAATGTAATTTGTTAAATGATATTTTTTGTTACTCTGATTTATCTCTATGGAATAAAATTCTTTTAAAATATTTTTCTTCTGTTTTTTAAAATAATTCTTCTTAAAAAAGCCTTTGTTTTAATTCTTCTTCTTCGTCTTCTTCCCTTCAATGGTTATGTTATATAAACCTGTTCCGGCACCCATTTCATCCTCGGACGACCCATGTCTCTTCTACCAATGGCTTTCTAGTTCAGTGCCGCTTTCGGCAATCGATCCTCTGTCATTATTTGCAGATGATCCCACCATTATCTTCTGTAAATTGAAATAATTTAATTTACGTCCTTTATCCCTGCTTTGATATTCAAGATAGAATTCGAAATGAGGATATCAGAGCAGAACTCTTTAATAATTTATAAAGGTAATTTATGCTTGTATAAGTTGAAATAATATATAACTTGTAAAATAACTGAAACTTATTAAAGTTATCTAAAAACAACTGAGATTTTATTTAACAATAACATTAATAAAAATACTGTAATAAAAGACGAGGTCGGATAATTTGTATTATCCACTCGTAGAGTACTCCCACATAAGTGCACTGATTAAGCACTGTTGTAACTGGACACTTGAAATACTAGGGAAGTGGGAAAACTAGGAGCTTCTACACTGAATACATCGCAAACAATCTACGTACAGCACTATTCTCGTTCCAGGAACTTTTTAAAAAGATATCGATTTGACCCTAATTGTCTCTACCCCTTCAGACTGTGTGATAGTGGGTGTGCGATTTCGTGCTTCTGTGTATGTGTGAGATAAAACAAAGGAGTAATGAAAAGACAGTTAGTGTAGTTACAGACGCTCTCCTATATGATTATTGCTGACAGCGCGGCGAGAGTGTCAAAATGAGCAAATTGTATGTTGTGCAACAACTCAATGCTACAGAACAACATGTAAGAGGAAACTGTTAGCTTAATTAGTGAACTAAATTAAAAGGTTTAGTAGAAACACCGAGTACAGTGAAATTAGATCTTATGCCTTTGTATTGCCTTTATTGTTTTGATATTGTTACGTAATGCGGAACGTTCTCGTGCGTTCGGTGGTGTCGTTCTACAAGCTTCCAGACTAGCCCTGCCGGTGTGTGTTGCTGCCAAGGCCGCGCTGAAGTATCCTCTAGAATTTTCGAGTGCTTGTTAAGGACGCATATTATGGAATGATTCAGACTATAAATAGCCCACACCTGCCGCATATAATTCAGTTACTTCGGGCAGTTACTCAGAGCGTTTCTAGTGGCTATTAGTGAAAAGTGATTATTGTGCGGGACTCTATTAGTTGACATTATTATTTCGTGAACAAATTTAATTTGAATTATTGTACGAGTATAATCTTGTTGAGTAACTTGTTGATGACAAACTGTTAGTTGTGGTAATTAAAGCTGGTAATTAGTGACTTAACTGGTGTCTTTTATTTTGTTTTCCACTGTACCATTCGACGATCAGTGAGACCGTTATTACAAAATAACATTTTTAGTTGGTACTGATGAATCATTTACCAAATATTGCATATTTCTAAAAAAGATCGGTTAAAAATTAGTTTTCTTTATTTTGTATATATGGAAAAATACGTTTTCTTTGTCAAACACTCACTTAGACACCATTTCATGACACCAGTAGATGCTGGATGGATTTCCGTCACAGTGTTACCTGAAAGTAAAGAAACCAATTACCACGTAAACATTATGATAAAAATGACTAAACATTATATTTTGTGTGTAGACAATTTGAACATAGTATTCACTAACTGACTGATTTTTAACAAACAAAGTTTTGTTACATTAAACAAAAAACTATAAACCATACTGTATTCAGTAATGTGTGTTATTGTATTTGAAATGTTCATTAAGTGTCACAACAAAATAAAATTTAAATTATCAAGCTTTTGTCAAAGAATGTGTCTTTTCTTTCTTAAAATTTAGTAGGTACTAGATTTTTAAAAATAAAAAAGATAACAATAACAAAGACTAAAATAATCCTTCCAGCATAATTTTATAGTTTCAATTTATTTGTCACTTAAATAATATTTTAGTAACTATAATGTTATTTTTAAGGACGTTAGCAAAGTCATTAAAATACAAAAAACATTCTTAAAATGTTAATTACAGTTCGTTAACTTTACCCTGTAATTCTGAAATTGTATGTCGACTGATTTCTACATCTT
Organism: Magicicada septendecula; assembly: GCA_034769895.1. Lineage (NCBI taxonomy): Eukaryota > Metazoa > Arthropoda > Insecta > Hemiptera > Cicadidae > Magicicada > Magicicada septendecula. Next base: position 850,889,038 of record CM068368.1, read on the forward strand.
AAGCGAGATTAAATTATTTTATACAAATAACTGGAAACTTTTTTTACACTATGCTAATATAATTTCTGCCGGTTAATGTAATTAAACGTTCGGTTTATGAATTTAATCATTAGCGACCCAGTCAGCTGGTAACACGTTCACCGTACCACAGCTAATGCTAGTGCGTTCTCTTGATATAGCTTATCAAGAGAACGATTTTCAACAACCATGCTCTGATTTATGACTACGATATATATTATAAATGATATAATATAAATACATAAATATTATATGATATATATTATATAATAAGCCATATCTGGATTTGTTAACAGTTTATATGTAATGTAATCAACAATTATTTTTAATATTTATTGAATACATTAGAACCTTACTAATTCGTCATCTACCGAGGGGGTGAAGAAATAGTGAAATAGACGAATTAGTGAGGGAGTAAGAAACAAACCCATTAAAGACAATATAAAATGTTTTATTACAACACTAGCAATGTACAGTACTAATGATATGCTCCAACATATTTGTTGCTGGAAATTTTCAAACTCAAACAAGTTAAGAACTGTAATTGCAAAAAAACATAATTAGTGATTGTGGGTAAGTTCTGTGGATACGTATGTAACTATTTCATCATCACTAAACATTTCGTAGCCTACATCCGGTAAGTCTATTTCATACCAATTTTTGACATCGTCTTCATTCAAACTGTTAAAATGCTGATAGGGATTGGCAGATATCTAGCAATTCTGATGCGGGGTTCAGACCTTCTGGTTCTGTAATTCATATGGCTGTAACTTATTCCAGGTAGATTTTACAGTGTTTTCCGAAATGCTTTCCAGGCATCAGCTATCAGACTGAATTTTTTAGAAACGTATTACGCTATAACAACACAATACAGCACTTATTGTGGCGTGTACACAAGTACGAAATACCCATTCCCGGAACCAATACCTTCCGCAATCCGTTCTCCTGGCTAATATTAGAACCCCGGCCACAATCAGCACGTTTCTGATTTTCCCCGGCTATAATTAGAGCGTATATGTCACTTGCTTGTTAATAAAGAGTAAGAAAAAAAAGCTTAAGTGAGCGACGAATTACAGACGAAGACGAATTGTGAGGTTCCACTTTCGTTAGTTTTCAAAATCGCTATTTCAATATTATTTAGAATCTTGAGGTTTCTGAGCATTAACCAAACCGTTTAACAATTACAAATCTGTAGTTTACGATTGACGGTTTGATTAAATTATATGGTACCCAAATGAAACTTAATTTTTAGTTAAACATGTTGACTGATTTACAATTTACATAACAATTTATTTTATAGTGATTTTTAAAATAAAAAGTACTACAAATGTGGCAATTATTTTTTGAAATATAATCTTTTGTTAACGGCAAACGTCGAAGGCAATAATAGACTAGTGACTGTAATCTTACCTCAGTAATAATTAAAATTTTAATTTGTTTTATTAATTTAAATTGTAGATGTATTTTACATCGTTACTCATTATACTGGTTTTGTTCACAACATACAATTTACGTATTTTGTTTCAAATTGTGCCTCACTTGCTGTGCACTGTAATCACAAAGTGTAGCACGCTATACGTAACTGTACCTTCTTAACCTCCTTTGTCTTTATCTGATGCACAAGGACAAGCTCGTACAAGAATCGATATCTCTTCTTCAAGTTTCCGTTACAAAAATAGTCCTGCGTGTAGCTATACGTACTTACTGCGCCCTACTTATATAATATTTAAACTGTATCATTTTCATCAGTGCGAAATGTGTCTACAAAATCTCATTACTCTCTGCTGGGAATACGCTGAAAGTTGAGCCTACGAATTCACTGTGTGTGTATCTCTCTCACTCTCTCTCTCTCTCTCTTTCCTGGCCTCTCTTTCCCTCTCACTTCTCTAACAATATTTACGTTACTTTTACTGCTGTGGTATACAGTATTTGAAAATTATAAACATAATAGTAATATTTATACCATTTCTAATTAACGTCTTACGACTGCAGTAATCTTCTTCTCTTCTTCAAGGATTAGGTTATATAAACCTGTTTTGGCTCTCATCTCATCTTCGGACGATCCACGTCTCTTCTGCCAATGGCTTTATAGTTCAGTGCCGCTTTCGGGAATCTATCCTCTGTCATCCTTTGCAGATGATCCCACAGTTGTCTTCTGAAAATTGAAATAATTCGATTTAAGTACTTTACTTCGAGTTCTGCTCTGATATCCCCATTCCTTATTTTATCTTGCAATGTATAATTTAAAGTACTTTAAGAAACTGAACTTCAGCATTCTGAATCTTGCCCCAGTCCTTTTTTGTCATGACCTCACTCGCGTATGTCAATGTGGGTATTGCAATTTTATTATAAAATTTAATCCTTGTGATGTGTCTTGGCTTATCTCTCAGATTTCTATAAATAATACCACAAATATTCCTAAATTTATTTATCTTCTCCCTTGTATCATATTCAGATGCATAGCTTACTGCACAGCCGAGATATTTGAAGCAGCTCATTTGTTTTAAAGCGCTGTTTTTTTTAAATATCTTAGTCTTCACTGGATATTTACCTTTAAAGGCCATGGCTTTGGTCTTTCTTACTGAAATTGTCAGCAAGTACTCTCTTACCACTTCTTTTAATTGAAACATAGCTCTTTGTAAATCATCCTTATTTTCTTGAATAATAACTATGTCATCTGCATATAGCGGGGAACCCATACAAATTGACTTGTTAAGCTGTATTCCCGAAGTCACTCTGGATTTCCATGCTCTCAACTATAAACGACTATACTCAACAACTATAAACTGTTCTTGTCTCACATAACTTTGATATCAATGTTTTACAAAGTCAGTTTTCTGCAAAACTCTTATATCATATCCAGATTCATAGCTTACTCTGCACAGCCGAGATATTTGAAACGGCTCACTTGTTTCAAAGTGCTGTTGTTTATAACTATCTTCGTCCTCACTAGATATTTACCTTTAAAGACCATGGTTTTGGTCTTTCTTACTGAAATTGTCAGTGCGTACTCTCTTGCCATTTCTTGTAATTAAAACATAGCTTTTTGTAAATCATCCATGCTTGCAGTAATACGTCTCATTTATACTATTCCTATGAATTCACGTAAAGGATATGACGACATTGTTGGCGATAACTTTCAGTAATGTATTTGATATTTATCTGTTTTATGTACAGATATATAGTTTACACAATAAATACTATTGTAATTTTGCTAACATGTCTTATATAAGTAAACTAGATAAATAATTGTTGAGTCGATCAGGTCATTCTTTGTCGGTCAGGGCAAAATAATTCTTGATATTTTGCTGACGATCAGGTCATAATAACAGACAATACAAATAGCCGGCAGAGGGACCTCTATGAATTACAGCAGATAATCAGGATGTTTGATCTGGAAATTTCTGTTATCAAGACAAAGTTCATGGCTTTTAAAGATTGCTTTCCTGTAAGGTGTAAACTAGTACTGAATAATGAACTAATTGAGCAAGTGCATTCATTCAGGTTCCTTGGATGTGACTTGTCTTATGTTAGTCAAATAGATGTGGACAAAAAAATAGAAAAGTTTAGTCACATGTGCGGAACGATAACAAGAAAACTGAATGGAAAGGTCGGAAGAGATACTCTTTTGAAATTTTATAAACTGGTAGCAGTGCCATGCAGTCTTTATAGCAGAGAGACTTGGACCCGAAGCCTAGTGGAATGAGATGTTTACGATCAGGACTAGGAGTATCACGGAGGGACCGACTAAGAAATGACGATATAAGGAATATACAACCTAAACGATAGGATAAAGCAATACAGACATGATTGGACAGACCATGTTGAAAGGATGCATAAGAACAGGATACCAAAACAAACTTTGGTTTATAATCCGAAAGGACGGCGGAATTTTGCAAGTTTGGAAGACCACAGAAGAGATGGTCGGCCATGGAGTGTGCAACGGATCGTAAGGTTCACAGCCTGAAGAAGCAGTAGAAGAAGAAATTCCTCACATACAATATTTTAATTGTAGTACAGTTTTATTACATTAATATAAGTTTCTTTACTACCAGAATATTAACAATCAGGAACATAAATATTAATTCAGTTCGTGTCTTATCGCAAACATTATTACATGTTAATAAATGTGTAATTTACATTCTTACAGTATATTTAAGCTGACTACGTTCAATATTTTAAAATAGGATATATTTTAATACCAGCCGATCAAGTTTGTACATAACACAGACTGTTAATTTATTTAACTGCTTTTCTGAATAGAAAACGTATTTACGAGTTTACATTCATCTTGGAATTTTTCTAATTTATGTAAGGATTAATTAATTTCGTAAAATTAATAAAACCAAGTAAAAGAGGTAAAATTACATATCAAGTTTCATATTTTTCTGGCAAATATAACACAGGAGTTAGGTTTAACACGAGTTTCTGCAGTTAGAGTTAATGCATTTAATTACATACACAGTATGTAACTAGTTACGCGTAGCAACACAAATACAATTAATTTATGTTAAGTAGTAAAGCAAACTAATTCATCACGAAAAGCGTAAGGGAATCAATCTGTTGACACTCCAGTATCCTTATCGTGAATCCAATCTGTGGTCTATAAACGTCATCGTGACGGATGGCGATAGTTATCGGTGTGGCATTGATTTTCAGCATCAGCTGGTGCACGGAGAAGGTATAGCCAGCTGACTGGAATGCTAATAAGCAGTCTAGTGTATCCACCGTTTGTTATAGCGGTTAGTTAGTAGCTCAAACAGTGTCTGTGTAATACGATTATATTGGCTTCCAGCAAATGCATCAGTGTTGTTTATTTCGTTAAGACATCGTCAAGATATTTTTGGGCAACGAAGTTCATCTTCTCCTAGATTCTAAAACCAAGAAAATGCAAGTTACTGAAATTAAAAGAACATTTCTGTCAAGTTCTTAATAAGTTAGCTAATAATTTTTACATCAAGTCAAAGAATAATTTAGCATTATTACAAATTCAAGATAATTAAAATAATATAATAATTGCATTATCGCATAACGTATATTATCATATTACAAATTACTCTTAAATTTGTAATAATGACAAATACCTCTGACGTAAGTTTCACAGATTTAACTTTTGCTAGTTTACAAGATTTTAGTATAAATTAAGTAATCAGTTTTTTGAATTTATTTTGTTGGTTTTTGTAATGTAGTTTATGTACTCAACTGTTTTGAGGATTATCATCAAAAAATTAATAATCATATTTTGTATATTTTAATACATTTATTATTATTGTTATTCAGGCTGTACAATGCTTACACATTTTCCGGAACCAAAGATTACAGAATTGATTGAATTCTGATTTTTCGCTGCTGCTTTCGATCCAAAGATCTTTTTCAGTTTCTCGTTCCCTCAATATAATCTGAATTTCTTCTATCCAGGTGATAGGGGTCTTCCTCTTTTCCTTCTTCCTGGTGGGGTCGACTCCATGACTCTCCTTGACAAATCTTTCCTGTGCTGTTATTTTTGTATGTCCATACCGCTGTAATTTTTTTGTTTGGATGAAATCAACAATTAGATTGTTTACATTCATTCTGTCCTTAATAACATTCTGTCGTTTCTAATTTCCTCACGTCTGGATACGTTTGCTGAACGTCTCTAAAAGTCCATCTCATATGTCATTAATTTTGTTCTTGTGTGTTTATTGGTAGTCCAAACTTCTGACCCGTAAGTCATGATACATCTAACTTAAGGATTATCTTGAAAATATTTAATAATTCTCTTTTATTTATTTTAATACTATAGACTTTGAAATAAATTTCATTGTTTTTTTATTTAAAAATTTTTGATCAGTTAGCAAATTATTATTATTGTGTTTGCATATAATAATACACATTTGTAATAGTTTACAATCTTCTAAACATTAATTTTCTGACCTCTCTTCGTATGCTCTCATTTCGACATTTTCAATGACTGAAAAATGATGTATAGAAAGTCTTCTTCTTCTGCACTCCAAGAATTAGGCATTTGCCCGTTCCGTTCTCACAAGCTTACGACCACCGTGGATGGTCCCGGTCCGAGTGGACCGAAACTGATGAATAAAAGTAATGTTCCACAAGTGTGGACAGGAAGAATTAATTAGTTGGGCCCAAGTGGGCGAAAATTATGTTTCTTGAATTATATTCTGTTGGCTGGTCTTCCATGGTGATTGAAGATGATGTGTAGAATGAATTAAAAATTACATTAAGAAATAAAAAGAAGTGGACTGTATACGAATAGTTTTAATATTGACTGATTACATTACAGCTGTAAAAATTGAAGTAGGCTGGCTAATGCTGCATATTGAATTAATATAAATTTAGTTACTCATGAAGAGGGCCTAGTCGGCCATAATAGAAAATAATAAGGCCTAAAGCCTACATTTAATGTCGACACTATCTTGACAGAGAAAGTTCGGCGAACCGAACGCCGAGAAAGCTGAATGTGCACTGGGCAAGGTACAATCACGCGAACGTTGATGCGATATATAAATCAGATTAGCCAACCTAGAAAAATAAAATCATCGCGCTACCGTCCATAAACTGCCCGTCAAAAATCAAAAAGATTTTTTAATACATTTTTGATAAATTAGAATACATTTACAATTTAATTTAAAATAGTATAGTTCTTAGTAACGAGAATCAGCTTCAAGGCTAAGTTGAACCTTGAGTTGAGATTAGATAACGGCAATCGGCCGCTAGTTTAGAGATAAGCATGCAGATAGGCGACTGTAGGCCAAGGTTTGGCAAACAGCTGTTTCATGTACCAATAAGTTTGGTTAACCACTATTACTGACACAAGTGTGCACAGTATGTAACATTATAAAACATGAAAGGAAAATACATAATATGCAAGTCATAGAGTTACCTTAATGCTAGCTAAGGTCCGTAGACCTGTACAGAGAGTTCATTACATGAACAAAATTGTTGTTGAACATGTTGCAGTTGCATGTTTTATTGTATATTCAGGAGAGCGACATGTATCGGCCTAGACATGCTATTCCTGAAGTTTCAGGAATTTACAATATGTAACAATGTGTGGGCAAGCTAGATGCTGAATGTAGCCCAGATATGACATGTATGTCATAATTTTAAATAAAGAATTATGCATGCTTACCTACAAAAATGAATAAAATATGAAGTACAATGTGAATAAATTAGACGAGACAGTTACAGACGGCAGGCGCTTACAATAGTTTTTACATCGACACAATTTATGTGAATACAACAACAATAACTTGAATAATTACAAGATAAATAATTGTAATGTCAAACAACAATAGAATACCGAAATTACAGAAACAATTTAACAATTTAAGACATTCCCAAAATAGTACATATTTATCAGAAACCATATAAAGAAATGAATGCATGGTTACTTAACGCAAAACATGCGAATATTATGCAATAACATTTCATAAATGAGACCACCCAAAGACATGCAATACACCCCATAACATCAATGAAAATGTGTGACATAGTATGCCACAAAAATTAACATACAATACGAACATTAAGATATCACCAGAACTGTAATAATCAGAAGCGTGCCATGACGCAAAGTTGACAAAAAAATATTGTGACAATCTATCACAATTATGTTGACCAAATGGTCGTAATAAATAATAAGCCAATGGCGGAATAAAGCCGCATTGCGCTATAATCATAATGTCAAATCTCGTCTCGCGCTGGCAATAGACATAATTTATGTATTGGTCTCCGCAAAACACCCGTAGGCGTGCGAATGTCCACGACGCGAACCAAGTTATCTGGGCCGGGAAATGTGGCGATGATCACGCCAAATTTCCAGGCTAATGGAGGCAAGTTATCCTCAATGATCAAGGCTAAGTCACCAATGGAAACATTATCTTTGGCAAACCTCCACTTGTGACGCTGTTGCAGCTGGTGCAAATAATCGCGAGACCACGCCTTCCAAATGTCCCGGACAAACCTCTGAATCAGCTGCCAACGACCAAGACGAGAAACAGGAACGTGAGAAAGGTCTGGGTCAGGAATCGCAGTTAGGGGCGCGCAAATCAAAAAATGGCCAGGTGTAAGTGGCACCGGGTCGTTAACATCCGAGGAAATAGCAAATAAAGGTCGAGAGTTCAGACATGCCTCTATCTGAGATAAAACGGTCGTGAACTCTTCGAAGTTTAATATAGATTTGCCTACCACGCGCCGCAGATGAAATTTCAAACTCTTGATGCCGCTCTCCCAAAGGCCACCGAAATGAGGTGAGGAGGGCGGAATAAATGACCATGATATCCCCTGAGAGGATGTGAATGACTTAATCGAGGTGATGGCATCCTTATTGTGCCAAAAGTTGTAAATGTCATGTAAGATGGTGCGGGCCTTCCTGAAGTTCGTGCCGTTGTCGGAGTACAGCTGACTGGGTATACCCCGACGTGCCATAAAACGACGTAAAGCAGCTATAAATGCGCTGGCGGTAAGGTCGGACACCAATTCCAGGTGAATGGCCCTAGTTGCTAAGCAAACAAACAGAGACACGTACGCCTTAGTAAGAGTTCTAGACTTCTGCCCGCCATGACGAATCATGAAGGGACCACCATAATCAACCGCGCAAAATAGAAACGGCCTTGAAGGAGTGACTCTAGGGGATGGCAAAATGCCAAGCCTCTGGACCTGCTGTGTGGCGCTGAACCGGATACACTTGAGACACTTACGAATAATGGAACGGATGACTAGCCGGGCATTAACAATCCACCAACGCTGACGCAGTGAATGATGCACGAGCTGAGCACCAGCGTGAAGTAAGCGAATGTGTTCGCGTTCGATGATAAGGCGTGTGACATGCGCCGATGGGGGTAGTACGATAGGATGTTTCGAATCGTAAGGTAACTGGGAATGCTGCAATCGTCCGCCCACGCGTATCACTCCAGAGTCGTCAAGAAACGGGTCGAGAGAAGCCAACTTGCTTCTGATGGAAACAGAAGATCCGTTCCGAAGACAACTAATTTCGCCTGGGAAGCGGATCGATTGAGATTGTTTTATGAAGAAATTGAGAGACTGATGAATTTCTGCAGGGGTCAGATCGCCCGAAAGTTTGTCCGCAGATGAGTGTCTAACATTTCTGATGAAACGAAAACAGTAAGCGTATACACGTGTCAGCCGGTGTAACGAGGAAAAGTCCAATGATAAGTCAACAGCCAGGGTAGACATTAGCGAACGGTTATGTGTAGTTTTCTCTTCCGCGGTGACTTCCGAAGATGATGGAGTGGCCGGTACGAAAGATGGGAAAGGATTAGAATCTGACGATTGAGACAGACAGCCAGGACCGTGCCACCAAAGCGAGCAATCGCGCAAAACGTCCGGGAAACACCCCCTAGATGTAATATCAGCAGGATTGCGTCGCGAATCAATGTGATGCCAGATATAAGTTTGCGTGCGACGCTGAATTTCAGCAACCCGATTAGCGACGTATGTTTTCCAACGCGTAGACTGCGCATGAATCCAGTAAAGAGCCACCATAGAATCGGAATACAAATGTACATCATCAATAAACGAATGAAGAGCAGGAATAATTTTAGATACGAGTCGCGATAATAACAAACAAGCGCAGAGCTCGATGCGAGGTAATGACACTTGGCGTAGGGGGGCCACGCGAGATTTTGAACACAAGAGACGACAGGAAGCAGTAGCATCTTGATAAATGACTCGAATATACACACAACAGCCGAACCCTCTCTCGGACGCATCCGAAAAACCATGCAACTGAACTGTAACCGCCTCACGGTTGCAACGAATAGATCGCGGGACCACTATTTTACCAATCAGACTTAATTTGTTACACAAAGAATGCCAATCCGAAAGTGACTGACCGGAAATCGGTTCATCCCAACCAAGCTTACAAAGCCAGATTAAGTATATGAGTATGTATAAGTATACACATAAATATATGTAGTAAGTGTGTGACGCTACTAAATTGATAGCGCCATGATCGATGAGTGTCATGTGCCCAAGATCCTTACATTCTTTGGTAAGGTCCGCGTAGTCGCGAGCGAGCTTGGGATCGCGCCTGAATCGACGTTCCAAGCTTAAAAATCTTGATTCGGCACTTGTGTAAGATTCCCCCAATTGGGGATTATCAGATTTGAATGGGAGCGACACTATAAATCTACCCTCGTGGTTGCGCTGAGTTGAGCGCACAAAATGCTCTTCGCAAGCCGACTCGCTATTAGGGGTATCGCCGGGGATCGTTTCTGCCTCCCAAAATCTCTCGAGAGATTGCAGGATTTGGCTGTCATTGTTCCTTGCCAAGAACGAAACAGCAGGACCCTGGGTGTGGCAGTGCTTGGGCAGATTGCCGGCCAAAATGTAACCCAGTTTTGTCTCCTGAATGATAGGGAAGTTGGGTCCGCGTGTGTACTTATTAGCTAATATTAAATCCAGATAAAATTGTGCCCCCAATAGTATGTCGATCTGTGAAGATATATTAAAATCTGGGTCGGCGAGAAAAATTTTATTTGGAATGTGGAACCGGTTGATGTCAAACGAGATTGAAGGCAGATTATGAGTTAAGTTAGATAGGACGGCACATTTGGCCTCGAAGCTATGTCTCTGATAGCGAGACATAATACGCACAGAAACAATGTCAGTAGCGCAACACGCTGTGTTGCTTATTCCTGTAATTGGAATATTAGATCGGGTTAGTTTAAGGTGCAACCTTTTCGCAAATGATTTCGTACAAAAATTGATCTGGGACCCGGCGTCAAGAAGTGCCCGAGCCTTATGCCTATTGCCAGCCTGATCAATGACATATACAACCGCAGTGGATAAAAGTACATTGTTTTTACACTGTAATTTGAATGAGCAATAGTTACTGCTGGCAGCTGCTGATTTCGGCACGTAATTAGCGTGCAGCAAGGTGTGGTGACCCTTTGAACAAATTTTACAAACCTGTTTACTTTTACAATTTGTTATCAAATGACCTGCTCTAAGGCAGTTAATACAACATTTATGATTTGCAACCAATTGCCCCCGCTCAGCGGCACTTAATATGCGAAAATTATTACACATGTAAAGCGGGTGATCAGATTTACAGCACACACATGAATAATGCCTTGCCGCTGCGTGATAACTCTTAAAGGTACTGCTGCCAGCAGTATTTCTTAAGCTACATTTCTCAAATTTATTGTTTGGTTTTACACTAGGTTTGTTGAATTGCTGTCCGGATTCAATTGGCATTGTATTTTCTAAAAGTTGTCGGCGCAAATTCAAAAAATGCGTAAAGTCTTGAAAACTGGGCAAGTTGTCAGGGTCTATGGACTCCTTCCAACGTTTTAAAGTAATAGGGTCAAGTTTGGTGGAGAGCAACTGTATGGTAATACACTCAAATAGGTTTACGGACAGCTTCATTGCCGCCAGTGAATTAACGGAAGACGTTATAGTATTCGTAAACTCCGCCAAGCTTTGAACTGAGTCCTTTATTGTGGACTTAACCTGAAGTAGGTTCTGTACATAATATTTGGCTAATATAAATGGATTATTGTACCTCTCGGACAGCAAGTTCAACGCTATTACATAATTTTCTTGACAAATTGGTAATGATTTAATTAAGTCTAATGGTTCACACTTCACCGATGAATGCAAGTAATGCAGTTTCTGTACTGGCGTTAAATCTGATCTTTAATGCACTAGATCATTGAAAATTGAATAGAAATGTTGCCACTCAAGTATGTTGCCTGAGAAGCAGGGCAAACTTATCGGGTTTAAATGCACAGGCGTCGATAGTACAGGAGGCACAGTCTGAGTATTAAAAGTGTCAAGGAGTTGTAAAATGTTTGCCTCAGTTGAGTATATCGTTTCCTCAACCTCGACTCGGTCTGCCTGAGCAGTGCTCGCGTCTTTACTGATAAGCTCTATCTCAGACTGTACTTCGTCGTACTTCGAGGCTAAGCTCTTAAGACTTTCTAATCTTACAGTCAGAAAATGTTTTGTAGTTAAATTAATATCAAAAGAATTTACCGCGGATTGTATCCGCACTATCGCGGACTTTAATCCGCCTCTCTTTCTGGTCAGCACCTTGAGGCCTTCTTCAGACATTTTTTTACGCACCTTTTTACTGTTGCTGGTGGTACCTGGTTGGCGACTTCCCGCAGCGTCGGCTCCTTGGTGATGATGGTGAACAGCTGGCAAAGATGACCACTTTGAGGCACTGCAGCCGGCAGGAACTTGCTATTACGTTGCCCGAAGATGACGAGCGAAATGGCGACGCAAATCACGCCACGGTCACATTAGCTGACGTGCTAATCCGCCCGTGATGGCCAGAAAAAGATGTTAAATGGAAATCCAGGTCCGGAGTGACCAAAAATATGGTTGATGCGCACCGTGAGGACCAAAATGCTGATTGGAATCCAGGCACGGTGGACCAAAAAATGGATGGTCCCGGTCCGAGTGGACCGAAACTGATGAATAAAAGTAATGTTCCACAAGTGTGGACAGGAAGAATTAATTAGTTGGGCCCAAGTGGGCGAAAATTATGTTTCTTGAATTATATTCTGTTGGCTGGTCTTCCATGGTGATTGAAGATGATGTGTAGAATGAATTAAAAATTACATTAAGAAATAAAAAGAAGTGGACTGTATACGAATAGTTTTAATATTGACTGATTACATTACAGCTGTAAAAATTGAAGTAGGCTGGCTAATGCTGCATATTGAATTAATATAAATTTAGTTACTCATGAAGAGGGCCTAGTCGGCCATAATAGAAAATAATAAGGCCTAAAGCCTACATTTAATGTCGACACTAACTTGACAGAGAAAGTTCGGCGAACCGAACGCCGAGAAAGCTGAATGTGCACTGGGCAAGGTACAATCATGCGAACGTTGATGCGATATATAAATCAGATTAGCCAACCTAGAAAAATAAAATCATCGCGCTACCGTCCACACCGTTTTCATGGTCTTCCTATATCTCTTTTCCCTCTTGGGTTGTAGTTAAGTATTTTTTGGGTATTCTCCCATTTCCAATTCTATTTACGTGTTGTTTCCATCTTTCTTTATATTCAGTCATTTTTTTCATTTATTGCGTATACATTTAGTTCATTTCGCACGTCTTCATTTCTTACTAAATCTCTTCTTGTCCAGCCTTTGACCCATCTCAAAAATCTCATTTTTGCTTCCTGTATTTTGCTGTCTCCTTTTTTGGTATTTATCCAACTTCCACTCCCATACATATGTACAGGTACAGCCATCGTTTTATAAAATTTTATCCTTGTGTCTTTTCGTGTTTTGTTATTTAATGTTCTATTTATTGTGCCACATTTTGCCTGGAACTTATTTATTTTATTTTCCATGTCATTGTCATAATTATAGCTTGTGTCGCAGCCCAAGTATGTAAAATTTGATACTTGTTCGATTGGGTTATTGTTGACAATTATTTTCGACCTAACGGGATACTTGCCTTGGAAAGCCATAACTTTCGTCTTATGCAAGAAAATTTTAAGATTATTTTCTGGACATATTTGATTCAGTCGGTGCACTGCCAGTTGTAATTTATCTTCACTCTCTTGTATTATTATTTTATCGTCAGCAAATAGTAACGTACTCAGGTAAGTATGTCGGTCTAGCTGGACTCCAGGATATTCCTTTGATGCCATTTTTTAAGAACATCGTAAATATGTATATTGAAAAGAGTGGGAGACAAGCTACATCCCTGCCTCACTCCTTGTTTAATTTTTTTTGTATAGAATATGTGTGTTTAAATTACACATGTGGACAGTCAATGGTAAAAATACGTCGTGGGGTTAAGGGAATTTATCCCCTGACTTTTGATAACTGTGTTTACTGTGATTACCATGATTACTGCGATTATCGTGATAACTCTAATTACCGTGATTACTGTGATTGCCGTGATTACTGTGATTACCGTGATTACTATGATTACCGTGATTACTGTGATTACCGTGATAACTCTGATTACCTTTATTTCTGTGACCTGTGATTACAGTGATTACCGTGATTACTATGATTACTGTGATTACCGTGATCACCGTGGCGCAAATTTTATTAATTACATTCAGTTTTAATTCAATGATTTTTAGCTTTAGTAATACATCACAGTACAGAATACACGTTGCTGTAATTATATAACATGCTAGAAATTGTTATGTAATAAAAACCTTAATTTTTGTAAAGAGAAATAATTTTTTCAATTTACGATCTATTATCCGAAAGGTGCCTCATCCTGAGAGGTTTGGATAATCGATGCTCTACTGTATTTGGTTTCGTTCTGAGTGTAGGCCTACATATTAAAAATAATTTTATAATTAATTAGAACATGGAAGTCATGTATGGTTCTCCATATCGATTTTTTATACGTGTACTACGTTATCGGCAACAAGGAAGCAGTTTCTATGGAAATATTTCATTTCAATTTGTCAAACGTAAAACTCGATTTACAGGGAACACACCTAACTTGTTAGAAATTTTCGAACCGAATCGAAGTAAATGATTTTAAATATAAGTAGTAGAACATGAAAGTCGTGTATGGTTCCCTATACTGATATTTACATTAATATTCTATGTATTTTCTAAATATAGCATAAATTGTATGTCAGTAATTGAAATGCTTTTAATCACTTGGTTGTATCACTAACATCGTATCCGGCTTTCGTAGGCCTATAAGATGTCGACCATTTTTCTTGATCTAAACATCATTAAAAGCTGAAGAGTTGATTGAAATGTTCTACCAGCGTAGGTTATACGCGTAGAAAGCTGTACTTGTGGAAGGAGACAGGTTACATTGAAACAGTTACGTAAGTGGAGCACGCCCGTAATGACTCACTTACAGATGCTGCATCGGTGGAGGAACAGCTCTTGTTTCCATGGCAATAGCACGAAAAGCGGCTTCAATGTCTATTCAAAGTCAGCTTTGCAGTCACCGTTAATTGCCGGCCTTAAAATAATAACGAACGTTGTACTTAATTACGCGGGTACGCCTTGAGACTTCTTACCGTACATGGTAAATACAGTAGAACTTAAGTAATTCGTCACCTACGGTGCCGACGGGGTCACGAGTATTGAAATAGACGAATTTGTGGGGTAGTAAGAATCAAACCCATTAAAGACAATATAAAATGTTTTATTACAACACTAGCAATGTACAGTACTAATGTTATGCTCGAACATATTTGTTCGAGCAGGAAATTTTCAAACTCAACTAAGTTAAGCACTGTAATTGCAAAAACATTTGTTTAATGTTTGTGAAAATAATCTGCAATTTTCTTCTGCTTTTTTTCTGTCGACTACACTTTTCAAGAGCCAAATTATTAAATTAGCGCAGTGAAATAAATTTAGGCAGTTCTACTTCCTCTTGACCTTTGTACCACTTTATTGCTGTAGTCAGTGATTGAACGGCCTCCTTATGAGATATTGCAGGTTTTATTGGCTGATCATCTTCCTCACATTAGCTTCTGTAGATATGTAAACAACTACATCATAACTAAGCATTTCGTAGCCTACATCCGGTAATCTTTTTCACACCAATGTTTGACGTCGTCTTCATTCAAACTGTTAAATTCTGGTAAAGACTGGCAGACATCTAACAAATCCGATGTGGGGTCAAGACCTTCTGGTTCTGTAGACGCTGGTTGTAATTCAGATGGCAGTAACTTATTCCAGGCAGATTTTAGAGAGTTTCCGGAATATTTTGCAAGTCATCAACAATTCGACTGAATTTTCGGAAACGTATTACGCTGTAACGATAAACACAACACTTATGCTGCCGTCTATACAAGTACGCAATACCCATTCTCGGAACCAATACCTTCTGCAATCTATTCTTCTTGCTATTATTAGAACCACAGCCACAATCAGAACGTCTCTGGTTTACCCCGACTATAATTATACCGTATATGTTACAAGCTTTTTAATAAAGAAAAAGAAAAAAAGCTTGAGTGGGTGACGAATTACAGAGGCAGACGAATTAGCGGGTGACAAATTATTGAGGTTCCATTGTGTAATTTTGAGGAGAGCTGTACATGAGAAGAACTGATTCTATATCACATCGCAATGGATTCGACTATAACTACATACTATATGTTGTTACAGGTCTTAATAGTTTATTACTAACTATTATCTCTCACTACAGTCTTCTGTAGTTGTCCTATAGTCAACGTTGCAGTTGCAACCGATATTCTTCTCTGGGCAATCTATGCGGTTTGATAAGTGTTCACCTAATTAATTTTTAATACTGAACAGTACATGAGTCACATGAAAAGATATATTAAAGGTGTACAAATGTATAGAGAAAAGTTATCGTTTTACCACGAAATACTCCTTTAAAAAACATTTTTATTTTCACATATTTAAAATTATATAATGTGTAATGTATAAAGTCTAATGTGTTGAAATATGTAATTTCTGTTTGCAGTGTATTGGTACGAGTAATTCTCATTATTGAGAACATTTTCTAATAACAATTCCAAAATAAAATTTACAATAATTACTTTGTTGCGATCACTGGGAATTACCTGACCAGGAGAAACTTTGTGGACAGAATCAAGTTATGTTACAAGTTACAAGATCGCCTTATAGCAGTCAGTAATTTCCTGTATAAGATAAAACTTAAATACAAAATATTTTACAATCTCAACAAAATTCCCTTTGTATACATAACTCTGAAAAACGTCGATATATTGGCTACAGTGAACTTTATTTAAGTTGATAGTAAACTTAAAGAACTGGAGACTGTGTTGCGGTTGTAGAGATAATGGTGTCTTTGTATCGTTTCTATCCAATCCTTATAGACTTTAATTACAATTTATTATTATTAGCCGTTTTGTTGTTATTATTAGCTAAATTTACTATTGTCACGCAGTTGTAAAAGGTTCTCAAACAATGGAGAGTGTCGTTCTACATGTTTCTCGGCTATTCCAACAGAGTCCAGCTATAAAGTGTGTGCGTGCGTACATATTGCTAATTTGAGAGGAAAATCAATTACGCGACACCTACCATGCGTCAACAATCGAGGCTATTTCGGACCGCACCGGTCGGCGCACTGTGTTCAAAGCCAGATATTGACACTGTTTCTAGTGGATTCGAAAGCGCCTGTAACAAGTCTTGTTTAACAAGTCATCCAAAAAGTGACAGATTATTCTGGCATCTCAGCGGGGTATAAATATAAGCATTCAGCGACGGTCAGTTCGGTTTATGCCATGGAATTTACTGAGTGCGTCACAAGTGGTTATTTGTGAAAAGTTACTATTGTGCGGGACTCTATTAGTTGACATTATTATTGCGTGTGAGCACATTTAATTTGAATTGTTGTACGAGTATAATCTTGTTGAATAAGTTTTTGATTAAAAATTGTTATTTGTGATTAATTAAAGCTGATGATTAGTGACTTAATTGGTGTCTCTATTTTTGTTTCCCACTGTACCATACGACGATCACAAAACACTATTATTGACCATCGTAACACTATTATTATTTTCTGTTATTTCAATAATAAAAAAGAAAATTGAAAAATATTTCTTAATTACCATAATTCTCTATGTATACCATTTATGCAGGTTTATATACATATAAAGTATAAAGCATGAGAATGGAAAAAGTAACAACTATATAACAAACTTGGTGTTGTTTATGATTTTACTGACTACAAATGAAGGAATGTAAATTTTATAAAATAAAAGTATCTTTACGTCAAGACTACATTCTATTAAGTTACTGGTGTTGTAATAAGATTAGCGTCAGTGTTAATCTATTTACTTTGTGTACGCAAATTAATTTTCCAATTTAGCAAAATTCCGTTTCGTATGTTCCGTCGAGACTGCACGTACGATGTTTTGATACCGTTACCATGGTGACCGTGCACTAGGGAAATGAAACGTGTTGAGGCGATGGAAACCCTACAGTGGTTGCTTCAGATTTAGGTAAACATTTCCCCGTCTTACTAAATAATTGCATCAAGTGGGAATCAGGTGCTTAGTTAACTAAGTGAACTACAATAAGCAAAGTATGTATCTAATGTAATAACTGTGTATGGCTTGCACGTTTCTCTCAAAGAGGACACTATGTTCATTTTGACTGACCAAATATTAACTGATAATTAATTTTTTAAGAAACTTAAAAATTCTATGTTTTATGGTATAAATAGTAATGTGCCGAAATTTAAAACGTTAATTAAATTCATCATCATCATCTTTTTAACGGTTTTAGGCTTTATCGGCCTGTCCCTATTCGACAGTCAACTTTTTTCTTAGGTCTACCAACTTTTCTTCTGCCTCTAGTGTTGTAATCTTTCACCATCTTCGGTATTCTACATACATACATACATCCTCGGCGCTACAGGCCAGTCCGGGCCTTGGCTTCCAAAAGAAATCGTCCC
This sequence comes from Magicicada septendecula, assembly GCA_034769895.1. Classification (NCBI taxonomy): domain Eukaryota; kingdom Metazoa; phylum Arthropoda; class Insecta; order Hemiptera; family Cicadidae; genus Magicicada; species Magicicada septendecula. The sequence goes on from CM068368.1 coordinate 850,907,428, forward strand.
CACTGGTCTCTACTCCCGGCCAATGTCCACCAGTTTGCTGCATCCAGCCATCTTGTCTACCAACCCTGTCTTTCCCGCCTTTTCCTTCCCATCGGCAAATAATTCATAATTTTTTTTGGATTCTATCCTCTGCCATTCTCTGCATATGTCCGGCACAACGCAATCTGTTAATTTGTATGAATTGCGCGATCCGAAGTTCTTTAAACCTTTCGTACAACTCTCGATTATGCAGTCGCCTCCAAATCTCGTTTTCCTTCACAGGGCCATAGATTCTCTTCAGTACCTTATCGGTATTCTACTTTCTTCTATTCTATTGATGTATTTATCCATTTTCTTCATTATTCTTTGATCCTGTCGTTAACTGCAAAAATATCTAAATCACTTCTTATCTCTTCATTTCTTAAATGATCTTGTCTATTACACCTTTTAACTTATCTGAGAAATTTCATTCCTGCTGTGTGGGATCTTCTGTGCTTTTTTTCTTTATGACCAAAGATTCAGAACCATACAGTAGTGTGTAAAATTGCTAATGTTTTACAACATTTATTTGGATTTCTTTTCTACATTTATTTTCTAACGTTCTCGAAATCGTTCTCTACACATTATAGTGAAATTCGTCACTTTATTTTCTACATCTCTATGTTGATCATAAGTAATGTCACGTCCAAGATAGCTGATAGTTTTCACATGCAGGAGTAGGATATGCGGAATATAGAGTCGTTTGGACCAGAGCCTCTACCTACTCAAGACCGTCGTGCGTGGTGAAGAGCCGCACGCTTTTGAGGTTGTCATATAACACAACATGACGGATCTAGACCAGAGAAGGACGATAAAACGTCTAGCCGGCATAGGGTTGGCTTCCCTGTACGGCGGTCTCAATCAACAACTCACAATTTCAACAGTAGCCTTGGAAACCAGGTTAATAAAACTATAAGAAAATTATTGTTATGAAATATATTGATAAACTGAATTTATGCTAGTAAGACACGTAATCTCAAACACGTGCACTCGAAGTGAAAATTCAATCAAAGCTTATACGCATTTACGTGGCAGAAGCTTGGCACGGCATGCGCGTTTTCACTTACACAACCTTAAAGTTTACTTTCTTTCCATACAAACAAGCAATATGCTTTGCTGCTACCTGTCATGTGTGCAAAATGTGATAATAAGTTTGTGCACTTGATATGTACTTGTCAGTTCAACTATATCTTGGAAAAGCGTGTCGTAAATACTAAGCTACTGCGAGGTATTATGCAAACGGTGAATGATTTTCCAGACATGCCAAAAAAAAAAACGTTATACGGGCAAAGTGGATACTGTAGAATATAACGAACGTGGAGCATGCATGAGGAGGAGTGGATAGTGTGCACTCATTTGCGTGTACACTACAGATTAAAGCACATGGTTTTCAGTGCAAACGTGTGGGTGTATTGTAAACGCATTTATCAAATTTAAACAATAATTTATTGTAAAATATTGTTTTAAAACACTGACATATAAAACAATTAAGCAAATCGTAACTGAAAACATTACTTATAATCAAGATAGAGATATAGAAAGTATATAGAATTTTAGAACAATATATAATATATAGCCTAATTTTTCGGTGAAGGGTTTGTAAGGATCGGTCAAAAATATAACACAAATTTTAACTTATTTGTGTCGACGTTTCGACAATGTTTATTGTCGTCATCAGGACAATTGTTGCTGACGCCAAACACACAAACCCTTTACCGAAAAATTTGTTGATTGACGGTCACTACTAATTTAAGGATATAATATAAATATATATATATATATATTATATTTAATTTTTATAACGAATTTACCTCAAGATATTTCTTTCCTTATTAGGAACATGCTACGGGTATCATTTTGTACCCATCCTCAGCATTTCGGATTTTGTGTCTGGTGAAGTACATATGTGTTGGTTGGTTGTTATTGTGGCTTCCTGTTGGCTTCTGGTACTTTAAATTGGTTTTATTGTGTGTGATTGTGTTGTACGTATTAGTATTTTGTGTATTTTCGATGTTGAGTGCTTTGAAAATTGTGTCATGTTTTGTATTGATTTGTATTTGTTCAGGTATTAGTTTGTTTGTGTTTGTATGTTTGTAAATTTTCCCAAATGTTCATTATGTCGCCTTTGTGTGGTATGTGTTTCATTAGTGTCATGTTGGTTATGTTTGGAAATTCATGTCCAGTGTTTATTGCATGTGAGTCTAAATTAGATTTATATATTTCTGTTTTTTTGTATGCGTTTAGGTGTTCAAAATAACGTTTTTTCAGTTGTTTTTTGTTTGTCCTATGTAACATTTATTGCAATCTTGGCATTTAATTTTGTATATACCATTGGTTGTTGTATTATCTTTGTTGTGTGGGTTATTTAGTTTTTGTAGATTATTTTTGTTAGTTTTGTATGCTATTTTAACGTCTGTGTTCTTAAACAGTTTTGTTAGCTTTGTCATTTTATTATTTATGTATGTGAATATGGCCCACTTTTTGTTGTTGTTATTATTTTTGTTTTGTTTATTTTGATTAATTCTTAATTGTTCAGTTTTTATTTTATATACAAAATATAAAATAAAATCATCCAACAATAAAATGAGAAAACAATAATAGCCAACCGGGTTTTACGTACTGTTGTTATTCCGTGTGTTATTTCAAATCATTATTTGATTTATACTGTTGATCCTTATTGTGTGTGTGGGCATTTGTTATGGTGACTTTTATTATTAATTGTTATATTGGAACACTGGTGCCCCATACAAGTGATGTTGTTTACTTAACTTACTTACTTACTTATTTACTTAATGGGTGCGACAACCCATTACGTGAGTTAAGACCTCCTTTAACAGCCTCCGCCAGTTGTCCCGGTCAAGTGCAGCTGCACTCCAGTTCCGAGTCCCAAGGATATGGCGCGCATCATAATTTATATCCGTCTTCCCAGCGTAGTTTGGGTCTATCAACTCTCCTGGTGCCATAGATCTTTTCTGTGAGTGCCTTTCTAGGTATTTCATTCTCCCGTATTCTGCTCACATGTCCAGCCCACCTAAGTCTACCAAGTTTTATAACTTTCACAGTATCTTGTGAATATCTGGTATGAGACCCAACCTCCTTGCGGGACCATCAAGAGCAAGAAAGTTTTCAGTGACTGATCGAAGGGACCTCCCGATTATATCTAGGTCATCAGCGTATCTTAGGACCTGCAACAACCTGTTGCATACAGTCCCGGAGGAATCTATTCTTGTTTACTTAAACTGTTCTTAAAATAGTGACGATTTCTCTTGTAATATTCTGTGTGAATAACTGTGAACTTGAAAAAATGATGTTCCATTCAGTTGATCTTGTTTACTGTTTGTACACTTTGGAAAACTCTTTTTAAAGTTATAAGATTACGAGGTGTGCAATCGTCGTACCGACCCGATGTTTACAAAATTTCAAGTTTATGTAGGCCTAAAAATAGACTCGGTTTTAGAAAGCAAGGTAAAAGCAAGCTAAATATATTTAATTCGTTACACTGTTTGTAGACTGAGAAAATAAACAGAGTACAAAGTAGATGTAACCAGACGGGACAGCACAAAAACAACAAAAACCAGTTTACTGAAATTAGACCAATGAAAGAACTATATGGGAAATAAACTCCTACACGTACTAACATAGAATTAAAACGTTTGTCAGGAGACAAAACAAAGGACATTTTAACTGAGTTTGAAAGGATAATTATATATAAGGCTTAACTGTAGACCCTTTTATGAATACAATTCAAACTGTGGCACAGCATTTCGTAAAAAATGTTTAATGATGAAATGCGACCGAGAGGAACGGATGACTGCGGCATAGCGGTATGATCGAGTCAAAGTGTGTCGCAGAAATTAGATAACTACAGTGTCCATATAAACCACATTATGATACGTTTATGCAGAAGTTACCGTGAAAAAAGTTTGTCATATAAGATTGCATTGGGCAAAATAAGAATGTGGATGAATAGTAATTAGAAATTTTAGCCAGTGTGGAAGGGAAAATTTCTTAAAGTTTTAGGTAGGCCAGATAGTAGAAGAAGACTATAAAACTGACGTCCAGTTCAATTTATAAGCTGTATTTATGTTTTTTTGAATACATCACACTTTGCGGTTTAACACTTCGCTTTATGTTTCATGAGTACTAAATGTTTCACTCGTTTTGTGAAAATGCAGTCTTTGTGGAATCATTAAAGAAAACTCCGATTTCTGAGACATTATAGTACACTCCAAATATAACTTAACAAGAAAATGTTGCCCTTGGTCGTGAGAATCGTAAATTTAAATTTAATATAAACATAAATAATAAATAAGAAGCATTTAATATAAGATAATTGAGCATGCTGTTATTTATGGAAATGAAAGGAGTCGGTGGAGAATGAAAAATAATCTGAAGTCTGGGCGTACTAGCCAATGAAAATTATATATTACTTTTATTACTATTACTTCAAAACATTATATAGAAGAATTTTTTAAAGTAATAGAACGAGGTAAAAGTAATAAGCGATTTACTTCATGAAGTAATAGACTCTATGAACATAAAGAATATATAGACACGGCGGATAACATTGTTACTCTATAAAAAATGTAACTCCTAGGAGGTACGCCAATGGAAATGGCTTTAGAAGTGTCTACATATGAAAGATGTTTTGAGATTTCCGTACCTCCAAATAAAAAGAAAAGAACCAGAAGCAAGTGGCTGTAGTGAAACATTGTAATTTTCAATCCCAATCATAATAAAGCCAATCGCGTAGACACACACGCACATACGCGCGCGAGCACACACGCACACACACACACACACATTTGTAAGCTTCACCTCTAGCGTAGGCTATTCATTGGGTAATTCGCAGTGCGCGCGCGGTGCGTATGTGTTTTATACCAGAATAATATTAATTCTTGTACCGAATACAAAGTAATAATGTTAATTAAGCTAATGCTTTTTTCGCGTAAAGGGAGAAAAACTGAGTTCCAAATTTAATATAGTACTTGTTGGAGAGAGGCTGGGTTATTCGTTCAGTTGTAGGGTTTCTCGCTGCTTCATGTCTAAAGCCTAAAATTTTACAACGGTTGTTACTAATTCTTCTATTTAAGTTTAAGTTTCATTGGTACAGTTTTTTGTAATTATACGCAACATATGAAATCAATATTAATACAAAAGCTAGGATAAGTTTAGTAGTAATAATATGTTTACTCAGTTCAAGGTACATTAATTACTGTAAAGTTAGAATCATGCTCTCTCTTCTTCTTTTGGTATCGGCCATCTAAAGACCACATGCCAATTTCGATCCTTTATTCTTTGTTCTTTCCTTTTTCTCCAATATTCTTTTATCTTTTCACTGTGTCTCTTCTTCCTGTCTTCAGTCCACTTTGAACCTGCATTTTTCTCTCTCCTACCCTGGATCCCTTCCATTTTTAACACTTTTGCCCAAAAAACTTGTCTTTCAATTGCTTCTTCTGCGTTTATATGATTTTTTTCTAAATCCTTTTGGACTTCTTTAATCCAACTTGATGTTGACTTCTTCCTCCACAGATATTCACAGAATCATGCTCTTTATATTTTCTTACATTCAGCAGATTAATATAAATCAGCATGCGTTGTACTAAGAAACAACATGTATTTACAGTATTCTATACCTAGTGACCTACAGCTTGAAAGTAAAAGTTTCATGATAAAAAAAGGTAACACTCGTTTTATGATTACATTTTATTCATTAAAGTTGAGATCGGCACTTAAAGACATTAAATCTTGAATTTATCTACAAAAATTGTTTGTGCACTTAAAACATATACATAGATATACATACGTGGTGTGGAAGGCTCAAAGACCTGTACTCTTGACTTTGACTTACTTACTTGATTTAATTATATATAATTTACCTTAATTTCCGTCCAGTGACGTCAAGCGTAATTTGTTTTGGTTATGCGTTTCAGGCCATGTGGCCCATCCTCAGACCATCACTCCAAGAGGAGCTCGTTAAAAAATAAAAAATCCATAATAAAACAAACACATAATAAACAAATACAAAAATATATTAAAACATATAGAGGCGTTCTATTACACGAACACGGTGCACCGCGTGTAGCATGCCTGAACTGCGTCAATGGAACCTGTTATCTATTATTATCTGTAATCGATCGCAGCGCGGTATCATACAGTGGGTTGGACCTGAAGTTAAGTTTATCATTAAGTATCTCGTCACACACATCTGGGTTATTATGACCTCTATATATCTCGAATTCTTCAAGCGCATCCATATAACGGCCTTTGGCACAATAATGTAGGGGTATGAAATTATTGTTGAAATTTGTATAAGAATGATTACATGAAATCAGATGCCTTGTAAAGTTGGATTTAATATTATCTATGGAAAAATTACCCCTGTTAAAATGGCTTTGTGGTTTGTGTTCGCGGAATCTTTTGATGAACGGTCTACCCGTTTGGCCGATATAAAATCGGTCACAATCGTTACATATAAGTTTGTAAATACCAGTTTTGGATTCAATTGTTGTTTGAATGACTGGGCGAACTAAGTTCCGTAGACGGTTATTTGTTTTATACCCGTGAACCAAACTTTAGATATTTTGAATGACAATCTTCATGATACTAACAAATTGGACACACAACTCATTAAAGAACTAATTATCATACTAAGACTCATCCTTCAGCAAAACTATTTTACTTTCAACAGTAATTATTATATTCAAACAGACAGTCTGGCCATGGGTTCACCGTTATCCGGCCTGTTGGCTGACATATATCTTGACTTTTATGAGAACAATTATATCCTTAACAATAATATCTTCGCCAATAATATTATCTCTTATGGCCGATATGTTGATGATACTTTTCTAATTTTTAACGGTACTTTACGCCAAATCAGTAATCTTAAAAATCATATGAATACCGTTACCCACAATATTCAATTTACTATGGAAACTGAAACCAATAATGAACTCAACTTTCTTGATCTTACTGTCACCAGGCAACTTAACAGCTTAAACTTTAAAATTTACAGAAAACCTACCACCACAAACGTGACCATACATGCAGACTCACACCACCCCTTCTCTCAAAAATTAGCGGCCTACAACAGTTTTATTCACAGACTTTTGATGATCCCCCTAAATAATGATGATTTCGAGTGTGAACTCAACATAATTAAACACATAGCTCTGGCCAACGGATATGAATCCCAAATGATCGACAATATTCTTAGAAAACACAAATCCCGTCGTTCCAAACAGACACATGATATTACACCTAACAACAAATACATCACAACAACATACACTGAGTTGATGCCCAAGATCCTTACATCCACTTTAAATAAATTAGGTTATACTGTCATTTTTAAAACAAATAACCGTCTACGGAACTTAGTTCGCCCAGTCATTCAAACAACAATTGAATCCAGAACTGGTATTTACAAACTTATATGTGACGATTGTGACCGATTTTATATCGGCCAAACGGGTAGACCGTTCATCAAAAGATTCCGCGAACACAAACCACAAAGCCATTTTAACAGGGGTAATTTTTCCATAGATAATATTAAATCCAACTTTACAAGGCATCTGATTTCATGTAATCATTCTTATACAAATTTCAACAATAATTTCATACCCCTACATTATTGTGCCAAAGGCCGTTATATGGATGCGCTTGAAGAATTCGAGATATATAGAGGTCATAATAACCCAGATGTGTGTGACGAGATACTTAATGATAAACTTAACTTCAGGTCCAACCCATTGTATGATACCGCGCTGCGATCGATTACAGATAATAATAGATAACAGGTTCCATTGACGCAGTTCAGGCATGCTACACGCGGTGCACCGTGTTCGTGTAATAGAACGCCTCTATATGTTTTAATATATTTTTGTATTTATTTATTATGTGTTTGTTTTATTGTGGATTTTTTATTTTTTAACGAGCTCCTCTTGGAGTGATGGTCTGAGGATGGGCCACATGGCCTGAAACGCATAACCAAAACAAATTACGCTTGACGTCACTGGACGGAAATTAAGGTAAATTATATATAATTATCATACAGTGACCTGGACCGCTTTAAATATGTTTAAAAACTTGATTTAAGTCCTTAAATTCCTAGGTGGTGGAACATAGGGCCTCGACGAAATTTCTCCAGCGTCCTCTGTTCATTGCCAGGGCCTTCACCTCCCCCATGTCTTGTTGACACCAGCCAGCTCTCTTACGATAGTCCTCTTCCAGGTGTTCCTCGGTCTTCCACGTCTGCGGCTACTTTACTGATTGCAATTCAGTGCCTGTCTAGCGATATTTTCTTGTGGTCTTCTCAGGGTGTGACCTATCCACCTATATTATCTTCTCTTTATCTGTAGTTGAATGATACTCTGACTTGTGCCCTCCCATAGATCTCTATGGGATGGTCTTCGGCCACCCCTGTACTCTTAGACATCTTTAATTAGTAAGTGTGTGTGTGTGTTTGTAACGCCTACAGCCATTTTATCCGCCGGTCAAAATTTATTAAGCTAAAGAATTTCATGTACGTGTATGTTGGACATTTTTTGCCATCCGCTTAAAAATTAACATTTGTTTTTAGTATTTAGTTGGAATATGGATTCTGATCTTACTAGTGCTTTTGTTTGTCACATTAATGAAACAGATTTAAAACAGTTTATATTGATTACAGAAGCGAATATGAGAGTTTTGACAGCAATGAGTATTTTTTAATCAAATGAGCATTGTTAAGTCTTGACAAAGCTACTTAAGGGAAAGAGAACGTACTGTAAGTGACAGGTGATCATCCAATTTTGAATAACCAACAAACAGCTTTCTTTAACTGTAGAATAAAAAACTGCAAAATACTGAAACTGTAACCATTAATAAGCCTTAATCTTTAAAAATAGAATGGTCACGGTCGAACAACCAAAATTTCTCAAATACAAAATTCTTCTTTAGTTTTCCCTACAATGGCAGCGTTCTCTTGGAGTCAACATATCTTGGAGTCTCTTCATTTTTTAATACAAATGTTAAAACTGTATTCGTCAGCACCCTTATTTGTTTAGGCCTTCCTGCTTATTTATTTTTTTTATTTTTGTTTTTTTATTAAGATTCATATTTTTATTTTATAATCTTGTTTTGTTATTCATTACAAGTGTCAAGCATATTGAGTTTCCTATACAAAAATTAAATTTACATTGTTGCGACGGTCTACTGAACGTCGTATTGTACAGAAAAAACAAAATACAATAATACACCAATGAAGTCACTAATCACCAGCTTTAATTAACACAATTAAATAGTTTGTAATCAACAAGGTAGCCTCTTACAACAAATCAAAAAAAAAAGTTGTTCACTCGCAATAATAATGTTAACTAATAGAGTCTCGGACAATTACAAAACACATAACACTGCCACAATACTTCGAACAGGACTGGAATATATCCCCACTTAAACTGAAACTAAGCGTCGCTGAATGCTTATACTTATACCCCGCTGAGATTTCAGAATAATCCATAATACCCGTCGACACTACACTATTGCGTAATTGCTTACGGCCTTGAACACAGCGCGCGCGGACCGGCGAGTCTGGAACAATCTCGGCTACGGACGCTTGGCAAGTGTCACGTAATTGTCTTTCATCTCAGAGTAGCAGCAATATGTACGCACACACACATTGTAGCCGGGCTCCACTGGAATAGCCGACAAACACGTAGAATGGTTGTTTAATGGCGTAACATATGTTGTCTCTGAGTCTCTTGCAATATTTCAGTTTCTCATTGTATCTTTCTTTGCAATTCGTCCAATTCATTTCGAGTACTTTAAATCAATAGCTTAAATTTTTTGTTCCCTGGTTTTTATTAACACTAAAGCGTGCAATGTTCACCAACACAAAGAAGAAGTCACAAAACTGAAATGTAATTTATTTTAATTTATAGTCATAAAACAGCACTCCACTTACTAATATCGTTAACTGTACGGTACAGATTAATTTAAACGTAAATCCAGCATTACTACTCACCTACCTTTTGTACGGTTACTATGGAAACGATCGGAGAATTTCAACATCCAGTTTAGAATTCTAATGGGATTTACGTTGCGAACGTGTAAATAGTTGATAGGGTCGACTCAACACTTGTCACCACGTCGAGTACAGTTAATTTCGTGCCTACCTCACTTGCAATGCCTCTGCATCTGAAGCACATATATAATGAATATCCAGCAATATATAAATATTTTCTGAACATCATATGAGAAACAATTTTATTAATGTTCTTTTAAACATTACAAAATTTAAAAAAAACTGTGTTTTTGTAAAAGTTAAGAACTTTGGATTGCATAAAATGATGAAATGGAACTAAAAAATTAGAAAATAAATTTCATCGCTAAAAAAATTCCTTTCGCAAATACGATTTTTGGCACGGGATTTTTTGCTTTGTTTTTATTTCCAGGGCTGTGAATATTTATTTAATTGTTCTACTTGTTATAAGGAACCGATAAGATAGCTTTAATCAAGCACCACACACTAACTCAACACCTACTATAGTAACAAGACGGATAATTTTGCAGTATAAACATTTACAAACAGAAACAAATGGTTTAAAATAAATCGACAAACTAACCTTTTTCAAACCGCCTTGTGACTTCTTTTTTATATATAGTTGATGCGTTAAAATCCATAACAAGAAATATGTTTTGAAATTTACCTCAAAATAAAAAGAAAAGAACCACCTGGTTGTAGTGAAACATTGTAATTTGGAAACCCAATCATAATAAAACAATGTTTACAGTTTGTTTCTTCTGTTATGACTTCATCATCATTTCTTCTTAATGGTTTTAGGCTTTAGCGGCCTGTTCCTATTCTACAGTCTACCTGTTCTTAGGTCTACTAATTTTCCTTCAGCTTCTAGGGTTCTAATATTTCGCCATCTTCGGTATTCTACTTTCTTCCATTACTGTGTTGAAACCATTTTCTTCTGTATTCTTTAATCCTTTCATTAACTGCAAAAATATCTAAATCACTTCTTATCTCTTCGTTTCTTATATAATTATATCTTTTAACTGATATCAGAAATTCATTTTTGCTGCTTGTCTGTTCTGTTTACCCAAGTTTCAGAACCATACAGTAGTGTAGGTACTCCCATTGTTTTATAAAATTTAAATGGGTTTCTTTTCTACATTTATTTTCTAACGTTCTCTAAATCGTTCCACACATTCTTGTGAAATTCGTCACTTTATTTTCTATATCTCTATCTTAATCATTAGTAATGTCACGTCCAAGATAGTTGAAATGGCTTACTTGTTCTATGCACGTGCTGTCTATTCATATTTTGGTTCGAACTGGTTCACTCCTATAAAGGCGATTACTTTTGTCTTTGATTCAGGTATGTTACAGTTATATTATTTTCCTATTTTATGTAAGATGTATATTATGTTATACTGTTTTCCTGTTATCTAAGATGAGATCGTCTTCTGAAGTGACGAATATAGCTTGGTTATCTGCGAAGAGAATGGTTTTCAAGCTTTTATTTCGGTGAATTTTAATACCGTCAGGGGATTGTTCTTTCCTTTTTTGAGATCATCTAGATAAAGGTTAGAAAGTAGTGGTGACAGACAACAAACTTTTCTTGTGCTCTGTTTTAACTTTGTGTATTTTATTAACCGAAAAACTGAATAGCATTAAATAACTAATGATTAAGTGAAAAAACAATATGTATGGTAGACAATACACGTGTTATTTCTAAGCCTATAGTTTAGGTATCTCAATTTTATATAAGCCGATTGTATATGTTACTGCGATATAATATTATCATTTTCGTAAATTCAAGGTAAGGAAAAATGCATAATAACATTTGTACAAATAGCTTATTTCTTAGATTTTCATTACTAAGTTACATTATCAGATAGAATTTATTCAAAGATTTGTCCAATTATGTTGAACGTATATTTAGTATTACGAATACAATCTCTTCTCGAGAACGTTTATAACGCCCAAATAACTCTTAATAGTTTTCAGGTTATGAAATAATTAGAAGTCACTCGAGGCTATACAAGGTAAGTACGGTAGAAGAATTTTGAACATCAATTCAATTCTTTGATTTTAGCCATCGCAACAATTGCCATGTAAGTTGATGTATTATCTTGGCGATACTGTACTTTCTTTTCCGCTAAATTTGGTAGTTTTTTCTTAATTTCAACGTTTACAAAATTCAGTAGGTTTGGATAGAACCACCTTTAATTGTTTCCCCTTTTTAGGTAGTCAATGAAGATTGCTCCACGGTCGTCACAAAGAACAGCCGGCATAAACTTACAAGAGGTTTATGTATGGGTTTCTCAACACCTGGCTTTTTACAAGGAAGGGTTGTTAACTCGTCACTCAACCAGGAGCACCGCGAGTCTTGATTTTGGGGTGTTCTACCCCTAGACGAGTTGTCTTTACCATTGCAGGGTAAATAGCAAACAGTTGATGATTTCTTTGCATGAGTTTAATATTCCAACAAAGCTACTGAAATTTTTAGCTATGACACTTACAAAAGCCAGAGTTAAAGTCATGCCAGGAGGCCAAAAAATTCCACCAGGAGCCAATCAAGACATGAGTTAGAGAGTGTGATGCATTGTCGGCTGTTCTATTTAATATGGAACTGCACAAAACAGTTAAAAATATAGATCCTCGGGATACAATCATTAACACGACAAGGCAAATCATGGCATATGCAGATGACATTGCACTTATTGGGAGACATGTCCGTATACTGGAAGAAGTTTTTTGAGAACTAGACAGGGAAGGAAGGAAAATGGGTCTTAAATAAAACGCAAGCAAAACAAAATACATGAAAGTATCCACGTCGCAGGCAAGGGGAACCCCAATAAACCTGACCATAAACGATTACTCTTTCGAGGAGTAAATGAGTTTACGTGCCTTGGAGCTTACGCTAATTGTGAAAACAAAGTATCCAAGGAAATAACTAAGAGAATAACGGTGGAAAATAGAGCTTACTTTGGCGTAGTGTAATTATTAAGTTCTAGTCTTCTTACTTAAGAGACTACACTGAAAATCCACAGAGCAATGATCAGGCATTTAATGAAAAGTTCTGAGGATTTTTGAAAGAAAATTATTAGAAGAATTTTTGGACCAGTATGTTGTAATGGAGAATGGAGGATCAGATCGAATCAAGAAATTCTCTCCATGCTAAAACAGGGAGATATCGTCCGATTTATAAAGTCCAGAAAAATCAGCTGGATAGGACATGTGTAAAAAATGGGCAACCAAAGACTCCCCAAAAGAACAATCATTGGGCATATAAATGGGCGTAGAAGACAAGGCAGGCCAAGAAAACGATGGCAAGACGACGTGGAAGAAGACCTAAGAAGGATGGGTGTCGGGTCGTGGGAGGCCAGAGCACATGATCGGACTATCTGGAGACGGATCATTAGGGAGGCCAAGGTATGGACTGTAGTGCCGGATATGTATGTATGATCTTACCAGCAGAAGCAATTGTCTTTGCCTTCTTTGTAGCTGGTTCGCCTTTCGTAGTCTATTGTTTTGACTATTGTTTAGTTTCAGGAGTGTTGTGGACAAAACAAAACTCCTGGCTCCACAACACTCGGTACCCGTCTCATCAACGGTTATGAAACGATTCAAATATTCAGTTGGGTTGGCCGTATAGAGAGCCAAACAACCGGTTGCGACATCCTTTCGACACTGTCAGCAAGTGTCAGCAAACGCGGCACCCATCTAGCCTACAGGTTTCTCATACACAGATGTTTGTGTAAGTTATAACGCACACTTTCCGTTAAAAAACTAATAGTCTCAGCTATGTCACTCACTTTTATTCTACGGTTTACCAAAAACGATTTCATGGATGTTTTCTGGAGTAGTAATTTCAATGGGACGTCCAACGCGTGGATCCTCAGTTGTGGTGGTACAACCCATTTTAAATTCAGCAACACAGAGCTTAAAAATTGTATTCGATTTATAAAACTACCTCAAAGTTGATTCCCGCTTCTTTTTTTATATCAGTTATAGTTATTCGTTAAAAAAAAAAAAAAATTAATCACATTACGAAATTTCAGTGTGCGGTGATGCCCAAGACGCTTACATCGGTGGACTGTGTCACAAATAATAAATAACTCACTGTTTTGAAATCATCGAATCTAAGCCTACAACTGATGAAATCATACAACACAGTAAAAATAACGAACATAGTGGAGCCATCTCTTTGTCAGTCACGGAACGTTTTGCCCTACCAACGTACGCTGTCCCACGCGTTTGAATTAGTTCCTTTGATATCAGAAGCCACAGCCTCCAGACCTTACTCCGAGGCTGCTTTGGATACTACAAGTTTTTCAAAATTTTACATAAACAAGTTACTGGTCTGTTCCACAACTTCCTACCAGGAGGACTAGAGACTCTTTTGTCAGATTTACCGAAGCTTAGTCAAAAGACCCCTGTTTTGTAGATACCCTTCCCTTTCTGAGATAGGATTTGGTGGCTTTGTATCAGTTATTCTGATACTGAACGTTTCTTAGTACTTCCAGTGCTCACCTATCGGGATCAGTGATCATATCTCGGCTTTGCAATAAGCTATGAATCTGAATATGGTTTACCTGTAAAAGGAAAATAAATTTAGGAATATATGTGGTACGATTCATAGAAATCTTAGAAATAAAACAAGACACGCACAAACATTAAATTTTATAATACAATCGCAAAATCCACGTTGATTTATGCAAGTGAGGCGTGGGTCGTAACAAGAAAGGAAAACGGCAAGATTCAAAGTGCTGAAATGCAGTTTCTTCGAAATACTTTATAATATACATTGCAAGACAGAATAAGGAATGAAGATATCAGAGGAAAACTCAAAGTAAAGAACATAAATGAAATTATTTCAATTTACAGAAAAGAATGGTGGGATCATCTGCAAAGGCTGACAGAGGATCAATACCGAAAGCGGCACTGAACTTTAAAGGAAATGGGAGAAGAGACGTGAGTCGTCGGAGGATGAGATGGGTGCCGGAACAAGTTTGTATAACCCAATCCTTGTAGACGAGAAGAAGAAGAAGATGATATGGGGAGCCTTACTACATTATCTGGATCAAACAAGTCATGGAAAGTAGACGAGGAGAGGAAACTGTAACCGAGAATCAAATAATCATTGAGCACTTGTTAGAAGCACAAAGGATACCCCCGAGCGTGAAGGCGTCAAACAGGCTTTTAATTACAATTCCATTCTTAGCGCCTCACACTACTACTGTCCTGTTTAGCCTATTGGCACCTTTATTATTTATAGCTACTTACTTATGAAACGTTGACTATGGTTCAAATATAAAAAAGAAAAATTTAGAATTATAAATGAGAGCCACTGGACAATTTGAAGAAAGGACAGCAAATCGTAGGTTGTATTTGTTATGAAAGTGCAGGTCGGTCTGCGTTTATAAACAAATTTGTATTGTGTACTGAAACTGAATGTCAATTGTTACATTTTTAAATAATCATTGTTTTGGTTTTGATTTTGTTCACGTAAACAGGTTAGCCGAGGACCATGCGGATATCATTTCCTTTTCTTCTCCTGCCAGAAGGCCCTCATTCGCACACTATGGGCCGCCTTCCTTTCCACTGTCCACCTCTTTCCAGTCTTCTTTTCACCGCAGAGAACATGAAGATTTTGAATTTTGTTTATGTATGTATTTTCTATCTACACAGTCGTTCAAAGACAAACCCAGTTTCATCATTTCCTCCTTGAGTTGTTTGGTTTATCCGTTCAGACTGGAAAGTTGCCAAATATATTTGAAAATTTGTTTATTTAATCTGCACCGATCCATTTGAACTATATGTTCAAGGAATCTCAGTATTTTTCTTCGAAAAGCAGTTTCCAGATCTTTCAATTCCTGGACAGCACTTATGTGGGTCTGTGCCTGTACCCATCTTCGGTTTTCTTGGGCCATAAATTTTCGGAAGAATTCTTTGATCAATTTTAACAGGATGTTTCAAATTTTGAAAGCACATTGTTTCCAGTACATACGCGATATGAAAGCACTGTTTATTTGTTTAAAAATTGATTTTTTTTTGTAAGCTAAGATGTATATATTTCTGATATTGAGTTTCATCTGATTTGCAAACAACATAATATGAAAATCTCCACTATACAAACATAGGTAATGGCATTTTGAGGTAAGAAGCCAATAAAAACACAAAATATTATGATTAATGATCAAATTCTAGAACAGTTGAACAATTTTTAGTTATTTAGAAAATGTTATTGGCTATAGGCCTAATAGAAATTGTGACATCTATGTCAAGATAGGTAAGTTCCAGACGAGATGTAGAACAATTAATCGTATTTTTAGAAACAAGGTACGCCGAGGTACAAAACTAGGTAAACTTATTGCAGTTCCTGTACTGCCATATTAGCGTAAACTACGGAGAGCAATCAAGAAACAAGACAGTTAAATGCAAGCCTTGGAATGGCATTCTTAAGAGGAGTGACAAGGTGTTCTAAACGTGACCGTAAGAATGAGGCCATAAGAGAAGAGTTACAAATTTTTAACTTTAATGAAAAATTAAAAGATTACAAAAAACGATGGAAGAAGAGTTAGAAAGAATGTCAGATTCCACACTAGCCAAACGAGTCTGGAAACACAAAATTATAGGAGAGACAGGTGTGTCGGTAGACCCAGGAAGAAATGGCTGGAGGATTTTTGAGGGAGGAACAGGGAGCATCTTGCCTATGCCATTTTATGAAGATGATGATGATGAAAAATATAATATTATCGTTAAATATAACGTTATGCGGTCAAAGTAAACACAAATCAATATACACAAAAAAGTGTGCATTAAACGAAAATTTAAGTTATTTTAAATAAGAAAATATAAATGAAAAAACCAGAAGACATATGAAGTACAGACATATAGGAGACAGGTGTGTCGGTAGACCCAGGAGAAAATACCTGGAGGATTTTTGAAAGCTGAACCTTGCCTATGCCGCGTTTTGAAGAAGATGATGATGATGATATTGAGAAAAATTAATTTATCAGGAATAATATGTAACCGTATTATACAAGAAGGATTTACTTTTATAGTAGCCTTGATATTAAACTGACAACACAAAAGTCGTCAACCTGACACTTCGTACATTGGCTTTGCAGAGTTGAAAGCAACCCTACCAGGAAGTACTGCTATCCGTCTAGTGTGTGAAAAAACAATGTTTAGGCGTCACATGTCTGACTCCGTCAGTTGTTGGAATCACTGACGCGGAACCAATTATAGACGTAGGAAGCTACTGATGGCAATGAACGTTGACAATGGCCTTGTATCATCCTCTTACGTTTTGAGATCGTCTACATCCACATAATACAGAGACAAGGCTTTGACCGTCAGATAACACTACAAACAATTACCCATATAAAATCCCTTTACCGAGCGAGAACAACTTAACGGTATTAAATCGTTATTTTAGATTTTGGCAATTTACATTTTCCAGCATGTGGAACTTGATTTCTTGTTAAGGTTCTCAAATTAATATTATGACTGTCAGAGTCATAAAAATTACAGGATTTTAAGTGAAAAGGAAAAACTATTTTAAATTCTTATACATTTCTTATAAATTAATTTAAGAATTTTTGTGGTAAGATTTATATAAACCTTTGAAATAAAACACGACACAGCACAAGGATTAAATTTTATAAGACAATTGCAATACCCACATTGACATATTATGTGAGTGAGGCGTAGTTCATGAGAAAAACGGAAAGCAGCAAGATTCAGAGTGCTGAAATGCAGTTTCATCAAAAGTTATACATTGCAAGATAGAACAAAAAATAAAGATATCAGACCAGAACTTGACATCAATGAAATTATTTCAATTATTTATAACACCAACGCTGTTTTCTGCGCTGGCCAAAGTGTATTAATTTAGCAAATTTTGTGTATATTAGACACTTTCTACCTTCCACTTAAACGTTAACACTTATATCAACTATTTACTTGGATATAGATAATGTCTGTAGTCTTACTAGTAATTTGTTTGTCATATTAATAAAACAAAACTATGACAATTTAAAATGAATACAGAAACAAGTATGCTAGCTGTGACACGATTGAATATTTTTTAGTCAGACATGATATATTTTAAAATTCTAAATATTGTTGAGTGCAACAAACAGTTGCAAAATATTGTAAAGCTAATTGAAGGTAATATCATCTCATATTATTCAATTTCAAATAACCAACAAACATACACGTTTCTTAATTTGTAGACTAATAACAGCAAGTAATACTGATATTGCAACCATAAATAATCTCATAAAGCGGTCAATTTCGAATAACTAAACTTTCCTCTCGTAAAAAATTCTTCTTCAGTTTTCTAACCATTAGCAGACTTTTCTTGCAGGCAGCACAAGTTTTACATTTTTTAATGAGCTTGTCCGCTTGAGTGTATTTTTGTAGGCCGTCATGCTTTTCTTATTTTTTCTAAAGGTTCCTTTCTCATATTTATCCCATTAATCTTGCTTTTTCATTTGTTACATGTATTGCTACCAAGCTTATTAACTTGCCTTTAAAAATACTAAATTTATGCATTGTCTCTCAATCTCATGAGTCTCTCACAGCTTAGTTTAGAACCTGGAAACACGACAGACCTCTCCATAAAACCAATCTCCACCGCTTGGAGTCTGTTAGTACTTTAATTTACTTATCTCTCAGCTTTTAGAGGCATAGGCAACAATGCTTTTAAAAATGGTAGAGTTAATAGTCGGTCGGTGTCTTTTTGTGAGTTACTTTAAAACCCTAAAATTATCAATTCAGCAGCCGCAGTACAGTTTTATAATTTTTTTTTACTCGCGTAGCTGTAACCCATTATATTTTGCCAATGAGACATCAACATACGAATACTGTGTTTGAATACTTTCTCACATCGGCTTCTTCTCTTTCTCTAAACGGCTATTAAGTTAATTCAAAATTTGTTACAAGACCACCAGATATGTTTTAGAACTTATAATAATCTTTTAAAGTCAAACAATGGTAAACTGTTACTCATGATCGATTGAATGTCGCTAGCAATACATTATACGATACAGCTGCAAGGCATATAGGAGTCATATGTAGCAGTACAAACCTATTACCTTGTAAGCAAGATACACTGTTTTATTACTCAGGTGAAAAAGTAGAATGTCATTATATTCCCAAAAATTTTGTTATCTTCATTTTCTGCAATATTTTTGTTAGCAGTTTTGTGATCTTATTAGTTTATCTAACTTTGAATAATAAGACTATAATAACAAAACGCGTAATTAAAGCAAAGATGAAGAAGAAGTCAAAGGAAGAAAATGTAACTTGATTTTGTTGTATTAAAAAGCAGAACGTCGCTAACTAATATTGCCTAATGCAAATAGAAGTTTAATTTAAACGTAAATTTGGTGTTGGCGTAGATTCTACTACCTATCTTTTCTACGGTTACTATGGAAACGACCGGTGAATTTCAACATCCAGTTTGGAATTCTCATGGGATTTACATTGCAAACGTGCAAATAGTTGATAGGGTCGACTCAACTCTTGTCACCACGTGGAGTACCCCAGTTAGTTTCTTGCCTACCTCACTTGCTATTCCTCTACATTTGAAGCACATATAGTCAATATTGAGAAATATAAAAAAACCTATGATATAATTTCAAAGAAAACCCTGTTAAACAATTTTACTATAGTAAAACATTTAATTACTGATGTTTACTTTTCTATCATCAAGCTTAAGGAAAACAGTATATCTGTAAAATTTAAAACGTTTGTGTTGTACGAAATCATAAAGTCGTAGTAAAAACATTATAAAAATAATTACCGGTAAGAACATTCAGTGTACACTTACGATTTTGCACATGTTTGATTATCTATGTTTATTTCGAACGCCGTGAATATTTATTCAAATGTTTTACTTCTTATCGGCAAGCAATTAGACATATTTGATTAATTACCAGCCACTGCCTTAACCACAAGTATAGAGAGATAAGTGACAATTTTTGAAGCTCTGTATTTTCTTTTAGTTTTTTTGCATCCTTATATATACGAATATGCCAGTTTATTGTAACGTCTGTCATCTCGTCTCACGTCGCAGCTTCTGATGTTTGCGGCCCATTTTTGTATCCTTATATATACGAATATGCCAGTTTATTGTAACGTCTGTCATCTCGTCTCACGTCGCAGCTTCTGATGTTTGCGGCCCATTTTTGTATCCTTATATATACGAATATGCCAGTTTATTGTAACGTCTGTCATCTCGTCTCACGTCGCAGCTTCTGATGTTTGCGGCCCATTTTTGTATCCTTATATATACGAATATGCCAGTTTATTGTAACGTCTGTCATCTCGTCTCACGTCGCAGCTTCTGATGTTTGCGGCCCATTTTTGTATCCTTATATATACGAATATGCCAGTTTATTGTAACGTCTGTCATCTCGTCTCACGTCGCAGCTTCTGATGTTTGCGGCCCATTTTTGCCATCTCTTTCAACAGCGGTGTTTGTAACTGTCAATATATCGTTACGGTGGTCTCGCTGATCGTCGTATGGTACATCGTCATATGCCACTGGTTCGCTGGCGGTTCCTTCGTAATATTGACGTACATAACAGTGATATGTCTACAAATCATTCTTAAAAATCCCTTTAAACCAGATCAAAAGCGTATGCTGAAACCTACCCCGCGAAGTAATGCCTGACGGTAGTCCTTCATAATTAGGGTCGGTGATGAAGGCGGTAGTTTTAGTAGGTAAATAGGTATCTAGGGAGCCGCACATTAACAACAAATAGGCCAAATAGGCCGTTTTCAACTTTATAAAACATTTTCTATCAACGTTAATTTTATTTTAAATTTTAATGTTCAGACTTGTCATGGAGATATATGCAAAATAAAAACTGCCATTACAAATAACGTAGCAGGTGAAAACAAGACGGTAATTGTTCCATCATAGCTCTTACAAATAGAAACAAATTGTTTAAAATAAATTACTAGAATATTAACAGATGTATACCACACTTTTTTGTAAAGTAATTATTATGAAGCATATTGTTTACAGTAGAGACAATAAAATATCGGTATGGAGAACCATACATGACTTCCATATTCTAAGATTTATATTTAAAATCATTTTCGAAATGAAATATTACCATAGAAACTACTTCTTTCTACTTACTGCTTCAGCCTTAACCACAGTACTGTGGTCACTAACGTATACCACCTCACGTTATCGCACTCGATTTTCACTGATGATGGAAGTCAATGGCATTGCCGAAACGTCTGGTTTTGTAGAAAACATTGGACTACGGCCAAATATCCCGGGAAGGAATTTTAACATAAACTACTTCTTTGTTGCCGATAACGTTGTACACATATATATAAAAAATATGCATAAAATTAATGGCTTGTATAAGTTAATGATTGATCTCCATTAAGTAGTGCTCAAGTTTCCAAAAGTTTTAATATTATGATGTCCGTAATTAAAACATCAGAGCAGGTTTAGTGTGTATGAGGGTACACCGTGGACAAAAATTTTCAACATTTCCTATTGAGCGTTGCTTAGAATAAAGCTGCGAATATACAGTGTACGTTTCACAGAACAAACACGCGGAAAAGAAGGAGCGCTCCGAAGTCACTCATGGACCCTCAGCATCTTGCAGACGGTTCATTCCCTAAAGACGAAAAGTCTGTCTATGAATCGTTCCTCTGTAAACACGTGCAGTTACACTGCCCAGCGATCCACAGGAAGCAAATCGCTATCCACGCTGGACAGTTTTTCGGCTTGCATGCGTTATGTTGGTATGGGTTCGGCACTTTCCATTTAAAAACCGTGCAAATGTAAGAAAATAAACATGAATGAGGCCAGAAATAACGCGAATTGTGTGTGTGTGTGTGTGTGTGTGTGTGTGTGTGTGTGTGTGTATGTGTCTTCCCTGCCTTTTTATTGCGGTAGTCATAATAATAAAATGGAAACGTAAACAGTACATAACTGAGATATGCTTGCCTGCCACGCACGATGTATTTTCTCTTATACATGATTTACATTAAAAAAAAAATTATAATTTTATTGCCTGGAAACAAAATTATTTTATTTTTAACAATTACCATTGTTTGAAAAAGTTTAAATGAATTTTCAAGTACTTTACTCTTGTTAAAACGTAAAAGGTTGCAGGTAAACTACCCCTTCCCCTTAACCGATCTTCACCAAAATCAAAAGGCTTTGAGAAATCTGCAATTTAGGGCTGTATGCAAATAATCTTTTGATTCTGTTTGAATTTGCGGCTGTTATCGTTTGCCATAGAAAATACCCTTGTTAAAACATAAAACGTTGCTGGTAAACTACCCCTTTCCCTTACCGATCTTCACCAAAAACAAAAGATCTTGAGAACTCCATAATTCAGGGCTGTATGCGAAACATTATTTGATTCTGTTTGAATTTGCGGCTGTTATTGTTTGCCAAAAAAAAAAAATACCCATGATAAAAAAACTCGTTGCAGGTAAACTACCTCTTTCCCTCAACCGATCTTCACCAAAAACAATAGGTCGTGAGTCCTCTACAAATCAGGGCTGTATGCAAAAAATTATTAGATTCTGTTTGAATTTGCGCTGTTATCGTTTGCCATAGAAAAAATCTACAGACAGATAGACACACAGACACACACACACACACACACACACACACACACACACACACACACACACTTTTCGAAAAACGACTTTTTTTCATGTTTTGAGTGTAGTACAATCAGAATCTGCAATAATCTCGAACACGATTTTTTTGCCATCACCGTACTTCCATTTCCTTAAGGAATATGGAAGTAAAACCGGTAGCAAGTAGTGTTTTACTTCCATATTCCTTTTGGAATGGAAGTATGGTGATGGCAAAAAAAATCGTCTTCGAGATTATTGCAGATTCTGATTCTACTACACTCAAAACATGAAAAAAAGTCGTTTTCCGAAAAGTGTCTGTGTGTGTCTGTAGATTTGTTTTCTATGGGAAACGATAACTGCCGCAAATTCAAACAGAATCAAATAATTTTTTGCATACAGCCCTGATTTGTAGAGTACTCACGACTTATTGTTTTTGGTGAAGATTGGTTGAGGGAAAGGGGTAGTTTACCTGCAACAGTTTTTTTTATCAAGGGAAATTTTTTTTTTTGGCAAACGATAACAGCCGCAAATTCAAACAGAATCAAATAATGTTTCGCATACAGCCCTGAATTGTAGAGTTCTCAAGACCTGTTGTTTTTGGTGAAGATCGGTTAAGGGAAAGGGGTAGTTTACCTGTAACGTTTTATGTTTTAACAAGGGTATTTCCTATGGCAAACGATAACAGCCGCAAATTCAAACAGAATCAAAAGATTATTTGCATACCGCCCTAAATTGTAGAGTTCTCAAGACCTATTGTTTTTGGTGAAGATCAGTGAAGGGGAAGGGGTAGTTTACCTACAACGTTTTTTTAACAAGGGTATTTTCTATGGCAAACGATAACAGCCGCAAATTCAAACAGAATCAAATAATTTTCTGCATACAGCCCTGATTTGTAGAGTACTCATGACCTATTGTTTTTGGTAAAGATCGGTTGAGGGGAAGGGGTAGTTTACCTGCAACGTTTTTTTATCAAGCGTATTTTCTATGGCAAACGATAACAGCCGCAAATTCAAACATAATCAAATAATTTTTTGCATACGTCAGTGAATTGTAGAGGACTCTAGGAATTTTGATTTGGGTGAAGATCGGTTAAGGGGAAGGGGTAGTTTTCCTGCAACCTTTTACGTTTTAACAAGAGTAAAGTACTTGAAAATTCATTTAAACTTTTTCAAACAATGGTAATTGTTAAAAATAAAATAATTTTGTTGCCAGGCAATAAAATTATAGTTTTTTCATTTATGTATTTTTTTCTCAGTTATGTACTGTTTACGTTTCTTTTTATTATTATGACTACCGCAATGAAAAGGCAGGGAAGACACACACACACACACACACACACACACACACACACACACACACACACACACACACACACACACACACACACACACACACAGTTCGCGTTATTTTTGGCCTCATTCATGTTTATTTTCTTACATTTGCACGGTTTTTAAATGGAAAGTGCCGAACCCATACCAACATAACGCATGCAAGCCGAAAAACTGTCCAGCGTGGATAGCGATTTGCTTCCTGTGGATCGCTGGGCAGTGTAACTGCACGTGTTTACAGAGGAACGATTCATAGACAGACTTTTCGTCTTTAGGGAATATTTAGGTAATATTTCATTTCGAAAATGATTTTAAATATAAATCTTAGAATATGGAAGTCATGTATGGTTCTCCATACCGATATTTTATAATTGTTGCCGGTTTATAATTGTTTCATTTCCATATTTTCATTGGCCTTGTTTTATTTAACCATATTTATTAGTACAATTAGTGAAAAATCACTACGATTGCTTATCACCTTTTCCTTATTTAAATCACAATTTGTTTTTATTTTAGATTCTTTACTATTTTTATGAACATTTAAGTATTTTATATTTCTTAAATAATGCATGCAAGATGAGATTTGTGTGGGCAGTGGTTTAAGTTATTGGGATATTTAAAGGTTAAAGGTTTGGAGTATTTTTCGTTTTAAGTTAAAATCATATAATTTCTTTGACTGTGACAGTGATAATATTAGTTTCATAATCTTAACAAGAAATCAAGTACCAATGTCGGAAAACCTCTTCTTCCTTCAGAGCCGTGGAAACCTAATGTTTGCGTAGGCGGATGCGCATTCGTACGATGTGTGGGACTGTCATCCACCAAAAAGACAAACTCTTAATTCTTTACTTCAGTCTATCCCGGAATGACTTTCCCATTACTTCACAGTATGTCTTCTTCTTCCTCCTCTCCTCTTCAAGAATTAGGTTATATAAACCTGTTCTGGCACCCATCTCATCCTCGGACGACCCAAATCTCTTCTACCAATGGGTTTATAGTTCAGTGCCGCTTTCTGCAATCGCTCCTCTGTCATCCTTTGCAGATGATCCCACCATTGTCTTCTGTAAACGCACACTTGTTAAGTTCGCCTGGAGCGTAGGCTATTTTTTGCGTAAACCACAGTACGTGGCCGGTGCGTATGTGTTTTATACCAGAATAATGTTAATTCATGTACCGAATACGAAGTAATAATGATATTTAATCTAATGCTTTTCTCGTGCAAAGGGGAGAAAACTGAGATCTAAATTTAATATTGCACTTGTTCGAGACTACAACTAGGTTACTCCTGCAGTTGTAGAGTTTCTGGTCGAGTTTCACGTGTAAACCCTAAACTTTTTCAACAGTAGTCAGTAATTCCACTTAAAATTGAGTTTTATTGATACATTTTTTTCAAATTAAATCCACTATATAAATTCAATGTTAGTACAAAGTCTGGAATAAATTTAGCAATAATAATAGCCTAAATTTAATCAGTTCAAAGTATATTAATTACTGTATACTTAGATTCACATCGCTGACGATACTATTCCCGTAACATGAAACAAACAGGCACCGAAATAGGCGTACATCTCTCTGGAGCATGGTTCGGCCAGGCATGGTTCGACCAGCCTAGGGCTGCAAGTGTACAGCCAACAGACAAAATACAAGGTCCGCCAGTGAAGCGGAAAATTTTGAAAGTCCAATAGTTCATTTTCTGCTCACGAGAGGGCGTGGAGGTTTTCGATTGTTGTTTTACATTTAATGCCATTTGTTAAACATGGAGCAGTGGTCCGGTGCACAGCGTGCTTTCTGCGTAAAATCGTTTTATAAGAATGGTGACTGTGTGACTTCTGTACAACGATTGTTTCGTAATCATTTCAGTATTCCACGACATGGAAGAGTGCCGTCCGCTCATGCAATTATGTCATGGGTGAAAAGTTTGAAGAAACTGGTTCCACATTAAACTTAAAGCATAGAGGGGCAACAAGGTCTGTAAGAACAGAGGAAAACATTGAAAGAGTTCGAGTAGCATTGACGCGTAGTCCACAACGTTCCGCAATGAAACATGCATCCGCACTAAACATTAGTGACACATCGTTACGACGAATTTTGCATAAAGACTTATCTTTTCATCCTTACAAAATTCAAGTAATCCAGGAGTTGAAAGATGGCGATATGCTGGCTCGCAGGATTTTCAGCGAAGAAATATTGCGACGTGTAAATGATGATGAAAACTTTATTCACCGCATGTTTATGTCAGATGAAGCACATTTTCATTTGAATGGATAAGTAAACAAACAAAATAGTCGATATTGGAATGATGAAACCCAGGTGAGTTGCATGAAAAGCCATTACATAGTCCGAAAGTTACGGTGTGGTGTGCAGTTTCATCATCTGGCATTATTGGGCCATATTTTTTCCAAGACGATAGAGGAAACACCACAACTGTCAATGCAGACCGCTACACACACATGGTCAGAACATTTTTGATGCAACAGCTCCCTAGGTTTCCGGAAATTAGTTTTTTCCAGCAGGATGGGGCCACAAGTCATACTGCTCGTGTGTCCATGGCTGCTTTAAGAGAACTCTTCCCGGACGGACTCATATCCAGATATGGCGACATCTCGTGGCCTGCAAGATCCCCAGATTTGTCAGCATGCGACTTTTTTCTTTGGGGATTTCTGAAGAGCAGGGTGTACATTGATAGACCGCACACCATACTGGAATTAAAAACGAATATCAAACAAGAAATTGCACGGATTCAACCTGACCTGCTTCGTCGAGTGATGGAAAATGTCGGTCAAGATTAGAAGAATGTTTACACAGAAATGGCTCTCACTTGAGCGGCGTTATTTTTAAAAAGTAAAATAATGGCATACTTTACTCAACTCAAATCTGTAAAAAAAAATTCTGATAATAAATGTTTCATGAAAAAATTGGGTACTTTTAATTTTCCCGCTTCACTGGCGGACCCTGTATATGTTGATGAAGAAGATTGTCCAAGAAGAAATAGTCCAAAAATTTGAGACGGAATACGTCATTGAAGAAATAAGTCAATGGCAATGAATTTGAGAGGATGTATAGTTTTAAATACCTTGGGTTCTTCTTGACATCAAAAAATCAGACAAACTAGCCATGGAAAATGGGTGCTACTTTTCTTTGCTGCGTATCGTAAACTCCAGAAACATTTCTAGAACCTCAAAGGTCTAGATTTACAAAACTGTATTGCGGGCAGTAGTAGTATATGCTTTAGAAGTCTTGAGTATGACCTCAGCCCCAAGGAAATATGGCCAGTAGATGGGAAATAAAAATTCTAAAGAGGATATATGGATGTGTACTAGATACTGGAATGTGGAGTATGAGGACAAACGTCGAATTTTACAATCTATACAAGGAACCGGACATCGTCACAGCAATAAAACAAGGCAGAAGTAGGTGGGCAGGTTACGTACAAAAAATGACAGAAGAAGGAGCAATGAAAAAAGTATTCATTGGAGGAATCAGGAGGAAGAAGAGTAAGACCAAGAAAAATATGGGTGGGTGATATGGATGAAGATATGAGAAGACTGGGGGTTAGAAGCCGACGAAGAGTGACACAGGATAGAGAGGAGTGGAAGCACAACATTCTGGAGGGCTCTACATGAGCTGTAGCGCCGTGGAGTTGTAGTAGTAGTAGATTCCCATCACGCTCTTCATGTTTTCGTAACTTTAACAAGTTTGTAATTTCTCCTTAGAGAAGGAAAAGTTCTTTCCCGTACAATTTCTTGACAAGCCTGACCTAGTTTACAAGCTAATGTTTTACAACTATTACATTTTTCGTATCAAGATTTCTATCCCATTTAAGGTTACGTTCACCATACAGGTCGTTGTCAATGTTATAATTATATTACAGCAAGTCTGAGTAAATGTTGACTCACGTTTGACATATCAATGTATTCACAGGTTACAATATAATACGACTATGTAAGACAACTGTGTTAGCCAAACGTTTACATTTGACGTCCTGACACTAACATTCTGCCCCCCATATAGTACACTTATTACATTGGGCAGAGTCTTTGTTTACTATAGTTCAGTTAATTAAATAACCACGTGATTCCCACTCGATGCAATTATTTAGTAACAAGTGGAAATGTTTACCTAAATTTGGAGCAACCACTGAAGTGGTTTCTATGGTATTTAAAGGTTTTCATTTCCCTTGCGCACGGTCGCCATAGAAACGGCTACAAATTATCGTACGTGTATTCCCGACGCTGCATACGGAAACAGTTCAGAATGTTTGCGAACGACATCTGATTGTCACTCCACATTATCTAAATTAATATCGGTACTGTACCTTTATTCGTTCCTGCAGTTATTTTCGATATTTCGATTATGCGATTCGATTTCAGTGAATATCGCACATAATTTTATGTTGGTGAAAGAATTACACGAATTTTTATTTTGGATGTTGCAAAATAGTTGACTGGCGATTGCAGTTGATGTTCTTAGTCCTTTTTGTAATGAAAAATTAATTGTAGCAGTAGTATATCACGATTGCGTACCTGTGACGCAAAAATTTGATGTTGTTAGGTTAATATGAGAACTAAGATTACACATGGAAAGCAATACGTGTGTAATGTAAAACTCGTTTCTGGGCGGAAACTACTAAAAAACAAGTAAGGCGGGGTGGTCCCTTGCCTATTACTATACTTGTCACCTTTTTGTGGGAAATTTCGTTTTTCAGTAATATTCGTTTTCCAACAAGTACTCGTTTTGTGGCTAACCAAAAATAAACGTCTATTATGTACAATAAGTAGAGCGTATGTTGACATTCCTTAATAAATCGTTTTTGTGTGTTTTCCATTAACCATAAATATTTGTAATTTTCAGTTTAAATTTGCAGTTGTGGTTTTGTTAATATTTCAACTCAAAAACAAATAAAATAAATAAATTTGTTCTTTATTTTAAATATTACTGTGTTATAAGCATTGTATAAAATACACATTAAACGTTATTTTTCCTCAACCATGGGTATTATTTATTTCAGCAATAAACTAAATACTGAAAACCATTGTCACCTAACCTCAGAAATAAAAACAACACGTATTAAGAAATAGGACGATTTACAATTAGTACACTTCTTTACCACATCGTAGTATATCGATACAATCGCATATTAAAAACATTGAAAATGTGCTGCAGGAACGGATAGTTCCTTAATACCTTATGTCAATTTTTGGTAAACCGAAAAATTAATTTGCCCACACTGACGCTAATCTTATTAAAACATAAGTAGGCATAAATAACTAGAATATAGTCTTGATGTAAAGACTGTTTTAATTCATAAAATTACAAATAATAAATAAATATATTTACCTTTTCCTGTCTCGTGACCACATGTATTAACGCAATGATATTATTTACGCGTTTCGATACTATGTATCGTCATCAGAATATATATTAAAATACAATCACTCAAAGAGGTCGTTAAAATTTAAAACATTAAAATCACAATATCGAAACCAAATAAGTATTTATACGAAGCGAGTGCGCACTCGACGAAAGCCGACCGGACACTGATTGATATCAGTTAGAGATAAATTTTATTGCTGTGTCATATAATGGATTCGACTTGAAATGCAAGTGGTCGTTTAATATGAAATTGCGGTAGTATTTGTCATTATGTGCTCTATATATTTCAAATTCCTCACGTGCATTTAAATAAGTGCCTTTACCACAGACATGTAAGGGTTTCAAATTGGTGTCAAAGCTTGTATAATTATGGTTCTCCTGTATAAGATGACGAGCATAGTTAGACTTTATACAAGATTGTGTTGTCAAGTCTTTTACATTATGCTTTGGAGTGTGCTCAACGAAACGTTTATAAAAACTTCTCCCTGTCTGATCGATATAAAAGCATTCACAGTCATTACAAGAAAGCCTATAAACACCTGTTTTCATTTCCAAAGGTGTACTGGTTCTATTACAAAGTCTATTAAACAGATTGTTACTGGTTTTAAATGTTACAGTTCTATTGTTATTATTTAATACTTTTGATAAAATTTTGGGCATAATACTGGTGTAGGCTGTTGAAATAAAGGTTGGTTCCTTATCTTGTATCACTCGTGGTTTTGACAATATACGCTTATGCTTTTTAAGGAGATTATCAACCATGGAAGATGTGTAACCATTGGCAACAGCAATGTGTTTTATAATGTTTAATTCAATTCTAAAATCATTTTCATTAAGAGGTATTGTTAACAACCTGTGTATGAAATAATTATAAGCCGCCATTTTCTTCGAGAATGGGTGGTGTGAGTCAGCAGGTATGGTTACATCTGTGGTAGTAGGTTTCCTATATATACTATATTTCAATTTATCATCACATAAGTGACCTGGATGCCGACAGACATGTTATTCGACATGTTATTTATAAAATTAATTTCCTTATTAGTCGGTAAAATTTTAAACAACACCCAGTCTTTTACATAGTTCCCCCTCATTTTCAATTCTCATGCTTTATACGATTTGTGTATGAAACCTGCTTAAATGGTGTAGGACCTGAATTTTGTGTGTATGTAAGAACTATTCTTTAAATTTTTTAAAACAACGTAAAATTGTGTGTGTGTGTGTGTGTGTGTGTGTGTGATACATAATAATACAAAAATATCGGTATGGAGAACCATACATGACTTCCATATTCTAAGATTTATATTTAAAATCATTTTCGAAATGAAATATTACCATAGAAACTACTTCTTTCTACTTACTGCTTCAGCCTTAACCACAGTACTGTGGTCACTAACGTATACCACCTCACGTTATCGTACTCAATTTTCACTGATGATGGAAGTCGATGGCATTGCCGAAACGTCTGGTTTTGTAGAAAACATTGGACTACGGCCAAATATCCCGGGAAGGAATTTTAACAAAAACTACTTCTTTGTTGCCGATAACGTTGTACACATATATATAAAATATATGCATAAAATTAATGGCTTGTATAAGATAATGATTGATCTCCATTAAGTAGTGCTCAAGTTTCCAAAGTTTTAATATTATGATGTCCGTAATTAAAACATCAGAGCAGGTTTAGTGTGAATGAGGGTACACTGTGGACAAAAATTTTCAACATTTCCTATTGAGTGCTGCTTAGAGTAAAGCTGCGAATCTACAGTGTATGTTTCACAGAACAAACACGCGAAAAAGAAGGAGCGCTCCGAAGTCACACATGGACCCTCAGCATCTTGCAGAGGGTTCATTCCCTAAAGACGAAAAGTCTGTCTATGAATCGTTCCTCTGTAAACACGTGCAGTTACATTGCCCAGCGATCCACAGGAAGCAAATTGATGTCCATTTTTTCGGCTTGCACGCGTTATGTTGGTGTGGATTCGGCACTTTCCACTTAAAAAGCGTGCAAATGTAAGAAAATAAACATGAGTGAGGCCAGAAATAACGTGAATTGTGTGTGTGTGTGAGTCTTACCTGCCTTTTTATTGCTGTAGGCATAATAATAAAATGGAAACGTAAACATTACATAACTGAGATATGCTTACCTGCCACGAACGATATATTATTTTATACATGGAGGAGTTCAGTGACATACACACGTACAGAAGAATTATATATATAAATATATTAACTCATACACAATTTACATTAAAATGAAAAAATTATAATTTTATTGCCTGGCAACAAAATTATTTTATTTTTAACAATTACCGTTGTTTCAAAAAGTTTAAATGAATTTTCAAGTACTTTACTGTTGTTAAAACGTAAAAGGTTGCAGGTAAACTACCCCTTCCCCTTAACGATCTTCACCAAAATCGAAAGTCCTTGAGACCTCTACAATTCAGGGACGTGTGCAAAAAAGTATTTGATTCTGTTTGAATTTGCGGCTGTTACCGTTTGCCATAGAAAATACCCTTGTTAAAAAAACGTTGCAGGTAAACTACTCCTTTCCCTTAACCGATCTTCACCAAAAACTATAGGTCTTGAGAACTCTACAATTTAGGGTTGTATGCAAATAATCTTTTGATTCTGTTTGAATTTGCGGCTGTTATCGTTTGGGTAAACTACCCCTTTCCCTTAACCGATCTTCACCAAAAACAATAGGTCTTGAGAACTCTACAATTCAGGGCTGTATGCGAAACATTATTTAATTCTGTTTGAATTTGCGGCTGTTATCGTTTGCCAAAAAGAAAATTTCCCTTGATAAAAAAAAACCGTTGCCGGTAAACTACCCCTTTCCCTCAACCGATCTTCACCAAAAACAATAGGACGTGAGTACTCTACAAATCAGGGCTGTATGCAAAAAATTATTTGATTCTGTTTGAATTTGCGGGTAGTTATCGTTTGCCATAGAAAAAAAATCTACAGACAGACAGACACACACACAGACACTTTTCGGAAAACGACTTTTTTTCATGCTTTGAGTGTAGTACAATCAGAATCTGCAATAATCTCGAACACGATTTTTTTTGCCATCACCATACTTCCATTTCCTTAAGGAATATGGAAGTAAAAATCAACGTGTCCGAGTATTATTTGTTTTTCAAATTACTTATAAATTGAATACACATCTGTGTAATAAAAATGATGTTTATGCATTTCATTACACAAATTAAAGACACAATACCAAGACTTGTAATTTTATTATATTTTTATCTACAAGAAAAAGAAATATTAGTAGTAAAGTGGAATATAATTATTCTTAACGTTATTAGTTGCTTAGAGAAAGTTCTTTCCTAACTACCAAACTCTTCTGTTTATTTTAACTTTTGTTCCACTGTGATAATGGTCAAGTACATCAACAGGAAAAATTGTTTTGTTGTTTCTTGTATACCCTGATTTTTCCTGAAACTAGGATAATCGTTACTTTTCCATTATCATTTAACTTATTACTTATTTCAATAATTTTCTTTCTTGCAAAAAGGAAAATGAAAAGTCAGGTACTGAAATACAGCACGGGGTACCAAAGAAATAAGATTAAAATAAAATTTAAAAAGTGTAGACAGAAAATAAGAAAATGCTACCGCACGTAATATTTTACACTGACAAGATAATAAATCCATTTATCAGCACTGACATACGGTGAAACAAAACTCTAAAAATAAATAATATTATTAATTTACTGAAGCTCAAATTTAATGGTTGTGTGAGTGAGAAATAAATTGTTTTAATTTGTAGTTTTTATCAATTTACGATATTATGTTCTAATTGCAAATATTTGCTTTCACATTGCAAGAAAAACTGTCACAATTTCAGGTTTGCTTGTGTAGCAAAAATAAATTATCAGTCTCTTTTATTGACCGAGCAAAGCGAGTTTTCAGTTTTAATTTGACCATTTGGAATGTATCTGTTTGTCTCTTTATCTATCTGTCTGTCTGGTGTATCAACATAACTTTTTAACGCATCATCCGATTTTCGTAAAACTTGGCATGGGTGTCTGTACTTTTACCCTACGGAACACTAATGATTTTTAGATTGACTTCCCTCAAAATAGAAGGGCTAAACGCAAAATGTAAGTGTCCAAAATTTGGGAAAAATCGCAAGAGTCTATAACGGGTATCAGATTAAGAGTCTCGTACCATAATCACTTTTTACTAATAATCATTTGAACACATTGAGTAACCGCTCGTCGTAAACTTAACTGACCGTCGCTAGATGCTTATATTTATACCCCGCCGAGATGACAGAATAATCTGTCACTCTTTGGTTGATGTGTTAAACTATACCCTGATTAACGAAAGAAAGTGACTGGCGGAGCGGTTGCGCGGCGACCGAGTTTGTAGTAAAAACATTCCACTTAATAACCTCGTGGAAACGTAAAATACAGGGCTAGAAATATCTAATGAACTGTATTTTAATCATCAATTAAAGATGTTTTTAACAAACTTTTCTAACTTTTAAAATATTTTTTCAATTAATTTACATTGAGTTAAAGAAAAAAATACACGAATTTGAATTAAAAATTTAGGGTTTATCGTTTTATTACGTAAGAACTCAGAGGTTAAGCATCGGGAAAAAATTTCTTGTAGACAAATGGTAGTCCACATTCTTTAGTACAATATATCAAAAATTGAGATTCCTACGAATAATATTAAAGACGTTACTAATTGTTTTCCAAATGTACTGTTAACTCCGTTATTAATAATTTTTTTCATTGAGTTTTTTCACAATAAGCATAACAAAATTGTATTCATCAATACAAAGTGGTATGTAACCTTAAAATATTACGAAATATAACCGCAATCAGTTAATATAGGAAAATTGGAACTAACATCGCTCAACGGCGCGCCATCGAGACAAGGTACAGTAACAGCCCAAAGAAAGTGGTGCATACGCTCGCGGCTCACACATTGACACATAGCCAACATGCTACGACTCACCAACTTCTCATAAGTATACACAGAGATTTTAATTATCTGTCTACTTATTTAATCTAATCTATCTACCTGGAGATCTGTCAAAAACTTACATCTGACCAGACTTTTGTGGTTTAGTTGAACTACATGCTTTTTATAATAGATGGAATGATTTGAATGATTGTTTATCACTCTTTTGCGGTACGGTATTTATTGTTTTCTTGTTAATAAACTATTTTTGTTTTGTGATCAGCTTTAATACTACTAATTGAAGTGCAATGTAATTACTGGGAAATTGTTAATGCCATTCAAATTTCTCAACAACTAATTATTTAACTATGAAATACAGTTTAGAGTTTAAAACTAACGAGCAAAGCTCGGTCTACCAGATATTGCATAATTATAACAGTATTTTACTGTTATAATGTATTGAAATGTAAAAACAATTAGTAAATTACTTGTTATTAGCATTGACAAATAAATAATAAAGACAGTACGGTAGTTACAAGTATTGTAGTGTTCTTCAGCTTTTATGGAATCCGCTCATAAAATATGTGTATAAATCATAAAAATACTCTATTAAAACACTCTATAAAAAACACTTATTAAAACACTTATAGCTGTAAGTTAGTAAGTCTTCAAACGAAGACGGTAGCGCGCGAATAAAATGGGTCCACTAGGTTCTGACTGTACTTCCGCCGCAGAGCGCCGCGCGCTGCTCTCTGTGAAATTCACTTTATATATTAATCCATTGCAGTATTCCTATCACGTACAAGGTGTAAGTTGTATACGTCTTCTACAGTTAGTTATCTAAAGAGAGCGTCACGCAAATCTCATTCATGTACAACTTTTAACAACTGAGTTAACAGGACATTAGGAAAAAATTAATAACGTCGTTAATATTATTCGTAGAAATCTCAATTTTTTATATATTGTACTAAAGAAGGTGGACTATCATTTGTCTACAAGAAATTTTTTTCCGATGTTTAACCTCTGAGTTCTTACGTAATAAAAACGATAAACCCTAAATTTTTAATTCAAATTCGTGTATTTTTTTCTTCAACTCTCAATGTAAATTAATTGAAAAAACATTTTAAAAATTAGAAACGTTTGTTAGAAACATCTTTAATTGATGATTAAAATACACTTCATTAGACATTTATAGCCCTGTATTTTACTTTTCCACGAGGTTATTAAGTGGAATGTTTTTACTACAAACTCGGTCGCCGCGCGGCCGCTCCGCCAGTCACTGTCTTTCGTTAATCAGGGTATAGAGCCTCTTACGGGCGCTGTCGAATGCACTAGAAACAGTGTCGTGTCTGTCCTTGAACACGGTGCGCGGACCGATGCGGTCTGGAACAGCCTCGATTGTTGACGCAAGATAAGTGTCACGTAATTGTCTTTCCTCACGAATTAGCAAAACTACGTACGCACAAAAACGTTACACCTTTGCTCTACTGGAATAACCGAGGAACACGTAGAACGACACACTACCTTGTTCGAGAATATTCCGTTGCGTAACAACATTTTCAGACGAAGAAAACTGCCCGACACAATTCGAAAACTGGTAACAGTCTTCCCGATATAACAACGTGGAATATTAAACGTTCTTCCAGTACTGACGTCTATTTTACCCAACGATTACAAAACACATATTACATACAGTGACGATGTATTGGGGTGAGAATTTTCCATGGCAAACTTGCAACTGGTACGCTCCCTGAGTTGCAAAATTCGCTCACTATTTCGAACGAAGTGCGTTAATTATTGGATATATTTTGCTGTTAGCTAATATTTCAATTGTCAGAAAAATTACATTAGACCGATTACCTTAGTATATTTTATTTAGAAAGGTAACAATTGTAGAATAATTATTCAATAAACGTTAGAAATTTTCAACAATGGGATGTGTGTTAAAATTCCCTTTAGTGCAGAATTACAAAATTTGGATCCCATTTTGGGATCTGGGATAGTAGATTTTTGAAATTACCAAAATCGTATACTATATCCAGATTTTTGTTATAAATCTCTTAAATTTCATATCCCACATGTAACTTGGAATTACTAAACTCTGCCCCAATTTTTGGGCCCTGGCGTCCTAATAGTTTACCCTGAATTACAAAAATTAACACTAAATTGAGGTTTTAGTTAAAATTGCTTTTAATTTACTATGCTACATGAATTTTTGCTATTTTATTAAGGTTTTCGCCTACTTCTTGGACACCGACATCTACAAATTTTGAAATTTTCAAAAATGAACACTAAATTTATATTTTGGTTAACATTTTATTTAATCTCATACCCCAAATGAAGATTTGAAATTTTGTCAAAATTTGTACTCTCTTACATTTTTTTCGAACTCCTGTTATTTGGGGGATCAATCAATGAAACAAGAGGCTTCTGTGGGGTAAAATTACGGACACTTATGCCTAGCATTAAGAAAATCGTTGAAAATTATCGTAAGACATACCAGAAATAGATAGACAGGTAGGCAAATACAAAACGGTCGAGTTAAAACTGAGAACTCCCTTTTTTGTTCAACTATTTGTTCCTTGTGTACAGTTTGGTATTTGCGATGAACGTAAATAAATATTTGTAATTAAAACATACAGAATCAAAATTGTTAAGAGCTAGGAATAAAATTGTCACTGTCACAAATATTTGATTTAAAGTAGAAAATTACATATTACTTATGTTTTCAAGAAGTCTTAAATTTTTCAAATATTAAAGTTCTGGGAACCCATGGCCCAAAAGGAAGATTAGAAAATTGGAACTTTTTTGAAAATCCAGCAGGGCGTCAGACTAATAGGAATTGTAACCCGAATCCAAAAGTTCAGAATTTATTGTGTGATTGATTGCTTTACAAATGCTACCTTCCCAAATGACAGCGACGTCGGGATTTTTACAATTTCCCCATAATTGAAAACGACATAATCTCGAAATTTATCTAACAATAAATGTACTTCATTCAAAATAGTGAGAGAGTTCAGGGACACACTACCGTAAAGTAAAAGTAATAATCAGATTTGTTTAGATAAAAGTCTGAAATATTTTGTATGTAGCGTTGAGAACGCACGTTCAGTGTTTGAATTGTTATCGTTTCCATGGTGACCGTGCACAAGGGAAACGAAACACTTTTAGGTCAGTGGAAACCCTACAGTGGTCGCTTCAGATTTAGGTAAACATTTCTTCTTCTTACTAAATAATTGAGTTGAGTGGAAAGCACGTGGTTATTTAATTACAACAAACAGTCTGTACTGAATGTAATACATGTGTGTGGCTTAGACTCTGGGCACGGTGTTAGTGTCAGGACGACAAACGTTAACGCGTGGCTAAAATAATTGTTTTATAAGGTGTCATTACTTTGTTACCTGGCAACATACATGAATACGTCAGAAGTCAAATGTAAGTCAAATTTTTCCACTCTAATTATGGTAATCCCATATGTTGTACGTAAATTAAATGAGATAGATTTTCCACTTATTCTTCTTCTGATAGTTTCTATCCGTTTCGGAGGTTGGATATCATACAGACTATTTTAACTTTCTGTACTGTTGCACGGAATAAGGCAGTTGTATTCTAACTACAACAGGTCCCACTTAAATTTCTCAGCCATGAGATTCTCAGTAGCCCAACTTATCTCTTTCTAAGTACTTTTCCCTGTAGTATGGACTGCAATAAGTAAAATCTCTGTTCGTTTCTCATGAGATGTCTCAGATACTGAAGCTTTCTTATCTTCAGTTTTCACTTATTATTATTAATTATTATTAAATATTTTATGTAGTTACAAAATATTATTATTATGTAGTTCCAGTTATTATTATTAAATATTTTATGTAGGTAATAACCTTAATTTTTCCCTGTTGAGGTGTTTCTCTTTCTTGGTGCACTTTTACAGCGTCCACCTGTTGGTAGGCAATGTGTTTCCTTCCACTGAGTCTTCATTATTCCATTTACATAGACATCCCACCTCATTTAACTACTGTCCATTTACATAGACATGATTATACTGATTTAACCACATTTCCTCTCCTTGAAATCTTTTACTTACCTCGTCATTTACTAGTTTTATTCCCGTTCGTCCTCGGTTCTTTAGTCTTCGTATTTTGCTGGCTATTTTTTCTCAAAATTATTCTACTCTTATCTTTTATTTATTGAGGAATATTATCTCTGCTGTACCTGGCTAAGTCTTGTTTTATGTTTTTTCATTTTCCACGTTTTTAAGCTCTTGCTGTAAATATATAAGCATAATAGCCTGGTTGAATGCATTGAGCTTTACCGAATTTCCACATTTTAAGGGAGCACACTACCAAAACATTATTTTTTATACTTATTGATGAAAAATTTTTAAAGTGTTTTATTATGATAGCCCTTAGGATAAGTATACATTATATCAGTACTTTCCACCCCTAACTCCTACTACCCCCTAAGGGGGTAGTTTTTTAAATTGGAATTCACTAGAACAGAAGTATCTGAATTTGTATGATAGATATGAATTTAACTTTTATTTATTTTTTATTTTGAAGCTCTTTTTAATGCCTAGAATCTGTAGTATGCGTTTTAGAGTATGACCTTTCATGCTTTCAACAAAGTATATATATATTTAAATCACTTTCTGCTACAGTCCGTTTCTTGATGTATATAATACTTTAATATTTATAACTAAATTTACCTCAAGATATACTTTTTTCCCTATTAGGAACATGTTTCGAGAGTTCCCGTTCTCTCATCTTCAGCCTTCGCCATCTTGTCTCTGGTCTACCACAAACTAGTGTGGAGACCAGAAACAAGATGGCGAAGGCTGAAGATGAGAGAACGGGAACCCTCGAAACATGTTCCTAATAGGGAAAAAAGTATATCTTGAGGTAAATTTAGTTATAAATATTAAAGTAATATATATTTAAATATATCTTGAAACAATATTTTTGTATCTTCATTATTTAAAAATAGTTTTCCTGAATTTTTTTAAAATCCATAATACAGATTGTAGATAAAATCATCACCTACAAAATATAGGTCTCTAAGTTTAATACAAATTGAGTTAGACATGTTCTTGTGACTGAAAACACGGTAAAATCAAAATTTAGGAAATCAAGGAAAAACTAAAATATCGGTATGGAGAACCATACATGACTTCCATATTCTAAGATTTATATTTAAAATCATTTTCAGCCAAACAGCCAGGCTGTGTCTTACCTGCCTTTTTATTGCTGTATTAAATGAAAAATATTATATTACATTAAAATAAAAAAATTATAATTTTATTGCCCGGCAACAAAATTATTTTATTTTTAACAATTACCATTGTTTCAAAGAGTTTAAATAAATTTTCAAGTACTTTACTCTTGTTAAAACGTAAAAGGTTGCAGGTAAACTACCCCTTCCCCTTAACCGATCTTCACCAAAATCGGAAGTCATTGAGGCCTCTACAATTCAGGGACGTATGCAAAACATTATTTGATTCTGTTTGAATTTGCGGCTGTTATCGTTTGCCATAGAAAATACGCTTGATAAAAAAACGTTGCAGGTAAACTACCCCTTCCCCTTAACCGATCTTCACCAAAAACAACAGGTCTTGAGTACTCTACAAATTAGGGCTTTACGCAAAATATTATTTGATTTTGTTTGAATTTGCGGCTGTTATCGTTTGCCATAAAAAATACCCTTGTTAAAAAAATGTTGCAGGTAAACTACCCCTTTCCCTCAACCGATCTTCACCAAAAACAGTAGGTCTTGAGAACTCTACAATTTAGGGCTGTATGCAAATAATCTTTTGATTCTGTTTGAATTTACGGCTGTTATCGTTTGCCATATGAAATACCCTTGTTAAAGCATAAAACGTTACAGGTAAACTACCTCTTTCCCTTAACCGATCTTTACCAAAATCAACAGATCTTGAGAACTCTACAATTCAGGTCTGTATGCGAAACATTATTTGATTCTGTTTGAATTTGCGGCTGTTATCGTTTGCCAAACAAACAAAATTACCCTTGCTAAAAAAAACCGTTGCTGGTAAACTACCCCTTTCCCTCAACCGATCTTCACCAAAGACAATAGGTCGCGAGTACTCTACAAATCAGGGCTGTATGCAAAAAATTATTTGATTCTGTTTGAATTTGCGGCAGTTATCGTTTGCCATAGAAAAAAAA
The DNA here is from genome assembly GCA_034769895.1 of Magicicada septendecula. Classification (NCBI taxonomy): domain Eukaryota; kingdom Metazoa; phylum Arthropoda; class Insecta; order Hemiptera; family Cicadidae; genus Magicicada; species Magicicada septendecula. The sequence goes on from CM068368.1 coordinate 850,947,887, forward strand.
TCTACAGACAGACACACAGACACACACACAGACACTTTTCGGAAAACGACTTTTTTTCATGTTTTGAGTGTAGTAGAATCAGAATCTGCAATAATCTCGAACACGATTTTTTTTGCCATCACCATACTTCCATTCCTTAAGGAATATGGAAGTAAAATGTACATGTTGCTTAGTAACAGATTCTTTATTCAAAAGTAAAAATTAACGTCATGTCGCCAATTGTTATATTCACAATTTAAATCAAAATTCTCCTGTACCATACATTATTCTTTCTTTTTCTTTGAGTTCTTCTTCACTTATCAATGCTAAGAGTCTCATTTTCTTTGAACCTCTGACTTCGTCTTGGAATGCCTTACTCTTCTTTTATCCCTCCTGATCATAACCTTTCTGCTGTATCTTCCAGTTTCCAGACCTGTTTCTCTCATACACGTTGTTACAATGGAATTCCCAAAATTGTATTCTCCAACAGCATCTGCAGCGGCACATTCGACCGTTCTTCTCGAAACGTTACGGATTTTTGGGCACTTTGCCCATATCGTGCCTACTTTTGTATTTTGTTTCCAGTATTGCCAACCTAAGGAACCTAATTATTCATACTAATCTATATTTATATGATTTACCTTTGTTGTAAGGACTATGAATCAATATAGTTTTAATTCAGGAACATTATCAGGCCTAGTAATACAGTTTTAGGCATTTTTGTAATTCAGGCCGGTAAAATAGTAATGTAGGTCTAACTTTGAAGGTAAATATAATAAGGTTCCTGTAATGTTTTGGTCACCTATTACATATCATTATAACCGGAAAATACCACATATTAAAATAATGTAATAAACAAAATATGTTAAAAATCATTATTTTCGTGGTTTTTAAGGTAGGTTGCCCCTATACATTATTTTTGTTACCTGTAATTGACTTTTCAGTGTTTGTTTACGCGTGGATGTAAAGTCGTAGATACGAAATGTAAGCCGATAGGAAGAGATAATTCAACACCATTAGCGAATTAAAGAATGAAAGAAAATGAAAATAGTTAGTATGATTATATGTACAGGCAGCTGGCAACACGTTCTCCATACCACACAGCTGATGCTGCAGATAAATGCAGTGTAATCACTGCCACGCAGATAAGTATCGACATCCATCATGATGACGTTTATGGGCCACAGATTAGATACACGACAAGGATAGCGGAGTGTCAACGGATTGATTTTCTCAAATGCATTCTGACGTATTTTTATGCTATAGTATTTGACGTAATATAATTGTATTTGTGTTTGTAACCACTGACATACAGTGTATGCGACTAAATGCATCGATTATAATTTTATAATTTTTAAAAACGAGTGTTAGTTCTACCTCACGTATTTAAAAAAAAAAAAAAAAAAAAAAGGCACGTCCACGTACGCGCTTTCACGTATTCTGTTTATTACTTTTATTTATTAATTTAACAAAATTAATTAATGTATAATTTTTTATTTTTCTACCGTCAGGAAAACTTAAAATATAAACTTATAAATATATGAAAATTCAGAAAGATAGTTAAATTATAGACAAAGCAAAAAGATTCAGAGAGCGGAGATGAAGTTTATGAGGAGTACTCTGGGCAGTACCATTCTCAGTAGAAATAAGAATGTGGATATAAGGACGGAACTGGGGGTCGACCCATTGTTGGAACAGCTAAGGAACAACAAAAGAAGGTGGTGTGAACATTTGGGAAGAATGGCGGGAGACAGGATTCCAATGGTAGCAATGGAATATAGACCAGTGGGGAAGAGAGATATAGGACGGCAGAGAGTGAAGTGGGTCCCGAAGAGGTTCAGGATGAGCCTAATCCTTGAGGTTGATGATGATGATGATGATGACGATTGTTAGGAGCTACTGGTAGTTTACTATTGATTACGGTTTATTTAAATTACATGCTATTCAAATAAAAGACAATTTTGAATTAACCTAGTTGGCTGATTACAATTTACACATTACAATTTATTCTTTATTCATTTCAAAAAGATTTTTAAAATAACAGTAATACTAATTTTGCAATGTTTTTGTTTAATAAATTTTTTTTTTAGAAGCAAATTTTAAAGGCTTAAAGAGCAGTATCTGTATTTTTAACTCTGAAATAATGCGACTTTCGATTTGTCTTATTAATTTGAATTGTAGTTTCATTTTACAATACTGAACTGATATTGTCACACCGTACAATTTACGTATTTTGTTTCACACTATCCAATGTGCCTGTCGCACTATACGTTTTACACACAAAGTGTAGTACGCTAGACGTATTTAGACGCTTGAGTGGTTGTAACTGTACCTTCTTAACTTCCTTAGTGTTTATTCGATATGCAAGGACGAGCTCGTACAGCTTCGATCACACAGCCTGACCCAATGAAGGTCAAATCGATACGTCTCTTCAGCTTGACGTTACAAAAATAGTCCTGTGTGTAGGCTATACACGTACTTACTGCACCCTACTTCCCCACTACTGAAACTGTCTGATTTGTATTGCTGCAAAACCTGTATACAAAACTTTACTTCAGTCTACTGGGAGTACACTAAAGCGAACCCTACGAATTCACCCTTTCTCGCTCTCTCTCTCTCTCTCTCTCTCACTCTCTCTCTCTCTCTCTCTCTCTATCTCCCTTTCTTGCATTACAATACTTTTATTGTTTCTACAGTGGTATATGGATTCAGTGTTTAAATATTTTAAACAAATTAAAATTTGTGTTGTTTATAACTGACATTGTAAAACTGAAGTTATTTACCGACTGTAAACTATTTCTATGAACGCATGTAAAAGATTCGATGACATTATTGGCGATAACTTACAGTAATATACTATCACGACGGTCTACTTGATCGTCGTAGGTACAGTGGAAACAAAATCAAGACACCAATTAAGTCAGTAATCACCAGCTCTAATTTTTACAGTTAAACAGTTCGTAATTAACAACACAGTGTCTTACAACAAATCAAATAAAAATTGTTCACACGCAATAAAATGTCCACTAAAATTAAACACAATTGTATTACAATTATCCCGCCCGATTATTAAACACTTCACTAATAACCACTTGAACGCACACAGTAATATCGCCAGATAATCACTTGTAATCACCCGACAATAAACTCGGACTGCACTGTAAATATATCGCGACTATAACTGAAAACTAAGGCCGCTGGCGCCATGTATTTATACCTCCGCTCACAGACCAGAACGTTCCAAATTACGTCTTAGCGCCAGTGTGTACTACGTAATTAATTGCTGCCTTGACACAGTCCGCACGGCTGGCGGCTTCGAAAAAAGTCTCGCGAATGCGTCAAGAGTCACGTACACCACCGCATTACATTCTGGATCCGTCTGGAACGTTCGATAAACACGTAGATTGTTCTGTGATATCGCAACAATACTTTATATTAATTTATGTTATGTACAAACATATTGTTTACAAAATAAATATTAATGTAACTGCTAACACGTCTTATACAAGTAAACTGAATAGACCATCCTCGAGTCAGTTATTCAGACAAGTATCTTAAAATGCTGGGAAAATTTATCACATACAATAGCCTTACTATAGGAAAGTTTAAATACATTAGTAGTTTTATATACTATCATATTATTACTTTAGTTCATGTCTCATTGAAAACATAATTATAAGTTAATAAATACAGAATTTACGTTATGACAGAATATTGTTACGACGGTCTAACAGATCGTCGTATGGTACAGTGGAAAACAAAATATAAGACACCAGTAAAGTCACTAAACACCAGCTTTAATTATCGCAATTACACAGTTTGTAGTCAACAAGTTATTCAAGGCAAGATTATTCTCGTACAACAATTTAAGTTAATCTGTCCACATAAATAATAATGTCAACTAACAGAGTCCCACGTCTATAATCACTTTTCACTAATACACCACTTGAGACGCGCTGTGTAATCCTGCGAAGTAAACTCGAACCTCACTTGAACAAATCGCCACTTAAACTAAACTAACCCGTCGCTGAATGCTTGTATTTATACGCCGCTGAGATGCCAGAATAATCCATAATACGCGTCAACTACTAGCAAACGCTAGAGATTAATTGATTGCGGCCTTGAACACAGCGCGCGCCAGACCGGTATGGTCTGGAATAGTCTCGTTGCGGACGCGTGACAAGTGTCACGTAATTGTCCTTCATCACAAAGCAGTAGCAATGCGTACATACACACACATACACTGGAATACATACGCTGATATATCTATATGTATATGGACATACGCTGGGTTCCACTGGGATAGCCAAGAAACACATAGAAAGTTCTCTAATGGCATAACAGTATATTAAATTTACGGCTTTAACATTTTTAAATAAGACGTTCCACCTTCCCGATCACGTTTGTAGTAGACGATAACACAGACTGCTAAATTATGTACCTATTTCTCTGAATTTTAATATTGTTTACAAATTTACATTTTAAGTTTTTTTTTCTGGCGGTGGAAAAATACAAAATTTTAGGGATTAATTAATTTTGTTAAATTAATAAAAGTAATAAACAGAAGACGTGGAAGTAGTTAGCACGTTCCATTTTTTTTTTTTTTTTTGCGGGGGGGAGAAATAAAAACGTGAGATAGGTAATAAACCTAACATTAGTTTTTATAGTTATAGTTGATACACTAACAGACTTTTTATTACTCCTTTTGTTTTATCACACACACACTCACAAGCGCGCGCGCGTGCACACACACACACACACACACACACACAAAAGCACGAGCACATACATCCATTGTCACAAAGTCTGAAGGGGCAGAGACAATTGAGGTCAATTCGATATCTTTTAAAAAGTTCATGGAACGAGAATAGTTCTGTGCGTAGATTGTTTGCGATGTATTCAGTGTAGAAGCTAGTTGTCACACTTTCCTAGTATTTAAAGTGTCCAGTTTACAACAGTGCTTAATGAGTGCGCAAAATTATACTTGTATGTGGGAGTGGACGCTAAGAATTAACAGGCCTCTAGTTTTGTTACAGTATTTGGTACTGTACCTTGTTGCAATCATTCATCTTCCGCCGAACGCAACAATCCGCGAATTGTACCTTGCCCGACGCACTGACGTCACGCCCTCCCCTTTACTAACCCTATCGTTTGCTTTGTTAAATCTCGTTAGTCTCCCATCAAACGCTGTGAGCAGAGTGGCCCGTCGCCGGACTTTCGTCAAGTATGGGAGCCTCAATAACCAAGGTAACTATGATTGTTTTTGAGCTATCGTAAATCAATGCTAGTGGCTAATAATTTTGTATATTACGTTTGTAACGAAAAGAAGAAAACTTGTAATAGATGTAAAAAGATTGTTATCCATAACCAACCAAGACGTGTCTTGTCTGTAATAGTCAACCTTGCCTAAAATTAAATTTCAGTCAGTCAACTTGATGAAAAGACCTAAAATATGTAAGGTTCAGTGTCAATACTCGTTATATATGTAATTTGAAGTCGTAACCTTGTAATGCTATTTTGTAATATTGTAAATTGTAACACGCACTGTATGAATGCATGTGTGCGTGTTAATCGAACAATGTGGGTATAAAGTGTACTAACAGATGTGAAAACTTTCAGTTCAAAACTTGGTTCAACGTTCCGGACCGAAGACACGAGAACTCGAACTTCGTACAGTTTTTACACGATCTTCCAGCACAGACATAGTAGTGGTTCAAACCAGGTACTGAGGAACACGCAGCCGTAGCGACCAGATACAGCAGGTTGCAAAAGGACTTATCTGGATTGCCAAGTAACATTTTTACCTTTAATAACTTACGGTGGCAAGTGTTGCATAATCGCGAAGCAAAAGCGAGACAAACTAGTTACTTATCATAAGTGTCTGAAAAAATTTTATAAACTTTTGCGATAGATAACAGTGTCAGAAATTTATAAGTAGATCACAGCGTGTACGCTGAACACCATTTTGTAAACTAGCATTGATTTATGCGACACCCCCACATTTAGCATTTAACGTTTTCTATATTCAGTTTTTCAGAAAAAATTAGCTCAGTACTGACCGTTGCTGACTGGCACATAATTAGATAAATTTAGAGGCTCGTAGTGTTTTTGAAATAAACGGGTCGCATCCGACAGATTGACGCATTCAACGATTTCTTTTACTTACACCTCCTCCCCTTACAGAATTATATTTATTATAGAAATACTTGAGAAGTAAGTCGCAACACAGAAAAAGTGTCTTAAGCATTTTGATGGATTTAGATATTATGTTATGTTATTTGTGTGTATGCTGAGCACTTGCGGGGCCCAGCAGCGGGAAGTGCTATCGCAGCAACCTTTATCCTTTCCTGCAGTCATTTTCGATATTTCGATTATGCGATGTTTTGGCTTCGATCTTTAGTGAATATCGCACCTAATTTTATGTAGGTGAAAGAATTATACAAATTTTAATTCCGCATGTTACAAAAGAGTTGGCTGGCGATTGCAGCTGGTGTTCTTAGTCTTTTTTTTAAATTAAAAATGATTGTACCGGTAGTTATCACAGTTTCGCACCTGTGACACCAAAAGGTGATGCTGTTAGGTTACTATGAGCACTGAAATTTACAAATATAAAGCGATATGCGTGTAATGTAGAAATCGTTTTTTGGGGGGAAACTACGAAAAACCCAACACGAAAGTAAGGCGGGTTGTCCCAAGGGGTGGCCCTTAACTACTCCTCGTATCTTTCAGTGTGACAGAACACGGTTTTCAGTAGAACTGGTTTTCCCATTAGTACTTGTTTTTTCACGAATACTTGTTCTGTGAATAGATCACTGAAAAACCGAACTCGAAAGTAAGGTGTTTGCCTATTATTATACGTGTCACTTTTTGTGGCAGAACTCGTTTTTTCGGTAATACTTGTTTTCCAACATGTACTTGTATTTTTTTGGCTAACCAAAAAATACATAGAGAGTATGTTGTCATTCCATAATACATTTTTTTCTGTGTTTTCCATTAACCATAAATTTGTATTTTTCAGTTTACTTTTGCTGTTGTAGTTTTGTTAATTTATCAACTCAAAAACGTTAGGTTCTTTACTTTAAGTATTACTGCGTTATAAGCAATGTATATACACATTAAATGTTATGTTCTTTTATTTATTTTACCAGTAAACTAAAAACCAAAAAGCATTTTCACCTAACCTCATAAATACAAACAACGCGTATTTCGCTTTGCATAAACAAATAGGATAATTTACAATTAGTATACTTCTTCCTTTCCACATCGTAATGTATCGATACAATTGCATATTAAAAACACCGAAAATATACTGCAGGAACTGATAAAGGTACAGTTCTGTTATTATAGTTACTGTTACAAGTTTTAAAAATTAAAGTCAAGTAAAACTTTGTTGTTCTCAGATGATATTTTTATAACTTGAAGTCATTTCACAGATCATACGTTATGTAGGCATAACTGAGTTTTTAGGCCTAAGTTATTAAAGATCATTTATTTAATTTGAGTTTGACTCAGCTATAACAAATATACGATAAGAGTTCAAGCTTGTAAAAAAAAACACGCGGTAATTACTGTCTTTCGACGAAAAGCAATTGTGCAGGCTGAATATTGGTTGTTCAAACTTAAATATTTTAAAACGTAAAAAATAGTTCCGGGAATTCCATCCATCTGCGGGAATCATTAACGCTACTTTCCAAAAGTAGCTTTCTGTTCAGAAAGTTTAATATTAGCGACAATTAAATTATATTTGTGCAGTCAGTTTTTAACAATCTATTACATTTATCACACTTAATCTTGGCAGCAAAAAGACGTGTTGTTAATTGGGAATTTTTGTATTTATATAAGAATTATTAAGACTAATGTAATTAGTCATCATCATCATCTTCTTCTTAACGGTTTCAGGCTTTAGCTGCCTGTTCCTATTCCACAGTCTACCTTTTCTTAGGTATACCAAATTTTCTTCTGCCTCTAGGGTTGTAATCTTTTGCCATCTTCGCTATTCTACTTTCTTCCATTATATTGATGTGTTGTATGCATTTTCTTCTGTATTCTTTAATCGTTCCATTAATTGCAAAAATATTTAAATCAATTCTTATCTCTCGATTTCTTATATGATCTCGTCTATTACACCTTTTAACTGATCTCAGAAATTTTATTTCTTCTGTTTTTATCTTCTGTTCATCTTTTTTTCTTTATGACCCAAGTTTCAGAACCATACAGTAGTGTAGGTATTGCCATTGTTTTATAAAATTTTATTTGGGTTTCTTTTAGGTTATCTAAGATTTTATTTGGGTTTATTTGTTTTCTTTTCGTTTTATTTGGGTAATTAGTAAAATGTGTTATTTATTACAACAGTGTTAATTAGGTAACATTTATTCTTTTTACAGTTCTATGTGTTTGTAAATCGTAAAATCGACGAATTTTTGTTGATTGAAATTTTTATTAAAGTTGTGACTGACAAATGTTTTGTTGTTAAATTGTTTATTTCATTGTTTAAACATGAACATCCGTCCAAGTTACACATCATACATTTTTAAACATTTTTAACTTTTAATAATAAATTGTCTGATAGTCTCTAGACGAAATAATTCAAGAGAATGGTTTAGAAAAATCTGCTATAGAAGAAAAGGTTCATAAAATGGAAAGAGCGTATGGTATAACTAAAAAAATTACAATAAAAAGTTCATATCTAAAAATGCGAAAATAAGGCATTACAGTACAGTAGTGAAGGCAGAATGCCTGTATGCAAGTGAATGTCTAGCACTTATTTATAATTTAGACAAACTAGAAATATGGGAAAGACGAATTATTAGGAAAATATTAGGCCCACGAAAAACTTCAGAAGGTTGGAAATTAAGAAGTAATGATGAAATATATCACAGTATAGAAAATATAAAACAAAACAACGAGAAAAAGAAGACTTTTATGTATTGGACATTTATATATAATGGACGACAATAGGTTAACAAAGCAGATCTTAAAATATGTGTGGGAAAAGAAGTTAACATCAAGTTGGATTAAAGAAGTTAAAAAGGATTTAGAAAAAAATAATATACACGCAGAAGAGGCAATTGAAAGAGAAGTTTTTCGGGAAAAAGTGTTAAAAATGGAAAGAGTCTATGGTAGGAGAGAAAAAAACGCAAGTTCAAAGTAGACTGAAGACAGAAAGAAGAGGCGCAGTGAAAAGATGAAGCATATTAGAGAAAAGGGAAAGAACAAAGAATAACGAATTGCAATTGGCATGTGGTCTTTAGATGGCCGATAAAAAAAACTGTGTGATAGATTTGTAAAAGCTAGCGTTGTGTTAATAGAGTAACAATAGTAATGAAAAGAATTTTTGATATTACGGGTTTTTTTGCAAATAAAAATACGAATTATTATAAACTGAAGAAATCAAACCCATATTTCCGCATTCACGTTACATGCAACACATTAACAAATGCAGATACGGAGTATTATATAGTAGTAATAAATCAGAGCATGGTTTTTGAAAATCGTTCTGTTGATAAGCCTTTATACTTATAGTGCATCTAATCTGTGACCCATAAATGTCGTCGCGATGGAAAAATGTCAATAGTTATCGGCGTAGCAGTGGTAACCGCATCGATTTACAGCATCAGCTGTGGTACGGCGAACGTGTTGCCAGCTGACTGGGTCGCTAATGAGCAATTTAATGAACTGAACGTTTAATTATATTAAATGTAATTGTGTTGAGATAGTGTACAAAATATAAAAAGTGTATTTAGATCAAACAATTTAATCTTCCTTACATTATGAAATCAGTATATATACAATTATAAAATTACAAGATAGTATTAAGGAGCTGTATTATACATTTTAAGAACGTCTTTCGTATTTTTATGACATCCCTAAATTGACGCTGTGCTTAATTATATTTTTTCTTGGTACGCTAAAACGGTATAAAATTTTTACATGGTTAAACAAATAATATTGTAAATTAGATAATTTAGATTCTTGTACGAGGGTCATTCAGTAAGTAAACAAACAAACAGCTGTGAAGCAAAAACTTTTTATTCAATCAATACAATTTTTTTTTAATTTTCAACGTAATCTCCAGCAATGCCTATGCACTTGTCCCATCACTTTACAAGCTTTTTTATTCCCTCAGCAAAGAATTCTTTACCTTGATGTCGAAGCCAGTTTTGGACCTTTTCCTTCACTTCATCAAGTAGGCCAAACAAGAAAAAGTCAGATGGGGCAAGGTCAGGGCTATAAGGGGGATGAGGCAGGATCTCCCAACCTACTTTTTTTTATTGTTTCGAGCGTCAGTTTTGCCGTGTGTGGGCGGGCATTATCGTGAAGAAGAATCACACGTTTCCTCTGCCATCCCGAAAATTTCTTCTTCAACGCAGGCTTAACTTTGTTCACAATCATGTCAGAATAGTATTGACTATTGATGGTACGCTGGTCTTGTAGGTAGTCGCAGAAAATTGGGCCTTGGGAGCTCCAAAAGATGGTTAACATCACCTTACCAGCCGATGGCTGGGTTTTGAATTTATTTTTGGCGGGTGAACTGGGATGCTTCCACTCCATGCTTTGTCGCTTTGACTCAGGTTCAAAATAGTGAATCCAAGTTAGTGGTTATAGTGTTTCCAAATCCAAAAATCTTATAACAGAACGCTGTTCTTCGAAAGTACTGTCCTCAAGAGGACACGCCATCGTAAATAAAACTGTATTGGTTATGTTTATAAAAAATATATTTGAACAACTGATCAAAACTCACGACGACGTTGCCAGGTAACAGTCCCGAAAGTTTCAATCAGCTGCTACAATTATTTCTTTTCTGTAACTGTTTGTCTGTTTACTTATTGAATGACTCTCGTAGTTATCTTATCTCAACAGCATTTGGCCCACATCAATGCAGTCAGCTGATTCTGATTTATGTCTAAAGTAAATGGGGTGTGCATTATACACTGTTTTTATCTAAACTCGTTATATGAGTGACAACAATTTTAACCTCACTTTATTTTCATTATTTAGTGATAGTATGATATTATAAATAGTTATATAGTGGCTAAACTAAGTCAGATAACAAATATAAAACAAGATTAAAATTTAAACCACTAATAAAGTGTTGTTTGTGTTTACTGCAGAATTAAATTTTACAAAAACTAATTAATTACTTTCTTTTGTATTCTAAAAACGTTTTTGGATGCACATTATTTCTCTTTTACTGAGCATTAATATTTTGCGACAGCCACTCGTTGAGTGACTATCAGAAATTTCATTTCTATCTGCCAGTCACTTCTTGTGTACGTTAAAGGAGATGTGATATTTCAGGCATGAATGATGCCGGTTTAAAATCGAATGGCGCCTAACGATTGTTGCCTGAGTAAAATCACTTTAACCGGGCAGCAAAAATTGTGTTGATGTGATAACACAGGTTATCTTTTAGCGCAAAACAAAAACAGAAACGCTAAAGGAATTTTTAACGGACGTAAAAGAATGATACGAAGAATACCTAAATCAATAATAAAAAAAACTGGTGAAAAATTATATGGTAACTAAAATGGTATGCAAAACAAAGGTCCCAAACTGTTCAATTAAAATTTAGGACTTGAAATTAAACTTCGAAGAATGCTGCTCAAAAAAAATAATAAATTTTAAACTACCCTGTAACCGCAGAACGATACTGTTCCGACGGTCTCACGGATCGTTGTGTTGTTCACTGGAAACAAAATACAGACACCAATGAAGTCACTAATTGCCAGCGTTAATTAGTAGCGTTAATTAGTCACAAATAACAATTTGAAATCAACAAGGTACTCTTATACAATAATTCAAGTTAAATTTGTCCGTACGCAATAATAATGTCAACTAACAGAATTCCGCACGAATTATAAGACAATAATCATTTTCCACTAGTCCGCAACAATCACTTGATCCGCACTCTACAACATCGCCAGTTGTAACTAATTAACTAAGCCGGCCGAAGACGCTTATATAGATCCCGCAGATGTTCCAGAATAATGTTCCATACGCCTGGTCGCGTGTCAACATAATTTGCGTAGTTACAAGTGCTCAAACAGTCAGGAAGCTAATTGAGTAGCCTGTACGGCCTTGACGAGACAGTGCAGCTGGTCGGCTAACCGAGAAACATGTAAAACTACGAATCTCGTCTTTTCGAGAGCGTTGCGTAATTGTCATAGCAATACGATTTGCATGCTCCAATCATAAAACGAATTTCCTGATAGTGAGGAAACACCAAACCAGTAAAATTGGTGAGTATATAGTGTTCTACGACCATACTCTGGTCACCCTTAACCACAATATTGTGGTCTCTGTACACCCTACGCTATTACACTTCAAATTTTACACTGATAATGGCAGTCGATGGTACTGTCGAAACGTCTGTTTTAGTTAAAAACAATGGACCATGGCCAAACAACCCGGGAATGAATTTTAACAACAGTCATTGATGATTCGGCGACATCTTACAACCTTTTTTCAGCCGACGAAAAGTATTCGACAGTCCTCGTTATGATGACGCAAGCGTTGAACAATACACGGAAAATTATCATTTATTATAGTGGTAATGACAAAAAAGGTTTGCTCTAAAATTGACGCTGTGCTTAATTATATTTTGTCTCGGTACGCTAAAACGGTATAAATGTTTTTACATGGTTAAACAAATAATATTGCAAATTAGATAATTTAGATTCTTGTAGTTATCTTATCTCAACAGCATTTGCCCCACATCAATGCAGTCAGCTGATTCTGATTTATGTCTAAAGTAAATGGGGTGTGAATTATACACTGTTTTTATCTAAGCTCGTTACATGAGTGACAACAATTTTAACCTTACTTTATTTTCATTATTAAATGATAGTATGATATTATAAATAGTTATATAGTGGCTAAACTAAGTCAGATAACAAATATAATAGTCAGATAACAAATACACAGGAACTGCACACACCGGGTCGATTGAGACAACGCCCGGACGATCCTGACAGTGCAGGACGGTTTCGCTCCCGGCTTTCCATTGACCGAGAACCTCGTTCCCGACGCCGTCCAGAGTAGTTAGGGTCACAGTTCCGTAGCTACTCACAAAAAGATGGGACATTTCAACAAATATCACCGAGCAAGTGACAACCGGTGGGAGACTCAGTGACAGCCTCCATGTTTTGTCTGTCACTACTCAAATAGAAATAAACAAAATGGGCTGCGGATTTACTCTGGTCGCTACAATGAGTGAGCAGTGTTCATATGACAACTGGTTTGTGTATATCGACAAATTTCAGAATAGCCGTCGCATATCAATTGTCCGCCTGGGAACTATTTGTTGATTATACTGACAACTGAGCCATGGGCGTTAAAGGTAAATATCCAGTGAGGACTAAGATAGTTACAAACAACGGCACTTTAGAACAAGTGAGTCGTTTCAAATATCTCGGCTGTGCAGTAAGCTATGAGTCTGAATATGATACAATAGAGAAGATAAATGTAGGAATATTTGTGGAACGGTTCGTAGAAATCTTAGAAATAAAGCAAAACCACAGCACAAGGATTAAATTTTGTAAGACGATTGCAATACCCATGTTAATTTATGCGAGTGAGGCGTGGGTCATAACAAAAAAGGAAAGCGGCAAGATTCAGAGTGCTGAAATGCAGTTTCTTCGAAATACTTTACATTATAAATTGCAAGATAGAATAAGGAATGAGGATATCAGAGCAGAATTCGCAGTAAAGGGCATAAATGAAATTATTTCAATTGACAGAAGACAATTGTGCGATCATCTGCAAAGAATGACAGAGGATCGATTGCCGCAAGCGGCACTAAACTATAAAGTCATTTGTAGAAGATTGTGGGTCGTCCGAAGATGAGATGGGAGCCGGAACAGGTTTATATAACTTAGTACTTGAAGAAGATAAGAAGAAGATTACTGCAATCGTAAGACGTTAATTAGAAATGGTATAAATTTTATTATGTTTATAATTTTCAAATACTGTATGGCACAGCAGTAGAAGTAATGTAAATATTGTTATAGAATATGGAGAGAAAGAGAGAGGAGGAGGGAGAGAAAGAGAGACACACACACTCGATGAATCCGTAGAGTCAACTTTCACTGTACTCCCAGCAGAGTAGTGAGATTTTGTAGACACATTTCGCTCTGATACAAATTATACAGTTTAAATACTAGATAAGTAGTACGCAGTAAGTATGTACAACTATACACAGGACTATTTTTGTAACGCAAACTTGAAGAAGAGATATCGATTCGACCTTAATTGGCTCAGACTGTGTGATGGTGGGTGTACGAGCTCGTCCTCGTGTATCAGATAAAGACAAAGGAGGTTAAGAAGGTACAGTTATGTCTAGCCTGCTACACTTTGTGAATACAGTGTACAGCGAATGACGCTCAATTGGAAACAAAATACGTAAATTGTATGTTGTGAATAAAACCAGTATAATGAGTAACATTGTAAAATAATACTACAATTTAAATAGTAAAACAAATCAAAACTTGAATTATTACTGAGGTAAGAATACAATCACTGCTCTTTTATTGCCTTGAAAGTTTGCTGTTAACAAAAGATTATATTTCAAAAATTGACTGCAGCATTGCTAGTGCTGTTTAATTTAAAAACCACTTTTAAAATTAGTATAAAATAAATTGTAAATCAGTCAACAAGTTTAACTAATATCGGTATGGAGAACCATACATGACTTCCGTGTTCTAAGATTTATATTTAAAACATTTATTAGAATTCCGTTCGAAAAATTTCTAAAAAAATATCGCCCACCCTCAAACTATTTTCACTATTTATAGGTATTTTTGTTATTATGGAGTAGTCGTTTAATATAATGTTATTTTCAAGTCACTTTATCTATAAAAATTGGGTACTTTATTCCTATAAAGAAACTGAACTACGCATATAATCATTCCTCCTCCTCAACCAATCCCCACCATTAATGATACTTACACTTTCATAGAATAATAGTTTCATCGTATGTAATTTATGAGGTGTCTTATTCCTTATACTGCACTGAACGGTGAGATGGGTGCAGGAACTGTTTTGTATAACCTAATCCTTGAAGAGGAGAAGAAGAAGACAACTGAGCATTTCAGTTAGCACTAGTTGAGCCGGTTCCCTCAAGAGACAAACTAACAATATCGCATTGTATTTTAGAGTTTATAAGAATTGAATATGCTGCGCCGTATTGATGGACTACATAAAACACGCGTAATATTGCTACTCAGCTGAAAAGTAACGTACTCATTTAGTGTTTCAAATTAGTAAACGCCTTTTACTTTGACAATAACAAAGGTGTGGAAATTCGGAATTAATTTAAAACAGAAACTTTTTTATTTGATAAAAATATATTATTATGAATAGCCTTGCACTATAGTTTGTAAAGAAATACGGTTGACATGCAGAACCCTGACAAAGAATGCAAATAAAAACTGTCACAGTACAAAAAAATCTCTTCTTCGCGATAATATATATCCTTAAAAGTTTATACTATGCGAAATAAAAACTCACGTTTTAAAGGCTTTGTGCATTTTACGACGTTTATGGTGATAAAGTTTGACTCTTGTGTTTTACAGTTAATCTTCTCGCTTCCTTACATTTTCTTCCTCCCTTGATGTCGTCAGTATGCTCTCGTATTTTCGCCTTCCCATAATTCTAAATCACTCCAACGTCACGATTTTGTCAGCAGCCTATTCACTCTTGTCAAACTTTACTTACTCCATATTTCCTCTAGCCATACTATCATCAGGAAAACTACCTCGAAGCAGTGGGGAATCAGGAATATGGCCTTCGGCAGGGTCTGGTGTCGAGTCGGACCCATACAAAAAAAAGAACAAGTTAAAACTAATTAACATTACTGGCTGAAAATCCTGTGTTCATCGTCATCAGCCGTGGCTCCACAACCCTTGGTGGGTTTTGGCCTGCTCCAAGAGTCGATTCCATTCTTACCTATTGCGTGCCCTGGCTTTCCAGTTTCTTATGTTCAGCTTTCTGAGGTCCTTCTCTATCTGGTCTTTTGATCTACTTCGGGGTCTTCCCCCTTTTCCTACTACCCATTAGTTTCTGGTAGAAAATATGTTTCGTAGGCTGTCCTTTCTCCATTCTCTTTATGAATCTCTCTGTACTTCTCTAAATGTTGTTCTTATAATCCGTCTTTAACAGCAACCTAGAAATCTCTCTCGCTATTTTTTGTCATTGTCCAGATTTCTGAAGCATATGTCAGCACTGGCCTGATAAGTGTTTTGTAAATTTTACATTTCGTGCTTCTTGAGATAAATCCGTGTGATTACATCCTAAAATCAATTCCCTTTCAGGTAAAAGTAATAACACAATAAAACTACGCGTTATGGAAACATTGCTTAGAAGATACTTTTTGACTGAACAGATTTTCCCATATTTCATATTTCAAACGTACACGCTAATGCTGTCTAATAAACCTGTTTTTATTTTAAAAAGTGTTACACAGCGCATACCTAAAACAGAATTAATAGTAATAATAAAACTAGGGTTACCATTTTTTTATGTTGAAACTTTTACTTTCAAGCTGTATTTTAATTGGTATAAATTTACTGTAGCAAATGTTGTTCCTTAGTAAAACGCATGCTGATTTACATTAATCTGCTGAATGTGAGAAAACATGAAGAGCGTGATTCTAACTTTACAGTAATTAATGTACTTTAAACTGAGTAAACATATTATTACTACTAAACGTATTCCAATGTTTGTATTAATATTGACTTGATGTGTTGGATACTCATTAAACAGCGTTCAGCTGTGGCTTGATAAATGGCGGATAAAAATCAATTCGTCCAAGTCAGTCCACGTTACCTTCACCACACGTAAGGTAACAATTAACGGTCAACCAGTACCGCAAGCTGAAAGTGCTAAGTACCTTGGGATGCATCTGGACAGGAGACTAACATGGAAAAAACATATAACATCTAAGAAGATTGAACTTAATCACAAGGTCAGAAACATCTACTGGCTGATAGGCAGAAAATCACGGTTAAGTCTCGTCAACAAGCTCTTGATCTATAAAGCAGTTCTTAAACTGGTATGGACTTATGGTATTCAAATTTGGGGCACTGCTAGTACAATTAATATTGAGATTATCCAGCGCTTTCAGTCCAAAACTTTAAGATCAATAGTCGACGCTCCATGGTTTGTCTCCAACAACTCTATACACCGCGACCTCAAAGTTCCAACCGTGAGAAAAGAAATCATGCGCCTCTGCAGGAGGCTCGCATCTCCAAATTAGAACAGCATCCTAACCACCTGGCAATTAATTTGTTAGACAACAGTGAAGATACTTATAGACTAAAAAGGCACAAACTATTAGACTTACCATTCAGGTTTAACTAATAATGTAGTCTCTGTATTTTCTCTATTTTACTGTCTGTGATATCTGTTCTGTATGTTTTTGTATTCGTGTCATTAATAAGTGTTAATGTCAACCTGTATATGTGCCTTATGGGCCCTATGCCATATGTGCCTTATGTTTAACATTTGAACTTATTGTATCATGCCAGCAGGAAGTGGAAGTGAGTTTTGTTCATTTGTTTACATGTTTTATCATTTAGTTTTGTATTTTGTTACCTCTTTAATCTATTATCAAAAACAAGAACAGGTGTCAGCTCTTCATAATCCTCTATGTGTGTTGTCATCCAATTTGTTAAATGTTCGCTTAGTCGAGCAGATTACAGATTTCCATTAAATTAAAAAAAAAGTGTTGGATATAATTACAAAAAAACTGTGTCAATGAAACTTAATTTTGAATGGAATTAGTAACGACCGTTGTAAAATTTTAGCCTTTACACACGAAACTCAGTGAATAACGCCACTACTGCACGAGTAAGCTATCCGTTCGAACAAGGACTATATTAAATTTGAAGCTTAGTTTTTCCCTTTTTACACGAAAAAAGCATTAGCCTAATTAACATTATTACTTTGTATTAGGTACATGAATTATTATTATTCTGGTATAAAATATACACACATCTTGGACGTGCGCCCACTGCGGATTACACTAACAATAGCTCGAGGCGATGCTAACAAATGTATTTATGTGTGTGTGTGTGTGTGTGTGTGTGTGTGTGTGTGTGTGTGTGTGTGTGTGTGTGTGTGTGTGTGCGCGCGCGTGCGTGCGCGCGAGTGTGTGTGTCTTATTCATATTTATAACATCAATGCCGTTTTCTGCGCTGGCCAAAGTAAATTAAGTTAGCAAATTTTATGTTTATTCGACGATATTTTGCCTTCCACTTAAAAATTACGGTAACATTTATCTTAACTATTTACTTGGGTAAAGATTCTGGTCTGACTAGTGCTTTGTGTTTGTCATATAAATGAAACAAAATTAACATAATTTAAATTGATTACAAATGAGAGTATGATAGATTTGAAAGTAGTGAATATTTTTTTAAATCAAATGTGATACAATTTAGAGTACTGAATGTTGTTGAGTGTTCAGAATGCTATCTGAGGGAATGATACGTGATCACCCAATTCTAATAACTAACAAACAAACAGCTGTATTAAACTGTAAGATTATAACTGCAAATAATACTAAAAGTGCAGCCATTAATAGTCTTAATCTATATTCGTATAAAATGGTTAATTGGCAGACAACTAAAAGTTTCTTCCGTAAAAAATTCTTCTATAGTTTTCTATTTATTAGCAGACTTTTCTTCTTAAACGTTTACACATATAAGCATATAGCATATAAGTATTTTGAGTATATTCGACAGGATTGCCCAGTAACGGCTGAATTGGTGGCAACATCTTTCCCAAATGTATGATCCCTGCAGCCCCAAACAAATATGGAACTATAAGCCGTGGGGACAGAGAGGTGTGGGACGTTCGAGGAAGCGCTGGAGTGACCAGCTGTAGTCTTTGCTGTTTGAGACCGGAACAAACTATCTCTGGTTTAATCCTTGAAGAGGATGATGATGATGATGATGACATTTAGCACAAAGTTGCGTTTTGTGCGGCCACTCGTGGTCTCACATAACGTAGCGGCTAAGACAGTTAGTTTCCTCGTGTCGCGGAGAAGGCTCCAGACCCGATCCCGGACGTATCCGGTGGACGGAGAGCGGGGATTTTTCCCGGTTTCCCTCCCCGGTTGTGGCGAGTTTTTTAGTAGATTAACGGGATCTGGTATAAGGGCTTGTTCCTGGGTTACGGTTGGGTGGAAACACCCTCCCGATGTTACAAGTTACTTAGTGATTTATTGGATGTCCATTTCAATACGTTGTACGATCAGCTGCAACACATAAAGCAGTTCATAAGGAGCACTATAAATGCATTAAATAAAGTATTGGTATATTGGTTGAGTGAATGGGAGGTGTGTTAAAAGATATTAAACTATAATAATCACAGTTTTATAATAGTAAATGATTACTATAATTGTATAACCTAAAACAACGGATAACGTTTATCTTGCACCAACGTAAACACTAAATGTGATACAGCTTATAAATCAAGAAGGCTGTGCTGATTTCATAAACAAAGTTGCGTTACAACGCTACTAGTGGAGCGTTGCAGAAACTTTGCAACCACGGAGCTTACATTGGGAACATAGGACAATTGTGAAGAGTAGCGCACGTCCTCCCATATGTTTTTGTAGTAAGCTCTGCCATTTACTACTGAAGTTGCAAGCGGCCTACAACCACCAGCCTGCGCGCCATATTTGAATTGTACGCGAACATTGCCGCGTCGTCTATCTCCGCTTAAATTTATAACACTTTTAGCTGTTTAATGTTTTCGTATATTATTTTATAGTATTTTATTGTTTAGTTATTCTACACTGGTTGTTGTGCAACGCTCCAACCATAACACCAGCCGACACTGTGCACAGGTACAATGTTATTAGATATCCCAAAATTTCTTGGTGATGGTCATTTTTTCTGCAATACTTCTACTTCCATTCTTGTGGTCTTATAAGTATATCTATATCCGAATATGTAACAGATTGTAATAATAAAACTCATAATTGAAACAAACATGAAGAAGTCATAGAACAAAATGTAATTTTACTTTATCTTATTAAAAAACAGCACACATCGCTTACTAATATTGCTTAATGTAAATTGTAACAATTGAATTTAAACGTAAATTCATCGTTTGCACGGTTACTATGGAAACGATCGGTGGATTTCAACATCTAGCTTAGAATTCTCGTGGGATTTACATTGCAAACGTGCAAATAGTTGATAGGGTCGACTTAAAACACTTGTCACCACGTCGAGTACCCCAGTTAATTTCCTGCCTGCCTCACTTTCTATGCCTCTGCATGTGAAGCACACATAATCAATATCCAGCAATATAAAAAACCTATGTAAACATGTTTTTGTAGAAAAAATTTGTGACTCAATTTTAGTAAAGTAGAACATTCAATTACTAAGGTAATTCAAACTTTAAAAAAATTAGGATTATACGTATTTACGGTAAAAACAAATTGTTCAAAATAAATTTAGTAGAGATAAATTGTTAAATTATTAACACGGATTTACCAAACTCTTTTGTAAAGACATTAGTATAGAGCATTGCTTAAGGTAAATGGAATGAAAAACGGTGCCAAGAATATCAGTATGAGATAAAATGACAAGCAGAATTTATATCCAAAACTAATTTGCAGTAAAGTAGCGAGTAGAAGGTATGAAGGAATTATTATTACTCCTGCTGTTCAAAGTTTACACATTTTCCGGAACCAAATATTACAGAAGTGATTGAATTCTCATCTTCCACAGCTGCTTGTCCGTCCAAAGATCTTCAATTGCTCGTTCCCTCAATATACTCTGAATTTCTTCCATCCAGGCGATAGGTGGTCTTCCTCTTTTCCTTCTTCCTGTTGGGGTCCATTCCATAACTCTCCTTGGCAGTCTTTCCTGTGTCATTCTTTTTGTGAGTCTATACTGTTACGACATCACAGAACAATCTACGTGTTTGTCGAATGTGCCAGAAGAATCTCGATGTAACGCGCGTGGCGTACGTGCTTGTCGACGCATTTTCGAGAGGTTTCTCGAAGGCGCCATCCGCGGGGACTGTGTCGAGGCTGCAGTTAATTACGTAGTTCATACGGACGCTAAGACGCAATTAGGAACGTCCTGGTCTGTGAGCGTTGTATGAATACTTGGCGGCAACAGCCTTAGAAGTCAGTATTAGTGCGATATATTTACAGAGCGGTTCGAGAGTTATAGTAGCGATATTATTGTGCGCGTTCAAGTAGTTTTAGTTAAGTGCTGTGTTTTATAATCGGGCGGTATAATTTTAATACAATTGTGTTTAATATTAGTGACATTTTCTTGGGTTTGAACAATTTTTATTTGATTTGTTGTAGTAGACTGTGTTGTTAATTACGAACTTTTTTACTGTAACAATTAAAGCTCTTGATTAGTGACTTAATTGGTGTCTTGTACTTACTTTGTTTCCACTGTACCACACGACGATCAAGGAGACCGTCGTAACAATACCATTGAATTTTTTTGTTTGGATAAAGTCAACAATTGAATTTTTTACCTTCATTCTGTTCTTAATGACTTCATTTCTAATTTTCTCACGTCTGGATACTCTTGCCGAACGTCTTTAAAAGTCCATCTCTGCTATCATTAATTTTGTCCTTGTGTGCTTATTAGTGGTCCAAACGTTTGAGCCGTAAGTCATGATACTTCTAACAATGGTTTTAAATATACTGGTTTTAGTTTCTGCTGTAATTTGCTTATCTCACAGGATTCAATTTAATGTAGATATAGCCATCTTTCCCAAATTAATTCTGGATTGTACTTCTTTGTCTTGTTTCCCAGTGGCCGTATTTTCACCCCTAAATACTTATATTCCTCTATATATGATGTCTTCCCCATGTCTTCCTCCAATATCAAGTCTTGATGAAGGTCATCTATTGCCATACATTTTGTTTCTTCATATTTACCTTCAGTCACCATTTATGATATTCCTGTATCCATTTTCTAGTCACGTACTCTATGTCTTCAAAGTCTTGAGCCAAAAGTAATTGGTCATCAGCAAACTGTAATAAATAAACTGTATCACCATCAAGTTTACTGCCCATAAAGTAATTTTTGTAATAAAATAATAGACACTTAGGAAATTAAAGTTTGTAGAAATGTTACATGACGTTTCCACTCTGTCATGAAGGTAATTGTTAGGAATAAAGAACGAGTTACGCTTGTGGAAACGTATTTAGAAGTGTCCAGATAAGAAAGATATGTGAGATTTACCTCTAAAGGAAAAGCACCAAAACCGAGTGATTGTACTGAAATGTTGTAGTTTATTACCGTAATCACAATCATAATGAAACAATGTTTACGTTTTCTTTCTAACGTTGCGATTTTCTGAATGCTATTAACCGAAATACTGAATGTAATTAAATAAACAATTATGAAATAAAAACGCGACATGTATGTTAAGAAATAATCGTATTTTGTGTCATCATCATCATCGTCACCACTATATTCTTAACGGTTATAGGCTTTAGCTGCCTGTTCCTACTCCACAGTCCACTTTTCCTTAGGTCTATCGACTTTTCTTCTTCCTCTAGGGTTGTAATCTTTCGCCATCTTCGGAATTCTACTGCCTTCCATTCTATCTATGTGTTGTATCTATTTTATTCTGTATTTTTTAATCTTTTCAATAACTGCGAAATTATCTAAATCAATTCTCATCTCCTCATTTCTTATATGATCTGGTCTATTACACCTTTTAACTGATCTTAGAAATTTCATTTCTACTGTTTGTATCTTTTGTTCATGTGTTTGCTTTATGACCCAAGTTTCAAAACCATACAGCAGTGTAGGTACTGCCTTTGTTTTATGAAATTTTATTTGACTTTCTTTTCTACATTTTCTTCCAACGTTCTCCAAATCGTTTCACACATTCTTGTGAAATTCGTCACTTTATTTTCTATATCTCTGTCTTGGTCATAAGTAATGTCACGTCCAAGATAGTTGAAATGTCTTACTTGTTCTATGCATGTGTTGTCTACGCATATTTTGGTCCAAACCTGTTCATCTCCTATGAAAGCCATTACTTTTGTCTTTGATTCAGATGTGTTACAGTTATATTCTTTTAATATTTTATGTAAAATGTATATTGCTCTCTAGAAGCCGTCTTCTGAAGTGGCGATATAGCTTGGTCATCTGCAAAGAGAATGGTTTTCAAGCTTTTATTTCGGTTGATTATAATACTGTCAGGGGATTGGTCTTTCCATTTTTTGAGGAGAACATCTAGATAAAGGTTAAAAAGCAATGGAGACAAACAACAACCTTTTCTTACGCCTAGTTTTGTTTCAATCGGGATAGATTCTTCTCCGTCGTCTATTTGTTTTTTTTTTCGTTTTCTGTTCAAATATATCCCAAGATTTAGACTTTATATATGGCGATTGCGTAATTTACTTCAATATTTCACGGGTAAATCCTCTATTTGGACCTTGATTCATGGTAACATTTTTCTCACTTGACGTTTCGAGCCTTGGAATCTGATATCATCCTCAAAAGAACTTTTCAGACTTTCTTATTTCAATGTATATTCATTATATTATAGTCTCCAAGTCACGTTGTCAGTCGATCGCATGTACTAGTGCGCACCAGGTCGTGTCGTGGCTTGAAGTGTTTTGTGACGTCTGGTAATAATTTTTGATTTTTTGACGACTTCTCCAGAAGGATTGGTGTTTTTATATAACCTGATAATGAAGATTTATCCTTGAAACGCGTTCTTATTAGAAGTTTTAAAGAAGTCACAAGACGGTGAGTGTTTAAAAATAGCTACTACACTTAAATGAATGTACATTCCGGGTCCGTACCGGTTGACCCGTTCTTTGAAACCTCTAAGCAATGGGTATTTTCTTACGGGTAAATCCTCTATTCGGACTGCTTCCATCATAATATTTTTGATGAGTTACCATTCAGTATTTTAGTATCGTATATTAAAAGTCAAAATAAGTTAAAAGTATATCAAAATTAGTCTCAAATGGTTCTAATTTTTTCAATTTGTTTAAATTAAAAGTTAATTTAATTAAAAGTTTCAGTTAAAATTAATCTCAAATTTTTGAGATATTTATTGTTAAGATACATTATCGGATAAAATGTATTCAAGTTAGTTTTTTGAATTTGTTAATTTCAGTATTTAGCATTACGACCGCATGCTTCTCAAGGACGTTTTATAACGTCCAAACTATTCTTAATAGTTTTTGCAGCTACTATGATGTGACTTCGTAATTTTTCTGGTTCTGATGGTCTCTTTGTAGTCCTATGCAATTGGGACTAGAATAAATTAAGAATTTCTCCGAACCCCGAAATAAATTGCATAATCTTTAAAATTGGTTAAGATACCTGTTATTCCTTCATGCAATTTATTTTGGTCGATAGGCACAAAGGTCGATAGTTTCATGAAGGAATAACAGGTATCTTAAACTATTTTCAAGATTAACTATTGCAACTTGGTGACACAATGAAATTGCATAAGATGGGAATATCGTGGTGGACAATATTACCGTCCGTTTCATCCAGTACACCGGTTACCGTACGTATTGTGATTGCTAAAATTAGGAAAGAATTGAACTGCCATATTCACTAAAAATCAAAGCCAAACAATCGCATAATCGAAATATCGAAAATGACTGCAGGAACGGATAAAGGTACAGTACCGAGATTTTCTTAACAAGGAATCGAACCCCATATGCTGAAAAGTGTAAATTATTAAAATTTAAAATTACGATTTATTCCCCCCACTTAAAAGGATTCTACAAGGACAGTTTTTATGGTGTACTTCTAACGGTCACTGCCTTGTCTCTACATTATGAGGATGTAGACGGTCTCAATATATAAGGGGCTAATACAAGGCCATTGTCAACGTTCATTGCCATCAGTAGCTGTTGTTGGTTTCGCGTCAATAATTATAACAACCGACGGTGTCAGACATGTGGCTCCTAAAACCACGTTTCCAGACATGCTATACAGGTAGCAGTACTTCCTGATAGGGTTGATTTCAACTATGTAAAGCTAATGTACGGAGTGTCAAGTAGACGACTGTCATAAATTTTTGTAGTTAGGATCTTACCTAAGCTGTCGTTGTAGAAAAGATAATGCTTTTCTATATAATACGTTTACATTTATTGTTATATTTAAGAAATTGCCCTAATATCTGATGGAGTTTACATCTTAGCTTAATAAATTAATTATTAAACAAAATTTAAATTAAAAAAGCTTAGATACTTAACAAGAGTCATTAAGTTTGAGCACCCAATAAAATTTAATATGTATAGAGACATATTTGCCTGCACGTTGTAAGTAACCCGGGATTACGGTGTATAGTTTGGGGTTCTGTGGAGCTAACTTCCCGTTTAGTTTTGTTTAATATTTGTAGAAACCTTTGTTTATAGTTTATTATTATTGACTTATCCGGTTCAATTCAACCTAGCGTTGAATCCAACTTGATAAGTCCGGTTGATGCACAAGAAATTATTTATCGAAGTATTTTTACTTCGGTCAGTTTATTCTTCTTTCTTCTTTCTTGTGCCGGTTTGGTTGTTCACTGATTCTTCATTCTTCTTTCTTCTTTCTTGTGTTGTTTATATTCTTCACTGATTCTTCTTTCTTCTTTCTTCTGTTGTTTGGTTCTTCACTGATTCTTCTTTCTTCTTTCTTGTGTTGTTCCTTCTTGTGTTGTTTTGATTCTTCACTGACCGAAAACTATTGGGTGGTTGCTTCTGGTGGTACAATCGTTGTGTGGTGCAATTTCTCTTCACTATAATGTCATTTCATTTGTATTTACCGTCAGTTTATTGACTCTTATGGCTGTGAGCTTATATTTGGTGATAGTTAGCTCATGTAGCGTTGAGCTTGGCATTTTAGACAAATTATTTGGCTTGTCTCTTTGACTCATTATTTGGCATGTGTAATCATTTTATATCACTGAAATCTTAGGGCTCATATGTCATGTTACAACGTTCATAACAAAAATACAACCTACGATTTACTATTTATTCTTGCCGTTTAGTCCAATGTTCCTCATTTCCAATTCTCATTTATTCCATTTTGTTTATTGAAAGCATCGTCTGCGTTTCATACGTAAACAGTGACATAAAAAGGTGTCATAAATGAGCTAGGACCTCGCGGTCAAAAATATTTGAGCCAAAATATTTCAGTTACTGGAAAAAGATTATATTTTTAGGTAATTTATTTAGGTTATTTTTAGGTATACGAAGCCTTTTACTCTTTCAAAATTATAACCATCTATTAGTATACTTAAAATATTATCATTATTGCTTCCCACAGCCATAAACGTTGTTTTATTTTCATTTGTAACAAGCTCCATACTCATAGCCGATGATTCAAGTGCTCTAAAGGCATTCTTCAGATTATTTTCATTTCTGCTGAAAATATCTGTATCACCTGCATATGCTGGGAGTTGGACTCCTTTATCAAAAATATGTCCTTCTGTTTGCATTCCAGAGTCTCGTATTACCTTGTCAAGTGCAATGTTGAACACCAACCAGGCTAGGGCATCTCTCTGTTTAAGTCTATTCGTGGTATCAACAGAGCGGGAGAGATGTGATTGAATTCTATTCTGGCATTTGAAGCTGGTTAGTGTAGCATGTTTAGCGATTATAAAGTTTACTAACTTGTGACAAATAACGTTTATATGAGAACGACAGTATCGTGGCAGTCACATTAACGGTTCACACAAATTAGTTGACTGTAGTAGTTGCGGAAGTTAAAATTAGTTTGCTTCATAGATTTCACTGTCTACGAGGTAATGACACGCAGCCCTCTACTTGGTACATTAGAGGGCACGTAACCTTTGTAGGGTACCAAATAATTCATCATTTGCACAAAACTTGCACGTTATGGAAATATCGGTATGGAGAACCATACATGATTTCCATGTTCAAAGATTTATATTTAAAATCTTCTACTTGAATTCGGTTCGATAATTTATAACAAGTTAGCTGTGTTTCTTGTAAATCGAGTTTTATGTTTGACAAATTGAAATGAAATATTTCCAGAGAAACTACTTCTTTGTTGCCTAAAACGTAGTACACATACAAATTTATTCCCTCCCCCTTCAACTACCATTTTCATTCATAGAAAATTACCCCCTCTCCCTTCAACTACCCTTTTCATATAGAAATATTTCCTCCTCCTTTCACAATTTATTATTAGACCTTCTTTCCAGTTACTGTAGTACCATGTAGCATTACTCTTATTATTATTGAAATTAGCCTAACTCTGTTAATTTTTGTAAATTTCCATGTAAAACTACAGAAAAAACCTGTGCTAAATGTACCCTACATGTTTGATTTGTATTTCAAATGTTCATAAATAAACGACTGATGTGTAAAATTGGGACAAATTGATATCTCCTTGTCATTCCAAGCCAAAAATGGTACTGTCCCAAAGTTTCCCCACATGATGGGGTAAGATTGGGACAACGATAGAGGCCGTTTATAAGAAAGTCATTGCTCGTAGAGTAAAATCGTGTCCATGTTTGGAAAGAAGAAGGTCAACTTCATATATAACCGTAGTCTCAGCGAATCAGCTTAATACGTTTTGACAGGAGACATAAAAAACCTGAAAAAGTGTCCCAAAGTTACCCCGGTTTACGGTACGTTATTTATCAAAATTAAGTAGTTTCCTCTTGTTAAAACGTAAAACGTTGCAGATAAACTACCCCTTCCCCTTAACCGATATTCATCAAAATGAATGGGCCTTGAGTCCTCTACAACTTGGGCACATATGCAAAAGATTATTTTATTCTGTTTGAATTTTCGGCAGTTATCGTTCGCCATAATTACACACACAGACACACACACACAAATTTTAGAAAATGACTTTTTTTCATGTTTTGAGGACAGTACAATCAGAATCAGCCCTTATATCGAACATGATTTTTTCGCAATCACCGTACTTTTATTTCCTTACGGAACATGGAAATTAAAAATTCTATTTCACCTAAACCATGAAGAATACAAGAACCATGACGTAATTCACAGGAAAGCTACATTACAGCGTATATCCCATTATCAAAATTGGTGTACATTGACATTACCAAATAATTTAGAAACCCACAATCTCATATTTCCCGGGATTGTGAAAATAACTCATCGGATAATTGTTAGAATTTCAATGGTTAACTTGGCTACTTATGGATTAAATCACAATTATTAATGTAGCATATTTTAAAAAGGGTGAAACTAAAAATGATTCGTTACGATCCCAAGCAGATACACTAGCACTGGTCACTACAATCCTAATTCTGACGTCCCACACTAATTAATTTGGTGTAGCAAAGTTTCTACCCGTTCTTGTAATAACAAACTGTATTTGTGAAAATGTATAATACATATAAAAACGTATATACATTTTTTCTTGCATTCCACCTTCTTTCTTATCCTGACGTTACAACCCAGCGTGGGTTTTAGCCTGCTCCATGACTTTCTTCCGTTCCGCCTGCTCAATACACATTCGTCTCCAACCCCTCACGTTCATACATCTCAAATCATCCTCCACCTCATCCAACAATCTCTTTCTTGGTCTATCTCTGATTTTTCTTCCTACCGGTCTCCAATCTGCAATTGTCATAGCCATTCTTCTGTCATCCATTCGCCTTACGTGGGCCAGCCACTCAAGCCTCCTGCTCTTGATAAACCGGACTATGCCGGCGCCCTGAATCACTTGGTCTAGGTCATGAGTCGTTCGAATACTCCAATAACCATCTTCAGTTTGTAGAGGTCTAAACATTTTTTGTAAGACTTTCGTTCAAAAATTCTCAGATGCTGCTTGTCAAGTGCTGGCTAATGTCCAGGCTTCGCAACCATATGTTACTACCGGTTGTATAAGACTTTTGTATATAGTCAGCTTACTTTGTTTGCTTAATATCGTGGATTTTCCTGCTATAAAGAATTTAAAACTAAAGTCTGTTGGGCAAACCCATTTTGTGTAATGCAAATATAAACTACGAATTATTCATTACACACTTTATTTAGACACTTAGAAGAAAGCGTAGATTACTTGAAAGTAGATAGTTATAATAAAATCTACCACCGCCGGAAGACAGGTGGCTTATGAATATGATTACTCGGGGAAACATTCTCGGGTAATAATCGGTAGCTAAGGTGCTGCTACCCAAATTCTCTTTCTCATTTCCCGAAAGATTCGCAAGAAAAAAAGGATCCAGATTTTGTTTACTGAACAACACAGGGAGAACAGAAAACAAGCTATCGTTATTGCTGTGCTTTTTTAATGAAAAAAAAATCGTTTCCTCACTTACGATTTTTAGAATAATCGTTTCATGTCTTAACTTGTTACTCATTTCAATCGTTCTATGTGTTTGTTATGTTTTATTACCTAGCATATTTAACGATGTTAGATACAATAAATAATAGGAGAGAGCGCCAACAGGTTGAAGAGGCTGGTAGAAGTGTCGGGGCGTTAAGAACGGAATTGTAATTAAGCCTCTTCGCCGTCTTCATGCTACGAAATACATGTGCTTAAGGGTCGCCATCATTTGCACTTCCAACAAGTATTCAATGATTATTTGTTTTTCTGCTACAGCTTCTTCACCTCATCCGCTTTCCATATCTGTTTGATCCGGTTAACAGAGCAATGCTTCTCATATCAAAGGATTTAATTTAAATGTGTAGAACAGTGTAATATTGCATACTTACAAAGCTGGGAGTTTATAATATAGTTTACAAACTTCTACTAAACGATTGTTTTGCCTGAGTTCAGTTTAACCTACTATGAGGTAATTTTTTATTTCCATATGCTCTTTCCATTTGTTCTTGGTTAAAAATTAGAAAAACCTCAAAAGATGCAATAAGTCTGTTACAGGAATTAGTCTATTAGCAACGTTTTCGTAAAGAAAAACTACAGAGGCTAACCAATAAAGTATTGTCAAAACAATTACTATGACGGACGCAAAGATACGATTATTTTAAATGGTATTTTGAAACTACTTGTGGTGTACCAGGTTACTAAAGAATGTATTGTTAAACAACACAATACTGAGACTTTTTAAAATTATTTACTTTAAACATACCTTGCTTGATAATTATTTTGGACCTACCAGTAATATTTCAAGCTTAAAAAAACCAAACTAAAGAAGAATGTTAAAACGGGTTAATAAAATATGAAACTTTCTGACTAGTCACAGGAGACACTATAGGCTGGGAACTAACAAAAGTACAAAAAATAATACAAGCACAAAAGTGATGTTTTAAAGTAAACCGTCAAAATTTTACTTTAAGAAAATTTTACTATCAAAATAATGAAAAGAAAATGTAGTTATTTTTTTATTTTAGTCTTAAAATGAATATAAAAATTTTGGATGACAAACTGCATCTAAGAAGATTGCTATGATGGAATGGAACACTGTGACACACTGCCAACAAAATGAAAAAAATATCTTCATGTTAGTAAATGCGTGTACATGTTGAACAATAAACCAATTATTTTTTAATTTATTGCAGATTTGTAATCTGTTCGACTAAGCGAACATGAACAAATTGACTGGCAAAACAAATATATGATTATAAAAAGCTGACCATTAACAGCTCTTCTTGTTTTTGTTAACAGATTAAACAGATACACAACTTACAAAACTGAATGGAAAAAACATGTAAACAAATGAAAAAAGTCACTTCCACTTCCTGCTGGCATAATACAATAAATTCAAGAACCATGAATACTGCCTCGTAATAATATCGATTATATTTATTGGCTAATCTTGATATACTGATGTGGCAGTGAATGAATTGTCAGGCAGAGAAGCGAAAAAAAGTAGAGGTGTTCATAATGCGTAACAGTAAACATAATTGTTCACAGGATAAATGAAGAAGAACACAGGATACAGGATACAGGATACATGATTGTTCACAGGTATGAAGGAAACAAGTCCAGTTACTAGTTCTGTGTGTATATATTTAAAAATAACATATTATATACAATTTATTTAAAGTGTTAAAGTTTAGGAAGTCCAGCGGAGATGTTTATTTTAATCGTCTTGTCTACAGACTGTTATCTAGTAGATTTATGGCTAGAGGTTTTGTGTGCCCTTCAAGCCGTTTCGCATATCTTTCGCTGGACATCGCAATGGTTTCACTGACTGAGGGCAGCTCCAGATCTCTATAGATGTCTTTGTTGCTGACGAACCACGGTGCGTTGGTTATGGCACGCAGCACCTTGGTCTGATACCTTTCCATTATGGCGATATTGGATTTATATGCAGTTCCCCAAAGCTGTAAGCCGTATGTCCACACAGGCTTGAAGACAGTGTTGTACTCCAACAGCTTGTTTCGCAGTAACGGTAATGATTTTCTGCCCAGGAGCCAATAATGTTTACCAAACTTGTTGTCCAGTTGTGTCCTCTTCTTTCAAATGTGGTTGCGCCATATAAGCTGTTTGCCTAGGTGGACGCCCAAGTATTTTAAAGATTGGCTACCGGGATAGCTTTGTTATTTAAGCCTACAATTTGGTGCTATCCAGTGTCATTTTGTGAAGGTAATACGTGGTGACTTTAATGGGAGTGTAATGGAAGTGTAATGGGAGTGTAATGGGAGTGTAATGGAAGTGTAATGGGAGTGTAATGGGAGTGTAATGGAAGTGTAATAGGAATACAATGGCAGTGTAATGGAAGAGTAATGGGAGTGTAATGGGACTGTAATAGGAGTGTAATAGAAGTGTAATGGCAGTGTAATGGCAGTGTAATGAGAGTGAAATGGGAGTGTAATGGAAGTGTAATGGGAGTATAATAGCAGTGTAATGGGAGTGTAATGGAAGTGTAACGGGAGTGCAACGGGGGTGTAATGGGAGTGTAATAGAAGTGTAATGGGAGTATAATAGCAGTGTAATGGATGTGTAATGGGAGTGTAATGGGAGTATAATAGCAGTGTAATGGGAGTATAACATCAGTGTAATGGGAGTATAATAACAGCGTAATGGAAGTGTAATGGGAGTGTAATGGAAGTGTAATGACAGTGTAATGGAAGGTTAATAAAAGTTTAATATTTTAATGGGAAAACTCTATGTAAAACTATCTATGAAAAAGTCGATGTAAAGATAGTCTATAAAACCATCTATGTAAAAACTCTATGTAAAGACAATCATCGTTAAGTACAAAAAGGATCACGCCTTAAATGTAAAATCAATGAAGGCCTACTACAAAAATTACTTTTGTTTTATGTTTTCGGATTAGTATGCAAAATATAATGTCATAAATATAGAAACAAATATAACAGAAATAAACATCCAACAGAAAACTCAGTTAGTCATTTTATCGCTGTTATTATTATATTTTTGTTGCGATATAAATTTAGTTTGGGTATTGTTAACCTGCAGAAACACGTGAAAATCGCTATTCTGTGAGTACAAAATAAAAGAGAAACGGGGCAAGGTTCTAAACGTAGGTAGAGAGAGTTTAACTGACGTAAATGGGGACTGGTATTGTGGTTGCTCGACATTGTGTTGTACATGATGTGTGCTTTGGTTTTAGTTGCGTTGTCCATGTTTGGTTAACCATGGAACTATATCAGCAACCGCATATCACACAGATGTCTATAAATTGTTAGTTACATCAGAACTCTAAGCTGCAATTATATATATAATTTCTATATAAGTAACTCGATCAGTTAATTGTAATATTGTTGTACATAATAATAATAATAATATATATATATATATATGTATTATCAAATTATAATTACTTGTGCAAGTAGTTGTATTGTATTTTTGTTGTTTCAATTCACCTGGCGTACGTTTCACTAAATATATCACTATCTTCAGAGGTTTCTAAAGAATTAACAAATAATAGAAATAATTCGATTGCAATACAGAAACAAACAAATAATCAATTCAATTTGTTTATGAGAATTCTTACAATTTTTTCAAAATTCTGACCCTTTAAAAAATTTTTGGCTTGCCGCCCCAAAATTTATGGGGAATCAGTTTGAAACAAAATAAGGCTCTGTGGGATAAAGGTGTTGATACGCGTGCAAACGTTTACGAAAATCGGTTGATGCATTTTGCATTCAAGTGTTATCATGATGCATAGGCCAAAAAGGCGGACAGACAGGAAGATGCCAAACGGTTAAGTTTAAAACATAGAAGTTGCTTGACTAGGTCAGTAAGTTTCCAATAATCGGGTTATAAACATTGCATATATAAACAATGCTTCAGTATGTATATATATAAAATGGTTCGATTAACTTGAATCCATTACTCCTTACTTCATATTAAAAGCGAAGCATTATATATATTGCAACAATACATATATTTGTATATTTGCCCAAGGCGGTATGTTTTGTAAATAATTAGTGTAAAAATAATACGACGAACAGTTTTAAACAATTTTGTGCGGAAGAGTACAGGCTGTGGCCTGTCGAAAGTGACGCCTGCTTCGGTAGTGTTAAATTACAGCGTTTGTATGTATGTGTGTGTATGCCAGTTCCGACCTGCATTGAACGACGAGAAGGGGAGACACGTACGAATTGCTGGGTTGTCATTAATCAGGTTTTAACCGGATTAAAATAAACTAATTAATACGTTTCAAACCTGTGAACAAAGATTTACCCCAATTATAAAAACACCATTACATTACGGATTGTTTAACGAGTATGGTGATATAAAATGATTGCAGAAATGTGCAATAATAAAGACGCTAACTAATTTAATGTTAATTACTGGTGTAATTAAATAATAATAATTAATAAGTGTGGTATATGTGAGTGACCAGAAAAAAATTACGCAAACAATGATATCGCTCATGATACGAGTATGTTTACGAAATCGCGAAAATGAAACAAAAAGTGATTTGTAATTAAAGGTCCCTTTGCATGAACTAACAATATCTAACAGGTCGAAAAAGGTCCGATCGCCGTCCAGTATAAATACCACTGCCAATTTTGGGCGGTTTCACTCAGACTCAAGAAATCTTCACACAACGTCACGCTGCCGGTTTCCCGGTCGATCAGGACCACACACACACACACACTTTACCACACATACCAAGACGTATGGAGGAACTCTGGATCATCACAAACAACAACCCGTAGAGACAGAGAACACATCATCATCAATCATCATCATCAAATTCTCAGGATTCAGGACACACGCGCGCGCGCGCGCGCACAAAGGTACCGGTAATGGCAGATGTACGCAGGTGATTAATAAACAATAATATTTTTGTTGTGAGAAGAACTCTCAAAAAGAACTTACCTGTGAACAGTAAAGAATTAAAGTTTTAAATTTAAATAGTAGTTAAATAAAAGAATTTAATTTAACAAGTAAATTTAGAAAAGAAATACTAATCTTTCGTTGTATGTTAAAATTTGGGTGTGTCAGTAGAAATAAATAATAGATTGGAAGTAAATGTTATATTATTTTTATTTTGTTTATAACAACAATTAATCTTATTCTTGAGTTTTAAAATTATTTTGTTTGTAAATGAGTTGCTATTATTATTTAAAATTTGAGTCAAAGTCAGACACACTGAAATAAAAAGGATTTAGGTGACTTGTTTAACATGTCCGTTTAGCTAGTAAGATTATATGGTTGTTTATTTTTTTATGTGTTATGAACAGCAAAGCAGGTTACATTGTATTTGTGAAGCTTATAAAAGAGAATATATGATTTATCTAATATTTGAAATTTTAATGTTGGAATATTTTTCTATTAATATTAATAAATCATAGAATGATTATTTTGAAACGGTTTTAATTCATTATTTCATGTCAACAACATCTCACTCCTCTTTGAAAATTATTTAATTATTGTGCAACTACATATACTTGACGCAACGAGAAAAAAAAATCCTGCGACTTGGCCGGTGTAATACACTTTATAGTTGCGTTGAGTACATGGTAATGTATTTGTGTAATTGTGTATAATACTTGTTGTAACGTTGCAATATATATATATACACATATATACTGAAGCATTGTTTATCTATGCTAAGTTTATAACCTGATTCATTGATGCAGTCCCATTCCGCCTTACCACGAAGCATAAGCGCAGCTACACTCTCGGGCGTGAACTCCCCGAGCTCCATTTCCAGTACCATCCTCTGTCTTGCAAATCTGCAGCACTTGAAAAACGTGTGCGAAGCATCATCATGGGGAAAGTCTCTATATTGGCATGCTGGGCTTTGCACCTCTCCCATTCTATGGAGGTAGGCATTAAAATTGCCGTGGCCACTGAGCAACTGTGTCAGATGGTGTCAGATGGACTGAGGCTGTGTCAGACCCCACCTTGCCGGCGGTCGATTCATAAAATATTAATATATTTTTTCCTATTATTAAAATTTACAATGTTCATTATATTCATAGCACTAGCAATTAAACTTTCATGTAATAAAATTAAATTTTATATAAAATAGTGTATACTGTAGGCTACTGTGTACTGTTTACTGGTTACTAACTAACTGGAGGCCTTTAACTTAAATTGTGGTTATTCACAGCCTTCCAAACAAACACTCTTCGGCATTAAGATTTCCACTCAGTTTTGCGTTGCACGCCTTTTTATTTCAATTCAGACGTATTTGTGACGTCTCTGCCTTTATCGTTCGCGGCATTGACGCGAGCAGCAACAGTTGATGTCACGTTCTAATTGAGTTGCTTCAGCGCAGACAGCTACGTACGCAACTGCCTGAAAATGTGTAAACAAATGTTGTCTGAACAAACGTTATACAAACAGAAAAATAAATCTATACGGATTCTTTAAACACTTTGTGGCATTCACTTTTCATATTCACCTTCAATTGATTTATCGTGTAAAAAAAACTTCTGGGACAACTTTGTTGTTTTCTTAAAGAAGATATGGTAATTTAAAAGAACTAATGTACATTGGCTAGGATAAAGTCGGAAAATTTTTGAGAATAGTACATGTTTTGAAATTTAATTTTACTTAATAATTAAGCTAACAAACTTTTTACTTCCATGTTCCGTAAGGAAATGGAAGTATAGTGATCGCGAAAAAATTTTATTCCAGATAAGTGCTAATTTTGATTGTATTACCCTCGAAACATAAGGAAAACTAATTTTGCGATAACTATCTGTGTTTGTGTGTGTCTGTGTGTAGAAATTTTCTTATGGCGAATGATAACTGCCTCAAATCGAAACAGAATGAAATAATGTTTTGCATATGTGCCCGTGTTACAGAGCCTGATGATTTTGGTGATTTGCAGTTTACCTGCAACGTTTTATGTTTTAACAAGAGTAAAGTACTTAATTTTGATAAAATGAAGTATCCTGAAATGATAGTCATAATAATTTACTGCAGATAGGTAGATGAAATATATATATTTCAACGGAACACAGGCTGATAAGCTATCTGTTTGTATCAAAGCACATGGATGACGAGCATTTTCTTGTTTAAATTTGTTTTATGTGATATTTTGTCTTTTAGCCGTAAGTTTTGTATTTAGAAATGGATAAGCATGTAGGGTATACCAAACTCTTCACGAGAAGGTGTTCTATATTGTCATGTATTTTTTGTGTGAATTTGTGCGCGTGTGCGGGTGTGATAATCTGTGATCGCTATAGCTTCAGTGGTAGTAAACCGATTGACGTGAAACTTTGACAAGGAATTATTTAGGTAAATAGCTTCAATTTGGGTATACTCTGAGGTTCATAACTATTTTAGAAATATGGTTTTTTAAGTAAAGAAAAAAAATTCAATTGTAACTCTTATCAATGATAGGGTAATAAAGTTGTAGATAATTTCCATGCAGGCCTTTGCTAAATTATACAAAGTTTTTCAGGAAATTCGTATATCTGTTTGTCCCATCAATCATGTGATTTGGGCTTAGGCCAATCAGAATAAACTAAATGCAGTAAGATTCATTCGTTGTAGAGTTAGGATGGACACAGTTCTGCTTTAGCATCTGCAAGGGGAAGTTGTGCCCGGTGAAGAGAGTTGTTCTCTTACGAACATAGAAATATCATATATAAAATAAACCTTGGTAATTCTTAACGAAGCTTTTATGTTAAGAACCGAGTGGGTAAAATATTTAGATAAAAATTATAATATAATATAGTGCTGTTTTCTTGTAAGTTAAGATATCCGCTTAGGGAATTTAAAGACACTTCAAGATATCGTGGAATGTGTACATTAAATGCACCGCATTAATTAATACCCATATTAACCTTGAGATTAAGAAAATATAAAGTATAAATTAATAATAAACTGTACGAGTGAAATTTATAATCATTGTCAATGAACAATTTATGAAGAGACTAATTAATGTTAGTAGTCAAACATAATAACAACGAGACTCATTGAAATATCGCCGTAGAAGAGGACAAGACGAAGAGGACACCAGGAAGGAGTGACGCTGAAGAAGAGGACGTCAGGACGGGAGCGACGAGAGGAGAAGAGGACGTTGTAGCAACCAAGTAAAATCGATTTATATTATTGAACAATACAAACTATTATTTCTATTATCAATACATGACAATTTATAATACAATATACATCTTTAAAAACAATATTTGTGTGTATAATAAATAATCTTTCATCTCCTCCATATTGACGTGTTAGTAAATTTCACACACTCACCATATCCTTATTAGTAGTCCTATAATAAAATTTGAACTGTTGCAATATATATATAAATGAAAAGTGTAGTTGAAGGGGGAGGAGATAATTTTTTATATGTGAACTACGTTATCGGCAGCAAAGAAGTAGTTTGTTTTAAAATTATTGTTAACAATTGATCCAAGTGTTCGAGCTGCTTGGTTTTAAGTCTATTCCAGCAATAGTATATTGTAACGAGAATCCTATCGAACAGTCTAGAACATTCTCCACTCGTCTCCCCGTCCAGTGTGGCACGTGTTGGCTCAGTCAGGGTCGCACAGAAGTAGGCTGCAGTGTATTCAAGAACACTTGAGATACGCATTAACTGGCGTGAAGTGAGGACGGAAAATTTCTTGAAGGCGGGCGCCAATTATAAAAAGTCATAGCAGCCGGCTTGTGAGATCAGTTGCGTTGAGCGATTTCTTTAGCGCGGATCGAGTACCTGTAGAAGTATTGTAGCCAAGAGTTGTTGTGTTATAATTAGTGCGGAATTCTTTATAGTTGACATTATTATTGCGTGTGGACAAATTTTACTTGAATTGTTGTAAGAGACTATCTTGTTGATTACAAATTATTAATGGTGATAATTAAAGCTGGTTATTAGTGACTTAATTTGTGTCTTGTATTTTGTTTTCCACTGTACCATACGACGATCAGTGAGACAGTCGTAACAATATTCTATTCTACTTTTTCTAAGCAATCTAAATTTTTCTTGAGCTAATATTTAGTATTCAATGGGCATTAATACTTAATAGTATATCAAATATGTGTTTTAATCGTCTGTTTTTGCTTGTAACGGTACCTTAGTGTATTGATGGGAATTTCACATTTGTTACTTGAAAACGTTATGTAGAATCAAAAATACTGTATCAAATCTCTGCACGCCAACATCTTATGTTGATAACAGCAACTTTTTTTGTGAACCTCATAAAGGAACTGGGTTACGCTTCTAAAATTTCATAAAGAAACATTCATTACACGCTGTTAATGAACCGCGTCATCATGCTGGCATAACACATAAATTAACACTGTATCATTAATAACAACATGATATGTAGTTTAAATATGTGTAGCCACACTCCACATCCTGTTTTAATTCCTGTCACTGGACATTCACAGACCAGTAATGTAACGTACTTAATTTATAATTAATAAATATTTTAAAATAAATAATCTGCATCCCAGAATTCCAGAAGATATTTAAAGTATATTTAGACTAAGGGAAGTTTAAATTGTTTCTTTACGAAGGTAGGTGAAAATTTCTGTTGACACTAGGAACCCCGTAGTTCAACTGGGTTACGCTTCTAAAATTTCATAAAGAAACATTCATTACACGCTGTTAATAAACCGCGTCATCATGCTGGCATAATACATAAATTAACACTGTATCATTAATAACAACATGATGTGTAGTTTAAATATGTGTAGCCACACTCCACATCCTGTTTTAATTCCTGTCACTGGACATTCACAGACCAGTAATGTAACGTACTTAATTTATAATTAATAAATATTTTAAAATAAATAATCTGCATCCCAGAATTCCAGAAGATATTTAAAGTATATTTAGACTAAGGGAAGTTTAAATTGTTTCTTTACGAAGGTAGGTGAAAATTTCTGTTGACACTAGGAACCCCGTAGTTCAACTGGGTTACGCTTCTAAAATTTCATAAAGAAACATTCATTACACGCTGTTAATAAACCGCGTCATCATGCTGGCATAATACATAAATTAACACTGTATCATTAATAACAACATGATGTGTAGTTTAAATATGTGTAGCCACACTCCACATCCTGTTTTAATTCCTGTCACTGGACATTCACAGACCAGTAATGTAACGTACTTAATTTATAATTAATAAATATTTTAAAATAAATAATCTGCATCCCAGAATTCCAGAAGATATTTAAAGTATATTTAGACTAAGGG
This sequence comes from Magicicada septendecula, assembly GCA_034769895.1. Classification (NCBI taxonomy): domain Eukaryota; kingdom Metazoa; phylum Arthropoda; class Insecta; order Hemiptera; family Cicadidae; genus Magicicada; species Magicicada septendecula. The sequence goes on from CM068368.1 coordinate 850,987,373, forward strand.
AAGTTTAAATTGTTTCTTTACGAAAGTAGGTGAATATTTCTGTTGACACTAGGAACCCCGTAGTTCCTAGTGTGGGACTCTAACCCACTAAAAACATCTCCCTTAATGGTACTAATGAGCAAGCTCACCCAGCAGCTTCCCCTTCATGTTATCTTCATGGGTGATGGGGTGAAGCCCAGTCGGTAATCCCAAGATTATTCTCTCTCTTTCACGTAGAATTTTAAATTTTATGGATATATACATATTAACTGCTTTCTGTTGCGATACGAGATCATGTGGCTTCACTCTTTTGAGTCGCCTCAGGACGTGTGGGACTTCTTCTATCACGTGTCGCATTATTGGGTTATGGTGGAACTGAATCAGCTGATCATGTTTGTCTGCATATTTTGCTGACATATTTGTATACTGAATCCTTGTATAGAAAGGGGCATTCACTGTGATTTTTGAGTACTCTGTTCTGGAAGGTTTGTACCTTTTCTAAGTTTGTTTTCTTTGTACAGCCCCACAGCTGAATTCCGTAAGTCTACACAGGGTTCAGAACTTGTTTGTACAACAGCAGTTTGTTTTCAACTGTTAGTTGCGAGTTTCTTCCTGGCAGCCAGTACATTTTTTTTTTTATGTTGAGCTCATACTTCTTTCTTTTTAACATGCTGTTTCCATTTAAGCTTTGTACCCACCGCCATACCTAGATACTTTCCTGTGTTAGCATATGTCACTTCCAGCCCATTAATATAAACCCTTCCTGGATCTACTTTTCTGTTGGTGAAGTTGATATGAACTGATTTGGATTCATTAAGTTTGTTACTCCACAGCTTGGTCCATGCACATACTTCTGGGATAGAGCTCTGAAGCTTGTTTGCTGCTGCTTCAACCTCGTCGCCCACCGTTAGGATCGCAGTATCGTCAGCAAATGTTGCCACGGGATCTTCTTCACTATTAGTCAAATCCATCGTGTACAATAGATATAAGATGGGTCCCAGCACACATTTAATTTTTATGACTTTTGTTTTCTTGTCGAACACCTTTGCTTGGCATAGTTATATGAAGTATGGTTCACTTTATACAGCGTGTCACCTTGTACCTTTTAATATAATACATATACGTGTTAGTAGTATTTAAATAAATACACGTGTTTACGATCACATTTGTATTCGAATTTATTTTCTCTCTCTCTCTCTCTCTCTCTCTCTCTCTCTCTCTCTCTCTCTCTCTCTCTCTCTCTATCTCTCTCTCTCTCCCCCCCCCCCCACACACACACACATCTACAAACCAAAAATACTCAACGAACTTTTATTTAAATACGCTTTCGCTAAATGTTCATTAAATAGGTTTTCACAATATCTTCTTCTTCTTCTTCTCCTCTTCAAGGATTAGGTTATATAAACCTGTTCCGTCACCCATCTGATCCTTTTCTATCGATGGCTGTATATTTCAGTGCCGTTTTCGGCAATCGATCCTCTGTCATCCTTTGCAGATGATCCAACCATTGTCTTTTGTAAATTGAAATAATTTCATTTATGTCTTTTACTTCGAGTTCTGCTCTGACATCTTTATTCCTTATTCTATCTAGCAACGTATACTGTAAAGTATTTTGAAGAAACTGCATTTTAGCGCTCTGAATCTTGCCGCAATATTATTTTTTTGTCAAGACCTACGCCTCACTAACATGAATCAACGTGGGTATTGCAATTCTATTATAAAATTTAATCCTTGTGCTGTGTTTTGTTTTGTTTCTAAAATTTCTATGAATTGTACCACAAATATTCCAAATTTATTTATATTCTCTCTTATATCATATTCAGGTTTATAGCTTACTTCAGAGCCGCGATATTTGAAACGGCTCACTTGTTCTAAAGTGCTGTTGTTTATAACTATCATAGTCCTCACTGGATATTTACCTACAAAAGCCATGGTTTTGGTCTTTCTTAATATTTGTTTTCACAATATTTATAGTATAATGCCGGAACAGCTTATATTAAAACGTGTGTTCATACTGATGTGTTTCTTTTGATTTAGTGTTCTGTTTGTATACACCAGCATACAAATTAAACTGTGTGAAGCACTACTACGCCAAGACTGCATACCTTATTGTTGACAGATATAGACGTCATAAAGAGGAAGAGGAAACTTTTAGGATTTCTTCAGCGGAAGATGATAGAAAAATTTACCCTGTGGGAAAACGGCAGTAGTACGGGCCGACACAATGGTTCTGTTTATGGCTCATGCATAAAATTAAATCAATTTAAGACCGAACTGTTTTTAAAATACTGTTACGATATTACAGAACAATCTTCGTGTTTACCGAATGTTCCAGATGAATCCAGTTAAATCTGTTGTGGCACACGTGATTCTCTGCGCATTTGCTAGACTGTGTCAGAATTCGCGCGGCCGCACGCACTGTGTCAAGCCGCAATTAATTACGTCGTAGTTCAGTAGAGACAACGCGTAGCTGTGGAATGTTTTGGTCTGAGAACGAGGTATAAATACTAGGCGGCAGCGGCCTTAGTTTCAGTTATTATCGGGCGATATTACTGTGTGCGTTCAAGTGGTTATTAGTGAAGTGTTGTGTTTTATAATCGGGCGTTATGTGCCGTGACTGGCCGAGTCACGGCCTAATATAATGTAGTAGAAGATTGTTTCTGGCAAATATTTTGAATTTGAAGTGCCGCCGCTAGTCTACGCGCCTTTTGATCGCGTCGTCTGTCACCGTCGAAACTATGTTTCACTGTAAGCCTGCTGTGGTGACCTTGAGCGCGACGATATTTAGCCAGGCCGTGCTTTACCGCTTGACGAATTACTCTAACCGGCCGTTGTGGTCAGCTGATCCTGTAAGTTTACAATCTACAACTTGCGTTTTTACCAAGCCGACTTCGGCTGAAGGAACGTTGTTCAATTCCTCATTTCGTTCACCACTTTCACGGAGAGATCACCTGACGGTTCCAGGGGAGGTGCCTGTATATATGTAACGTACTGCACACTATGAGCGAGTAAATTATAAAGCTGTTTCAGGTTAGTACTATTTTTCTTCGGCACTAATTTAACATGGGCATTATCATGATTATAATTTTATACATTTTGTCTGTAATGTGTGTGATCCGGGATTTTAAAATCATTTTTTTTAAGGCTTTTGCCGTCCAAGAATCACATGTTGTTCCAGGTAACTGAACACGTGGTTGATTAAGTACGAAAAGGTTTTCAAACTTAAAAGAGATGAAATGCAATTATTTCAGTGAATTTGCGTTTTTTAATTTGTAATGAAAGGGTTATGTGTAACGTTAATATTAACGCAGCTATAGATATTTAGAATCATTGCCATGGTGTAATTGAATGTAAAGTTATTACGAAACGCACTTGAAGTATTAGCAAGGTCGTGACATTGAGTGTGGAGTGCGCTCGTTGACGAGAAAGTCTGAAAAGGCTATCGTAGCGATGACAGCAACTACAAAAAAATTATTTTTTACAGGGTCCTTGATTTAGACAGGAGGTTAGGGTTTAGAACATGGTGACTTGACCATCTGTCACCATGGGCAGAGCAAGCTAGCAACATGTCACTCCCCGAAGCCGTCAAGTGAACCAGCATGCATCCAAGACCTTCAAGCATCGCTGACCCGTAGAGAACGTTGACTTCCAGACCTCCGACCCGCACACACACCACACATTTCAACTAGAGTAACCAGAGTTCTTCGTCATGTTAAAAAGTCGTCAGTCATTAAAACAGGTGGGAACATTCCATTACTAGTTCAGTGAGCAACAGTGCATATATGTTTTGACTTAAATGAAAATCTAAATACTTGTAAAGGCCTTGCAGCAAGAATTCTGAAGTATAGTGTTTATTTCGTAACTATTGAATAATTTTCAAAATTGAGATTTAATAAGAGTACAGGATATAATCTGTTGAAACCTGCTATTAACCCTTTCAATTAACCCTTTAACTGTGATAGCCAACTGAAGCTCAATGCTGAAGTCATTACAAATTTTGTACTGTTTTAGAAAATGAATTGAGAATGTGGAGTAAGATGGAAAATGATAACTTGTCAGTAAATAGTAATTGTTTAAAGGTTGCATTTAAATCTTCATGTAATTCATTATGACTTATTGCTTTAACTTATATCCTGCTTAAACTTGTGAAGGATCAATTATTTAGTATTTCAGTAATCTATTGTTGACTGTACCCGCTAAGGATCATTCATACTGAGTCCATATTTATCTATATTTAATTTTGCTATATCAACTATATTAATGAACAGTAATGGTGACTACAACCAGATCTGTGATTGTGCATTTATATTTTGAATTATCTTTAACTGCTAAGGCATCCGCCTGTTCAGTGCCTGATGAATTCTTGTTTAAAATTATCATTATTATTAGTGACATGAACACCTGTTCTGTATATGTATGTATATGTGCAGATTGTAAAACGAAGAAAAATTAAGAGTGGATTTTGAAATTAAATAGTATGCTATACAATGTCTGGGTATTTAAACTGTATAAGTGATATTAGGAAATTTTAATAAAGGTTGTTACTGTTAATCAAGCGTTTGTTTAATTGCAAGTCCTGTCACCATGGGCACCACCCAATTTTTTGCTTCCTCTAGGCCAAAGTGCCTAGTTATTAAATTTTTAATGTAACGCCCGTTGGTGTTACAGTTATGTATGTAATACAATTGTGTTTTATATTAGTTGACATTTTATTGCGTGTGAACAATTTTGTTGATTTGTTGTAAGAGCTGTGTTGTTAATTACGAACTGTTTAACTGTGAAAATTAAAGCTGGTGATTAGTGACGTAATTTGTGTCGTGTATTTTGTTTTCCACTGTACCTACGACGATCAAGTAGACCGTCGTAACAATACTATTACAAAGTCACAGTTTCCATTGTTTTTACCTAATGATATAACTTTTAGAGGTGTAACTGCTGGGAAAGTTAAACTAAATTAGTTAGTATTTAAAGTAGTAAGGAAATAATTAAAAAACTAAATCATCATGATTCGATTGCTGCTTAATAGCTGTGACTTTTGTAACCGTTGCCAGAAAGTTACAGAAAATACACAAGATTTAAGAGCATTTCCTAATTAAAGCAAAATAGATTTAAAGCAAAAATGTATTTCTACAAATATATTCTTCTATCAGGTCGTTACAGTCAACATTGTTGTCACATACAAAATTTATTTAACAAGCAAATAAAAATTTTTAAATTCTTATAACTTTGATTTTACGCTTACAAAGCTATTATAAATACACCTAGATTTACCTTTTCTAAAACTTTACTTTTTCTGCTTGTATTTTGAAACTGCATTACCTTGTTCTCTAACAAATGAAGACATATTTTTTTTCTTATAATTTTAATTACATGATAACACAGTATGCTATCCGTCTAATTCACGCTTTTAAAACATTTAAATGAAGGGTTGGTTTTAACATTTGGCTTTAGAAACTTCACTACACATGAAATGCTTTTTAAATGAAAACTGTTAACGCAGTAGAATACAAAACGAGTTATGGATTAAGTTCTCCCCAAAATTATACAAGACAATAATTACCTTAATCTTCTAAGATTAAGACTCACGACTCTAAAGATAACGTGAAACATTCCTTTTTTGTCCAAAGTTTCTCGACAACTGGTTTTGTGTGCAGAGTGTTTCTGTTTACATTCAGGTCTTATATTATATGAGCTGATTACTCAGCTGTATATAATACACGTACTCAAGGTAATCAGCTGATATAGTATATAGACCTGAATGTTAACATAAACACTCCGCACACAAAATCAGTTCTCGAGAAACTATTGACACAAACGTAAGCTTCACGATCATATCAGTGTTTACGAATTCGTTTTTTTGTAAACAGTAACTGTTTCACAATATTGTCACCTCGAATGCACAGTTTATATGCCCTGACGATGGTCTGTGATCGAAATCGATCAAAATTAAGAATGGTAGTAATTTAAAACTTTATTATAAATCATATATATGGTATCTTTAGGTTATGAACAATGAATACACTACATTAGAAGATTGAGATTATAGGAACAATTAGTAAGCAATAACTGTGTGTATTATTATAAATATTATATTATATATATATTATAAATATTATAATTATTACAAATATTATGTACATCATATTATCATTAGTAGTAATTATCTTACTGACACCAAGTGAAATAGTACTGAAATTCTACGTGAATACCTCCGATTTGTCGTTTTATCCCTGGTTTTTGTCTAGTCCTAGTGTCAAGAAGATGTAAACGAACTCGACAACAAGGCCGACCCAAGGCCATTATGATCGTTCATTGCCTGTAGTCACTACGACGACTAGCAGCTGATTCTCTGCTTTTAATTCTAACAGTCCAAGCTGTCAAACATGTGATTCCAAGTAGTTTAATCCTTATACGCAGTAAACTGATATTACTACTTCCTGCCAGGATTACTTTCAACATTCCAAGTCAATGCACGTACCAATTGTCAGGCAGACATGTTTGGTAAATCTCAGTGTGTGTGTGTGTGTTAAGATTATATAGTTCACTTTCTTGTCTGTTCATAAATAAAATTAAAAATTTGTAAAGTCTATTGAGGGCACTCGTAACCGGCTATGCTTAACATGTTAAATTCATCAATTTGGAGACTAGATATCTCAAAACCTATAAAAGATAGAAGTCTGTAATTCTAGCAGTAAGCACATTATACCCTACAAATGCTACTACAATAACAAAGATATCTCAGTATCCTGACTTTTCATAAATCTCAATGTTTTACTCTACAAATTTGCATCCAAAAAGCATACTAAATAGTTCTGTACGTTTAGATTTTTTCGTATAACTGTATAGATCTAGTAGTTTAGTTACATCTCCATTATCCCAAAAGCCACAAAAAAAAAATCATCTTGATAGTTCAATTGGTTTCTGAAATAATAGGTCATTTATTAAACAAAAAATACATTGTCAGAAAAACGCATTTACAGTTTTAAAACACGGTTTTATTGTTTTAGCCGATTGAAAATAGTCCAGCCCCATACTCGGATTCTCCAGTTATGTACATTTGGTCTTTTAGTTTCTTCTTCACATTTCTAGTTGACTGTCCAACCTTTTTCATCGAATCATCTACTGCTGCCTCGACCTCAATGATTCATTGAAAGTCAATGTTTTTCATTACCTTAACCACATTTCATTCTAGTTTGATCCTTAATTTTTATAAGACTTGACACTTACTTATATTACCTTCATTGAAGGTCAACAGAGCGTCATGTACGCCCAAAAACAAAGTATCCAGTCCAACAGTATATATTTTGGCAATCTATTCCATATCAAATGGTTCAGCGGCTCGATGGCATTTTATGTATTACCATGAAAGCATTTTTTTTAACAAATTAGGATGCAAATATTGGCTTCACTGGTATTGAATGTTTCTGTGAATAAGTTTCACCAGATAGTATCTGTAAATCTATAAAGAAGTTACAGATTCGTAAAAATAGTAACATTATCGTCAGTTTCCACAGTACTTTTTCAATGATCTCAATTTTCAGAAATTATAAAAGTTGAAAAGTTAAAAGTTTTAATATTAATGTTGGGCGTATTCACATAAATTTAGTATCAAATTACTAAAAACAAATACTGAAGATTGTTTTCATACAAATCAATTTTTTGGTCGACTTTCCGGTTGCGATGACCTTAAGACGTTTTTCCTATAATGCTTCAACAAATGAGATAGTCAAATATGAGGTAATCACTGTTGTTTTTTTTTGTAAAGATGCGCGACCGGCCGGGGTCTGTGACTGAAGAGGATAAAAACAGCTGAAAACGAGACAATGCGTGCTTTGAATAACTTTTCAAATCAGACTCGGAGAAGTATGGCACTTGTACGCATGTCGTCCTTTCTACTCACTCCTGTTTTAAGTAGAGCTCTAACTTAATTTAGTGTTATCTGAGAAGGCGTAGTCATCATCATCATCATTAGCTCGAGAGCCCTTTTCCGAGCTCTGGCCGTCTTTATAAGATTTCGCCATTCTTCTCTATTCATAGCCGTATTCTTCCAGTTCTAATTATAAGAGTACTGATGTCCTGACTCACCGCGTCTACACATCTTAGTTTTTTGCCTTCTTCCTTTTTACCCTCTGGCTTTGCATCAGCCATCTTTCCAACAACTCTTGCTTTCACAAGCACGTACAATGTCCCCAGTCCATTCCAATCTTTTTAATTTAATAAAGGTGACCACATCAGGTGCATCATACAAATTATAAAGCTCTAATTTATATCTTATCTTCCAGCCAACCCTCCTCTTCCCTATTGGACCTGAAATTTGCCTGAGGATAATAAGATTATAGATAATCTGATATCTCATCTGATCCAGACAGCGTCTATGTCTCTGATGTATAAGTCAGTATTGGGCGCACTAGGATCTTATACATCAATACTTTGATCTTCCCTTGTATTAACTGAGACTTTAAATGTTTTCTGAGGCCCTGTACACACTTATTTGCTGACAAAATACGCTTTTGGATTTCCACACTAATATTATTTTTACAGTTAACTTCTGAGCCAAGGTAGGTAAAGCTATGTACTATCTAAAAATTATAAGATCTTATTTATAAACTTTTAGGGCCCACACAACAGTCTTTTCTTGTCACTGGCACATACTTTGTTTTTCCCTGATTGATCTGCAGATGCATTTTTGTTGCAGCTTTCTCCAGTTTCAAAAAGGCTTTCATCATAGCTGTTTTTTTTCTTCCTATAATGTTGATGTCATCTGCCTAAGCCAGCATTTAAACCGATTTATAAAACATATTTCCTCTTATATTAATGCGTGTGTCTCTAATGACTTTCTCTAAAGCAATATTAAATAGAACCATCCATGACTCCCGTGTTCTAAGAATTATATTTAAAATCATTTTCGAAATGAAATATTTCCATAGAAACTACTTCTTTCTTCAGCCCTAACCACAGTACTGTGGTCACTAACGTATACCACCTCACGTTAATGCACTCGATTTCCACTGATGATGGCAGTCGATGGGACGGCCGAAACGTCTGGTTTTGCAGAAAACATTGGACCACGGACAAACAGCCGAGAAAGGAATTTTAACAACAAATTACTTCTCTGTTGCCGATAATGTAGTAAACATATAAAAATGTATCCCCTCCCCTTTCAACTATCATTTTCATTTATATATATTTCATCTACATTTCTACAGTGGATTATTATGACCTTCTTTTCAGAATACTTTATTTATCAAAATCAAGTACTTTACTATTGTTAAAATATAAAACGTTGCATATAAACTACACCTTCTCTTAACCGACCTTTACCAAAGTTAATAGGCCTTGAGTCCTCGACAAAACAGGCATATATGCAAAAAATATTTGATTCCGTTCGCCGTATCGTATCGCCGTAGATAAAATTCTACACACAGACACTTTTCGGAAAGTGACTTTTCTTCATGTTTTGAGGGCAGTACAATGAGAATCAGTCCTTATTTCGAACACGATTTTTTTCGCCATCACCATACTTCCATTTCCGTATGGAACATGGAAGTAAAAAGAAGGCAAGCTAAAGAATATCTTTGTCGGACTCCTTTCTTCGTGTGCACAGGGTATAATAGCCTTTCCTGGATTTTTACCTGACGTTGAATGTTCTTCGATATGACCTTAACTAGGGTGATCAACTTTTCTTTAGCTTCAACTCAACTATTCTTGAATACAAATATTCCCTATGTACAATATCATATGTATTAAATCAATAAAGAGGCGATGTGTCTCTACTTTGTAAAAAAATTGGAAGGAGATAGGGAATGGGAAGACAGTGTGTGAGGAGAGAGACAGAGAAAGAGAGAAGGAGAGAGAGAGAAAGTGAGAGAGCGACAGAGGCAGACGTATGGACGTTGTTAACGTGGGGTCGGTTATGTATAAAGCGGTTGTTCGACATTGTGTTGTGTCCGTACGCTTTTTTTTACGTTATGTTGTCCATTGATCGATTGACCACGGAACTCTGACATCAACCACAAACGACAATCTATACGTTTTCAGATTATACAAGTCTAGAATGAAATTATATATGTTACCGTTAAAATGTGGAATCCGTACTTCGTAAAGTAACTAGATATTTCATGAATGCAACTAAACAGCTATATAAAGATATGACAGCTCAAGTTAAAATACGTAAAAGGCTATCCAGCAAGATAAGTATTAGTAAGGGCTTGAAATAGAGTTGTTGCATAGCTCCGACTTTGTTTAAGATCTATCTAAATGAAGCCCTAACATCATGGAGGAAAAATGCCGTAATATGTGTATACCAGTTGGAAGTGACAAGATGTTTACAATACACTTTGCAGACGATCAGACTGTAATTGCAGAAGACGAAATTGGTATAAGTTATATGCTTAGGAAACTATCAGAAGAATATGCGAAATGGGGTCCCGAAATAAATACCTCACGAATTGAGTACCTTATAGTAGGCGGTGAAGGTCAAGACCTGAAACTAGGAACGAAAGTGATAAAACATGTTAAAAACTTCAAGTATTTGGGTGTAACAATGATATCTGATGGTGACAGCAACCAAAAAATAAAATTAAGGATAGGACAAGCTAAGACAGCAACAAAACAATTAAACAGTCTGATTTGGAGTCCACGAATAACAAAAAACAATAAAATCAGAATATATAAAACTATGGTCGAAAGTATAGGCCTATATAGAGCAGAACTGTGGGAAATTAATAAAAGAAATAAATCCATAATAAGAGCTATGAAGATGGATTACTGTCGGAGATGCTGTAGACTAACAAGACAAGATAGAGTGAGAAATCTAGATATAAGGCAAGCGATGAGAATCGACCTTGACATTATAGAAACAAATAGAAGCAAGAAGGCAAGAAGACTGAATTGGTTTGTACACCTAAAAAGAATGTCGGATGAGAGATGGCCAAGGAAGGTATGGGAATGGACTCCACCCTCTGGAAGAAGAAAAGGAAGACCTAAACATTCATGGAAAATGGACGTCGAAGATGCAATGAATGCAAGAGGACTTACAGAACAGGACTGTTTAGACCGGCGCCAGTGGAAGCTAGGATACGATAGGCGGAGCCAGCCGTAATTAAATCGCCAAAAAAAACCTAACTGGAGGAAACTCCTGAGGAACCTGAGGCTCACGGAGAGCTGTCGTGCTACTGATGCTGTAAAGATGAGAAAGTATTGGAAATCCTTATGAGAATGAAGTATCAACTATTTATAGGTAGGCAAAATCGTTACAAGACTATGGTACTATACGGAACGGTTGATTATAGATTGATTAAGAGTTAGGAGCGATTAATTGTTGTATAAAAAGTTCTTGCTGCTTAAAATTTGTATGAGAATTGTGAAAGAAAATTTCACAATGTTTTTTGATCTGAAAACTTACCGTTATGAAAACATTAGTAATTCAAATTAAGCAGCGTGTAAACAAAATTTGCATATTCCGTTAAAAAGAGTTTAAGAACTGTATTTCGTTGAGGAGACTTGTGTGGTCCGTGCGCTTCAGGTGAAACATAAATCTGTTTACCTTCTTTTCCTTCATTAAATGTGCTAATACCAGCGTTCACGGCAACATCAAATACGCTCTCGCTCCTTTGTTAAAGGAAACAAGTAATGTCAAGGTTTCAAGCTGATAAATATTTACGTTTACTGCATTGTTTTTTTCTTTAAATAATAATATGAATAATGCAGGTACATGCTTTTAGAATGAAATAAAAGCAATAATTTGTAAGACGTACTTTGAGGTGATTGTAATTATATTTAAAACTATCCATTAAGTAGTAAAACAAAAAAATATTACTTTTGTTAATTAATGGAACGCATTTATGATGCATTTGTTATGAACGCAATAAAAAGTGCATATCTAAAAATGCGAAAATAAGTCATTACAGTAAAGTAGTGAGCCCAGAATGCCTATATGGAAGTGAATGTCTAGCATTGAATTATAATTTAGACAAACTATAAATATTTGAAAGACAAATTATTAGAAAAATATTAGGGCCACGAAAAACTTTAGAAGGTTGGAAATTAAGAAGTAATGATGAGATATATTAAAATATAGAAAATATAACAGAAACAGTGAGAAAAAGAAGACTAAAATTTTTTTGGACTCTTATATAGAATGGACGACAATAGGTTAACAAAACAGATCTTTTAATATCTGTGGGGAAACAAGTCAACATCAAGTTGGATTAAAGAAGTCAAGAAGGATTTAGAAAAAAATAATAGAAACGCATACGAAGCAATTGAAAGGGAAGTTTTTCAGGCAAAAGTGTTAAAAATGGCCTCCTCCTCCCTCCTTAGTCGAGGGTGGGAGAGAGAAAAATGAAGGTTCAAAGTGGACTCATGACAGGAAGAAGAGGCATAGTGAAAAGGTAAAAGAGTATTGGAGAAAGAGAAAAGAACAAGGAATAAAGAATTGAAATTGGCATGTGGTTCTCAGATGGCCGATAAAAACAGAGAAATGCATTTATTACTCATAATGTGTGCTTTTATTTAATGTGTGTTAGTATATTTTATTTCTCTATACGTAGTGTCCAGGCATTTTTCTGGAAATTTAAATAGGGTGGTCATAATTTCCGTTTTAGCAAAGATGATTTGGAGGCCAGTTTTCTCCGCTATCTGATTGAGATCATCTACTTGCTTTCTTGCTTCTCCTTCTGAGTAGGTGAAGATGCCAAGATCATCCGCGAAAGCTAAACAGCTTAATTCTACGCCTTTGGATTTATTACCTATTCTAACTCTAGTAGAATTAAAATATTATTTTAATTTATTAAAGGATAAATTATTATTTAATATTTTCTTATCATTGCACACGCTGAAAATGACTTAGTTCGTCTACGAATAGGTGGAAAGTAATTATTCTCGAAGTCGTGTTTAACCCGTAAAGGTACATCAATCCACCGTTTCATTGACACACGCCTTCCAAAACATAAAACTACAGTTTATTGCAGTATACATGCGTCATTAATCCCTTAATACTATGTTAACCCAAAAGTTGGTAAAGATAATAATTTCTTAAGCTTCTCCGCTTTTGGTAAAGATAATCATGTTTTTACCCCATAATAAATCAGGTCTCTTTTATAATTAGTTTCAAGAAATGCTTGTAACATTGCAATACATTTCAAAAGGAACGGTTGAGTTCTTGTTTTTAGACTATTGAATCTATAGAATTATCACTTTGCTTAAGAATTAAGTGTAAGCTGAACACATAGGGTTTAAATCGCTTAGAAACTAAAAACTCCAGGACTTATAAACACTTGAAAACGATGCATTTTGCATTCCAATTCGCGATGCAGCAACTATCATTGGTTTTCCATAGTATTTTTTTCCACAGTAACTATATTCTGATCTTAAGTTTAAAAATGCTATAGTCTAGATGAGCAATGCAGCAATTTTGTTTTAAACGCGCGCGCGCGCGCGCACTCACACGGTGCTGTTCACGGTGTTATTATAAGAAAAGAAATTAAGTGAAATCATCAAAATAGCTTTCATAGCTTTCACCGGGCTTTAATAAATTTTTAGTTATTTTGTTGCTGTCAGTGAAAAGTATTCTGCTTACTACTGTATGTACAATATAATTCTTTGTTTACGAGTAGCCTACAGTATATACTCACAAATAAAGTTTAGTTTATTCGTGAATGACACACATAACAATGTAAAAGTGATTCAATAAAATAATATTCAAGTAATACTATTGTGATATTCTATGATACCACCGTAAAGCGTTTTAGGCATTAATTTAAAGATGAAAAATATTAATAATAATAAAAATGTTTCTTGTTTATATATTGTGTAACTCATCAATGCAAGCGCAAGGGATCATCACAGTAACCCTCGTGAAAGAATCCGATAGTTTCTTCATTAAATATTAAGGCGATCCATTGGTTTGTCATCAGTTAGTAATAGGTTTCAGTTGGACGCTTTCTTGAATTTTGTAACACCTTGTGTGGCTGTCTTCAGATTGCTCTTGCAATTCTCATTTATCAACCGTCAGCTTCCCCATCTTCTCTATTCACCTCTTTTGCTCCTAATTTCACTGTAATAATTAATTTTTAATTAATACGCTGGTCTTCCTACAAATATATTCAATTCATTTAGCTTCCTTTTCCTCGTTACATATTTATTTACTTAAGTACATAATTACATCTTCGTTAGTTACTTTGTCTCACTCTTAAAGTCGTTTCTAACCATATATTGAAATTTTTTTATTATCCGTTGTCTTTCTTCTTCTGTGAACATGCTTTTGAGACGTGGACAAGAGCATCCAAGACAAAGTAGCCATTTAGCGAACCACTTCTAAGGCCAAGGTCAATGGGAAAGTTAGAAAGCAATTTCATAAAAACTCCTTTTTGAATATTACGTGGGTAGATTATAATCTTCCTATTTCAAATAAGTGTAATTGCTTTAATCCAGACCACTAGTAACTCTTCCTCTTGAGCTTAATATTAAGCAATTCTTGTTTAAAATTGTACGTTTCTCGAAATAACAAATATCGTGTCTAAAGTCACAGTAATTTTAAAATTTTAAGTGCTTAAAATAATGTTTTAAATGCTTTTATACACAACGCATTTATGATTTGATTGGTTGATTCATATCTTGACGCTCTGGGCTGTGCGGTTGTGCGTCGTCGCAGAGACGACGTTCCGAGCAACCTTCTGGAGCTCCTGCCTCGTGGCCCTGCCCAAGTAGGGCGTATGCTCTATAGCAGACCGATTCTCGGCTGTTGTGCTAGCCTACACTAGCGCAGTATACATCGAGGGCGTTTCCACGAATCACCTGGACGTATACGGTAATTGCCCAACCCAGCCACAAGAGGATTGTCTGGGAACCTCGCCGCACGTGCATAAAATTTGCGTGCAAGCCGCCTGGATGTTTCGTCTAAGGAGCGGACGCCAAGTCCTCTCCTTAGAAGGCGTGATGAGAAGCGACGGGGGACTTTACCGCTAGCCGAAGACCCCTGTCGAGGACGGTCTGCAACTTCTTTTTATGCATTGCGGTGAGGTAACCCCAAACCGGGCAAGCGTAGGTAATGACCGACAGCAAATACGCGCCGACGATCATCTTGCCCAATTTCCTGGTCATAGCTGAGCTGATCAGTAGTGGAAACAATAAGCTCAGACGAGCGGATGCTCGCTTAAGAACTGTTTGAGCGTGGGTACGCCGGGTGAGCCGACGGTCGAGGTGTAATCCGAGGTACTTGACCTCGTTGGACCAGCGCAAGTACGTTCTGCCGATACGTAACTGCCTAACAGGGTGCTTCCGTCGCTTCGAGAATTCGACGACTACACTCTTGGTAGCGTTGAGTTGCACTCTCAAATTTTCAGTCCAGTCCCCGAGCGTGTCGAGCTGGCGCTGCAGTCGTAAGACGGTTCTTTCTACATTACGATCGGCCGTAAATACGGCCGTGTCGTCCGCAAAGAGGGCCACCTGGACTCCAGGCTGTCTCGCCACGTCGTTGACGTAGAGTGAGAACAGAAGGGGGCCAAGAAGACTACCTTGAGGGATGCCGGCTGTGATTCGTCTCTCGGAAGAGACTGAATCTCCAAATCTCACGCTGAAGGTCCTTTCCGTCAGAAAGCTAGCAACCAGATGGAGGTAGCAGTCCGGGAGCTGGACTTCCCTAAGTTTGAATAATAGGCCATCATGCTGTACGCTGTCGAAGGCTTTTTCAACATCTAAGAAACAGCCAACGGTCCGTTCTCTCTGACACCAGGCGTCCGTGATGTATTCCACCATTCTCATCAGTGGTCGAATGCCCCACACGGAAGCCGAACTGTTCAGGGACCACCACGTCAAAGTTAATTAGATGTTCTCACACACGACGCTGCACGAGTCGTTCAAGAACCTTGGACATAGCGGAGAGTAGGCTGATAGGCCGGAGGTTGTCGGAGCGGGAAGCATCCTTTCCCTGCTTCGGGATTCACGATGACCGTCGCCTTTCGTCATTTCTTGGGAAAGTAGGCCTGTCTGAGACACGCCTTGAACAAATCAGTCAAGAATTAAACTCCAGGCTCGGGGAGAAGTCGCAGAGCGGTGTTCGTGACACCGTCCGGGCCTGGAGCTTTTCTTGGCTGAAGTTCAGCGAGCCGATCTGAGACCTCTTCCAAAGAGATGGGTTCGGGCTCCGCCGTGATCGGAAGAGACAGAAAGCCTTCCACAGCCATCTCGACTTGTTCGTCGAAATCCCAGTCCATGGGCAGGTTGGGAGCGAACTGTCGCTCGAAATACAAGCCCAAGTACTCGGCCTTCTCCTCCGTGCGACCCAGGAGTTGTCCGAACGGCGCAACGATGTCGGGGAGAGGAGGTCGTCGCCTCCGTCCCGTCATCGCGGAAGGTATTCCGTACGTGTGACTTTGCGGGTCCGCATCCCCCGTTCGGGCCACAGCGAGTTCCCAACAGCTACGTCGGAACGCCTTCAGACTGCCACGCAGTCGTCTAGTGAGCCGATTGTATGCTGCCTTATCGGCCGGATCACGGGTCTTCTGCCAACGTTTCCGGAAGTAATTCCTCTCGCGAGCGAGAAGAGAGACTTCCTCAGGGATGCGTTGGTAGTCAGGCGTGTAACCGGCTCGCATACGTGAAGACACGTCTATAGCCGAGATGATTGACTCTTCGATTCCCGCTACTGTTTCGTCTAGGAGGCGAACGGAATCGAGTGGGGTCGCTGGCGGTAATCTACGGCACACAGCCGGGCCGTAGTGGTCCCAATCGATAACCTTTTTCTCTTCCCGTGCATAGGCGTGCTGGGTTGACCAAGATGGGGTTGTGGTCGGATGTCAGCTCCGTAAGCGAGAATATCTCGACCGGGCAGACAATTCCTTGGGTTACCGCAATATCCAGAACATCGGGAGCCGCGTTAGGGAGCGTCGGAAAGAACGTGGGTTGCGCTGGAACAATCACCATCGTCCGGCGCGATTCAACATATCTGAGCAGGCGCTTCCCGTTCGGAGTAGTCAAGCGACTATTCCAAACGCGATGCTTGCAATTCAGATCGCCGGCCAAAATTACCCTTCGGTGAGAATCGAAGATGACGTCCAGGTCGCCGACAAGGAGTTCAGCGCGAGGGGGCTTGTATGCTGAAACCACGAGGACGCCGCCAAGAGCTCCGTGGACCTCAATGGCGGTGGCCTCTAGGTTAGTGCGCTGCCGCAAAACGACACGATGATGACCTATAGAGGTCCTCACCGCGATCGCCGTGCCGCCTCCTTGTCGGCCAACTCGGTCATCCCGATAGACCACGTAATTCGGTAATGGAAACCGGTTCGCCGGGGTCAGGTGGGTTTCTGTGAGGAGACGTACGTCGGGTTTGAACCGAGCCAGGAATTCCAGAAGGTCGGAATGCTTGGAACCGATGGAGTTATCATTCCAGGCTACGAGTGAGAGGTCTCACCTAAGGGCCCGGTTCATAGAAGACCTGTGACATTGCAAGATTCCACCAAGAGCATAAACCTCTCAGTTGGATCAGCAGTTTCCAGGCGGTCTCGGATGGACCTGAAGGTGGATGGTGGACTTTCTTGAGGTCGTAACCGGACAGAAAGTCGCGGGCGAACTGTGCATCATCGGAAGTGACGGACTGGGCGGTTTGCCTGGAAACTGAGGCCGCGTAAGAGCGACCAGGCTTAACGGCAGATCGGGTCGTGGTGGAAGCTACAGAACCACGGGGCAGTCGAGTTTGAATGAGCGACAGGAAAAGTACCCTGTTGCGCTTCGTCAGACTTATACCGGGTAAGATATGGTACTTTCCTAGAACAAGTCAGCAATTTTGAATACTTGGGCTACAGTGTGTCTTATAATACAAGCAACGACGTTGTGAATAAGTTGCATAAGTTCAACTTTATGTGCGGGATCACCAGGAGAACTATTATGTCAGCAATTAAAGAAACACGCCTAAAATTCTACAAGGCGATGGCCCTTTCCACTCTTTTTAATGGGTCTGAGAATTAGACTTTAACTAAAGGCCAAGGCAGTTATATCCAAGCGGCTTAAATGAGATTTCTCAGGCACGTGGTAGGGTATACTCACCATGATCATAGAAGAAACATAGATATACCGCAGAAACTGAATATCATCAGAAGGATTATACAACAGGAACTCGACAGGATTGCCCAGTATTGGCAAAATTGGTGGGAACACCTTTGCCGAATGGATGACTGCCGCATTTCCAAACAACTATGGCACTATAAGCCGAAGAGACGAAGAGGTATGGGACATCCGAGGAAGCGCTAGAGTGACCAGCTCTAGACACTTTGACTGTTCGATAATGAAACAAACCATCCTTGGTTTACTCCTTGAAGATGATGATGACAATGATGATGATGTTAATTACTATGATTCTACGTTTTGTATTATGATTAGGTTTGTAAAACAAGTAAGTAAGTTTTTAAGGCGAATTATATAATTAAAAACATAGCACTCAATAAGTTACAAGTACTAACATATATATCACACTGTGGAATGTATGAAGAAAACTGTAAAAATAAATCCCAAACTAAAAGTAGTTGGACGGTGAACTTTAAGTAGAAACAAAATGTGCGCTGTTTTACACTAAACAAAAGTTTTACACTGCACTGTAAAAACACAAACTAGGTGAAGAACAGTGAGCTTGAGAGATTAAAACAAGGAAGCTATTAATTAAAACTTAAAACTTTGCTATACTGAAGAAACGCAGCCTTCTCTGGAATATTTTGTACACACACAAGATAATTTACACAATATATGAGACAATGTTTACTGTACACACATATTTTCTTCTCTAAATGTAAGTTTCTGCAAACAGTTTCTAAAACGGTATAGGGTACGTTTATGTACTTACCCTAAAGTATTCATTGTTCAGCACTTTTTAGATTGCTTCACACAACTACGGTATGTATGTGAGAGAGTGCCTGAGGTGAAATACGTGTAAAAACTTAAGATTTTGCAGTGTTCTTCCAGTGGCCAAAGACCGAAGTGAAGCTGTTAACCTCTTGTGATATGTTGTCGTTAGAAAGACAAAATATATGGTCACAAGACAGGAAGCTAGATAAGGAGAGCACGTCCAAATTAGCATCTATTCCTTTAAAAAAATCAACAACTTTGTTTATTTAGGATGCCAAGTTAACTCCGATGGGGAAACGACAGAAGAAATAAAGCAAAGAATCGCCGCAGCTTATATGGTCATCTTTGGTTTTAGACCCCCTGTTCCAGAGCAGAATAATTGCCAGGAGCATCAAGCTGCCACTGTATAGAACACTGATCAGCCCATTTCTCACCTATGGTTCTGATACCTGGACTATTTCTAGAAAGTATGAGTCAAACCTGCTGGTTCATGAACGCAAAATCATCAGCAGTATTTTTGCTCCAATATGTGTGTGAGGTGAATGGAAGAAAAGAACCAACCAAATACTGAACACTCTTCTGAACGAACCAGATATTGTGAAAGTTATAATATTTGGTAGACTCAGGTGGGCTGGACATGTGATCAGAATGTGGGAGAATAAAATGGGTAGTTTACTTGCAACGTTTTATGTTTTAATAGGAGTAAAGTACTTAATTTTGATAAATAAAATATCCTAAAAGATGGTCATAATAATCCATTGTAGAAAGTTAGATGAAATATCTATAAATGAAAGGGATAGTTGAAGGAGACGGGGTAGTTTTCTATAAATGAAGATGATAGTTAAAGGGGGAGTAAGGCACTCACAAAACAGATCTAAGGCACCAGGAGAGTTGGTAGACCCAAACTACGTTGGGAAGACGGTATGAATTATGATGCGCGCCATATCCTTGGGACCCGGGACTGGAGAGCAGCTGCACTTGACCGGGACAACTGGCGGAGGCTGTTAAAGGAGGACTTGACTCAGTAACGGGTTGCCGCGACGCTGAAGAAGAAGAAGTGTTGTGGTTTGTCTCACGTGTCTTTCTTCTGAGTATGTGGAATGACTCTACTTAACAGATCCATGTGGGCAGTTTCATCCATTTGTGCCAATCATTTGGATAATCTCATAGTTTGGCCAGGAGATTTATGTATGTGAATTGAATGCATGACTCCAAATACATATCCTTTTCATTCTCCTTCTTTATTACTTACGGTAGACACGCATATGTTGCTAGTTCTTCTACGTCTGACATTATTGCACCAGCACCACTTTGCATCTAAAGCACCAGCGAGTACCGAACACGCAGATTCAACCCAAACTGAAGTATTCGTGCTCTGAACCGCGTCAAACCCATTCGACCAGTTCGACTTGCAAATTTTGTTTGCAATCCATACTATGTGGATGGGACCCTACATTAGTTATTGAAGTGAGATTTGCATATACGGCACAATGATGACCGGCTCACTTCCGTACACCTTGCGCTCCTAGGACAGTAAACTGATTCAACGCGTGAAGGAATAGCTGAAACAAAACAGCAGTGTTGCCATGTCAATCAAACCTGTTTTTCCCACACAGTTGCCCAAAATTTCCCCACGGCTAAAAATGTGTGTGGTTAAAGCAAAGCATAATATTTTAGAGAATATGAGCTTAATCTAAATGTATGAATTTTATTACAAAATTGAACAATTTTTGTTTTTAATTATAGACAAATTTCTCAAATTTTTATTTATTTTTAATAAATTTTATACACATCAACTATATCAAAATTAAATTCTCTCAAATTTAGTTAGTAAGTTTTATGTTTTATTAGCAAATTAGCGAAGTTATTTTATCCCAAATCTAAAAATGTGAGTTTTTCAACTACAATTTTTGATGTTTTACACAGTTTTTCTTAGGAACTAATTTAAGATAGAGTTCTGGGGCCTCTTTATTCCATCTTCCCCATGTGCAAGAAGTATCGATCTCTCCCATAAGGAAACCTAGATCATCTCTCCAGGTTGCGTATTAATGTTGTCGTATAATACTGTCACTCTTGACCTTAAAAATGGATCCTCGGCATGAACATGTTATAAGCTAACTTATTTATAATTGGTTCCTATAACGCAGAAGACCGTTTTTTTCCAAGTTAAATTTGTGCTTTTTTTCTACGAAGTGTTGATAGGCACTCATATACAGACACGATTTTGATATACACACACTGATCCTTGTATCGAGTATACACAGGAAACACGTTACTTACTTGCTGGGAAACACGTGCTTCATAGACGCGTCTGCACATACGACTGAAAATATACACTCTTTGTACTAATTACTCTCAGCGTTGTTTTACATACATAAACCGCCTTTGATGTCGTTTTAGTTATATAACTCTCACTGTAATGCAAACATACTTCCGCAAACCCTCGAACAACATTTATTTTATATAACACAACGCATCTGTGTAGAGAAATGTTTGACATAAACAACTAACATTTCCTTCTCTTTCTACTGTGCGCAAAGTAAGTCCTGGATTTAAACATGAATTATCTATTTATACGGTCCAAGTCAGTTTATATAGTAAATAATTTACCTTAATTGAAACCGTCCAGTGACTTCAAGGATGATATATTCGTTACGCGTTTCAAGTCATATGACCCTTCATCAGACAATAATCACTCACAAGGAGATCACCAAATATTAAAATTCACACGAAACACACATATACACACATATGTATAATTGCAAAACGTATAAGAGCGTCCAACACAGTGCACTGCGCGAGGCTTATCGGACACTGAGCAAACGCGTGTCTCACCGTGTGTTATCTCATAAACGATTGTAGCGCGGTGTCATATAACGGGTTTGATTTGAAATTTAATTTATCATTAAGTATGCCATCATGAGTATCTGGGTTATTGTGTCCATTATAGATTTCAAATTCTTCCCATGTATCCATATAACGACCCTTACTACAATAATGTATGGGGTATTAAGTTCGTATTAAAATTCGTGTACGAATGGTTGCATGTAATTAACTGTCGTGTGAAATTAGATTTTATATTATCTACAGAAACACCTTTATTGATGAGATTATGTGGAGTGTGTTCCCGAAACCTTTTAATAAAAGGTCTCCCCGTTTGACAAATGTAGAAACTTTCACAATCAATACATATCAACTTCTATACACCCGTCCTTGACTCTATTTGTGTGTGAACACCATCCGGTTCGCCAGGTTGTTCGCCAGCTTTATTTACTAAGTCCTGGATGTTAAAGCTTTCAAAGATACTATCACAGTTTTGAAATTTGTTTAATTCTACAAATATTTTTTCCGTTTCCGTTTTATGTTTTAAAATATACAAAGTAACACAACCGTCATATTAATTATCAATGTCCTTAAAAGTGGAGACAACACGTAACGGCATAGTATGCCGAAGTAGAGGTGGGCCGATATACCTATAGCAGGTATTTTGGAAAGGTTATTTTTGTGGAACGGATATAACAGTGACTGAAAAGTTGAAATACCTGTTCCGATTCAACGATAACTGAAAAATCGGAATATCCGTTCCGACTACTGGAGGCCTCGCGGTTCCGATTCCTGGGACCACCCTACGCAACTAATGAATAAACGAGTACAAAGTAACAGTTACTGGTGAATACTTGCTTCTGCGCATGTGCCGATTGCCATACAAGTACGAAACGAACCAAAACAGCGAGGTTCAGAATATCACTATTCCAAAGAGATGAAACTGTTTTTAATAAATGAAAAAATTTCATACTGATGTTACATTTATTCTCGTGTGTTATGCAGATATATAATACAGATTATAATAACAAATTATATATTATACTAGACATAAACTTGGTAAATTTTAAAAAAGTGATTTATATTGTGTTATAACTTACAGACTGGTTGATAGGGCATATAATACTTTTTATTAATGTGATTTCCGAGATGATTTTAACTTCACTGCACGTCTCACGTAAATTTTTTTGACATTATTTGGTGTGCTATTACTTCAACTCCAAATTTCATTGCCTGAGTTTCGAAACTGATTTGTTTAGCCAATATAGAATCAATAATTTAATATTAAATCTGTCAGTTTTTAACTCTTAGTGGAAACACAAATTAGTGTTTCCAAAGGGAAACAGGCCTATAAATTCTGTTGTTTCTTATTTTCTTTTAAACAGTAACAGCGTAATAAAACCACAGTGTAAAGTAATACTTTTAATACAGATTCAATTTATTTCTTATAACAAATTATATAATACATGTATATGTATGATAGCTGTATAATAACATGTATTTGTACGTGTTTATTTTGGAACGGTTTCGTTCGTACCTGTTATTTTAAATACTAGTGTAGCACACCTGCACCGAGCACTATCGGACCAAATTAGTATAAGGCGCTAAGTCGTCGGTATACGTTATTAGCTACCGAGAGCATTTTCCGGTTATCCACTGACACTGACAGGTAAACCGTATTTGAGAGCTCGCGAGTCAGTGACGTGTGCAGACGGGAATTGCTGACGATCGTGCGCATGCGTTATCTCTGGCCGAATCGAAACCGGTGTACCGTTGGACTGGGGTTCTTGCAAAGGAGCCACTGGGCAACAAGACGGAGGTCTGGCTGACTACTCAGTAATGGTGTTAGCACTTGGTTAAGTACACAAGCGGCAGCGTTTGTCAGAGAGGTACTATATAAGCTGGTGAAATGGTATTGTTACGACGACTCACTGATCGTCGTATGGTACAGTGGAAAACAAATTACGTCACTAATCGCCAGCTTTAATTAATCTCAATTAACAGTTTGAAATCGACAAGTTATTCAACAAGATTATACTCGTACAATAATTCGAGCAAATCTGTCCACACAAATAATAATGTCAACTATAAAGAATTCCGCACTATAATCACTTTTCACTAATACACCACTTGAGACGGACTGTGTAAATCACCCGACAATAACTCGAACCTCACTTGAATACATCGCCGCTTAAACTGACTAAGTCTCGCTGTATGCTTATATTTATACCCACTGAGATTCCAGAATAAACCATAATACGCATTAACACTAGTAAAAAACACTATAGCGTAATTGCTTGCGGCCTTGAACACAGTGCGCACGGACCGGTAAAGTCTGGAACAGCCTCGGTGACGCACGTTGAGTGTCACGTACGCACACAAACATTATAGCTGGGATAGCCGAGATACATGTAGAACGTTCTGTAATGACGTGACAGTATGATAAGTACCTGTACGTGGGTGGCGATTACCTGGAAACATATACAAACAGATTACATAAGCACGTTCTGCATATAATTAAATATATATTTCTATTTTTGTCTTTCTTCACTTCGTTTTCAGATATCCTCGTATCTTGTTTAAGGAAACATTAAAATTTGGAAAATAATATCTTTTGTACTATTCTCTTACAATACTCATAAACGTATTTGTAGTCGGTGTAGTGGAATCAAGCAAGTACGTAGTAATAATGCTTCAGGTACAACACAACTCAGATGCGGGAGCGAGCTAGGAGACATACAAAGCCAGTGACATTTGTTCTGCACTTCAACATGTGTAAGCTGAATGCGTATACAGCAGACTTGTTTGACAACGCTACGCTGCTGTGTGTGTCTCCTGACCTATTTACTACACTCTGTTCCTGATGCATGTTTGCATGACGAGTTAATTACTGCCGACGTCTTGCGTTGCATGTAACATCGATAGACACTAACATCGTTTTAAGCACTAATTTAAACATGAAAAGTCTTAATAATAAACAAAAACATGAATAAATAAACAAAAAAATAAATACAGGTGTAAGAGACCTGTTAAAAAACCAGTTAAAAAATGGTTTTCAATTCTTTTCAACTCTGTCTTCTGGAGAAAGTAGTGAGAGTTTGGAATGAAAAATTAAAGGAATGCAAAATATCACCAATCATGTTGGGAAGAAGGAACAAACTTATTGAAATAAACTGTTTGGCATTCGCAGTCAATTTACTATACTTTCTGAACACCTTACATCTGCAGTAAAACAAGTTAATTTTTAGAGGACATAGCCAATAGAACAGGCTTAAGAATTTCTGCAGAAAAGCCATATTTCTCACAAATATTAAAAATTTATTAAAATTTCTGGTAACAGATATTGGTCGAATAGAGAAGGTTCGAAAATTTAAATATCTAGGAAAGAAAATTCAAGAGAATGGTTTGGAAAAATCTGCTATAGAAGAAAAGATTCATAAGATGGAAAGGGGATATGGAATAACTAAAGATATTTAAAATAAAATGTGCATATATAAAAATGAGAAAATAAGGCATTACAGTACAGTAGTGAAACCAGAATGCCTATATGCACGTAAATGTCTAGCATTGAATTATAATTTAGACAAACTAGAAATATTGGAAAGACGGATTATTAGGAAAATATTAGGCCCACGAAAAACTTCAGAGGATCGGGAATTAAGAAGTAATGATGAAATTTATCAAAGTATAGAAAATATAACAGAAACAATGAGAAAAAGAAGACTAATATTTTTTAGATATTTATATAGAATGGACGACAATAGGTTGACAAAGAAAATCTTCAAATATTTGTTGGGGAAGAAGTCAACATCAAGTTGAATTAATGAAATCCAAAAGGATTTAGAAAAAAATAATATACACCCAGAAGAAGCAATTGAAAGAGAAGTTTTTCGGGCAAAAGTGTTAAAAAATGGAAGGAGTCAAGGGTAGGAGAGAGAAAAACGCAGGATCAAAGTGGACTGAAGACAGTTAGAAGAGACACAGTGAAAATATGAAAGAATACTGGAAAAAAGAAAAGAACAAAGAACAAATAATTGAAATTGGCTTGTCGTCCTTAGATGGCCAATACGAAAAACCTTTTCCTGTTCATATATTTTGTAACTCATCACTGTAGTAAGCACAAGGGACCATCAATAATCTTTAAACTACAGTAATCCTCATGAAAGGATCCGATAGTTTCTTCATTAAATATTAACACGATCCATTGGTTTGTCATCAGTTAGTAATAGGTTTCACACACACACTAAACTGTCACACTAAACTGTATAATTCAAGAATCCGCTTGGGAAGCTACACCGGAAATTCTTCAAAAAAGAAGAAATCAGAGCTGTCCAGTAGTAGTCAGGGAAAAAATAGCAATCAAAAGACAGTTAAGAAGGATTTGGTATAATTCCAGATACCTCTCAGACAAAAGACGTTACGACAAGGCCTCCAGATAACTAAAAACACTAATTAAAAAGTTAAAAAACAAATCACTAAAGAACTTTCTAGAAAACCTTACAAATACAGCTGAAACAGACTACTCTATTTGGCAAGCAACGAGAAACCTGAAACGTCCCAAAAACCCTATTCCACCAATCCGGAAAGAGGATGGATCCTGGGCTCGTACAGATCATGAAAAGGCCACCACCTTCGGACTTCACCTGGAAAAAGTGTTCCAACCGCTGCCATCTCAAACTTCTTCAGTAGATGACGCTGAAATTGAAAACTTTTTACAGCCACCGTACCAAATGTCACCACTACCAAAATTTCTTACAGTTAAAGAAGTGATGTTTATGGTAAAAAATGAACTGAATTCCAAAAAATCACCTGGTTCAACTACCCGGTGTACTTGTTCTATAGGGCTCTGTCCTTTTTTGAAGCCAAACTGGTGGTCGGGTATCAAGTTTTTTTCCTCAATCACAGTTGTTACCTTATCACCGGGCGTCTTATTAAAGAATTACCGAGAAAAGGAATAGTAATACTTACGGTGATATGCAATGCAATTCTACGTCTTGGATACTTTCCACCTCAGTGGAAAGTGGCAGATATCATCCTTATTCAAAGCCAGGCAAACCACCTAATGATGTAACATCCTACAGACCTCTTAGCCTGTTACCGATACTCGGTAAACTTCTAGAAAACTTATTCTCCGAAGACTAACAACTGTGATTGAGGAAAAAAACTTGATACCCGACCACCAGTTTGGCTTCAAAAAAGGACAGAGCCCTATAGAACAAGTACACCGGGTAGTTGAACTCATCAATCATACTTTTGAAGGCTTGCGGCCTTCCTGGACGTAAGCCAGGCCTTCGATAGGGTTTGGCACGAGGGCCTCCTTTACAAACTTAAAAAAGTACTTCCTCACACGCTATATCTTATTCTGAAGCCGTACCTGCATGAAAGGTACTTTAGGGTTAAATATGGACTAGAAGTAACACAGTTGTACCCTGTCGGAGCTGGTGTTCCACAAGAAAACGTTCTTGGTCCAACGTTATATCTACTTTTCACGTCAGATCTTCCTACTTGTCCCTATACCCGAACAGCAACGTTTGCCGACGACAAAGCAATACTGGCTAGTCATGCAGATCCTAGCATTGCTGCGAGGATGCTTCAACAACACTTGGATCAAATTCAACATTGGACGAAATCATGGCGCGTCCTGATCAATGAAACAAAATCTGTCCATGTCACTTTCACTAAATGCAGAGGAGCGTCAACTCGTCTCTTTTAATGGCCATTACCTACCACAAGCGGACAATGTTAAATATCTGTGCATTCATTTGGATAAAGGCTTGACATGGAAGACACATATTTTCAACAAAAGAAAACAACTTGGCCATAAACTCAGCAAATACTATTGGCTGATTGGACGTAAATCAACTCTGTCCCTTAGCAACAAATTACTTCTTTACAAAGTGGCATTCAAACCAATCTGGACCTACGGCATACAGCTGTGGGGGTCGGCATCAACATCTAATATAGAGATACTAGAACGATTCCAGACAAAAGTTCTACGGATTATAACAAATGCACCCTGGTTTATACCAAATAGAGAAATCCTCTGTGACTTAGAAGCGTCATCTGTTAAAGACGAAGTGAGTAGTAAGTGCAGTGAAAAGTATATAAGTAAACTAGAACTACACCCTAATATTCTTGCAATAAATTTACTAGACAATAGTGAAGACACTCATAGACTAAAGAGACAAAAAATACTAGACCTACCATCTAGATTTAAGCAACCATAATCTTTGTGACTGTTGTTTCTTTTTGTAACTTACTTTTAAGGAATAACTGAGTTTGTTATCACAGGATAACAGCTCCACATGGTCAACACCTATTTTCTCATACAAAAGATTTGCTTATAGTATGTTATTTTTATGTTATACTGATTGCAAATAGTTAAAAAAAAATTAATAGGTTCCAGCTGGACACTCTCTTGCATTTTGTAACACCTTGTGCGGCTGTCTTCAGCTTGCTCTTGCAATTCCCATTTCTCAATCCTTCAGCTTCCCCATCTTCTCCATTCACCTCTTTTGCTTCTAGTTTCACTGTAATAATTAATTTTTAAATATAATAGGTCTTTCTTCAAATATATTCAATGTATTTGTCTTCCCTTTTCTCACTACACATTTATTTATTTAAATATATAATTACATTCTCCTTTATTACTTTGTCTCACCCTTATAGTCGTTTGTAACCGTATATTAAAATCTTCTTATTACCCGCCGTCTTCCTTCTTCTGCTAATAGCGAATGTTATTACGATGTGACACCGACAACATTCCAATGTGAATAAATATCTTACAAGATCCAGATGTTTAACATAATTACCATATCATAATTACTATGATACTACGTTTCGTAGAAGGATTAGGTTAGTGGTATATGTAGTAAAACTTTAAGACGCATTACATAATTAAAAACATAACACTTAATACAAGCGCTAATATATATGTCAAACTGTGCAAGCATATGAAAAAAACAATACAAATAAATCCCAAACTTAAAGACGGTGAACAGGAAGTAGAAAAAATGTGCGCACTTTTATAATAAACAAAAGTTTCACACTTCATTGTAAGAACGTAAACTAGGTGAAGAACGGTGAACTTGAGAGAAAGACGGAAGCTATTAATCAAAACTTTTCGCGCACTGGAGAAAGGCAGTCTTGTCTACAATACTTTGCACACACAGAAGACATACAATATATGAAACAATGTTTACTCTACACACATATTTCCTTCTCTGAATGTAAGTTGCTGCAAATAGCTTTAGTGTGCTATAACTAAAACAGACGTACATTTATTTACTTACCCTAAAAATTCATTTTTCAGCATTTTTTTCACACAACTATGGTCAGGGCCGGATTTATAGTTAGTTAGTCCCCTAGGCTGAACATGTGGTGTACACCCCCACCCCCAACTACCGGGGCCGTCTGAGGGTATGGAATACCCGTCAGTAAAACAGAGGGTCTGGGTCCTCTCCCCCTGAAAATTACAAAAAACAATATACTGTATCTTCCAGTACTGCAAACAAAATCACTGTTAAGCGTACAAATTAAATTGGGATAGATTAAATAGTTTTTTGTAAATTTTCAGTACCATGTTAAACAGTTTAACGATTTCAATGTATTTCATGCAATGGCACTCTGAATTTTGTGTAAATAATAATAAAATATTGCACTCGTCTTTGTATTGCACTCAAAAGACCCTAAACAGATTACAAATGCAGGAAAAATAAAAACATTGCCAACTTTTGCCCCACCTATGGAGGCAAAAGTTTGCATTTGACTCGTTTTAGAAATATATTTATTTACATATGTTGCAGTAGATGAAATTATAAAACGATGGTTTTACTCGAACCTTAAGGGACACACGATATTTCTGTCAAAATATGAGTCTCAGTGCAATGAGTGTAGCTTGAGATGAATTTAAAATTTACGTGCACACTCTACCCTATACATGGGTATATATACTAATTTTTTTCTAATTACTTCTAGTGTTCTCTGAAACACGAACCAAATAATTTTTATGCGAATTGACTGTACTTTTTTCTGTTTGTTTGTAGTGCGGGCCTCTAGGCTGCAGCCTATGTAGCCTATGCTTAAATCCGGCAATGACTATGGTAAAATCTGAAAGAGTGCCTGAGGTTAAATGCGTGTAAAAACTTAAGATTTTGCAGTGTTCTTCCAGTAAAAGAGCGCGTTATTCTATGACGTCATGACGTTTTAGTGATTTTTCTATGATCTTTCCCATGACATTAGCAAGGTGAATATTTGTATTATACAACGCTGTCAGAGTCGCTTACGCTTGAACCGCATTGTCATGAGTCAACTCCCAGTGAACTGCGTGCTCCAAGTAAACACGTTTTCTTACACGTAATCATGCCAATGAAATGAAAAAATAAAAAATTTAATTTATCAGCTACACGAACAGTGTTACAGCAGTAGTTAGCGCACGTGAGGTTTGTCATCAATTGTGTTATCAATAGGCTGGAAAATGTACTGAAATATAAATGTGTAAAAACACAGAAGCGAAGAACGCACTATTACCGCAACCAGAATAGGTGTAAAAGCGACAAAGGAGAAACAGACAAGAAGAAGCTATTTTTGGAGCGTACAAAAAAGATAAAGGAATGTACCACCTCTATTATAATACTGTGGGGGAACTTTCCAACTCACCCTCGTATTTTAATTAAAATTGTAAGAAATTATAAGTAATTAACAACGCAGTCTCTCATAACAAATCAAATTAAAATTGATCACACGCAAATAAATGTCAACTAATATTAAAACACAATTGTATTACAATATACCGTCCGATTATAAAACACAACACTTAACTAATAACCACTTGAACGCTCACAGTAATATCGCCCGATAATCATTTGTACCGCACTGATACAAATGAGTAATTAGAGAAAAGATTCAAGTTTTTAACTTGAACGAAAAATTAAAAGATTACAAACAAAGCTGGAAAGAACACTTAGAAGGAATGTCAGATTCCAGATTAGCAAAACAAATCTGGAAATACAAACCTGTAGGACACAGGTATGTGGGTAGACCCAGGAAGAAATGGCTGGAGGACCTTTGAAGGCGGAACAGGCACCACCTGGCTAATGACGTGCTGTAATGTTGAAGACGACTAAAATTGACATTATTAATGACTAAAAATAATTGTGGCAAGGGGATCTACGAATTAAAATATACCTGTAGTGGTTACTGGTTAATTAGGTGTTAAACCAAGGGGTTGAAGGGAGGCATCAATACCATTATCATCATCATCACTTCAAGGACTAGGCTTTAGACCTGTTCCGGAACCCATCTCTTCCTCGGTCTACCGACATCTCTTTTCCCAGTAGGTTGATTACCCAAGGCAGCCACATGTAGACGGATATCAGGCATCCAATTCAAGGGCTCACGCCATCTTCTTCTGTGGTCTTCAATCTTCTGGTGCAATGATTCGATGTTTAAATCGTGTCTAATATCCTCGTTTCTTCTCCGATCCCAGAGAGAACAACCTTGCGTCCCTCTTAGAAATTTTATTTTGGCTGCCTGAATCCCCTGCACGTTCCTTTTACCAAGAGTCCATGTCTCACTAGCATTCTGGAATGTGGCGACAGCAAGGTTTATAAAATTCCATTCTGGTATGCTTCCGTGTTTTATTCTTTAGGTAGGCCTACCTATGAATCGTTCCACAGATGCGTCTAAATTTTGTTAGCTTACTATCCCAATCAATAGCATTGAAGGGAGGCACCTGAGTAATTTCGTCGATCTCATCTTGAACACTGATAGCCAGTGGAATACATTGTACTAATATTACTGATGGTACTCAACATTATATTACCGGAAATAAATAAGAAATGAAGAGTTACGGGGGGGAGGGGAAGAGTTTGGTAGTATAGACACAAGGCAATTGAATAAGTACGAGCGCATGAAAAGATTAGACGCGACAAGTAGCCCAGACGTTTGGAGGAATTAGCGGCCAAGAGAATAAGAAAAAAAGACGACGGACACGTTTAAAAGAGGACAAAGACGACGAATAGGCGAAGAAGGCGAAGTGAGGAAATTGAAGAAGAGCCAGAACAACATGCAAGAACAATGAAAAAACGAATCTCTAGTAGCTAGACAACAACGATCAACAGACGGTGTAATCTATGGCTGGCTCTAGTAGAATGCCGGAATATTAAACGTGCCAACACTGGATCCAGCTGATATTTGAGGGCGACTAGACGATCTCTTAATTTATGTATTGCAATAATCAAATCGCGTCATTTTTAGTTGCCGGTTAACAGCAGTCTTATAATTCTTCAATTTTTGCAAATTAAAAGTTTATTATGTAAATTACTGTTATATTATTTTAGAAATATACTAATTAACTAATTCATATGATACGAATTCAATAATTCGAACAAAATTCATTAGGCCTAACACTGATTCACTAATTTCTTTAACTTAAATGTATAGTACTCAATACGCGCAGACCTATAATTTAGATTTAGCTATAAATAGGCCTGGTCATGATTTTAGTAATGCTACGAAATTAAATAAAAATATAACCTGTTCACTTAAGCTATTTTATTACATTGTGCTTATAGCCATCAGACGCAACGTTGCCACGTTTAATATTCCGGGCTTCTACTAGAGCCGGCCATGTGCAATCCAATTGGTGCATATTAAACGAATCAATTAAGTCTCAATCATTTTGTTTCAAAGTTTAGTCTCCATTCTAACAGATCAATTCAATTTAAAGTCTGTTATTTGTTTAGTTTTTTAACAGAATTTTTTTCGCGTCTTTTCAACGTATATTCTAGTATAAAAGGCTAGTTATACAGTACAAGTAAATTTAACAAAAATATTAAAAATGACGGTTCACACAACCATATCTTTATTGTCAATGATTTTCCAACAGAGGTAAATTGTAATATGTGCAAATTAGTCAGAACATGTAAATCAATTTTATGGCTAATCCTGTCTCTCTAACAAATTAACTTTGTTTATGTTAAGTTTATTTGGTGTTCGCAAGATTCCCGCACCTCTGATTACGGTGTATTGTGTTGTATGTAACCTGAGGAAAAAGTATGAATAGACGGTCGATTAGCTGCATCGGCAAGAAATACCGAGTTGTATATCTAAGAGCATGGATGGTTTGTAGGAGCTTTTTGTATTGTACAACGCAGTGGCAAACACTTAAGAAAAATTTATATCTCTGATTTCAACAAACATTAGGACCTATATACATTTAGTTTACTTACTAATCGTGTCAACGTATGAAAGTTAATTATTTAATATAAACCTTTACTGGTATCTAATGTTTTATGTTAAATTTAACATTATTAAAGACCAAATTGTAGACCCGTAAAACCGCAACACTTACACACAGTAATTTCTTGCCACGTGTTGCAATTTTAAGTTAAGATTTTACGTAGAATCACTTTATAATACAAGTAACGACGTTGTGAATAAGTCGCATAAGTTTAACCTTATGTGCAGGACCATCAGGCCGAAAAAAAAAAAAATTTCAAAGGCAGACATAATTTCCACATAATACAATAGCCTCAGTTTTAACTAATTCAAGGGAGACTATTGCACAGTAGTCCAGCACATATAGGACAAGTCCTTTAGGAAAATGGTAGCCACTTTAGGGGAAACCGTTTACTTCAAGTAAGTTCTTGAACATTTGTAAATATTTCACGTTCTGGCTCCTGTAAAATGATTTAAAAGTACGTTCTGGTTCCCGTAAAATTATTTACAAATATACATTCTGGCTATAAATATTTATCACCAATCACAAGAAACACAATATTAAATACTGAGTTAAGACTTAATTGCATTTTCATTTCTTAAAGTATTCAGAACGGTCAAAAAGTATCATGACTTCAAGCTACTTACAAGCAGGAGAGTACTGATTTATCTGATACTATTACAAGCTACAGTCATATGAATTATTCTTTCTAGCTGAAATTTAAGATCTACTAATATCTATTGTTTGCATTGAATGCTGATGGTAAAAGAACACAAATCAGCTCTATGAAGTATTTATCTGCGTTCAGCAAATCTATACCTACTCATTAGAACAGTTTCATTACAGCAGTTAAATATATTATTGGTATTATTTAAGATAAGCTGGTAAAATGAAGTGCACAGTGGAAAAAAACTAATTACAAAGTAATAAGGTGAGAATGCCTGGTGGGTTGATATTTATCGCACGGGTTGTGTGACTGCAGGGATTACGCGCTAAACAGAAGTACGTGCAGGGAATGGCCAACACTTAGTTCACAGTAGACTTGAGGGTAGAAACAAAAATTAGCTCCCAGTTTCGTACGTTAATAAATATTTTCTTACTATTGTACTGTAATTATTTACTAGTTTTGTAATTATTATATGCCACACGTTGGTGACGTCATTTTGTGTGCTGTAATTTATTTATAAGTATAATATTTCTATATGCCCCAAGTTGTTGGCGACATTTTGTGTACTGTATTTTTATTATTTGTATGGTATTTCTATCTGCTCATGAAAAGAAAACTCTATCTCAGGGTTAACAATTATTAAGTTGATTTATATTATTTAATACTGTGTATGATTTATTCTTTTCTTTAATCCTTACCAAATAACGTTAGTATATAAATTTTTAATAAATAACAAGGTAAGAATATCTACCATATAAATGTAAATAGCTTGAATCTGAACTCTTCACAACTGCAACTGGTTCAATTCTAGTTGATGTTTATCATCTTAAAGGTAATGTTAGGCTTCGTGGTTTGTTCCTTCTCTGGGATTTCTTATTAGATTAAATGTTGAATTATATTTTCTTCTATGATTACTAAATTGATACTTCTTCGAAATATCGAATTTTATTGTATTGACACTCAAACTATCTTCCAAGACAGGCTTCTTCTTTTAGTTTGGCGTTCTATAAATGATATACTCAGACTTCTTGAAATATTGTTGTTTATTAAGTTGTATAAAAATTATAATTCTTTCAATGTTACAGATTTATACTCTTGTATGTTTATTAAATTCAATATCAATGTTAACTCCCTTCCTTTAAAGGTTTCCTTTATTAAATACAAAATTAAACTCTTTTACAAGACCACTCTTAAATGTTTATGTGATTAAATATAAAAATAGACTTTTTGATATGTATCGTATTACATATAAAATTAAACGTTTTGATGTGTATCTTCTGAAATATAAAATTAAACTAAACAAATTTTCTTCCATTTGAATACAATTCAATTCTAACAATTTACAATTTGCCATTTAGATACCTAACTACATTCGTCACATCTTTCCATCATATGACTCTTAACAACATATATAATTTTATTAATTATTATTAATTACATTTATTTGCTTTTTTACATTATCCATATAATTAGTATATTTTAGATTACTATTCTATTAATCTTTCATTTTATTTGGATGTTTATTTCCAATTTAATATAATAATTGTCAACACATATTTCTTAATGCTGTTCTATACAATATTGGAGTCTACCTCTATGTTGGTCATGACTAACACTCAGTTTTTTTGTTTACAATGCTATCATATGTTCACCATACTATTAAATTTGTATCTTCTCTCTTTTAAAATTATTATGTCATTCTTATGTACTGTGTTGTATTTTAACAGCAGTACACTATATTTCTGTAGTCACTTTTTTATGTGTAAACTTATCTATTCAGGTTTTGTTGTTTCAACATATACAGTATTACAAAATCCGTGAAACTATTCGTAATAATAAGGATAAAATGAATAAAGATTTTCATGCAATAAATAATAAAGATAAATATATTAGAAGAACGATTGTCATACAGGACTCGCCAATAGAACAAGTGCCAGATATCAAGTACCTAGGGCATACCTTAATGGTAATTATCATCACATACCAAGATGATAAGGAGGTTGAAAGCAAAATTAGTCTCTTCCAGTCGCTCTGTGGCTGTATCCTTAAACATTTAAACAAGAAAACACGTCAAGAGACGCAATCGAAGTATTATAATGTAATGGCCATACCTCAACTACTGTATGGTAGTGAGACTTGGATTAGAAAAACCAAAGATATATCTAGAATACAAGGAGCGGAAATGAGGTTCTTGAGAGCTGTAAAAGGTTGTACCCGGAGAGATCTTATGAGAGATGATCATATCAGAATGGAGCTGGGCATAGCCGAAAGCTTAAATGAGAAAATCGCCCAGTACAAAATCGGCGGTTACACGTAGAGAGAATGGATCCAACTAGATTTTTAAGAAGAGCCCTTGACTATCATCCAAGGGGGAAGAGAAATGTGGAAAAGACTCCGTAAGTGATGGTTGCATGACTTCCATTCAGATTGGAACAGGCTACTAGCCTAAGCCATAAAGGATGACGACAACGATGACAATAAGTAAAATAATTTTTATGAATATAAGTAAAGGAACATAATAAAAAATCTATTGTTGCAATTTAACATTTGCAAATGTTGCACAAAATACATTAGTGTTTATTAGTAACATTAAAGGAGAATATTAATTAAACTATTTTCGTATGAGTACTAATAGGATGATTCGCTAAAAGGGCTGTGGACATACTGTCATGTAAAATTAATCAAATTTAATGGAGCTGATATTGCAATTTATTACATACAAATGAATAAACGTATTTTTATTTAATATTGGATGATTTTAGAAGTGCTGGTAAATCACTTTACGTTAACAATGTTAGTAATTGTTTTCAAAATATTTATAAAATTATCCATTGTGAATCTAATGACCCTTCGTTGTTCAGCGTTTTGGTGCACCAAAACACTTGTTAAAAGCATATGTGTATTAGATTCCAATTTTTCAGGATGTGGCTGCTTTGATTTTTGGTTTGTTGACTGTGTCTTAAAGCCCTCCTTTCTGCACATGTTCATCAACATTATAAGGTCTGTTTGGTCAACGGTCTTTCTTATTTTTTGATGTTGACTCTTGCAGTTGTTTATTTATCAATTTATCTACTTGTCCCAGTTTTTACGGCAAACATGACACTCAAAGGGTTTTCTCACAATTTCCGAGATATTCCAAAAAGTGAGTGCGGTTTTACTTTTGTTTGTTTCTATACAATATTGTTACGACGGTCTCGCTTATCGTCATATGGTACAGTGGAAAACAAAATACAAGACACCAATGAAGTCACTGGTTTAATTATCACAGTGAATAATTTGTAATCAACAAGATTTTCTCTTACAATAATTCAAGTAAAATTTGTCCACACACAATAATAATGTCAACTATAAAGAATTCCGGACTAATTATAACACAACAACACTTCGCTACAATACTTCTACAAACACTCGATCTGTGCTAAGGAACGTAATCGCTTACGTAACTGACTTACATGCCGGCTGCTATGGCTTTTTAATAAGTGGCGCACGCCTTTTAGAAATTTTCCATCCTCAAACTTAACTGCTGACGCTAATGCTTATTTCAAGTGTGCTCTAGAAGAATCTGGAACATACTTGTA
The DNA here is from genome assembly GCA_034769895.1 of Magicicada septendecula. Classification (NCBI taxonomy): domain Eukaryota; kingdom Metazoa; phylum Arthropoda; class Insecta; order Hemiptera; family Cicadidae; genus Magicicada; species Magicicada septendecula. The sequence goes on from CM068368.1 coordinate 851,024,475, forward strand.
CGCCGCCTTGACAGAGACAACTCAGGGGAAGGACGCGCTCGGTTGTTAGAGAGGGTTCTCGTTACAATATTAACATATTTTACACTATATTTAGGAAAGGACACTAAGAGTGTGAAAAATACCAACTTTTACTTTACGATAATTTTAGTAACGCCTGGTCACATTTAACGAAATAGCTAAAATCAAAATACTTTTTGTGTTAAAGATTTCGATTTAAGTTACAATTATTCTAATATTTGTCCTTACGATACTAAAGTTTATTCACTGCAAATGTTATCCTGAAACTTGTACGCTGAAAATTAATAAAATAAAATCATATTAAATGTTTCTCTTATTTTATATACTTCGAACTCGCAAATACCTGCACAAACGTTTTATACAATCAATCGAGAAACGTAGGGCAGTGACTTAGAGCAAACTCTATTGGCGAACAACCCGTACACGCCCTACCGATTGGCTTTTTATCCCTTAAACCGATACACGTGACCTGTAGCCACAGGTGCGATATACACGTGTCCTATTAGAATTCTCGATTTTCATATTTATTACTTGAAAATACTTGTATCGCACAAAAAAATATCGAGTACGGTATCTAAACTAACCGATAAATTATATTTACACATTATGAACGGATTTTCGGTATATTTGCCTGTATATCTCACATAATATGAAAGATATGTGCAACTACACAAAGTAATATAACTTTGTACACTCTGATAAAACTTGTTAGGTATTTAATATCTGTCAACATTTAGTAATTTTCTTCTCTCTTCATTACTCTTACTTTCCATCCTCCCTCTGATAATTCCCTTCTGTACAAATTTCATCAGCAGAGTGTGTACGAAACAACTGATAATCTTCTTTTTACATCGTGTGTTCTGTAGATTTGTTCTTACACATATCACTCAGTCTCATCTCTTAATCATTTTCTTCTTCTTCTTCTTCTTCTTCTTCTTCTTCTTCTTCTTCCTCTTCTTCTTCTTCTTCTTCTTCTTCTTCTTCTTCTTCTTCTTCTTCTTCTTCTTCTTCTTCTTCTTCTTCTTCTTCTTCTTCTTCTTTTTCTCTTCAAGGATTAGATTATATAAACCTTTTCCGTCACCCATCTCATCCTCGTACAATCCACGTCTCATCACATCTACCAATGGGTTTATAGTTCAGTGCCGCTTTCGACAATCTATCCTCTGCCATCCTTTGCAGATGACCCGACCATTGTCTTCTGTAAGCTGTGAAAATTTCATTTATGTCCTCTACTCCGAGTTCTGCTCCGATATCCTCATTCCTTATTCTATCTTGCAATGTATAGTTTAAAGTACTTCGGAAAAATGCATTTCACCATTTTGAATCTTGCCGCATTCCTTTTTTGTCATGACCCAAACTTCACTCGCATATGTCAAAGTGGGTGTTGCAATTGTCTTATAATATTTCATCCTTGTGTTGTGTCTTGTTTTGTTTCTGAGATGTCTATGAACCGTATCACAAATATTCCTAAATTTATTTATTATTTATTAATTAATGGTAACCTTGGCTGAAGTGTCTCTGGTCCTCTTGATATGGGGTATCAAACTGTAAAACGTCATGTAACACTGTATGATACTTGTAGTATCATAAGCAGATTTGGAGTAAGGTTAATAATTTTCGTTTTCATTTACTAATATTTTCAGAACTCTTCAAACATTCTTATCCATTGAATGAATCATGTATCTGATTTATGTGTAGAAATATCAAATAATTTCACAATCCGTTTCCCAAGATCTATGTTACTTTAAGCGGTTAGTAGTTCACTCTCTTATACTCTCCACGAACACTTTCCACGATCAATAAATAGATAATATATAGGCAAATAATCACTAATATTGTAAGAATTGGAAGAGGAAACTTTAACAATGGAAGTACACTTAGATATTGCTGTACTTAGGCTATATGATAATGCACTTCTGTACAACTACCGTTCATGATTGAGAAGAAAATTTGTGTCAAACTGAGGACAGGTCATCGCCGTCATTAAAATTTTGTTCACTGCAGTGCCCTGTAATTACGAACCCACCGTGTTATTAAGTATTCGCTATATAAGTGTCTTTTATTTATGGAATTTATGGAATAATTCTGAGAAACGTAGGACCACCCATAATCTGTGACGCAGACCTCAAATTAAAAGGTAATCAGCGCTTTTCTCAGGCACGTGACAGAGTATACTCTCCATGATCATAGAAGAAACATAGATATACGGCAGGAACTGAATATTATGCGTACGCTCGACAGGATTGCCCAGTATCGGCTGAATTGGTGGGAAGATATTGCCGAATGGATGGCTGCCCCATCCGCACACAATATGGAACTATAATTCGAGGGGACGGAGAGGTGTGGTACATGCGAGGAAGCGCTGGAGTGACCAGCTCTAGTCACTGCCTGATTAAGACCGGAACAAACCATCCTTGGTTTAATTCTTGAAGATGATGATGATGATCAGTGTTGTTATTAAAAATCGTTTCCGAATACAAGTCAATTTTGAGGTGGGTTCTTTATCATTCACCCCTTTGCGTCCATCGCCAGACATTGTCCGTCTCTAGTAGATTCTTCATTGATTCATTAATTTAGTCAGTGTATTAAGCCAGTTAATGACAGAGTACTGTAACACTGTGTGTAAAGCACGATGATGAACGTCCTGTATTATGCTTGACACTCCAGCCTCTATGTTGACTTCCTTCTGGCTTCCTTCCATCTTAGTATTTTTACACTTTACGTTTTGACGTGATCAGAAAATTTTCAAAAGTTAAAGACACAAAAGAACTGGGTAATTATTAATATATAAAATCACAATTGAGGACATTGCCAGAAGAGGGGCGTATAACCCAAATGTGAGTTTTGAGAAAACAACAATTAAAAATATTATTCTTGTAAAACGTTTTTCCAACCAATGATTATGCGCTGAATATTAGTTTAATGAGAGAGTAGTTTATAATTATTCAAAAAACTAATTATTTATGTAAATAAATTCATAGAAACGATAAAGACAAATTAAATAAAATTAGGTGTATGTGCGCTTTTTCCGGCAATAAGGAAAAAATGTTCAAAAGCGAGCAAAATTCATTGATTCAGTTTATCTAGTAAGTAACTTTACATAATTTTAACATAGGCTAGGCCTAATTTCATATACACTTGTTTGCTATAATTGCTATTATATAATTACGAATAAAAGTTTGGCATATTTTAACTTCAATTCCTTCCATGTTTAGCTTATAGGACCAAATGTTTTGCCTCTTTTTTTGATCGATTTTTGCTGTCTTTGCAGTTACTTTTGTCATGTACTTGGAAAGAAATGAATCATGAATACCTTTATCCAGACTTTTGTAGAAGTTTCCGAAGAGCTCTTCTTGTTTTCTAATAGAGATGTTTTAAAAACACACGTCTTTACAGCATTCAGTAACACTTGAAAACTGCTTACTGTCTACTGTCTTGCCAGAACTACTAACATAGGCTTCTCCTTCAGTCCTCATGATTTTAGCAGATTCTCGTTTTAAATTAGTATTATGGTTATATAATTTACGTTTCATTTTTGAAACAATAGCACTGCTAGGCTCACCACACAATTCCATTTTAACCAAAATAATTCAAATCACACAAGCCAAAATATAAACAAACAACATAAGCTAAACAAATCCCAATGGTGTTTACATTCACATGTGAGCTACCAACTGCAACGCGCCTCTACAAAAATATCCCTACGGCTCAGGGAATCGCCCTATAAGATGAAATTTAGTGGGAAGTTTCAGGAAAATATGGCGGATCGTTTGAAGTGATTGCCGGAAAAAGGGCAAATACGCCTATATGACCTTCTTCCGGCAATGTCCTCAATTATCATACAATATAAAAAACATAATAAAAACAAAATAAATTATTAACTAAATATATATAGTTACAGTTAAAATTTCTATCATAGAAATGTAAATATTAAACAACGAGATAAAAATCGGAGAAAATTGCAGAGCAATATAAAACAAAAAAAACCTTTACTCATGTGAGTGGCGGATGTAAGCCGTCTAACCGCCACTCTCATGTCAGAAATTTTTTTATATTATTTTGTAGTTTGTTTATGTATAATTTTAAATTTATATAAGATGTAAATTTTTATCATAAGAATGTTAATAGTAATTACGTATCGTAATTTTATTAACAATATATGTCGTAATAATAGTATTTATTTTGCAAATATTTGGTTTTTAATTGTTATTATAGGTTTTTTATATTTTTTTTTGCTTCTGAAGACGATCAAACTTCTGGCAGTTGAAACGTCAAGTAGAAAACAGCACGAAGAAGGAGTTCGACAAGTGGGCTCGGACGATAGTAATCACCCATTGTTTAAGAGTTTCAACGAACTATATCATATACGCATCAACCGTTGTGCCCTGAAAGGATTACAGAATACAGAAGAAAATGGATCCAACACATCAATAGAACGGAAGAAAGTAGAATACCGAAGATGGCAAAAGATTGCAACGCTAGAGGCAGAAGAAACGTTGGTAGACCTAAGAAAAGGTGGACTGTGGAGTAGGAACAGGCCGCTAAAGCCTAAAACCGTTAAGAAGATGATAATCATGGTGATAGAAACAAAGAAAATATTCAAATCCACATATTTAATTTATGTGATAAACAGCTGTAAGTGTTACAACCAAGTGATAATCAAGAGTCCCATATGCATATGAATTAATATATAAATTACTAACCAACAGTGAACGATAAGTATATTTTAATGATACTGCTGGAATGGCGGCTCGGCTCTTTCTAGAACATGTGACCTCTGGAGCTGCCGTGTATACGGAAACTATTGTCAGGGCTAGTAAAACATTTGTAGAATACATTACAAAATTAGTACATCGTCAGTGTAAATATATTGTGACTATTTATTTCACTGGTATTTAGCGATTTATTACATTGTCATAACATTTCAGTGTCATTACGATACAGGGCTATAGACCAACTATTTTTTACTGAAATATTATTTATTACCTAATGCATATAAAATGATTACAAAATTTAATTTACAGACAACAGATCTTTCTAAAGCCAACGCAATGGTGCAGTTGTTTACTAAATAAACAATGGTTCACAACGACGAGCAAGAAGCCAAGCCTAGTAATTTTACGTAATTGAAACAGCATCATTAAAATTTTGCTAATTAGTGCGTTGTATAGAATTGATGTCGGTGAATAGAAAAAACAAAAAGTATAAAAGATAATTGAAATAAAAAAAAACATGACGTGCATGCTGGAGTGTCTTTCATTTGTTACATTTGGCTCCCCAATAACAAGAACAGTTTTTATTATTTCGCTCTATATAAAGCTATAATAAACTGACTAATTGTGGGCTCCACACTTGGTAGAGCATGTAACCTCTGAGGTTGCCGTATCTATGGAAACTATTGTCAATTGTAGTAAACATTTGTAGAACTGTACCAACTATTTAATTTTTACATTTAAACTTTGCTATGGTCAAGTTCATTTAAAAAACCATTTATATATTATGCAGATTAAAAAATACATTAAAACGCATAACCAGTTTTGTATGTTTCCAAGGGAACTGTTGTTATAATATTCTTCAAACTATTTAATGTATAGTGTTATTACTTTTATTAAGAATTTTGTTAAAGATAAATACATCGGCTTCAAATCGCTTAGAGACAAAAACCTCCAGGACTTACAGACTCTTTACAATGACGCTTCTTGTATGCCAGTCAGTGATGCAGTGGTAACTAACGCTGGCTTTCCCATAGCGTTTTGCTTCCGTAGTAACTTTATTGTGGTTTTAAGATTATACACTTTACTAGCTGTTACCCGCGGTTTCACACGCGAATATTTGACTTTTAATAAGTATTTTAATATAATATTTATTGTCTATGTCTATATGGCGTTCTGTCAGCTCGTATAACAAATTTGTACTCATTAGTCAACTGCTCTCCAAAGCTGTTTTGAGCACTACTTGTACTAAATTATTATGTTGGTGCAACAGGCTTTGAAGATTTAAAAGTTCCCGTTTATAAAGCCTTTGGAGATATTTATGAAGTACCCGCTAACTCAATAACGTTAGGTTCTTTATATTAGTGTTACCGTGTTATAAGGATTGTATATCACATTAAAAATTATGTTTTCCTCAACCATGGCTTTTATTTATTTCAGCCAAAAACCAAAAACCGTTGTCACCTAACCTCACAAATGAAAACAATACGTATTTTTACTTTCCATTATGAAATATGACAGTTTTATAATTAGCACACTTCTTCTTTTCCACATCTTAATATATCAATACAATCGCATATTATTAAATATACGACATCGAAGATGTACTGCAGGAACGGATAAAGGTACAGTTCCGATGCCGCTAAATAGGTTTTGTTTATTTACTATTGTAATAGTTATATAGATAATATTTATAATTATATACTTAATAGGTAATAATAATATTTACTATTGTATAGGTTTTGTTCGTTTTGTCACTATGGTAATAATTCTGGTTTCCATGGTTTGACACCTTTGTAGGCGTCAACAAAAGGGTATAATTTAAAGGGACTAAATCGTGTGAACGGGGAAGAATATCAGATACCAAGTTAGGCAGTGTTCTTCGTCGTCTTTCAAAGTTTACCTGAGCTAAATTTAGTGGCAATCGGTGTAACGGTGTAGATTTGTATTCAGTACAAAGAAATCCTCAGACTTTGAGTTTTATATAAATAGATTCACGAGAAGATGAAATGTGTTTGTTTAAAGTATTTAATGTATATGATTTATCAAGACTGGAGGCTGAGGTCTGAATAGAAAGAAATTATAAATTTTTTTTGAAAAGTGATCAATTAATTTATTGTTAAATAAACTTTAAACGTAAAAAGTTAATTAAATGCACTTTTTATATACCATGAAATAAGTCAAATTGTCTGTGGTTTTAAGTTATTTCATTAGAAGTTTGTCACATTACAAATAGTCTATACTTTTTATAGAACTGTTGCCTTAATGTTTTTGTAAATAATTAAAACTATACTGTCAACACTTGGATTCTATAATAATTTATACTTAATTATAATAATATAATTGTAATATCATCTTAGATTAATACTACTAAGAATTAGCTTAAAGAAAAGCCGCTTATTTAAAGTCTGAAAATAAATTCCTGAAAACGCTAGAATTTATAGACACTTAAAAACAATTCCTTTTGTTTTCCAGTATCCGATAGGCCAACTATTATTAACTTTTCAATAGCATTCCGTTTCCATAGTAACTGTGTGCTTATCTATAGATTATATGTTTTCTTTATAAGGAACTGAAAGATTTTAAGCTAAAATATATTGCAATGAATCACAGGATCCTGATAAGCGGGGCAAGCTCATATAATACACAGACTAGGAACATTCATGTTTAAATTGGTAGGTTGTTAGATTTGGTTACGATATCAGTTGTATTTTAGTAAGGATAAGGATTTAAGTTTAGTAAAACTGTGTATTATTTATTTATTGTTTATTCATGTACTGTGTTTGTGGAAATGTGCGCGCGTGCGCGAGTGGTAAACGTTTCCCTGGCTGTGCGTGAATAAATTATCGTTGTGTTGTGACATTGAACTGAACATAGACATATGTATTCGCTACAATCCCTGTATATTTCTGGCTATTATTTGACATTCATATATGATATTATTAAAGTATGCAGTTATGCATGAGATAAGGGTATTCTGATTACCGCTATGCATGCTCTTACAAAGTTAATGCACTTTACAGCATGAAAAGTTGCATGTCATGGTATATGTAACCATGTGACTTCCTTCCACCAATAAAATGCTGGAAGGTGGTCGGAAATTTTCTGAAGCCTGTTGTTGCACAGGCAGTTCTTCTCAGCCAGCTACCGCGAACGGGACGTGCAATTCTTGTTCAAGATTCTGTCGCTTGCAAGAATTTGTAAAGACTATTCGTCGATAGTAACGCGTGTGAGGACTCAGAGTTATTCGTGTTTTACAACTACACACAATATTATTATTACAGCATTGTGTGCATAATTACGAGAGTTCTTCTCTACCATCTATCACGATCGGGTAGTACAGTTCTTGTTCAAGATTCTGTCGCTTGCAAGAATCTGTAAAGGCTATTCGGCGATACTAACGCGTGTGAAAACTCAGAACAGTTGATTATTACCTCTTTGCACACGGCATTGTTACTAAAGCATTACGTGTGTAATAAGTGAGTGTGAACTGTATCACTGTGTGAGATTTACTGCAGTGTCAGTAAAATTTAATAATTACTTAATAGTAAGTTGTATCATCAAGAAGTTTCCGCGTTAGTGGAAGATTTCCGCATAGGGTGGTCTGCTGATCGCGGTAGACCCTGTGATTCGCGTGAACACTTGAAGAGTCCGGAGTGGTATAAGTTCAATATACCGTTGTTCTATTAAACTCATTGTTACCTGAGATACTTGTTAGCTATAAACTCTATATTAATTAAACGAATATTAAGATCCGTAGAATCGTTGTGGTGTGCGAAGCGTCAGAGTCATCGTGGGAATTACAGGACACCAGCCCAGCTGTTACAGGACACCAGCCCAGCTGAAAGCTTTTCAGGGTGAACCGTCTATCATCTATAAGCCACGCCTGACGACCCGACAACGCAGCAAAGCCCCTCCCTTCTTTTCAGCAACATCATCGTGGGAATTTTCACTTATGTAACGTATCGCATCATGTGTATGAACAGTATTTAACACTTTAAAAGACTCTATATCAAACACTACCATTATTATTATACTTATCAAATATACCATATAAACAATTACATATGTCTTGTGCAATAAATAATCTTAAACCCTCCAATATAGACTTTTAATTTAAGATACACATACTACCATATCCTATGCGCCAATAGTTTAGTAATTTGTGTTGTCGCATAGTGATATTTGGCGCTTAGGAACGTCGGGCACGTAAAATAGCGGTAATTTTACGCTATTCTATATAGGTCTATGAGTATAAAATTTGTTGGTAAAATCTGACGTATAATTATAATTAATGTAATATTTGTATGTGTATGGTTCATATGAAAATCTGAGGTTATAATTTATCAATTGTGCATATTCTCTTGTGTGTCGTATATGAACAAATTTTATCAGTATGTTGGAGGTAGATTATTAGTTGTTGTGTGTTAGATAAGGTTTATTTACATTTTGATATTTTGAACTGCTTTCTGTGTGCGTATAAACTGATTACACTACGTTAATAATCTTGTAGTAATAATAGTTTTCTTAGTGTATAAATCAGTAAATTTAAATTTATTAAATTTTAAATTGAATTTTGATCACTATGGCGGAGTCAAAAGGGATAGAGAATGCTTTAGCGGCCATATTAGCGAAGATGGAAACCGATAAAGAGGAGATGAAGGCGTGTGTACAGAAAATTTCAGAAGAAAATAAAGCCAGTCAAGCCGGTATACAGAAACTGTCAGTAGAAGTCGAGAAAATCACTCCATGACGAGAACAAAAAATTATACGCGGCCGTGCAGGAACAATCTAAACGAAGCAAACAAATGTTAGATGCTGCGGAAAAGCGAATTAGCGAGACAGTGGAAGCTATCAAAGCTAATATAGAGGCGAGTTTGGAAGTTAATAATTCACGGGTTAGTGAATGTGAAGCGAAACTCTCTGGAATTGAAAAGAAAGTAGGACAACACACATCCACGGTGAATGAATTAGTGGCAGAGCAAGACCTGCGTATCCAAAAGCTGCAACATCAAATGTCACGGCTACAAAATACCTCGTCACCACTAAACTGTACCACGTATGTCTATAAGACCTTGGATGATGTCAATTCGCAGCTAAAGTTCTTTGGACGTGAGAACGAAAACCCCATGAATTTCATTAAGGTTTGCCAGCGGGATCTGGAGGCGATTTGTGACAATTTAAGTGAGGCTGATAAAATTAATTTCATAGTGCGGCGACTTAAGGGTACTGCTGCGGAGTGGTTCGCTGTTGTCCAAGATAAGATCAACACGTATGAAGACCTGGTAAGACATTTCAGGGCTAGATACTGGAATGAGGAGATCCAGAGGAAGATCCGTGTACAGCTGGAGTTTGGAAAATATTCTAGTACCAAAGGTTCTAAAGAATCATATGTGATTCAGTTGATATCAAGAGCTAAATATCTAGAACCTAACTTAACTGAACCTGACATAGTAAATAAACTTGCACACTATTTTGGACGTGGCATACAGGTGGCCGTCCTTACGCAAGGGGTTAAGTCGTTGGAAGAGCTACTCATATTGCTTACAAAATGGGAAGGTATTGACAACCCGAATAACGGTGGTAACAATAATGAAACACCGCGTAAAAATTTTCAATATCAACCCCAAACAAAGCAAACACAGTCACCACCACAACAACAACAACAATATAAAATACCAAATAGAAATACCAATCAGAAATTTAATACCAATAAAGTAGCAGTAGTGGCGGAAGATGATTCCGATGTAGAGCAGTCAAAACACGTGTAAGGCTGCACGGCGTGAGTCCGTGAAACAAAGTAACTAATACACATAAAGGTATGAATGAAATGTCAAAAACCCGTTGTAACAGTAAAAAGCATTTCAATCAATCAAATGTGAAAAATGTTAGTTATAAGAATAAATTTGTGGTGTCTGGCCTATATCCTGCAGAAATTAGAGATAGTTTAATTTGCAATAATAATAATAATGAAGATGAGAAAATTATTAGTATGGAAAATGACACTGACCTCATTGTCAATGCGAAAATTAACGGGTGTGTCGGTGAGGTTTTGTTCGACAGCGGCGCAGAGATCTCGTTAATGGATGAGCGGTTCCTAGAGAGGCACAAGAAACACTTTAAAAAAATCCCGATTCTGCCAGTAAATCACAAAACCATAAAATCAGCGACGGGTGAATCACAGATGGTTGACCGTCAAGCACTTATAACAATATCCATTCAGGGAATGGAAATAGAAATCACTGTACTTATTATTAAAAAACTTGTGTATTATATTTTGGGAGTGGATGCATTAAATAAACTGCACGCGACTATTGATTTCCCTAACAAAATATTGAAATGTACGGTTAATAATAGTAGACACGATATCAGATTAGGACGCAGGAGGGGTAAGACGGGATCTGTATGTGAACCGACTACATTAGCCCGCCCATCTGTTCAACTTGCTGATAAGATAACGCATAACCTGCGGACACACAGCAGGCAAATAACGAGCAGCGAGCAAGATAAACTGCAACGTGTGCTTGATAAATTCGGATCGGTGTTTTCAAATAAACCTACCACAACAAACGTATATGAGCACAACATTCAAGTCACTGATGAGAATAAATTTGTGCGGAAGACTTACCCCATCCCCTTACACTATCAACAACAGGTTGATGCGGAAGTTAAGAATATGCTTGAGAATGGCGTGATAGAACGCACCGATAGCAATTTTCTTAACCCTATGGTGGTTGTTAAAAAAAAAATAACGACATTCGATTATGTCTCGACATGAGAAATCTTAATTCTATTACAAAAAAATGCTTCTACTGTGCTCCGAATGCGGAGAACCAATTCATTAAATGCCAAAGGGTTAAATACATGTCTCGCCTCGATCTCAAAAGTGGATTCTGGCAGATCCCCCTTGCTAAAGAATCAAGAAAGTACACAGCATTTCTGTATCGCAATAAATGCTACCAGTTCAAAGTAGTTCCCTTTGGATTAGTTACACGTTTAGCGGCCATGGTCAGGTGTTTGGAATTAGCTTTGGGTCCCGAGGTGGAAGATTTTGTCAGCATATTTGTTGATGATATTTTGATTATATCAAAATCTTTAAGGAACATCTCGAACATCTCGACATTGTATTTCGGAAATTGCAAGACGCTAACCTGACCCTCAACCTTGAAAAATGCGAGTTTGGAAAATCGCAAATTAAGTTTTTAGGACATATAATTTCAGCGGAGGGTATAACAACGGATCCGGAAAAAATACGTGCAATCATGGAGTTCCCAAACCCCACAAAACCTAGGGATATCAGAGCGTTCCTCGGATTGACTGGTTACTTCCGACGTTTTACTCCAGAATATTCTGGAACAATTGAGCCGTTATTGGAACTGCTTCGTAAGGGTACTAAATGGAGATGGGAGGAGCGTCATCAGCATGCATTCGACGCGACTAAAAATTTGTACAGCAGAAACCTGCACGTGTTCCATCCTGAGAAAGAGGGCACGTATGTCTTGAATTGCGATGCCTCAGATTATGCCATCGGGGGTGTACTCTACCAACGGAATGAGAAGGGTGAGCACAAGGTAATTGCCCACAGCAGTAGGTCACTAAAAGGGGCCGAACGCAACTATTTCACATCGGAGAAAGAAATATTGGCTATTAAATATACTGCATCAGCAAATTTCGTTATATTACCTGGTTGGACAACATTTCGAAATCCTTTCGGACAACCAGGCCTTATCGTTCATGCTGCGCTGCAAGTTGGCTGACGCTCGCATATCCCGTTGGATCATGGCCAACCAGGAGTATGACTTCACAATTAAGTACTGTAAGGCAAGCGAGAACAAAACAGCTGACACGTTAAGCCGATACCCTCCGATGATGGAAGAGCGTCATACGTCAAATAACCAGGAAGTACAAATTCTAGCTGTCAAATATAAAATAGAAGACAGTCTTAAAAATAAGTTAAAAAATATTGGTATGGAACAGCAACGGGACACCAAATTGAACCAGATCTGTGACGCGATCCGGATCCAAGAAAACCCCAAGTACAGAATATATAAAAATGTATTGTATAAAATTGTCAATGGCTGATGGAAGATTATGGTGCCTGACGCGATGGTGGAAGACCTCACCTGGATGTGTCATGAGAGTCTGGCCCATGCGGGGCCTTATAAATGTTACCTGGCAATGCGGGAGGATTTTGTGTAGCTAAATATGACCAGGAAAATAAAGGCCATACTCCGCACATGCCACGTCTGCCAGACAGCGAAGTATCCAAACCAACATACCCAGGTAGAAATGGGTAACATTGTAGCACGAAATAAAAATGACCTTGTCTGCATTGACTTTTTAGGTCCACTTCCGCGGGCGGCGCGTGGAATGAAGAACCTTGTGGTTTTTACGGATGCATTTACCAAACATGTTAGCCTGTACGCTATTGGTAGACCAAAAACATCGGCGGTCGTAAACATTATACTAAATAGATACATGCCGAAAAATGGTGCCATAAGGAAGATACTATCAGATCAGGGTAAGCAATTTACGAACACCAAGTGGCACTCCGAGCTTGAGAAACACGGTGTTCAGACTGTCCTGACGGCGATCCGGAGACCGCAAGGTAACTTGGCCGAACGCGTCAATAAGGAATTGGGACGATTATTCCGGACATACTGTAATACTAACCAGAGTAAATGGCCGGAATTCCTGGATTTTTTTTGAATCAGCTATAAATGGGAATTATAATTCAAATACTGGATATACCCCAAATGAACTCCAAACCGGAGAAATGCCAGGCCGGGTCTGGGAAAAGCACATTGAAAGGATAGCGACGCAGAATATGCCAATACCAGTCGAGATAAAGAAACTCGAGGCGAGAAGACGCATTAAAAAGTGCGCAGAGGAGCGCACGGAAAAATTTAATGCTGAACATAAGCTGGTGAAGTTCAAGACTGGAGAGAGAGTGCTTTTACGAGCATTGAGTGTTGGTAGAAGGGAGGACAACACAGCCGCGAAGTCTTTTAGACTTTATAATGGTCCTTATACCCTATCGGAGCAGGTTGGAAAAAATACATTTATATTAACCAACCCAAATACCAACTGTGCGATTGGTAAGTTCCATGCTTCCTCACTGAGAAAATATTATACAAAGGATCCATAAATCACCATAAATAAATGTCAGGATATAGGGCGTAAGAATGTGTATCTATTTAAATATGTCAGTTCAGGTTTAAATGTTATATGTAAGATGACTCTGTGAATGAGCGATAATCTAGTTAAGATAAGGAATGCAGTCTGTTGTACTTTGTGACCCTGCGTAATTTTGTTATCTGCTTGTCAAGAACATGTGTATTTGTTTTGGTTTTAAGGTTACCACGTGTCTTTGGTTTGTTGCTTCTGTAAAGTTGACAGTAATGAAATGTTAGTATTGCTATGAGGATGTTTATTTGATTTTTGGTTTTAGGGTATTAGTATTATTGTTTCAGGATTAGGAAATTGTTTTGGTATATCAAGAAAAACAAAAAAAAATTTTTATTTTTTTTTAGTCAACTAAAAAAAAATATTTTTTTTTATGCAGGAAGGGGTTAATCCTGCAATGAATCACAGGATCCTGATAAGCGGGGCAAGCTCATATAATACACAGACTAGGAACAATCATGTTTAAATTGGTAGGTTGTTAGATTTGGTTATGATATCAGTTGTATTTTAGTAAGGATAAGGATTTAAGTTTAGTAAAACTGTGTATTATTTATTTATTGTTTATTCATGTACTGTGTTTGTGGAAATGTGCGCGCGTGTGTGAGTGGTAAACGTTTCCCTGGCTGTGCGTGAATAAATTATCGTTGTGTTGTGACATTGAACTGAACATAGACATATGTATTCGCTACAATCCCTGTATATTTCTGGCTATTATTTGACATTCATATGTGATATTATTAAAGTATGCAGTTATGCATGAGATAAGGGTATTCTGATTACCTCTATGCATGCTCTTACAAAGTTAATGCACTTTACAGCATGAAAAGTTGCATGTCATGGTATATGTAACCATGTGACTTCCTTCCACCAATAAAATGCTGGAAGGTGGTTGGAAATTTTCTGAAGCCTGTTGTTGCACAGGCAGTTCTTCTCAGCCAGCTACCGCGAACGGGACGTGCAATTCTTGTTCAAGATTCTGTCGCTTGCAAGAATTTGTAAAGACTATTCGTCGATAGTAACGCGTGTGAAGACTCAGAGTTATTCGTGTTTTACAACTACACACAATATTATTATTACAGCATTGTGTGCATAATTACGAGAGTTCTTCTCTACCATCTATCACGATCGGGTCGTACAGTTCTTGTTCAAGATTCTGTCGCTTGCAAGAATCTGTAAAGACTATTCGGCGATAGTAACGCGTGTGAAAACTCAGAACAGTTGATTATTACCTCTTTGCACACGGCATTGTTACTAAAGCATTACGTGTGTAATAAATGAGTGTGAACTGTATCACTGTGTGAGATTTACTGCAGTGTAGTAAAATTTAATAATTACTTAATAGTAAGTTGTATCATCAAGAAGTTTCCGCGTTAGTGGAAGATTTCCGCATAGGGTGGTCTGCTGATCGCGGTAGACCCTGTGATTCGCGTGAACACTTGAAGAGTCCGGAGTGGTATAAGTTCAATATACCGTTGTTCTATTAAACTCACTGTTACCTGAGATACTTGTTAGCTATAAACTCTATATTAATTAAACGAATATTAAGATCCGTAGAATCGTTGTGGTGTGCGAAGCGTCAGAGTCATCGTGGGAATTACAGGACACCAGCCCAGCTGTTACAGGACACCAGCCCAGCTGAAAGCGTTTCAGGGTGAACCGTCTATCATCTATAAGCCACGCCTGACGACCCAACAACGCAGCAAAACCCCTCCCTTCTTTTCAGCAACATCATCGTGGGAATCTTCACTTATGTAACGTATCGCATCATGTGTATGAACAGTATTTAACACTTTAAAAGACTCTATATCAAACACTACCATTATTATTATACTTATCAAATATACCATATAAACAATTACATATGTCTTGTGCAATAAATAATCTTAAACCTACAATATAGACTTTTAATTTAAGATACACATACTACCATATCCTATGCGCCAATAGTTTAGTAATTTGTGTTGTCGCAATATATATGAAAGGATTTGTCGTTAGGTGTTCTTATAATACATTATATCTTTCAGAAATCGACTAAACATTAATGAACAAATAAAGTATATGACATAAATAATTATTTAATTGTTTTATTTCAACATTAGTTAAAGTGTATTGTGTTTACTGGAGTATGTATAATAATAATTCTTTCACCAGTGGTCTACGTGTTTAATTAAAAAGTATACTGCTGCGACGGTCGTTGTATGCTACAGTGGAAAATAGCATAAAATACACCAAAGAAATCACTAATATCCAGCTTTAATTATCACAATTAATAATTTGTGATCAACAAAATACTCTCTTACAACAATTCAAGTAAAATTTGTCCACACGCAATAGTAATGTCAACTGTAAAGAATTCCGCACTAATTATAACACAACAACATTATGCCGCACTTGTGTAATCGCCAGTTGATCCGCGCTAAGGAAATCGCTCAACACAACTGAACTGGCAAGCCGGCTTTATGTACTTAGCGCTCGTGTTCTAGAAGCTTTCAATCCTTACTGACGCTAATGCGTATTTCAAGTGTGCTCTTGAAGAACCTGGAACATACAAGAACGCGGCCTTGACTGAGGCAATACCTGTACTACTAGCGGTGAGCAGACGAGTTGAAGGACGCTCTAGGCTTTTCTAGGCGGTTCGATACAGTTTTCGTTACAATATTTTATTCGTGAATGATTTACACGTACTCCAACAATAAACGATGTTTTAGAATTACCGGTGTGAAATTTTATTGTAACACTGCAAAGTATTGTAAACATGAGACAGCAATTTAAACACGAGACATATTAATAAACACAAATAAAATTGCTTATTATTCATTAATTTATATATTTGGCAATTCATCACTGTAAGCAGAAGGTAACATATTTAACTATAACTACAGTAACCATCGTAAATGACCCGTTGCATTCGTAGACTCACACGGCCGTCGGAGTCAATGTTATTAAAATTCATTCCCGGGCTGTTTGGCCTTGGTCCATTGTTTTTTACTAAAAGAGACGTTTCGACAGTACCATCGACTGCCGTCATCAGTGTCGAAAAATTCGAACCACGAATTACCTTAACCACAGTACTGTGGTCTCTAACGTGTACCACCCTACGTCGGTAGAGTTTGAATTTTTTACACTGATGATGGCAGATGCTACTGTCGAAATGTCTGTTTTAGTAAGAAACAATGGACCAAGGCCAAACAGTCCGGGAATGAATTTTAGTGACCCGTTGGCTTCTTTATTAAATATTAACACAGCGTCTATTCTTTTGTAATCAATTGGTAACAGGTGTCACATGAACAGTAGCTCTCATTTTTTATCACCTTGCGCGCGACTCTCTACAGCTTACTGTTGGAATTCCTATTTCTCGAAACGTCAGCTTCTCCATCTTCTTTACTCACTTTGTTACTCACAATTTCTTCGCAATAATTAATTTTTATGCGCTGTTTTTCCCTCAGATATGATCAATTTATCTATCTTCCCTTATATCGAGAACAAAAATAGGAAAGAATTTATCACCAGGGCTTCAAGTGACCAAAGGTTTACGCCAGGGATGTTGTCTATCACCAAGGATTTTCAAAATTTATACGGAGAAAGCAATAGACATTTGTATAAAATGTGCAGGAACATGGGGATTCCACTTGATGGTGATACTGTTTATTCATTACAGTTTGCTGATGACCAATTACTTTTGTTTCAAAACCAAAACCAAAATATTTAAAACCATTGTTATAAGTATCATGACTTATGGCTCAGAAGTTTGGACTACTAGTAAACACACAAGAACAAAATTAATGACAGCAGAGATGGATTTTTGGAGACGTTCGACAAGAGTGTCCAGACGTGAGACAATTAGAAATTAAGACAGTAAGGACAGAAATTTCAATTGTTGATTTTATCCAGACAAAAAATTACAATGGTATGGACACACGTAAAGAATGGCACAGGAAAGATTGTCAAGGAGAGTTATGGAATGGACCTCGCCAGGAAGAAGGGAAAGAGAAAGACCACCTATCACCTGGATAGAAGAAATTCAGACTATATTGAGGGAACGAGAAATTGAAGATCTTTGGATGGACAAGCAACAGCGGAAGATGAGAATTCAATCTCTTCTGTAATCTTTGGTTTCGGAAAATGTGTAAACATTGTATAGCCGAAAAATAATAAAATAATTCCCTTTTTTAATATACATTTATTTACTTATACATATTATTAATAAATACATTTATTACTCTTAAATACATAACTATATTATCGCTTATAACTTTGCCTCACCCTTATAGTTTTTTCTAACCGTTCATCAAACGTTTTCTTGTCGTCTTCATTCTTCTGTAAGCATGTTTTTGAGTCATGACAAGACATGTTTTTGACAGCATTCAAGACATTATAGCCATCTAGCAAAAACCATTTCTGAACCAATGTTTACTGTTAGCAGTTAGAAACTTTTACAATTTCTTTAAAATTCCCCTTCTGAATATTATCCTGCACCTTATCCAGCTTCTAGTCTTCCTATATCAACAAGTGTAATTCCTTAAATCCAAAGAAACCCAGTAATACTTCTTCCTCTTAGTCTTTGTATTGCGCAATTCATGTTTGAAATTGTATGTTTTGTGAAAGAATGAATAACTTATAGTGTCTAAATTCAGTATATTAATTTAAATTACTAAACAAAAAATTAACGCCATTATATTTGTGATTTGTTTGTAAAAATGATACTTGTAATACACAAGCGAACTTGTTACAAAATTTGAATCAAGTATTACAGTTAAAACGTAATAAATGTATTTTTACAGTACAAAATGTCTTTTATAGCAACACGTCAGGATTAAAAATTCTTCTCACTTACTGTTTCTTATTTGCGTCTTCCAGGCTTAGGCTGTATTGTATGTTTTGGGTTCATAGCCGTCTCTACATTCTCGTTGACTGATATAATTTGTTCTCTTCTGGTTAACTGTTCACGCCCAGCTTCGGAATACTTTCGGGAGGCCATTCTCCCACTTCTGCGTGTAGCAACGTTTTTTATTTTTTTTTTATTTCATTTTTTTCTGAATGACGTAACAACGATAACTCCTCATACCCATTTCCACTTTGACAATATAGCACGATTTTCGTCTATTCCACACCAGGACGTATTCCTGTATATAGTGAGAAACAACATAAACCTTGCCATTACAATCGACAATTGGTTGTATATTTATTTATTCTCGAATAATTTACCTACAATTCTATTTTCATCATCATCATCATCTTCAAGTATTAAACCAAGGATGGTTTGTTCCGGTCTCAAACAGGCAAAGATTAGAGCCGGTCACTTCATCGGACATCCCACACGCCTCCGTCCCCTCGGCTTATCCGTCCGGCCTATCCTTATTTGAGACAATTTAGTAGTGCATATATTCTCTGGATATGTTACTAGCATATCGCTGGGTAAGACGTATGGTAGGGCTGCCATCTTCATGCTTAACGTCTAGCCCGATTTTCTGTCTGGGTGTTCTCCCATAAACTGGCTCTCTTACCAGACTAAAGAGACCAGTTTTTCCTGTTGAGATGTCCATACGGATCTTTTATTTGGTGGTTTCTCCTTGCCTCCCACATTCCCCGTCGTTGACCGATGAAAGGTCATCCGTCTTTAGGGGCTATTTCTCATCCCAAGGGTAAGAGGGCAAGTAGAGAAGGGACAGCTTATACCAGCCGTCACTCGGTCTCCAGACCCGCGTTTGCCACCTGTAAGTGTTACCCATCCTCCACAACTTTGAGGTGTGGCTGGTTATTTCTCGTCATCAAGGAGTGAGCTCATAAGGCATTACTCATCCTCTCCAGTACTTTGGGAGATCCTAAATCTATTTTCCTTAGTAAATCTGTTTTATTAAATAAAAACTTATACTTCGTTCTTTCTAACTGTCTCGTATCACTTGTTCTTAGTGCCCAGCATTGGAAACCATAGTAGGAATAGCCGTCCACTGTAGAATGAGAATAGGAAGTCTTTTCTGGACCAAACACTGATGCCGTCGGACAAGAAGAAGATAGCATACCCTCCCGCTACGGTCTTTGAGGAGAATCTTATCTGCCTATTTTATAAACAAGCATATAGCCTACATAATCACTCTTACAATGCTGACACATGTAATGACTTATCGTCTCACGGCGCTGACACAATCGTTGTCACGAATAACGTCATTGTGTGAGTTCGTGTGGTAGGATTAATCCTGTGAAGGCCCTTGTCTTTGTTTGTATGTGTAATGCGGGAGGGGAGTATTTGGGTGGCTGGGTAGTAGTTGTGACGGACGATTGCTAAGACGACTTATATGATAATTGATAACATCCAAATGTGAATAAATACTTTACGAGATTTAAATCTTTAACATAATTATTATATGATACTGAGAGTAGTAGGATTAGGTTAACAGAACGTGTACTAATATTTTAAGACATAATATGTAATTTAAAATATAATACTTAAAACAAAAACTAACATATATAAATCTCTGAAAGTGTATGAAGAGAAGTGTACAAATAAATTCTGAAGTAAAAGATGGTAAACCAAAAATAGAAACAAAATGTGCGCAGTTTTATAATAAACAAAAGTTTTACATTGCACTGTAAGAACATAAAGTAGGTGAAGAACAGTGAGCTTGAGAGAAACACGGAAGCCATTAATCAAAACTTTGCTGTACTAGAAAAAGGCAGCCTTTTCTGCAATACTTTGTACACACAGATGACATACAATATATGAGACAATGTTTACTGTACACACATATTTTCTTCTCTAAACGTAACTTGGTGCTCAAGTTAAAAAAATCTCAAAGCATGACACTGAAGGAATGCACCTTAATACTTGCGTGGATCTCACCTCGGCTACTGTTAGCCAGTGAAATACTTTGTACTAATGTTACTGACGTTACTCAACGATGTATTGCCGAAATAAATAAGAAATTAATAATTTAGGAGAGTGACAGAGGTTTCTAGTATAACTGATAGACACAAGGCAATTAGATAGGTACGGGCGCATGGAAAGCTTAACAGACGACAGGTGGACCAGAAATTTGAAGTAATTGCCAAACAACAGAAATAGGAATAAGGCCATACAAACAAGAGAAAAGGACATACTTTTATGGGGAGATGAAGTGTGGATACTGATGAAGAGCCAGTGTAATCTCTAGACAGAACAAAGAGGTGAGCTGGAACATCTCACAGTCTAATCACATTTGTTTATATCGCCCGCAAGAATTGTGTTCCAGTAATTTTGTTTCAAAGTTAATTCTCAAGAAAGTAAAGTAAAATGAAGTTCTATAAGATTATGGCAGTCTCCACTCTTGTATACGGTTCCGAAGCATGGATATTATTAAAAAAATTCATAAACAAGCTGCACATATGAATTTATTGAGATACGTAAGGTGATGTATACGAAACGATAGTATTAGAAACATGAATTCATGTGAATTAAAAACAATTCATGTGATAAGACATGAATTGAGTATATTCTCTGTAAACGCAAGAATCGAGGAATGTGAAATGAGATGGATTGAACGTATAGGTAGGATGGAAGCGGAAAGGCTAGCTCAACAAATTTTACAATATATGCCTAAAGAAAAAAGAGATATGGGAAGACGACGCAAAAAATGGCTTGAAAATAGAGACCGAAAGACCAAAACCATGGTCTTTAAAGGTAAATATACAGTGAAGATTAATATAGTTATTAACAAGCATTTTAGAGCAAGTGAGCCTTTTCAGATATCTTAGCTGCGCAGTAAGCTATTGATCTGAATATGATATAAATGAGAAGATACATTAGAATATTTGTGGTAAGATGTATATCAATCTTAGAAATAAAAAAAAAACAGCACAAGGAATAAATTTTATAACACAACTACAATACCCACATTGATTTATGCGAGTGAGGGCATGAAAAAAAAGGAAAGCGGTAAGATTCAAGTGCTGAAAAGATAAAATAAGGAATGAAGATATCAGAGCAGAACTCAAAGTAAAGGATATAAATACAATTATTTCAATTTAAAGAAGACAATGGTGGGATCATCTGCAAAGGATGACAGAGGATCAATTGGCGAAAGCGGCACTGAACAGACGCATTGGTAGAAAAGACGTGGGTCGCCCAAGGATGAGATGGTTACCGGAACAGGGTTTGTATAACCTAGTCCTTGAAGAGAAGAAGAAGAAGAAGAAGAAGAAGAAGAAGAAGAAGAAGAAGAAGAAGAAGAAGAAGAAGAACCAAACTGACAATGTGGATGGGACCTTAGATTAATCTTTCTTTTTATTTGTGTCACTGCATTAATTTCTGACCGGGAAGAGCGTTCGGAGGGAGTAGTGGCTTAAGAAGAGATGGTTGTGACGTAAGTGGGTTTGTGGGTTTGCTAATGAGCAAACTACTCCCAACCTGCAAATAATAGTACGTCTCTGCGTTGTTCCGTTTTATGAGGCTACACCCTATCTATCACGTAAAATACAATGTAATGCACTATTACAAGTGTTACGTCCGACATAGAAATCGATTTGTCAGATAATGGTGACGGCATTTACAGACTAAAAAGGCATAAATTGTTAGACTTACAATTTAGGTTCAACGTATAATGCGTACTCTATATTATCTGTATTGTAATGTCTGTGTTATCTGTTCTGTAATATCTGTATCTTTTGTGTCTATGTCAACATTAAGTGTTAGTGTCAACCAGCATATCTGCTTTATGGGCGCAGTGTTTAACATTTTGAGATTATTGTATAATGCCAGCAGGAAGTGGAAGTGACTTTTGTTCATTTGTTTCCATGTTTTTTGTCATTTAGTCTTGTTCAATCTGTTAACAAAAACAAGAAGAGCTGTCAATGGTCAGCTCTTTATAAGCATGTATGCGTTTCTCAGTCAGTTTGCTTAGTTGAACAGATTACAAATCTGCAGTAAATTGAAAAAAATTTAAGCCTAATATAAACGTTTCTAATTTCGCATAATTTTAAACACGTTCCTACTTTATTTTGTAACAGAATTTTACTCGTATCTTTCCAACGTTCAGTCTACTGTAAAAAGAGAAGTTTGATAATAAATTCAAAAAATATTAGAAGTCAGGGATAGCAGAACGATACCTTTAAAATAAGTTACGTTTCAACACGATGTAAACGGCAAGCTGTGCACATCTGTCAGAACACAGGAATTAATAATGTTACAGCAAATCCTTGCTGTCTGATAAGTGACCTTTGTTTGAGTTTATGTCGTGTTCACAAGATTCTCACACCTGTGATTACGCTGTATTGTGTTGTATGTGACCTGAGGAAAAAGTGTGAATAGACCCTCGATTGGCTGCATCGGCAAGAAATAGCGAGTTGTATAACTACGCTCATGTCGGTGTTATAATCTGTAGGAGGTTTATATGTACTGTACGACTCAAATACAGACAGTTAAAAAGAAAACAGTTTTGATTTCAGCGAACATTCGGAAGTACATTAAGTAAGTTGGCTTAATAATCGTGCTAACCTATTGTAACAGCTGTCTCACCGATCGTCGTATGGTACAGTGGAAAACAAATTATTCAACAAGATTATACTAGTACAATAATTCAAGTTAATTTGTCTACACCAATAATAATATAAACTAATACAGTCCCGCACAATTATAACACAATAACACTTCGCCACAATACTTCGAACTTCACTTGAATAAATCGCCACTTGAACTGAACTGAACCGACCGTCGCTGTATGGTTATATTTATACTGAAGTGCCCGCTGAGATGCCAGAATCATCTGTCATTTTTTTGATGACATGTTAAACAGGCGCTCTCGAATCCACTAGAAACAGCGTCACTGTCTAACCTTGAACACATTACCCGACTGCTGCGGTGTGGAATAGCCTCGATTGTTGACGCATGATAAGTGTCTTTCATCACAAAGCAGCAATATGTACGCAGAAAAACATTACTGCTGGATTCTGCTGGGATAGCCGAGAAAAGAGTAAAAACAACGCACTCCATTGTTCGAGAATGTTCCGTGGCGTAACAGTTTAAGAAGTGATCGATTTAATATAAGCCTTATTGATAGCTAATTTTTTATGTTAAATTTAACATTATTTAAACCAAGATTGTAGACCCGGAAAAAACAACTTTTACGCTTTATGACTTGTCGGCATGTGCCGCATTTTGATTTTTGTATTTTACAGAAAATTACTGTTCATGCCGTAATACACGTACGGTACTTTAATTTAGCGACTTTGTGATTAGTTTTATCGTTCTAATGAATTTCTGTAAATCCTATGAGAGTAAATTTAATACGATGTCAGTTTCCGATAACTTTCACGAGCGTGTCAATAAACATTGTGTATATATGACAGTGGGGGCGAGACACCGTGGCAGACCCTGGAAAAAATGGCCAGAGACTCTGTGAAGTCGGAACGGGCTATAGCCCAAGCGATGGAGTGAAGAAGAAGAAGAAGAAGAAGAAGAAGAAGAAGAAGAAGAAGAAGAAGAAGAAGAAGAAGAAGAAGAAGAAGAAGAAGAAGAAGAAGAAGAAGAAGAAGAAGAAGAAGAAGAAGAAGAAGAAGAAGAAGAAGCTCTGCCCATATATGTTGATCGTATTCGAAAACTGATGACAATAGAACTCAAATTCGTAACGTATAGTGTATAATTGTCCTAAGCAAATTCCTCTGTATATTTGAACAATATGTAGGATTTTGAATAATACAGCAGTTAAATACTGATTAAACACTGCCCATATATGTTGATTGTATTCGAAAACTGATGACAATAGAACTCAAATTAGTAACGTTCAGTGTATAGTCGTCCTAAGCAAATTCCTCTGTATATTTGAATAATATGTAGGATTTTGAATAATACAGCAGTTAAATAGTTAAACGGTGTTATGTAAGATACTCTGTGAAAAATACAGTGGAAAATGTAATTACAAAGTAAGAAGGTGAGAATGCGTGGTGGGTTGATATTTATCGCGTGAGTTGGCTGTCTGCAGAGATTGCGGGCTAAATGGAAGTACGTGCAGGGAATGACCAAAACTTAGACTTTGGGGTGGGAACAAAAATTAGCTCCCCGTGGCTTGCCGAATGTCTTACGTTAATAATAATATTTGGTAACTATATTTCTGTAGTTACATTTTGTTTCTGTATGTAATTTATCTACTCAGGTGTCACTTCATATTAAAATATTAAAAGAAACGGGAAAATATATTCCTAATAAGCAATCTACTTTAAAAGAAAATAATTGTTATGAATAAATATAAAGGAACAAACGAAGCAAATTATTGTTATATAACACTTGTCAAGATTTCAAAAAAATTCATTATTGTTTATTAGTACACTAATACAGAAGATAAGCAGATAGACTATTAACACACTAAACGTAAAGCAGAAGATATAGGATAACACAGATAAAACAAAGGGTATGATCACCACTCAAAGGAACAGTAGGAAACCTGAGCAGTTTGAAATCAAACCACTAAACCTGGAAATAGTTTATCGGTTAAAATATTTGGGAAGTTGGATGGCAGAAGATAAGGAAGAAATAAATGAAATAAGGAAAGTGATAAATGCCAAAAATAGAGCATATGCTTTGTTGACAACTATATTCAAAACAAGGAATATCCATCGTCAGTCCAAGGTCACATCATATAAAGTTATGATTAGACCGATAATATCATATAGCATATAGACTTGGACTCTGAAAAAACAAGCCGCTAACATAGTCAATACCTTTGAAAGCAGAATATTGAGGAGAATATATGGACCAATCCAAGTCAATGGGATATGGAGAATGCGTCACAATGAGGATCTATACAAGTAGTGTAAAGACAATGATCTGGCCACCACCATCCGACTGCATCGATTGCAATGGGCAGGACACATCATTTGGATGGAAGGCAACCGAATACCTAGGAAGGTACTGTTTAGTCAAATCGAGGGTAGAAGGGCTGTCGGAAAACCCAAGCATCGCTGGATTGACGCAGAAGCGATGAATGCTGATACTATACTTAAAATAAAACGATGGACATCGATCGCTAAGGACAGGGAAAAATGGAGGCGGATGATTGTGGAGGCTAAGGTTCGACTCAGAACTGTGACTAGAAAATACTCTAAAACCTGAATGAATTTTTGTTTTTGTTTATTTTCATAAAATATTAATAAATTATATTCAAGTGTAAAGATTCCAACTGTATTTAAGGTCACAGGTCAGGCACGGGCAAATTGGAAAGTGGATAATGACCAAGTTGTTATTAGTGTTAAAAACTTTGACTTTAGTGAAAAATGATTATATTTTCTTAAATAGGCAAGGTCATTCAGTGCAAATTGAAGTTAACATTACACAGCATCCTGTGCGATATAAATTCACGTAATAGAAATTTGAGTAAACGCGTGTCGTACTTTAGATAGGCCTACTTTGTTCTCAAAAAAAAAAATTCCTCTCTCTCTCTCTCTCTCTCTCTCTCTCTCTCGCACACACACACACACACACACACACACACACACACACACACACACACACACACACACACACACACACACACACACACACACACACACACACACACACACACACACACACACACAATTTATGTAGTCGCATGGGGAAGGTAAGGTAGTTATTTAGGATGACATGTATTGGCGAACAACGCGCGCGCAACTCTACCTATTGGATTTCTACCCCCATCCTGTAACCGATACATGTGACCTGTGTAATGTAATGTTTAATTTTGATAATGTGACGTTGTTAGTTAATTAATTTTCAAATGTCACAGTAGTATTTTGTAGAGCCTCAAGTTGTTGGTGCCAATTTTGTAATATTTAATTTTAATTTATATCTCTGTAATGTAATGTGTATTATGGGTGTAGGTAACTGCTACGGTTATACTAACCTTTATACCGCCTTCGGTGCCCTACGTCCTTGGGATCCCAATTTGTAATATACAATATACTCTAACAAATGTGTACTTAATTTTCTTTAAATGGGTATTCATCTAAATATACTACAAATGAGAACACACTTCTTTTGCTGCTCTGAATCATTAGATATTTATTCCTGCTTTCCTTATTATAATAAGTTCCCCTTTTTTATTTTCTATTAATTAACAAATCATTTTCCCTTTTTTAAGGTTTCAGCTCCATCTATCTCTCGGATGCAAAAAAAATGTTACATCTCAGAGTTACTACGGAAAGAAAACGCTTTTTTAAAAGTCAGTGATAGTTATTTCATTGGTGTCTGGCATATAAATGCCATCGAACTTAAGTGACTATAAGTCCTGGAATTTTGTATTTGTATGGAATTTGCAGGTGACGTATTTATCTTTAACCAAATTTATAATAAGAGTAATAAGACTATACTGTTACGACTGTCTACTGAACGTCGTATGGTACAGTGGAAAACAAAATACAAGACACCAATTAAGTCACTAACAACCGGCTTTAATTATCACAATTAACAGTTTGTAATCAACAAGTTATTCAACAAGATTATACTTGTACAATAATTCAAGTTAATTTGTCCACACCAGCAATAATGTCAAGAGTCCCGCACAATAATCACTGTCACCAATACACCACTTGAGATGCACTGAGTAATCGCCCAACATAAAACTGAAAACTGACCGTCGCTGAATGCTTGTATCTATACTCCGCTGAGATGCCAGAATAATCTGTCAGTTTGCATCACGTGTTAAACAGGCGTCTATACAGACACTCTCGAATCCACTAGAAACAGTGTTCTTGAACACAGTGCGGTGACCGGTAGGGTCTGGAATAGCCTCGATTGTTATCCATGATAAGTGTCACTTAATTGTCTTTCATCTGAGAGTAGCTGCAAATGTACGCGCGAGCGCCACACACACACACACATACACACACATGACAGCTGGGCTCTGCTGGGATAGCCGAGACACTTTTAGAACGTTCCGTATTACGTAACAATAAGTTAAATAGTTTGAAAAACACTAAAGCAACATTTCGTTTGGAAGCATAAAAAAATGATTTTACGTTTTAAGTCGTTTCGAAACCTGTATAATATAACAATCACTGTTCAAGTGTACTAGACTACAGTAGAGTTTCAAATCTACTAAATAAATAGTTGGTTTATCTTACTTCCATGTTCCATAAGGAAATGGAAGTACGATCATGGCGAAAAAAATCGTGTTCGAGATAACGGCAGATTCTGATTGTACTATGAATTTCATTGTTCTGATTCATATTTCATCAAAACATGAAAAAATGTCATTTTTCGAAAAGTGTCTGCGTGTGTGCCTGTGTGTAGAATTGTTTCTATGGCAAACGATAACAGACGCAAATTCAAACAGACTCAAATAATTTTTTGCACACAGTCCTGAATTGTAGAGGACTCAAGGTCTGTTGTTTTTGGTGAAGATCGGTTAAGGGAAAGAGGTAGTTTACCTGCAACGTTTTACGTTTTAACAAGAGTAACGTGCTTAATTTTGATAAATAAATTATCCTTAAAAGAAGGTCATAATAACCTTCAAGACTCGATTTTAAAAAAGAAAAATGACTAGTATAGTATTGACAGGAAAGACTTTGATAACACTATAGACATCCCTCGGCCCCTCGCAGCGAGAGTCCAATTTCATTACAGGAATCAGATTGCAGCTACCTTTAGCTAGCTCTTCGTTCGACCTACAGACATTTTATCCAAAAGTACCGTCCTTCCTCACGAAGGTTGAGGATAGTCTTAATCCACCTGACATGGTGGGACCATTTTAGCTAATACGTAATTTCTTCAGAACTCAAGCACTTATATAATTAATATTTAAATGATTTTAAATATAAATTTTAGGACATGGAAGTCATGTATGGTTCTCCATACCGATTTTTACTTCCATATTTCCTTAAGGAATGGAAGTATGGTGATGGCAAAAAAAATCGTGTTCGAGATTATTGCAGATTCTGATTCTACTACACTCAAAACATGAAAAAAAGTCGTTTTACGAAAAGTGTCTGTGTGTGTGTGTGTGTGTGTGTCTGTGTGTCTGTGTGTCTATAGATTTTTTTTCTATGGCAAACGATAACTGCCGCAAATTCAAACAGAATCAAATAATTTTTTGCATACAGTTCTGATTTGTAGAGGACTCGCGACCTATTGTTTTTGGTGAAGATCGGTTGATGGAAAGGGGTAGTTTACCTGCAACGGTTTTTTTTTATCAAGGGAAATTTTTTTTTTTGGCAAACGATAACAGCCGCAAATTCAAACAGAATCAAATAATGTTTCGTATACAGCCCTGAATTGTAGAGTTCTCAAGACCTTTTGTTTTTGGTGAAGATCGGTTAAGGGAAAGGGGTAGTTTACTTGTAACGTTTTATGTTTTAACAAGGGTATTTCTTATGGCAAACGATAACAGCCACAAATTCAAACAGAATCAAAAGATTATTTGCATACAGCCCTAAATTGTAGAGTTCTCAAGACCTATTGTTTTTGGTGAAGATCGGTTAAGGGAAAGGGGTAGTTTACCTACCACGTTTTTTTAACAAGGGTATTTTATATGGCAAACGATAACAGCCGCAAATTCAAACAGAATCAAATAATTTTCTGCATACAGCCCTGATTTGTAGAGTACTCAAGACCTATTGTTTTTGGTGAAGATCGGTTGAGGGGAAGGGGTAGTTTACCTGCAACGTTTTTTATCAAGCGTATTTTTTATGGCAAAAGATAACTGCCGCAAATTCAAACAGAATCAAATAATTTTTTGCATACAGCCCTGATTTGTAGAGTACTCGCGACCTATTGTTTTTGGTGAAGATCGGTTGAGGGGAAGGGGTAGTTTACCGGCAACGGTTTTTTTTATCAAGGGAAATTTTTTTTTTGGCAAACGATAACAGCCGCAAATTCAAACAGACTTAAATAATGTTTCGTATACAGCCCTGAATTGTAGAGTTTTCACGACCTATTGTTTTTGGTGAAGATCGGTTAAGGGAAAGGGGTAGTTTACCTGTAACGTTTTATGTTTTAACAAGGGTATTTCCTATGGCAAACGATAACAGCCGCAAATTCAAACAGAATCAAACGATTATTTGCATACAGCCCTAAATTGTAGAGTTCTCAAGACCTATTGTTTTTGGTGAAGATCGGTTGAGGGAAAGGGGTAGTTTACTTGCAACATTTTTTTAACAAGGGTATTTTCTATGGCAAACGATAACAGCCGCAAATTCAAACAGAATCAAATAATGTTTTGCATACAGCCCTGATTTGTAGAGTACTCAAGACCTATTGTTTTTGGTGAAGATCTGTTAAGGGGAAGGGGTAGTTTACCTGCACCGTTTTTTTATCAAGCGTATTTTCTATGGCAAACGATAACAGCCGCAAATTCAAACAGAATCAAATAATTTTTTGCATACATCCCTGAATAGTAGAGGTCTCAAGGACTTTCGATTTTGGTGAAGATCGGTTAAGGGGAAGGGGTAGTTTACCTGCAACCTTTTACGTTTTAACAAGAGTAAAGTACTTGCAAATTTATTTAAACTTTTTGAAACAATGGTAATTGTTAAAAATAAAATAATTTTGTTGCCAGGCAATAAAATTAAAATTTATAATTTTAATGTAATATAATATTTTTCATTTAATACGGCAATAAAAAGGCAGGTAAGACACAAACACACAATTCACGTTATTTCTGGCCTCACTCATGTTTATTTTCTTACGTTTGCATGCTTTTTAAATGGAAAGTGCCGAAACCCACACCAACATAACGCGTGCAAGCCGAAAAAATGGACATAAATTTGCTTACTGGCGAAGCTAGTAGTTAATGAATGGGTAGGCGAAAATCTTATCTTAAATTTTTTTTAAGGAATCACTAAAAGGACGGTGGGTCAAATCGGACGCTGAGGTAGAGTTGCTGTAACCGAATGGTTCCACAAACAGCCGTAAGAATTTTACTAGCAGGGAATCTACAGGTTAGCGCAACAGTGGAACTCATGTCTTAATGTTATTGGAGACTTCTTTTAAAATCGTTGAATAAAAAATGCTTTACAGCTCTATACGTGTGTCTATTGAACAATCCTTGTATTAGTCATACACAATAATACAACTGATTGAACTTCAAATTTTTAAACTTGGTTAGTTTCTATATATATGTTTAATGTTACAAATAATTCAAATAACAATCTTGATCATCTGTTAGTTCAGCGGAATAACAGTGACACTTTTAATAACCGCATAAAATAAACACTTAGAAACAACACAGGCGCTTTAACTTAACTGTTTGGACCACAGAAGTGAGGCATGCCTCAACGCTCTATGTGTACAGCGCGGGACAATCCCCCCTCCCTACACTTCCCTATCACACCACTACATTGCTTACATACGATGTATACAAAAAACGCTGAGGCAAGTTCAGGTTGCCTCATTCGCTTTAAACGAACTATGCCGAATCTCACCTGTTACCATCTAGCGGTCGCTCAATAAAGCACGTTTCGGTTTAATAAATTTGACAGTCCCAGTAACAATGTATAATCTTTACGTTATGTAGTTCATACGTATTTATAATTTTTATTCTACAGAATTTGTTAGGGTAGGCATTGCCTCAATTGCCTCCATGTAACTTCGCCACTGATATATATGTGTACAACGTTATCGGCAACAAAGAAGTAGTTTTTGTCAAAATTCCTTCCCGGGATATTTGGCCGTAGTCCAATGTTTTCTACAAAACCAGACATTTCGGCAATGCCATCGACTTCCATCATCAGTGAAAATCGAGTGCGATAACGTGAGGTGGTATACGTTAGTGACCACAGTACTGTGGTTAAGGCTGAAGCAGTAAGTAGAAAGAAGTAGTTTCTATGGTAATATTTCATTTCGAAAATGATTTTAAATATAAATCTTAGAATATGGAAGTCATGTATGGTTCTCCATACCGATATTACTTCCATATTCCTTAAGGAATGGAAGTATGGTGATGGCAAAAAAAATCGTGTTCGAGATTATTGCAGATTCTGATTCTACTACACTCAAAACATGAAAAAAAGTCGTTTTCCGAAAAGTGTCTGTGTGTGTGTCTGTCTGTCTGTCTGTCTGTCTGTGTGTGTCTGTGTGTCTGTAGATTTTTTTGTATGGCAAACGATAACTGCCGCAAATTCAAACAGAATCAAATAATTTTTTGCATACAGTCCTGATTTGCAGAGTACTCGCGACCTATTGTTTTTGGTGAAGATCGGTTGAGGGAAAGGGGTAGTTTACCGGCAACGGTTTTTTTTTAGCAAGGGTAATTTTGTTTGTTTGGCAAACGATAACAGCCGCAAATTCAAACAGAATCAAATAATGTTTCGCATACAGCCCTGAATTGTAGAGTCCTCAAGATCCGTTGATTTTGGTGAAGATCGGTTAAGGGAAAGGGGTAGTTTACCTGTAACGTTTTATGTTTTAACAAGGGTATTTCCTATGGCAAACGATAACAGCCGCAAATTCAAACAGAATCAAATAATTTTTTGTATACGTCCCTGAATTGTAGAGGTCTCAATGACTTTCGATTTTGGTGAAGATCGGTTAAGGGGAAGGGGTAGTTTACCTGCAACCTTTTACGTTTTAACAAGAGTAAAGTACTTGAAAATTTATTTAAACTTTTTGAAACAATGGTAATTGTTAAAAATAAAATAATTTTGTTGCCAGGCAATAAAATTATAATTTTTTCATTTTAATGTAATATAATATTTTTCATTTAATACAGCAATAAAAAGGCAGGTAAGACACAGCCTGGCCGTTTGGCTGAAAATGATTTTAAATATAAATCTTAGAATATGGAAGTCATGTATGGTTCTCCATACCGATATTAACACATGTTTTACTAGTCTTGAAAGTTGTGTCAGCGGATACGGCAGCTTCAGAGGTTACATGTTCTACCAAGTGCGGAGCCACAATTTCGTCAGGTTATTAAAGCTTTATGTAGAGCAGAATAATAAAAACTGATCTGTTCTCATTAATGGAACCAAATGAGAGACACACTACCAGGCGCGACGTAGGTTTTATTTAAATTATCTTTTACGTTTTTTTGTTTTCTCCATTCACCAACATGAATTCTATACAACGCACTAATTAGCAAAATTTTAATGATGCTGTTTCAGTGACGTGAAATTACTTGCTTGTCGTTGTGAACCTTTGTTTATATAGTAAAAATTGCACCATTACGTTGGCTTTAGAAAGGTCTGCCGTTTGTAAATTCAATCTTGAAATCATTTTATACGCACTACGTAATAAATAATATTTCAGTAAAACTTATTTGGTCTATATATGGTTACGAGAACTGAAATCTTATGACAGTGTGATAAATCACTAAATTCCAGAGAAATAAATAGTCACATTATATTGCATTCACACTGAACACTGAATATTCACACTATACACACAGCCACATTATATTCACACTGAATTGCATTCATTTTGTAATGTAATCCAGAAAATTCCATTTACAAGAAATAATGACATTCACTAACCTAATAAATAGAAATATTTTCTTCTTCTTCTTCTTCTTCTTCTTCTTCTTCTTCTTCTTCTTCTTCTTCTTCTTCTTCTTCTTCTTCTTCTTCTTCTTCTTCTTCTTCTTCTTCTTCTTCTTCTTCTTCTTCTTCTTCTTCTTCTTCTTCTTCTTCTTCTTCTTCTCCACGTCAAGGTATAGGCTTACAGCCTGTTCCGACTTAACTGAAGCCATCTCTTCCTTGGTCTACTTATATCACGTCTTCCCTGAGGTCTGTATCGTATTACTTGTTTAGGTAGCCTCATATCTTCCATTTTCTTGATACGCTGCCTCCATTTTATTTGTGGTTCCCTTATTCTGCTGGCCCTGGAATATACACTTAGCTCAGTTCTTATATCTTTATTTCTTATTTGATCTCTAAGGGTGCAAACCTTTGGTTTTCATAAATAGAAATATTGCAAACAAATTTTAACGATTGTAAAAATTAAACATTTACGCTTACGCTCTCTTAACGCACTTTAATTGCTGTAAACAAATTCACAAAACTAATTAACTACATTTAATTGTTTTTATATAAGCTTAGTCAAGGTCACCTGTGGTGTAATCGCATAGGCTGTACGTTTTCAGGTGTTTGTACCTTGTTTGGCGGGTTTCAGAAATAAGCACACCTGTGTTCGTTTGCTATAAGCGTTGGTATCTTCTGTCTACACTTTGACACAGCAGTATGTGATAGGGTACACAATGGCAAGATTTTACGGAGCTTCTTGACACGACGTGACAAATTCTCAACGCGAACGTAATTGCTAGTACCTTCATTAGTACCTTTAGTCTCTAGTAGTTTGACTCACTGACTCTGGGCTCTGTGGTTGTGCGTCGCAGAGACGTACTGAGCTCCTAGCTGCCTTCAGGAGCTCCTGCCTCATGTCCCTGCCCAAGTAGGGTAATTGCCTCGGTAGCAGGCCGTTCTCCGTTGTTGTTAAGCCTACACTAGCGCAGTATACACCAAGGACGTTTCTACGAATCCTACGGACCCTACGGATTGTCTAGGAACCTCGCTGCACGTGCATAAAATCTATGTGCAAGCCGCCTGAAGTTGTCATCTAAGCTCCTCTCCTTAGGAGACGAGAAGAGAATCGGCGGGAAGTTTGGCCGCTAATCGAAGTCCCCTGTCGAGGACTTCTCTTTTATGCACGTTGGCAAGGTAACCCCAGACCGGGTAAGCGTGAGTTATGACCGGCAGCAAATACGTGCCGACGAACATTATGTCCAACTTCCTGGTCATGGCTGAGCTGATCAGGAGTGGAAAAAGTAAGTTTGGACAAGCGGATGCTCGCTTAAAAACTGTCTGAGAGTGGTTACGCCAGGTGAAGCGACGGTAGAGGTGTACACCGAGATGTACACCTCGTTGGACCAGCGCAAGTACGTCCTGCCGATGCCTAAGCGGATACTTCCGTCGCTTAGAGAATACGACGGCCACATCCTTGGTCGCGTTTAGAACACCCTCAGTTATCAGTCCAGTCCCCGAGGGAGTCGAGCTGGCGCTGCAGTAGTAAGACGGCCCGTTCTGCGTTGCGATCGCCTGTAAATGCAGCCGTGTCGTCCGCAAAGAGGGCCACCTGGACTACAAGCTGTCTCGGCACGTCGTTGGCGTAGTTCAGTTCGTAGTCCTTCAGTCTTTCGACTGGTTTCTACCCTCCCCGCATATACCCGTGGTGCGTGTGGTACTGAGTCTGTCACAGGTATATGGGACCTACAGTTTAACGCCGGATCCGAACGGCATTTTTTTTTTTTTGTGGGGGGAAAAGGGTTTCTACTAGGCAGGATACCTCTCGCTTGGTTGCCGTTACCTTGCGAGGGGGAACGGTCGTATCTAAATCAGATGGCCCCTGGCGGGAATTGAACCCGCGTCGACAGCGTAGCAGCGTCACACGCTAGCCACTACGCCACGACCGCTCCAAGTTGGCGTAGAGGTAACTGTAAATATTTTTATTATAATGCATTCTGCGTCATTATGAAAATTTTATTAGTGTTACTATAATTAATATTATTTAATTTATTGTTTGTTGTAATTGATGTTGTAGGTGTCGTCGTTGTTCGTGGTGTTGGTGTTATTTTTGTTGTAAATTAAATTTCACTGTAATTACACTGCACTGCAGTATGTAAGATGACATTTTCAAATCTGTTTTCAATAATTTTGTTTTGTTAATAAGAAACGAAAAGGGAGCAAAAATTATGGCCAGGAAGCGTTACATTTTTATGTAATTATTCAAGGCCAAAATCGGACTGAGTCTAATAATATCGAAGCGGCAACCACAGCTGTGATAAACGATGTTGTATAATTTGTTACCTTAATTTTACCATAATAGTATCATTAGTTGCCGCATGAGGCGATACTGCAAATTAGCTGTAAATTTAAAGGCTCATTAAATCTATTACTAAGCTCATTAAATCAAATATGGATACTTGAATGTAAGGTAGGACATTGAGACCTTGTCCGGCTTACCAGTTGGGGCGTAACCATACGCGTAACCGAAACGGATATAAAACATTTTACCACAGACTAACAGATCGAGGAATTTAATAAATATAGACATACAGCGTGAAAGCCTAAGATCTTTGTAATGCAGTTTGATCTTGCTAATGAAAGCCACCAAAGACTGTTCGAAGCTACGTCGGAAAGAGTAAATAATAGTTTAAACACTTTTGTAATGTACCAGGGGTCAAGTGAAATTGGCGATGTAGAACCTTTGTACTGGGTTGATTGGACACTGGTACTCAGAAATTTCCAGGGTTAGATGAAGTGATGTTAGCTCACAAAGGAGCCGTTTACCTTCTCTCCAGCCAAGACAGTACTTCGTGGTGAACTGCTACATCCTACAATAGGTGACCCTTTTGATGCAGAACAGTGTGCATCTGAACCGGAAGGTCGGTAAATATTGGTTGTGGAGGGGAGCAGTAACTACCAGTACCAAGTCTAGGGAAACGACGCTGGACCGGCTTATCTTTGGAGTATTACAAGCGGGGATTTAGTCGGCTGTAATACTTCGTCCTATTGTTAAAGAATGATATTTTGCTGCTGCCTTACTGTTGGGTGTTGGGGCCATGGAAGATCAGGGGAAGACAGCCCTGAATAAAAATTACCGTGCCCGTAAATGGGCAGCACCTTCACATGAATTGCCCATCTGTAGACTGTACAATCTGTTGCCCATCTGGGTACCCTGTAATGGGAAAATTAATTAAATTTTCTGACAACTTTTAAAGAATACAGACTTCAGACTGGCCGAATAAGTCTGAAAATACTTACCTATAGGACGCAGGTGTGTGGGAACACCCAGGAAGAGATGGCTGGAGGATCTTGAAGGCGGAACAGGCAGCACTTTGCCTATGCCGTGCTCTTAAGATGATGATGATGATGATGATGTAATCTACCAGGGTATATCAGTACGGACTATAGCAACTTATCAGGAATTCCGACAGAACACGAAAATAGCTGTATATGACCATAAGCTACGTGATCGACAATGCTTTATCAAAACCTAATGCAGAAAGTTCGACAACAAACTATGTGGGCCCCGTTTTGACGCTTGAGGTCATGGATTTGCAACGGCTATTTCACGTGATAATATCTTGTGTTTAAACCAAACAAAAAGTAAGTTTTAATACGAGATCTGATTTGACAGAATATTTTTTTAAAGAATAGAACTCCTACCTTCAAAAAGAAGAATTTAATAAAAGAGGCTGACAAATACAATAAGTGAAATACAAAAATTCACAAAATGATTAATAACTATCTCGATAAATATAGACGTTTGAGTTACAGTGGAAAGACAAAATTAATAGTCAAGTCTGCTTCTGTCTAAAGTACAGCAAAACGCAGTACACTTAATAATTATTCTCTTACGTTTCAGAAGTTTTGGAATCAACGTCGTAAACTTAATATTTCTGTACTCTCTGTGGAATACCTCGATAGACATTTTCTCCCTGTCTTCTACATATGAACAATGGGGTTACTATACAATTAGCGTTATTGTAGTATAATTGCATACAATTAATGCACGCCTTCACATACGCATTGTGTCTATAGCAAAAAACGCCGAGTTGAAGTATGATCTGTTGCACCATCCGCCTTATTCGCCTGATTCAGCGCCATCCGACTTTCATATATTCCCAAATCTCAAACAAATTTTGGGAGGAAGCGATTTTCCTGAAAGAGGCAGTAAACGGTTATTTTGAGGACATAGGAGAATCGGACTTCCTCAACAGGGTAAGTGACGGGGTAATGACACTTTACTGCTGTTCGTGGGGCGAACGTGGCGCCACGGTGCGGTAAAAAACAGAAACGCCACACATTCGTTTCTACTCTCGTAGTTTGTGTTACGCGGATATTTGTTTCTACACTGTTTTAGTTCACAGTGCACTTTTAACAATTAAAACAGATCCCGTTTCCTGTTACCGTCCAAGATAAACACTGCCCTCATTGAAAGTGTTAGTGGCGCCATTTCGTGGTTATAATAATATACTGTCACGACAGCCGCACGGATCGTCATGGTGTATAGTGGAAACAGAATCAATGACACAAGGTGAAGTCACTAATTACAACATTAATTACAATCAAGCAGCTGTTGGAAATAAAAAAAGACTCTCTTATAAAATTATACTGGTCAAAATTCCAATTCCATTATTTGTTCAATACATTTTGATAATGAATTTTAGTGATTATGTCAGTGTCAGAGAATAATCGTATTTAACATTTTCAACACGATGCCCTTAAAATTTACGGGCGCATGATTTTTCTCAAAAACCCGACGGCCGTAAATTTTGTTTGTCACTTAATACGCACTTAACGGCGTTTGTGCAGAACGTTTAAGGTATTTGTGCTTGTAGACTAGGCTTTGTAGTTCCCAACTAAATAAACAATGTGCTTGTAGACTAGACTTTGTAGTTGGCAACTGAATACACAGTGTGCTTGTATACTAGACTTTGTAGTTCCTAACTGAATGCACAGATTGCAGTACGAATCATTTTTTTGCTCTGTGATTTTCTGACTTGGAACTTGCAATGTTACCCTGACTGTTTCATTTTGTACCATACAAAAGCAGATTATTGCAAATAGACTGATTTTTACTATATGCTGTGTTTAAATATTGTAAGAAAAGGAATAGAATGTTTATGCAGTAGTTACAAATAAAAAAATGTATTATGTAATAATACCTTGCAAAACGTTTGTGTTTTTCAAAAACACGCTTCTTATCTAGATATTACAAATTAATTTCACCTACAGAAGAAATAAATAGTGTATAATTTTATGAAAATAGAAGTTCCAATCTTTAATCTTACATGTAAATTATGTTGTTTTTAACAAATATTACTATTAAAAAAGTAGGAAAAAATGTGAAAAATAGTGAGGTTGCTGGGACATTCCTATGCTGAAATGGCCAGTGTTGAAAGCGTTAAGTTTACTACCATTATTAATTGTAATGGAGTTTATAATGCAATAAACTACTGGTAACTAATATGTATTCCTAACAACGGAATGGCTTGTAATCAGGAGGTACAGCACAGAAACGCAAACACTCTTTAGTGACACTGGGTTACAAAGTACCATAACACTTGTTACAGTAAAGTAGAGCGGTTTGATATGACGCCTTAGGCTTTCCCAAGATATTAGTATAATCTGCGAGCGACAGTGAGTAAACAGGTGGCACAACTACCAGTGACGTGGCGTCCATGTACCAATGTTGCCGACGGCAACAATACAAGCAATGAAAGAAAAGAAAATTATTTACATCAGAGAGTAAATACTTTAATTATTGATTCATTTGAAATGTAAACAACATTAGTCGAGAAACTTGAAGAAAAGCACAACGTTGCTTTCGGACTGCTGGGCGCTTGTACCGTCATTTTAATGTTGTGTTGCCGGCTTAGATACCGGCGACATTCTACGTGTGTGGTCATTGACCTCGTAGTAGTTGTCACTGTACATACTAGGGAAGGAGATGCGTTAGTCCGCCCGATGTGTTGCCGCTGTAAAAACTCTCAGTTAGCAGCTATCGTTGTTTTAGAACCGACGCGCACCAATTACTACTAGCACGTAATCTTGTTTTGTTTGTTTAGTTATGTGTTTCTTTATTAATTTTTAATTCAATTATTGTGTATGGGTTTATTCTGTTTAAGTATAATAGAGTCAGATTACGTTGAACCGGGACCATCTTCTTCTGCCAGCGAATGACGTAGAAAATACGATGAAATATGTAGCTCTAAAACAATATCTTGTACTAGAAAAATTTCGAATTAAACTTTAGGCGTAACACAACCGGCAACAGCTGTTATCTACCCACGCCACGCCACTGAGTAAAATGCAATATGTCCAATTCCTGGTAACATTTTCCTATCCTTTATATTATTTTGTAGTGCAGTAAATTAACATAACTAAACTACAACATAAACTTAGTAACACAATACCCTATTGTATTGTATCAACTGTATCAAATCTATATTATTATATAAAGCGCTAACAATACATTGCGGTTTTCTAGTTATTTTATCCGCTTTGTAACTGTAACTCCTACATATATATCTTAATACGAACCTTATACTTACCGGAATCAAAATTCTTGTAATATTTATTATTTACGATTTGTTTGAGGCCTGTATATGGAGATAATTTAATTTAAAAACCCGTATTGAAATACTTGAGCTCTAATATAATTCCTGTATTATCTTTTCCTCTTAAAATCATTATGTCAATAAAGTCGTACACAGGCACCGTCATTGTTTTATTTCTGTTTCTCAATACTTTTCTTGTTGTATGCTTAAGTTTTTTTTGCCTGACTTTTAACCTATTTAAAATCTTTATAAAATTTCTTTAAAAGCAGCTATCGCTTCCTGAAGTTCTGCTTCTTGCTCCGGCATATTAATACACACTTAGCAAACTCTGGATAGGTAGAAATACTTTCCTAAGGTATAGTTGATAGCTAAATCTGTATTATACTTTGTTAGTAGTCAGCTAAAGTCACGCAAACCTTATACTGTAAAGACTTATATATAATATTGTCCGAGCAAATTTAAAATTATTTACGTTTTTAACAACTCTTTAGACTCAGAGTACAGACTTGCACATGTAATACATACACTGGCCTGTGTTATGAGGTTCCTATCGTAATTTCGTGGTTAACAAAACAATGGACTGCACAACTAAAACAGAAGCGTACGGACACACAACACAATGTCAAACAACAGCATACGTAACCGTACCCATGTTAACCAGCAGACAACCTACCCTTGCTCTCTCTCTCTCTCTCTCTCTCTCTCTCTCTCTCTCTC
Organism: Magicicada septendecula; assembly: GCA_034769895.1. Taxonomy (NCBI): domain Eukaryota; kingdom Metazoa; phylum Arthropoda; class Insecta; order Hemiptera; family Cicadidae; genus Magicicada; species Magicicada septendecula. Next base: position 851,065,105 of record CM068368.1, read on the forward strand.
TCTCTCTCTCTCTCTCTCTCTCTCTCTCTCTCTCTCTCTCTCTCTCTCTCTCTCTCTCAGTGGCTGTCTGCCTCTCTGTCTCTGTCTATCTGTGTCTATCTGTATCTAGCCACTTGTCCCTCTCTATTTTCTTATACTATCTTCCCCATATCTTTCACCTTTCTCTTACCTTATATTTGTGAATTGCTAGTAGGAAATTATTTCTTTGTAAGTAACTCGTTGAGTTTCCTGCAGGTCTCCAATGTAATATCTTCAAATAAATACAACTGCAATTAGGTTTATTTTCACCTGACGCACGTTTCACAGAAATTATTCTGTATCTTCAGAGGTTTCTAAATTGTAATTGAATGTTTACAATTGAAGAACCTCAATTGAAATTTATAATTTTTACATTTATAATTCGTAACCTTAACAATTTATACTTCAAACATTCAATTACATTTCAAAAAACTCTGAAGATACAGAATAATTTCTGTGAAACGTGCGTCAGGTGATAATAAATCTATTGCAGTTGTATTTATTTGAAGATATTACATGAAAGGAAATATACTAGAGTGAAGATCATAAAACGTGTTTATGGCCCGGTTAAAAAAATGACGAATGAAGAGAAAGAAATAACCAAGAAATAGATGAGCTGTTGAAACATGAGGACGTTGTAAGATTCATGAAGGCTCAACTATGGTTGCAAATATGCTTAGGTCACCTAGTGCGATGGATGATCAGCGTATGCCAAAAATAAATCCTGAGAGGGGCAAGTCTGTAAAAGCAGAACGAGGTGTCGACTTAGGATAAGATGCTTGGATGAGATCTACTCTAAGGTCTCAGAAGAATGGATGTGGTGTGTTACACTGAGATGGCAATGGACAGGAGACTTTGGAGAAGATTGGTGTTCGAAGCCAAGGTTCACGTTGAGAAAAAAAGAAATATAGAGAGCAATAGGCTTATACTGGCTATAGTAATAAATGTTTTTGAAACGTGTCAACGAAATTGCCCTTTATGTATTCTGTGTCTCGTGAAGAACACAACGTTTGAACAACGCCTAGCTGTTACTCTATTGAATTACGCACAACTATCTAATATTGGGCACCGTATGCGTCCTAAGAGTACAGAGGAAGCAAAAAGACCATTGCGTCAGAGCCCCCGAATACCGCAGCTGGGACTAAATATAACTGGGTGCATCGTGGTTACCTGAGGCTTCCGTTTATGTGACTCAGTATCTTAGAGCCGTCTACAAATTGACACGATCGTCACACTGTGGATTAACGTTTGTTTTTAAGCAGTACACAAAAGGTTACCAAAGCTTTGTTACCAGTGAAGCATAAAGTTACGTTTCAGTCAGCTAAAAGACGATACCTGTTGCCAGCCCTCCGCCAGACAAAGATTTTTTAATTAAGAAAGTTGTGTTAGTGGTTATAATCACAAACAGAATTATCACTGTTGAACACCACTATAGAAAAATTATTCCGATTATCCGATTAGCGCTTTCAAGCTTCACAGCTCATCGCCAGATCGGAAATAACAATAATAAGACTAAACAACTTCATCATGCCCCCACTCGCCGTACCGCCCGTAAACATTTTCGTAAACAAGCTATAAGTTAAATGTCCTTTCTGGCTATTATTAACTGCGAGTTCAGTCACCCAAGACTGTACTGTTACATATCTTCCTAGTACATTCTGTGTGTGTGTGTGTGTGTGTGTGTGTGTGTGTGTGTGTGTGTACATTCTTTTCAATACCTAACGTTGTAAAACCTTTCTCATTCACACTTTTACCTGCAAGTTCCTTTTCGGTACAGTTTTACAATGCGATATATTGTCAAAACCTTCCCTCTTTCTTTCTGTATTCAACGCAAACAACAACTTAGGTAAACACTCTTTTCGTCCCTTAATATCACCGCCTATGGGCGCGGTCACTCACCCTTATTTGAAAAACATCCATATATGCAATTTAATTTCTTTTGTAATGTTATCTATCCACCCACTACCTTTTACTTCTTAATTATATTATAAAATATTTTTTTCATTTTCAAATTTAGTTTTAGTATTCATTAAATTATCTAACCCTTTCTTTCTTTCTTACAATATTTCTAACTCCTCTCCAAGCCTTCTTTCAACTTTGTTACTCACTACTTTTAAAATTTCATAGTCTTCTAAAGGATTAACAAAGTTATGGTTCTCTTCTACAAAAATTTGTAGACTGGGGCTGCATTAAATACATCGACGAATTGGCACTATCAGACGTGTAGTACAAACATCAGAAATGTAGTGCTTGTACGCTTAATGAGAAAATGCCGTTTTCAAGTATATAAAACAAGTTTTCAATAACCAGATACTAAATATAATGAAATAAACAATTCTCTAGTACGTTCAATTTTATTTTGGGGTTTCAATGCAATTGACAATGCATAGGTAGCTCTGTGTTTTGCGGTTGCTGCCATAGTCTCGTAGTTAACCAAACATGGACCACACACAACTAAAACAAAAGCACACACCACACAACACAACACAACGTCCAACAACCGCATTACATATACCGTACCCAGCCCTATTGTACTTCAGTTAAACTCTCTCTCTTTCCCTCCCTCGCTCCCTCCCAACGTTTGCCATTCTCTCTTTTTCCCCTCTCTATTATATTTTGTGCTCATAGAATAGCGTATTCATATGTTTTTTCCAAGTGACTATATAGAAACTTTATTTTTCGTCATCATCATTATCATCACTACCACTCCTAGGACTAGGGCTTAGACCTGTTCCGGAACCCATCACCTCCTCGATCTACCGACATCTCTCTTCTCAGTGGGGTGATAACCCAAGGTAGCCACATGTAGTTCACAGCCACATTCAAGTGTTCACACCATCACCTTCTGTGGTTTTAATCTTCTGGTGCAATGATACAATGTTTAAATCGCGTCTAATATCATCGTTCATTCTCCTATCCAAGAGAGAACAACCTTGCGTCCCTCTTAGAAATTTCATTTCGGCTGCCTGGATCCGCGGTACGTCCCTTTTACCAAGAAGCCATGTCCCATTAACATACAGGAATTTGGGGACAGCCACAGTTTTATAAAGTTTCATTCGAGTATCCCTCTGTGTTTTATTTTTCAGAGTATTACAACCCTGTTGAATAATGCTTATGTTTGGTATTATTGGATACTGAAGTAAAACGTTTATGATATTGAAGGAAATTAGTTTAATATACGACAGTGAGTGTTAATGATTACTCATAAAGGATTATGTTTTCTAAAACGACAGATTGCCTACTATACTAACCACAGAAATTTACTACAGTCATCTGCCTTTTAGTTTGTACATTGACCTTAGAGGGTCGAAAGCAGCCCTATTAGGAAGTACCGCTACATGTATAGTATGGCTAAAAAAAGAGAGAAATAATATCTATTTTATACGTCGATTATCAGAGTTACCGACGCGGAACCAGTTGCCTAATAAGCTACTGGTGGCATTGAACGTTGACAATGGGCTTGTATCAACCGCTTGCGTATTGAGATCGTCCCGTCTATATCCTCACAATATCGAGACAAGGAGGCATTGACCGTCAGATAACTCTTGTCACTTACTCACGGTCATTATCTGCCCTTGTCCCTTCTCTGGGTAAGGAACAACTTTTTTGTTTAATTCGGCGTCAACACGTCCTACGACAACAACCTCCATTGTTGTCTGTCGTTGCATTTTCACCGTTTAGTTCTCTACCGCTCTTTGATCTTTTTATGCCTTGTTTCCATGTTTTCTTGGGTCTTCCTGTCTTTTTGTGCTCTCTAGGCATCCGTCTCATTGTTTTCTTTGGCAGTCGGTCTTGTCCCATTCCGTTTTACGTGTCCGTACCAGATTAGTTGTTTTTCTTCAATGCAGTCGATGATTATCTTTCGTACGCCCATTTCTTCCTTGATCGTTTCATTTCGTGGAAAAAACTTACCTTTACTAAACACTTTATTTTAAAATCTAATAATTTACAAGTAATAATAATATTTAAATAATTTTATTCATAATATCTAATGAAATATTTTATTTAAATACAAATATTTAAATATATAAAATATAAAATAAATAATATTTTTAATTTAAACACGCATTTTCAAATTTAAATAATATCAGTTTATTAAAACGTATTTTCAAACGTCCAAAAATGACCTTATGGGAAAATTTAGAAATATTTAAATATGAAACAATTAATAAATTAATACCAGAACAAAAATTTAGATTAATAAAAATTTTTGTTTTCAAAATTAGTAATTTAATAAAATAATAAACATTTATATTATATTTTACAATTAACTGTATAACATATTTTATATACACATGTATGAAAACTTTAAATTTAGTCTACATATAAAACAGCTGTTTTGAACAATTGATTTAAATTTTCGAATTTATTAATATTTTTATATCTGATGATGATAGTTAGATTACTATCAAAACATAAGCAATTTACAAAATAAAATATTGTTACGACATTACAGAGCAATCTACGTGTTTATCGAATGTTCTAGAGGCCGGGTGCTGTGGAGTACGTGATTTTCAGCGCATTTCCTAGACTGTGACTGAATTCGCGCGGCCGCACGCACTGTGTCAAGGCCGGAATAAATTAAGTTCTAATGTTTTCTACTAGACGCCTATTAGCAAATATTCTGGAACCTCAGCGGGGTATAAATACAGGTACGCAGGGACATCAGTTCAGTTATTTGTCGGGCGATATTACTGTGTGCGTTCAAGTGGTTATTAGTGAAGTGTTGTGTTTTATAATCGGGCGGTATAATTGTAATCTATTTGTGTTTTAATATTAGTTGAAATTTTATTGCGTGTGAACAATTTTTATTTGAATTGTTGTAAGAGACTGTGTTGTTAATTGCAAACTGTTTAACTGTCTAAATTAAAGCTGGTGATCAGTGACTTAATTGGTGTCAAGTTACTGTACCTACGACGATCAAGTAGACCGTCGTAACTCTTGTTAAAAGATTTTTATTATTAATAATAATTTAACCAATTTTATAATAACATTTTATTAATAAATCCAAATAAAATATTAGCTGCCGACGAAGATGTATTCACGTAAAACCCACTAAAATATAAGTTTTCTTTTTCCTGTACCAAATTGTCAGTATCAACCAAAATATTGCAAAAAACAGTAGTATCACGTTAGAACGCGTGTATAGCTCTCGGTATCAAGATACGGAAACGTATGTTTATATGTAATTTTATTCCTACCGTTACAATCCATAAACGTATATAGACTCATACCTACTATTTCGAATATTTCTGTGCTGTTTTACTGGCAGTCTACTTCAATAGTTTTATTGCGTCCAAACAATAGTCAGCAAGTGGAGTGGTTCCACTTGCCGCGATACCTTCTTTCCGTTATTAAAATGTCTTGGTGGAAACGCAATCAATCTCCTTGTTTCCAACTGCACCACAGTAACCTGGCAAGATGACAAAATGTAATTCAGAAAGTGGATTTTATACAACGTATTGCAACCTAATACTCGGAATAATGCCAGAAGGGTATTCACAGTTACAGTGGGCTCCCTCTTAAACGGCCTCGGTTTAACCGACTGCCTGTGACGTAAACAACGACTCATACGGTACCGAGCGGCTCACCGACACGTCAAAACTAGATGCGTGATTTCCACTTGTTTATTTTACATTTTTAGTCAGTCGAATTATCAAAATGAAGACGTGTGTCCATTATTACTACTGTAAGTGATTTCGAGATTTTGCTGATGTTATTTGTGGTGAGTGACACAAAACGGAAACGTGTAGTGCGAAGAATAGTGCCAGAATGCGAAAATCTTGAATAAAGAGACGTTGACGATTGGATAACTGGTGATCAAGAGCTTGAAAATGAAACTTTGGCTAATGAGCAAATTATGAGGTTTGTCTGCCAACAAACTGATGCTGACGAAGATGCGATCCAAGAGGAAAAAGAAGAGGAGGACAGTGAGGGAAAAGTTAAAAATTCATTGAAAACTAAGAAGCAAAAAACAATAACTTATTTTTGGAAGTGTAACTAAAATATACAGTATTGTTTCGTGTCATAAATGCAGTAACTATTATTTCATTTCGCCAAATGTTTTATTAGATTAATGTTGAGTTTTTATTTAATTAATGTTGAGGTACTCACAACCTGCTACATTATTTTGCTGAACAATGCATAAATTACAATTTAATGTTATTCCTTTTGACATAAGTAAACAGTATTAAAACATTTTAATCAGAGTTAAAACTCAGTTTGAAATAAATTTCGATTTAACCGGCCATTTTGTTAACCGGCTGACCCCTCGGTCTCGAGCAGACCGGTTAAGATGGCGTCCACTGTACATCGTAATTTTCAGCTCTTCGATTACTTAAGAAATAGTCAACAAGTAATTTTAAACTATACAATCTGCGTTTACGTCCAATTCAATAAATGTAATAAAGGTGTCGTCCATAAACAATTCACCAATCTGTGTGGCAGCAAAGATTCTCCTCTTGAAATCACCAGTACTCAGATGTGTGATTTTACCTACAAACAATTAAAAGCTTATTCTTGATTCATTGCTTTTACAAAATTTTTTATCAACACGAGTTAGCAGTATGTAATGTTTGCAGTACTTAATGTTTGCAGTATGTAATGGTTTCAGTATGTAATGTTTACAGTAGGTACGTAATGTTTACAGTAGGTACGTAATGTTTGCAGTATGTAATGGTTTCAGTATGTAATGGTTTCAGTACGTAATGTTTGAAGTACGTAATGTTTGAAGTATGTAATGGTTGCCGTATGTACTGATTGCAGTATGATTTTATTACAGGCAACTAAGGGAGTGGTGCACTAGATATTTTGTTTTTACACTCTAACGATACATTTGCTCCATTTAAACTACCCATTTTTTGCGTAGTCTGAAGACCGATCTCGACTATCCCATTTACAGAGAAAGCAGCATATTTGGTATACGCTAAATGCATTCCAAATTAGGTGGAGATTTTTGGAAACTCTAGATCACGAGATAAACCATTCAGTTCAAGTTGAGGAACGTTATGGTGCTGCGTCCTGGACGAGATTGAATCTGGTGGTGTAAAATCAGTATATTGTTGTAAAGACTTTGGCAGTTCTAATGATACTGTGATGTATTTATAATAGACTCACACTTATTGTTTACTAATGGTACGTATAATCTCAAATTTCTACTGTGGTATATTCATTGTTCATAACCTAAAGATACCATACATTTGATTTATAATAAAGTTCTAATTACTCACATTATTACTTCCGATCGATTCCTGTCATAGACCATCGTCAGGACATATACACTGTGCACTCGCGGTTACAATATTGTAAAACAGTTACTATTTACAAAAAACTAATTCATAAACACTGATTATGAGACGTACTTTGTGTCCAGAGTTTGTCGAGAACTGATTTTATTGCGGAGGGTTTATGTTTACATTCAGGTCTACATCGGCTGATTATTGTATGTTTATTTTCAGCTGAAAAACCTTCGACACAAACGAACGTTTCATAATCACTGTTTACGAATTCGTTTTTTGTAAATAGTAACTGTTTTACAATATTGTAACCGCGAGTGCAGAGTGTATATGTCCAGACAATGGTCTATGACCGAAATCGATCGAAGGTAAGAATGTGAGTAATTAGAACTTTATTATAAATAATATGTATGGTCTCTTTAGGTTATAAACAATGAATATACTACAATAGAAAGTTGGTAGTTATGGTCTCCTTGACTGTATCGTGGTCTAGGACGTAACGTTTTAATGGAACAGGGACAGGCAGACCATCTCCGTGTGCTACCGATTGTACAGTAGATGGTATATTTATGTAGAAGATGATGGTCTATGAGAAAGAGATGACAACATGCAGAAATAGCAACCACTTACGTGTTTATGGGTGTTCGCTTATCACGGATACGGCAAAAACATATTAAAGGAAGTCTATATAATCAAAACGTCTTTCCTTTGAATATGACTGTTGCCAATCCAACATTTTTGTAACTAAAAATACTCCAGCAAACTGGAAATGTTTCTCTAAATTATAAAGGAAAATTTTGATTATCACTAAAATGAGAGCTAACTGAGATATTTAAACTCAGTATCGTTTTTATATCAACATTATTAACAATCTTTAAAGAATTTTTAGGTTGACTAGTGGAACTAAACCCGCAAAAAATCTCCAATCCTCGCCATTTTTTTTTTTTAGTTAAAATTAATTTGGTCACGTTAAATACTTTTTCCATTGTAGGCCTATGCGATAGAATAGTTTTAGTTTTATAAAAGATATATTTCCTTTAAGGTTGTAATGTTAAATTAAAGCTTAGAAAATAAATGTTCTACACCATTAAAAGTTTGTAACAAGTATATTTTTTTAAATTAATTTGTATAGTTTTTTTTTACATATTGCTCTATATTGATTATATGTGAAAGACATGTTTGAATTGGTATCCTAGTCACTTATTGACACACATACCACACCAAAGCACAATTTGAAGGGTCAGACAACACTATCCAACATAAAATCCAACTACGCACGTCACTTGATAAACGTAAATCATAAATATACAAGCTTTGTTTCCAACTTGAAACCCATGCATTTTTGTAATAAAGGCACTTACATGAACGCCTTGGAAGAATTCGAGATATATAGAGCGTACAATGACGTGCACAGTCGTGACTTCGTGCTAAACGATCATTTAAATTTTAAATCAAACCCGCTCTACGATACCGCAATAAACCTGTTTACACAATAGCAGTCAGTGTCCGATCGGTCCGACTCGAGTGCGCACTCATTTAACGCGGATATGTATGGAATTATCAATATTTGCAATTTTAATATTTAACGACCTCGCTAAGAGTGATTTTTTATTTCTGAAGACGAAACATATGTTTCGAAAAGCGTAAATTAATCGAACGCAACACGAAGTCACACGACGGAAGAAATACGGTAAATATTATACAGATTTTGATTATATGTGCTTCACATGTAGAGGCATAGAAAGTGAGGCAGGGCAGGAAATTAACTGGGGTACTCGACGTGGTGACAAGTGTTAAGTCGACCCTGTCAACTACTTTGCACGTTTGTACTGTAAATCCCATGAGAATTCTAAACTGGATGTTGAAATTCACCGATCGTTTCCATAGTAACCGTACGAAAAGGTATGTGGATAGTAAAATCTACGCCAATGGTGAATTTCGGTTTAAATTAACCTGTTCCAACATTAAGCGATATTAGGAATTTGGCATATTTATTTTAATGAAGCAAAATAGTATTAACAAATTTTAATTTTATTATGTTTTATTTTTCAGCATAACAATAATATTAGATGTACCATGTGATTTATTGAAATTACCCAAAATTAAAAAATGTATTGTAACGAGACCCAGCACAATACAACATAGCCTAACGGAAACAATAAATAAATTAAAAGGCACAAAAAACTAGGAGATTATGTAGTGGTATATAGCGGAGGAGAATTAACAACCAGAGCTCAGTGTGGTGTTGTAGAGTTGATTGACAATAAGTGGAAATAAATAGATAGCTGTTGGTAATAATGTAGGTTGTACTTGTAAAAGGCTTAACTATAACACTTGAAAGTTAACTTTCCGTTAAAGTAAAATTACATAGATTAACGGATTAGATTTCTTCTTCTTCTTCTTCTTCTTCTTCTTCTTCTTCTTCTTCTTCTTCTTCTTCTTCTTCTTCTTCTTCTTCTCCTCCTCCTCCTCCTCCTCCTCCTCCTCCTCCTCCTCCTCCTCCTCCTCCTCCTCCTCCTCCTCCTGCTCCTCCTCCTCCTCCTCCTCCTCCTCCTCCTCCTCCTCCTCAACCCTGGGCTCGCAATTTCTTCCTTTACATAGACAGCCTCTTGGTCACTACATACCTTCTTCCTTTTCTTACCTGAACCGTGTAGTCCTACCTGGGCCTGGGCCTTCCCTTCCCACTACGCCCTCGATCGGGGCTGCGAACCAGTTTGAATGGCATAGCAGGTGCCCATCCAACTTTTCTTTTCCACAGTTGATCCAATCAATATTTTTGTTAATTTTTTTATTCAGTTTTATAAGCACATGAATGGCTAGAAGTATTTATTCTGTACTTACTTTAATACTGTCTTCCCACTTCAACCTGGGTCTGCCTCTTCTCCTTTTATCTTCTGGTTTTGCTTCCCACGCTCTTGTAGTGTATCTTCGATTTTCTATCCTACAGACGAGGCTAAACAGTCTCAACTGTGGGCTTTGTATTATATCAAATAGAGCGATCATCTCAAAGTTCCTGCAGATAATGAGGCTTTGTATTATATCTGTTACTATTTTAACAAAACGTTTAATTTCATTCGCATACTTACACCGACTGTCATTTGGTGGGGCCATATTAACAATTTTTTCCACATTTATTCTGAAGAAACCTTTATGCCTTTTAGAATGGGTTCGTCAAACGTGATATCGACCTTGACTGAATTTTTACTAAACAACTCCAAATCTTATCAGAAGGTGTACGTCAAACAACTGTTATCATTAGAACTTATCACACAACATTTCGACTACTAAGCAATCTGCAATCGTCAAGTGTAAAGTAAACTAGTACATTAAATACAAACTTAAGCCTAATCGAGATTCATTCACTAAAAAAATTATTTGTACGTTGTAGAAATAGACTATCACAGCTTGGATCATGTAGCAAAAGTAAAATAACCTTTTTTGTACACAAATATAAGTAATTAACCTCAATTCGCAGGATGTATTTCACTTGTATTTCGACTTGTACAAAATGAAAGCAAACTGCTGATATCTGATAGAGTTCAATCAATAACAAGTTTCGAGTTTGTCAGCTTTGAATCTAATTATTATCTGAAAACACTGTTTCCTTACGTGTCTCTTGTCATTTCTGTTTCTGTCATTATATTTGACAGTCGTAAGGTTTACGCATGCCGTATTTTTAACTGTAGATTTTTTTGCCAATCTTATCGTGTTAGGAGATTGCTAAGGGTAAACGTGAGACTGACTGTTAACATTCTAGCTTTTATTCCACGTAATATTTGATTACACTGTAATAACGTACATGAAAACTGTTGTCATATACCTTTTAGAAAAAACAGTGATATGGGAAATGTAATAATTACATTTTTTAATGATACTCTAACATGGAATATTATTCATTACATTTGGAAAAATATTGGGTATATTATTACATGAACCAAACGCACTTTACATAAAAGGATTATCACTAGTGCATACAGGAAAAATATGCTTTACTTAAAAGGAACAGTATCTAACGCAATATTGGTTTTAACTGAACATCAAAGCACAGTCATATCAAAGTTTTCTGTGCAATAAAAAAGTGTCAAATATTAAAATGTTTCAGCTCTTGATAAGTTATTTTTTTAACCTTCCCACGAGACTGATTGAAAGTTGTAAAGAATTAAACAGAACCATATTTATTTTGTAGGGATGCGATTTTATTCAAGACATTTTATAGGGATGGCATAGTTCTTATTCAAGAAACCGAGGATTATTTTCAAGAGATTTCAGTATTTTGACATTTCAGTTACAAGAAGCGGCAAAAGAATATTCCCTAAACATTTTGGAAAGAAAGACCAAAACCATGGCCTTTATAGGTAAATATCCAGTGAGGACTAAGATAGTTATAAACAACAGCACTTTCGAACAAGTGATCCGTTTCAAATATCTCGGCTGTACAGTATGAATCTGAATATGATATAAAAGAGAAGATAAATAAATGTAGGAATATTTTTGATACAATTATAAAAATAAAACCAGACACACCACAAGGATTAAATGTTATAAGACAATTGCAATACCCACATTGATTTTTGCGAGTTAGGCGTGGGTCATGATAATAAAAGGAAAGCGGCAAGATTCAGAGTGCTGAAATGCAGTTTCTTCAAAATATTTTAAATTACACATTGCAAGATAGAATAAGGAATGAAGCTATCAGAGCAGAACTTGAAGTAAAGGACAGAAATAAAATTATTTCAATTTACAGAAGGCAATGGTGGGATCGTCTGCAAAGGATAACAGAGAATCGATTGCCGAAAGCGGCACTGAACTATAAAGCCATTGGTAGTGAAGTGACGTGGGTCGTTCTAGGATGAGATGAGTGCCAGAACAGGTTTATATAACCTAATCCTTGAAAAGGAGAAGAAGAAGAAGAAGAAGAAGAAGAAGAAGAAGAAGAAGAAGAAGAAGAAGAAGAAAGTGCGATTTTAAAATCGTTGACAATAAACAAAGTAACGTAAATATTTGTTATACATAAATCTTATTCTATTTGGAAGAATGTTAAGTAATTCGTCTTCAAATCAATACTCTATGCACATTCCTGTTTATTATAATGTGTAAATTGTATGTCTATAATGAAAGAGTATATAATATTCTACATGATGGATTACCATGTTTTTCGTTCTTGATCTAAAAAGTTTTCACGTTTTAAATCTTACTGTCGCAAGTTATATACATCAAAATATGTACAATCAACATAGTTACGTAAGTGGAGCATGGCTGTAATGAGTCACTTACAGATGCTGCATCGGTGAAGGAACAGCTGTTGTTTCCATGGTAACAGCACGAACAGCGGCTTCAATGTCTATTCAAAGTCAGCTTTGCAGTCACTGTTAATTACCGACCTTAGAATATTAACGAACGTTGTACTTAATTACGCGATTAGGCCTTGAGACTTCTTACCGTACATGAGAGATACAAGTTTGAGGAGAGCGGTGTAATGTTATTTGAATAATCCACTGTATGTCGCCTTGCAGTGTGCTGTATGTTAACCGGATAATACACAATGTTACAGCTGATGACAGTTTGTGAATAAATATTTATTCTTTGCTGCACCCGTTCTGTGTATTCGTCTATTAGAACAGAAAGATTACCGTATTATCTATATATATACCGTATATATAAATCAAAATCTGAGGAATTATTGGTACTGAATACAAATTCATACCGTTACACCGATTACCACCAAATTTTGCACAGGTAACCTTTGACACAAAGCGAAAAATGCTGTCTAACTTGGAGTTTGATCTTTTGCCCCGTTTGCACTATTTAGGCACTTTTAATTATGCCTTTTCGTTGACGCGTATAAAGATGTCTTTAACACTATGGAATTAATTACCATACTAACAAATAAATAAACAAAAACTATTTAGCGGCATCGGAACTGTACATTTATCCATTCCTGCAGTACATTTTCGATGTTTTATATAATATGGGATTGTATCGATGTAATATTACGATGTGGAAAAGGAGAAGTGTACTAATTGTAAATTGTCCTATTTCTTGATGCAAATCTATTTCTTAATATGTGTTGTTTTCATTTGTAAGGTTAGGGGACAACGTTTCTTGGTTTTTAATTTGTTGGTGAAATACATAAAAGCCATGGTTGGGGAAAACATAACGTTTAACGTGTTATATACAATGCTTATAACACAGTAACACATACAATAAAGAACCCAACGTTTTTGAGTTAACAGGTACTTGTTTTAAATGTTACAGAAAGAGAAATGTTAATAAAACTAATTATATAAATTCCCTAAACTATAAAAGCAGAATAATTTTATATCGTAATGCAAATGCTGTCATTGCAGATTAGCAAAACCAATTATTTTAGGCTTATTAATATTTGTCTTCTAAATTACAGTGATAAATAATCAATAAATAATTTATTTAATTAAGTAGCCTGAAATATGACAATAAAAGATATAATGAGGTAAAATACAGTAATGTAATAATATTCTTATATGTAAATATGAGACGGAGCGTAGCAATTTTAGTTAAAACCAAGAGGATGAAATCTTCAATTGTGCAATAAATTTGTTAATTTTTACTTACAGTGTAAATCAGTTAGGCTGATTTAGACCTGTTAATAATAATTTCCATAAAGCGTTTAATCACCACCACCATCATCATCATCGTCATCATCATCACATCATCATCACCACTCCAAGGATTAGGTCCTCGATCTGTTCTGGAACTCATCTCCTCCTCGGTCTACCGACATCTCTGTCCCCAGTTGGGTGATTACCCAAGTCAGTCACGGGTAGACGAACTTCAGGTATACGGTTCAAGTGCTCACACCATCTTCTTCTTCAATCTTCTGGTGCAACGATACAACGTTTAATTCGCGTTTAATATCCTCGTTCCTTCTTCGATCCACGAGGGAAGAACAACCTTGCGTCCCTCAGTTATGTTAATATTTATATTACTCTCTAAAAAGGTCATAAAGTTACAAGATTGGATAAAATTTAATTATAGAAGGTAATCAGAATTATCGATTTAGACGGTTCTATTATTCAGACAGGTAAGAGAACAAACGAATTAGTGGTATAATTTTGTTAACCTTACTTGAGTAATTTCAGTAACTTGGACATAACGTACATTCTTCTGTTGAAACTAAATAATTTAGGTTAGACAGCTTTTGTAAGATGTAAAATGATCAAAATCAAAAGTGTATATGCTACAACAGAAATGAGCTACTTTCTCCACATCATATTCACTGGTTAAAGTCATTCTGGACAGCTGTGCGTGTGTGTGTGTGTGTGTGTGTGTGTGTTGATTGATATCGTGCATTAGACAACCATGCCCAACAGTATATATTAATGGTTTCTCGCCTGAGAACAATTAATTGATTATATTGACAACGATACATTTCACTTAGTAGGAGCCGTAACAGTGACCTAGGCCAACTCACTGCCTCCAGTAATGCAGGAACACAAGCATTCACAAGAATTTCTAAGAGTTCAACATTTATAAACCAATTGTTAATCTTTGTTATGTTATTAGTACTTAAACAATATAGTGATAGTTTATAGTATATTGAAAAGTGAAACAAAAAATCCGTTCAAGAGAAAATGTGGGAGAAAGAAGGATACAAATTATACGGAATCGATAACATATATAGGAACGAGAACAAAAGTATTGTAGAATGTTTTAAGAAGTATGATATTGATGTAGCAATTAAAAAGTGTATGACAGTGTTTGATAAAAATTAAGAATAGTGATACAAAAGAAAAAACGATTGTACAAAAAAGTGGGGTATATAAACTTAAATGTAAGGATTGTAGTAAATTGTACGTAAGCGAATCGGGCCGTAAGTTTGAGTGTAGACTGTCAGATCATAAAAGAGGGAAAGGAAATAGGACATCCAGTTTACATGATAGGCATTTTGTTGAAGAAAACCATAAGTTTATTAATCCATTAGAGGAATATAAAATTGTAACGGTTGAACATAATTCGGTGGAAAGAAAGTTGAGAAAAGAACCTGAAATATTAAAGAAAAGAAAAAAAAAGATTTAAATAGTTTAATTAATTCAAAGGTGAAATTCGATAACGAAGATATATTTTACCACATATTAAGGAAAAGAAAAATGTAGAACATAAAGATTGGTAGCAGTTTAAATACTTAATTGCCAGGCAGTAATGGAAAAGTACCGGGATAATTGTTAATTGTTGTTGTATTATTAGTATTGTAAACAATATTATAATTATTTATAGTCTCTTAAAAAGTGAAACAAAAAATATAAAATTTAAAATTGGTAACACCTTGTAATGATTACAAAAATAAAAAAAAACTTTTGAAACACTAATTTTTTTTTAATTCAGTAATGTGATCAATTTGTTTTCAAGATCGTAGGAACGTTAGCATTATACAACATTGATAGGTGAAAATAAAAATTCTTAGATGAACAGTACTATCAAATGCCTTCAAACCTTCAAATAGTACGTTAAATTTTCAATTATGCTAAGAAAATAAAAAATTAACTCAAAAGAAAATGAAACACCCAAATCCTTAAAACGTAATCGATGTCCTGCAGCATAGCTGAGTCGATGACCTTGAAATCCATCCGGCCTATTTCTCTGAGACTTAAGAGTATATGATTTTTTATTATACAAAATTTATGGCTTTTTCTGAGGCAAATGATATTAGAACAAAGGTTGTAATACAGGAATCGCCAATAGAACAGGTGCCAGATTTCAAGTATATACGGTGAAGCATCACATAAGGAGGTTGAAAATAAAGTTAGTCTGTTCCAGTCGCTTTGGGGCTGTGTCGTTAAACATTTAAAGAAGAAAACCCGGAAAGAGGCGCAATTGAAATGTTATAATGCAATGGCCATACCTCTACTACTGTATGGTAGTGAGACTTGGATTAGAAAGGCCAAAGATATATCTAGAATACAAGAAGTGGAAATAAGGTTCTTGAAGACGGTAAAGAGTTGTAGCAGAAGAGATCTTATCAGAAATGATCATATTAGAATGGAGCTAGGGATAGTTGGAAGCTTAAATGAGAAAATCTGACGGTAAAAAACAGAGTAGCGGTTATAGAGAGAATGGATACAACTAGATTTTCAAGGAGAGTTCTTGACTATGATCCATGAGGAAGAAAAGTGTGGGAAGACCCTGTAAGCGATGGTTACATTGACTTCCATTGAGACCGGAACAGGCTACTAGCCTAAGCCGTAAAGGATGACGACGACGACGACGAACGTTAGTTAAAGAACGTTAATTATTTAAGTACAACGTTTTACTCTAATTACAAATACTATAATATTACAATTTTTATTTTTTGTTTTAATTTGTAATAATTTAAAAATAATTGATTGCAGAAGAATCGTTACTGATATTTACAAATGGAGGAAAGAGGACTCCTAATAATAAATTAGTAGTTAATTCCCTATCGATAACGATGATAAATTGTTTTTTTCACTTTTGTATATATTAAAACAAAATTATTAACACCCCAATTTGACTGCAATTGTAAAATCTGTAACTTTTAATTTTATTCAATATAATGTGAACTAATTGTGAGAATGAACAAAAATTATATATAAAAACAAAGACTGTTAAAAGTGTAATATCTCTTTTCAAGTTATTATGTGTTTCTACAAACATTTTCAAATTAATCCTCTAACAATTGTAACAACTAGTTTTCTCTGACTAGTTGTTTCTTGGATTTTTTGCATAACATATAATTTGCCCATTTTGTTTCACATAATCCTCTTTACTTCTCGCGCTGTAATAATAATTACACAGAAGAGCAAATGTATCTGCACTAACTATATCCTTACTCTTCTTTTGTTTTGCCTCAAACTGAAGTACGAGCCTGCACACTCACAATCACGAAGTTTGATGGGGCAGAGACAATTAAGGTCAAATCGGTACTTCTTCATGTTACAGAAGAGTCCTATTTGCGCGTTGACTTCGATGTGTCTACTATAGAAGTTGTTTGTCCCACTTCCATAGTATTTAAAGTGCCCAGTTGGCAACAGTGCTTACAACAGTACATCAGTGCACAAAACCAAACTTTTATCTGGAGGTACTCTAAGAGTAGTTGCTACGACAGACCTATTCTTTTACTGCAGTATTTGTATTATTTCTACTGTTACATTAATAAAGTTTTAAAGTCAGGAAAAACATGTTTATGTTGGTTTTAATTGACTTTTTATAGATTAAGCCATTTTACACAATATAAAGTATTTCAGTTTATACAGTCATAGTATACCTGAATAAATAAATTTTGATAAAGCAACAGGATTTATTTTTGTTTTCGACTTAGGCTTGCGTTTTGTAACAAATATGTGAAAAAATGGTTCCAACATAGCTGTGAATATACGCGGTACAAACTGTCTTTTTAAAGGAGGCAACTGTGCAAGCTGAATATTTATTATAATTATCATCAGCCGTGGGTCTACAACCCTTGGCCTGCTACAAGAGTCTATTCCATTCTTCCCTATTGCGATTCCTGGCTTTCCAGTTTCTTATGTTCAGCTTTCTGAAGTCCTCCTCTATCTGGTCTTTGAATTCACTTCGGGGTCTTCCCCTTTTTCTACTACTCATTGGTTTTTGATAGAAAATATGTTTCGTAGGCTGTCCTTCCTCCATTCTCTCTATGTGGCCACCCCACCATAGCCTGTATATTTTGATTAAGCTGATAATGTCCGGCTCTTTGTAAAAATGGTATAGTTCATAATTATAGCGCCTGCGCCACATTCCATTTTCTTGTACTCCTCTAATTATTGTTCTTAGAATCCGACTTTCACAGCAAACTAGAAGTCTCTTGCTATTTTTCGTCATTGTCCAGATTTCTAAAGCACCTGTCAGCACTGGCCTGATAAGTGTTTTGTAAATTTTGCATTTCGTGCTTCTTGAGATGAAGGTAGTTGCCAGGTGCTTTTTTAATCCATAATATGTTTTATTTCCGAGACACATTATTCTTCTTATTTCAGTGTTGATGTTAGTGCTGTTTATCTGGGAGCCAAGATATATGAACTTTTTTACTGCCTCTATATTTTTTGTGCCTATTTCAACATTTTAAAGGGTTAGGTTTAATGGTGTTTTGTTGGCAGCATACATATATTTTTTCTCCAAGTTTATCTTCAATTGGAGAAAATTGTTATAATTATACAAAGCATTAAACATTTTTAAATATTAAAAAACTTTGAGTAATTCTAGCATCCACGAGAACCCATGTATGCTACTTTCTAAAAATACCTTTCAGGACAAAAACTGTTCATATTAGAGACAATTGAAATTAAATGTGAAGATTAAGGGTTTGTAACAGTCAATTACAGCCCCCGCATCAGTTTTGCATACGAGCATAGAAGAGATTAGGCATGTTATTGATAATTGGGAGTGTTTGTGTGGCAAAATGTGTATTTTGTAACATATATTATTTGCTATAAAAGTGTTAATTAGATGCCATTTATTGTTCCTTACAATATCGTGTGTTGATTATTCAAAGTTGAAAAGTTGGTGTATACAAGAATATTTATGTATTAAAATTTTATCGAAGTTGTAAGTAACGAGTTTTCTGGTGTCATACTTTAAATTTAATTAATAAGTTCAAATAAAGTTTTGTATCTTAATAAGAAAAACTGTCTGTAAAAATATTGTAGATGTTTGACCGTTTTAATGGATTTAAAACAATAGTGATAAAAAACTTTTTAAATTTTGCATTATTTTCCAAATAAAAATATAAATGGTTAGAAGTAAAGTACAACTAGCCCATATTTCCCCTGGAACATTACGTATAAATTGTGAAATGAAAGTACAGAGTAAGACATCGTAGGTATCATCAGATATAGAGTAAGACATCGTATCTTTATACTTGTCGTGCATCTAATCTGTGACCCACAAATGCCGTCATGGTGAATGCCAATAGTTATCGGCATGGCAGTGCAAACCGCATTGATTTACCATCAACTGTTGTACAGCAAACGGGTCGCCAGGCTGACTCGGACGCTAATGATCAAACTAATGAAACGAGCGTTTAATTATAATATATTAACTGGCAGTAAATATACCAACACAGTGCATAATTATTGGACTCTATATTTGGATCTAATAATTTAATCTTGCTTACTTTTTGAAATCAGTTGACATACAATTTCATTATTACAAGGGAGAGTTCAAGAATGATATTTATCTTTGTAAAATGTTGTATGCTAATATTTTAATATAGTAAAAATAATGCTAATATTGCTATCTTAGCAAAACAATTATTGTAAACAATGAAGGCAGGCGTATTAATTGAAAACTGATGAAAGGGATGTTAAAGATAGTCTACAAACGACGACATTAGGAAATTACCTAAGTTACAGTCAGTTCTAGAGAGAATAAAGGAATACAGGCAAAATTAAAAGTAATTGTAGAACGCATGGGAGACACACGTATTCCTAAACAAGCTTTTGAATATAGGCCAGTGGGGACGAGAAATCGTGGAAGACCCTGGAAAAAACGGTCAGAGACCCTGCGAAGTCGGAACGACCTGTAGCCCTAGCCAAGAAGAAGAAGAAGAAGAAGAAGAAGAAGAAGAAGAAGAAGAAGAAGAAGAAGAAGAAGAAGAAGAAGAAGAAGAAGAAGAAGAAGAAGAAGAAGAAGAAGAAGCTTTGAGTATTTTATCAGACTATTTTAAAAATTTCGTGATGAGTTATGTCACTATTTACTGTCGCATTGACGTAACTTTCTGTTTCGTCGATCAGGTACAGTTTATTGTCGACAGTTAATGAATTCAGGCGGATTGACTGAAAGCGTCACAGTGGAAATTTAACGTTTTCTCTTTATAGCATCCAGGTGTAAGGTAAAACACAGGGATCAGTGACACGTAGTGCAAGCAGACGTGAGGTTTCCGGTAGGCTGCTGACACACGGGCCACTCTGTGGCGCCACTCAGTCGCGCCCGGTTGTTTTGCATGGTTTTAAATTGTACCCTTGCACACGAGCGACTGTAACATGCGACTGTGGCAGGCAGAAGCCAGTCCCCGCCACGAATGGAGACGATTTGTGGCGTTGGAGCTTACACACGGGCCACTTTCAGTCGCGCCACAGCAGTGTTCAGAGTAGTGTTGTGAAGCGTAAACTAACACTGTAATTTCTATAAAACTTTAGGAGTTTTCTTACTGTTTTTTTTTTAAACTTTATAAGACTTTCTTGTTTCTAAAAACTATTTAAAAACTTTAACTATCATGTCGGATTTTTATTCTGATCAATTTATAATTGAAGTGGAACAAAGACCGGCAATTTGGGACCCGAGATGCAATGAATATTCAAACAAAATGGCAAAATGGAGAGCATGGGAACAGCTCTGTTATATTTTTGTATCAGCCTTCAGTGAAATGGACAGCCTGATGAAAAATGAATCAGGTATGTTTTTAATCAGTACTGTAGTAAAGTATGTAATAAAAATTATAATGGCAGTAATAATAATAAAGTAGGCCTACTAAACTAAAGTGTAAAGTTCATAAAACAACTAAAGTCATAATGCCTAAAGTTGGTAGACATTATATTGTGTAATTATATTATGACAGAAATGTAGGTGTATGTAATAGAATAGAAAAAAAATACATATACAAGGTCTACGAAGTGCAGTATTTGACTAATGTCTAAGTTTGTATAACGCTAGAACTTATGCAATCCGAAAAAAACTTCGGTCCCATGCAATTCCGCTTTGAACAAGTTTTTCTATATATATTTTCTCTATTATTAGTAATAATAAACTTTTCGTACAAGAATATATTTTTAATTATTTTTTTAAATATAACACTGTTTCAAAAAGTATTTAACAAACATCAGATATACAAATTTAAAATTATTTAAATTAACAGTATTTAAACAGTGTTATATTGAAAAAATAATAAAAAAATTTATTCTTGTACGATAAGTTTTATTATTATTAGTAATAATATAAAAATAATACAATAATAATTGAGTAATTATGAATGTAATATTTTCTTTAATAACTATTGTATTGTATGGAATTGCACCATAACAAATTTAACATCAGTCTCTGCAACAATCATATACATTTCCATCTAGCCCATATGACTCCTACAAGTGACAAATACAGTAATTATATAACAATATTCTCCCTGAAAAATCAGTCTGTAGCCATAGTTTACTGTTGAGTATCATAATTACAACACAAGAAAAAGAGTAATGACTTCTAAATTACATAGCATATTAGCGAATTCAGGCGGGACGGTCTCAACAATGTTTTATGCAAACACTACTTGAGCACATACTTATGAGCCAAAACAATCTTGCGAACAATACACACAGTTTACAGTTGCAAACAAGTTTAGGTCTGGCTAACAGGAAACCAATAGTTTTAATCGATTACTCAACACCAAACTGGTTAATATTTCGTCTACTGAAATACGATTATTGCATGTGTGTGTGTGTGTGTGTGCGCGCGCGTGTGAAAGAGAGAGGGATGTAAGGAGGGAGGAGGAAGGTAAAGAGAATGTACGTGGGTGTAACGTTCTTAACATAATCTATCAAAATCTTTGAAACAAATTAGATGCGACAAACGAAAAATATTCAAATAAATAGAAACCATTTTTATTTTTAAATAAATATTTCTACTTGTTGAATAAGACACAAAATAAATTATTAAAATAGTTTTTATTTTGACTATGGTTTGATAGTGAAACAGTATCAGACAAGGTTTCTCTGAAAAAGGTCAATATATCATTCTGTCTTGCCATGGTACTAATCCTTCTTGTGTACAAAAGAATTCGGAAGGAAGAAGAACTTCCTCGTCAGAGTCCATGATGAAACTGATGTAAATACTAAATGAAACAATCTTTTATCACTGAGCAAATGGAGAGTGGCGCGTCTCTGAAGCTAACCCTTGCACACGAGCCACTGGTACAAGCTACTGAGTGGCGTCACAGAGTGGCTCGTGTGTCAGCACCCTTAAGCAAAGTTTAGCAGCAGTTTCGTGTAACATAAAGTGAGACGCGTATGTGTAACCAATTGGGGTGTGTAACCCATCCGTACGACAACACTGCGGTTGCCCAACGAACCTGCTTAGTCTTGCTTCCCTACAGTCAGACACAGAAATCACCAACCGTAAAACAAAAGGTCTTGGCAGTGGCGTAATTAGGATCTGTGGAGAAGGGGGTGAGAGTAGCTTAAAAGTTGGACTCACATTTACCTCAGGACAAACGATACATTCACGATTCCTCCCACATAATTTTAGAAATAAATTTATATTTATTCTAAATTCTGTTTTTTTGTTAACGTTTTGAGTAAACCAGTGTAAAACATGTTTTAAATAAGTACGTTATGTACTAAATGTTGAGTAATTGTGATAAGAAAACTGTAACGTTATTGCTAATATTGTAAAAATAATGTTATATTGTCATTATAACATTTCAGTCAAATGAAATAAATGTAAATGTTATTCTATTTATAAGTAGAAGTAGTGTTTACGGGATATCTCCAGCCTTACCCACAGACTGTAACCAAACCGTATATCATTCCACTAACGATGGCAGTCAGTGGCATTGCAGAAACGTGGGATTATTATTAAAAAAAATCGACACATATTAGTTTAAACGTCATACAGTTTAAAGTCCAATATATATTTACTTCAAAGATTACATCATACGTCATACTTTGAGAATGCTGAACCATATGTTGGAAAACGTTTTTATATTTGGGTAAAAAATAGTTTCCAGAAGAGGGAAAACGAGGCGTACTGCAGAGCATCCGGCGGAAGTGACTGTCACATCCGTTACAACGCGCACACTTTCCTACATAGTATACGTCCTGAACGCTTCCTTCTGTAAGTTTAATATTTACATTTTATATTTGTCAAATACTTAATACAAATATACACTTTAATTTTGAACTTAGCCTTGCATATAAAGTGAGCTAAATTAATACCTAAGAGAACTCTACATAAAACAAAAAGACTCTTTTAAACTAACCGGGAAAAAATTCCATTAATTGCTGGTAGGAAAATAATAGAATCGATTAAAAAAACCTTTTGTACATGGCCCTTTTGTTCATTTCAAAATTAGAGATTAAAGAAATAAAAGAATATATTTAGACTGTTACAGGTATTGGTAATGTACGTTAATACAGTTTTTTGTGAGACCTGGATTTGACTATGAAGAAGAAATCGTAATGTCTAGTCCATCTTGCCTTATAGTACAGTCACTGAAAGAAAAAAATTCAAATTAAGTGGCTTCTACGAGATTTTTTGCATAAGGCTAGATAAAAGGGTGAGAAACAATTTTAAAAAAAGTTTACAAAAATTCAGTCGCGGGTTTTCGAAAAAAGGGAGAGGGAATGGTACAAAAAATTCATTTTTCGTGATTGTCTTAAAAAGTAACAAATTTACGAAAAAAAGACAAATTACAATAATTAAAGAGAATTAAATTCTCTACAAAAAAGCTATTTGTCATGTTTTTTGTCAGGCCAATACTTTGTGAGAAAATGGAATTGAAATATTAGAAAAAAATTGATTGTCGGAGTCCGCCCCGATGAGCGGGAAGGCTAATTTTTTCTGACATTGCAACATACAAATTTTACTAAAATCCGTTATAATAGTCGTGAGACAAAAGTCAAAAAGCATTTTAAAGCTAATTGTTTGTACTTTTATATAAAATGAAAAGAAAATAATTAAAGTATTAATAAATACTTAAAATAAAGTAATAACATTTTTGTTTTTCATTTTTTTTTTCAACTAAATGCATAAACATATTAACAATTTATTACAAATCTATTTAAACTTTAAAAAAACTTCACAGTATGAACTTTACATATATAGGTTTTTGAAAAAAATAATAAAAATTAGTATTGATTTATTGCCATAAAATAAGCGAGTTTTAAAATTTATCATTTTTTTGAGTTCGCAAGTATACATCATTTTCTTAAATTAAAATTTCTACAGAAATTTTCAAAATAAATATTTTTTAACAAAATTACGAACACGTATTGGTCAAAGTGTCTTCTATAAGATTGCGGTATAAAGAATTGTTAAAATTTAGTTAAATTTAAATAAATGTAACTTTTATTAATAAATGTAAAAATATGTCCATTGCGCGTATTAATATTAATAGTTAAAAACTAAAAAAAAAATATTAAAATATAAGTATTGTACGTAAAACTACAATATTTGAGGTTTCTCTTCTACATAGTGAGAATTTATATCCGTGCATGGGCATAAAAAAAAACAGACCCTGAATGTTGAAGAATTTTAGGAAGAGCGAGGACAACTGGTACATGCGCCATACAGATATTGAATTAACGCAGTTCGATATTGAATGTTCCGTGAGTTCGATACTATTTTTTATATTGTATTTTGCTGGAAGTTCAATTTTATGTTTTAAGATTTGTGTTAGTAATTGTGATATTTTATAATTTGGTGCGGTTCTAGCGCAAATGATTTTCTGTAATTGCAAAAAAGATTGTGGAAAATTATGCAGTTGCAGAAAAAGTGGATTGTACTGTTCATCGGCTTGTGGAAACTGTGAAATTAATTTGTGCACAAATTTTTCAAATATTGTGTATGATGAGGGAGAAATAGAAATAGAAGACTTGACTTCTGAATCTTTTCAAGAAATTGGAGAAGAAATCGATTTTTAAATATATTTATCATTAAAAAAATTATTGTTATAATTAAATTTTATAAATAAATAATGAATGTACTAAAAAGTTATTTTCCACCTTGATAATTGTGAAAATTTTTGAAAAATTGAAGACAAAACGATAATTTAATAATTTTGTAAATCATATTAAGTTATAAGTAAATAATTTATAATTTGCATAAATAAGAAATGTGTTTTAAAAGTTATTTTATTGTCAAAATCTTCAATGATTGAAAGAAAAACTATTTTTCAATATATTTATAAAGTGCATTTTTTTAATAACATTTTTATTATAATGCGTAATAAATATGTAAAAAATTATACATAATAATATATACATAAATGAATAATAATGAGTTTTTAAACTTACATTCCTGAAAAAACTGCATGTCTATTAAATAAAAATGTATTTTATG
Organism: Magicicada septendecula; assembly: GCA_034769895.1. Taxonomy (NCBI): domain Eukaryota; kingdom Metazoa; phylum Arthropoda; class Insecta; order Hemiptera; family Cicadidae; genus Magicicada; species Magicicada septendecula. The sequence continues at coordinate 851,090,412 of CM068368.1, forward strand.
TGAAACTCCACCTTGTGAAAAATTTGACCAAATTTGAATTAATTTTTCTAATAAAGTTATCGCCCTGACAAAAAAATGTTAATATACTTTTTTATGCAGACGTTTATGCTCTTTCTTTTTGGTATTTTGTATTTTTCTCATAAATTTAATATTTTGTAAGATAATCACGAAAAATAAATTATTTGCACCTCCCCTCCCTTTTTTCGAAAATCCGCGACTGAATTTTTGTAAACTTTTTTAAATTTTGTCTTACCTTTTTATCTAGCCCTATGCAAAAAATCTCGTAGAATCCACTTAATTTGCAATTTCTATTTTTTTTCGGCTTCAGTGACTGTACTATTATGTATAGAGTTCAGATAAAAGTGTCAATATAGTAATGATCAGATAAAACAATAAGTAATGATCTAGATTTAGCTCAATTCAAAAGTACGATAAACTGACTAGCTATAATAGACATCGAATACACACACGATATTAAATGCAGCCAATTTGCGGTTTTAAATTAACCAGTTTATAGTATTAAGTGGAGCGGTCCTAGCGTAATGGCTATTGTGTGGCGCTGCTACACTGGCGGCGCAGGTTCTATTCCCGCCGGGGCCATCTGATTTAGATACGACCGTTCCCTCTCGCAGGGCAATGGCAATCCAGCGAAAGGTATCCTGCCTAGTATAAACCCTCCCCAACTATGCTGTTCGAATCCAGCGTTAAACTGTAGGTCCTATATACCTGTGAGAGACTCCGTAACACACGCACCACATGTATATGCGGGGAGGGTACAAACCAGTCGAAAGATTGAAGGACCCCACAAAAAAATAGTATTAAGTAGTATTTAGTAAGTGGTCAAATTGTTATTGTGTAGAGCATATAACTAAAATAAAGGATACAATTTGGTAAGTTGATTACGAAATGGAATTTTTCTATCTACAAGTGAAAAAGGCACAGGCCTTCATCTTCTTTGAGAGATGAAGTAACTACTAATGTGAGGAAAACTTTGAAGCTACAGAGAGAACAGAACTAGAACTATAGTGTAGAGTAACAGAACTAGGAAGTAAACTGGCTTTGCTAAAAATAAGTTGAAAATCTGAACGTAATCTTTGTAACAGAACGTTATACATTATGACGGCCGGATTCATATTCAGTAAAACTTTTCTCCGGGCCTTTGAACCGTGGTTCTCTTTTTGTAATGCGACGGTTTGGGGTTGCGTCGCCATTTAGTCGCTACGGGGATCAGAACAAAAGACCCAATGAAGATAATTGCAGCAGTTGCTGTTGAAACGTTTGGCTTTAGAAGAAAAGGACCGCAGCCCTACAGCCCGAAAAATAACTTTATTGAAGTAAAAGTACGTCGCATTCTTCAGTTTCTATTCATCTGTTGGTTTTCTTCTACTTTTATTTCTTCCATTTCCGCGTTAATACCATTCCTGCAGTTTCATTTCTACTGGGTTATCCGCGTAAAACTCTCTTGTACTAGGTGTCTAGACAAGGATCTGTTCCTCACCAGACTTTAGCGCATATCTACGCAAGAGCAAATTCTAGGATTACATATCGCCGGTCAGTTCTTGGATTTTAAAGTCGCCATTGTCTTTCGGAGAAACGCCGTTTTGCCGAACATATAGCAACACCAGCAAGAGAATGATACTGCTGGCGTACTTGTAACGGTTTTAAATCTTCTGCAGAAACCAATCGAATGGTACAAACAGAATACTTCCATGTATAAGACGCATGTATCTGGGTAATTTTTGGTATATGTAAGAACAATCCCCTGACTGTATTAAAATCCACCGAAATAAAAGCCTGAAAACCATTCTCTTTGCAGATGACCAAGCTATATTCGCCATTTCAGAAGACGATCTCTGGCGACCAATATACTCTTACATAAAATAGGCAAAGAATATAACTGTAACATATGTGAATAAAGGAAAAAAGTAATGACCTTTATTGTAAATAATAAAGGCAGACAGGCGGATTGACTGAAAAACTGATGAAAGCGTCACAGTGGAAATTTAACGTTTTCTCATTATAGCATCAAGGTGTAAGGTAAAACACTGGGATCAGTGACACGTAGTGCAAGCAGACGTGAGGTTTCGGTTAAGCAAAGTTTAGCAGTTTCGTGTAACGTAAAGTGAGACACGTTCGTTTGCCTCTAACAGACCCATCCGTACGAACGACACTGCGGTTACGCAACGAACCTGCTTAGTGCCTTGCTTTCCTATAGTCAGACACAGAAATCACCGGCCGTAAAACAAAAGGTCTTACCAGTTGCGTAATTAGGAGATGAGGAGAAGGGGACGAGAGTAGCTTGAAATTTGGACTCACATTTTCCGGTTCGGATAAACCGGTTCGGACCAAAATATGCATAGACAACACATGCACAGAACAAGTAAAACATTTCAACTATCTTGGACATGACGTTACTTAAGATCAAGATAGAAATTTCTGATATTATTATCAAACGTTTATGTGTCTTTGTTCGTGAAACGTACTTTGGTAGGTTGTGGATTGTGAACAAATGACGCTGCCAGAGTGAGGACGGATTAAATCTTAGCACAGACCGTGAGGAGAGAAACTTTTCCTATTAGGAAGGAGCGCAGAGACGAATACAAATAACTGTTCGTTTACTTTCCTCGACCTTTGTAAGCCTGTCTCCTTTGTAGCAGCAAAAGCAGTTGCGCGTGTGTGCATATTCTATCGTATAATATGTTAAACACTGTTGGATATTGTTTTCCGAGAAAATTTCAAAGTAACCTATAAATTATTTACAATGCAGAACATTGCATACAAATCTTTTACATGACTGCCTACTCTGAACACACTGAACATAAGTGTTTAAGAAAATATGTATATAAGTAAAATTAAATTAGTGATATCATGACAACATAATATAATATTACATTATACTACCGTTTATGTTACGTTACATTAACTTAAACAATTACAACCAATTTTTTACGAGTACATGTTATCGTTGTGCCTGACGCATGTTTTGAGGAATTATTGTACGTCATAAGTTTCATTATTTAACACGCCAGACCGACAGGTAATTTATATCGGGAAAATCCTCTACTCACACTGCAACAATAGTAGTATTTGTTCATCTTGTTATTTCAATTAGCAGTCTCTGTAATTCCAACTTTGCCGTGTTTACTTGCTGAACTGCTACTTTTTATGTTCCGGACAAAGGCTTTCAGTGTTCCGACCATTTTTAAGTCCTAAACTACGACCTAGTAGTATTTATAAACCACGACCAGAGTTTTAGCTTACACCTGGAGTGGAATCGTTAAATTTCCACTGTGACCCTTTCATCACTTTTTCCGTCAATGTACGTGAATTTATTTACCGTGGACAATAAACTGTACCTGCTCGACGGAACAGAACGTTACGTCAATGCGACAGAGAACATGCGTAGGTTAAATGACACTAATGACGTATTACGTAAGCAGCAGGTTGACGCAATGTGTAACAAATTCTCGATCTCTCCGCTCGATCAAGTTTGGTAGCACACTTATAAAACTAATTAGTCATTATATTAAGAAGCGTCGCATGAGTAACTTAAGAAGTCCTAGTTATATAATTCATTGTGTAGCTTCTACACTAGTTTAATAAAATAGTCCAGAGCTTTCTCTACTAACATAAGACGTTCTTTTGCCAGCATCCTTCATAAATACAGGGTAGATGCAGTTGGTCCCACAAATTGTTTTATGCAGACACAGGCAAGGTTGCGATATTAGTACAAGGTTGAAGTATATTTTTGGTCCAACGTTTTATGTTTTAACAAGAATAAAGTGCTTAATTTTTGATTAATTTTGATAAATAAGTATCCTGAAAAAATGTCATGATAATCCACTGTAGAAAAAAATTGATGAAATATTTATAAATGAAAAGGCTAGTTAAAGGAGAGGGGGTAATTTTCTATCAATAAAAATGATAGTTGAAGGGGTAGGGGATTTTTTTTTTATATATATGTGTACTATGTTATCGGCAACAAAGACGTAGTTTCTAAGCAAATATTTCATTTTGATTTGTCAGACATGAAACTCGATTTACAAGGAACACACCTAAATTGTTAGAAATTATCGAACCGAATTCAAGTGAATGATTTTAAATATAAATCTTAGAACATGGAAGTCATGTGTGGTTCTCCATACCGATATTTTGTCTTTCCGCTTGTGGTGAAGGTACGGAACCCACAAACTAAAGGTTACAGTCTACATAACACTAGCCACCGTCTCGCACGCGTCATCTCAACATCCTGTTGTCACATGTAGTTGAATATTACGAGAGATATATTACGAGAATGTAGGCCGTGCCGTATACATAACTGTTGCAGAATCGCTAATTTGGTTCAAGGTAATAAAAGTTGCAAATATGACCAGGCAGATACAGAATAAATGCAGTGCGGATGTGCAAAATGCAACACGTGCGGCAGACATAAAGTCCACGTAATATCTGCCGGCAACAGTTGGTAATTTTGTTTGTATCCATTCTGTTGACTTCATAAATTTTGTTTAGCGTTAAATGTTTGTCAGCAAGATAAATATATTATCAACGCTTAGTCTGAACTGTAAAAATGTCGACAATAAATTGTATTTCTGACGACTATATTCCCACACACACACACACACACACACACACACACACACACACACACACACACACACACACACACACACACACACACACACACACAGCAGCATAACATAAGTTAGTTGATACACACGTCCTGACCTACATTTAGTGGTTGCACTAAACTGGCACCAGACAGAGTAAAAGAACTGCTTTGTCGAGAGCAGGAAGAAACGAATAGAACGCAACGAGAGGAAAACAGCTTTCTCGAACTGTAAAGTACTCATTTTCCTCCGTTCTATGAAGTCATCATCATTATCATCTTTAAGGATTAAACCAAGGATGGTTTGTTCCGGTCTCAAACAGGCAAAGATTAGAGCTGGTCACTGCAGCGCTTCCTCAGACGTCCCACACCTCTCAATCCCCCCCGGGCTTAGGCGGCATCCTACGTGGACGACAAAAAATCGCTCGCAACTGCGATTGTGCGATTTTTTCACAACGAAAGATTTCAAACAAATGCAACGTACGGGTGTGTCCTACGTAGACAACACAGCCATGTGTGGCGGTCGCAGTCTCGTGCGTGCGAGCGACTAAACACAAACCTGCTTGTGATTGCCCGCAGTGTAGTGTGTGCGACCTTCAGTCAGACTAGAGACATCGTTGTGAGAGCGTCATCATGTCTGTGGAAATGTTAATATCAGAAGTGCAAAAGCATCCTAGCTTATGGAATTTACATCATTCACAGTACCAGAACCGGCTATGAGTGACAGACTTTGAGAAAATGTTGCAGATACTTTGAAAATGTCAAGTAAGTATAAAATTACTTGTTACTTTTGAAATCCATCTAAAAATGTTTTAAAAACTAATTAAAGAAAAATTCAATGTATATTATTGTAGACAATAAATAAATAAAACGTTTATTTAATATGAAACGTTTTTCAATAAAACGTTTCTGTTTCATTAAAAAAAAATAAAGTAAAGCAATATTTGTGATTGTAATGCATTATATTTTTAATGAATTTCTTCTGCTTTTCATTAACTAAAATTATTATCTGACTTACTGATATTTACATTAATTTGTATTTTCTTCCATGTATAGAGAAGGTTATGTATATAGGTATAACGAATGTGATTTTATTTCACAATTTGTGGCAGTTTTGGCACTAATTTTTATACGCAATGTTTACCACTATAAAAGAATGCTGAAAACTAAGAAAAGTAGGTTCGTGGTTGTTAATAATAAAATTCAATTCGTGAGTATACAAAAATATATTCAAAAGTATGTATTTATTTAAAGTATACTAATTATGATAGTTGTTATATTAGTCCTTTGTTATCGCCTGCGGTCCTTTATGTTTGTTCACATTACATAGTACATAATACTATTTGGTTCCTGATCTATACCACAAATCGTCCCTCCACCCCCAAAAAAATAAAATAGCTTTTCTTGAAGAGCTGTTGTTTTGTTTTGAAGGACATACCACTGATTCAGATCTTTCCATGCTATTGAAGGATTGTGCCTCCTCCTCGCTAATTCCGTCTCGTCTCTGATTATGTTGTGCAGGAGTGTGATTGCCTTGACAGTGTTTGATACATGTGTTTCCATTGTCACTGACAAAATATGAAATTTGGAGTTGATGCTACCGTATGAACATTCTACTACCATTAGTGCTCTTGCTAGTCTATAATTAAAAACAAACATCGCCCCCTGGTACGAGCTGTCTTCTTGGAAAAGGTCTCATCAAGTAAGGCCTCAGAGGAAACCCTTCATCCCCGATGAAAACGTAAGGTTCTATTATACTGGAGTTAGGGAGAAGTGATGCACCGGGAAGTTCAGCAGAGTTTGATTCAAGATATTTGTTCAGCTTTGATGCACTGAAAACTCCAGCATCTCTGTCCTTGCCATAGCCACCGACATCAACAAAAACATATTTGTAATTTGCGTCAGTCACCGAAAGAAGGTTGGTGGAGCAGAAACCTTTGCAATTTCTATACATTATGTTTGATTTGGAGGGGCGCTTGATACGTATGTGTTTGCCGTCCGATGCCCCTACACAGATCGGAAAGTTCCATTTCTCATAAAACTCAGATGCAATTGTTTTAAAGTCCTGTGCAGTAGGTATGGGCATAAATACTCCTTGTAGGCATTTCCACAGTGATTTGCACACTTAGATGACGATAGAGCTTACTGCTGACTTGGAGATACGAAAAGAAAAAGCTAGTTGTCTAAATTGAGTTCCAGTGACCAAATACCTGAAAAAAAGGTATCTGATGACATAAATATCTTACAACATTGTCTAAGAACACTAAAAAATAAACCCCCACAAATTAACGTAATTTTATGAAGGGCAAGAGGGCAATTTTATAAGTTTGTTTACAAGAAGCTGGTAAAGAGTTGAGATCCTTGTGTGTGTGTGTGTGTGTGTGTGTGTGTGTGTGTGTGTGTGTGTGTGTGTGTGTGTGTGTGTGTGTGTGTGTGTGTGTGTGTGTGTGTGTGTGTGTGTGTGTGTGTGTGTGTGTGTGTGTGTGCAGTTATGTTCTGATAATGTCTCGTTTGTTTCTTACATCGGTCAAAACAAAGTGGAGAAATTTAAGGGACCAATTCAATAAGGAGTACAAGAAGATACCCAAACCCTTTTCTGGTGCTTCAGCGGATTCTGCTCCCGTATATCCTGGCAAATGGTCCTGTTTCCATGCCATGCTATTTTTAAAAGACGTTGTGACACCGAGGGAGACAGAGTCGAACTTTCGTGAAGATACGGAAGAGCCATTGGATGCAAACATTGAGTAGGAAGATGAAACCAGACACGCAGAGGATCTTTATGACAAAGACAACACACAGCTGTCTGATACTCAGTCGCAGTCTTCGTTAGCAAACGAACAGACAGTTCAAGTGCAGCCCCCCAAAAGCGCTCCAGTTTACGTCTTTCCAGACACTGTGTGGCCAACCAAAAAAATAAAGAAGAGGAAAGAACAGCCATGTCCCAAGTCAGGTTTTGAAGCAGAACTTTTAAAAAACGAGCGAGAAAAAATTTCTCTCTTAAAGGAACGAGAAGATGACGATATCCATTTCGTAAAATCTCTTTTGCGCTTCTTTAAAGAAATGAATGCAATTCAGAAACTAAAAGTTCGTTCCAATTTTCAGAATATCATAATGGAAGAACTAACCTATCCTTCCAATTCTTCCACCACATCGTCTGCTTCAACTACCGCATCTTCCACACCCAGCCTTATGAATATCAAACTCAATTTGACAGTTAAAGTGTATCTACCTATACGGGATTAGATTAACTTGTAAAAGAAATATAATAGTACTACAAAATGTTATTATTCTTCTAAAATTGTGGTAATTTCATTTCATTACTTTTTATTTGTGTTATTAATGAAATAATGTTAGTTTGTTATTATCGGTCAGTTTTATAAACATATAAGATTAATGAATATAATAAAATAATTTTGAATCTACGATTTGCCTTATTTATTTAACAATGCTAATACATATTATTCCCTATTTATAACAATATGCAACTTTCAATTCTATCTGTACCAGATAACTTTTAATAAGTATTATAGATACCATTTGTTAAACGTCATTTAGTAAATATCAAGATTCAATAATAAATCATGAATTAATTACCTGATAGTGACGATCGAACGTTCTTCAATAGAAATTTTTCGCTGAAAGTTGGTTACTTGTAAGGAAAAATCACTTTTTATTATATTCACAATGTAGTCAAAAGTATCAACAGACATTCTTGTATAATGCTGGAATAGTTCAGGATAAGCTCTTAGTTTTCCATACAGATGATGAAACTCGCCAAACTCTAATCTCTCGTCGGCTTCCGTATACCCTTCGGTTCCCTTGATTTTCTTAAGTACGCGTAGGTAAGTACTGAACTGTCCAGCAACAACAGCTTACGTCGTTTCTCGTTGGACAGCATGGTAGCAACTGAGCTAAAATCGTTGTGAGCAGAGAGTGACTACGTAGGGCACACGTTTTTCCCCGCGCGAGACGCTGAGAAGAAATCGCACGATCGCATTTGCGTGCGATTTTTTTGTCGTCCACGTAGGACGCCGCCTTATAGTTCTATAGTTGTTTGGGGATGCGCCAGTCATCGATTCGGCCAAGATGCTTCCACCAATTTAGCCGATAATGGTCAATCCTGCCAAGTATACTCATAATATTCAGGTCCTGCCGTATTTCTGTGTTTCCTTTATGACCATGGAGAGTATACCCTGCCACGTACTTGAGAAATATCATTTCAGCCGCTTCGGTGCGACTGGTCTGGCCTTTCGTTAAAGTGTCAGACCCACAAACAAGGGTGGGAAGGTCTATCACATTCTAGAATTTTAGGCGTGTTTCTTTACTTGCCGACTTAAGAGTTCGCCTGATAGCCCCGCACGTAAGGTTGAACTGATGGAAATTATTCACCACGTCGTTGCTTGTATCATAAGACCCGCTGTAGCCTCGGTATTAAAAATTGCTGGCTTGTTCCAGGACAGTACTATCTACAACAATTGCTGGCTTGTTCCAGGACAGTACTATATACAAAAATTGCTGGCTTGTTCCAGGACAGTACTATATACAAAAATTGCTGGCTTGTTCCAGGACAGTACTATCTACAACAATTGCTGGCTTGTTCCAGGACAGTACTATCTACAACAATTGCTGGCTTGTTCCAGGACAGTACTATCTACAACAATTACTGGCTTGTTCCAGGACAGTACTATCTACAACAATTGCTGGCTTGTTCCAGGACAGTACTATCTACAACAATTGCTGGCTTGTTCCAGGACAGTATGTGCTGAGTCAAAAGATTCAGCGCGAGTTCAGTAATTTTATCGGCAGTTTTGACGTTATTGGCAGTACGAAATGTAAAGTAATAATGAGTGCTGCGCTCTACCCGCGGATAGGAGAGGCTACCGTTTTCGATTTTTCACTGTTCGGTCGGTGTTGCCATCTGCTGAGTTTTTGCAGCAGTTTTAAAACAGTGCTGCGTCCTGGTGAGAATTTCCTTACAAACGAACAACGAACGGAAAATTCTGTTAAGGCCTTGTCTCAACATGGAAGCCTAACTCAGGGCCTCGTGGAAAATCTCTTCGGTGGAGAGAAGTGTGAAAATCTAGCATCTACTTCTTATAACTATGAGATAAGTTTCTTAAACGACTGCGGTGAGTTTTGATTTCATTATATTAATTATATACTAAATTTTTAAAGGAGAAAACGTTTTTTTAGTAAGCTTGAGTAAGCCCCACTTGTCGGAACATGCATTGTGAGATACGTGATTGTTCGTAAAGTTTTCATAAACCAATAAAACTTGATTATTGGAGTGTCAGAATCTCGGCTTTAATACCTAAAGTACAATAACCACAATATATTTAATTTTGCACTTTCATTAACACCGATGTAACGAGATTCGGTTGAGCACTTAACCTATTACACAATGTGTCGTCATTAAGTGGTATAAAGTTTTGCTACAATGACAGTAAAACTTTATACATATATAATTGGGAACTTACTCAGGCACGTTTTAAACGTAAATCATGTCTCATTCAAAGTAGTAGCATTCTCAGATTCTATGGAGTAAAAAACTATGTGTTTTAAATAAATTCTTCGCCACGTGGTAACCTCAATTTCACTCAAAGTAATAAGTTCATAAGATGTTACAGAGCCAAGATAAATTATTATATTGCAAAAGCAACTCACATTCAGTGAGGTTCAAGTTATAAAGCGTTATAAAGAATCATTGTTAGAGAACTTTTTAAGTAAGGCATGTTGGCCAAAATAATGTTACCAAGTTTTATTATGTACAACATAACTAGGTGTTGTTTTTATTTATGATTTTGGAGGGTGTCCAAACAGTGGGGGCATTTGTGTGTGGTCTCTCACTAAAAATGTAATGTGTGAACAGGGTTCACCGAACAGAGACAAGTCCTGCTACACGACTGAAAGAATGACATCCTAAAAGCTCCACACTCGACACCGAAGAGAATAAGACCACAACAACATGCCAATCATGAGATCGCCACGCTACAAATAAGAGATCATCCTTCTGGGCACATATAAGCAGGTGAAAAATATCCATTTATAATTCACACGTAGAATCAACATGGCACCAGTTATACATAATCATCAGTTTTACCGTTCAAGTATACATTCATTTGGATCCCCAATTGATGGGACAGTTTAGTGTGAACACTAAGAATTAATTGTAAAATTTCAATATATGTATAGTAAATTGTCAGTTCAGAGACTGACATGTCTACAACACAGCATCCAACTTAGATTTCCACTCATTTCTTTATAGGGCTTTCGCTACAGATTTAAAGTCAGTTTTGTTATTAGTATTTTCTCAAGTTTAATTTACTAGGCATAAAAACATATATTTTCTCTTATTTTTAAAATCAGGTTATGTCATTTGTATAAAAGATTACTGGGGAGGTAGGTGAATTTTTAATTAGTTTCAACCAAGCTGTGCATGTCGAAACACTTTTCAACTTGTTTGTCGAAACAAGGTTGTTGAGACAAATTTGTTGAGACTGGTCATAAGTTGAAGAAACATGTCCGTCTCTGACACACAAATGTATTTTTTTATATAAGGTGCTAATATGGTGCAATTTTTCTCTTTTCATGAATTGGCCCTATTTTAGTCTATATAAATTCTTTATATTAATCATGGTAAACTGGGGGGCGTTAATTATTTTAAACAATTTTTATTTCTCACCTTAATTAAGTATTTTAGCACTTAGCCACTTAGGCACTTGGTTTTAAATTTTAATGTCCTGGGGACATTTGTATGCTATACTTTATGATACACATGACGTGCAATTAACCCACACCATGGGGGGTACATTTATAGATATAAATCTTTAATCCTAATTGGGATTCCTATAAAGAAGAAGTTTAGAATTTATATACACCAGAAGGGTAATATAAAAAAGGGCGTGGCAAGAGACCTTTATGTATTTGTATACTATTGTATATGTAATTTGTCTTGTGGAACATGTTATGTCTGTATATTTCCGTGTACATTTCGGGGGATATATATATATATATATATATATATAAATATTATGCATTGCTGTACTTTTGGTGGGATATAGGGATTTATTATTAGAATTTATATACACCAGTAGACGAGTATTCTATCTCAATAATCGTGGCTGATCATTTCTTTAAATTAATTATTTTATTTAACACGTATAGGAAGTGTCACCTTTAAAGTTCATTTAATTGGTAGAGTAATTATTTTAATTATTAATAGTAACTGGGAATGAAATCATTTACCTTCATCAATTTATATTCTGCATTTTAAAAGGAACACATGATATAAATTTTATATTTTAATAAATAGTTTAATGGGAGTTTTATTTTGAGGTTAATGATTATTTAAAATTTTCAATTCATTGATGGTGACATAGCAATTATTTTCGTGGATTCAGTTAATATTTTTCAGGTGGCCTTGTTGAGAGGGTATACTTCTTTAGTTAACCATTTAAAAGGGGAATTATAAATCACTGTTGTTTTTTTGTTATTTTTATTATGAGATAGAATAATAAAATGGGATTGTTAATTATTTAATTCTTGAGTTTTTATTGCAAGTCCCGTCTTACTGGATCCAGCGCAATTTTTAGCTTCTCTAGGCCTTAGCCTAGTTTTAAATAACTTGTAGCCCCTCTTTACAAAAAGAAATATTCTTTTTGTTTTAACTACTCAAAATGAAGTAGGGGTTTCAAGTACTATCTACAACAATTGCTGGCTTGTTCCAGGACAGTACTATCTACAACAATTGCTGGCTTGTTCCAGGACAGTACTATCTACAAAAATTTTTGCCCGTACGTATCAGTTCCACGAGAAGCCATCATCTTGGCCTTAGGTGTGGGTAGTTGTAATCCATAGTCTTTGCAGATTCGATTTAACAAATTTACACCCATCTGCAACCTGTTTTCCGAGTCCGACAGAACACCCTGATTGTCCGCAAACAACAAAGTGTCAATTGTAGAGTGACCAATCATAAAATGCTCTGGAAGCCACATTTTATTATGTGTATGATGTGACAAATTCTATGATGTGTATAAGTCTACGATGTGCATTTGTTTCAAAAAACAAATTCTTTTATTGCATGTTTCCGGTATTAAAGAGTATGTCTACGATTGTGAGAGGAAGTTCGGGTGCACAGACTTGGAATCATTAAATACGCAAAACTGAAAGACGGGTCAAGAACGTGTGGACGGTTTTACTGCGTCGCAGTATTGGAATTACGGCCAATACAAAAGCAGCGGTGGTTGCCATAGTAGCAACAGTTTATTCTTAATTTATTCCATTGTATATTTTAATTTAGTTAAACTTATCCCATATCGTGCAGTTTCATAATCGATTCTTTAGCTGGCTGTAATGCCTTGATACCGTTCCAGCCGTAGGTGCGGCCAAAACCTCTGCCGTTTCAAGAAATATTAATATTGTATACGTAATACGGAACGTTCTACAAGTATCTCGGCTATCCCAACAGAGCCCAGCTGGACTGTGTATAATCTGTGTGTGTGTGTGTGTGTGTGTGTACATATTTCTGTACACTTTAAAGGTAATTTATAAGTTTATAATTTTTCCTTTCTAGATTAGCGCCTTCGCTTCGACCAATGCAGTATCATCAGAAAACAAAGAGTCCATCACATGATTTATTTGTTAATTTTTATCTAAATATTTACTTATTTATTGTTTATTTGTGTTTACATAATAATTACTTACTCTTCTATCGGAAAAAGCTCTTCCATCCGTAAATTACTCTTATTATATACGGATTACAAGAACTATTATATTAGTCTATTATTTAACTTAAATAGGTCGTTCTAACCATTGATCCATCCAACCTTTCTTCCCTTAACTATCTGTTTTCATACATTTTGTTCGAGGAATAGTGCAACTTTTTGTAGATAACCTTAATGAAGTCTGGAGATCTTTTCCTCGCAGACAGTGAAACAACACTTCCCTGTTTGTTTGTCTTTAGTTAGTGTTTCCAATCCTCTTGGCATCCCGGCATCCTTACGAATTGTTACATTTTGCACATATCGCACATCGTGTTATACTTACTGTCTTTGTTTAGTTTTGCTGCTATACTTTTCTTAACTCTTTTGATAATTCTTAGGAATAACATATGAAATTAACAGTAACAACGTTTGCTAACTGAAAAGTGCAGTACTTCAAATTTAGCATTTCTGATCTAAATGCCACATTCAAAACTCATATATAATTATCTTGTCTCTTATAATGCCTGTATATGATGAAATATAAACATAGATTACATAAGACTTTTTTGTAACGTGTAACGTGTAAAAGAAGCGACAGAGTAAGGTATCATCGGTGGAGATGACACTCGCACGTGCTGTGCACGGCCTTCGCACTCTACGTGAGAAATGAGGATATCTGCAACAATCTAAATAGTATTTGTTTATGAGGAAAAACAGCAGTTGTAAATTCAGTTGGTGCACGCATTAGGATAGTGTCAGAAGAGCATATACAACCATAGGATAGAGAATTGTTGGTCATTATATGATTAAATATAAACACGGATTTGCATAAAACTTTTACATGTAAAAATTCGTAATCGCTGAAGCAGCTTAAATCTATAATCAAACTCCGTCCATTGTTATAAACGTAATTTTCCCCAAAGAATAATTAGACTTTGAAACAGTCATAACCCAACATTACGTGGAATAGTAAAAAAAAAGCAAACATTTTATGATATAGAATGTTATGCACGTAAACTTTTATTTGGGTGAAAAAATAGGCCCGCTTGAGGGAACATCTCATAATCTACCTCTCTCCCCTGTATACTACAAAATAAATAATATTAGATTTTCTGCCGCCAAGCTTTTCCTTTAGAACTTGTTTACGTTTTGCCGTCATATTTTTCACCCTCTTGCATCAACCATTTTCATTTTCAGTACCGCTTATTTAGAAAACTGTTACTTTTATTATTTTTAATAACCTTCATTCTGAGTATATCTAACTACTTCCTAATTTTATTAAATACATTAACAACATAAAATCTGTAAACACATGAAAATAGTATATATTGTAAAACTGTCCGATATATATGTCAAATCGACGGATAAGACATGTTTTTGTGTGCAAACACATTTGTGTGTGTGTGTGTTTTGCGCGCGCGCGCGAATACGGCAAGTTGAATTTTTTGTATACTTTCATTGTTAAAATGATGCATGCCCTTTAATCAACGTATTGGAACGAAAAGTAGGACATTTAAAACAAGAACATATTCTATATTATCTACAAGTAGTACATAATATGTAAACAGCAACAGTGTGGTCTCCTATTGTGTATTGTTGTCAGGCTAAAGACTGGACAATGCGCTGTGCTTGTAAATGTCCAACAGGCAGACAAGCGTAACAATGGGGTTGAACAAGTACTATTGTTATGTTCCTCCATTACCAGTGTTTGCTTACAGAGTCTACAATATACACAAGTCAACAACACGAACAAAAACCGTCTTGAGTGAAACCTGGCGTTATTAAAAGTGGTGCCTAACGTATCTTCAGAGATTTTTCAGAGCAATTGTAAAAAAAACAACATATTTACAGCGCAAGGTAATTTCATGTATTACAATTTACTGTTAAACAAGGTTGAGAAAACACAGCATCCCTGTCTAACTCCTTTATTTATTGGAATGTCACCTGACAGACTACCATTCAGATCCAGGACTACACATGTACGTTTGTAACGGATCTTAACTGAATTTATTAAATGGTCTGGATTTCCTCTTCTACTCGTAATATTCCATTGCTTTTGACGGTCTGCATTATTAATTGCTTTTTCCAGATCATAGTGACTTCCGGAATACAGCTTAACAAATCAATTTGTATGGGTTCGCTCCTATATGCGGATGACATAATTCTTATTCAAGAAAATTAGGATAATTTAGAAGAGCTGTGTTTCAATCATAAGAAGTGCCAAGCAAGTAGTCACTGACAATTTCAGTAAAAAAGACTAAACCAATGGCATTTAAAGGTAAATATTCAGTGAGGACTAAGATAATTATAAACAACAGCGCTTTGAAACAAGTGAGCCGTTTCAAATATCTTGGATGTACAGTAAGCTATGAATCTGAATATTATATAAGAGAGAAGATAATTAAATTTAGGAATATTTGTGGTACGATTAATAGAAACTTTAGAAATAAAACAAGACACAGCACAAGGATTAAATTTTATAAGGTAATTGCAATACCCACGTTGATTTATGCGAGTGAGGCGTGGATCATGACAAAAAATGAAAGCTGAAAGTTTGGAGTGCTGAAATGCAGTTTTTTCGAAATACTTTAAATTAGGCTGTACATTGCAAGATAGAATAACAAATGAAGATATCAAAGCAGAACTCGAAGTAAAGGACATAAATGAAATTATTTCAATTTACAGAAGACAATGGTGGGATCATCTGCAAAGGATGACAGAGGATCGATTGCCGAAAGCGGCACTAAACTATAAAGCTATTGGTAGAAGAGACGTGGGTCGTCCGGGTGGATGAGATGGGTGCCGTAACAGGTTTGTATAACCTAATCCTTGAAGAAGGATTAGAACATAATTTACTGTATATCCAATAATCTGTATCCAATAATAAATTAATATAAACTGTTTCCAATTCGATTCTAATTTAACCCTTTCATTCGTATTTATTCTGCTCCTTTCCACTTCTTTTGATTTTAACAAACGTCATTATTCAAATTTATTTACAATGTGAAAATGTATTGATTAGTTTCCAACAACTTAAATATTTACATGGGTATGTTTTAAATAAAATTTTATTGCAGAAATTGATTCCTTAATTAGAGGGCTGGACGCTACATTTCATCATAGACCTTGTCGTCCCCGTCAAAGCGTTTCCGCCTGTACGCGTCTTGTCCGACTGATAACGTGATAACACTCAGAAGCACTTGTTAGCAACCATTTAAAAGTAGTGAATTTCAAATTTTTTGCTTAGATAACACTTTTATTATTATTAATTCGGGCTCAAAACGTCATACGACGTTGTCCGATGCCCAACCTCTATTGTTGTCTGTCGTTGCAGTTTTTATCGTTTAGACTTCTAACGCTCATTGATCTTCTTATGCCCTCCATCCCTGTTTTCTTGGGTCATATTTTCTTTCTGTGCTCTCTAGGTATCCATCTCAATGTTTTTTTTTTGTAGTGGGTCTTGTCCTATTCTTTGCACGTGTCCGTACCAGATTAGTCGTTTTTCTTCAATGCAGTCGATGATTATCTTTTCTACACCCGTTTCTTCTTTGATCATTTCATTTCGTGATTCGCTCTAGCCTTGAAGCTTTAGCAGCTCGTTTCAAAGCATCTATTTCTGTAGCTTCTGACTTTATTTTTACCTGTTCTTTTATTCTCCATGTTTCGGAGCTGTACATCAACGTGCTTTTAATCATGCTATAGTATATTCTTTTCTTCCTTTCTTTTCCAATGTCTGTCCTCAATAGAATCCCATTCAATGACGTAATTATTTGTTTTGTTTTGTTTAATCTTGATTTTATTTTAACATCATCTGTTCCTTCTTTGTTGAAGTTTAGTCCTAAGTATGGATTAGGATATAGCGGTAAAACTCTGAGAAATTCCTACTGTTTTCTTATGAATGAATCAGAGGGTTGAGGAATCGAACTCAGCTCTGCCAACAGATCCTACTGTCACGTTCTCAAAGACATGTGTCGCGTAGTCCCTAGGTACATGGCGTGCAATGGGTGTACGTTATGTAGCAGACGAGAGAAGGTGAAAAGGTGAGTTTCCAGCGCTTATAATTAACTGGATCATATCGGCTAAGAGAAGAAACCCCAACAGAAAATCTGGGTCTTCTACCAGGGGATTGGTTTGTGACGATGGGTTTGCTCCTCATTTCACATAAAAAAAATTAATGCAAAAAGCCTAATACTAGCCTCGGAATACTCTTAGGTCTAGTAAATATTAGTTTTACTTTCGATATCTATAGTAAATAAGAGCAACAGTCATTTTGAATTGTGACTACATTATTTTGTTGTTAACATAACTATCAAATACGGATCCTATTTTTGGGCGAAAAAGCAATGAATTCCTATTATATCTGTTAACTGCTTTGGAAGCAGAGACAATATTGGTTTGCATTATTTAGAAATATCCACACTACCTAGACAACAGAATAAACACCGCAGATTACTGTATCTTAGAAACCTGACAATAGAAATTGAACAGTGGCTTAGAGACGCGCGGTCAACAATCACCTCGTTGGGAGGCTAAAAAAATTTTAATTTATTTCGCACATGCGCACAGCAGTCTTGTACAGTGTTTCATGGTGTGAACATCGGCTGCAACAAGACTGTCGAGAACAGTGGAAGCATATGTGTGACAGAGAGGGAGATGATATGGGAGTGAGACAGTCAAGTGTTGTCACGTCGTCTCCCTTCTCTTCTCTCTAGATAACTTAGCTATACTTGTAAGTGGGGGTAATTCATGCATTGCGTCGGCGCAGCTTACTGTTCAGGAACTACTGTCGGCCCTATACCTATCTGTGGAGCAGCCAATCGTTTAATGTACAGACAGCTAACCGAGAATCAGAAAACAAAGTCACACAACAGTAAAACTTTACAGAGCTTAACACACACTCTTTGTCTTTGTAAATTACGCTATTCCTAACGCTTTTTCTTCTCCTTCTGTTCCTGTTTATAATTTTAATATAATTCTATAATATAATTTCTTTTATCTCTTTTCAGTCTGCCTGTCTCATCGTCAAAGTTTATGGGCCATATAAGTATTCATTGGAAATGCAATATAATTAACCACAGTTATATTATAGTCTTTGAAATGGTTTGGTCTCTCCAATGAAATCTAGGCCTAACAAAATTAAACCTGGGTTACTGAGTCACCGTGTGCAACAGTCGTAATTACGCACAGTATCAACACTTGTACACTTGGTGTCAATAAAAGCTTGAAAACCAATCTCTTTGCGCATGACCAAGCCACTTTAGAAGATGATCTCCAGCAAGCAATATACATCTTACATAAAATAGGAAAAGAATATAACTGTAACATATCTGAATCAAAGACAAAAGTAATGGCCTTTATACGAGATGAATCTGTTCAAACTAAAATATGCATAGGCAACACATGGTTAGAACTAGTAAGACATATAAACTATATTGGACGTGACATTACTTATGATCAAGATAGAAAATAATGTGACAAATTTCACAACAATGTGTGGAACGATTTGGAGAACGTTGGGAAATAAATGTAGAAAAGAAACCTAAATAAAATTTTATAAAACAACAGCAATACCTACACTACTGTATGATTCTGAAACTTGGGTCATAAAGAAAATAGATGAACAGAAGATACAAACAGCAGAAATGAAATTTCTGAGATCAACTAGAAAGTGTAATAGACGTGATTATATAAGACATAAAGAGCTAAGAAGTGAATTATGAAAATTAATAGATATTTTTGAAAAGATTAAAGAATGCAGAAGGAAATGGAGCAACACATAAATAGAATGGAAGAAAGTAGAATACTGAAGATGGCGAAAGATTACAACCCTAGATGCAGGAAAGAAGTTGGTAGACCTAAGAAAAGGTGGAATGTCGAATAGGAACAGGCCGCTAAAGCTTAAAATCGTTAAGAAGATGATGATGATGATCAACAGTCGTAAGTAATGACACTCAATTTGCATTTTGCTGTGCTCCACTTTTTATTAGTGCCTACTTGTCTCTGCATATGTCATTTGATTTCCTGCTTTTTCAGCACAGTTTATATCTTCCCCTTTAAAACAGTTTTTGAAAACTGCTTATCGACTTCTTTTGCTTCACGTTTATTAACATAAACCAATATTTCATTCCGTGTTATGTTCATTACTGATAATGTGTCTAACGGTAATATCAGTGTATTTCTGTTACTGAGAAAATTACGACCGTTTATATATACTATCTATACTAAATTTAACACATTTACAAGGAACAAGTTGAAAACACTTTTCATGCTGTCGTACTTATAAAACTGTAATAACTGAGAAGTTATTATTTACGATCATGTATTCATCGTCAGACAAGAGGCGTTAAGTTGTTCAACCGCTTAAACTAGAAGGAAACTATTTATTTAACACTACAATCAATGGCGTAGTAACCCCAACACTGTTCCTAGCAACTCCTAACAGCGTTGCTAGTGACCGTAACTAATACAACGGGAAGTAGAAAGAAACAGAAACACACTAAAGCGAAACAACGATATTTCGTATTGAAATATAAGTCAGCAGTAACACAGAATGCGCTTATACATTTATTTATATTTGAACAAACGTAGCATTTACAGTTTCTAGAAATATCGCTTCCTGGATGCACGGTACATGGAATCATAAAATATATTGCAAAACTCTTCTTTAATGCTGGTCACTGAAAATTTATGCGCAACACAAACAGCCGTATTTCAGACAATTTACAAGCTAAATTTATTAAATATGACAAAAACGTTTTTAAGTCTATTTCCCAAATGTATTTATATTTCTTCTTTTTTTCTGTATCGGCCATCTAAGGACCACATACTAATTTCAATTCTTTATTCTTTGTTCTTTCCTTTTTCTTCAATATTTTTCCATATTTTCACTGTGTCTCTTCTTCCTGTCTTCAGTCCACTTTGAACCAGCGTTTTCTCTCTCCTACTCTGGACTCCTTCTATTTTTAATACTGTTAACATTTTTTTTATTTATATTTATTATTGAGAGAAATAATTTTCGAGTTTACTATTCAGAAGTTTATTCAGATATTTACGTTATTTTAAAATTTATTTTGCAGTGATAAAGTTATTTGCTCTGCAACCAAATCCATTCTTTCTTACTGTGTCAACACAAAGTTAGGATATGACAGATATTACGACGTTTTTCATTGTCGCTGAGATCTAACAGAAAATATTTTATGTAATCGTCGAATTTTTCTGTTCGTTTTAATACACCCTTCTATATATATTCAAACACTTTTTGGTATATTTTATTTCTTGATATAGGTATATAATATATTTAATAACTTAATGTCATCCTGGCACTAAGTGTCCTGAAATATGTTGCAAATAATGGAAAAACGTCTTGAGGTAAAGTTTTTATAAATATTAATTATTATATATAAAATGTGTGTGTGTGTGTGTGTGTGTGTGTGTGTGTGTGTGTGTGTGTGTGTGTGTGTGTGTGTGTGTGTGTGTGTGTGTGTGTGTGTGTGTGTGTGTGTGTGTGTGTGTGTGTGTGTGTGTGTGAAATAGGCAGTATGCTTTACAGCTTTCTTATTGGAATTTAATGTCTTATAATTAACTATTTTAAAGCACCGTAAAATAATAGTATTTTATTACAGATATGGAGGATCTTCTAGCAAACATATTACAATTCTACAATACAAAAATTCTTCGTAAAAGTAGTAATTAGATACTGGCAGCGTGCCAAACAGATTATATTTTTTCAATACATTGTATGCACTACAGGACCTAACTGTGAATGTTATATCACGACAGCAAGCGATCTGGTAATGTCTGCCTACAATAGGTTTGTTGCCTACTCAAATGGGGCTTGTAACCTCTCACTAGCTTTTCTTAACAACGCTATGTTGATAACAGTGATGAGGCTAGATTAAAATGTTAAAAAATATGATGATTTTAGCCCTACGTAGGGAATTATTACAACACAAATTAAAATATAATGTGAGTTTTTTAAATGCCATACCATTATGCATAAGCGTGTTTCAAGTGTTAACACAATGAAGAGTATAAAAATCTTAAGATGTTTTTTATGTAAATCTATTCATTTCTAATAAAACGTTTGCGGTTATTTTTGATTGTGCGTGATGCAAAAGGTACACCACCACAGACTCAATCAGCATATAGATTAAAATCCGGCATTTTAATATTTTTGGTGTAAAAAAAAAATTAGCAGTTACTTCCTTTCTATACTGGACTTTCTATTCCAATCTATTCTGTACATTTACGTTTTCATATATGTATGTTGATTGTCTATAAGCATCCAGAAAAATTTCTTAATTTTGTAGTGACCGTCAATTAATGAATTTTAACGATGAACGGTTTGCGAGGATCGACCAAAGAAGTACAACATAAATTTTCAATGATTTTTGTCGACGTTTCGACAGTATTTGTTGTCATCGTGAGGACAATTGTTGCCGAGTTGTTACGACGCCGAGCGCAAACACATTTGTTTGAATACCCTATCTGGACTGCTTCAATAGTAATTTTTTTTTTGGTCGCTTGACTTTTGGATCCCTGAAATCTGGGATCGTTCTCAGAAGCCGTGAGTGGCGGTTGAAAGAACTAACAACAAACAACAAAGTCTATCAACAGGGTTTTTATCCGTACGAATCACTCATTACTTATAGGTTTTAAAGGACGTATTTTTACATTATCTCATTTAAAGTAATCGCCAGCGGATATAATTTTTTACAGTCTTGAAAACATTTCTGGTGCGTACGTTTTGTTTCGGTCTGATATTGCCCAGAAATTTTTGTTTTATATTTACAACAACCGC
Organism: Magicicada septendecula; assembly: GCA_034769895.1. Lineage (NCBI taxonomy): Eukaryota > Metazoa > Arthropoda > Insecta > Hemiptera > Cicadidae > Magicicada > Magicicada septendecula. The sequence continues at coordinate 851,112,520 of CM068368.1, forward strand.
GAAAATTTACTGTTTTAATGCTTTTTTCATTTTATGGTATTGCTTGGGGACACGTATGTCGAATGGGGTAGTTACGATATCATTTGAATATTTTCTGGCTAATAATACGCTTGAACAATCAATAACCTGTACACCATATTATCCATACTGTCTATTCTTAGTGTTCATATAGTACAAACCTAGGTCGTGCTTTAGGACTTAAAAATAGTAGAGACAGTAAAAGACCTTATCCCGAACATAAGTAGCAGTTCAGCAAGTGACCATGACAAAGTTGGAATTACAGAGACTGCTAATTTAATTAACAAGATGAACTATGTTTTTCTTTTGTTTTGTTAAAAGAAAAACAAAAAGCTTATAATAATACGCTTTCACCACAAAATGTAGAACTATAAAGAGGAAAATGGAACATAGCATAAACAATAACACGCAAGGCATATACTGACAGCTGGGAACAATAAATCTCTAATATTGAAGATGCTGTACGTGGTAGACAAGAACAAGCATATAAAATTATGAAACATCTTAACAAAGAAGAAAAGGATTCTTCTAGATTGAATATGATTAGGAAAGAAAGGATAGAACATTATAAAAAAAAACTTTGGTTTGACTCCAACATCGTAGAGGAAGAAGACGAGGGAATGGAAATACAAAACATTACAGTAGACCGGATTACACTGTAAGAATTGAAAGGCGCTATCGAACGGCTTACAAGTAGAAAAGTAACCGGCCCAGATAATATAAACTCAAAACTGATTAAATATGGTAGTATTTTGTTACATTTAAGGATCCTACATTTGCTTAATACGTGCAAGGAAGCATTAAATAAGGTCAATCTTTAGAAGGATTAAAGAATGCAGAAGAAAATGAATTCAACACACAGATAGAATGGAAGATGGCCTAGACCTGAGAAAAGGTGGACTGTAGAATATGAACAAGCCTCTAAAGCCTAAAACTGTTAAGACGCTGATGATGATGACTATGTGGTTATAGACTCTTTCACCTAAGCGTAGGCAAAGAGAAATGTATACAAGGGATAGAGAGAGAGAGAGAGAGAGAGAGAGAGAGAGAGAGAGAGAGAGAGAGAGAGAGATGTTTAAGACTACATCTAAAAAAACCAGGACGTTTACAGCAGGCTAATGGTAAGGTACATAAAAATAAGGAGTATACTTATTTAACATACACAGCTTAATGAAAGGTAAACAAAATGCGTGGATTGAGTGTCAAAAGACCTGACAGTTTGTTTGCACAAACTATTCTACACTTCACGTATACAATTTTTACATTATTGTAACTCAGGCATTCATTCAGTACTTTACAATTAAAAATCTGTTACCCATTCATTTGTATATTTATTCAAAGATAGTGCGTAATGATGTGTTTAAATGTATTGTGTCTCTGCAATAAATTCAACCCTGGTTGTATTTGCCCAATGTGAAAATACCCAGGTTAGAACGTTTTACTACTCTGAGTACCACGATCAAAACGACAAAGCATGTGTGCACACCGTGAGCGCTACACGTGTGCGCGTGCCAGAATGCGTGCTGGAGTCGATGCAAGCGTGCGCCTTGCACCGAAACCAACACGCAGACTGCACGTGGGACATGTGTCGGCTCAAGCGGTGCGAGGTGTGAGTCTGTACGCGCGGGCGTTACATGCGTGTGCGCGCACGACTGCGTGCTGGAGTCAATGCAAGCCGCGCGCGCTCGCACTGACCCCCAACACGCAAACTACGAGCCAGCATGTGTCCGCCAAACGGGAGTGTGTGAGTGTGATGCCTGTGTCTTGATGGTAGCAGTCACAGTCGCAAAGAAACCCCCATTACCTCGAGTACTTCACAATAGGTAAACAGACCACGAGATGAATTTATTTGCGGAGACACCAGCAGAATACGTCTGTAGACGTTGACAGTTCAAATTAAAATAAATAAAAATAATTAATTTTGATCAATTGCTTTGAAACAGACAACTTATTGTTAACAAATTTTAACAATTAAAATTTTAATAGTTCTTTTAGTAATCAAACTACACCAAAAGTGAAACTACACCATAGTGAAAGAGCAGGCCCAGGCAGGAGTATGTGGGTGGGGTAATAAAATGAAGAATGTATGTAGTGATCAAGAAGCTGCCTACAGGAAGGACGAAATTGCAAACCTATCAACCTCTAGGTTGAGGTGAAGTAAATAATAGAAAAGTGAAAAGTTAGTATTAAATAAATACGCTTAATTTGAATAAAAAAAGAAGTTAAATTTTTATCTGGAATTCTTCAGATTTTAAAATTTACCTTATATAAATTAATGTAGATTCCAAAGTTTGTTTAGGTAATCTAAACTATTAGAATCTTCTTGCCTCCACAACATCATATCACATAGTCATGCATCCACCTCCGTTGTAGGTAAGTATCTTCAATATTGAATTTTTTGTACGTCCAACTCTGAGTCCTCTCCATATAATACATTAGCCTCAGGCGCATACAGATAACCTTTGTTATAAGGCTGTGTGGTACATTCCCAATAATCGTGCTTGCAGTATATTTTTGATGTTTTGGTACTCGGTAATATCGATACTTCTTCTTCTTCTTTAACTTCCTTTTTGCCCTGTCCTGTCTTGTGATAGTATCGATATTTCTTCTTCTTCTTCTTCTTTAACTTTCTTTTCTCTATCCTTTTCTATTACAACGATCCTACAAGCTTTCACTCCACCTCTTCTTTGGCCGACCAATGCTCCTCAGATCATTACCGTATCATCCATCCAATCCCGAGGCTGTCCGTTGCTTCTTTGAGTCATCCATATTTTTCCAGTGGATAGGTGGCTGGCTAACCTTTTCCACCAACCCTCCTCCTTTATCGGGCTTGAGGCCGCCAGTGGTATCCAATGTGCTACAAGTATCGATACGAAAAATAGAAAAACTATGCCAACTCTAAAAGTTTGTATTGCTTAATTTCCTGCAAGAACTTCGTAACGTATGTAATGTGTGATGTTAGGTAGAAAAGTTTTTGTTTATAGTGTAACGAGAATGGTATCGAACCACGTAGAACAGCGGAGAGCTTCCTTTTACTCGTCCCCCCCCCCTCTGCAGGGAGATATTGCCGCAGTCATGGCACCGTTCAAGTTTGTTCTAGATTCTTCAAGAGGCCAACTGCGATACGCATTAGCGTCAGCATTAAGTCCCGTGTTACGTAACGCGGAACGTTCTCGTGCGTTCGTTGGTGTCGTTCTACAAGCTACTCGACTAACCCTGTCTGCGTGTTTCTGCCAAAGGCCCGCTGAAATATCCTCTAGAATTTTCGAGTGTTTGTTAAGGTCGCATATTATAGAGCCCTCCAGTCTATAAATAGCCCATACCTGCCGCTTAGTTTTCAGTCTATGCCTGGCGATTTACACAGTGCGTCTCAAGTGGTGTATTAGTGAAAAGTGAATATACGAGTAGTGGATTCTTTATAGTTGACATTATTATTTGTGTTGACAGATAAACTTAAATTATTGCACGAGTATAATCTTGTTGAATAACGTGTTTATTACAAACTATTAATTGTGGTAATTAAAGCTGCTTTCAGTGACTTCATTGGTGTCTTGTATTTTGTTTTCCACTGTACCGTACGACGACCAATGAGACCGTCGTAACAATAGTTTAATGTGTGAAAAAAAAACAATAATTATTCCATTAACCTACTTCAAAAAGAGGAGGTTCTAAATTCGTTCCTATGTATTTTTACCTGTGTATTCTAAATTCGTTTTTGATGAATGTTCACCGATATTTAAGAACGGCTAAACTGATTATAATAATTTTTTTCTATTGAAAAGGCATGTTCTTATGTTGGCCAATTGTTGAAATCTGCACTTGTCAAATAAAAACCCAGTAACTACTATCGATTACATAGGAATAGCTGGCTTAATTTTAGTGAATCTTCTTTTATTGTTTAAAAGTCATATCTCTACACTGGTCTCATAGTATTTAAAGTTGGATTGCTATTGGGACAGTACAAGAGCAGTTACGAGCCCACTGTGTAATCAGTTATTCCTTGCTGAATATTGAGACATTTGAGGGCACCATCGCTCCGTACTTTGTTATCGTCACATGGTGAGCTGTACAAATCTGGGCTAAAATGTTTTGCTTCCTCCGTGCATACTGCGCCCCTTTTGATGTCACCTTGCGCGTTACAGATATTATATTGTTGCGACGGTCTCACCGATCGTCGTATGGTACAGTGGAAAACAAAATACAAGGCACTAATGAAGTCACAAATAACCAGCTTTAGTTCATAAAAATAACAGTTTGTAATCAACAAGTTATTCAACAAGATTATACTCGTGCAACAATTTAGTTAAATTTCTCCGCACGCAATAATAATGTCAGCTAATAGAGTCCCGCACAATTATCACTTTTCACTAATAACCACTTGAACGCAGTAAGTAATCGCCCGACGTAAACTGACTGACTGTGACCGTAGCTGGATGCATATATTTATACCCCGCTGAGATGCCAGATTAATCTGTAACTTTTTCGATGACATGTTAAACAGGCGCTCTCGAATCCACTAGAAACAGTGTCACTGTCTGGCCTTGAACACAGTGCCTGACGGCTGCGGTCTGGAATCTCCTCGATTGTTGACGCATGATAAGTGTCACGTAATTGTTTTTCATCTCAGAGTAGCAGCGATATGTACGCACACAAACATTACAACTGGGCTCTGCTGGGATAGCCGAGTAACGGGTAGAACCACATACTCCATTGGTCGAGAATGTCCCTAATTGCGTAACAATATTTTAGCCCCCAGAGATCCTGGTTATTTCTTCTCTGAGGTTTCTAGCAAAGTTCGTGTTGCCGTCCGGTAGCTATTTCGTTAGTTCTTTTTTGTTTCCTTATGCTCTTCTACTCTGAGCTCAGCTCCTCTTTCTGATTTTAGTTCCCGTTGACCTTTCCGCTTCAGTTAAAGGTTAACTGAAGACTAAGACACGTCAACATTAAAAACGGTATTATTTTTATTATTTGTTTGCTTATAACAAGATAACAAGATTATCATTTTCAAAAGGCTTCTCACTACACAACGGTAAACTATGCGTTCTCTACAAGTGTACATAAAGGAATGCTACTGTAGTGTTCCTAACGAGTACAACAAGTCCAACTGTCTCATGAACATTGCATAAGTTTGTTTCGATTTTGTAAATAACAACACAATGACTCGATGAATCAGGAATAGTACTTTATTACTACGTCAGTAAATAAGACTCTTGGAAAAAATCTCTACAGAGAAGAGAGCAATAAAATTAGTCTCCAGAGTCTCAAGTTATTCTTTCTACATTTAGTTCTTGATTAAAAAGTATTGATTATTCATTCTGATTGCATTTGACGTTATAAAAACACTGTACACTATTAAGTTTCAAACTCCCTAGTTCGTATAACATGTACTATTAATAATGAATTCGTGTCTCGTAATTCATTATTTCTCGTTAAACAGTTACCGGCTGCGAACGCCATTAATTAGTTGTAAACAACAATCGTTCAGACGAAACATAAATCACAGTCGTTACAATTGCACCGGAGAACAGAAAATGTCTGTGTGACTACATGAAACACATTCTATCACACCCTTACACTCATCACAAACCGGAACTACATACGAAGTTTCTAGGTTAACAGTGAAAAATGTAATGGTACAAAACAATTACTAACAGAACTGTTTTATTAAAAACAAAAATTTAAATGCTAATCAGCATTATAATAAACAGTCTTAATGAATGTCTGAGGCTTTCACGGCCGGCTTCAATGTTATGAGAACTTTGGCTTGCCGGGCTGTCCAAGGTCGTTTGGTACGAACGTTTCGGCCGTATCTTCGATTGGCATCTTCAGTGCAGAAGGCTGAAGAACACTGACAAAAGTATCGTGATCAGTGACCACTGAATTGAGGTTAACGCTGACTACAGTTACGAGTCACAGTTAAGGCTTACAATATTAAGAGTCAGAAGTTTTTATTCAAGCTTAAAATTCTCCTAAATGATTCAGACTCAATACGCAATAAACACAATAGGTGCTGGCAATTGTTGAGTCAATAAAATTGGTATACCGCAGTTATAATAGTCACAAATTTTAAATTGTGTAAAGACTTTGATAATACTCCGTAAATAAGGCGAGGACACATTACTAAAGAACCGCCAGTCTAACCGTCAGTTATAATTGAATATCAGCTGACATGCCAAAACGTAAACTAGTACTCGGGAAAGCATAAGTTATTTCTCCTCGAATATTTTATTTGTTATGAGATTTAACGAATGATTAAATCAATGTTTCAGTACGTACTTGTTTCGCATACATTGCTTCAAAATTTGCTGTATCAAATTAATATTGCTTTTATTATTGCTACTTTGTTAAGGCGCACCCAATACTTTTCAAAATTTACACTCTGGATAATTCTGTGTTAGACAATTGTTGCAAGACACTGCATTAATAAGTAAGTAGTTGTGTAATGGCAGTATCAGATAACTGATTACTATATCAAATAACTGAACAGCCAGCTGACGTTTAGGCAAGAAGTCAGAAATATAACACTGAACAAATATTCAGTGCTTGGTTGGTGATAATTAACAAAATAGTTTGAAACTGAAACAAACAGACACATATTCAGAATATAACACAAATAAAAGGAAAAAGTATCATATTGTAAAAATGTTTTAAAAGAAACTAAGAGTCAAAACCTTCATAAAGTTAGCGAGAAACCTTATAAATCGGTATTATGTACACCGTCATATTGCCATACAAACTTTTGGCAACACAAACAAACGTTTTCAGCTAAGTAGAAAATTTTACTTTATTCAGTCAGTACTGTTACGTATATTGCAATCATTACTATGGTAAAATTAAAATCACACCATAGGCGTTATAACAATCATAAGTTTAATTTGGTCTGCGATAGGGCTTCCTTCACGGACATGTATGCAAAGCAAGTTTGTAACCCCCGCCTCAAAAATATTATTTCATTACACAAAATTAGGAAAACGCTAATATTCAAGAGATATTTATCCAAATATCATTTACTACAGTTCAAAGCAAAACTAGAATTACAATTTTAACAAAGTTGAATTTAAGACAAGTAAATGTTTCATAACACTTTGTAATAATAACAGAACTTCTATGAGAAATAATAAGGTAATTACTGCCGAGCATTGTCTTACAAACCTACAAAGGTGGCAGCCAAGTTCACCGAATCTCGACGGAACAATGTTTCTCTCGTTTCGTGTACAAGTCAGAAAAATCTGGAATTGGGATACTTTCTAGTAAGCTGCTTGAGGCGCAGAATTTTTTAATACGCTGAATACGCTTAATACGCTGAATTTGTTTAATACACTTGCTAGCGGATTAAGATAAATTAATAAGTTTTATTTTTTAAGCTATGAGTAAAGCTGTACGATTCTTTTATTTTGCGGCCACACAACGAACAGGTGACCCTGTATTTCTGTCAACTGTTTTGGAAGTTTGATGTTATTTCACCATCATCATCACCATTTTCATGGATTAAACCAAGGCCGGTTTGTTCCGGTCTCAAACGGGCAAAGAAGCTGGTCACTCCAGCGCTATCTCGGACATCCCACACCTCTCCGTCCCCTCGGCTTATAGTTCCATAGTTGTTTGGAGATGCGGCAGTCATACATTCGGCCAAGATGTTTCGACTAACTCAGCCGATACTGGGCGATCCTGTCGAGTATACTCATAATATTCAGTTCCTGCCGTATATCTGTGCCCCTTCTATGATCATGAAGAGTGTGCCTTGCCACGTCCCTGAGGAATCTTATTCCAGCCGCTTGTCTGCGACTGGCATGGCCTTTCGTTAAAGTCCAATTCTCGGACCCATAAAGAAATGTGGGAAGACCCATCACCTTGTAGAATTTTAGGCGTTTTCATTTATTTTCTGACTTAAGGTTTCGCCTAATTGTCCCGCACATAAGGTTGAACTCATGCAACTTATTCACAACGCCATTGCTCCCATTATAAGACACACTGTAGCCTAGGTATTAAAAATTGTTAACTCGTTCCAGGACAGTACCATCTAATTTGTAATAATAACAGAATTAATATGTCCATGAGGAACAATAAGGTAATTACTGCCAAACAGTTTGTCTTACGTACGTGGCAGCCGAGTTCACCTGTGATACAAGAAACTCGACGGCACAATGCTTCTCTCGATGCGTGTACAATTCAGATAAACGTGGAACGTGATACTTGCCAGTAAGCTCCCTGAGCCGCAGAATTTGTTTATACACTGAATGAATACATTTACTAGCGGAATAAGTTAAATTATTAAATTTGTAATTTTGAAGCTCTGAGTAAAGCTCTTCGTATTATAACGTGTTATAATGTATGGTTTCTTAGCCACACGTTGGTTGCGTCAATTCTATAACGAGTTATTCTTGCTCGTTATAATACTTACGACTGGAGAGTGTCTACTCTAATCACCCGTTCCGATTTCGAATTCGTATTTTCTGCCTAAAACTAGGGTTTGCCAACTCTTCTTGGTAAACCAAAACTGCAATGTTTATTTATCAACACTATTTCTTTATATTATCATTACATTAGTTCTTACATTTCATTTTCCTGTTACATTTCCTACTGTTTACATACTATTTATTTCCCTACTTAATTTTGTACTTTTATATATATATATTGTAATAAAATAAATAAGATTGATGTGTGAATCTGTAAGTTGATTGATGATATAAGCTATTGTGGATTATGTGACTCCGATGTAATCAAGTCCAATGTAATATGTTTAATTGGTGTGGCTCTCGACGTCTTACTGGCCTGAAACACTTCCTTAAGTTTCCCAGCTGGTCGAGTCCCAATGGTAGCAAGACCGGTCGAGTAGCGTAAAGTTGATGAAGAAATATATATGCTCAGCTTCACCGAAAGTTTCAAAACAAAAATTATTGTTTTGAAGAAAATTAAAAAAAAATTATGTTTATAAAAAAAAAATAATAAAAAAAATTTTAATTTTATTAATTAATTAATTAGGATCAATTAATTAATATAGGGCTGTGAAGTTTTAAACAGTGTAATGCTCTTCTGAAAATTTTTATTAAAGTTTTAGTATAATTTAAATAATCTATCACCACTCATAAGACTGTCTGTAAACCAATCGATATTTGTTTACCTTTCTATTTTTTAGGTTATCTTCACTTACGGGTGGTAAAGTCCTTGTAGATTATCAATTAGAATTATATTATTGGTAATTAGTATTATTGAAGAAATAAAGAACTATTAAGTATTGAAAAGTATTAATGTTTTATTAAGTAACAGCAATATTGACTCTTATCGATTAGTATCGATTCTCAGGATATCGAAAAAAATTACAAGTATATGTTATAAAAATTATATAGGGTTCTTTAAACAGCCAGTTATTACCAAAGTCAGAGAAATCGGGCTAATATTTAAAAAGTATAACGTTACAATCAAATTAATAGTTATTAATAAACACAGACATTGAATAATAAATTGTAAATATAATAATTGTTTTCACCAAACAGCTGTTCTGAACCAAGAAGAGGCACTGGGATGGTCAAAGCAAATGGCCGCCGTCAAGTTGATCAAAATGTGACTCGTCCCTGCTGCGTTCCAAATAATGTATTTTGACGCAATATTTCTGTTCTCGTGTCCGCAAATCTCTTGTTATATGTTGTGTAGTGACTGGTGTAGTGATTCTGGGTTGTATTTAGTGTATCTGTATAATTATTAGTTCAAACACTTTCTCCGATTCCGTCACTAATTTGGTTTAATGTATTATACAGTTTTCTAGTGTTTTATGGTGTTTTTCGGAGTAGATTTATATTGTTCTGTGTTATGGAGTGTTACTTGATCGTTTCTGTTATAATATGATAGTTTCAGAAGTATTTTGCAAGTCACTCGCGATTTCACAATAACTCACTATACACTCGCTTTGTATGACGATTATAGGTTAGGTTATCCACGTTTTCACACGTATGTCATGTTAACCGTTCAACTACCAATAATTAACTAACTGTTTACTTCAGTTTCAATTAAACTCTTAGCCCATATAATATTATCCTTAACATTGTTCAAAAATATTTTCACATCCTGTGTACATTTTACTATTTCACTATATGAATGCCTAAACTTTGGTTATTTGTCAATTTTATTCACTAGATTTGATTTAAATTAATCTTTCAGTTCATTCTGGTTATTTTCAGATTAAATAATGCCATTTTATAGTGTTTTCTGTCCAAAAAATAGTAATTTTACTTTCAGTTTGGGTATACTCTGAAGAGTCCAAAACATCAAAATTTACTTCCTGTCATTATATAAATTCAGCCATTTTATCAGTTATATTTAATATTAATAATCCTATATTGTATTAAAAGGTTCCTATTCCCTTATTTTCTGGTAATTAATTGAATTAGTTGTATTCTGAAACATTATTCTGAAATATATGACTCCCATGTCTAAATTTCTGAGTTTAGTCATTTTATTTTTATTTATAATTCTGAATATAATTTATTAAAATCTCTCTAAATGGTATGTGCAATTATATGGCATGATCTCAAGTTTATTTTGTCTAAACCCCTTTTGTTTATTTGCTTTTAAATGAGTAATTTCTCTGTTTTGATGAAGTTTGGTTTCCATTCTTTTGGCCTATGATTTTTTTTAACAATTTTTCTTACAAAATAATTTACAAACAATATATGATGTGTGATACCCTCTCTGACTTTTTACAAATAGTATTATAAATTAAACATGTTTTCAAATTACACAAAAACAATTAGTATTGGTTACAATACAAACAATAGTTAACACAAAATAAAGAACATTTTTTTTTAAATAAATGGTTGTCTTCAAATCAGACATTTTGCAACAAAATTCCCATTTCCAACATGGAAATATGGTTTACAACAAAGGTTTTGTACTAACTAACATCTTAATTACTCTCTACTATTTACAAGTGGTAATTATTTTTATAGTTCTGATGTTAGTTGTTTCAGACCCAAACAAATGGCCTTATATCTAAAACATTTTTAAACATTCTTGTACTATATACATTAAAACCTTATATTTATATTCTTATTTCTAACTATTATTATAAGTAGGATTTTACAGTTTTTATACAGTCTTTTATACCTTGTCTTTGGGGAATTGTACCCTGTCATTAACAAATAAATAGTATGAACCGTTCACAAAGCACTATGAAATCTGTTTTTCTTTTTTCATGTAAAACAAAAATGTTATTTTAAACAGATTCATGTCTTATGAACAACATACTGTCACCGTACATATTTTAAGTCATTGAAAAATGCATATTTCATTGCATCCAATGTTTGTGATTGCCAAGAATGAAACACAAGGTTCATTTTTTATAATACCCAAAACTATCACTGGTTCACTTTGCACTTATATATTATGTTAATGCTAAATGGTCGTATAGTCTTATTAACATAATAAATTGGTTAGCGTTTTTTCAATGGAGATTTGTTCCATGGGTACTATATTATTGTTTCATCTTAGTTCACTGGAAACTTTTACTTTGTTCACTTCTCTCTCTTAAATTTATATACATGTGGTTTTTATTTCGTTATACTTTTGTTTTTAGATATATATTTTGGGGATATAGGGATTTGGGTGTCTTTTATAAGAGCATGACGTCTTCTTCAGGATGCTGCCCTCTTCTTCTTTCTTCAGTCTTCTTTTCTCCTGCCTTCTGGGACTGGTATCTTCTCCATCTGTTCTTGATGCCATCAGGTTTCTTGGGATCTTCTCCATCTTCTTCTTTAATTCAGAAATACACAACCTGTATTGGTTGATCTTGGCTTATTTTAGGGTTTCTCTTTTATTTATTCTCCCTCGTTGTGGGTTTGGTCATATTGTGTACTGCTTTGTTATTTACTATTTTACCTTCCTGGGTTATACCTTGAAAACCTTTGGTTATGAGACTGGTTTTGGATGACTCATCACTAGTAACTCCTTTTATTTTAACTTGTATTTTCTTTATAATAATGATTTCTTTCCACAGTTGCTATGAATTAATCTATTTATATTAAACTTAATGCTTTCTTCCAAATTTAAATATTATAACTTCATTATTCTAATGATCAATTGCCATTCAATATTATGCATACATCTGTCACGCTACAGATTGCTCTCCTCCAGAAGTAATTATTTCAGACATGTTTATGGATGAAATAATTTCTTATGATAATTTCATCATTTCTTATAATTCATTTTCTTCTCCATTTGTATATCGACATTTTATAATTAGAGTTTAATTAATTTTCTATATATAATTATTTGTTTTACTACTGATCCTTTTCGGATAGTTAGTGTCTTCTGAGATATATTATTATTGTAATACATTTTCTTTCTATATCAACTTCGTGTTGTATCCTTGGGATATTAATTCCCTAACATTCCCTATCACGTGGGCTGGGGCAGATCAGAGGGGCACTGTACGCTACTTCTCTGCTGGCCATACACCACTTCTATAAATTGAGTACAGGGGCATATCCATCCCTGCTCAAAAAACATAATGCTGCTGGAATTATCTTCAGTCAGTCATCGAATAAATAAATAAAAAGTAGTCTCATTTTCGACTAATAAAAATATCTTTGGATTCTCCACTTCGTAGTCTCTCAGATTATCTCACATTTTCTATCTTAATAAATCTTCATAATCATTATTATACTCATTACATATATATTTTTTCAAAACTCTTAACTTGTCTGATATATTTAATTTAATTATGGTTGAAAATCTTTCTTTTAATAATTTTGGTTACTGTTTACAGTGTAACTCTCTTTCTTCTTCATCTGAATTCTCTTTATACTTTCTTCTGGTTATTCATAGTATTAGCATGGTCTCTATATATAGTCTTTCTTATTCATTATTTGAATGGTCTTATTATATTATATTTAATTTTTTGACATTGTATCTATACATTAGATATACAGGTTGTTATATTGATCATTTTATTTAAACATTTTGGTTCTTTCCTTTCTCTTAGAAAGTTATTAATCCGCCTTCGCATTCATTAACATTAATTCATTTATATTATATTTCATGTGGTATTTCTTCTCTTTGCATTTCATATAGGTCTTATTATTATCATTTGTTCAAAATCATCTTCTCCATCTGTTTGGTATGAGTTGTTCTTCTTCGCTCTTAATTAACTGTTTTCATTATCGTTTCATAGGTAATTAGCCTCTTTGCTTCCAAATTTTTTCTTCTCAATTATAATTGACACTTTATTATTTTTTGGAACTTGGTTAGTTTTAATGTAAAATTCAAACTATTCTTTTTATTCAATTGGAAAATATTTCTCATAAATCCTTGTAATATGTTGATCTTATCTTGTTTCTAAGTTCTGACGTTCTATCAACATACAAATTCTGTTTAATTCATTTATTCCCAGAATTGTTTCATTCAGACTTGTTTATAGTACTGTGATTTTACTATTATTTCTGAATGTTTTGGTATTTCTCCAAATTCAAATTCTTCTTAATTATTTACCATAAAGTTTTCTCATAAACTTAGTTACAGTAAGTTGGTCTTACTTTATTTTTAAATTTTTTGTATTATTAAGTTCAAAATTCTCTCTCTTTCTCTTTCTTCCATAAAGTTTTGTTCTAAATTATCAGGTTGTAGTAAGAAGTACTTACTCAATTTTAAATTTTTTATAATTATATTTCAATTCAAAAGTCTTTCTTTTTCTTTCTTCCATAAGGTTTGTTCCAAAATTATTAGGTTGTAAGTTGTACTTACATTATTTTAGGATTTTTTCAATTAAATTAAAAAAATTCTTCTTCTTTTAATTCTCCAGAATGTTCTTTTCAAAATATTAGGTTGTAAGATGTACTTACATTATTTTAAAATTTTTTTAAAATTATTAAAAATTCTTTTTCTTTTAATTCTCCAGAATGTTCTTTTCAAAATATTAGGTTGTAAGATGTACTTACATTATTTTAGGATTTTTTTCAAAATATAAATTCTAAATTCCTTCTTCTTATAATTCTCCAAAATGTTCTTCTCAAAATATTAGGTTGTAAGATGTACTTACATTATTTTCGAATTTTTAAAATAAAATTCAAAATTCTAAAACTCACAACTCATTCTTCATAATATTTCTTCATAGAAGCTTGATTGTACACTCCTTTGATTTTTCCTGAAACGATTTCCCTCAACTCATATGTGTTGTTATGCTTATCATTTACCACAACATATGGGGTTATATTGTACTCTACACTGGCCCATATTATTTATACTTTTGTAAGTTGATCTTCTCTTTTTCTTTCCTTATAAATGCCTTTTCTTTTATATATACCCAGGAAGATGGATGATTTTCTTTATGTCGTTCCATTGCTCATATTCTTATTTGTCATGTTCACTTTCTTAAATAGTCTTCATTCATAAAACCCAGTTTTGTTTCTATGTTTATTTTTCGTATCATTTCCTTTCAATGATATTTATTTCGTCTCCTTCAACATTGTTTTTCGCCATAGTCGGTTATCATGATCTCTGTCCCTTTTCTTGATGGTGTGTGGTATCTGTGTCAACCAGGGTCCATCATCTCGGTTGCTCTTATAAAATTTACCCTAGGGCGCGACACTCGGTTATTATTACTGTTATTATTGTTATTACTAAAGTTATAATTATAGTAATTTCGGTTAGTTGGGTAAGGGCTGTCATCATTATTGTTGGGATATGGATTTCTCTGACTGTATGGGACATTATTATGTTGGTATAAATTGTTTCTATTGTATGGATAGGGGTTGTTATTCCTAACGCCGTTAGAATTACCGATAAACTGGTTATTACACGGCGGGTTGTTAGGGCCGTCGTAATTACTGGGCTGGTTCCCTCTATCATCATATTGTATACACCAATACTTCTCTGGTCCATGTTTTGTGTTACCTGACAAATATATGTGAGGATCTTCATCTGGGTTATCACTTATTATTTGTTTATCTGAAACACCATAAGCTGGTTTACCATCACATATCCACTCTGAAGGAAGATATTTTAGTCTAACCGTACCCTGGAACTGTCCTAGATGGCACGTTAATGGAATACCTTCTGGTGATTCATCTGTGTCATCATTACAGTCTGGTACGATATCACATTTCCATCTTTCTGAAAAACATTGTCCATTCTTGCGCTGAAATTGGTCTGTTTCACATGTGGTATTCTGTTTACCTCTGGTCCTTTCCCAGTGGTAAACTACTGTATTGTGGTAAATTATTCCTGAAATTACTTCGATTCTCCTTCTATAATTCATAGAATTCATGATGTCTTTGTCATAGGTAATTGGGATATTATTGCCATCAATTAACCCATGTTTCAACATCTCCAACTCTTCCTTCGTTTTTATTACATTCCTTGGATATATTCTTCTCATCCTTGATTCTCCTTCCCTTTATTTAATATTTTCCTGGTTTCGGTTAGTTTCAATTTCAGGTACCACCATTACTTGTTCCTGCGTTTTGTCATTTAGTGCTTCTTCTGGTTCTGGTTGGCTATCTTCCTGCGTTTTATCATTTATTACTTCTTCTGGTTCTGGTTTGCTATCATATTCTATTTCTTCGGTCTTCTCCTTTCTTAATTCTTCCCTTTTTAATCTGTCCTCTCTTATTTCCTTAATGTCCTCTTCCAGTTTCTTATTGGTTTCATCAATCTTCTTTTCCATCTTCTTGTTCATCCCACTCAATTCTTCTTTTGTTTTTTCTATTTTATTTCCCAAATCTTCTTTTAAAGACTGGTTGTCTCCCTTCAACTCTTCAAATTTCTTATTTGTTTCTTCCTTGCCGGATTTGATATCTTCTTTCAAAGACTGACTATCTTCTTTCCTTTCCTTATTACTTTCGTCTATCTTCTTGTCCATGTTTTTATTTATTTCTTTACTCATTTCCATCATCATTGTTCTGAGCATTTCATGTAATCTCTCATCCTCCGTCCGTTTTGGTTTTTCCAATCGATCCTCCTGGACATTGACTTCCTTTGTCTGAGTAGGCATCTCAGGTTGTTCCCCTGGTTGTTCATGTTGTTTGGACAACACTGGTGGCAACGAACTTTCCGCGTCTATTGGTGTTGCTTCCTTGTTGTCCATGTCAACTTCTATTTCTTTCTCGGCCTCCGCCGCCCGTTTCTTAGATGTTGCACGTCGTTGCATTTTCCCTCGAAATTCTCTGGCTTTGTAGCTGTTGCCTAGCTCCAACTAGTGATTGGGCAGAATTTATTGGCCTTCCAATCGCTAATTAAAGCCCCTAAAGTTGTGCGCCAATTTGTAATAATTTTAAATAAGTGTATGTGTGTTGATGATATACTGCTATTGTGAAGTATGTGACTCCGATGTAATCAAGTCCAATGTAATATGTTTAATTGGTGTGGCTCTCGACGTCTTACTGGCCTGAAACACTTCCTTAAGTTTCCCAGCTGGTCGAGTCCCAATGGTAGCAAGACCGGTCGAGTAGCGTAAAGTTGATGAAGAAATATATATGCTCAGCTTCACCGAAAGTTTCAAAACAAAAATTATTGTTTTGAAGAAAATTAAAAAAAAATTATGTTTATAAAAAAAAAATAATAAAAAAAATTTTAATTTTATTAATTAATTAATTAGGATCAATTAATTAATATAGGGCTGTGAAGTTTTAAACAGTGTAATGCTCTTCTGAAAATTTTTATTAAAGTTTTAGTATAATTTAAATAATCTATCACCACTCATAAGACTGTCTGTAAACCAATCGATATTTGTTTACCTTTCTATTTTTTAGGTTATCTTCACTTACGGGTGGTAAAGTCCTTGTAGATTATCAATTAGAATTATATTATTGGTAATTAGTATTATTGAAGAAATAAAGAACTATTAAGTATTGAAAAGTATTAATGTTTTATTAAGTAACAGCAATATTGACTCTTATCGATTAGTATCGATTCTCAGGATATCGAAAAAAATTACAAGTATATGTTATAAAAATTATATAGGGTTCTTTAAACAGCCAGTTATTACCAAAGTCAGAGAAATCGGGCTAATATTTAAAAAGTATAACGTTACAATCAAATTAATAGTTATTAATAAACACAGACATTGAATAATAAATTGTAAATATAATAATTGTTTTCACCAAACAGCTGTTCTGAACCAAGAAGAGGCACTGGGATGGTCAAAGCAAATGGCCGCCGTCAAGTTGATCAAAATGTGACTCGTCCCTGCTGCGTTCCAAATAATGTATTTTGACGCAATATTTCTGTTCTCGTGTCCGCAAATCTCTTGTTATATGTTGTGTAGTGACTGGTGTAGTGATTCTGGGTTGTATTTAGTGTATCTGTATAATTATTAGTTCAAACACTTTCTCCGATTCCGTCACTAATTTGGTTTAATGTATTATACAGTTTTCTAGTGTTTTATGGTGTTTTTCGGAGTAGATTTATATTGTTCTGTGTTATGGAGTGTTACTTGATCGTTTCTGTTATAATATGATAGTTTCAGAAGTATTTTACAAGTCACTCGCGATTTCACAATAACTCACTATACACTCGCTTTGTATGACGATTATAGGTTAGGTTATCCACGTTTTCACACGTATGTCATGTTAACCGTTCAACTACCAATAATTAACTAACTGTTTCCTTCAGTTTCAATTAAACTCTTAGCCCATATAATATTATCCTTAACATTGTTCAAAAATATTTTCACATCCTGTGTACATTTTACTATTTCACTATATGAATGCCTAAACTTTGGTTATTTGTCAATTTTATTCACTAGATTTGATTTAAATTAATCTTTCAGTTCATTCTGGTTATTTTCAGATTAAATAATGCCATTTTATAGTGTTTTCTGTCCAAAAAATAGTAATTTTACTTTCAGTTTGGGTATACTCTGAAGAGTCCAAAACATCAAAATTTACTTCCTGTCATTATATAAATTCAGCCATTTTATCAGTTATATTTAATATTAATAATCCTATATTGTATTAAAAGGTTCCTATTCCCTTATTTTCTGGTAATTAATTGAATTAGTTGTATTCTGAAACATTATTCTGAAATATATGACTCCCATGTCTAAATTTCTGAGTTTAGTCATTTTATTTTTATTTATAATTCTGAATATAATTTATTAAAATCTCTCTAAATGGTATGTGCAATTATATGGCATGATCTCAAGTTTATTTTGTCTAAACCCCTTTTGTTTATTTGCTTTTAAATGAGTAATTTCTCTGTTTTGATGAAGTTTGGTTTCCATTCTTTTGGCCTATGATTTTTTTTAACAATTTTTCTTACAAAATAATTTACAAACAATATATGATGTGTGATACCCTCTCTGACTTTTTACAAATAGTATTATAAATTAAACATGTTTTCAAATTACACAAAAACAATTAGTATTGGTTACAATACAAACAATAGTTAACACAAAATAAAGAACATTTTTTTTAAATAAATGGTTGTCTTCAAATCAGACATTTTGCAACAAAATTCCCATTTCCAACATGGAAATATGGTTTACAACAAAGGTTTTGTACTAACTAACATCTTAATTACTCTCTACTATTTACAAGTGGTAATTATTTTTATAGTTCTGATGTTAGTTGTTTCAGACCCAAACAAATGGCCTTATATCTAAAACATTTTTAAACATTCTTGTACTATATACATTAAAACCTTATATTTATATTCTTATTTCTAACTATTATTATAAGTAGGATTTTACAGTTTTTATACAGTCTTTTATACCTTGTCTTTGGGGAATTGTACCCTGTCATTAACAAATAAATAGTATGAACCGTTCACAAAGCACTATGAAATCTGTTTTTCTTTTTTCATGTAAAACAAAAATGTTATTTTAAACAGATTCATGTCTTATGAACAACATACTGTCACCGTACATATTTTAAGTCATTGAAAAATGCATATTTCATTGCATCCAATGTTTGTGATTGCCAAGAATGAAACACAAGGTTCATTTTTTATAATACCCAAAACTATCACTGGTTCACTTTGCACTTATATATTATGTTAATGCTAAATGGTCGTATAGTCTTATTAACATAATAAATTGGTTAGCGTTTTTTCAATGGAGATTTGTTCCATGGGTACTATATTATTGTTTCATCTTAGTTCACTGGAAACTTTTACTTTGTTCACTTCTCTCTCTTAAATTTATATACATGTGGTTTTTATTTCGTTATACTTTTGTTTTTAGATATATATTTTGGGGATATAGGGATTTGGGTGTCTTTTATAAGAGCATGACGTCTTCTTCAGGATGCTGCCCTCTTCTTCTTTCTTCAGTCTTCTTTTCTCCTGCCTTCTGGGACTGGTATCTTCTCCATCTGTTCTTGATGCCATCAGGTTTCTTGGGATCTTCTCCATCTTCTTCTTTAATTCAGAAATACACAACCTGTATTGGTTGATCTTGGCTTATTTTAGGGTTTCTCTTTTATTTATTCTCCCTCGTTGTGGGTTTGGTCATATTGTGTACTGCTTTGTTATTTACTATTTTACCTTCCTGGGTTATACCTTGAAAACCTTTGGTTATGAGACTGGTTTTGGATGACTCATCACTAGTAACTCCTTTTATTTTAACTTGTATTTTCTTTATAATAATGATTTCTTTCCACAGTTGCTATGAATTAATCTATTTATATTAAACTTAATGCTTTCTTCCAAATTTAAATATTATAACTTCATTATTCTAATGATCAATGGCCATTCAATATTATGCATACATCTGTCACGCTACAATATATATATATATATATATATATATATTGTAATCTAACCAGATTACGGTTTATAAAATTTAATAGGGTCTCTACTTTTGTAGTAATTATTATTAACAATTGATAAAGTTTGTTGTTATTATTAGCAATTTAGCTTATTGATTTATCTAATTCAATGTAGATAAATCGGTTTACTTCCACTTTCGTTGTTTAATTAATGTTTAGTTTATTATGAGTAAGAGTTAACTTGTCGATCCGTTGATGAATGTAACTGGTGCGTAGATCTCTTGAAGTCGAACTCCTCTTCTGTTAAATTTGTCGTCTGTGTAAGTCAAAGTATTGTCTGGACAAAGTTTATTAATATAAATGACACTTCACGTACCTGGTTTGAAGTACTGGATGTTCAGAGGTTCACAGTTAATTAATAAACTGTCAAGTTCTTGGTTGACCAGTATAGTATTACTGTGAAGTTTTATACAACACTTTAAATATTACTTGGGCGCCATATGGGTTTTTTCCACAGAAATGTCCCATAAAATAAACTTCTGATTTAATAATTAATAGTATTGATCTTTAATGACTCTATTAGTGATCAGTCATTTAAATTTGAGATTAATTGAAATATTTTACTTGATAATTCACCGTTAAAATGCACCTCAGTGCTTGCACTACTGATTGTTGATTATTTAATAAAATAATTAATAACAAAGATTGATGCTGTGTAATACTGGTTGTTTATTATTACCTATTGAATTAGGTTGACAATAGATTCAAAAATTAATAAATTACGGATCACAAGTCGTCCGGTTTAATTACTGGCCTAGCTCAGTTTTGAGTATAATGAAAACTCTTATTCTTATAAACAAAATATTTATCTTTCTTAATTAAATACCTCAAGGGTGGTTTCTTTTAAGATACAGGATAGAACGTTATTTTCCTTCTCTAATAACACTAGTATGATATCATAATTTAGGTTAGACGCCTTTAATAAATTTCAATTTAATAACGAGAAGTTCGTTTGTTTAGATTCAAACTGATTTTAGTTATAAAAATTTTAATACATATTCTCTTACTTCGGGATGCGTTAATCCCTCTAAATAAATTTAGTACAATGTTATCTACAAATAGTCTTATTGTTTTTGCGTCAGTACAATGTGTGTTAGGTTCTACGATTAACTGATGAAAAATGTAAACAATAAATTTTATCACTGTACTACCTGGTTTTTAATCGTATCGATTAATTTGTAAACACATTAACGATTGGATTATAGTGATCGTTAATTCACTTCACTTAAATCGCACTTGGAACGAGAATAACCTTCTTCATACTAAACAAATAGGTTGTCGCCTTTTTAGGTTATAATACTTTCTCGTTCAGATACACGCACTACTTGTTTAAAGTCACTACTAACTCTCGATGCACTCAGGTAATATTATTCGTCTTCCCAATGGTTAATTTCCAAAATTTACTTTAATTATTTTCAATCTGTACTGTTGTTGTTGGTTATGTGATATAGACAAATGCAGAACGCATACGATTAGCTTGTGGAGAAAATTGCCAATGCAGTCTTTTTCGCGCGTCGTCGATTATATAGGATTCTCTCGATCGTCGCTAGGCTTCATTTTTGTTAAGTAAACTCGTTCGTGATTGGTACAAAATTATGTCATGATGACGTAATGTTATTAATAAACATTATCGAGACCTATTCTGTACTCGTTATCGTTGTTGTTATTATTACATTAACTTCTTTAAATCTTGCCAAAAAAATGATGCTAACGTTAATTACTTGACTATTACAATTCCATTTTTTATGCTATTACTATCAAATTATAGCTTATTTTCTCATCTTTAATTTTATGTAGCTTGAGGCCAGTTTAAACATAGTTTTCATTAACAATTCATTAATTTACTGTCCTAAGACATTGTTCACTATTGTCGTCTGCTAACAATGCAAATTCGACTATTTACTTTTCTTTAATATTTGACTAATTACATTTGTTTTCTCTTTCGAACATTATAAAATGATTAAAATTAAATACATTATTAAATCTGAATGCAGTCTACAGCTAAACAATATAAATCCTTGGTCTTATTAAGTAGACACATTAATTTCAATTTTCTCTAATTCACTAATTACATTTTGATATGTCCTTGTTTCTAAAGCGTATAATACCGGTCAAGTGGTGATACGTTACACCTTATTCGTTATAGTTATACTTCTATTAGTTTATGATAATTAAGGGTTCTATTTTCCTATCATTTCATTGATATAAACTTGGTCATACAGGGTCTGGGTGTAATTCTATTACAAGGTTTATTCCCTGATTATTATTACCTTTACATACATATTATTTACATAGGAAGTTACCTACACACATATAAGGCTTCCATCTATAATTACTCTTAAGTTACTACTACACA
Source organism: Magicicada septendecula (assembly GCA_034769895.1). Lineage (NCBI taxonomy): Eukaryota > Metazoa > Arthropoda > Insecta > Hemiptera > Cicadidae > Magicicada > Magicicada septendecula. The sequence goes on from CM068368.1 coordinate 851,134,651, forward strand.
TCGGTTTTTTATTCTATTTTTTACAATTTTGTGGCTACATCTAGCATAGTACATGGTATTTGATATTTCTTCATAATGGTTTTATTTATACCAGCCAATATGCTGTTATGTATTACCATGCAATTAAAGTCAGTTGTTAATTTGTTTGTTCAGTATGACTTTACTCATCAATGTTTTTTATCTGGCTTACTTGACAGCTTATTTGTGAATCTTTGCTTGTCCTTTTGTCATAGTCAGTCAGTTTGTTGAAGTTGTAGTGTCATGTAGTGGATTCATCACTGCTTCTTGGGATCCCTCCTCTTCTTTCTTCTTGACTGGTCCATTCTCTTCTCTGTTACATTCATTTTATTTACTCATTTACAACTCTAGTAGTATATTTCACCCTTCTGGTGTTCATTATGGTTATGGAACATTTTGTGATGTTACAATATAATATATATATATAAATATATATATAATTCTTATTGACAATTTGGTATTTTTATATTAGGACTTAACTATTTTTTCTGAATCACCTTTTCCAATCTATTGGGTCTTGTCATCGTCATTGTCCTTGTCTACGTCAAATTCAGTTAGTGGTGTTGTTCTATCATTTCTATTTATTAATTTTTTATTATACAGCTTTTCTTCACTTATTGATACTTGTAAACCTTGTGCTACCGTAGGTCACGTTACAGTATGTACGATTCTTTGATTTTGCGGGCACACAACGATCAGGTGACCCTGCATTGCTGTCAACTTTTTTGGAAGTTTAATGTACCTTAAAAAGTAAAAGAAGAATTACAAAACTCCGGTTATTCTACACGTATTTACTAAAACACCAATTGAGTTACAGATAATCTTTACTACTTACTACGATCATGAACAAAATAAACACAAAGTGAACACTGATTGCTCTTTCAGTTAAACATATAAATTTATAATCAAAATAACAAATACTTTAATCTTTTAAATTTATGAGTTTTATTTTTTATGTGACGCTTTTTGTTACGACGCTCTTACTTGTAATATGGTAAGTGGAAAACAAAATATAGACACCAGTTTACCGTAAGTCACTAAAAACGAACTTTAATTATCACAATTAACAGTTTGTAATCAACAAGTTATTCAACAAGATTATACTCGTATAATAATTCAAGTTAATCTGTCCACACAAATAATAATGTCAACTATAAAGAAGTTCGCACTGTAATCACTTTTCACTAATACACTACTTGAAACGGACTGTGATAATGTTCGACAATAACTCGAATCTCACTTGAATAAATTGCCACTTAAACTGAAATTAAGAGTCGCTGAATACTTGTATTTGTACCCCGCTGAGATTCCAGAATAATCCATAATACGCGTCAGGACTACTAGAAAACACTAGAGCGTAATTGGTTGCGGCCTTGTACACAGTGCGCGCGGACCGGCGAAGCCTGGAACAGTCTCGTTAACGCATGTTAAGAATCACGTACGCACAGAACATTACAGCTGGGCCCTGCTGGGATAGCCGACAAATATGTAGATCGTTGTGTAATGACGTAACAGTACATATGTACCTGATACCTATATATTTTCGCTAATATAACTTAAAGATAGATATTTGTATCAAATTACTAAAGAAAAACGAGTTCGTATTTCAAACGCTCAGAATTCCTCAGCATTTAGTCTACCACATAGACTGTTACAAGCTTTTTAATTTCTATTTCAATTTTAGACCCCATTTATTTATTTACAAAATTGTGTGTCTGTATCGGGACCATGGACAAGTTTCAGAAAAATTAATGGATGCATTCAGTAGTTGTCGTGAGAGATTCCCACAAACATATAGACAAATACATCGACAGACAGACGGTCGAATTAAAATTGGAAAATTGTTTCGCTTTGACAGTAACAAATTACACAACGCTTTATTGTAAATAAGATTTTTAATACGGCCATTAGATACTCCCACAGAGAACAACACGTCTTGTCTTCTTCTTGTGATAGTTTCTATCCGTTTCGGATGTTGGATATCATACAGGCTATTTTAACTTTCTGCACTGATGTACGGAATAAGTCAGTTGTATTCATGCCAAACCAGGTCCTTAAATTTCTCAGCCATGATATTCTCGGTCGCCCAACTCCTCTTTTTCCAAGTACTTTTCCCTGTAGTATGGACTGCACCTCTGTTCATTCCTCATGAGATGTCCCAGATACTGAAGCATTCTTATCTTCACTGTGTTAATAACTTCCCTATCTTTCTTCATCTTTCTAAGCTAAAAACTTCAACATTAGGTAAATTCGCTGTCCATGAAATGCTCAGTATTCTACGGTACAGCCACATTTCGAAAGATTCCAATTTCATAGTTGTGGCTGCAGTCAAAGTCCAAGATTCTACACCGTAGAAGAGGACCGAGAATACGTAGCAGCTTAGAAGTCTCATCTTCGTGTTTATTGTTAAATCAAGACTTTGGAATACACTCCTCATTCTAGTGTACACTGCTCTTGCCTTTTCAATTCTGCTCTTTACTTCTTGAGACTGGTCCCATCGTTTTTTGACTATAGTACCAAGATATGTAAATTGGCTTACGCGTTGAACTGGCCTTTGGTTTATATTAAGTGTGCAGTTTGTGAATTTGTTCTTAGATACAACCATTAGCTTCGTTTTATTACCATTGATGTCTAGACCATATCTACGGCTGCTTTCTGTCACTCTATTCATTAGTTGTTGCAGCCCCTCTAAGATATCTGCGATTATGACGGTATCATCCGCATAACGTCTTTTAATACATTATTATTTGGTCTTAAAAAATTGTCCATATAAAGCGAAACCGCAATAAAGCATACGTTCATAAATAGTGTAAAACCTGCCTTTGGGTAATCCGTACTGGTAGAAAACTGGATACTGGTATTCAAAATTAAATAATATAAAACTACAACAATTTTTAGAATTATGTAAAACTATAACTATCTTGTAGGTCTTGTTTTTGAAACCAACGTGCTGTAGCTGGTTTATTGTTGTTGGAGTGGTTTTGACAGAGGTTAAATAATAACTAATAAGTCATAGTCAGTTTTTTTTAAATCCAATTACAAGAAGCTTATCAGTTTAAATAGGTTTTGTAAGGACGTGTGGTACAAAAATAAATTAAAAATTTCTTTTTATCAAAAATAAATTATTTCTTAATGTCAAAGTTAATAAATTAAAAGACCGTATAAAATATATTTTTAGGTAAAACAAAAGTCTGCTTCGTAATTTCGCAGAATATATACTTTATTTTTACGTTTCACTTTGCCAGTGCACATACATGTATGTGTGGGCCCGCGCTTGCATGAGCGGCGATGTTGTGTGCTCGCCTGTGGTAACGGATATGAGGAGATATTGTGTTTTCTGTTTAAACGATTACAGCGCAATATCGTTCATTTTAGTATAACGTTTATTCATTACATGTTTCATTTACGTTATATTAGTTATATCTAAATTTATCAAATTTTATCTGTTGATAGTGTTCATAAAGTTCTGCTTTAAACACTCAAGATGCAATACAATTATTATTAAAAATGTTTAGTTTCTTTAAACGCTGTTATTCTTTAACATTCAAAAATTACAAAACAGCTTTTAACAAGTTCAGACATAATTTTTACATTCTTGATAAATGACCACTGAGCTACAGGTATTTACTATCAACGTACACTACTTTGAACAAAATAAAACAAATTAAAAGAAATTAAGGATGTTTAATGCAAAGCGAGAAGGTAAAAAAGCAGAAACCGAGATGGAGGGACGGGATCAATCAGGACATCAGTACTCTTCAAATTAGAAACTGGAGGGGTGTGACTATGAATACAAAAGAATGGCGAAATCTTCTGAAGAAGGCCAGGACCCACAAAGGGCTGTAGAGCCAATGGTGATGACGATGATGATGAAGACGACGACGACGAAGACGACGACGACGACGACGACGATGAAGATAATGATGTTGATGATGAAATGAAATGCTGTAAATGAATGAAATTAACGTTTTTATAGGTTCAGGAAAGCAAAACAAAAACATACCTCTAACGACATGAAAGCAGTATTATTATTTTTGTCTAAAACTTACTCATTATCTTATAAGTTCTATTAAATGTAATTATGTTGTGGATAACTGCTGTAGAATTTAATTCTAGTGAATAATTTAATTATCGGTATATAAAAATTAACATGCGTGTATTCAATGGAATCTTTCTGTATTTACACAGTGACCTTTAAAACACGTAGAATTAAGCAATATAACACAATATAACTACGCCTAACTAAGCCCAATCTCTTCTTTGGCTTTTGTGCTCCCTGTCATCATTAATCACCAACATAATCATAATATTTGTTGGTAAACATTATCAAGGTTTGTGTAGTGTAGTTTTGAATTGTGGAAGACAGGCGTTGTTTTAGTTAAAATTGGACACTGCAGAGTAGTTATATTGCATACACAGCGCCTTGGAAATTACGTGAAGTTTATGTGATGTTTAGTGTCCTACACATGGTAATACTGTATTTATACAAGGCCGTGACCCTGTCACGCTGTCCTGGCATTCCCGTCTGGCTGATACACAATGTCGTGACAATAATAATATTTGTTTCTTTTTACGAGGGAGACTGTGGAAAACTAATGTTCGCCGTAGGTGGGTCCGAACTCCTACGGTGTGTGGGACTCGGACCCACGAAAACCACAACCCTGTAGATCACGACATGGATCCAAATTGGGTCTCAGCTTTCGCAATACTTCAAGGTGGTGCCATTTGTACCACCTTTAATAAAATAATAGTAATAATAAATATATATATTATAATAATGTAATAATAATAAATAATACCAATACCAAAAAAATGTAATTATATTAATTTACATGTACAGGATTAAAACGTTTTATTAGAAGAGTCCTTAATTTATGTCTTCACATTTATAAAATACGAATTATTTTTGTTGGAAGGGTATAATACGCAGTTGCTGCTTATACTAACGTCATTATTGAAACTTTTGTTATAATACATATATTGTTATAATAAGATATTACTTTTTGTTGCCACGTCGAAGCTGAAAGAAAAATGAGAATATAAGCAGTAACGAAGGAAAACCATTTTGTCAAAAACCTAACTGTTGTTAATAAAAATTTTATCCGTAACTATTTACAGTGCATATGCGATGTAATAAGCGTAGTGTCCCCCGTCCGGTTAACTGTGAATATTCAGCGGAATAATGCGAATTGCAAGTGTAGAATATTACTGAAGACACTGATGATCTATATGTCATAGTACGTTAAGGCTCCTCTACACGCTGGTCCATGATGGGCCAATATCGATGTGCCGACGATGGCCACCATGGCCAACCACATGATTCTTCTAGTCCTTGTTGGGCCAGTGTGGATCGACCACGATGGTTACCCTCACCGGAAAATCAGTTCTTGCTAGGCTCTAGTTGTTTTGCTCTTGCTAGTGCTGAGTTTTGCTCGAGAAATGGATGTCGAGTCAGTCGCGGCTGCAGCTATTAATTTGTTTTCTGCATATCACTATTACGTTACTGTGTATAAAACAAAGTGGTTAAGAGAAAATGGTGAAAAAGAAGATATTGGATGATAACTATTCACCGCAATAGAACAAGGTAAATTGTTTTCTGTTTTTCGTAAAATATTTTTTTATAACATTTAGAAGGGAAGGGAGGTAAGCTAACCTTGCACATTTTGTTTTCAGGCAAAGTATGGAGAATCAAATTGCTGAGCTCCTTGTTGAAACATCTGGTGAATTTGACAACTTTGTGCGAATGTCGTTTACCGAGTTTGAATACCTCGCGCAACAAATATCTCCAAAAGTCGCTAAACAAGACACTGGAGTTTCCTCAGTGCTCCACGCTGTCATGATTACCACATAAACCTCGAATATCGCACATTCAAAAAATAAATGACAAAGCACACAAAGAGCTCACGAGCACAGCGTTCGCTACAGTTGCAAACAACGAACATCGTGTGGACACTGTACACGCCACCCTCTTTGATGTGGTGGCTGAAAACCGATAAACAACCCATCCTCTCCCATCATCGGCCATCCCTCTACACGATGGCACTGGCCTGTCATGGCCCATTATGGGCCAGCGTGAAGAGGACGCTTTAGAGAATGTCCAGCTCACTAGTATTGTAATCTGTGAATAGATCATACTAATTTATTAAACTTACGGACAACAATTGTTAAGCATGATTTAAATTAAACGATTAATGAAAGTGCAATATTTGTGACGGTGTTACTACCTCTAGTTGTATTTTCTACCATCAGTCCTGAGAGTAAACAGCCATATGTCACGTATTTTACTCGTGAATATTGTAATGTTTCTACTACTTTTGAAGTACAAAATGTTACATCTGATTCTATAACACTAGAACATATTATGAATCGATGCCGTAATAATGGATAGTCTAATTGGTCTGAGCGTTGTGCGAGCGTATTTCCATATTGAAGTTTTAACAAACTTTAATAAGTAATTGTCAACGTAAACAAAAATTATAAGTGTAAATGTGATATTTAAACAGTTGTAGGTCTACAAGTATTCTTATAAATACTCAATATAAATATTAAATTTTATATGTAAAATATCGGTATGGAGAACCATACATGACTTCCATATTGTAAGATTTATATTTAAAAACATTTTCAGCCAAACAGCCAGGGAAGGAATTTTAACAAAAAAATACTTCTTTGTTGCCAATAACGTAGTACACATATAAAAAAAAATTATCCCCTCCCCCTTCAACTATAATTTTGATTTATAGAAAATTACCCCCAGCCCGTTCAACTACCTCATCATTTATAGATATTCCATCTACGTTTCTACAGTGGATTATTAAGATCTTATCAGGATACTTTATCAAAATTAAGTACTTTACTCATGTTACAACAAAAAATGTTTCAGGTAAACTGCCCTTTCCCCGTAACCGATCTTCACCAAAATCAACAGACATTGAGTTCTCTATAGCTCAGGCACATATGTAAAAAATTATTTGATTCTGTTTGAATTTACGGCAGTTATGGTTCGTCATATAAAAAATTACCCATGTTAAAACATAAAACATGAGATTTTATAAAACATATCTAAGATTTATATTTAAAATCATTTTTGAAATAAAATATTTTCATAGAACCTACTAACGCTGGGGAAATCTGAGGAGCCAATCAGAGTTGGGCCTACCTGTCACTCTGCTGAATTTGGTGGAAAGCCCTGTCACTGTCGTCAAAGTATCAGCCTTGACAGGGTCCTCTTTTTCTGCAAAATGGGAGAGGCTTGAGATGGAGTGAGTGACATGGTCCCCACCTCAATGAAGAACCCATTGTTTTATAAAAATATATTTAAATTTTGAAAACTGAAAATTCTTTTCTTGTTGTAAATATTTATATTTTATAATCAAAATGACTTTATTTTTGTTACCTGGCAACAAAATTATTTTATTTTCAACAATTACCATTGTTTCAAAAAGTTTAAATAAATTTTCAAGTACTTTACTCTTGTTAAAACGTAAAAGATTGCAGGTAAACTACCCCTTCCCCTTAACCGATCGTCACCAAAATCTAAAGGCCTTGAGGCCTCTACAATTCACTGACGTATGCAAAAAATTATTTGATTCTGTTTGAATTTGCGGCTGTTATCGTTTGCCATAGAAAATACGCTTGATAAAAAACGTTGCAGGTAAACTACCCCTTTCCCTCAACCGATCTTCACCAAAAACAATAGGTCTTGAGTACTCTACAAATCAGGGCTGCATGCAGAAAATTATTTGATTCTGTTTGAATTTGCGGCTGTTATCGTTTGCCATAGAAAATACCCTTGTTAAAAAAACGGTGTAGGTAAACTACCCCTTTCCCTTAACCGATCTTCACCAAAAACAATATGTCTTGAGAACTCTACAATTTAGGGCTGTATGCAAATAATCTTTTGATTCTGTTTGAATTTGCGGCTGTTATCTTTTGCCATAGGAATACCCTTGTTAAAACATAAAATGTTACAGGTAAACTACCCCTTTCCCTTAACCGATCTTCACCAAAAAAAACAGGTCTTGAGAACTCTACAAATCAGGACTGGATGCGAAACATTATTTGATTCTGTTTGAATTTGCGGCTGTTATCGTTTGCCAAAAAAAAAAAATTTCCCTTGATAAAAAAAAACCGTTGCCGGTAAACTACCCCTTTCCCTTAACCGATCTTCACCAAAAACAACAGGTCTTGAGAACTCTACAAATCAGGACTGGATGCGAAACATTATTTGATTCTGTTTGAATTTGCGGCTGTTATCGTTTGCCAAAAAAAAAAAATTTCCCTTCATAAAAAAAAACCGTTGCCGGTAAACTACCCCTTTCCCTCAACCGATCTTCACCACAAACAACAGGTCGTGAGTACTCAACAAATCAGGGCTGTATGCAAAAAATTATTTGATTCTGTTTGAATTTACGGCAGTTATCGTTTGCCATAGAAAAAATATCGGTATGGAGAACCATACATGACTTCCATATTCTAAGATTTATATTTAAAATCATTTTCAGCCAAACAGCCAGGCTGTGTCTTACCTGCCTTTTTATTGCTGTATTAAATGAAAAATATTATATTACATTAAAATGAAAAAAATTATAATTTTATTGCCTGGCAACAAAATTATTTTATTTTTAACAATTACCATTGTTTCAAAAAGTTTAAATAAATTTTCAAGTACTTTACTCTTGTTAAAACGTAAAAGGTTGCAGGTAAACTACCCCTTCCCCTTGACCGATCTTCACCAAAAACAATAGGTCTTGAGTACTCTACAAATCAGGGCTGTATGCAAAACATTATTTGATTCTGTTTAAATTTGCGGCTGTTATCGTTTGCCATAGAAAATACCCTTGTTAAAAAAACGTTGCAGGTAAACTACCCCTTTCCCTCAAGCGATCTTCACCAAAAACAACAGGTCTTGAGAACTCTACAATTTAGGGCTGTATGCAAATAATCTTTTGATTCTGTTTGAATTTGCTGCTGTTATCGTTTGCCATAGAAAATACCCTTGTTAAAACATAAAACGTTACAGGTAAACTACCCCTTCCCCTTAACCGATCTTCACCAAAATCAACAGATCTTGAGAACTCTACAATTCAGGGCAGTATGCGAAACATTATATGATTCTGTTTGAATTTGCGGCTGTTATCGTTTGCCAAACAAACAAAATTACCCTTGCTAGAAAAAAACCGTTGCAGGTAAACTACCCCTTTTCCTCAACCGATCTTCACCAAAAACAATAGGTCGCGAGTACTCTGCAAATCAGGGCTGCATGCAAAACATTATTTGATTCTGTTTGAATTTGCGGCAGTTATCGTTTGCCATAGAAAAAAAATCTACAGACACACAGACACACAGACACACAGACAGACACACACACAGACACTTTTCGGAAAACGACTTTTTTTCATGTTTTGAGTGTAGTAGAGTCAGAATCTGCAATGATCTCGAACACGATTTTTTTGCCATCACCATACTTCCATTCCTTAAGGAATATGGAAGTAAAAAAATCTACACACAGACACACAGACACACACACAGACACTTTTCGGAAAACGACTTTTTTCATGTTTTGAGTGTAGTAGAATCAGAATCTGCAATAATCTCGAACACGATTTTTTTTGCCATCACCATACTTCCATTCCTTAAGGAATATGGAAGTAAAATAAACAATTGTCCAAATGAAAAAAGTTTTAGTGCAAATGACAACATTTACATTTAATGCAAAATATATAACACATTTACCGAAGCATGTAACATGTATCACCATCATCATCATGTTCTTCACAACACGGCATAGGCCAGGTGTTGCCTGTTCTGCCTTCAAAATATCCTACAGCCGTCTCTATCTGGGTCTACTACACCTGTGTCCTTTGGGTTTGTATTTCCAGACTTGTTTGGCCAGTAGGGAATCTGAAATACTTTCTAAAGTCTCCTTTTCACAGTTGTTTGTAATATTTTAATTTTTAATTCAAATTAAAATGTTATAACTTTTCTCTTATGGTCCTACTTCTTATACGTTCGTGTTTAGACCCTTCTTAAGAATGCTATTTTCGAGGCTGTATTTTACTGTCTTGTTATTTCGTTGTTCTCCATAATTCATATCCATAGGACAACACAGAGGCTGCCATAAATTTGTAAAACTATAATTTTTTTACCTTGACGTAACTTGAATCTAAAAATACGGTGACTGTTCTACAGATAATAGAGATATATATAGAGATATTGTAACACATATGTAAACATTTGGATAGAGGATTGCGTCACGCATGAAACAAGTTTACGTTATAGTGACGGACAGAGGATCTAATTTAGACGACATACGTCACATACGTGTGCCATCTCCAAACAGTTATTCCACGTAGTCTCCACTTTAGCTACCCTTTGTCCGTGTGTCTAGGCACGCGCGTGCAAAGTGCAATTGTCCATGTCATTAACACTCATTACACTTTCCGTACACTGACATTTACCAACAGTGCAAAACAAAAAACACACCAACCGTATTCTCTAGGCGACGAAACTTAATATTATGATCTCGCTAAATAGTAAAACCAACACATAAGTGGTAAGTGGTTAGTGGTGGTGGTAAGTGGAATAGTAAGTGGTTATTCTTAACACACTCAGCTAGTAAAACCAATTATTAACAGTAGAGCGCGGTGTGAGTTAATTAAATATGGAAGAAAGTTGTACATACGGTTGTTGAATATTTCACTACAAAACATAAATTTTTGGCAACTACCAAATTTTACAAAACACACTGCATTTGAAAGTAATTAATTCATTATGTATTATGAACAGTATATTGTAGATTACCCATTATATATATTATAAATATTTCAATGTTAATTATTTTTAAATTTCTTGCATATTTATATAATATGTTTTACTTTATTGTAAAACTATTTTCGTAGAATTAAATATTTATTTTCTTTACTTCTGCACATTTCATTGACATCATAACTAATCAACATCACCTACTCTGATATTATTGGTCATCATCATCATTATCTTCACCAATTAAACCAAGGATGGTTTATTCCGGTCTCAAATAGGCAAAGATTAGAGCTGGTCACTCCAGCGCTTCCTCGGACATCCCACACCTCTCCGTCCCCTCGGCTTATAGTACCATAGTTGTTTGGGGATGCGGCAGTCATCCATTCGCCAAAGATGCTCACACCAATTCAGCCGATACTGGGCGATCCTGTCGAGTATACTCATAATATTCAGTTCCTGCCGTACATCTGTGTTTCTTCTATGATCATGGAGAGTACGGTATTCCCTGCCACATGCCTGAGAAATCTCATTTCAGCCGCTTGGATGCGACTGCCCTGGCCTTTCGTTAAAGCCCAATTCTCAGACTTATTAAGAAGTGTGGAAAGAGCCATCACGTTGTAGAATTTTAGGCGCGTTCCTTTACTTGCTGACTTAAGGGTTCGCCTAATGGTCCCGCACATAAGGTTGAACTTATGCAACTTATTCACAACGTCGTTGCATGCATTATAAGACACACTGTAGCCCTGGAATTTAAAATTGCTAACTTTCAGATTATTGTTAATCATAGAAATATATATAACGTTTCCTCAATTATTCCAGTTATAAATATATTCTAATATTCTTAAAGTACAAAAATAAAATAATTACTTGCTTCAAAATGGTCGGTTTTCTAGTAACAGAAAGGACGTATTGCAGTATATATTATATATTACGAAAATTTTCAATTGCAGTTTAGTATTATGGAGTATGTATTAGAGTTAGTATTATTATAGATACTCATTACAAATATTAAATTTTATGTATGTGAAAATAAACAATTAACCAGCAAAACATTTTACATTTATGGCAAAACATATACACATTTCTCAAAGCATGTAACACATATCGTCATCATCATTTTCACAACACCGCATAGGAAGGTGCTGCCTGTTTCGCTTTGAAAAATCCTCCAGCTATCTCTTTCTTGGTCTACCCACACACTTGTGTACTATAGGTTTTTAATTCCAGACTTGTTTTGCCAGTCTGGAATCTGACATTCTTTCTAAGTGTTCTTTCTACCGTTTTCCTAATGTTTTAATTTTTCGTTCAAATTAAAAGCTGTAACTCTTCTTTATAGTCTCATTTCTTAAACATTTCTTTGTATTTGAATAAATCTGAAAAAAAAACAAAGAACCAATATTATCATATCGGTACCTTAGGCTTTCGTGACCAGTGTCAACATTGTTGAAAGTTGATTGACTCAATCGAAAAAGTACATCTTTTGACACGGTTCTGTGGTTAACTGGTAAAGTTTCGTACCAGTTTCCGAGTCGTTTAACACTCAATATGGCCTCCAATTGTGGCACCGAAACGTCTGCTTTATGCGACAGTAGTGGACCACGGCTTAATAGCCCGGATATACAGTACAGTAAGTCAACCAAATATTAACACATATTCCAAAAAATTAAATACTAACAATTTATTGTTCAAAATACAGCATCAAGTAAAATTATTTTAAAGTAGTTGTTAAACGTGGCCTCCATTTTGATAAATTCAGCATTCGGCACGACAAATTCATCTTTTTGAGTATGTTCTATAGCGTCAGGATTATTCTTGAATGTTGCTGCAGCCAGCTTTTATAACTTCATTTTGTAATTGCTGTAGTCTACCAGTACGACTGGACCACACACTCAGTACATCGACCCTTATAGAATCATAATCATAATAATAATAATAATAATAATCATCATCAACATCATCATCATCGTCGTCGTCGTCGTCGTCGTCATCGTCGTCATTCCAAGGACTAGGCTTTAGACCTGTTCCGGAACACATGTACTCGATCTACTTACCCCTATTTTACCAGTAGGGTGATAACCCAAGGCAGCCTCAAGTAGACTATCTGGCATGCTATCTGGAATGCGATTCAAGTGTTCACACCATCTCCTTCTGTGGCCTTCAATCTTCTAGTGCAATGATACAAGGTTTAAATTGCGTCTAATATCCTCGTTCTTTTCCCGATCCAGGAGAGAAAAATGTTGCGTTTCCCCATAGAAAATTCATTTTGTTTGCCTGAATCCTCTACACGCTCATTTTACCAAGAGTCCATGTCTCACTAGCATACAGGAATGTGGGGGCAGCCAGCTTTATAAAATTTCATTCGGGTATCCTTCTATGTTTTATTTTTTAGGTACCTATGAATCGTTCTACAGATGCGTATACATTTTGTTAGCTTACTGTCCCAATCAATATCAGTTCCATATGAGATATTACAACCCAGGTAATTAAATGACTCATCTTATCCAAAATCTGATTATTCACGATTATTGTATTTCTTATAGAATCCTGCCCTGAAATCTCATTGTTTTAGATTTTTTAGCAAAGGTCTGTAGGCATAGTCTTGTATCATTATATTGAACCCATAAAGAATACAGTCTAATAAGCAAGCTGATCATGCCGGACACTGTACTGGTCCGTTTCGACCTGTGTTCGTATATCACATTACGAAAGAAGTGATCTGATGCTCCACTTTGCGTAAACCGTATCCCCAAATATAACTACAAGCTGAGTTATTAATACTGAAATATATTTTCTAATCCAGTAGATGTCAATGTGATCGTTGTAAATTGGAAGTTTTCGGTTCTTAAAATTAATTAATACCACGTTTTAACTTTCCAATGCTGCATTAAACAAAATAATGGCTACATCAAACAACTGTTTTAAGTTAATTCGTCTACTAACGTACTTTTAATTATAAATATAATGGTAATAAACTATATAAGAATCATAATCATATAGACTGTTTTCATTCATGATCTTTTCATCACGCTCTTATAACATTTCCCTGCAATTTGTTATCACCACGTATAGTAATTGATAACTACCTTCAGATTCCTATATTTTTTATCCATTTTTTAACTGTGTATCAGGTATTTAAATATTGAGTATCGTTACGTAAATAGCGGTCTTTAGAGCAGTGTAATTTATTCAATTATTCAATACAGATATGCAACAGAGTTATTCGTTACAGAGATTACAGTGACTCATAATACAATATTTTTTTATCAGCAAAAAATATTCATTTCTCAATATTCCCATTTAAACTAAAGAGACACTACTAGTATCAGTTGAAGTAAGTAATACAATTTTTGCATAATGGAATAGAAAATGTTATATAACTGTTAGAAAAATATAAAAATTATTTATAAAGTATAAGCGAATGTATAATCATTGGAACACTTATAGCGCCAAGAGAACCGAAGATCATAGACATGGGCATAGACCCAAAGAAGAGCTGTACAGGGATCTGGAAGATTTTGAAACGGCTTTCCGAAGGAAAAGACTAAGATTCCTTGGTTTGGATGGATCGGTCCAGATTAATTAAACACATTTTCTACTATATTTGATAACTGTCCATTCTGAACGGATACACCAAACAACTCAATCAGGAAATGATGAAACTGGGTACACCATGGTCTGGTGTTGAATAACTTTCAGTGAGACGTTTCGGCTACAACTGCTCTAGTCTGTCATCAGTGCCCGTCATAACTTAGTAGAGATAACGCTGAATTTGTTGTAGCCATATACAGAACGCTGACTACTTATGATTGGTTGAGTCGGCTGGCGGTGTTTCTTATTGGCAGACGTCTTGTCCACTCTTAAGGTAAATATATTCATATTGACAGAAAGGTTACTAATTTTTTTCAGGGTGACGCTGTAGAGCAGATAATGGGATGATGTTCTACAGAGTGCCTGATTATTTTAGGAAAAGTTTCGGCCGTCTTGGTATGTTATTGCCTTGTAAAAAGTATCAACACTACAATAAAACTAAAAAAAAAGATAATGAAAAAAATAAACACAAAAAATAATGAAACTAATTTCATAAACTTATAAAATTAAATGCAGAATTGCATTATAAAAGATAATCTATTCAAATAATATTACTCTTTCTACACGTGTATTAATGATAATTACGTTATAATTCGATTTTTAATCTACATCAGATGTGGCGCCATTCCAAAATGTATAATTTAAAATTCTCGTTTTTTACTTCCATGTTCCGTAAGGAAATAGAAGTATGGTGAACGCGAAAAAAACGTGTTCGAGATAAGGGCTGCTTCTGATTGTACTACCCTCAAGACATGAAGAAAAGTAGTTTTACAAAAAGAGTCTGTGTGTGTGTTTCTGTTGGCGAATTTTTTTATGGCGAACGTCAACTGCCGCAAAATCAAACAGAATAAAATAATTTTTAGCATACATGCCCGGGTTGCAGAGGACTCAAGGCCTATAGATTTTGAAGATTATCGGTTGAGGGGAAGGAGCAGTTTGCTTGCAACGTTTCATGTTTCAACAAATGTAAAATACTTAATTTTCATAATTAAAATATCCTTAAAAGAACGTCATAATAATCCACTGTAGAAAGGTAGATGCAATGTCTATAAATAAAAATGGTAGTTGAAGGAGGAGGGGTTAATTTTTTGTATTGATGTTATAAAATTATTCGACCGAAAACTTAAAATAATTTTAATAAAATATTACCAATTGATATCGCTTTATGCTATGTCATCACGGATACTTAAACAAAATAATTTTCCGTTTTCAGAAATTCACAGATTACAAACGCTGGGCGGTATTTGCTTTCATTCGCGTTGTCTAAATAAAATATAATTTAATCAAATTAATTCTTTGTGTTTAAAATATTAACAACTATGTAAAATTAGTATTTTGGTTTCTTTTTCACCGTTTTTACCAAAAACATGCTGATATATTTAGTTTCGTTCTGAGCGCACATATTAAAAATAATTTTATAGTTAATTAAAACGTAGAAGTTATGTATGGTTCTCCATACCGATTTTTAATTTCTATTCGGACCCACCGTTGTAATAATCTATGCACTGGTTAATATAAGACCAACGACCTTCGCAATATCAAGGTCATTTGGTAATAAAAGTTTGCCGACGGCGGCGGCGCGCTAAATACAAAACGTGTGTGTGTGTAAGCGCGCGCCCGTGTCTCTTTTGTGCTAAAGTATTTAAACAGCAGCTATATTGACTGCGGGTACGTTGAAACCACAGCGAATACCGATGCGATACAAAGTTTCGAGGACTCTGCACACATCACAGTTACAGCCTGCAGTACACTTGAATACGGTTAATCACGGTCTCAAAATTGTTTCTATATTTGTAATGTCATGACCTCAAGTACAAAAGGAGTATTACTTATTTTTAAACATCTATATTTGCCAAAGAGAGTTATAAACAAATCATGAATAGTTTTATATCGCAACTAAAACTAGCTATTTCTATACTCGTGACAAACAAAATACAAACACCAATTAAATTTCTTCTGTTAAGGATAGAATCTCGTGTGGTTCAAATTATTGTGAATGATATGCAGAATAATAAAAGTATTCAACTGACCTATTCATTAGCTAAGGTTTCAAATTAAACACATTTTTTTTTTTTTTGTATGTCAGCAGGTAAACAACTAAAACAAAACAATCTGGGATACAAAACATGAACTTGTTATATATTTCCTTTTTAGCTAAACGTATCAAAAGAGTTTCATTTTAGCACCTCAGTTGTCGAACGTTCATTTTCCCGTCATATCTCCTTCTATTGAAATATGAGATATCTTTCTGATATCTTTTGTCTTTATTTTTGTGTGTATGTGTGCATTATTTATAAGATTTTGTTTACGAGGATAGGTGAAAATCTCTGTGGACACTAGGAACCCCTTAGTTCCTAGTTGTGTGGACTCTAACCCACTAAAAACACCTCACTCAATGCTACAACTGACCAAGCTCATCCAGCAGCTTACATGTTTCCTTCACAGGTGATAAGGTGAAGACCAGTGGCTAATCCCAAGATTATTCTGTCTTTCTATCACGTCGAGTTTTATCGATATTAATTGATTTCTATTGCGATACCAGATCATGTGGCTTCTGTCTTTTGTCTCGCCTCAGGACGTGTGCAGCTTCTCCCACCACATTGAGTTATCATCTGAATATAAATTGTCTGTCGCATTATTGGGTTATAAATCTAAATCATCTGATCGTGTTTGTCTGCACATTTTGTTATTATTTCACTGACGTATTCGACATTGAGGTCTCCATGTAGGATATCGTTCCTTACTTATAAGAAATAAACACCATAGATCACACGTTTGCCACACTCGCTGCTTTAAAAATGACTCATGGCGAAGAAACGTCAGCGACCAATGTTATCGAATTATTGTAGTCACTATAACTAACGTATTACAGCTGTAGAACACCTGAAATCGTCGTCTTATACTAACGCGGACCTTATTATATAATATAATTATGAAATCGTGGAAATAATTTCTATAGCCATCGTAGTAATCCAGCATTATTAAAAAGCCGTGCGGTTGGAGTAATTTACATAAATTTACATGTTTGGCGGTGTTTCCCGCAATTACGTTCTACGTCACGGAAACAGCCGTCACTTCACTTTGATTCAACCGTTTTCTTTAAAAGTTGTGTTTTATCACGTTAACCGTAGTAAGTCGTCTTTTTCAAACTGTATTATCATCTTATACGCACAAATACGTTGTGTAACAGGATAGATACGGTTACGCAACGAAGATTCTCGAACAATGGAGTGCGTTGTTCTACTCTTTCTTCGGCTATCCCAGCAGAGCCCAGCTGTAATGTTTGTGTGCGTAAATATGCTTTGATGAAAGACGTGACGTGACACTTATCATGCGTCAACAATCGAGGCTATTCCAGACCGCAGCGGACTGGCACTGTGTTGAAGGTCAGACAGTGACACTATTCCTAGTGGATTAGAGAGCGCCTATTTAACAAGTCATCGAGAAAGTGACAAATTATTCTGGCATCTCAACGGGATATATATGTATATATATATATATATATATAATTATATAATATATATATTATATATATAATAAATTACATTAGATCCGTTATGTGACTTTGTTTTAAATTTAAAATGACGCGTTTCGGAACATATGTTCCACCATCAGATTACTTCACTCAGTTGAGATCGTTAAATATTAAAATCACATTACTCAAATGCTAAAACACACGTCAGTATGGGTGCGCACCCTTTGAAGGCTGACCGGATACTCCGGACATAAATATCAGCATCCAGCGACGGTCAGTTCAGTTCAGTTTAATTGGCGATTTATTCAAGTGAATTCCGAAGTATTGTGGCGAAGTTTTATTGTCTTACAATTGTGCGGGACTCCACTGGTTGACATTATTATTGCGTGTGGACACATTTTATTTGAATTATTGTACGAGTATAAACGTGTTGATTACAAACTATTATTTATGATTAATTAAAGCTGGTGATTATTAGTGACTTCATTGTTGTCTGTATTTTGTTTCCCACTGTACCATACGACGATCAGTGAGACCGTCGTAACAATATGTTTATATATTTCTGTTCTATTGTGTGTGTATCCTACGTAAAGCACAGACAATTATTAAAACTTTGAAGTATGTGTTGAAATCAAATTATTTTTGTTTTGTATAACAAATAAATAATATAAAATAAATCTTTACCGTGTAGGTAACTCTTGATGTTTGTTGGACGCTTTGATTATATAAATAATATATATATATATATATATTATAATACGACACTCTTTCCCGTTAGTATCTTAATGGTATAATATATTACGTTCCTGAAATAATAACGCATGGATATGATTTAATAACATAATGGTTTAATCTGTGTAACATAAATTCAAATTATTGGAAAATTCCATTCGATACATACGGTTGTCACAATCGATATTTATCCCAGGATTTAATAACTAAATAATTTTAATATATATTTCGTGGGAATTCTTGTGGCTGCTACGAAAAGTTCCTTTACATGTTAATTAATAATAGAGAGTACCTTTACAAACAATATATTACTTATAATCTAAAAAATTACAAAAATTATATATTAAGTTACATACAAGTTTTGACGATATTCAATACGCTTCGTAAAAGCATGTAGGTTAGAGTAACGTCAACATCATGACTATTTGTCCGTCTCTTAAACTCTTAAATAATAATAATTGTTTTTGACAGTTTTAGTTTATTTATACTGCTAAACTATTGTCTGTATGATAAACTAAAATTCTGTCTAATAATAACAATAAAACACTTTTCACACAAAAATAATTAACACTGTTTAACAGTAGTCTGTGTCACTATTTATATTATGTCACTCATATAACTGTAAGGTTTGTGTCCCTTTTTCTATCCTTAAAATATGTCGATACAATTTTGTTAATACAATTTTAATTTATGATTAGGTACACTTTATTGGGTTTGGTTGTTATTTAGGGTAAGTTGATTAGGCCTACTAGGTTTATTTATTTAATTTTTGTCTGTTTACTGCCCTATTCTACTGGGTTATTTCTGGGTTTCTTGATAATATTAAATAAGTCAAACCAACTAGGTTTCCTTTAATTTGCTTTCAATTATTATTTCTTGTTTCCTCTCTGGATTGGATTCCACTATTATTTACTATTCTTTTGTAACATTTTGTTTCGTTACAATGTGTGTGTGTGTGTGTGTGTGTGTGTGTGTGTGTGTGTGTGTGTGTGTGTGTGTGTGTGTGTGTGTGTGTGTGTGTGTGTGTGTGTGTGTGTGTGTGTGTGTGTGTGTGTGTGTGTGTGTGTGTGTGTGTGTGTGTGTTTTAAGTAATAAACATTTCTCCAGGTATATTTTTTAAATCTGTTATTGTTGTTTAAATCAGCAGTTACAGCAAGTAAAAACAGACGAGAACATGGAAACCAAATAGAGGAATATAAGAGAGGTTGTATAGAAGAAGCCGCTAAAGGGACAATATCTAAAAAGAAAAAGATACGGAGTAGAAGGGGTCTTATACTGTGGCACGATGAAGTTAATAGAAGAAAAGAAAAGGCCACACCACGTGTATCTACAACTAAATACAGTACCTTGCCTATGCCGTGTTATGAAGATGATGATGACGATAACGTTATTGTTGTCTTTATGTACAAATTTTATTCGTTAATCTATATTAAAATAAAAAAATAAATTTTTTGCTTAATACGATAAATTTCTATTTTAATACAGATTAGAAAAGATAGAAGAATCAAAAGAAGTTTGGAAACGGAAAGAAGTGTACGGACTACATCAAAGAAAAAAGATTAGTGTGGTACGGTCATGTCCGAAGAGCCCAAAATAGGTGGATCAACAAAGTTACGGAATGGAGT
The DNA here is from genome assembly GCA_034769895.1 of Magicicada septendecula. Lineage (NCBI taxonomy): Eukaryota > Metazoa > Arthropoda > Insecta > Hemiptera > Cicadidae > Magicicada > Magicicada septendecula. Next base: position 851,154,853 of record CM068368.1, read on the forward strand.
CCACTAGGAAGGAGAAAAAGGGGAAGACCGAGAAGATCTTGGAGGGACGAAGTGGCTGAATCTATGCAACGTATAGGACTTGAAGAAGGACAATGAGAACATCGGGAGAATTGGAAAGCCAGGTTGAAGGAAGGGAGACGGCACTAGCTGTAGCAACCCTATATACAGATGGGCCAAAAGTCACTACCCATTGTGAGTTACTGAGTTACCCACTGTTTTTTTATTAACACAGTATAAATTGAATTAACACTTTACTGAAGCTACATGATTATTTATTAAATTGTTTCTCAAATTGTTTTCCATCTTTGTCGATAAAATTGCACTCTAGTGTTTACATAAGAAACTATGTTTACAATGGGTAATTCAGTAACTCACAATGGGTAGTGACTTTTGGCCCATCCTGTATGTGTGTGTGTATATATATATATATATAAAATATATATATTTTATATATATTATATATATATAAAAGATAGGACGACAGTAATAATCTTAGTCTTAGTCGCATCTTCTCCAATCGCTGCGCCAATTCTTATTGTGTGGTTCTGGATCTTGGTTTTAAGCGAAAAACGTTCGACTACGATAATCGGATACAAAATTCATGCAATCTGTTAAAAGCTGCAAATGAAAGATAGAAACAACAATTAAGAGATTTGTAAAGAGTTAAAATATTTTCAGTATCCAAGATTGTATTGCGGAAAACAAATAGATTGATTGCTCATTTGAATAGGATATCAAATGCCAGTTCTATCATGGATACCAATGCCTATGGTATGTAAATCACGATATGCAGGGACAAAAGTACAGACAACAAGCAACTATCTACGCTGCTACGTAGAGTGGTTTACAGTTCATCATCATCATCATAATCTTCAAGGATTAAACCAAGGGTGGTTTGTTCCGATCTCAAACAGGCAAAGATTACAGCTGGTCACTCCAGCGCTTTCTCTCCATCCTCTCGGCTTATAGTTCCACAGTTGTTTGGGGATGCGGCAGTCATAAATTCGGCGAAGATGTTCCCACCAATTCAGCCGATACTGGGCGATCCTGTCGAGTATACTCATAATATTCAGTTCCTGCCGTATATCTAAGTTTTTTCTATGATCGTGGAGAGTATACGCTGCCACGTGTCTAAGAAATCTGATTTCAGCCGCTTAGATCCGACTGGCCTGGCCTTTCGTTAAAGTCCAATTCTCAAACCCATAAAGAAGTGTGCGAAGGGTCATCACCTTGTAGAATTTTAGGCTTGTTCCTTTACTTGCTGACTTAAACGTTCGTCTAATCGTCCCGAGGAACATATGCAACTAATTCACAACGTCCTTCGTTGCATTATAAGACACACTGCAGCCAAGGTATTCAAATTGCTGACTAGTTCCAGGACAGTGCCATCTATAACAATTTTTGCCCGTTCGGGATCAGTTCCACGAAAAGCCATCACCTTGGTCTGGCTATTGTGGATATTGGCAATCCAAAATTTTTCAGATTCGATTTAACAAATGTATACCCATCTGGTGGTTTACAGTTACCTATTAAAATACAGTATGTTGTGCTGTAAATATGTGTGCGTGATGAATAGTTTTGTATGCGAGATATATATGTATGTAGCTGTGTAAAAGTCTGCACGTGTGTCCAAGTATTTCACTTTGAAATGACGTCGTTCGTTCTGTAGATATGTGTTGTTTGGTGACCTTCCACTGAACGTAACGTAGGAGCTGATATAAAAATCTTTTTACGTCTTAGCAACGGTTGTAAAATACACGACTGCGGTCGTGTTGTGCAGTTTATAGGCACGCCTTTGTTATTGTTTTCTTTGTCCTGTTCCTGTGAGGTTTTATATTTCTGTGTGTGGAAACTCTCCTTAAATAAACGGCATTCAAAGTAATATAATCCAGTGCGTTTTCTCGTAACCGACGTTTGCTTTACGACAGCGTCAAACAGCTAAATAATCTTTCAATTTTTTTTTTTAATTTCCAACCTACATTTGAAGTTTCATACTTCTGTAACTTAATTTTCTCATAAACGTTAAAAATTTTGTAATAAACTTAGTACTTAAAATTATTATTACCAGCCGGGCTCTTACGCCGTCTTACAGTTGTCGTTATTGACAGACATTTCGGCGTCATCATCGGACGCATCATCAGTGCCTAGATTGGCACGAAGTCCGCCAATTAATCTCAGGAATGAAGTAAAGACTATCATACTCTCTGCCCATCTGAGACGAACTGCCGGACATTGTGGCAATGTAGACACTGATGGTGCGTCCGATGGTGACGCCGAAACGGCTATGGACCACGGCCTAAGAGCCCGGTTGATAATAATAACAATAATAATTTTTTTTTACGAGGAAGAGTGTGGAAAACTTATATTCTCCGGAGGAGGGTCCGCACTCGTACGGTGTGTGGGACTCGCACCCACCAAGACCGCAAACCCTGTTGTCCACGGCATGGATCCACCTTGGGACTCAGTTTTCGCAATACTTCAAGGTGGTGCCATTTGTACTTCGTCCTGTGGACGTTCATCTGTTTTAACCCTTCAGCGGATCCACGCACGTTACCCGTTTTCTGCTATTCTGTTAGAGGCCCTAGCAAGATCATCTTCGGCTTCCTTCTTTCGCCTTACTACCTTCTCTATGTAAGCTGCTACCTGCTCCCAATAGTGTTCGCTCTCCAGCATTATTCCGATGATATTTTCAGGCGAGATCTGTCCCACTACATTTTCCAGTGTTTGCCTCTCTGCTTTCCATCTATCACAGGTGAAAAACGTGTGATTCACATCGTCCAATTCTTGTTTAGAGAAAATAATAATAATTTAATAATAATAATATAATATAATAAATAATAATCCATAATAATACTAATAATCCAATTCTTGTTATTTTTTCAATAATAAAATTAATCATCATCATCATCATCATCATCATCATCATAATTTCAACAATATTGAAGCCGCCCGTGAAAACTTAAGAACTTGAAGACTTGGTCTCCCAGAATCTTTAATAACAAAGTCTAACAATTCTGTCAGTTATTAGGCTATTTTCAAACAAATACGAGACGGGACTATCAAATAATCCTAAACGAGTCTTAAATTAATATTGTGAAAGTTGAAATATGTTATTACGTTCGAATGAAAGTAAATAAAATGTAAAATGATATATATTATAACTCTATTTTGCTTTGCTTTTGTACGTACGCTTTATTTATTTTTATCAATATAAGCATATAAATGATTGTAGTGTGAAATGACCTACCTGCTGTGCGTTCTTGCGACTTCTTCCGACTAAGGGCGTAGAAATTTGTGTTTTGAATTCGCAAGTAGGTTAATTCAAATGTACAAAAAAAAAACAATAATACCGTTATAATTATTTTGGATAGTTTTGTGATGTTGGTAGGCTTGTAGTACAGCAATAAAAATACAGTGTTGGGTATAAAATTGGGGTTTATTACTCTAATAGTATGAAAAACTTATAGCTAGATCAATCCTTACGTACTAAAACAGTAATTAGTATCTTGTATAATGTTTTCTGAATGGGTATTAGCATTCAGAAAACGAGCTTTTATTTGAATTTATACGAATTATGTTTTTATTGATTTCAAAAAAAGTTAATTTTAAAATAATTTAATTTATGAATTTGCAATGGTTTTATACTGATTTTATTACTTTAAGATGCTTTTGAAATACTTTGAAATAAATTAGCCGTGAATCTAGTCCAACGTGCTTTTATTTACTTGTGATTTGTTTCACGTATACTGCAGTAAAAGTCTCTAAGTAATTCAATGTTAATATTTATATAGCGCTTGTTATCTACGTATAATTCTTATCTATTGATTATTACTTAAGCTTATACGTGTTATACAGATTATCACAATATGAATGTTTCTTATTAATTTAGAGTCTCTGTTTTATCGGCATCTGAATTAATTTAACTTTACAATGATTTAAACAGAAAAGAAAAATAATCTTTTGAGAAGTGTATAAATTGTTTTTGACTTTCCTGGTACTGAAGATCGTGATGAGGTCCTCCTGGAATCCCTCGGTGTCCTGGTCCAATCGGCTAGTGGCGATGATTTCCTCTGCGTCTTGGGTTCCCAGCAAAGAGTTCGGGAATCAGCAACACTCCTCCTTCTGCAACTGTTGATGGTTTAACGTCTGTGGTTTTAACGGCTGTAACTGCTTCAGACCCTCGGTCCGGTACACGCTGCACTCCTGGTGTGTGTATCTCGTCTCGGGTGTCGCTCTGCTACGTCAGTTCTTCAGCTCGTACCACGTACTAGACGGCCTCGTTCTGTTGTACTCTTGATGTGATTCACGTAGTATATACTTGATCTCTTACATGCGTACGCCAACAGGTTAATGTATTGAGCTGTACGGTTATTTGTTGACAAATAAGAGTATCGTAAGTAGACGTCTTCACTGGTCGAGTCGTTACAGATGAGTTAACTAAGACGATCGTCAGGTAGACGTCTTCACACGTCGAGTCTTTTTAGATGAGTGCTGTGTTCAGCCCGAATCTAACGGTTCGTCCAAATTTTTAGAATGATCTGATTGGCTGAAACACTCCCCCTTCTACTTGTAATTTAATCACCTCAGTTCGTGAGAACGAAAAATAATTCCCACAGTTTGAGAATTGTTATTATTCTTAATATTCTGAAAAACACCGGATTCAATTTGTCGGTCAGGATGTCCGATTTCAATTTGTATTGCGATTATCTTGGCTGCAAGCCAAGTTATGCTTATTCTAAAATATACATCTGATTGATAATTTTTATAACTATAACCTATTCAAAGCTCTACCCCGTAGCTCACTCACTATGGGAGTTATTTAAATAAAATTTATTATCTTTTTTAATCTTTAATTATATGCATTGAAATTTGCACACCCTATTACTAATATTTCGGCAAACATTTTTGTTTGGTTTTTGCCTATATTTATCGGTTTCCGAAATATTAATAATTTAAAATTAGGGCGTGTCCCTAATTCTTATAACGGTGTGTGCTTACGTAACGCCATCGGACATTGCCGTTGGTCGCTGTACAATTCATTTGAATGCTCGCTACAGCACGAGACATGATTCTAACGATTTAAATTTATTTTACATTTGATTTTGAAAACCTTTTGTATATAACTCCAAATCTATGAGATTTGGTAACGTTATAATATATGTATATCAGAAAACAGATTACATGGGGCTATAGATTAATATTGTAATTTAGCATTGTGACATAATTTTTCCCTGGTTTTACTTTCGTGGAATTACTTGCAGATGATCTCCAGGCTTCTTAGTCTTTCGGAACCCTCTTCATAACAAATGTAGTCGGTGTTCTCCAGTATCAGCAAGATAACCCTAAGGTTTTTATTGCAGTGTATATCAAGATTGTGTCTGCCCATGAGTGACTATTATCACTTTGTAGAAAAATAAAGTACAAATTCAACTTGAAAGTATCGGTATGGAGAACTATACATGACTTCCATGTTCTAAGACTTATATTTAAAATCATTTTTGAAATGAAATATACCATAAAAATAACTTCTATCTTCAGCCCTAACCACAGTACTATGGTCTCTGACGTGTACCACCTTACGTTGGCGCACTTGATTTTCACTGATGATGGCAGTCGATGGCACTGCCGAAACGTCTCGTTTTGCAGAAAACTTTGGACCACGGCCAAACAGCCCGGGAAGGAATTTTAACACCAAACTACTTCTTCGTTGGCAGTACCGTAGTACACATATGAAAAATTATCCCCCTTCAACTATAATTTTCATATATAGAAAGTTACCCCTTCCCCCTTCAACTACCCTTTCATTTATATATATTTCATCTACCTTTCTACAGTGGATTATTATGACCTTCTTTTCAGGATACTTTAGTTATCAATATTAAGTAGTTTACTCTTGTTAAAACATAAAATGTTGCAGGTAAGCTACACTTCCCCTTAACACATCATCAACAAAATCAAGAGGACTTGAGTCCTCTACAACTCTGGCACATAAGCAAAAACTTATTTTATTCTGTTTGAATTTTGCGGCCGTTATCGTTTGTTATGGAAAACATTCTACACACAGACACACAGGTAAATACACAAACACACACACAGGCACAACACAAACACTTTTCAGAAAATCATTTTTCTTCATGTTGTGAGTGTAGTACAATCAAAATTAGCCCTTATCTCGAACATGATTTCTTTCGCCATTGCCATACTTCCATTTCCTTAGGGATCATGGAAGTAAAAACGCTCTTCTGCATTATAGAAACCAATTATAAATAAATTAGCTTATAATATGTTCATGGAGTGGCTCCACTTTTAAGGTCAAGAGTCACAATATTACACACAAAAATTAATAGGGAACCTGGATTGATAATATTCTAGTTTTCCTCATGACAACACTTAATAATTCTTCCACTTGTGACGGTATAACATGTATGATCACAATAATAAATATATTTCGCAAGTGTATTTCAAACATTGACGCCATGTTAAGCATGGTAATCCAGAGTGTCTTCGGGAATTAACAAATTAACAAATCAATTTGTATGGGTTCCCTGTTATATGCGAATGACGTAGTTCTTATTCAATAAAATGAGGATTATTTACAAAGAGCTATGTTTCAATTACCAAAAGTGGCAAGACAATTTCAGTAAGAAAGGCCAAAACCATGGCCTTTAAAGGTAAATATCCAGTGAAGACTAAGATAATTATATACAACAGCATATTTAGAACAAGTGAGCCGTTTCACATATCTCGGCTGTACAGTGAGCTATGAATCTGAATATGATACAACAGAGAGATAAGTAAATTTGTGAATATTTGTGGTACGATTCAAAAAAATCTTAGAAATAAAACAAGCACAAGGATTACATTTTATAAGATAATTACAATATCTACATTGATTTCCGTGGGTCATGATAAAAAGGAATGCGGCAAGATTCAGAGTGCTGAAATGCAGTTTCTTCGAAACATTTTAAATTATACATTGCAAGATAGAATAGGAAATGAGGATATCAGAGCAGAACTCAAAGTAAAGGAAATTAATTAAATTATTTTAATTTACATAAAACATTGGCTGGATAATCTGCAAAGGATAACAGATGATCGATTGCCGAAAGCGGCACTGAAATATAGGTAAAAGTGCCGTGGATCGTACGAGGTTGAGATGGGTACCGAAACAGGTTTATGTAACCTAATCCTTGAAGAGGAGAAGAAGAAGTGCATTTCAGTTACTTTTGTGCAAGTCACTTACTTCTGTAAGTATTCAGAATTATACTACACCAAAGACTTTGATGTGTATTAACGAATAACCGTTTCGTCATTTGATAAAAATATTTCCCTTTTTTAAATGTTAATTATTTCATCTGTTTTGTTAGTTGCAGTTACAAGTTTAATGTTCACGTTTCTAAACAATTATTATGAAAATATTATGTATTACGGAATTTATTTAAGTCTATAAAGCAGAATTTAATTATAATAAAGGAATTACATAACTCATCTTGTTTTGCTTTCATTTGAGTTTATATTAAATTAATGAATTTATTCTTATGAAAATCAGCTTATGATCTAATAGTTTTGGTAGGTATTTAAAAATGCAAATAAACACGTTCATCGTATCTCAACCTAAAAGCAAAATATAAAACTTGACTTTTTTTACACTTTATGTAAGGAAAAGCTATCATTGAGAATACAATTCAGTGCCTATTACTTGTACAAAAACGCCTTTCTTTTCTAAAGGTGTATTAAAAAATAACTTCTTAAACAACTGATACTATACCCACATCGTGTACACGTAGAAGCTTTTAAAATATTATATTTGGCAGCGTCAATTGTTAAGCATGAAAAGGCTGGGTGGTTTGTAATAGTACTGTCTAGACAGACTGGAGGCGATAAACTTAACAGACACCCGTCTTGCGTAGGCCTGTCTTAGACCGAGTCCGTTTACATTCTCTTTGCACTCGGGTAAGCCAATGATCCTAAAATAAATGCATAGTGTCTGTTCATGTGAATTTTGGTCAAGATTTACAGACTTCCCCATAAGTCGCTTTGACAAAATTGCGTTAGTCCTCAGTTGCTAGTGTCAAACGACTTAGGATCCATCCTGTATTTTAGGGGTGCTACACTTAGATGATTAGTTTACCATACAATACGTACAACGAGTGTATGTAGGTTCCCAACTATATATTTTTCATGAATACGTTTTACCGTATTTTCGCGTGTATAATGCGTCCTTGTTTATAATGCGCACCCCTATTTTATTGTTATATGTCGCAGGAAAATGTGATTCGTTTATAAGGCGCAACCGAATTTGAAATTAGAAGCAGTTGAACAAATTTATTAGGACGTAGAAAAATATACACTGTTTGAATTTTATGCTGTGCAGAAAAAGTATTTCATACAAAGTAATATGAAAAATGTACCTACTCACCAGCTTACAAAGCAAAAATATTAAAATCATATAAAACTACTTAAAACTTACACAAGTCATAGCTTTTGTCTAGTTTGTTATGTGCTTAGTTTTTCACTAGCACGCAACATTTGCATTTATTAACATTCATCTGTTTCTTAAGAAGGTAGTATTGAATTATTCTCCTATTCTGATTCTTCTGATCCACTTTTCTTTGTCGTGTCCTGTTAATCTGAGTTTCACCTTTTGACATGATGATGTCTTTTAGCTGGACATCGTTTGAAACTTTCTGTAACATTTTATTTACCGTCACGCTGTGTGACGTCATCATTGCGTGACGTCATTGGGATTGTTGTAAATAAAGGTTTGTTTTGATACGTCGCAATATATATATTATGTGTTCAAAAAATAATATCACTGCAAACAATTAAACGAGATTTATAAAGCGTCCTGAAAGTTTAAAATCAAGTGTTAGCACAATTTACCACCCGGGAATCGTTAACTAAAACCGCGACCGCTAACATGCTAACGTCGTCGCAGATTAAAGACCTAACAAGCAAACAACACTGCATAGCTGTAGATATGTTATTGTCTCTACTTAATGGTTGTCTTTGTATGTGATTCAGCTAACGATCCTGCATCTATTCATTAAAATATTTGTCTGTACTGTATCGTAAATGCAAATCTACTTCCTCTTTATATTTAATTACTCACCGCAGAAATGCGAAGATATAACACAGATACATAATGTCATTGGGATTGTTGTAAATAAAGGTTTGCATTGTGTTGTGGTGAAATACACTGCTGCTGGTATATAGTAACCATAACGTGGCGACTGACTAAAACAGCGTTCGACAATGGATAGCAGCAACGAGAAGGCTCAGATCAAGAAACGACAAAATGAGAAGGCTCAGATCAAGAAACGACAAAATGCCGAGCGAGCAAGAAAGTATCGGGAACGAAAGAAGCTCGAGAAGGAACAGCAACGAGTGGCTGCTGTCGGCGGTGAAGCTTCGGTACCAGCGGCCCCATCGCAACAAAAACGAAAGCAAGATGACTTGATGCGCGAAGAATCGAACGAGTACTTAATAAACACGCCGTCGCATCGACGATGACTGAGCAGGAGAAAATCGATGCATTCTACAACATGAAACTGGCCGGGAAGCGAAGGAAAACCAACGAATGAGTAAAACGTTGTAGATTGAATAAGAAAATTGAGATGGCAACTAAACGAGCAAACGAAGCAGCTGAATTCGAACAGGCAATCGCTGCGGTATCGCCAAAACGCTTGAAAACTGAAGAGATAGCAGCAGATGCGGAATTCACGAAACGATTCGACGACAACGAGTTCGGTTACGCCTGCTCCGTGTGCGATCGCTTATGGTTCGAGAGGATTTGCGACCACCGCCGCAAAAGAGTCAACACATGCTTTTGCGCAAAAGAAACAATCAGTCACTCATTAACCATAATAATGTTACGTTTAGCTGCCAGCTTAAAGACATTATCATGCTCTTAAGCTTTTACCATTTGGTAAACGGTACTGTATCTTTTTTATCAATACTTGTAGCCATTGGCATAAAGCCAGAACACTGGTAAGCATTCCCAATTTAAGACGGATGAAAATTGATTGTGTGCATCGTTTGTACAACACATCTATGAAATTCGAAAATTTTATAGTCTTACTGTCGAGGTAAACTTTGAGCTAGAGTAGTTCTTCGAAACGAATGACTACAAGACTATTAACGACAGAGAAGCACAGTAAAAGAATACTATCCAAAAACTGGTTGAGAAAGTGTGAAAACTGCGAACCAAATTACTCATAAATACCATTTTACTATTTCTAGGCTCAAGCCCACCGGTTATAAGCGACGTTGCTTACTCTGCCATGTTCAATGTAATCATACGTGTGCAGATCTACAATGTAGATTGTAAATTATATTATTCATGTATATCGAGCACCCACGTTTTTGGGAAAAAATCTGAGAGACAACATGCGCCTTATACACGAGCAAATACGGTATCTCACACTAACATATTTTCAGACAACTTCGTGCTTCCATTTTTCACATTCGTAAAGTAGTATTTCTTCGCAATGAATTCGGAACTTTCACAAATACTTTTTATATATTTAGAACAATATTAATATCAAGTTAGGATTGATGTTAAGTACTGACGTTAAGTTAGGTAAGTTCCAGATAGCCTACTATGTAAGAAAATCAACTGTATTTGTAGAAACAAAGTACGTTAAGATATAAAATAAAAGTTTTACTAAGTTATGGCAGTATCTGTACTGTCCTATGGATAGACAACAATCAAGAAAGAAGACAGGAAAATGCAGGCATTAGAAATGGCGTTTTTAAGAGGAATTATAAGATGTTCTAAACTCGATCGTATAAGGAACGAGTGACAAGCTTTTAACTTGAATGAAAAATTAAAAGATTACAAACAACGATGGGAAGAACACTATAAATCAATAACGATTTTCAGATTCGCCAAACAAATCTGAAAATACAAACCTATAGGTCACAGGTGTGTGGGTAGACCAGGAAGGGATGTTTCGGAGAATCTTTGAAGGCGGAACAAGGCAGCACCTTGACTATGCCGTGTTGTGAAAATGACGATGATGATGAAAAATATCACTTTGTGTTAATGACAATTACTTCGTAATTGCATCACTTTCGTGCACAGTAATCGTCCACTAGGTAAATTCACACACTTTTAAATGCAAACAATTCGCATCATATAAAATTTACGTTCAATCCGTATCGTAATCTGTGATTACATTTTTATTTACTTACCGAGAACTTTCACCAATGTATGTACATTGGTGCAGATCTGATAAGATCTGTTTGATAAAATCAGTTCCATTTTTAACTCACTGTGTACGAGTGCGCATATACGCACGTTTATAGCTTACGCAAAACGTACTCATTATTAATTACATGTAGAACATTTGACATTTGATAATCTTAGGTAATCTTAGGACAGAGGAAAATCTAAAATTTCCTCTTGTCCTTTTTGAATAGGAACAGGCAGCACCATGCTTATGCCGTCATGTGAAAATTATGAGGATGAGCATTCTTAGAACAAAAGCCCAGACTTGTAAAAACGCATTGATAAGGATACTTATGTTGTACCATTTTTATGTGGTTGGTTTTGTTTAAGTGTGTCACGCAGGAGAGGGTACCAGATTTAGCTTGAACCCCAGTCCCGTAGGTTATGTACGGATTGGTACCCCTGTACCATTTATACGTTTTCAATCAACTGATTTCCAAAAAAAAATGCTTTTATAAACTTCATTTGTATATGTCTCTTGTTTAATAGAAACTGTGCTAACATAATGCACGGATAGAAGGCAAGAGAGTATTTTGAAAGATATGCTTATATAAAACGGATTTTATGTGGCGGCCAATATTTGGCATAGCTTTGCTTTTCTTAAATTTTCCCTTCTTCACCCCATCTCTTTTGTTAAAATTTCAAGTTTTTTAACCAGACTAAAAATTTTAACATCTTCCCATACAGGTTTATATTCATGTCTATACACGCCTATGACACAGGCATCTTGTGTAGCGTGTGTTATTCGGTCTGCGCCGGTTTGTACAGATTCGGCCATGACTTGGAATTAAAATTACTAGTAAAAACCTTCGTGGTTTTCCTGATTAACAACATCACTTTTTTCGCATCTACAAACTCGTCTTTTTAATTACTTTTAACATTAAACGTTTACCTCATACTACTGTGAGGCATCCTCAGCAGCTTGACTGGGTCAGATGATCTGTGTGTAGGAGACAATTAAGAATTCCCACAACACGAACAACGGACATCAGATAGTGAGTGGGCTTAGTAGGCCTATTTGAGAAGACTGATACTGTCAGAGGGGACAGAAGATTGGGGCAGAATAAATGGATCTGTAGAGAGATCACGAACATCGTATAAATTAGAAGACAAACAGTGACGGAAATTAGACTTATCGAAAAATGCACAAATATAAAGTGCGTACCGCCACAGCACAAGCTTTGCTACCGAACAAGGAATGTGGTGACGTATGCCATTCCACTGCACGTATCACTGTAATACTATACATTTAAAATGTTTCCGCAGTTTCGGTGTGACTTGACTGTCACTCACACGGTATTTCTTGTAGCGCATAAGAAAACACACTTTAACAAAATATTCAATGAGATACACTGAGATATAATGTACAAACGCTCTCTGTAATACGCACAAAATCACAACGAAACACGTTTCCTGAACAACTGAACAATGTCTACAGGACCAGTAATACTTCACCAACACAATCACACATTATCATTCAGTAGACCACCCGCTCCTCAGGCGTCTCGACAGCAAAACTGGTGTGAGTACAGTAGATGATTCGTATGATACAAACTACTGACATGAGGACAGGAGAAGCTAGACGTAATCACAGAATCATTAACTACAGTACAAACAGTAACGGACTAATGTAATAAACACGCAGGGCGGATCGCTCCGGGCCCCACTTGTAGGGGGCCTCTAGATTTTGAAAATTCAGTTTTTTCCTAACAGAATTATCACTGTTACACACCACTATAGAAAAATTATTCCGATTAGCGCTAATCGAAATAATTTGTCTTTGTCTTTGTGATTATAACCACTAACACAACTTTCTTAATTAAACTTCAGTTTCTTTTAGTAATTTTTAAAATTTATTTGCAAATGTTCTATTGTCATGTTCTGGAACGCAACACTAGTAGAGAGAGGTCCAGGATTTAAACGATAGATTCCAAAGATTTTTTCATATTATTTTTGAAATCTTGACTATGTTTTTTTTTGCTATGTATTACTTAAAGTTAAATTAGATTATAAACACCTGAGGTCTTATAGGAGAAGGCCTCAGAAACAAATCCGCCCGGACCTCCAGTAGGTCCAATAGATACGCCATTGAGTACAAATATTAAAAAAGGTGAAGAGAAGAGAACGTCCTACATTAGTACGGTCTGACAAATATACACCGGTTACGAAAGATAAAGGTATTGAAGAAGACAAAGAGAACATACTACATTTGTGTAGACTGATAAGTGACATCGGCAACAAAAAAAAAAGTTGACGAAGAAGATGAAAAACAGCCAAAGATTATGGCGGTAAAAATCCAAGACGTGAAACAGAATCGTGGGCTGCTCTAGTAGAAGGCCGGAATATTAAACGTGACAATGTTGCGTCTGAGGCCTATAAGCATAGTGTAATAAAATAGATAAAGTGAACATATTATAATTTGATTTAATTTCATAACATTACTAAAATCATGAGTAAGCTTGTTTTATAGCTAAATCTAAATTGTAGGTCTGTGCGCACTTAATACTATACGTTTAAGTTGAAGAGTGAATGAGTGTAAGGCCTAATGAATTAATTTTGTTCAAATTATTGAATTCGTATCATACGAATGAGTCAATTATTACTTTTCTTAAATAATATAACAGTATTTTACTTAATAAAGTTTTAATTTTCAAAAAACAAAGAATTATAAAATTGTTTTTAACCGGCAATTAAAAATGACGCGATTTGTTTATTTAAATACATAAATGAAGAGACCGTCTAGTCGGCCTCACATATCAGCTTGTTCCAATGTTGCCACGTTTAACAGTTTAACATTCCGGCCTTCTACTAGAACCGGCCATGACAGAACCCTTAGAAGTGTTCAAAAAAAAGTGAAGGGTATTTTCCTTTAGACCGGGCAAGATAAATGCAGAGTTCTATTCAATAGGTCTGTAAGCTTAGAGTAACTAGTCACCCATAGACACGAAGGATTACGGAAGCGGTTTTAACTTAATTCAGTATTGAACTGTAGGCTATTAGCATTAGTTACAAGACTTAACTATGTAACCCAGTTAGAGTTAGCCGATAATGCAGTTTACCAAACACACGGTTACTGTATCTCGAACTTTCGATTGGTTAGTAATCAAGTTTAGTCAGGTTTGTTGGCGGCACGTAATTCGCGATAACCACCACCACCCAGATACACTAATGTTAACGTTTACTGATTACACTTACATCATTTTAGACTCGTTTCTGCAGTATCGGTGCTGGTCTGTGAGATAAAACTGCGTACAGCGTCGGGTGTTTTTCCGGGATCGGCTTCGGAGCGACAACAGGTGGCCTAGATATTCTGTGGCTGCGAACACCTGTCTCCAGAGGTGACTTTTCTATCCTTTTAAGAGGCTTATTCGCCAGTGATTGTGCAATGGAACAGTCGCGTCACGTGTTATGGTATAGGTTTTATATCGCTACACACAGTGAAGTCTGCTCTTGGCTATGCTACTTGTAAATCACAGAAAAAAAGAATGTTTATACAAATGTTTTTTTTTAAATATATAAACACTTAATAAGTTTCGCAGTTTTTTTTATTTAACTCTGACAGCTGTTTTGACTTCTTAAGCCATTGTCAAAGAGCTGAGTGAACACTAAACAGAGGATGTAAGGGTGGTTGACATCTGTTTAGGGCGTGCATTGGAATATGTGTGAAGTGTGAAAATGGTGAGGGGGTTGCAGGAGCTAAGAGAAGGACAAGTGTCTTTAAAAACTAAATATAATCTGAATTCAAAATGTTAAATTAACTAAACAAAACTATATTTTACATTCAGATTATAATTAGTTTTTAAAGAGACTTGACCTTCCCTTAGCTTCTGCAACCTCTCCTCTCCATCTTCACACTTCACACATGTTCCGATACACGCCTTAAACAAATGTCAACCCCCTTTACAACCTCTGTTTAGTGTTCACTCAGCTCTTTGACAATGGCTTAAGAAGTCAAAACAGCTGTCAGAGTTGAATAAAAAAAACTGTGAAACGTACCAAGTGTTTATATATTTAAAAAAAAAAAGTTTTGTATTAATATGTTTCACCAAGTGCCCAACGAGTCATTAATTAATATCGTGAAGAATGTTTATTTCTAATTTTACTAACTTAATTAATAACATTTATTGGTGTTTAAACTTAAACAATTTACTGTATGTTGTTGTTAGACGCCAAAGTTGTAATTTGTCTTTTAATATTATTTTCAGTATCTCATTATTTTAGAGTTTGCGAGCTCGGGAAGAAAATAGATTTTGGAATTAAATATATCAATTTGTAATAAATTATGTTGTATAATCAAATCTAACTCCGTGTACAAGGTTAGTACTAACTTAGGGTTATGCCGAAATAAGCAACAGTCCCCCAAAAATTACACAAATATAATATTATATTTTTAAAAATTTATATAAATATTATTGTACTAATATTGTTCAAATATTACGAGCAAATGCTCCTAATATTATACATTTATGATAAAACGTTTTGAAGAATCTTAGTCTACACACTGTCATTTGCCTAAAACAATAACGTACACAGAAATCTGAAAATGAGATTAGTGACAGACATAATTCAAAAGTTTGCAAGATAACCCGAAAACATTGTAACGTCAGCATGAAAACACTGAAGTAATTGAACTACAAGACAACGGGGACATGGTGTGTTGTCTCAGTCAGTAAAACCACAGTACTGTGTCTAAGACTGAAAATACTGGCAAAGGTCTTAGTCAGTAAAACTACAGTACTGTGGCTAAGGCTGAAAATACTGGCAAAGTTCTCAGTCAGTAAAACCACAGTACTGTGGCTAAGGCTGAAAATACTGGCAAAGGTCTCAGTCAGTAAAACCACAGTACTGTGTCTAAAACTGAAAATACTGGCAACGGTCTCAGTCAGTAAAACCACAGTACTGTGGCTAAGGCTGAAAATACTGGCAAAGGTCTCAGTCAGTAAAACCACAGTACTGTGTCTAAGACTGAAAATACTGGCAAAGATCTCAGTCAGTAAAACTACAGTACTGTGGCTGAGGCTGAAAATACTGGCAAAGATCTCAGTCAGTAAAACTACAGTACTGTGGCTAAGGCTGAAAATACTGGCAAAGGTCTCAGTCAGTAAAACCACAGTACTGTGTCTAAGACTGAAAATACTGGCAAAGATCTCAGTCAGTAAAACCACAGTACTGTGGCTAAGGTTGAAAATACTGGCAAAGGTCTCAGTCAGTAAAACCACAGTACTGTGTCTAAGACTGAAAATACTGGCAAAGGTCTCAGTCAGTAAAACTACAGTACTGTGGCTAAGGCTGAAAATACTGACAAAGATCTCAGTCAGTAAAACCACAGTACTGTGGCTAAGGCTGAAAATACTGACAAAGGTCTCAGTCAGTAAAACCACAGTACTGTGCCTAAGACTGAAAATACTGGCAAAGGTCTCAGTCAGTAAAACTACAGTACTGTGGCTAAGGCTGAAAATACTGGCAAAGGTCTCAGTCAGTAAAACTACAGTACTGTGGCTAATGCTGAAAATACTGGCAAAAGTCTCAGTCAGTAAAACCACAGTACTGTGTCTAAGACTGAAAATACTGGCAAAGGTCTCAGTCAGTAAAACTACAGTACTGTGGCTAAGGCTGAAAATACTGACAAAGGTCACAGTCAGTAAAACCACAGTACTGTGTCTAAGACTGAAAATACTGGCAAAGGTCTCAGTCAGTAAAACTACAGTACTGAGGCTAAGGCTTAAAATACTGGCAAAGGTCTCAGTCAATAAAACCACGGTACTATGGCTAAAGCCAAAAATACTGACAAAGATCTCAGTCAATAAAACCACGGTACTGTGGCTGAGGCTGAAAATACTGACAAAAGTCTCAGTCAATAAAACCACGGTACTGTGGCTAAAGCCAAAAATACTGACAAAGGTATTGGTTAATAAAACCACGGTACCGTGGCTAAGGCTGAAAATACTGACATAGGTCTCAGTCAGAAAAACTATAGTACCGTGGCTAAGGATGAAAATACTGACATAGGTCTCAGTCAGAAAAACTATAGTACCGTGGCTAAGGATGAAAATACTGACATAGGTCTCAGTCAGAAAAACTACAGTACCGTTGCTAAGGCTGAAAATACTGACATAGGTCTCAGTCAGAAAAACTACAGTACCGTGGCTAAGGCTCACCGATGGGGTGGCTGAAACGATAGATAATTCTAACATCTGACCACAGCCTCATAGCTCGCAAAATGTTAATAATAACTACGACGCCGAATTTCTTTGCTTCCAGTAATTTAAAAATTATTTGAGAAACTACTACTTAAAAAGACTTAAGCCTATTATTGAAGATAGAAATCTTATCCCTGATCATTAATTCGGCTTTCGACAAAGGCACTCAACGATAGATCAAGTGCACAGGATTACAAGTATAATAGAAACTGCACTTGAGGATAAAAAAATATGCGCAAGTATCTTTTTGGATGCAGCACAAGCATTTGATAAGGTCATGAAGGTCTGGACTGGAAATTACAAAGAGACCTACCAAACCAATATTACAAAATACTCAAATCATACATAACTGACAGAGATTTTCGAGTGAAATATGAAGGAGGATATTCTGAACTGAAGAAAATAACAGCTGGAGTTCCGTAGGGTAGTGTTTTGGGACCGGTCTTGTAGTTTATTATATACAAGGGACCTTCCCACTGTAGAAGATGCAACCATTGCCACCTTTGCAGATGATACTGCAATTCTAGCGACTGGAAATAAAATTGAAGAAGCTGTAGTAAAACTTCAAAGAGCAAATGGACCAAAAAATGGCACATTAGATTAAATGAGATGAAGTCAGTCAATGTAAATTTTATAAATCTATAGATTGGTCATCGGATACCAGTTATAATTAATTCATTACCAATTCCTTATTCTAATACAGCTAAATATTTAGGAATGACATTAGACGCAAAACTTAAATGGAAGGAGCACGTCAAAAAGAAAAACCAGGAGTTGAATCTAAAACTCAGGAAAATGTATTGACTCTTGGCAAGACAATCCCAATTGTCAATCCATAATAAATTTCTGATGTATAAGCAAGTGCTAAAGCCTATCTGGACCTATGGGATACAACTCTGGGGCTGTGCAAAGAAATCAAACATAAATATAATTCAAACATTTCAAAACAAGGTGCTTCGGTGCATTGTTGATGCATCATGGTATGTAAGAAACGACAACTTACACAGTGATTTAAAAATTGAACTTGTTATTGAGGAAATAAAAAAGCAGGCAGTGAAGCATGGGCAACGCGTCTTGCAGCATGTACACCCTGGGATACGGCGACTGCTGGATACAACTAATGCAGCTAGAAGGCTGAGACGAACTAAACCACTTGATCTGATGGATATTAGTTAAATGGGAAGATTATAGCCAATGGGTTATATCTCTTGATTAGTGTCTTTAATTATGAAATGTATATTACTAGATGGGTAGTACTCAGTTGTAAAAAAGAAAAAACTACGACGCCGTCCGGGAACAGTATGCAGAACTGATGTAATACTCCGGATAAGTTCTTTGCAACAACACAGCTGACACAATGCAAACAAGTCAATGATTAGGAAACGTTGCGAAAAGATTTGTGAATTTTATAAATAATTTTTACTGTACTTGTTGGTTGGAAAATTCAATAATTCTGAGCTGCCATTATGGAATCGCTTTATTGCTAGCCTAAGCAAAAATTTCAAAGTTTTAGAAGTAGGTTGTCAGAACAAAAACCAGCGAGCGGAAAGTATTGATTTACCGTTTTCTTTTAATTAAAGTAATTACATTTTACAATTCTAAAGTAATTACGTTTTACAATTCAAAAACGCTATAGTTAACCCGATTTCTCTTTTAACGAAGCTAAAGTTCTTTTATCTATTATTTTTACCTCTAAACTACTATTTCTGTCTATTACTGTTTAGAAAGGCAAAAAAAGAATAAAGAAACACGTTTAAACATTTCCTTAGTAAATTAAAGTAGAAAGACTTGTACAGTGTTCAGAATAAGAAGAACAAGATACAGCCTGGAATTGTAATTTAACACAAACAAATGGTAGTCGTGTGGAACAGAACGCACGAACTGAGAAGATTGTTCAGCGCGCTACTCTACGTTAAGCCTTTCAAAATTTACGGACATTTACGGAAAATATAAAGAGAAACATTTTTCTACAACTGAATTTACTCGCGTAATAAACAGAGAGCAGCTGAAATTGTTTTTTTTCTTTGTTTTGTAGAAAATGTCGTTTACAAACCATGACTTTTTTTCAACACACCGTGTTATTTGCACAATAAAACATAAATTAAAGTCAAGTAAGTTATGTATGTGTTGTAAAACACTTTTGCATAACATGAATTTAAAACGAATAATATTATTATTACTTCGGCTGTACAATGTTTACACATTTTTCGGAACCAAAGCTTACAGAATTGATTGAATTCTCATCTTCCACTGCTGCTTGTCAATCCAAAGATCTTCAATTTTCCGTTCCTTCAATATAGTCTGAAAAAAATCTCCCGTGTGGAGTTCCTAGTCTCTCATAGGGCTCGTCCCCAGGTGGCGGATAGGGGAATTCTCACCAGATATTGTGGATACCGGGGAAATAAAATACCCGGGGCGGACCAAAACTACCAGCTGCTGCCTTGTAGTTGGATATTGGTTTAGCAAAGGCTAAAGGAAGTAAATCTTGATTAAAAATTTCCTGGTCTTTCAGGTTGGGGTTTAATGCAATGGGCCGACTCCCCATTCATTGGAAAAATAAAATATTAAAAAATAAAATACATTTCAGTCAGAAAACGAATAACAGAGTTCGCTAAAAATAAAGTGTTTCTTCACATCATCGTCATCATCATCATCATCATCACTTCGTGGATAGGATTTCTCCTGTTCCGGCCTCATGACTCCCGCTGTCTTGTGACTGGCCTGCCTACAGACCTTCCAACCGGCTCATACTCATGACCCAACATTGGAAAGCGGGTATTATCCATTCTTGCTAGATGGAAAGATGCTTGATGAAGAACCACATCCTACAAGAGGTGATCCTGTTGTCCCAGAACAGTACGGATCTTGACCGGAAGGTCGATAATTATTCCTCGTGAAGGGCATCAGTAGCCACCAGTACCAAGTTAAGGCGTAAGGAAACGATCGTGGACCGGCTTCACTTTGGAATATTACAGGCAGAAATCTAGGTGGATTTAGGTGGTCAGAAGCATAGAAGTGGCAGCCCCACTACTGAGCTAGCCCTGCCCAACGCTCGCAACGTGCCCAGCGTGGATTTTTTTAATACTGGTAAGCCTCAAGGTAATAGCCGGACTGGAAATAAAGTATTTTGTTTTATGCAAATAAATCAACATTTTTTTAATTACCGCTAGCTGTAGAAACACAGCAAATGACAGACATAATAACCTCTGTCCTGTCCTGTCTGTCAGAGTCGCTTATAAGCAAAGCATATAATTTTCAAAGTAGTGCTGTCGATCGTACATTCTAAGTAGTATCTAAGTCTAATAGATCTGAGAATATGAGAATTTACGTTACACTTATAGGTTAGCTTTCGCCTAATTGGTCCTTAAAATCTCATTTTCTGTTACTGCCAATTGTACCTTTTCTCATATTTATTTTGGATCTACTCGTTTCTCTGGTAATTACGGTATGTGTTTGAGAAATAAGTCACATGATTACAAACTATTGTCCATATTCAAGTTATTATCTCATTACAATAAATTGTGTTTCGTAAAGTTAGTCAACACGGTCTTAAGCTCTGTAAAGTCAATCACTATGTTCATTTTGTTATTTGAATTCTTTCGATTAAGTTAAGAATAATAATATTAAAAAAAAACACCAATACTACAGATGAGTGGGGTGTACAAATTAAAATGTAAAGAAAGTGATAAGGACAAAACTGGACGTAAATTTGAGGTTAGGTTAAGAGAACATGCAAGGGGAGAAGGAGATGGACCACTAATTCACTATACGCTAATCATGTCATAGAAACAGAGCATAAATTCACCAACCCTCTTGAAAATTTAGAAATATTAAAAGTAGAAAATAATTTAAATAAAAGGAGGTTATATGAAGAGCTAGAAATTTTGAAAGTAAAAATGAAGGACAGTAATGTACTAATGATTATAGAACCAGAATTTAGTAATGAAGAAATATTTTTCATAAGGGTGAGATGTGTGTATTCCGTCGGGTGTTAGGTAAGTAAACAAAGTTGGTGTAGGTTAATAAGGTAATAGAGGGAGGGACGAAGGTTCGTAGTAAGTAGCAGGACGGACATGGCTTAACGGAACTGAGCCAATAGAGTAGTGACTGGTAGACTTGTTTACAAATTGACCTGTCGTGAAGTTCGCTGGTATACATACGGGTTCAAGATCGATATTTTTTGTCGTGGTTTAGCAAGTAAACACGACAAATTTGGAATATCAGATTAATGTTAGGCTATAATAAATTAGATAATTATTAGATAGATATCCTTATTATGGTCTATTACATATTAAATTTTAAATAAATATTGTCCTTAACTTTATAAAGTAGGCCTACGCTAACAATTATTCATAACCGAAAATTATTCCGGACTCTTCGATCGTGGTCCTTTGCTTGTAAAATCAAACGTTTTGACTGTAGCTGCGGTCATTAGAGTAAGATAAACCTGCTCTAAGTCAGGATATAGAAGAAGTTAAAACTGACTTGAGTAGTCGATCACCTGAAGATGTTAAGATTTTTGCTAACTTATTAGAAGAAAAGGAGAAAAATATAAATGATCAGTTAGAGAAACCTAATAATTTTAAGGTTTATTGGTTTTGAGACTATAGATAGTAAAATAAACAGTAAGACGTTAGATTTGAATAATCATTTAGCTGAAATTCTTGTACATTTATAAAACAAAAATCTGAGGATATGTGGGCGCGCGCCGCCGTTCGTTCAGATCAAGTAGCTTATATCAAACTGTATCTTTTAACGTAATGTTACAGAAGTAGTGTGGATTGTATATCAAAATAGGAGAATAAATACACTGAAACCTCGAGATCAGTAATCACAAATATTATTGACACTTTATATTAGAAAAATAGTAATGCACGTGTTAATTCTGCAGTTTCACAGACATTCACTATTAGATAGCCTATAAAATAAGTTATTATAAATAGTAAGTTAAATAATGATACTAATTCACACGCTATGCTTTTATTATTAATCACCTAAATTATGAGTGATCTACTGTTAAATAAACCACTCGCTTAACTGGTTACATTGAATACCAAACGACTTTAAGAAATTCGCTGAAGTTCTCTTTGCTGAAATAATTAATGTTTCAGCTAACTATGTTCATACAAGCAATGTTATTTATTGTATAAAATTAATTTAAAATATTTTTACTTTATATAAACTACACTACTTGAAGTAAATTCGCGTAAAGGAATATTCACCGTCACAATGAATTTACAAAACAAAAATACGCTTTACAGTTTATTAACCAACTGACAGAATCTGTGTTGTAACAATATCGAGCTAATCGTTTTCCCAGAATTCTAGGGTCCGGTTGCTTGCCCAATTGTCCGTATCACTTTCGTTGAGTGATTTCTGTAAACCACAAAGTGACCGTTTATTGTCGGAAAAAGGTTGGTACAAGCATTTCTAATTGTTTCAGAAATCACAGTCAATTGTTGTTTTACCTACAGTAAATATAGTTAGAAACACGGTTTAAAAATTCTTTAGAATTTCGTATAAGCATTAACTAACCAAAACTCTTATTGTTACGTGGATAACGGTCTTCAGTGTGACGGAATTTAATATACTGTACATCGCACGTTGTTATACAATAACTAGGTTTATTATTCATTTTTTTCTAAAGTGGGACCAATTTCTTCTTCTTCTTCTTCTTCTTCTTCTTCTTCTTCTTCTTCTTCTTCTTCTTCTTCTTCTTCTTCTTCTTCTTCTTCCCCAATAAGGATTAGGCCTTGTTGATCAGTTCCTGCTTCATAGGATTTATTCCCACCTTTTCTTTGGTCTCCCTACGTTTCTTCTTCCAGCTGGTTTGTATCTACTTGCCGCTTTTTGTAGTTTTCGATCATCCATACGATCCAGATGGTTCTTCCGATTTCTTCTATGCAACTCTATTTTCTCATTTAAGTTGTGTATTTCCAACTCCTCTCTAATCTGTTCATCTCTAAATCGATCTTGCTTAGAACAACCTTTGACCGATCTGAGAAATTTCATGTCCGCATGTGGGTTTTATCTGTCTGTCTCATTATCCATGACTCACCTCCATAAAGAAGCATATGGACAGCCATTACCTTATAAACCTTGAGCTGAGTATCTTTCCGCGTCTTGTTTGGAAATGATGGCGCCGCACATCATTTGAAACTTAGGTAGTTTATTGCTTATTGTCTATGTCTCTACTGTTCTCGTAAGATATACCAACTACAGTGAGAGACTACTAGACAACTAATTGTTCAATTAGTTGGTTGTTAATCATTATTTTGACACTTACAGTATTGCTTCCCAGGAATGTCATCACCTTCGTTTTTCTTGTGAAAATTCTTAAGTTATACTGAATCGAACACCATTGTAAATCATGTAGCGCTCTTTGCAAGCCATTTTCGGTGGTATCTATAAGCAGCACGTCGTCAGCAAACACCAGAGTGAATTGCAATTAACTCAAAACCTTTCTCTAAATATACGCAAAAAGCTGTTACGTAAAGGTAATCAACATTTTAGCGCTATGTTAGTATTTTGATTTTTCTCAAGCAAATGTACTTTAACTACACTGGATTAAAAATATCTGTAAATATTTCAATTGTTAACAATATACGGTTGTGTCTTTTGGTTTTTGCCAAAATTATTAAAGGTAACGGTCATTTAAAAATACATTTGTGATTTTATAAAAGGCGTCGCATACGTCATATTTAAACCCCTACACCAAAGATTTAAATCTTTCAAATAAATAGCAATCGTTAAATAATTAAAATATATTTACATCAAAGATAATGTCATTCCAAGGTAAGGCTCCAATAATAACAAAAATAATGACCAGTGATCAAATTCTAGAACAGGTCAGCTACTTTAAATATTTTGGTAAGTTAGGAAAGTTCTAGACAATCTGTGGAACAATCAACCTTATTCTTAGAAACAAGGTACGTGAAGATATAAAATTACAGTTCTACAAAGTTATGGCGGTCCCTGTACTGTCCTGTGGGTGTGAATTATAGACAACAACCAAGAAACAAGATAGTAAAACACAGACCTCGGAAATGTCGTTCTTAAGGGGAATTAAATGCTGTTCTAATTTTGATTGTATAAGAAACTAGATGACCCGGCAGCCTTTGCCTTGCCTCTAAATTTTTTTTTCATTTTGCTGAGGCCAAAAAAAATGATGTACCAATTTCTGGATCGTATTCAAATGCAAGGCGGTTAAATGATGCTGCTATTAATGCCCGTCGTACTTGAATTCGTTGTCGTTCTGCTAATAGATGAAGGCCTCTGTTTTCATTAGTTAAACGTTGACGTGCCTGTCTGTGTCGTAATCTGTCTGCTTCTAAACGTTGACTGCGCTGCTCTCCACTTTCTTGCGCACGTGAACGTACATTTAAATTCCTAATATTTTCATTCTCCTGCGGGTGTTGTTCCTCCGTTCTTCTTTGTCGTCGCACCTGCTCGTTTTGAGCATGTTGTGATTTTCGACCGATGTTTGCCCGCCCTCTTCTTGGCATTTTTCTATCACAAAATTTCACAAATGTATATACGAAAATAAAACGTTTTAATTGTGACAATTTTATAAATACATCACGTAGCATTGCGGTTATATTGAATTTCCTTTAATTGATTTGTTGTTTGCAGCACATTCCTAAGCAAAATGTAAATAGAACCTACCATTGAGTTTATATTGAATTGCCGGTAATTGATTTGTTGTTTCCAGCACATTCCTAAACAAAGTGTAAATAGAGTATTATATTCACCACTAAACAAAATGTAAATACAGTATTATATTTACCACTGTGTTTTTTAATCACTGTGTTTTTCACCCCACCTCCCAACGTGGACCAAAACACCTATCCTATGTTGCTTCTCCAGTTGCATAAAATATTTCTGGCAAGTTGGTTGAAATCGGTCCTGCCGTTTTTCATATTTTCCATTTTTGACAACCCCCCCTCAAACTTCCAATTTATTAAGCCCAAGGGCCCAAAAATTTTCAGTAGTTCATACATGCATGTAAAATTGTTACTTCTATCGAAATTCCCTTTAATTCGATACCCCATATACTGTATTTTCATTTTTTCCAATTTTTACCCCCCCTGGCTAAACTGACACCCACAACCGCCCAAAAATTTTCAATAGTGCATACATGCATGTAAAATTGTTACTTGCATGGAAATTCCCTTTAATTCGATACCCCATATGCTGTATTTTCATTTTTCCAATTTTTACCCTCCCTTGGCCAAACTGACACCCCCAACCTCCCAAAAATGTTTAATAGTGCATACGTGCATGTAAAATTGTTACTTGCATGGAAATTCCCTTTAATTTTATACCCCATATGCGGTATTTTCATTTTTTCCAATTTTTACCCCCCCCCCTTCGGGCCAACCTCACACTCGGCACATGTAAACCTTACACTGAACCTAACGAACATATGGTGCGAATATAAGCTCTATCGGAGTAGTGGTTCAAAAGTTTTAAGAACATGTGCAGACGTACACTGAATTTTTATGTATAAAGATGAGGCCATAAGAGAAGAGTTACAAGTTTTTAATATAAATAAAAAATTATAAGATTACGAAGAACACTTAGAAGGAATTTCAGATTTCAGACTGGCCAAACAAGTTTGGATATACAAACTTAAAGGACACAGGTGTGTGGGTAGACCCAGGAAGAGATGACTGGAGGGTCTTTGAAGGCGGAACAGGCAGCACCTTGTCTGTGCCGTGTTGTGATGTGAAGATGGTGATGATGACGGTATTTATATTTATATTCTGTGAACTATTATGTGTCTATTAAAAAGCTACTAGAACCATAATTTTGTTTGGTATATTTAATATTATTGTGTCCTCAGTATATGTAACTTATAACAAAGTTATAAGCGTTAAATCTACAAACGTTATAACACTGCAGAACACAAGCATTGACAGTTAACATTATTTCAAGTATATAGGGAATAAATTCTGTATTACTGTCATCGATTCCAGTGTGTGCAGCAGATAACCGGTAAATTGATTGCCAACATGAGGATTTTCTCTCAGACTTAAGGACTAAATTTAAAAAAATAAAATAAAATATTTGACATTCATTGGTATAGACTATTTACTGTTACATACATTGTCAGAATTTATAAATCCAGAGTAGGTTACAGTTTGTTTATACGAAACCGATTTTCATAATTCAACGTAGGGAATAAACGATTTACATATATATTACGTAGAAAGAATACAAAGGGTGACATATGTTTATGTATTTGAACTGGCATAAAATATTATTAAATGCAAAACAAGTTACAAAATATCCTTTAATACAACTCTGTCTTTTAATAGAGACTTTTCAATTTTTATTTTAACCTTGAAATGACAGTTTTTTTATGAACACGTGCGTAAATCGTCTTTGCTGGCCTTTTGAGGGATTAGCGTACACAAAGTATAGTCTAAATGTTTTAACATTAGAGTCTTCTGAATCACTCATTTGTAAGAAAAACTTGTTTATTAATCACCTAGTACTTTAGAAACTTTCCGATCAAACGAGGTTTATGCTAATATAATCATTACAACTTTGTCAAATTTTGTTGCTTCCCTGCTATATACACTTTTTCCTCGAACGAGGCCTTTCGGTTTCGCAACCATTATCAAGTTCTTCCTACAACCTGTATCAAGTGTATATACAAGGAAAAAGTGTATATAGCAGGGAAGCAACAAAATTTGACAAAGTTGTGATGAAGACTGCTACCATAGAGAAAATAAATGATAATAACATCATTGTTTGGAAAATATATATGCATTATTGTAAACGGTTTGGTCGTGCAAAAAGTGCATAATAATTGTTTGTTACAGTTTACGTACACGAAACCGCTTTTCATAATTCGTCGTAGGCAATAAGTGATTTACATGTACTACATAAAGAGAATACTATAACCACGATCTCACCGATCGTCGTATGTTACAGTGGAAAACAAAATTACAGACACCAATTAAGTCGCTAATTACCTGGTTCAATTTATCACAAATAACAGTTTATAATCAACACGTTATTCTACAACATTATACTCGTAAAATATTTTAACTTAAATTTGTTCACATGCTATAATAATGTCAACTAATAGAGTCCCGCACAATACTTTTCACTAAATACCACTTGAGACACACACTGAGTAATCGCCCGAAGTAAACTGAAACTGACCGTCGTGGATGCTTACATTTATATCCCGCTGAGATGTCAGAATAGTCTGTCACTTTTTGGATGACGTGTTAAACAACTGCTCTCCAATCAGGCCCTCTCGAATCCACTAGAAACAGTGTCGTGTCTGGCCTTGAACACAGTGCGCGGACCAGTGCGTTCTGGAATGGCCTCGGTTGTTAACGCATGATAAGTGTCACATAATTGTCTTTCATCACACACAACCATTACAGCTGGCTCTGCTGAGATAGCCGAGAAACACGTACAACGACACACTCCATTGTTCCGTTGCGTAACAATACAAAGCGCGATTCACATACATGATATACGTTTGTATGTTTGTACTGACATAGTTTGCCTAGTAACCAGTTTTCACGTTGATAAATGGACAATGTTGGTTATTATTATTTTTTTTTTTTACTAAAACAACTATTAAACGACACGACGTTTGTAGATAAAAATCTTCTCTTTTTGTCTTCCCTCGCTACTCTTTGTAGACAATTTTCACGTTGCTTGTTTAAAACACTTTCATTTTGTACCATAAAGTTACTGTTTGTTTAAAACAGTTACCATAAAAGGTATAAGATTCGTGGAATTTTGAAAGAGTTTGTTGATGTGCCTGTCATATAAATCCTTACACTTAAGATTTGAATGACAAAAATATTAAAACTTAAATAATGTAAAAGTAATTGTTCTACGTAAACTTGTAAATTCCATGTATGAAAAATAAAAAAAAAATAATTGTAATCACTATAAAAAAATTCTGTTATTACTATAGAAGCCTACATACTAAAACCCTTTGCACATACCTTTAATTGAAGGATTATTTCGTTTAAAGTAAAATGTCTAGTCTCCTTCTTTCCTTTTTAACATGAAATGTTTTTAGGCTGGGGGTCATTCCACAAAAATGTAACGTCATCGAAAAATGTAACGCTTCCACACTTTCAATTCCCCACAGTCTAGAAATCTTCGGTCTCTGTCGTTTTATCATGATAATGTTTGTTATGTAGTAAATATATTTGTTATATAGTAAATATTTGTTATATGCACATTATACGTTTCAAAAGTCTAAAAATATTATCATGCTTCGATGTTTCAGTTTCGTCGAAATTCTTCTTTTCCTGTAAATCGTGAGTTAAACTTTGTTGAACTATCCATCAATTTCGTTTTAAGTATAAACTTCGGTTAATCACAAGACATAATTCATTAAGAATAAAAAAATATGTAAGGCGGAATTTCATATGCGGTCGTTAACAATAAAAATTGCAAATGGCAGTAAAAAATATACTCACAAAAAAATCCTAAGGGATAAAAAAATGTTTAAAAAAAACTGGACGTAGATGACACAAGTAAGTATCGTTATAATAATTACTAAGTCTGAGGTGGGACCAATAAAAGTAACTCCATCTTTGTTGTATTTACTTGATGAACTGCTACTTGCCATGTTCCGGACGAAGCCTTCCAGTGTTTTCACTATTTTCGAGTCCTAAACCACGACGAAGGAGATTATATAAAGAGTTCGAATTTTTAAAGATAAAAAATAAGAACAGTAATATACTAATGAATATACAAACAGAGTTTAGTAATGAAGAAATATTTTATCATATTTTGTAAGGGTTAGATATGTGTATTCTGTCAGAGTGTTAGGTAAATAGACAAAGCTGGGTGTAGCTTAATAAGGTAATAGAGGGAGAGACGAAGCTTCGTAGCAAGTAGCAGGGACGTGGATTAACGGAGCTGAGCCAGTATGGTATTAACAAGTAGACTTGTTTTCGAATTGAACCTGCCGTGAAGGCGGATTCACGGGTATTCGGTGGGATATTTTCTGTCGTGGTTTAGGACTTGAAAATGGTGGAAACACTGAAATGACTCGTCCGGAACTGCCAAGTAGCAGTTCAACAGGTGAACACAACAAAGTTGGAATTACAGAGACTGTCAATTCAAATAACAAGATGAACAATAAAAGTAAGATGAGAACAGTTTTTTAGTGATACAAAAATAGAATTTGGAGGTCATACATGTCATGTGGTTTCCAAAAATAGGCAGGGAGTTATAAGTGAAAGAATCCTGGTGACAGTATATAAACGATGAGCCCGGCTGTATAAAAACCAAACTGCTGCTCAAAGATCAACATGTATAAAGAATGGGAAAGAAACCTTTACCAAAAAGCTAATGCAGCAAAGTACAACAAGTAGAAGGAGAAAGCGAGGAAGATCCATATTTTTAAAGCATTGGAAAAGCGGCTAAGCTGTGGACACAGAATTATGAAAAACAATGATTAGGCAAAGTATTTAGACAGAATATTAGACTTGGAAGTCGACTTGGAATTAGAAGACGATGAAGAAACCAACACAAACACACACTCACACACGCGGTACACACTTTTTAAGAAACCTTAATTAAACCTATACGGAAAGTAGATTATTGTTATAATTGATTTTTCCTGCGTGGTTTTTACGACGAATACACAAACCCGGGAATACAAAATATTAATAGTGCAGATCTGCCAGATAATTACAATCTATTTTTATTTTATTTTTATTTGTTTAGTGTCTATGATTAAACTTTGTGAACAAGAATAATCTATTGAGCGTTTTGTTAGTTGAATACTGACGGGTATTCTAGTCATTCATATCTGATTAAGCACAGGTCAGAATCCGTATGGGATAGTGTAGTCATATCACTAAGATATACAATTATTTAATTATAGCACTGATATCCCTTCTTGATGACTTCCCTAGCACGGTTCTGTTGCAGTATGTAATGTAAAGGATTTCTGCATAACATGACTTTAAAACGAATAACGGAGTTTGCTAAAATTAAAGTGTTTCATCATCATCATCATCATCATCACTTCGTGGATGGGATCTCTTCTGTTCCGACCTCATGACTCCCTCTATCTTGTGACTGGCCCGCCTACGGATTTTCTTCCAACCGTCTCATACTCATGAGGCAACTTCGGAAAGCGGGTATTGTCCATTCTTTCTAGATGGAAAGACTCTTGGTAAAGAGCCACATCCTAGAAGAGGCGACTCTGGTTTCGCAGAACAGTACGGATCTAGACCGGATGATCCATAAATATTCTTGGTGAAGAGGAGGAGTAACCACCAGTATCAAGTTAAGGCGGAAGGGAATAGGATCCTGGACCGGCTTCACTTTGGAGTATTATTATCATTATCAATCCGGCTGTAAAATGTTTACACATTTGCCGGAACCAAATATTACAGAAGTGAATGAATTCTCATCTTCCACTGTTGCTTGTCCATCTAAAAATCTTCTTCAATTTTTCGTTCCCTCAATATACTCTAAATTTCTTTTATCCAGGTGATAGTTGGTCTTCCTTTTTTTCCTTCTTTTTGGCGGGGTTCATTTCATAACTCTCCTTGGCAATCTTTCCTGTGCCATTCTTTTTGTGTGTCCATACCATTGTAATTTTTTTAACTATATAAAAAAATATATTGTACTAACCGTCTGTGACTTCTCGTATATGATGTCCTTTCCTATTGCGACATGTTTCGGGACACTTGTCCCATTTTCAAAGCATAAAATTTGTAGCACATATCATTCACTGATATACCTTGTCAAACGTTAAAATCCATGCGTTATGATGACCACAAATAGCACGTTTTAACATACCGAACTATATTATTTTTTGTAACATGAATATGCACATCGGGTGAACAGTGTACACTCCGCCCGTCTGTATTTTTTTATTTGGATAAAATCATCAATTGCATTTTTCACATTAATTCTGTCCTTAATGACTTCATTTCTGATTTTCTTACGTCTGGGTACCCTTGCCGAACATTTTCAAAAAGTCCATCTCTGCTGTCATTAATTTTGTTTCTGTGTGTTTATTAGTGGTCCAAACGTCTGAACCGTAAGTCATGACATTTCTAACAATACTTCTGACTTCGGATTATTACAGGCAGAAATCTAGGTGGTTTTAGTTGGCTGTAGTACTGCGACTGCGGGGTATGCAGTGCCCTTCCCTGGGTAGGTGTGGCTCAGTAGTCGTGGTGAAAGCAACACATCTTGTGAGGGTGTCCCGAACAACATCACTGCATGCTCAGGAACTGAGACGTGGCAGCCCCACTACTCTGCTAGGCCTGGCTCGTAACGTGGCCAGCGTGATAATACCGGTAAGCCTCAAGAGAATAGGCGGACTGCCACGTGGCAGTTACGATCTTATGATGAACGGGTTCGTTCGAAAGCGCTAATCGGGGTCACAGTGACTAGTGGTGTGTGCAACAAGTGAGTGTAGCATAAAAATAGTTTATATTGTTCGATAATATATCGATTTTACTTGGTTGGTGATACGTCCTCCGTACGTGCGATCCTCTTCTTCCTACCGTCGCTCCCGTCCTGGCGTCCTCTTATTCAGCGTCACTCTCCTTCCTTGCGTCCTCTTCGTCGTCTGGTCGTCCTCTTCTACGGCGGGTTGCTCCAGCGGCGATATTTTGATCAGTCTCGTTGATGATTATGTCTAACTGTTAACATCAATTAGACTCTTCACAAATTGTTAAACTCACAATGATTACTGTTTTTACTCGAACAGTTTATTATTAATTGATACGTTAAATTTGATCAATCTCAGGATGAATATTGTAACGATAATAATATTTCGTTGTGACGTGCTCGTGATCTGTGTTATTTATATGTTAAGCCTCACTTCAAGTTCGTCAATTTGTAATCAGATTATTCGTTACGTACAATGTTATTATGAATAGGTTACTTGTATTAATGTGGTGTGCACTTGAATTACACCGCCCGTTGGAAGTGTCAACTTGTAACTAGATAAATAATGTAGCGACTAACTCGCACTGGAGTCGTCAATGTGTAATGATTAATGTGTTATGTTGAACGGCGAATGGTTTTGTAAATTGCCGCTTGTTCCCACTATACCGTACGTTTCCGTGACGTCACTCAAACGATGCCAACTGTCGTGTCCGCTGCAATCTGTGAATTTTATTTCCTAAATGTAACAGCAATAATAACGACACACAAATACCATCAAACATATATCCTTATGGAATCCTTTATTCGGAAAAAACACTGGTTAACTGTTTTAATAAATTTAAACAGGATAATCACAATTGTAGCGCAAACTATAAGTCTTCTTTTACCAGTTGGCAGCAGTAGCCAAACATTCAGTATTTCTTCGAGACCAAAACAATGCTCTTGTTAACGATTCTAATAAAATATAAATTATCTCAGGGCGTATATGGTTCGGGTATTACAATTAAACAAAATATTACACTATTAATCAAAATACAAGTTTTACAATTACAGGATATTACAATGTTAGAGTGTAACGTGCACACAGAAGTTGTATAGTGGTTACCAGTTTTAAAAAGGTTATGTCCAGTTCAGGCTTTGATAGTTATTATGTAAATTAAAAGTTCTTGTTGTGTTTGAAAAGGTGTTAATCTTATATAGTGTTATTAGTGATTGTTCTTAGTGTTTGTGTCATATGGTGTCTGTAGTTTAGTTGATTATTACTTAAAAGTCGTGTATACAAATGTGGGTGTTGAAGTACAATATAATAATTTGTCAAAATCACCAAATCCTCTTCTTGTATTCTTCCTGGTTGAAGATAGGGCCCACGTACACGTCAGATCTTCTTCCTCGGCCTACGTCCACTTCAGATCTTCTTCCTGGTTCTTGTATCTTCTATTCCATGTAATGGGTATTATTCTGTTATTGCAAAAAGTTCGTGTAGTGTACCTCTAACTGTATTTATCTGTTTGTATAGGTTTTTCACAATTTATATTATATAATGCAGGACGTTTTAAAAACGCGTCTATACTCTAAGATCGTTGTCAAAGAAGTCCCATTTTATTTATCCGAAATTTCTGGTTGCTAAGGGTAAACTTGGAATCTGGTTGGCTAATTCGGATATACATTGTCATATACTTTCATTATTTCAAAGTCTAAAATTTGTTCAAAATCTTTAAATTAACATAACTTTTCTATACTGAATGGGAATTTAAAACCATTATCAGCATTATTTTGATCTTCACATTTGTTATATTTAGACACTAAACATGCCTATTTTTACTTAAGAACTATAGATGTTACAATTTTGTTATTTGAAATTTTCTTAAATAACTTGATATGTGTTATTTTGTTTCTATATTCCTTGTATACATTATTACCTATAAATACATCTACCCTTTCACATTTGTTTTACAAAATTTCTAACATTATTATTCAAAATTTACTAAAGTTGGTTTCACCTGGCCTATGTACTGGTATTACTTTCATCACCATGTTTTAAAATCTTTAACAATTAAATTAACTTTTAACACTCATCAAAATTGTTTAACATATAAC
This sequence comes from Magicicada septendecula, assembly GCA_034769895.1. Taxonomy (NCBI): domain Eukaryota; kingdom Metazoa; phylum Arthropoda; class Insecta; order Hemiptera; family Cicadidae; genus Magicicada; species Magicicada septendecula. The sequence continues at coordinate 851,188,795 of CM068368.1, forward strand.
GTTATTTTAACAACACAAAAGATATATTATTCTAAAAGTTAAATTCATGCCCACATGGCTATGATTTTACCAAATCCTTGCACAAATAACTGTTTTCTACTCAAACTGTATAAGTGTTTGACACTTAACAAAACATCTTTATATAGTCTATTCTGTTTTGTCAATCAATTTATCATGGTTTAACATCAGTTCTATGGTTATATTTGTTAACACAACATAAAAAAATGGAATTAATATCATTAAATTGACATTCCTTTAAACTAACTGTATCACCTGCTACATACAAAAAACACAACACAAATACTATGATATAACACTGTGCTAAAACATAAAACATGCACATTTTACAAAACAAATTCTACACTAATTAGTTAGTCCTTTGTCAGTTAATTTATTAATTACTCTGACACTGTCTATGTTATATTTACTGTTTATATGGGTTTCACTCTTGTTATTAATGTTATTGTGACCAAGGTATTCCTTGTTGTTTACTGGACAATCCTATGAACACTATATGTGACAATTATTTGTATGGTTCATGTATCTATAATCAGGTGTATTTATATTTTCATTACATCAATTAACTTAATTATTTACTAATATTTCTTTTACATAATGTTACATGTTTGGGCCTATTATCCCTGAATTTGTATTTTGATTATCTAGATATTATGATACATTAAATGAAACCATTTGTTTCTTTATAGTACTGGTTCATAAGCCGTCTGTCTTTATAATTCTTTATTTGGTCAATACTGAAAATTCATGTCATAATTGGGGTTGAAGGTATTTTGCATCACTTAGCCTAAATCATTAATTTGGGTACGGTCAGTTGTCTTACTAGTCAGTCTAAAATTGTTAGTCGTTCCTCTTCACTATCATCTTGGAAGATATTGTTCTCCTTGTTAGCTTCTTAACCAAAGTCTTCATTAAATCAGGTACGATATTATGTTGTTCCAAATGTAATGTTACAATATGGGTATTATTTAAATACGGTGCATTAGTCGTACACCTTCCAAGCAACCTTGAAGTGTCTTTACTTTCGTATGCGATATCTTAAACTAACACGAAAAAGCATTATAATGTACTATAATTTTATTTAAATAATTAACTCACTCGGTTCTTTACGCGAAATTTCGTAAAGAATACCAAGGTTTATTTTACGTTAGATATTTCTATGTTCGTACGAGAAGAACTCTCGAACGCCGAGCACAATTTCACTAACAGATGCTACAGAAGAACTGTGTCGATCCTTACTCTACAGCGTATGAATGTTACTGAATTTAACGTCTTCCTATTGGTTAATTCGAGATCACATGTTTGATGACTGCAAAAGATACAAAGCTTTCCTGAAACAGTTTGTATAAATCCGCACTAACTTGCATTGGATTTATCTACAATTTTTATTACCCTATTAATGATAAGCATTTCAATTTGAGTTTTTCCCTACTTAAAAAACCATATTTCTAAAATAGTTATGAACTTCAGAGTATACACAAATTAAAGCTCTTTACATAAATAATCCATTGTCAAAGTTTCAAGTCGATCAAACAAATTTCAATTACCGCGGAAGATATAGCGATCACAAGTTATCACACCCGCACACGCGCACAAATTCACTCAAAAAATACATTACAATAAAGAACACCTTTTTATGAAGAATTTGGTATACCCTGCATGCTTATCCATTTCTAAATACAAAACTTACGACTAAAAGACAACATATTACATCAAACCAATTTAAACATGAAAACGTTCGTCATCCATGTGCTTAAATAAAAATAACAGCTTATATTCCTGTGTTCCGTTGCAGTACATATAAATATACACAGATTTTAGTAAAATTATATAATAAAGTTATATTTTATAATTTATGGCAGACGAAAATTAAAATGTAAGAAGCGGTACGATACAGGAAACCTTCCTTAATCTCCTACATTATTAATCGCCTAAATCATGAGTATTGTATCACTAAGTAAACCACTACCTTAACTAATTACATTGAACACAAAACGACGTTAAGTAATTCGCTGAAGTTCTCTCCGTTGAAATAATTAAACTTTCCGCTATCTATGTTCATATAGGTCCACACAATGTCATGTATTGTATAAAATTAATTTAGAATATTCTTTACGTTTTAAGTTACACCACTTGAAAAAGTACATTGTGTAAACGAATTCACTGACAAGATGAATTTACAAATCAACAATACGCTCTACGGTTTGCAAAGCAGCGAACGGAATCTGTGTTGATACAATATCGTGCTAATCGTTTTCCCAGAATTCCGGCGACCAGTTGTGCGTAACACTTTCGGCTGAGTGATTTCTGTTCAACACAAAGTGGCCGCCTATTGTCGCCCACAGCCTAAACTAATCTAATCTAATATCAGAAATCGGAGTCAATTGTTGTTTTATCTATAGTAAATTTTATAATATGAGATATTGCAATGCCGCGACTGACTTGGGATGGAATGATGGGAAACATTTTGAGAGAAAGAGGCTTGGGCTGGAGGGAAGCGAGGACATTGTCAATGGATAGAGTAAGATGGAAAAAATTTGTATATAGAGTGTAGTTGATATACATATTTTGATGTAACCCGACACCAATATGGTATAAGGGTATTTTGATAATAAATAAATTAAAAAAAATATTGCAATGAGTAGAATATCCATATAAATTAGTCCTGGTACTCTGAGCATATAATAGTATCTATTTAAACTCAAAGTCTGAGATTGGTTTCTTTGTACTGAATATAAAAATCCACACCGTTACACCGATTGCTACGAAATTTTTCACAGGTAACCTTTGCTTGCCACGAAATTTTGCAAACGCAGAAAACACTGTCCAACTTGGAATTTGATATTGTGCACCGTTCGCACGATTTAGGCTCTTTTAATTATGCACTTTTGTTAACGCGTATAAAGATGTCAACACCACCATGGCGACCAGAATTAATTAGCATAGTAACAAGTAAATAAACAAATGCTATTTAGCGATATCGGAACTGCGCCTTTATCCGTTCCTGCAGTACAGTTTCCATGTGTTTAATATGCGATTGTAACGTTGTGGAAAAGAAGAAGTGTACTAAAATTGTAAATTGTCCTCTTTCTTAATGCAAAGAGAAAATACGTGTTGTTTTCGTTTGTGAGGTTAGGTGACATCAGGGTTTTCTTTTTACTTTACCGCTGAAATAAATAAAAGCCATGTTTGAGGGAAACGTAACGTTTAATGTGTGTGTATATACAATGGTTATAAAATACTGATACTTAAAATGAAGAACCTAACGTTATTGACTTAACGGGTACTTGTGCTGAAAGAAGATTTGTATAAGTAAAGACTGCAGGTTTGGACATTGTGTGTTAATCGATAAGAGTCACATTAAAATTGTTAGTTTTAAGTATTTTTGACAGTAAAAAAAATTGTTAGTTTGTGAAATGGTGTGAAGTGATGCGTAGGCGTGTGGCAAGTGCACGTGTGCGAGAATATTTAATTATTTTACGGGATATAATTAAAAAACGTATTGAAGTAACGTTTGTTTTAAGTTGCGTTTGACAATGAGACTTGGACTAGAATACGCCTAATACAAAATATTGGTATGGAGAACCACACGACTTCCATGTTCTAAGATTTATATTTAAAATCATTTTCGAAATGAAATATTTCCAAGGAAACTACTTCTTTCTACTTACTGCTTCAGCCTTAACCACAGTACTGTGGTCACTAACGTATACCACCTCACGTTATCACACTCGATTTTCACTGATGATGGAAGTCGATGGCACTGGCGAAACGTGTGGTTTTGCAGAAAACATTGGTCTACGGCCAAACAGACCGGGAAGGAATTTTAACAACATACTACTTCTTTGTTGCCGATAACGTAGTACATATATAAAAAAAATATCCCTCCCTCTTCAACTATAATTTTCGTTTATAGAAAATTACCTCCACCCCGTTCAACTAGCCTCTTCAATTATAGATATTTCATCTACGTTTCTACAGTGGATTATTAAGATCTTCTTATCAGGATACTTTATTTATCAAAATTAAGTACTTTACTCTTGTTACAACAAAAAAGGTTTTCGGCAAACTACCCTTTCCCCGTAACCGATCTTCACCAAAATCAATAGGCCTTGAGTCCTCTACAACTCAGGCATATATGTAAAAAATATTTGATTATGTTTGAATGTGCGGCAGTTATCATTCGTCATAGAAAAATTACCCTTGTTATCACATAAAACGTTGCTGGTAAACTACCCCTTCCTCTTAACTGATCTTCACTAAAATCAACAGGCCTTGAGTACTCTACAATTAAATGATGCAAGCAAAATATTATTTGATTCTGTTTGAATGTACGGCAGTTATCGTTCGTCATAGAAACAATTACTGTTGTTAAAACATAAAATGTGACAGGTAAACTACCCCTTTCCCTTAACCGATCTTCACCAAAATCAAAAGGCCTTCATTGCTTTACAAGTCAGGAACGTACACAAAAAAATGTTTGATTCTGTTTGAATGTGCGGGAGTTACCGTTCGTCATAGAAACAATTACTCTTGTTAAAACATAAAATGTGGCTGGTAAACTACCCCTTTCCCTTAACCGATCTTCACCGAAAACAATAATCTTGAGAACTCTACAATTCAGGACTGTATGCAAAAAATTATTTGATTCTGTTTGAATTTGCTGCTGTTATCGTTTGCCATAGAAAAAAATTTACACACAGATAGACAGACAAACACACACAGACACTTTTCGAAAAATTACTTTTCTTTATGTTTTGAGGGTAGTACAATCAGAATCAGCATTTACCTAAAACACGATTTTTTTCGCCATCACCATACTTCCATTTCCTTATGGAACATGGAAGTAATAACTATCAATTGTCATCATCTGTTAGTAATAATTAAAAAAAACTGAATATATGAGTTTTTTAATAAAGGAGGTTTTTGGCCCTTTAGATATGTCGCAAAATCATACTAGTTTTGTGGATAAGCTAACAGTTTAACACAAGAATAGTTTTATCTTGACTTCAGACGTAGAGGAGGGTTACGACTTAACCAATCATCGTACGAGATATAAGGCAAATGTTTAATAGGATTCTGATTCTGACTCAGACAGTCTCTCTGTAAACTGTAAATGGTGCGGACGTATTGCTCTAGTTTAGACGTTCGGTCTACTACGGCGATAATAACACAAGTCAGAAGTTCGTTAGTCACTGATGTAAATTTTAAATAGTGCTAATTCGGGAAAGTAGAAGATATCCGTATAGGAATCGAAAACAGTTAAAGTATAGGAGATTCTGTAAGTCACATACATAAAATTATGGTAAAAAAGTAAAACAGCTGTGAAAAATTAATTAACTGAAATTTATAAAATCGTTTAACTGGGGAACGACCCTGAGCGCCGAACAGCAGAAAAGTCAGAGTCTGAATCTAGAGCGAAGCAATCTGTACTTCTACCCAGAGTGAACGACCCACACCTGTAGACTAGATCGTCAATATCTCAGTGAACGAAATTCATCATAAAGGGTAGTGATTTTATTTTTTGTTATACACTTTAATAAACTTACAAGCTAATAAAGACAAAAGAACTTTAGAAATACAATTTGATGTTTTAGATTATAAGGAATAAAAATTATTTTAATTTGCAGTCAATTTAACAGAGACAGTGTAATTAGTTTTGTTTTTCTCATAAACTGTATAAAATTAAGAGAGTGCTATTTTGAAGTTAAATCATTAATAAATCTAACAGCATTCCAATATACGATTTACGGACTAATTATTCTATGCGACACCTTTACATCGCAATATGTAATATAATATATAATATATTACATGCAACAGAATATAATATAATGAAATATAGTTAGATACAGGGTTTCAGAATACTCTGGAATTCATAAAAGCAGTAACTAATCAAACAGCCTCTCATGCATGGAAAAGATATAGTAAAAATCATCAAATCACAGAGGTTGCGTTGGCTGGGACATGCGGAAAGAATGTCTGAGGAAAGAATGCCTAAAAGAATGCTGAAGGGAAGATTATACAAATACTAGACGTAGAGGCAGACCAAGGATGAAATTGTTGGATGGCGTAACAGAATATCTTGCTAGCATGGAAATTAGAGGGTAGAGAGGAGTGTGGTGAGGAAGGGTGGAGAACAGGGAATCATGGAGGAATATTGCTGTGGAGGCTAAAGCCCACCAAAGGCTGTAACGCCTGATAAGATTAACTAATCAAGACTCTTATTGTTAAGTGGTTAACAGTCTTCAGTGTGACGGCGTTTAATAAACACCGCACATTGTTACACAGTAACTAGCTTTATTACTAACTTTTTCCAAATTGCAATTAACTCGAAACCTTTTTCTAAATGTACGCAACAATCCATTACGTAAAGACTTTCAACATTTGAGCGCCATGGATAGTATTTTACTTTTTATCAAGCAAATACACTTTAACTACAATGGATTATAAAATATCTGTAAATATTTCAATTATTAACAATATACAATTGTGCCTTTTGGTTTCTATCAAAATTATTAAAAGTAAAGTTCATTAATACATTTGTGATCTTATAAACGGCGTTGCATACGTCATATTTAAACCTCTACACTTAAGATTCGGATGTTTCAAATAAACAACAAACGTTGAAAAATGTAAAATATATTTACATCAAAGATAATGTCGTTCCACGGTAAGGAGCTAATAAGAACAAAAATAATGATTAGAGATCGAATACTAAGATTGGTGAGCCACTTTAATTATCTGGGAAATGGTATTGGCTGTGATAGAAATTATAACATTGATGTTAAGTTAGGAAAGTTCTAGACGATCTGTGGAAGAATCAACCGTTTTTTTTTTTTAAACGCGGTACGGCGAGTAATGAAAATTAAAGTTTTACTAAGTTATGGAGGTCCCTGTACTGTCCTATGGGTGTGAATTGTGGACAACAACCAAAAACACAAGATAGTAAAATACAGACTTCGGAAATGGCGTTCTTAAGGGGAGTTAAACGGTGTTCTAAACTTGACCCTATAAGAAATGAGGCCATAAGAGAAGAGTTACAAGTTTTTAATGTGAATGAAAAATTAGAAGATTACGAACAACGGTAAAGAAGAACACTTAGAAGGAATGTCAGATTCCAGACTGGGCAAACAAGTTTGGATATACAAACGTAAAGGACATAGGTGTGTGGGTAGATCCAGGAAGAGATGGTTGAAGGATTTTTGAAGGCGGAACAGATGGCACCTTGTCTGTGCCGTGTTGTGAAGATGATGATGATGATGATGATTTTATTTATATTAATATTCTGTGAACGATTGTCCATTAAAAAGCTACTACAAACACAATTTCGTTTTGTATATTTAATGTTATTGTGTCTTCAGTCGAATACATAATTGATGTAACTTATACCAAAGTTATAAGCGTTAAATCTATAAACGTTATAACACTGCAGAGCACAGTTAACATTATTTGAAGTATATAGGGAATAAATTCTGTATTACCGTCACCAATTGCAGTGTGAGCAGCAGATAAAGATAAATTTATTGCCAACATGAAGGTTTTCTCAGAGTAAAAGACTAAATTTTACTAAAGTAATAAAATATTTGATATTTTTGGTACAGACTATTTACTGCTACGTACAGTGTCAGAATTTATAAATCCAGTATAGGATACAGTTTGTTTATACGAAACCGAATTTTTATAAACCGCGCTATTCACATACACGATATATGTTTGTGTGGTTGTACTGACATGAAATATTAGACTATTAAATGCGAAACACGTTACAAAATAACCTTTAATAAAGTCGCCGTTTAATACAGACCTTTTAATTCTTATTTTGACGTTTAAATGACAGTTTTTTAAGAACACATGCGTAAATGGTCTTTCCTCGACTTTTGCGGGATCACCGTACACAAAGTAGATTCTGCATTTTTAACATCACAGTTGCCTAAATCGCTAATTTTTCAGAAATCACCGGGTTTTTAGATGCTTCCCTTTTAAACGTAATTTATACTAATAAAATCGTTGTTGTTAAAATTCATTCCTGGGGTGTTTGGCCGTGGTGCTTTCTACACAAAACATACATTTTTGCAATGCCATCGATTGCATAATCGAGTTTCGCTAACGTAAGGTAGTAGACGTTAGTGACCACAGTCCTGTAGGCTCCTTAACCACAGTCCTGTGGTCACTGTCGTCTACCACCTTACGTTAGCAAAACTCGATTTTACACTGATGATGGCAGTGGATGACACTGCCGAAACGTCTGTTTTTGTAGAAAATAATGGACCACGGCCAAGGAGCCTGGGAATGAAAAACAACATGGCCTCCTGCCGTGTAACCTACGAAGTATAAAAAAATAATTGTTTTCAAAACAGATGTATTTTGTAAACAATTTGCTCGTGCACAGATTGCGTCAGTTTTTTTTATACGTAACCGCTTTTCATAATTCATTGTAGGCAACAAGTGATTTACATATATTGTTTTTGTAAATGATTTATTTAGATAAAGAGATACTGCTACGACGGTCTCACTGCTTATCGTATGGTACAGTGGAAATCAAAATTACACTAATCACCTGCTTTAATTTATCTGAAATAACAGTTTGTAATCAACAAGTTATTCAACAAGATTATACTCGCACAATAATTCAAACGAAATTTGTCCACATGCAATAATAATGTAAACTAACAGAGTCCCGCACAATAATTACTTTTCATTAAATACCACTAGAGACACACACTGAGTAATCGCCGGAAGTAAACTGAAACTGACCGTCACTGGATGCTTATATTTATACCCCGCTGAGATGCCAGAATAATCTATCACTTTTTGGATGACGTGTTAACCATTTTGCTCTTACAGGCGCTCTCGAATCCACTAGTGTCGTGACTGGCCTTGAATACAGTGCGCGGACCAGTGCGGTCTGGAATAGCCTCGATTGTTGACGCACGATAAGTGTCACGTAATTGTCGTTATTCTCAAATTAGTAATATGTACGCATACAAACATTACAGCTGGGCTCTGCTGAGATAGGCGAGAAACACGTAGAACGACATATTCCATTGTTAGAGAATGTTCCGTTGCGTAACAATACGAAGCGTGATTCACATACATGATATTCGTTTATATGTTTGCACTGACACAGTTTGCCTGGTAACCAGTTTTCACGTTGATAAATGGACAATGTTGGTTATTTTTTTTTCTTTTTTACTAAAACAACTATTAAACGACACGACGTTTGTAGATAAAAATCTTCTCTTTTTGTCTTCCCTCGCTACTCTTTGTAGACAATTTTCACGTCCCTTGTTTAAAACACTTTGATTTTGTAAATTCTTAGGAAAACATTAACCATAAAAGGAATAAGATTCGTGGAATTTTGAAAGAGTTTGTTGATCTACCTGTCATATAAATCCTTACACTTAAGATTTGAATGACAAAAATATTAAAACTTAAATAATGTAAAAATAATTGTTCTACGTAAAATTGTAAATTCCATGTGTTAAAAATTAAAAAAAAATTGCAATCCCTATAAAAAAATTCTGTTCCTACTGTAGAAGCCTACATAATAAGATGCTTTATTCACATACATGATTTATGTTTATGTGTTTGTACTGACACGGATTGCCCAGTAACCAGTTTTTTCACGTTGCTGAATGGACAATGTTGGTGGTTTTTTTTTTTTACTAAAACGACTGTCAAACGTCACGACGTTTGTAGATAAAAATCTTCCCCTGTTTGTTTTTTCTCTCGCTACTCTGTGTGGACAATTTTCACGTCGCTTATTTAAAACACTTCCATTTTGTAAATTCTCAAGGAAACTGTTACTATAAAAGAAATCAGATCCTTTTAAAATGAATTTTAAAAGAGTTTGTTGACGTACCTGTCATTTAAATCCTTACGCTTAAGATTTGAGTGACAAAAATATTAAAAATTGAATAATGTAAATGTATTTGTTCTACTTAAACGTGTAAATTCCACGTATTGAAAATTAAAAAAAAATCATTGTAATCTCTACAACAAAAGCTGTTCTTACTACAGAACCCTAGATACTACGATGCTTCACACACTTGTAGGCATACCTTGAATTAAAGAATTATTTCGTTTAAAATAAAATCTTTAATCTCGTTCTCTCCTTTTTGGAATTAAATATTAAGTAGATATTTTTTTATAAAACTAGTATTTTATTTCTTTTATTTTTTTATATATATATAATTTTTTATATAGCCTAAAAGTACCATATAATGTTATTATTTATATTCTTAAAGCGATCGATTTCGGTCACAGACCATCGTCAGGTTATATACCACATTTGTGTTCACAATATTATAAAACACTATTATTTATAAAAACGAATTTGTAGACATTGTTAAATTCGATACATATGTTGTTGTCTAAAGCTTCCTAAGAACTGATTATGTTATAGTGTTCATGTTTACATATTATATCAGCTGATTACTGAATGTTGATTTTGTGCACTGTATTTTTGTTGATTACTATGTATTTTTTGTTGCACTGTACATTACATTCTGTCGAGTTCGCAGGTTGACATTGATATTGGTAGACTCCAGCTTTTTCATAAATATTTTCCTTTTTGTACTGTTTATTTTCAGATTGTTGTAGATGTCATTGCTTGTTCTGAATGCTAGTTGATAGTTATATTTTGTAAATGTTCTAGCTAATTTTTGAGAGTTGTCGTCAATGTAATGTGCAGGTATATAGGTTTTCTTCTTTTTAATTGATGTGTTATTTGTTTTTTTGTTTTTTAATAATTTTATCGATCATTTGAGGCTGATATCCATTGTCTTAAGCTATTTGTTTTATGATGTGTATTTCTTTTTCGTATTGTTTCTTGCATAGAGGATATGTGAGGGCTCTATGTATCATATCACTTTTGAAATATTACGACAAAATCAACATTCAGTAATCAGCTGACATAATATTTAAACATGAACACTCTATAACAGGATCAGTTCTTAGGAAGCCTTAGACAACAACATATGTATCAAATTTAACAATGTCTACAAATTCGTTTTTATAAATAATAGTATTATATAATTTTGTGAACACAAATGTGCTATATAACGTGACGATGGTCTGTGACCGAAATCGATCGAATAATATAAATAATAACATTATATGGTACCTTTAGGCTATATAAAAAAGAATATATAAAAAAATAAAAAATTGAATTATAGGTACCATTAATAAAAAACAATAAGTGTAAGTATAAAATACATCACATTATCATTAGAATTTTCTATTTCACCTAAAAGTTTGTTTACTTTATTTGATGTTCAGCGTAATATATTTTTATTAAACAGAAACAATGAGAAGAAGAAAGTATAAATACAATGAAACTGTCACCGCGTAAACCTCAACACTCTGTATGTATGAGCGTTGCGGACGACACGAAATTGTGATTCTCTTGCGTATGACAAGGAAACTATGAAGATAATTCGAGACAAAAATAGACAAAACTTTATCTATCAACAGGACTTTGGTTTCAGACGGTGTGCAATGTATAAAAGGACGCACAAGATATAATTACTTAAGATTAAATAATTACGTAGGGCAAAATTGTAAGTGCGGCCATTATCAAAAAGACATAAGGAAATAAACGCCCAAAAAGACGTCCGAAAGGATAAAAATATTCTTTAAATCCGGTCTAAGTGACCTGAAGATACTCATAATAATATGAGTGAAACGTTGTCATACAAGACACTTTTGACGCTGTCCGTACCGGAAGAAGACTTCAAAAACATAATGGACACCGGCCGCGGAAGCCTACGTGAGAACATCATCATCATCATTAATATCCTCATAACACGACATAGGCAGGGAGCAGAGCCTCCACCTATGTCCTATAGGTTTGTATTTCCAGATCTGTTTGGGCAGTCTAGAATCTGACATTCTTTCTAAGTGTTCTTTCCACCGATGTTTGTAATCTTTTAAATTTTCATTTAATTAAAAAAATATTGTAACTACTTTTTAACATGTGTAAATAAATGTGAGGCAAAGTGATACAAAGCTAATGCAACTATGTACTAAATGCAACACCAAAATACAATCACTCAAGAAAACAATACCAGTTTTCATATTTGTATCACGCCAATCAACTTATTCACAACTATTTTTGTAGTTTTTATGCTATTTGTACCGATTTGTTCATGCACACCAGACTTTCCGAAAAAAGCCTTCAGCAACACTTTCGCCACGTTACTCAGTTTGTCTCGAATTAAAGTTTTTGAATGTTGCGTGCGAATGCTATAACGCCTTCTTAGGCACCAAAACAAAACTTTTACATCAATTCGCTGTCAAATGCAAATTATGGTTATATGGATTCACTGTAAATTTATAATGATGTTTACAGACAGGTGTATTAATGAGGGGAATTTTTACAAGGGAAAGGAGGAAATAAAGAAGATCCATATTGTCAAAGAAGTGGAAGAGCGGATAAGGTGTGGAGACAGAATTATACAAATTAATGGCTAGACAGAATATTAACCAAATATTTTAATTGTCGAAGAAACAAAACACACACGCACACACGTATGGACGCACGCACGTACATACACACACGGTATACACAGATAATGAAACCATTGTTCAACCTATAAGGAGTATAGGTTATTGTAATAACTGATTTTTCCTCCGTAGATTTTACAAGGAATATACAAACCTGGGAATATGAAAAGTTAAACTTTTTTTTTTTCGAGGATATGTGAAAATCTTTATTGACACTAGGAACCCCGTAGTTCCTAGCAGTGTGGGGCTCTAACCAACTAAATAGTCTCCCATAATGCTACAACTGGGCAAGCTCATTCAGCAGCTTCTCCTTCATGTTTCCTTCACGGGGGGATAGAGTAAAGCCCAATGACTAATCCAAAGATTATTCTGTCTTTCTCTCACAGAGAGTTTTATGGATCTATACATACTAATTGCTTTCTATTGCGATACCAAATCATGTGGCTCCTTGTCTTTTGAGTCGCCTCAGGGCGTGTGGAGTTCCTTCCACCACTTGTGGCATTATTGGGTTATCGTGGATCTGAATCGTATGATCATGTTTCGTTATTTCGTTGACATTCTACATTGAGGTCTCTATGTAGGTTCTCGTTCCTTATCTACCAAGGGGCATTCACTATGCTTCTGAGTACTTTGTTCTGAAAGGTTTGTATCTTTTCTAAGTTCGTTTCCTTTATACAGCCCTACAGCTGAATTCCGTAAGTCCACACTTGTAGGCTTCACAGCACTTGTTTGTACAATAGCAGTTTGTTTTCAACTGGTAGTTGCGAGTTTCTCCATAACAGCCAGTACATTTTCCTGTATTTTACGTTAAGCTCTTCCTTCTTTTTTTTACATGCTCATTCCAGCGTCATGTCTAGATACTTTGCTGTGTTAGCATATGGAACTTCCTTCCTACTAATAAAAACCCTTCCTGGATCTACTTTTCTGTTGGTGAAGTTGATACGAACTGATTTGGATGCATTAAGTTTAATTCTCCACAGTTTGTTCCATACACATACTTCCGCGATAGAGCTCTGGAGATGTTTGCTGCTGCTTCAACCTAATCGTTAAAAGTGTGTATCTGCCAGATCATTATACTCTATTTTATTTTAATTTGTTTAGTGTCTAACATTAAACTTTGTGAACAAGAAATATGTAAACTGTTGAGTGTTTTGTTAATTGAATTCTAACGAGTACTCTAGTCATTCATGTCTGATTAAGCTCAGGTCATAATGCATAAAGGATGGGAAGGTCATATCACTTTGATATAAAATCATTTTTCCGGGATAACAGAAGCTTTAGATGTGCCTTTGCGGCGAGACACATATATACAGTAGGTCTGGAGGCAAAGACAAATTAGTTACGGCGAGGCAATCGCTGTAAATCCTCTTCACTAATCGCGCGTCTGAAAATTTGCAAAAAAGCCAATTAACTGTTACGTAATTTACTAGAATATATTGAACACTGATACATGATAATACGGCTTGAAATATTAAACTGTCAAAGTAGAAACAGGCGTCAGGTCTACCCGGTTGTTCAACTGTATTACACATTTTTCCGTTTCCCAATATCGTTATCGCCTGATTTGTTTTATGCGAGTACCTAACCTTATATCTATATAAAACTTGCATGACACAAGATTTAATTAAAATGTCAAGCCTCAGGCTCTCTTGTAATATAAACGAGAAAAAATATCTCTCTCTTTGTCTAAATTTACACTGTCTAATCCAAAGTATACTTTAGCGATCTTTATCGATTATAATATGCTATCGACTAACTTATATTAGCGTCTCTTTTAGGCTTCAAAATACTGCTAATTTTTCAAAATCTTTCATTACTGCTTTTTTTTATAAGAGAAATATTTTTTTATCCTACATCGGCAAATGTAATGGTGTTAGAGCACGTCCTTTTTAAAGAATTTATAAATGATACGAGAAAACATAATATATAAAGAATAAAACAAAAGAAAAACGTATGGATTATATCGTGTAGGAATATAATATAATTAACAAAGGTAATTGTAAGAGGTAGAAAATATTATTGAGAGTATAATGCTGTCAGGACCGAAAACGTTGACGATGATCATACAGACTCGGAATTCACTGTTAAAACAGAAAATGTTTATCAGAGAAGAGCAGCAAGAAAGTCCGGGATGAAAGGAATAAGGAATAGTTAAATCAGCAGCATATCAGAAGTAGACGAAACTGTTATAGAAACAATAGACTAAAACGATTGATTTGGAGCAATCATCTCAGACAAATAGAAGAAGATAGAATCACGAGAGCACTCAGAATGGGAACCAGGCAAAAGAAGGCGAAGAGGAAATCCCAAAACGTGTTTTATTCACTGTTTCGGGAAGATACGAATAAGTATGCTACACTGAGATGAAAGACAATTACAGAACACTCTAGATAATTCGAAATTGCCTTTCCGCTCGTTTCTCGACTAGCCTACCACGTGCAGTCGGTACTCTGTGTTCAAGGTCGGACTATAGCCTAGTCTCCAGATTGTTCTAGCGCCAGTGACTACGCAAGTTAGTCTTGGAGCGCGGCCGGGAAAACGGAAGATTATTCTAGAAACTCTGAGGCGTTTGTGGTGGGCTTAGCAGTTCAGTTTAGACCTGGCGGTATTAGACTGCGGTCCACAGTTATTGTGACTGTTTAGTGGAAATTTATTATTGTGTTAATTAGTGCAAGACAGTAATGAGGTGACATTTATTGTTGTGTTTTGGATAAATTTAACATGCATTATTGTATAAAAGTGCGGTTGTTGATTACTGTTATTTATGTCCAATTAAAATTTGTAATTAGTGACTTCATTGTAGTCAGTTATTATGTTATCACTGTACTACAGTATCGATGAGACCAGAATATGCTGAAGAAAAACATAATTGGCAAAACTCGTTTTGTGGGTAATATTTGTATACTTTTAAATTTCCTTAGATTGCTTAACCTCTTCATCCATGAATTAATTATTTCAAAACTATGTTGTTAAATAAATTGTATTATAAGAAAATACTGTTAATTAAATCATTTTATGGAAAAAATAGATTGAATTTTGAACTTTCTAATTAAAAAATTAAATTTGTATGTGTGTCATCGTTTGTGTACATCATACCTCAGAGGATCAAAAACCAAATTTATAGAGATGGCAATCTGGCAATGAATAAATACTATTGAAACATTTTTCTGTTTATTTTTAATGCAGATTTCAGTTTATTTTTTCACAAAATTTTACAATATATAAAAAATGTTCCACAACAAATATATTTAATGTCTTAGCAACTTGATTGTTATCAATGTCATTAGCAGTTTTAAATTTTATGTACAGTTCTACTATCACAAAGTCGATATTTAGTTCTTCATAGTGTGGAAAATCTCCACACATTCAGGGCACAATGGTACTTTACATTTACTACATAAGTACCTCGTCCATCGACTACAACTCTGCTCTCGACACCGTGACGCAGTAGTTCCTTGTTCCTCGTGTGATAGATAGTGGTGCAGATTGTCAAAATGTAGTTCTGAGAAAGATGTATTCACCATTTTTTCTTTTTTAGACATTTAGGTGATGTGTTTAAAGTTGAAGAAGGTCTTCCCCTTTTTTTTCTAGCATTCCCAACTTCAACCAATGCTCCAGCTATAGCAGCTTTGAACTGGACAGATATTCATGTTTTTTTATCTGTATAAGATGCATGCATTAATAACAGTCATATTCAAAAATGGAAAAAGATTCGTAAATACCACCTCTTTCCTTTTGCAGCATGCGGGTAATGAGCCAGCATCCTATCCATTAGGTCAACCCCACCCATGTGCCTGTTGTATATTTCAATAGAATACGGTGGAGGAATTTCAACTACTTTTATTTCGTTTCGGTCCCACCTTCTTACTTTGCCAACAGGGTCATGCCCAGCCAATGTTGAAATTGTATGGACAAGCTGATTGTCAGCCCAGCGAATAACTGTCAGATTATCTAAGGAAGATGCAACGGCAGATGAGCCTCTATCTTTTTTCATCAGTTCTTTTCCATCAGGCAGTTTTACTTCGGCAGCCTTACATCGATTTATCCTAAGTGTTCCAACTGCATATATCTCTTGCTGTTGCAGGAAACGTAATAGTGCTGTTGAAGTCAAAAAAAATATCAATAAAGAGATTATTACCGACTCCAGTGATATCATGACAGAGTCTAAGAACAACGTCTCCAACAGGGCCCAAAACAGGATTTCCAGATTTAGTTGCCCCTTAATACATCTCAAAACAGGGCACACACCCATACTCATCTGCTCTAGCCCAGACTTAAAAACCCCATATATATTTTTTTATATATATTTTTTTAAGTGACTTTTACCTTTCAATGGTATTACCATATCAATGGAATATGAACTCTGATTGATTTATATGCTGTTGGTGGTGAAACACCACTTCTGTTAGTTTGAAGTCCATGTAACAAATTTCTGCGGTTCGTGAGCCGAGAGTGGCTTTGAAATTTTGATGTAGAAGGTGTATTAGGTATAGGTACATTCCTTTCTTGTTCAATTGTCTGTGTTACATTGATTTCTCTATAAAGTGCTAGCTCAATGTTATTAGGCCGAGTGAATAGCACTGTTGGTGGTGATGCACATGGTACTTCATCAATTTTATCAGAACTTTCAAAACTATCTGATTCACTAATTACAATACCTGGTGATGTAGGTTTGAGTTGTTGAATCACTATCTACGTCTGCTTCAGACTCCGATCCAGAAGGAATATTTTCAATAATACAGAATTCTCCTTTCTTTTTACCATAAAAGGAACAAACAGGAATGCTGTCCGCCATAATTTGTTAGAAAATCAGATTTCTACACTACAATAAATTACCTACGACACACTCACAGTAACTAAAAGCCACTACTGCACTGATATTTGAGGTTAAGTTTTTTCACACTCAAACGCACAATGGCATCACACGTAAAACCTCATATATTCAATACATAACTTAAATTCTTATAATAAATAATCGTTTTCTTGCAAACTACAGTATAGCCTATATACTGCAACAAAATGATTTTTAAAGTCAAAAATATATGAAAATAACTGATTTATAAAGTTTCTCACAAGCCTGTAAAACAACAGTTCAGTACCATGGACACGACTAACTTAACTGTATATAGTCAACAACAAACTGCCCTGCACTCTGCTGGAGACATGTGGATTCACTGCAGAATTGAATCAGGTGGTGACAGCATGCAATTGTGAACGAAAATATTTTTTAATATACTCTATGAAACAAAAGAAAAGTGAAGTGGTATCATATGAGCCAATATGCATGAAGAGGTTAATCCTAAAGGCAATGTGAAATTCTACACGTCCACACAAAAGGCCAAAAACTAGACACTCTTGAACAACTAGAAATATACAAACGCACAAAAATTAATAAAAACAACATCCTAATCAAACAGATACAATTCAAATCACACATACTATTTGAACAGATCATACCACACACACACGCGCGCACACGCACACACACACACACACACACACACACGCATCGATCTTACGAACAATAGCGCCGTCACCAAGAACAAGAGAGACAGCGCTCCTAGCAGCAGCCTTTGACGAAGCTTGTATAAGCGAAAACAAGTTCAGGATACAAGGTAAATTTTAACATTTTTACAATAAAAAATTAGTGTTCCGAGTCAGTAGTAACATATTTATAATAAGTTAATTAGCGGACACTTCATGGGACACAAAATCCAGGAATTCAAATAATTATGTGTAATAAGGTTAGCCATAATTTTAACTTATATATTTTTTGTGAGAATTTCCAATTTTAATGGTGTAACTGCTACTTGCTCAATGGCTAGTCACATCCACTACAGTTAAATACTCTACCTTCTCCGTCCATACATTAAACACATGTTTATTGTCTACCTTTTTGGTTGACAAGTATGTGAATTCCGCCACATTTGGTTTTGCAGGCTTTCAGGATGTTAATTATTTTGCGGAAGGCACCAATTAGCCTCTCGTGAACGTAGAGATTTTGGACATGACAGTGTTCCATTCAGTTCATTTTAATTGCGTCTGGAGTGAAACATGACTCAATAACACGTTCTTCTTTTGTTTAAAGGACGGAGACGCTAATTTACCAAAAGAGTGAAAGTTTCATAGGCGATTCGTGCCATGGTTATGGTTACTGTAGAACTTAAAAAATTTAGGTAAAATAATTAGATACTAAAACACTGTACGAAATAGTAAAACCAGTAGATGCGAGCTTATAGTGAAATGTTAATTAAGAAAATTGTGTTAGTGTTTATAATCACAAACAGAATTATCACTGTTGCACACCACTATAGAAAAATTATTCCATAATAAATTACCTTATTTCAAATCCGTCCTGTGACTTCGTTGCGTTGTTTTTGTTGTTACGCGTTTCGGGAACTATGTCCCATCATCAGACGTATCACTCGGGAAGAGATCATCAAATCAGCAGGAGACAAACATTTTCACCAAAGTGTCTCTTACATACTCGTACTATATATAGAAAACCCTTTGTATAGAATGTGTTGGCACTGTAGCTTGCCTTCCCTTTGGTAAGCCAACAATAAATAAATAGACTTTCTATCTAAGTAAATAAATTTTCTTTGAATTCCTTGTGACTTTTGAGATTGGATTGAAATTTGGCAACAATATAACCAATTACAAGTAATCAAGTTCAAGTAATCAATTTATTAGAGAAACTTTGTAATCTTTGACTGATTAATTGTCAACGTTTCCCTGATTAACGTTGGATATTAAGTTCATCAAATTGAACTAAGAGTATATAATGATAAGTAGTTTGGGTATTCCTCCTACCAAAAGAGATATTTCAAAAATTTTCTTTTTAAATATTTTTATGAAATTACTTTTTATGCTGTTCATCTTCTCAGCTCTCGTTTACTCTAGCAAGCAGACATCTAAGATATCAAAGAAGCTCAGATAATACATGGAGTTTTGTAACATTACCGTTGTGCCAGTACTACAGTCAATAGTTTTGGCCACGAGAGTTGGGAACTGTCTAGAGATGAGATTCTTCTACACGGTGGAAAGTTGTAGACAGGTGACCACGAGGTCAGATTTACGAATAGTGACAGTTGAGACGAGCTGAATGTCTGTAGCAGGCTTTCGAATAAGAAAATAGAATGGATATCTGGATCAAACATTTTGACCATATAAGTAGTAACAGAGTACCTTGGAAAATGCACGTGTTCATACAGGTAGGAGCTTAAAACGATGATGAACGTGTTGCTGGATGCCTAGAGTCCAAAGTTGCATATTATACAGGATACAAAGAAGAGAAAAACAACAACCTACGTAACATTTAGATTGTTGATGTAATTTGCGTACTACGTATAAAAATTGCAGAATGAACGTCACATAATAAAAACTTTTCATCTTCTTATACAAGTACACTACAAATAGAAACATCTTTGTGCAAAACCATTTATGAAGGTGTGAAATAACAGTAGATGTCATCACACACACACACACACACACACACACACACACACACACACACACAAAACACCGATGGTCTCCCGCTGAGAGTAAAATTGCTTACTGCATCCCACATAATTCCTAACTCTAGTTCTCCTCTCCCTATCCTTTTCTATTCTCCGTATCTCCTAACCTATTCTCTCCTTCTCTACCTGTCTGTCTACTCCCCCTCTCTCTCTTTCCGTCACATTTCTATCTGTATATCTATACCTTAAAATTATGTACGTGTACACGTTCATATTTATGTAATTACCTGTTTTGTACTTGCGTGTTCGGTATTAGAAAATTTTAATACCGACTAATTTCACTCCAATCTCTAGTGTTACTTTGTATTAACTTTATCTGTGTCAACAACAATAAATTTAGTTAAACTCTAATATATACCTAATATGTCTGTTTGCTTAAAACGACATATCAGGCTTACATAACGATTAATCGCAAAGAACATTGCCATGGATGATAATTTTAATTTCGCATGAACTAGAACGTTTAATCATGGTTTAAATATGGATTTAAAATTAAATTAAACTTCACATAATATCTGTTATGAGCATCATTTTTTTATTTTAAACAAAATAATATTTTTGTTAAGAGGAACGACACATTTTCTTGATTCTGAAACAAAAATTTATGACGATACATGTTAAAATGATTGTATGTGTTTTCCTTGCTTGGTACTAATTGACGTCACTTCGTAAAATTGATCTTATATACATCGTTATCCTATTCTTCTTTTCCTTCTTCTTCTTCTTCTTCTCTTCTTCTTCTTCTTCTTCTTCTTCTTCTTCTTCTTCTTCTTCTTCTTCTTCTTCTTCTTCTTCTTCTTCTTCTTTAACATGAAATTAATAATAATTAGAACAATATGTGTTCTTGATATAATGACTATTATTAATTAGTGATCCCCGTGACTATTAACGACATAAATTTTGTACACCGTGAAAATCTAAAACAATTAATAAATTCATAACTGACCTAACGTAGAAAGTTTTTAAACTCATTGTAACAAATCGTTACAGGTAAGCCAAGGATGAGATGAATTGGACAGTACATAATCCGTACCCGCACGTACCTACAATTCTTGAGAGTGTAGGAATAAGCATGTTAGGAATTTTAATAATATTTTTAAAAGAAAATTTTTAATGTACATGATATTTTTTAAATTATTTCAGAACAATTCTGTCAACTTATTTCTAAAACCTATCTTGTAATCACTGAAAAAATATAGTATTAATTTTGAAACAGGATTAAAATTAATACCTCTATAGAGTATTTTTACATTTATTGGCAGCTAATATTATCCGATGATATAGTTTGTTAATGTTTATAGTACTAACCCCTGTATGAAACGCTCGTTACATTAGTCTGGTCATTAGCGTCCCGGTCAGCTGGTACACGTTCGCCGTACTACAGCTGATGCTGTAAATCAATGAGGTTACCACTGCCACACCGATAACTATCGGCATTCATCATGACGACATTTATGGGTCATAGATTAGATGCACGATAGGATATTAGCTTGTCGACGAAACGATTTTCATATATGATTTGTTAGTGTAATTTAGTAGGTAATACAAATTGATGATATGTGCTTTGTTAATAGCAAACGTTTTATATAACTCAATATCTTAGTTAAATGTGCAGAACGTGTATCAGATTCCCTTCAGTTTTTGGAATACCGTAAAATTTATTTGAAAAATACATTATTCTAAAGTTATTTGAATATTTCCGTACAGTTATTATTTGTTTTTATTATAATTAAATTATTATTATTATTAATATTAGTTATTAAACTTTAATATTAGTTAAACCAATATATTAAAAAAGTTATCGTTATTATTATGCCGTTATTGATTAATGAAATGACTTTTGAATTTGAATTTTCCATAATGTTTTGTTGCTTTTCATACAATATAAAGTCGGGAACAATTTTCCAGGTGTTACCAGTTTTTTAAAACAAATGTGTGTGTGTGTGTGTGTGTGTGTGTGTATATATATATACATATATATATATGTAAAACTCAAAGTCTGGGGATTTGTGTGTACTGAATACAAATCTACACCATTACACCGATTGCCACCAAATTTTGCACAGATAACCTTTGACACAAGGTGGAAAACACTGTCTAACTTGAAATTTGATATTCTGTCCCGTTCGCACGATTTAGGGTCTTTTAATTATGCCTTTTCGTTTACGCGTATAAAGATGTCAGCAACACCAATGGAGGCCAGAATTAATTACCATAGAAACAAGTAAATAAACAAATGATATTTAGCGGCATCGGAGCTGTACCTTTATCCGTCCTGCAGTTTTTAATGTTTTTAATATGCTATTGTATCGATATGTTTTGTAATTTGGATACAGATACGTGTATATATATATATATATATATATATATATATATATATATATATGGCAACGTTACAACATTTATACAAATATATTATCATATTCTCAACGCAACTATAATATGTACTGCTCCAGGCCACGTCGCAGGATTTTGTTTCTCGTTGCGTCAAGTATATATATTTGCACAATAATTAAATAATTTTTAAAGAGGAGTGAGATGTTGTTGACATGAAATAATAATTTAAAACCGTTTCAAAATAATCATTCTAAGATTTATTACTTGATAGAAAAATATTTAACTATTAAAATTTTAAACATTATACAAATAAATATTCACCTTTATAAGCTTTACAAATCTGTAACCTGCTATGCTATTCATAACATACAACAAAAATAAACACCCATATAATCTTATTAACATGTTAAACAAGTTATTTAAATTCTTTTTATTTGTGTGTCTGAAATTAACTCAAATTTTAATTAATGATAGCAACTCATTTACCAACAAAATAATATTAAGATTCAAGAATGAATTTGTTGTTACTATAAACAAATAAAAATGATATTAAATTTACTTCCAATCTATGATTTATACTGACACACCCAAAAAATACAACAAAAGATTAGTATTTCTTTTCTACAACTTATTGTTAAATTACACTCTCTTATCTAACTACTATTTTACCTTAAAACTCTAATTATTATCTGTTCAAGTTCTTTTCGAGCGCTCTCTTCACAATAAAAATATAATTGTTTTTTTATCACCTGCTTATATCTGCCGTTACCGTTGCGTGTGTGTGTGTGTGTGTGTGTGTGTGTGTGTGTGTGTGTGTGTGTGTGTGTGTGTGTGTGTGTGTGTGTGTGTGTGTGTGTGTGTGTGTGTGTGTGTGTGTCCAGAATCCTGAGAGTATGCTGACGATGATGATGATGATGATGTCTATTCTGATGTTTGTTGTCTCTATGGATTGTTGCTGTTGGTGATGCTCCAGCGTTCCTCCTTACGTCTTGGTGTGAGTGTGGTACAGTGTGTGTGTCCTGGTCGATCTGCAATCGGGCAGCGTGACGTCGTGTGTAGATTTCTTGAGTCTGAGTGTGTAATCGCCCAAAATTGCCAGTGGTATTTATACTGGTGACGATTTGACAGGTGCAGGCCTGTTTTCGACAAGCTAGAGAATGCAAGTTCGCGCTAACGCGTCCTTTTTATTACACTCACTTTTTGGTTAATTATCGCGAACTCATGAACATACTCGTCACATGAGCGATATCCATTGTTTGCGTAATTTTTTCTGGTCACTCACATATACCACACATATTAATTACTCTTCAATTACACTAGTAATTAATATAAATTAGTTAGCATCTTTAATATTGCACCTTTGGTAATAAATTTTACATCACCATACTAGTTTTAAAAATCCCTTAATGTAATGGTGTCTTTATAATTGGCGTAAGTCTTTGATTACAGGTTTAACACAAGTAATTAGTTTATTATAATCCTGTTAAGACCTGATTAATTGACAACAAACAATTCGTACGCGTCACCTCATATTCTTGTCGCAGCTGGCTTCACGCACGCAAACACACACACGCCGTATTTTTAACTATCGAAGCAGGTGCACTCTCGACGTGCTCCAGCCTGCACTTTCCTGCATAAAATTGTATAAAACTGTTCCTTATTCTATTTACGCTAATTACAATATAAAACATACCGCCCTGGGCAAATATGCACATATATGTATTGTTGCAATATATATATATATATATATATATATATTGTCACCGGACAAAAGGCTTGCCGCATGACAAATGGCGCCAATCGTACACTCTAGTTATTTTGGTGGCCCTAAAAAGGACCGAGTGGCGAGAACTGTGATGTTGGTCGTGCCGCGCTGAGGTGTTCGGCGGCTGCGCCCGCTGATCGTGGCGTACTGCAGTCCTCCTCTTCTTTCGGCACCGGTTGTAGAGTCGGCTGCCGGCCCAGCGAAATCCATCGCTGGCGCGGAACGGGAGTGCGAAGACGCAAGAACGGCGGCGGTTCTATTCTTCGGCTGTTCCTTCCGGCTGACTCCGCCCCGATGTCGTCCGAGAGAGGAGAGGAGATGAAGTGCGTCCGATGGCGTGGCGATGAAGAGTCCGCAAAATTTTCTTCCGGCCCGGGTTTTATTGACTAACCGGGATCGCTGGTTGGCTCGCTCCGAGCACGTTGTTGGATTGGCTCGCTGTGTCCACCGCTGGTACCGGAGAGCAGATTTTTGCATACCGCTGCCGTCACAATATATGTATATATATTGTAATTGTAATTGTCTTAAACGATTATAAAATTTATGTTTATACACATTTCTGATGATGCAATCAATAAGTAATGAAATATATTAAGTACTACTACTAAAGATGTCAAAAACACCATGGAGACCAGAATTAATTACCATATTAACAAGTAAATAAACAAAAGCTATTTAGCAGCATCGGAACTGTACATTTATCCATTCCTGCAGTTCATTTTCGATGTTTTATATAATACGCGATTGTATCGATATTGTTACGATGTGGAAAAAAAAGAAGTGTACTAATTGTAAATTGTCCTGTTACTTAATGCAAAGTGAAAATATGTGTTGTTTTCATTTGTGAGGTTAGGTGACAACGGTTTTTGGTTTTTAGTTTACTGCTGAAATAAATAAAAGCCATGGTTAAGGAAGACATAACGTTTAATGTGTTACACAATGCTTCTAACATAGTAACATAGTAACTTATAATAAAAAATTTAGCGTTTTTGATTTAACAGGTACTTTATAATTATCTCCAAAGGCGTTATAAACAGTTACTTTTAAATTTCCAAAGGCAGTTGCACCAACATAATAATTTAGTACAAGTTAAAATAATACAAGTGTTGAAAACAGCTTTGGAGAGAATTCAACTTTTTTTTTTTAACGCAGTTTTACAATCTACTCATTTCACAGAGTAATAAGTAAAAGTGATGTAGAAGTCGTCACTTGAGGTGGGAACCATCCAGCGATGATTACCACGTTCACCGGGTCAGGTCATCTGGTCACTGTCTCTTCAGCCTTCTTACATCCAGTGATGATTGAGGAGCTCGTTGATCAGGTTATTGCTGTGTCCTATGTTGCGGTTCCTGTATTTAGCGGCGTGCATCTTGATGACATCAGAAATGTATGGAATGTTGAAGTCTTTGTGAAGAGTATAATTAGAGATGAACCAGGGAGCATTCGTTATGCAGCGCAAGATTTTTGACTGAACTGTCTGCAGAATCTTTGTGTTGGAAGGTTTAGAGCAGCCCCACAATTCTATACCGTAAGTCCAGATTGGTCTGAGCACAGCTTTATATATGATGACTTTGTTGGCGAGAGATAGTTGAGATTTTCTACCTATGAGCCAGTACATTTGCCTAGCTTATAAGTTGAGTTGTTGTTTCTTAGCCTGAATGTGGGCTTTCCATGTTAATTTGTCGTCCAAATGCAGCCCCAGGCATTTAACTTCTGATTTTATAGGTATGGGGGCATCGTTTATGGTGACTTGTGGACAAGAGCTACGTTACATGGGCGAAGGTTATTTGAGTGGATTCTGCAGAATTAACTCGGATCCTCCACCGCTGGAACCAATCTTGCAGGAGGTAAATATGGCTTTGGAGTTTCTCAGAGGCTCGTTCCGAGTTGGGATCTACTGCGAGTATAGCGGTATCATCAGCGAAGGTGGCGGTGGTAGTGTAGTCTGTCGCAGGTAGGTCAGCATTAATATAAGATATAAGTATGGCCCCAGAACGCTGCCCTGAGGCACTCCCGAATTTATAGGAGAGATTACTGATACAGTGTCTTCGATTTTGATTTGGAAGTGTCTATGCACATATGATTTCAACAGTAAATATAGTTGATCAGGAAGTTGTTTCTTCAGCTTGTACAGAAGGCCCTCATGCCAGACTTTATCAAAAGCCTGCTCAATATCCAGGAAAACAGCTGCGCACATCGTCTTCTTTTCCAGGCTATCCCTAATTTTGTTCACTATTCTGTGGCATTGCTGCAGTAGAATGTTCTTCTCTGAACCCAAGTTGGTGTTCAGGGATCAGGTACCTAAAGGGCACTATTTGTTTTAGTCTGGTCAGGAGATGTCGTTCAAATATTTTTGACAAGAGTGGAAGAAGGCTTATTGGCCTGTAAGATGTTGGGTCAGTAGGGGCTTTGCCAGATTTTGCGACCATGATAATTTGTGCAAATTTCCATTGGATTGGAAAGTAGCACAGTCTGAGCATACTGTTGTAAATAGTTGTAAGTAGTACTAACGCTTTTTTGGGAAGATGTTTCAGAACTTCTCCAACTATTAAATCGTAACCGGGGGCTTTATGTGTCTTGGAATGTTTTATCTCCCTGAGAACTTCAGAGAATGCAAACGCTTTGATTGGAGGAGATAATTGGCAGGGAGCATCAAGGTAAGTTAGAATTTCTGAGTCATCAATTGCTGATGAGGTTGGGGTGAAAACCTGGGAAAGGTGATCTGCGAACACATACACCTTATCTTCATTTGCTCGAGCCCAACTGACGTCAGGTTTACGAATGGGGGATAATGGGATTACCGGTCGTTTGATTTTTTGTCGCCTTCCATATTGAATGATCATGGGGTGTTAAACATGTTACGTAGTGTTCAAACGATGCGTTTTGGGCCTCTTACATAGCTGCGCGAATTCTATGGTTGAGCCTATTGAGAATTGTTTTATACTCAAGATCTGGAATTTTATTTAAGTCTGTGGGCCAATACGTAGGTTCTCCTGTTGATAAGTAGCTGAGATGAAGATGGTGTATAGCTTCCAGTAGATTTCGACCCTTTGGTGTGATAAGCCTTGAGCCCCAGGCAGTATGCTTTGCATTCCAGTCCCCCGCTACAAGAAAGTGTGGTCCCAGAGTGGCGAAAAACTCTAGATATTCGTCTGTTGACATGGTGGGCTGTATGTAGCTGCTAAGGTCAAGAGCCATGGAAGGGCGAGAACTTTAATGATTGCACTTTGGATTTTTGCAGTGACATGTGGATCCATTACTACATAATGATGAAGAGTGTTTCGTATGATGACAGCTGAACCTGCGTGAGCTGAACCGTCAGGGTGGTCGGCATAGAATATGTTATAATAAGGTATTTTGAAGACTGTTCGATCCGTTGAGTGGGTTTCTGAAATTCGACTAATGAGTATAAAATTGTTATACGAGCTGACAGAACGCCATATAAACATAGACAATAAAAATTATATTAAAATACTTGTTAAAAGTCAGATATTCGCGTGCGAAGCCGCGGGTAACAGCTAGTGTACTTATATAGAAATACAGTATACTCTTGTATAAATTATCCGTAACTCATCATCATAAGGTTTGTCGGCAACTCAAAAACAAAAGTTGCGAAGGAATGAAAAAGATAAAATGCAATGAGTTTTAATGTCAGTTGACGCAGAAAAACGAATCTAAGCCCGTAGCAGTATGCTAATTATGTAAAGCGGTGTGATCAGAAAGAAATTTATAATGCAATACACCGAATCAATACATCAATGTGTGCAATAGGAGGAATGAATTTGTAATTAACTACGAGAGCAGACTGTACGTGGGATATGGTCTGCTGGGGTATAGCAACGTTTGTACTCTTTGCTGTCTATCTGTTAAACTGTCCTATAGTAACCGTCACTAACGGTTTCAAATGTTCTCCTGCTTCTTCTTCTTGCATCCTGGAACAGATTTAGACACGTTTTGCGGTTTTAGAATCCTTATAGACATTATTTAAGAAATATTTAAGTTGTTATTAATTACAAATATTTTAAATTGTATGAAAAATTTGACCATGTGTTCTGGGCCTTCCTATATTACGACAAACCTTAATGTAAAGCAACAGATTTTTAACCTAATCTCTAGGTAAGAAGAAGGAAATGTAAAAGATATTGCTATTTGGAACAAAAATTAATGAATGTTAAGATAACCTTACAATAAAAGAAGATTGAGATAGGGGCAATAGCTAAAACAAACGGTAACTTAAATGGAGTTAAGTGTCTTACATTTTTCTCTGTTTTAAGTAGTCCTCTATTAAAAGCGGAGAGTCAGTTGATTATGACACGTCTTTATACCTTTCAAAGCACGTTACTTAGGATTTATACACGAATCAATATTTTCCATAGTTTTTACACGTTTTGCATAATTGCGTTCAATAATTGAGGACACTGCCAGAAGAGGGCCGTACAGGCGTCAACACCCTTTTTCCGGAGATCGCTTCAAACAATTCACCATATTGTTCTGAAACTTCCCACTAAATTTCGTCTTGATAGGGATTTTTTTTTGTAAAGGCATATTGCAGTTGGTAGCTCACATGTGAATGCAAACACCATTGGGATTTGTTTAGGCTATGTTGTTTGTTTTAATTTTGGCTTGTGTGATCATTCATGTGAATTATTCTGTTTAAAATGAAATTGTGTGGTAATCCTAGTAGTGGTATTGTTTCAGAACGTAGGCATAAATTATATAACAATAATACTATTTCAAAAACAAGAAAGTACTAAAATCATGAGGGCTGAAGTAGAAGCGTATGTTAGTAGCTCTAGCAAGAGAGTAGAGAGTAAACATTTTTCAAGTGTTACTGTAAAGAAAACAAGATCTCTTCGGAAACTTTTAAAATGGTCAGGAAAAAGTATGCAACATTAATTTCTTTCAACGTGCTTGTCAAAAGCAACTGTAAAGGGAGAACATTTGATCCTATAAGCTAAACTATGAAGGAATTGAAGTTAAAACATGCGAAATTTTCATTCATTCATATTATAGAAAATTATAGCAACTATAGCAAATAATGGTATATAAAATTAGGTCAAGCCTATGTTAAAATTATGTAAAGTTACTTATTATCTGAATCAATTAAATTGCTCGATTTTGAACTTTTTCCCCTGATTGCCGCAAAAATGGCACGTAACATCTAATTTTATTTTATTTGCCTTTATGATTTCTTTCTTCAAATGAGTAGTTTTTTGAATGGTGATCAAGAACTGTACCACCACCCCTACTTATTAAAATAATATTAAGCTCATAATCATTGACTGGGAAAAAAGTTTTACAAGACTAACAGTTTCAATTGTTGTTTTCTCAAAACTCACTTTTGGGTTATGGGCCCCTCTTCTGGCAATGTCCTCAATTAGTATTATGTTAGATGTTAACAATTTACAAAGTTGTTGTAATAAATAACTTAACTTACAGTTTTAGTGTTAGAAAAATAGAATATATAGAAACTACGTGTATACATTACTGTTTTTCCATGACGTTGCCTTTTAAATTGTCGTAAGGCTCGGTTTAAATTGAAATACATTAGTCAGCACTTACAGCACCTTATCGAACGTCAACCTATGTTACTGGTACAACTAGCGTATTTGTCAGTATAATCAATTAATTGTTCCCAACGGGACAACTATTAACACGTGCTATTAAGCACAGGCGTCTCACACATCCTATCAATCATCAAATTCACGGTTAAGCTGCAAAGGATGTTTTTGCTTAGTGATATTCAATTGATAATCAAACTCTTGGATGGAAAAGTTAACTTATATTCGGGAATCTCGTTCTTATTTTTACCTTTTCCAAAGTAAGTGTTAACAACTCACATATTTCGGTGTGGAGAACCGTACATGGCTTCCATGTTGTAAGATTTATATTTAAAATCATTTACTTGAATTCATCATCATCATCATCATCATCATCACCATCATCGTCAAGTATTAAACCAAGGATGGTTTGTTCCAGTCTCAAACAGGCAAACATTAGAGCTGGACACTCCAGCGCTTTCTCGGACGTTCCACAAATCTCCGTCCCCTGCGATTATAGTTCCATAGTTGATTAGGGACGCGATATGCTAGTAACATATCCAGGGGACATATCCACTACCAAATTTCCTCAAATAAGGACTACTTGAAATCGGTTCGATAATTTCTACCATGTTAGGTGTGTCCCTTGTAAATCGAGTTTTATGTTTGACAAATTGAAATGAATTTTGTCCATAGAAACTACATCTTTGTTCCGATAACGTAGTGCACATATAAAAAAATTACCCCCTTCTCCTTCAACTACCCTTTTCATTTATAAATATTTCAACTACCGTTCTACAGTGGATTATTATGACTTTCCTTTAAGAACACTTTATTTATCAAAATTAAGTACTTTACTCTTGTTAAAACACAAGACGTTCCAGGTAAACTACACCTCTACCTTAATCATCTTTACCAAAATCAATAGTCCTCTACAATTCGGGCACAAATGCAAAACATTATTTGATTCTGTTTGAATTGACACGGCAGTTATCGTTTGCCATAGAAACATTCTACACACAGACACGCAGTCACATACACAGACACTTTTCGGAAAAAGAATTTTCTTCATGTTTTTTTTAGGGTATCAGAATCATCCCGTTATCTCGAACACGATTTTTTTCGCGATCACCATACGTCTATTTCCTTACGGAACATGAAAGTAGAATGTTTCTTTTTTAATTGTGCCTTACTGTGTGTTGTTATGAATGAATGCTATAATTACCACCATTATCTATTTCATCGTTATCATCTTCAAGGGTTAAACCAAGGATGGGTTGTTCCGCTCTCAAACAGGCAAATATTACAGGTGGTCACTCTAGCGCTTTCTCGGACGTCCCACACCTCTCCGTCCCCTCGGATTATAGTTCCATAGTTGTTTACGGATGCGGCATACACCATTATCTACTTGTTACATAAAACTGTATAATATTTTTTCTGTGTTTTATTTTTGTTTATCATGATATGCAAATAATCGTAGCCTTAGAAGCGCTACAATTTTAAATGTAGATTATTCTTTTAATACTTTTAACACTGCTTATCCAAATCCACCATAAATCTTTTTTATGTCACCCTGTCATAAGAATAAAACATAATCAGTGCTAACGTGTAGTTTCAAAATAGAACTTACTCAATGCAAAAAATATAAAACAAAAAAATCTCTTTTTAATGTGTTGTATCTAACTCTAATCGACACGCACCTGTTTATCATATTGCGGCTTTCTTCTATAACACCAAACTAAAATTCTAAGTAAAATGTTGATAAAGGCTTTTACGGCCGGTGTCATTTGAATTTAAACTAACTGCCGGGCCGTGGTCCAAGGTTTTCAATTAAACCAAACTTTTCAGCAGCACTACTGGCTGCCATCTTCAGTCAAACCTAACGCGGCTGTCGTACGTTAGAACCACAGTACTGTGGTTAAGGCTACAGATGTCCCATGATACTACCTCTACTTACAACTGTGGTTAAGGCTACAGATGTCCCATGATACTACCTCTACTTACAAATTTACTAAATTTCACGATCAGGTAGTAATTGCACTTAAAACCAATCAGAAGAAAGGAGATGTATGAGAGGCTCGCAACGCGCTCCGTCTCATCAGAATTCTTTATCATCAACACGTGAATTTGAGACTGTTCTGATATAATATTTTGTCCACGATAAGTTCAAACAAGACCCTGTGAAATATATAATAGCTTAAAAATATTAGTCATACAAACCATTTACAGGAAAATAACTAAGAAGAAAACAAAAAACTGCAGACAAAAATCAATAATTTTACAATTATTCTTACAATTATCTTCATTCAACTTACAAATAATTCAAAAATATTAAAACTTTATAAAACGTTATACAATATTATAAAACATACAAGACTTAATTCTACATGCGAAAAGTGTAAATACACCTAATCGTTTGCTACCAAAATTTTATTGCCGTTTTCAAAATTATAGATAGAGTTTTTCATATTTTGGTGTAGGTAGGATATAAGATAAGAGCTTTCCAGTATATGAAGTGACAGTTATCGAATTTTCATTATCATCTAATTCTCAACTGCCACTGTATGTAGCGTTGAGATCACTGCGATCACTGTTTGAATTGTTAGCGTTTCCATGGCGACCGTGCACAAGGGAAATGAAACCCTTTTAACGCAATGGAAGCCCAACAAAGCTTGCTCCAAATTTAAACCAACATTTCCTCTTCTTACTAAATAATTGTGTTGTGGTGGGAAGTGCGTTGTTATTTAATTAACTGAACTATATATTGTACTGCAAACACAGACCATCAAATCTACTACAGTACAAACGTGTAATGTATGAAACAACATTAGAGAGAGAACGGAAGATCAAATCAATTGTCTAAAATAATTAATTGAAGGATTAGTTCAATTATGTGATCATTTTGTTTTAATCCATTGTGTATGTAACTCAAAACAGAGAGATCTCACTGCACACAAATAACAGTAAACAATCAGAACCACTAAACCCATTCTTCGTTAGCACTGCAACCCAACGTAAGCCCTGGTTTTCATCACCAATCTTCTCCAAAGTCTCCTGTCCATTACCATGTCAGTGTAACCCCTCACATCTTCGGAGATCTTCTAGCACATCATCCTACTATCTTATCCTAAGTGGGCCCCTCGTTCTGCTTTTACAGACCTGCGCCCGCAGAATGTTCTTTGGCATACGCTGATCATCTTCACGCTCTAGGTGACCTAACCATTGTATTCGTTGAGCTTTTATGAGTCTTGCAATGTCTTCATGTCTTGTTCATTTCAATCAGCGTTCTTTTTTGTTCTTTTTATTGTTTGACATTATGTATTTACTTGTAATTATATACAAATAAGTAGCTAAGATAGACTTAAAATAGACACAATAGTCAATAAATAATCGTTAGTTATATATTATTACTCACCCGTATCCAAAGCAAATTTGATTCAACATTTTTACAAAAAGTAAGCCGATCCGTGTTATCTAAAGTCACAATGTAAACTCTACACTGCCAAAACCAAAGCAAGTCATAATATGAGACATTTAAGATTTAAGCAGAAATATATCCGATTACACTCATAACTACAAATTTCTATAGTTTAAGAGCACACAAATACAGCAAAATACTTGGACACATTTTAAACAACATATTGTATTTGACACTTATAAATTCTGGTAATTTGTAAGAAATAATAAAATGGTCACTGGTAAGTAGTTGATTAATTTGATAATGTGCTATTTCAAATTACAAACGTGCTGTTTAAACTAATCATTTTTCAAGACATCTATTATTTTTCTATTGTTTTGTATACCAAGTATACAACATTTCGTATATGATATCTAGGGTTCATTAGGCATGCCATTTATCAACATCAACATCATCATCAATCTCAAGGATTAGGCTCACCCTGACCTGCTCCGGGACCCGCCTCGCTCTCGGCTGTCCTACATTTCTCTTCCTCACCGGTTTGTATTCCATTGCTAGGACTTTAATCTTGTCAACCGCCATTCTTCTCGAATGTTCACACCACCTTTTTTTGTTGCTCCTTAGCTGTTCCAACAATTGGTCGACACCTAGTTCCGTCCTTATATCCACATTATTCTTTCTATCGACAATGGTACAGCCCACAGTACTCCTCATAAACTTCATCTCCGCTGCCGGGATCTTTGCTTTGTCTCTTTCCGTCATAACTCTGACTTCATCTCTATATATCAATACAGGTACCGCTACAGTGTTGAAAAACTAATCCGTGTTTCCTTCTTTGTCTTATTTTTAAGGTGTCTATGAATTGTTCTACAGATATTCCTGAATTTGTTTAATTTTTCATCCAGCTCAATTTCCGTCCCATATGTAACGTAAAATCCCAAATAATTGAAATGCTAAACTTGTTCTATTATCTTTTCATCTATAACTATCTTAGTTATTACCGATTAATGCCATTTATATTTGAAAATTCATCACGCTTTACTATACAAAGAACAACAGCCTCGGGTTCATTAGTCGTTTTTAATGGGCAAATCCTCTACTCGGACCGCTTTCATCGTAATATATTTTCCTTTACGTTTTGATCTCTAGAATGTACCACCGTCCTTACAAGCTGTGGGTAGCGGTTGAAAATATATATTTTGAAAGCCAGGTTCTGAGACGATCATAAAATATTACGTTGGAAGCAATTCGCGAAGAGGATTGCCCTTTGTCCAATAGAAATCATCCATCGCTTAAGAGTTTTAAAGAATAATAGTTTTTATTGGTTTTAAATTTATTCAAATCCTTATTCTTTGTCAGGGTCCTAGTGCCACAGTTTCCAGACCTTACTCCCGAGGCTGCTTTGGATACTACATATACTTCAACGTTTTACGCGAACAGGTTACTGGTCTGTTGCACAACCCCCTACCAGGAGGACCAGAGACTCTTCTGTCATCGTTACCGTACCTTAGCCGAAAGGCCTCTGTTTTGTGGAGGAAGAGATTTGCGCTCACCTTTTTTTTTTTGAAGATAGGATTTGGTGGCTTTGCATCGGTCATTATGATACTGAAAGTTTCTTTGTATTTCTAGAGCTCACCTATCGGCATCAAAGATCCTAAGCCACCTAAAATTAAGAAATTAGAATTGAAAAAGGAAGACATTTTAGCCCTCGATTACTCTAGTAGCGTCGGGGTCAGAAAAGAACAAGAGGCAGCCAAGAACTAGACAGATTCGTAAAGAAGAAGATGAAGATGATGTATAAGCTTAAGACAACCGGAGATTTATAAAGTTGATTTTGAAATGTACTTGTCGAATTGGTAGATTCCACTTATCCTTCCTATTGTAACGTTAATATTAACTTTAATGAAAAACACGGCCTTAATTTTCTAGTCGTTTAAAAATACCTGTGCACATAATTCTGTGTTGTTGAAGTCAGCGTTGTATGTCGCATTTTTTGTGTTTTCACATCATTATCTTTTTCTCTTCAGTAAGCAAAGCAGTGAAGCATAATTGTGCAGGAAAGCGTGGCCGTGAAGCATAATGCTGCGGACACAAAGAGACTGAAGCATGAACAGGGAACACGTGTTCATGTAACACATGAGATGATGGCCAGTGTGGGGATCTCTCCCTGATGACATCTGATAATAATATAAATCAGGTTTAGATTAATAGGAAGAAAAGTTATGAACAAGACAAACATTGCATAATATACAAATGCTGTTAACTTATATGTTATAAATAAACAGTCTGATGCGCAGAACTCCAACGCAATTTTGAAATATCAGTATGGAGAACCATACATGACTTCCATGTTCTAAGATTTATATTTAAAATCATTTACTTGGATTCGGTTCGATAAATTCTGACGTGTTAGGTGTGTTCCTTGTAAATCGAGTTATATGTTTATTTTATGTAAATTAAAATAAAATATTTCTATATACTTCTTTGCCAATAACGTAGTACACATATAAAAAATCGGTATGGAGAACCATACCTGACTTTCATGTTTTAAGATTTATATTTAAAATCATTTACTTGAATTCAATTACATAATTTCTAAAAAAATATCGCCACCCTCAAACCATTTTCACTATGTATGGATATTTTTGTTATTATGGGTTAGTCGTTTAATGTAATGTTATTTTCGAGTCACTTTAACTATAAAATTTGGCACTTTATTCTTTAACAAAACTGAACTACGTAGATAATCATCCCTCCTCCTCAACCGATACCCACCATTTCATAGAGTAATAATTTTATCATTTGTAATTTCTAAGGTATCTTATCCTACAAAATTAAATTTTTGTACTTTCCTTGATTTCAGCACAGCAATTTTTTTTTAAAATCACCCTCTCGCCATTCAACTACTCACTCCATTTGTAGTTATCTCATTTGCCATTTTACAGTGGATTAATATGACTTTATTTTAGGGGGACTTACTTATTAAAATTAAGTACTTTACTTTTGTTAAAAGACAAAACAATGTAAGTAAACTACCCATCCCTCCTAACCAAACAACCTGTTTGCCTGGCAACAAAATTATATTATTTTTAACAATTACCATTGTTTGAAAAGGTTTAAATGCATTTTTAAGTACTTTACTCTTGTTAAAACGTAAAACGTTGCAGATACCGACAACCCCCCCCTAAACAATCTTCGCCAAAATCAATTGGCTTCGAGTCCTCTACAACTCGGGCACATTTGCAAAAAATTATTTCATTCTGTTTGAATTTGCGGTAGTTATCGTTCGTTATAGAAAAAATTCTACACAGACACACAGACACAGACACACACACACACACACACTTTCCGGGAAATGAATTTTCTTCATGTTTTGAGGGTAGTACAATCAGAATAAGCCCTTATCTCGAACACGATTTTTCTTCGCGATCACCATACTTCAATTCCTTATAGAACATGGAAGTAAAAATTATCCCCTAACCCTTCAAATACCCTTTTCATTTATAGGTATTTCATCTACCTTTCTACAATGGATTATTATGACCTTCTTTTCAGGATACTTTAGTTATCAAAATTAAGTAATTTACTCTTGTTAAAACGTAATAAGGTTGCTGGTAAACTACCCCTCCCCTTAACCGAGCTTCACCAAAATCAATAGACCTTGAATACTCTACAATTCGGGCACATATGCAAACAATTATTTGATTCCATTTGAATTTGCGGCAGTTATCGTTCGCCATATAAAAACTTCTACATACGGACACACACAGATAATGACTTTTCGAAAAATTACTTTTCTTCATGTTTTGAGGGTAGTACAATCAGCACGATTCTTTTCGCCACCACTATACTTCCATTTCCTTACTTAACATAGAAGTAAAACAATACATTTATTATTTCGGTAAATTTTTATAGTTGATAATTACTCAATTATCTGAAAAATTACTTCATAGTATTTACTGTTTATTCCTTCTTCTTCTATTTTGTCACATTCCTTTCTACACTGTGGTATAGCCGTTAACTGTCTTTGCTTTACATTCTTTACTACATCATAACTGTGTTTTGCAGTTCTAAAGTCTTACCTGCTTACATTATTTTACACTATAAGAAACATCATCTACTAACGTGTTTTCTAAAGTATTTACTCTTTGTTTGTTTAAATGGTCTACATTTAGTTTTCTGCTATTTGTTTCAAATATAGTTTAAGCATATTTTAAATGATATGCTACGACAATTGCGTAATACTCTACACGTTTCTCAGCTAGCCGAGCGTCTCCTTCAAGGCCGCGTACTCAAGTAGCCTCTATACTGTTCGAGAGCATTTGTCACTACGCAAATAATGCCGTCAAAAGAATGGGAAATTATTCTGGAATTTCTGGGCGGTACATATAACAGTCTACGACTGGCTTAGTTAGTTAGTTACACCGGCGATATTGTAGGGTGCGGACCAAGTGATTGTTGCGGATTAGTGTAAAGTAATTTTAATGAGTTAATTATTGATGTATTTTAACAAGGTGACATTAATGCGGCATGTAGACAAATTTATCTTAAATTATTGTATGAGAGTAGGGCCTACCTTGTTGATTTCAAATTATTATCTGTTACTAATTAAAGCTGGTAATTAGTGACTTCATTGGAAGGTCCGATTTTTTAGGCGCCAAACGGGCAAGGACCCAACCACTACAGCCCGCCTCGTGCGGCCGCGACCTTTCGTTCTCTGAATTTCCACTTAAAATCGTTCAAGCCTGACCATTTCAAACAAACCTCAATGTAGAATGTGTCAGCGAAATAATAACAAAATAGGATCAGAGGATTCAGATCCACGATAACCCAATAATGCGACACGTGGTGGAAGAGGTTCCACACGTAATGAGGCGACTCAAAAGACAAAAGCCACATGATCTGGTATCGCAATAGAAAGCAATTAACATGTATAGATCGACAAAACCCTCCGTAAGAGAAAGACAGAATATTCTTGGGATTAGCCACTGGGCTTCACCCTTTCTCCAGTAGAGGAAACATGGTGGAGAAGCTGCTGGATGAGCTTGCTCAGTTGTAGCATTATTGAAGGTGTTTTTAGTAGGTTAAAGTCCCGCACTACTAGGAACTACGGGGTTCCTAGTGTCTATAGATATTTTCAATAAAAAGAAATTAGTGACTTCATTGGTGTCTGTTTCTGTTTCCACTGTACAATAAGACGATCCGTGAGCCAGTCGTAATAATATACTTAAACATCCGTAAATATATTTGGATATCTTTATATCAATAAGTATCTATAAATATTGTAACCGGTGATTTGAGTTTAAGGCTTTTATTTATTTTAAAAAAATACCACTACAAATACTGAGACTTTCATTCAATCGTCTTTGTGTTTATAAACACTGCTTCTGAGCACTAATGTCTTGGCGTTTCAACGTAATGGCACAGTTTTTACTGAGAGAACAATTGAAAGCAGATTGGTTTGGAGGGAAGGGTGAGTTTATAATTGAAGCAAGTTGAGTCGGCCTCATTAGTTTCTACCTAATGAGCGCGGTGTGTATAATTGTCGCCAGTAAGCTGCGAGAAGCTGACAACTCCGTAACAGCCACGTAGAATTAACACCACAGCACGTTATTAAGAAATTGTTTTGCCACGAAAAGATTTATGCATTATCTTCTTCTTCTTCTTCTTCTTCTTCTTCTTCTTCTTCTTCTTCTTCTTCTTCTTCTTCTTCTTCGTCTTCAAGGATTAGGTTATATAAATCGGTTCCTGCACCAATCTCATCCATGGACGACCCACGTCTATTCTACCAGTGGCTTTATATTTCTGTGCCGCTTTCGACAATTGATCCTCTGTCATCCTTTTAGATGATCCCACCATTGTCTCCTGTAAATTTAAATAATTTTATTTATGTCCTTTACTTAGAGTTTGGCTCTGATATTCTCATTCCCTATTCTATCTTGCAATGTATAAGTTAATGTATTTTGAAGAAACTGCATTTCACCACTCCGAACCTTGCCGCATTCCTTTTTCGTCATGAGCTCACTCGCAGAAATCAACGTGGGTATTGCAATTGTCTTATAAAATTTAATCTTTGTCCTGTGTCTTATTTTACTTCTAAGATTTCTATGAATCGTACCACAAATATTCCTAAATTTATTTATGTTCTTTCATATATTCAGGTTCATAACTTACTGCACAGCCGAGATATTTGAATGGCTCATTTGTTCTAAAGTGTTGTTGTTTATTAATATCTTAGTCCTCACTGGATGTTTATGTTTTAAGGCCGTGGTTTTTGTCTTTCTTACTGAAATTGTCAGTGAGTACTGTGTTGCCACTTCTTGTACTTGAAACATAGCTTTTTGTAAATCATCCTCAGTTTTTTTTAAATAAGAACTATGTCATACGCATATAGCAGGAAACCAAAACAAATAGACATTTTTTGCTGTATTCCCGAAGTCACTTTATAGTGACTCCATTGGTGTCTGTATTTTGTTTTCCACTGTACCATTCGACGATCAGTGAGGCCGTCGTAACAATATCATCACTTGTTTTCCGTTGTTGTTCACATTCACGTGTTCCTGATTTTGAGCTATTCAAAACTTTGAAGTAGTCTTTAAACGTCTCTCTTTTCCCTATCGATATCCAAATCTGTTCCAGGCGATCTGAATTTTTTTTGTACGCTCTCTGTCCACTTAGTCCCATAACATCATTGACTGAATACAGAAAAGTAAGCGTACGATTTCCTCATACGATAAATGTTGTATGTCAGAAATAATTAAGTAAACTTAGGTTTTTGAGACAAAACAATATTTTATAAAGATTCATATAAAATTATTATTTTGACCAACTGAAGATAATTACATAGACAAGAAATTGATTTCATGTTTGACGGGGTGGTGCGTGCTTAAACCTCCGGAACTGTACAATGTTCACATGCAGTATATGCGAATATGTTGATAATATTGTTACGACGATCTCCCTGATCGTTGTATGGTACAGTGGAAAACTAAATTACAGACGCAAATGAAGTCACTAAAAAGCAGCTGTAATTAGCACAATTAATAATTTTAAATCAACATGTTATTCAACAAGATTAGTCTCGTACAATAGTTCAGCAAATAGTCCAGCAAAAAAATTACAAGTTAAATTTGTCAACATGCAATAATAATGTTAACTAACAGAGTCCCGCACAATAATCACTTTTCAGTAATTAACTAATTTTAACTAATTACTTGTGACGCACTCAGTAAATCGCCCGACATAAACTGAACTGTCCGTCGCTAGATGCTTATATTTGTACCCCGCTGAGATGCGAGAATAATCTGTCACCACTTTTGGATAACGTGTTGCCTCTTACGAGCGCTCATGAGTCCACTGGAAACAGTGTCGTGCCTGGCCTTGAACGCAGTGTGCGCGGACCGGTGGCGTCTTCAACAGCCTCGATTGTTGACGCGTGATTAGTGTCACGTAATTGTCTTTCCTCGCAAATTATCTACGTGTACATAGACAAACATTACAGCTGGGCTCTGTCAGGATAGCCGAGAAACACGTAGAACGACACACTCCATTCGAGAATGTGCCGTTTCGTAATAATATAATCTTTTTTTACTGCAAGAAGAATTACTAGAATTAAAAAAAAAAGTCAAGTTCAAGTTTAATTCTGTATTTTAGGTCACTGTAATTTGAATTTTTAGTATTTCTAGACGAAAGCGTTTCCATAATTTTACTGTTTACTTTTAACTCAAGATTTTACTTTCCTTAGCTGTCATCATCGTTTGAAGGCGTGCTGATAGACATAAAGGTTGATACTTGGATCGAGCAGCCAAAACAGCCTGAACCCGTCTCCGGGCAGCCTTCAGCCAAAGACGTTATCCAAAAATGGATATGTTTGTTAACTTTGTAATGTACTCTATTACGTAAGAACTTGAATTTATTTTGCGATTTCTTGTGAAGAAAGAACTTGAAATTAGGGCGTGAATAACAAATGAAAATGCAATAGCCTACACTAATAACCTTAATAGCCTACAGTATAAATGTGACGATTAGTTTGTGAGGATCAAGAACTTCAGTGCATTTACAAGACAGTACAAAACAATCAATGTAGAAAACTGAGCAGTGTGTGAAAATGTAACCTTTTGTAACTTAATTATCGAGAAGCTGACAAGTGCAGTTTTGGTAATTTACTTGTTGAATTCACGTTTTCCAGTGAAACATTTTGTTAAATAAACACTAACGTTTTTTCAATTTTTACTGCTTGTTTGTTTATCGTCTTTGACATTGTGGGCAGTCGCAGTTCTGTTTGAAATCAAACGGTAATTCTCAGAAAGCAAACAACTATGAAATTCTGTTCAAGGTACAAACTTTGTCGAAAAATTTACTTTACAAACGGAAAGGTAAATGCACACATGTGGACTGTATCAACTTTTTTTTTCAATTCACTTTTTATCTGCTGTTTCAACTGACTTTTCGTTTGACTGACACTACAGACAGTCCACATGACACACAATAGTGTTTGTGAAAGGAATTACAGTAAAACCTCATTAATTCGTCACCTACGGGACCGAAGGGTTAACGAATTAGTGAAATAGTAAGAAACAAACCCATTAAAGACAATATAAAATGTTTGTATAAAAACAACACTATAAATGTACAGTACCAATGCTTGAACTTATTTATTGCTGGAAATTTTCAAACTCAAAGAAGATAAGCACTATAATTGCAAAAAATGTGATATTATTGTAAAAAATCTGTAATTTTCTTCTGTTTCTTTCTGTCGGCCGTACTTTTCAAGAGTCAAATTATATATTTGGCGCATTTAAATTATTTTAGGCAGTTCTACTTGGTTTTTATACCACTTGATTGGTGTAGTCAGTGACTGAATGCCCTCCTTATGGGAGATCGCAGGTTTTATTGGCTAGTAATCTTCTTCATCATTAGCTTCTGTAGGTTCTGTGGATACGTATGTAACAATTTCACCATCACTAAACATATCGTAGCCTACGTCCGGTAAGCCTATTTTTTGACATCTTCTTCATTCAAATTGTTAAAATGCTGGTAGGGACTGGCAGAGACCTAACAATACCGATGTGGGGATCTGTAGACGCTGATTGTAATTCAGATAGCCAAACGTATTCCACGCAGGTTTTAGAGTGACTTCCGGAATACTTTACCAGGCATCATTAATCCGACTGAATTTTTAGAAACGTGTTACGCTGTAACACAACAACACAACACAACACTTGTACATAATTCGTCACCCACTCAATTTTTTTCTTTTTCTTTATTAACAAGCGAGTAACATATACGCTCTAATTATAGACAGGATAAACCAGAAACGTGCTGATTGTAGCTGGGGTTTAATAATAGCTTTCGGAAGATATTGGTTCCAAAAATGGGAATTTTGTACTTGTGTACACGGCACAGTAAATGTCCTTTTGTGTCCTTACAGTACTCTTTCTTCTCCGACACACAGACACTGCGTTTTATATGTTAATCAGTAATTCCCATTTTTCATACTCTTCCTTTAGTTTGCGCGTCATACATTCCAGGTCTTCTTTTTCATTTGCACATACCACTTGATCGTCTTCATAATGCAGGGTGTACAAACATGTGTCATCGTCAATTTCAAAACTCATCCCTTTGCATTGTTTGTTCCAATGGGTTGTTAGAGCTTTTGCAACGTAAGAAATAAAATTTCTTACTTAATGAAATCGACTTTAGTATTGAGTTTTAAATGGGCCAAGTTTAGAAAATAAATAACTAAACTATGCGTTATTTCAAGCAATTGTAGGCAACTGCACTTTTAAAATAAGCTAACATCAATAGTATTATGTCGTAGGTCTGCGCCACATATTTAAAAAAATTAATGATAACTAAATAAATTGGTTGAATAATACTCGTTAATATGAAAAACAATTATTTACTGTGCAATTAGAATCAGCGTAGCTAGCTCGACATCATCCCTACGGTTACTATAGAAACGCCAGGTGAATTTTAACATGGAGCTTAGAGTCCTCAAGGGATTTACAATGCAAACATGCAAAACAGGTGATAGGGTCGACTTTACAATTGTCGCTATTTCGAATACTATTAATTTTCGCCCCTCTTCTGTGCATGTGAAGCACATAATATCAATATACAGCAACACAAAAAAATATTAATTTAAATTTATTTTCAGTGCAATACGAGTTAGATAATTATTTAACCGGTGTGAAAACTACCTTACGCGGGCGCAGTGTTGTAAAATTGAATAAAAGCATTTTATTTATTTTTGTAATTTAAAAGGGTAATTTAAAAATTTATTCTATATAACAACAACTATAAAACAGCGTGTCAGCGTGTGTATGTTTCTTTGCTGAAGTCACATCCTATGAGGAAATGATCTGGTATTAATGTTACGACGCGACGGTCTCACGGATTGTCGTGTGGTACAGTGGAAATATAGTACAAGACACCGATGAAGTCGCTGATTACCAGCTTCAATTACAGTCGCAAATAACAATTTGAAATCAACAAGCTTTTGTCATACAATAATTCAAGTTAAATTTGTCCACGCGCAATATTAATGTCACCTTATTAAAAATACCGCACTAATTAACAACAATCACATTCCGCTAGGCCGCAACAATCACTTGATCCTCCGCCAGGTGTAATTAATTTCTATGCCGGCCACTGTTTCTTGTGTAGGCCTCGCAGATGTTTCAGAATAATTTTCCATACTGCATGCCAACATAACTTCCGTAGTCAAGAGCGCTCAAACAGTCTCCAAGCTACTCGAGTGGACGGTCTTGACACAGACGCCGTACGCTAGGCTAATCGACGAACGTGTACAACTTTGACGTGACAGCACCTGCCGACTTTTCGAGAACTGTACGTAATTGGCATAGCAATACTTAATGTCTTTAAAACAGTATCCTTAAGATACGGCAAAATGATTAAGGTTTACACTGATTGTATCTGCAGTACCGTCAACAAGAAACATTTAAGATTACTTCAACTTTTGTTATAATTTGTATTATAAGTGGGTCTGATTTTAGATTAACAATATTCTACTACTACTACTCCATGACGCTACAGCTCATGAAGAGCCCTGGGCTCTAGATCGACGTGCCTACGCTCCTTTCTATCCTGTGCGACTCTTCGCCAACTTCTGCCCCCCTCCCACCTAGCAATCTCATATATTCGTCTGTATCGTCCACACATCTCCTTCTTGAACTTGCTCTTCTTCCTCCTGGTCCTCCAATGAATATTTTTTTTTTAGTGCCCTTTCCTCTGTCATTCTTTGTACACGACCTGCCCACCTAATTCTGCCTTGTTCTATAACTGTGACAGTTTCAGGTTTCTTGTATAGATCGTACAATTCGGCAGTGCATAGAATACTACTGGCCGGAATACAGTTTTGTAAATCTAGACTTTGTAGGTTCTAGAAATGTGTTTGGACTTTAGGATAGGCAGCAAAGAAATAGGCAGCACCTATTTCCAATGGCCAGTTTGCCTAGCATTTCCATTGCCATCTAATTTGTTGAAGTTCAAAGTCGGTCAAAAATGAAGGTTTCATACATTTATTATAAACTTTATAATACTTTTATATATTTATAAAGTTATTGATATCACCTTAGACATCACACGGATATTTCTCCGCCACCTACAAGATAAGTGCAGTTACTAATGCCTGTAAAAGCGTTCCCAAACCTAACGTTACTGAAGCTTTTGAAATGGAAGCCAAGTTTCAGTTTTCAAGAAGTAGAGCCACTTTCAGTTATGAATTCACAACGTTATTGCGTCTCTCTCTCTCTTCTTCTTCTTCTTCTTCTTCTTCTTCTTCTT
Organism: Magicicada septendecula; assembly: GCA_034769895.1. Taxonomy (NCBI): domain Eukaryota; kingdom Metazoa; phylum Arthropoda; class Insecta; order Hemiptera; family Cicadidae; genus Magicicada; species Magicicada septendecula. Next base: position 851,233,711 of record CM068368.1, read on the forward strand.
CTTCTTCTTCTTCTTCTTCTTCTTCTTCTTCTTCTTCTTCTTCTTCTTCTTCTTCTTCTTCTTCTGCTCCTCCTCCTCCTCCTCCTCCTCCTCTTCCTCCTCCTCCTCCTTCTTCTTCTTCTTCTTCTTCTTCTTCTTCTTCTTCTTCGTCTTCTCATCAACCCAGAAATTGGTGGACATGCAACTTTTCCCTTTCGTAGAGAGTTTCTTAATCACCATGTACCTTCTTCTTCGTTTCGTCTCAACCATATTCTTCTATTGACAATCGAACAAATCCAATTACAAAATAACTAAAATGCATAAAACAGAAAGAAGTGTATTAGTAAATTATAAAATTATATTCATAAGTGCTTTAATTTTTATTTTTGTATATTTTATATTATTATTATCAATAAAACTTGTACAAGAATACATTTTATTTTGTAAAATACATATGTTTTTATATGTTATTTGTATTATTTTATAAATTATAAAAATACAAAACGGCAGCAAACGATAAACAACAAATCGCTCTTTCTGGGAATAAGTCCCTTACCAAATACGTCACTCTTGTAGTACCCAGCCACTTACACCCAGATTTTAGACCAAAGATCTAAGCTGCTAGTTTAGAAATATAGAGAACATCCAACGTATAGTTTTGTTTGAAAAAAAACAGTCCAGCTAAAGGCATTGACAGTTGTAGACCTCTATCATTGTTTCAATTACTGTCAACAACATGCCACTAACTGTGTGGCTTCCTAAAGGAGTACATTAAGCGATTAAAGTTTTATTTATAATGTTTTATTAATGTTATACAGTCAATCTCGTTATTTAAACAAATCAAAACCTGAAACAAATTATAATTACTTAAGTACGATATTTGAGATTATTTCGTAGTAAAATAGAAAATAGGGTTCTGGAAGAACCTAGTACAGACAAAGGAATTGTAATGGGTCAATGACATTTTTGTGTCTACTGTGCGTTTAAAATTATTGTGACGAAAAACATAATTGTGGCTGGTGTCTTCTGTGATTAGTGTTAGGTTCCAGTTGCTTGATAAAACATCTCATTGTTGTTTTTTTGTGCGAAAAGCTGTTTATGATTACGTTACAAATGTACAATATGTTTTATTTTATGGGTTAATAGGCATACATATTTTATTTTAGCACTTTGGAATCAACCAGGCAATAAGGGTTTGAATGAATGGGCTAGAAGTGCCATATGGTAACATAGCAAAGTATCTAGGTATGACGTTGGATACAAAGCTTAAATGAACAGACCATGTACAAAAAGAGAAGGAGGAGTTCAACATAAAATACAGAAAAATGTATTGGCTGTTAGGGATAAACTCCCATCTAACAGTTTAAAACAAACTGATGTTGTACAAACAAGTTCTGAAGCATGTGTGGACTTATGGAATTGCAGAGCTGTGAGGCTATACAAAGAAAACAAAGTTAGGAAAGATACAAACCTTTCAAAACAAAGTACTCAGAACCATAGTGAATGCCCGTTGGTATATAAGGAACGACAACCTTATGTATGTAGAGACCTCAATGTAGACTACGTCAGCGAATTAAAAACAAAATATGCAGACAGACATGATCAGAGGGTTCAGATCCACGATAACCCAATAATGCGACACGTGGTGCAAGAAGCTCTACACGTCCTGAGGCGACTTAAAAGACAGAAGCCACATGATCTGGTATCGCAAAGAAAGCAATTAATATGTATAGACCCATAAAACTCTACGTGAGAGAAAGACAGAATAATCTTGGGATTAGCCACTGGGGTTCACCACATCACTTGTGAAGGAAACATGAAGGAGAAGCTGCTGGATGAGCTTGCTCAGTTGTAGCATTAAGTGAGTTGTTTTTAGTGGGCTAGATTTCCACACTACTAGGAACTACGTGGTTACTTGTGTCTATAAAGATTTTCACCTACCCTTGTAAAAGAAACTTTGCAATCGATGTTATAAGAATAACGCACACAATATTACGTTTTATTAATGTATACACACGTGGATTTGCCTACAGGATTATTTTGTTCCGTATGCAAACTCACACACTATCTAGTACTTACTGGCTATGCAACCAGCTTTACCAGGTTTCTACGTAACGCTGCGGCTCTAAGAGAAGCAACAATTGCAGAGAAACTTAAATAAGCAAGTGAATAATTACAGGGCGCAACAAAGCCTTATTCGTCTCTTGATAATTGCTGTGTTGTTTAAACTGTTGCTAGCAAATTACAGGAAGTAGACAAGTTCCTAAGGCCAACTTTTTACAGTGCCAATTTAATTTAAATGAAAGTACTCTTTCCACAAATTTGTTACTTTTTAAGAATATAGTACATGGATAAGAGATTTATACCAGATTACTAATAAATTTCCAATATGTTAATGTCATGAAATTGTGTTTTGATTTTGAGTTTAGTCATTTTTCAATTTTTCATATATTCAATACATACAAGACAATGAATGGGAGACACACTATAAAAACCTACTTACGGAACGTAGACAAGAATTCCTGAATAACGATAAAGAAGAAATAGAGACAGAAACAGAAAATAGAAGTTACTATAACGGCACCAAAAATAAGGAAAGCAGTAAACTCAATGAAAAACAACAAAGCAGCAGGCCCAGGAGGGTTAGTAGCGGAACTAATAAAGTACGAAACCGAAAAACGTATGAGAATGATAGGAAGAATGTTCGAAAAGGTTATAAATGGAGAAGATTTACCGGCGGAATGGAAAGAGGCACGAATTACATCGATATTTAAAAAGGGCAATAGAAAATACTGCGAAAACTATAGAAGCATAAGTGTCATAGCAACAATGGGAAGGCTGGATGATAGGGTGCTAAGAAATAAAATCGAGGAAAATATAGAGGGAAAGATTTGAGAAGAATAAGCAGGTTTTACAGCCGGGAGATCATGCGTAGACCAGATATATACAATCCAACAGATCATAGAAAAGAAAAAAGCGAAGAACAGGGAAGTACATCTAGCGTTTATCGACCTTAGAAAAGCATATGATACAGTACCCAGACAAGAAATGTTTAAAGCTCTATCACAATTGGAAATACCGAAAGCAGTAAAAAATCTATATAAAAACAACAACGTAAAAATTAAAGTAGGTAACAAAATAGTCTGTAGGTTTAAAACATCTAAAGGGTTATTGCAAGGCTGCCCAACATCACCCACGCTGTTTAAGATATTTTTAGAATATGCATTGACCATGTGGAAACAACAATGCCATGGAATGGGAATGCCGATACGAAACGAACACCTGTACACACTATGCTTCGCCGATGACCAGGTAGTTATAGCCCAGGATGAAGAAGATCTAAGCTACATGGTCAGAAAGCTGAATGAAGGGTACACAAAGATGGGGTTGGAAATAAACATAAAAAAGACTGAATACTTGTCAATTAGAGATGAAGAAACAACAGATTTAGAAGTAGACGAAAATGCTAAAATTAGAGGAACAGACAAATTCAAGTACCTAGGATTCTCACTGAGTAAACAAGGCACAACGGAAGAAGAAATAAAAAGTAGACTAGGGGAGACTAGAACAGGGATTAGACAGTGTTATATGTTACACAAATATTTAAAAAAAGCACCAAAAAATGATATATCAGACCATAGTCCAAAGCATTATGACGTATGCAGCAGAAGTATGGGTTATTAACAAAAAGAATGAAAGAAAGATTCTTGCAACAGAGATAGAATATTGGAGGATTTGCTGTGGAATAATGAGAGCAGACCGAATAACAAACTAGGAGATCAGAAGAAGAATGGAAACGGAAAGAAGTGTAATTGACTACATCGAAGAAAAAAGATTGGTGTGGTACTGTCATGTCCGGAGAGCCCAAAATAGGTGGATCAACAAAGTGACGGAATGGAGTCCATTATGAAGGAGAAAAAGGGGAAGACCGAGAAGATCTTGGAGGGACGAAGTGGATGAATCAATACAACGTATACGACTTGAAGAAGGGCAATGGGAACATTGCGAGAATTGGAAAGCCAGGTTGAAGGAAGGGAGACGGCACTAGCTGTAGCAACCCTATTATATATATAGTAGTCTGGCGGGAGGAGAGAACGACGCATAGCACATTACCTATGCACGTGACCGCTGGATCCAACATAGGAAACAGGCGCAGTGTTGCAAAATTGAATAAAAACGTTTTATTTTTATTTTTTTTTTATTTAAAAATTTGTTCTGTATAACAAAAACTATGTCAGCGTGTGTATGTTTCTTTGCTGAATTCAATTGCTATGAGGAAATAATTTGGTATTGTTAATGTTAGGATGGTCTCACAGATCGTCGTATTGTACAGTGGAAACAAAGTACAGGTACCAATGAAATCACTAATTACCAGCTTTAATTAGCGATAATTAACAATTTGAAATCAAAAAGGTACTCTCGTACAATAATTCAATAATTCACGTTAAATTTGTCCACGCGCAATAATAATGTCTTCTTATTAAAACACAGCACTAATTATCACAACAATCACATACGTTTATGTATGTTTTGTATTGCGTACTGAGAATATGGTTTATATTGATATATTTCGTTTGATATATTTTTTTTTAATTTTTGGTATATTCAATAAAATACTTTTAATTAAGAAAGTTGTGTTACTGGTTATAATCGCAAACAGATTTAACACTGTTGGACACCGCTATAGAAAAATTATTCCGATTAGCGCTTTCAAGCTTCTCAGCTGATCGTCAGATCGGACGTCAGCTCAAATTCCGATCTGACGATGAGCTGAGAAGCTTGAAAGCGTTAATCGGAATAATTTTTCTATAGTGGTGTGCAACAGTGATAATTCTGTTTGTTAAAATACTTTTAGTTTACACAGTGATGTTAAACATGGTTCTGTGCATCAGACTTTAAGCAAAAAAATATTTTAATACTTGCAACAGCTATAATTTTTAACTTAATTATTAGACATGAATACTGTGCTTAATATTGGAGAACCAATGCCTAGAAATGTCGATTTTGGGATAAAAATTGACGTTTCTAAAACTTCATTGGTATACAATCTACAACAATTTATTACAATGTACTAATAAAAAATTGTGTTAGTGGTTAGTGGTTTTCGGGGATATTTGTGTTGTCACTCTTGCACACCATTATAGAAATATTATTCCGATTAGCGCTTTTAAGCTTCACAGCTCATCGTCAGATCGGAAGTGATCGGAAAGTTGTGTTCACCACTAACACAACTTTCTTAATTATATTTGTGTTGTGTTAGTCGTGTATTGCACACGAATTATTATTAGCGCTTTAGAGGCTTTCATTTCATCATCAGATCGGAGTATCTATTTTTCGGAAAATGTGTGTCTAAACATTGCGATATGCATTAAAACTGCTATTCACTGTAATACAGTTATGTGTATAATATGTTAGTGGACGGTTTGAAAAGTTGTGGGTCGATGTAGCTGACACTATGCGTATAGTAAAATAAGTTCAGTGTATTTAAATTTCTACTTTGCTTTTCAGGTAGAGATGGAGATGGGTCACATCACTCCGGGTACCATTGTAGATACTGCTTCAAGGAGAAGAGCAGTGGGACCGAGCATCACGTTGATTATTCAAATATCATTTGAAAGAAAACGGCGACATTGATCGTAGTAGGGTATAGAAGTAGTATTTCAAAATAGAAGTAAACACTGAGGGCGTAAAAAAATGCCAATACTGAAGTAATGTGTGAAACGCCCCCTAGCTAGTGGTGTACCCTAGCAAGACAATATTGTTACGACAGCCTACTGGTCGTCGCATGGTACAGTGGAAAACAAAATACAGACACCAATTAACTCACTAATCATCAGCTTTAATTATCACAAATGACAGTTCATAATCTACTTGTACAATAATCCAAGTTAAAATTGTTCACACGCATTAATAATCTCAACTAATAGACTCCTGCACAATAATCACTTTTCACTATTAGCCACTTGAAACGCACTGAGTAATCGCTCGAAGTAAACTAAACTGTCCGTCGCTGGGTGCTTATATTTATACCCCGCTGAAATGCCAGAATAATCGGTGACTTTCTGGATGATGTGTTGAGCAAACTCCGAAATTACAGGCGCTCTAGCATCCGCTATAAACAGTGCAAACTGTCTGGACTTGAACACAGCGGACTTGAACAAACCGCTACGGTCTGGATTAGCCTCAATTGTTGACGCGTGATTAGTGTCACGTAATTGCCTTTCATCTGAAAGTAGCTGCAATATGTACGCACACACACACACACATTACAGATGGACTCTGCTGGGATAGAACATTCCGTATTACGTATCAATATAAACAGGAGTAAGTTTTCCCATGACCTACTTACAGAGCAAAGTTAGAGGATAACCCCGATGCGATGAAAATTAGTGGACAGTACAGGAATAAGGATGAGGCCTGTGGATCACAGATAATCTGGGAACTGCTACAATATGGGCATGTAGACTGTACGTGGTAAATGCTATTTGTCGCCTAATGAAACCATTTATGTCTTTTGAAATACAATGAATAACGTGGAAGTTGACCCCTCAGGGCTATGGATTGGGACGGTCGGTCACTTACAACGAAACAACAATTTTTACGCGGTCAATTGCGCCCAGCACTTTCACTTATTGACCGAATCTGTCTTTTAGAAACGTCGCTATTCTGAATTTCGATGAGATTTAAATTTTGCAAATTTCATTTGTGCGAGTAACCTCTTTCTTCTCATATTTTTGCTAGGTTAGGTAAGGTTATGTTATGTTATGTTAGGTTAGGTTAGGTTAGTTTAGGTCAGATTAGGTTAGGTTAGGTTAGGCTAGGTTAGGTGAGGTTAGGATAGGTTAGGTTAGGAATGAATTGAATTATAACGGTAATTTCTATGTTATTATAATAACAACATGAAAATGCAATTGATAGAAATTGACCGGGTTCAAATTTCTATCTCTGTTGCAACTGCCTGTGTTTTATAGAATTGGGTCGCAACTGATCTCGGTCCGGATGGGAAACTCGTTGGAGATTTGAATGCAGAGACCATATAAGATTCAGATTAGTTATTCTCATCAAGAGGCAACTTCAGCATTTCGCTGTAAATGGTCCGGTGAGACTATCATAGATATTTCACTCGTTTACGGAGAGCTGGTTCCATTCGTAGAGCACTGGCAGGTTTTGAAAAAATTCACGGAAAAGCGATCACTGGGTTTGAGGTAGTGAAGAAGACGGCCAGATGGCAGCAACATACGTTTACAGTTTCAGTCATCCAAGATTGCAACAAACCAAGTAGAAACACTTGTTGGATTACTGAAATCCTCTTCGTTACTTACGTAGAAAAGACATTAGGAAACATGTTAAACAGAATCAAAGTCGTTATCCTGTAATAATAATAAGGATTGCTATCACGATTACTGACGGATGCATTGTAATTGTCATAGAAAAGTAATTCCAATTAGCGCTTTAAAACTTCACAGCGCATCTTCCGATCTGATGATGAGATAACAGAATTATCTCTGTTGCACACCACTATAGAAAAATTATTCCGATTAGCGGTTTCAAGCTTCCAGGTAAGCTTGGTCAGATCGGAATTTGAGCTGACGTTCGATCTGACGATGAGCTGAGAAGCTTGAAAGCGCTAATCGGAATGATTTTTCTATAGCAGTGTCCAACGGTGTTAAATCTGTTTGCTATTATAACCACTAACACAACTTTAATAATTACAGTAAATATTTTAACGTCAGATACTTGTGACGTTAATGATGTGACCTTCAACTTTTGAAATGATAAGAATCTACTCAAAGCGTATTTTGCAGCTACAAACCTTGACATTCACCATTTTGTTCTTACAAAAAAACGAGCGTATTCGGCGTTGCCCCAAACGGTATTACCACATATAATGAAGCTGAGAAAAAGTAAACGGATTTGTGTTTGTGTTGTGGAGTTTATGAACTCCTCAAGTCTTCTTTGCGTAACAAAATTTTTAAACTGTTTGTTGAAGAATATGTAAACTTTTGTTACACTCTCCGTAATTTGAATTACTAATGTCTTCGTAATTGTAAATGCTCAGTAAAAACACGTCGTGAAATTGTGTTTTGCTGTTTTTATACAGAGTTTTATAGAGGACGAACTTACTTTCTTATAACGAATTGTGTGTTATCACCTTGGTTGTCGCTACGGTAAATTACTCAGGTATGTATATTATAAGTAACGTACGAGGGTCAGTTAAAAAGTTCGCGGAGCGACATCTATAGCACTGTGGTAGAAATAAAATCTTTCGTGTGCTGAAAGACGTATATTTCGCGTGAACACCTGTTAATTTCCAGATATATCTGTCAATTTATTGACTTTCTGCCGGAAGTTTGAAATTTTCCTGTCACGCGTGTTTTTAAAATGCACAACAACAAACATCGTCTTGTGATGATTTCTCTGTAAAAAACGTTTTAACGCCAATGAAAAATTAACACGAAATTGTAAATGTGTTAGAAAATGCTGCGTCTTCAGAAACAACGATAGATAAGTGGGGCACACTCGAGTTGTACGTTGAAAATGTCGTCGTACAAGCACTGAAGACGATCCGAGCAGTTGACGTCTAAAACGTGCAACAAAAGAATGATATTATTGAAAATATTTCCTAGGTTCTTGGAAGACCGCAGATTGAGGACGTTGCTGAAATCATAGGCATCTAATATGAGCGTGTGCATTATACTTTAACTCGAGAACTTTATGTGAATAAACGTTATGCCGCATCTGCAGTTGCATTTTTTCGGCGTCCAGTGCGGGAGGATCGTCTTCAGTGCTCGTACGATCACGTTTAAACTGAAGTGCCTACTTACAAACCTTAGTTTTGAAGTTGCAGCATCTCCTGACACATTTAATATTTTTTTTTCCATTTCCGTTGAAGCTAAACAATTTTTAAGAAAGAATCACTCCACGATGTTTTGTTTTGTCCGTTTTAACATGATAATATTTTTAGGTTGGGGGTCATTCCACAAAAATGTAACGTCATCGAAAAATGTGACGCTTCCACACTTTCGATTCCCCACAGTCTAGAAATTTGATATGTAAACGCATCAAGACAGAAATAATCGCTGCTGACACTGAGTTTAGCAAACGTTTTAGTGAGAATAAATTTGGTTTTACATGCTCTGTTTGTGATCATCTGTGGTTTGGAAATGATTTACGTAATCCACCAAACGTAATCCACATTATACGTTTCAAAAGGCTGAAACCATTATCATGCTTCGATGTTTCGGTTTCGTCGAAATTCTTTGAATGCTTAGATGCATAAATAGAGAGAGGGAGAGAGGGAGTGATGGAGAGAGGGAGAGAGAGAGAGAGAGAGTTTTTTCAAGACACACATGACACGTCAATTTTAAATAGCTTCTAAACCATGAGTAAATTGATAGATAGATTTGGAAATTAACAGGAGTTTGCATAAAATACAACTCTTGCAGCACACGAAAAATTTAGCTCTACAACTAACCTAAAGATGTCAGTCCGCGAGCTTTTCAGCTGACCCTCATATTATGAATATAATTGAATTATCACCAGGCTATTGGGCCGTCATCCACTCCTGCTGTTACGAATAGATGTTTCGGCCTCACCTCTGGTTTCCCATGGTACTGTGGTTAACTAGAGAAGACCTTGTCAGTTACCAAATCGTTTTCATACTGAAGATGCCCTCTAGAAGAGAGGCCGAAACGTCTGTTTATAACAGCTCGCGTGGACGACGGCCTAAGAGTCCGGAAATACGTCAATTATATTCTAACACATTTGACGTCGGCGTGAAAGCCTTAGATACAGATAACGTCTTATGATATTTCTGTTATATTATTTATTCTACGTTATTTACGATATTTTTATTACGGAGTATGCTAATATAATTAATTTTTTTTATTCATTCTAAGCATGCTTAACATTATAACACTTAAAATTTCGTGGCGTGAACATTATAACACATTCACAAAATCATCATCACGCCACTCCAAGGATTAGGCCTTAGACCTGTTCCGGAACCCATCTCCTCCTCAATCTACTAACATCTCTCTCCTTTCAGAAGGGTGATAACCCAAGGCAGCCACAGGTAGACGGATAGCAGGCATTCGATTCAAGTGTTCACACCATCTCATTCTGTGGTCTTCAATCTTCTGGTACAATGTTTAAATCACGTCTAATATCCTCTTCCTTCTCCGATCCAAGAGAGAACAACCTTGCGTTCCTCTTAGAAATTTCATTTTGGCTGCCTGAATCCTCTGAACGTCCCTTTTACCAAGAGTCCATGTCTCACTAGCATACAGGAACGTGGTGACAGCCACAGTTTTATAAAACTTCATTCGGGGCTTATAACACATTCACAGTGAACATAATTTTACTATATTTCTATAAACAAAAAACTGTAACACAAATATAAAGGTAAGTAAGATGTGTACCTTCATGCAATCGATAGATTTTTAGAATAAAATGTACAGTTACTTGTCTATTTTGACATTCAGCATTTAAAACACAGCCGAAGTGCTACAAACTAAACCTATTAGCATTTTTTAAGATAATGGAATATCAACTTTTTGTAATAAGCAAACATTATTGTAATATTTATTTTTGTAATTATTGCATTATATTGTAGTTATTGTAACATTTTGTAATAAACTCCATTTAGTAGAGTTTGTACTCTGTGCTTATGTGAGTTCAATTTGTATACGAGTTTCAGGGTCGCGTCTTGCAGATGCGTGTGTCACAGATGTTCACCAACTGTCGATGTAAATCTTTTCCCAATAATGTAGGTATATTGCAACTGTCTGGCCTAATCTTAGGTATTTAATATTACATATGTCCATTGTAAAAAAAAAACAAGGAGTACCAAGCTTGCTTGGAATTTTATGTACCTATGAAAGGCAAGTTAAACTGTATCCAAATGGTGATCTACATTCTCGATAATAACATGTTTTTACTTATTGATATAATAATTGAAGTGAATTCACTGAAAAGTGAATATAAAAATTATATCCGGAGATATTTCCATTAATATTTTTTGTCTGTTAAGTAAAGTTGTGGTCTCGTACAGAGAGACATTTAGATTTGTACCCTGTAAGTCGTCTTTAATGGCGTGATTCTTGGTAGCTTGTTTGTTCTGTTTTCTCCTTTTGTTGCTGGCTTGTTGCCGTATTTTTATTTAAACAGAAACCGTATCGTTCATGTAAATAAGAAACTCAAAACGACCAAAAGTCGCCAAACCAATACGTGACACTCTGAGACTAATGTCACGCTACTACGAAACTCTCCCGCTACAGAACTTGGAACGAACACACGAACGAACAAAATGATAGGATACGTTGATGATCAGGTCCTGATATAAATTTACAAAAAATCCTTTATATATTGGCTGTGAATACAGGTTTTACAGATCATTGCTTACAATACAATCCTACATAGATACAAAAAACAAAACTACTAGGCAACATACAAAAAGGTAAAATTTATTAGAAATTCTAGAAATTAGAAAAGCAATCAAAAGTAAAAAAATTAACAAACGAACAAACGGAATTCTGTGTATCCCCTTCATTAGAAGTTATTTAGTTTGGTTAATATGCTTTTAGTAGAAAAATTGTAAAAAAAGTAATTTGTGGGTTAGGCGTATCCTTATATTAATTTCTAATTCTAATTAACAAATGGATAATACAATTTTATTATAACTAACTAACATAGGCATATAAACATTAAGGAAGATATAATAATTACATTTAAATTGAACATATTTTCACTATATATTTTATAAACAAAAATTTACAGGCATTAAAAAATATATATGTTTATGTTCATTCACCAATCAATGAATTCATTCTTCATTCACCAATCAATGAATTCATTCTTCATTTACCAATGTACAGATTATAAGTTAAATGTAGTCACATTCATAAGCGAAGTTTTATATGTGTACTATGTTATTGACAACAAAGAAGTAGTTTCTATGGAAACTCACCGGTTCCCATTTTCGATCACGCGCAAATCTGCGACACGTCCTTATAAACATTTTCAATGTTAAAACTTTACATAAATATAAGTCGTAATATAAGTTAAATAAGTCGTGTACATTCATGTAGTTGCTAGATTTTTGAAGAAAAAAAATTTTACAGTTATTTGTGTACGTTGACGTTCAGCAGCCGAATTGTCACAACCTAATTCTATTAGCACATTAAAGATAAAATAATATCAACTTTTTATAATAAGCAAACGTTTATTTAGCAGAGTTTGTACTCTGTGGTTATGTGAGTTCAATTTGTATACGACTTTCAGGGTCGCGTCTTACAGATTCATGTGTCACAGATGTTTATCAACTCTCGATGTAAATTTTTTCCCAATAATGTAGGTATATTGCAACTGTCTGGCCTGCTCTTAGGCATTTAATATTACATATGTTGCATACGCCCATTGTAGAAAAAATAACAAACCGTACCAAGCTTGCTTGGAATTTCATATATATATGCAACCCATGTTAAATTGTATCCAAATGCTTATCTACAATCTGGGTAAGAACATATTTTTAACTATTGATATAATGATTGAAGTGAATGCACTGAAGAGTGTATATAAAAATTATTCAATTACTACATCAAGTTAATTAGTTTTGATGTCAGCAAATAATCTTCTGTTATTTGAGAGTTTAGGAACAGCAGGCCTACATAACATGATAAATTTAGACATGGCCACGGCCTTGAACACATACGAAAATGACCTTTATCGTTACATTGAGGACACTGGCCTTGACTATTTATGAACGACTTATTTTATGGCCCACGTCAAGCATTCTTGGGGCGAGTGTAAACACTGATGAATCATTTTTGATTAGAGTAATTCGTCTAGTCTAACTATTACAACTACAATATCTTAATTTTATTTACTTTTCATAATCAACATATTTGAGAAGTTGTGTCAAATTGTAAGTTTCAACGGGCATACGTAATTAAAGTGACTGCTATTAGGATTGTAAATATACAAATGGGTTTTTACTTCATTTGAAAAATAACTAAGCAGTGATTTGCAAATGTACCTTATTTGGATGGTATCAAAATATGGTCTTATTATATTGTCACAATGATTTTAGCATGACAGCCTATGAGTTTCTACCAGAAACCAATAGGTAGTAGAACAAGGGGAAGATCCCAAAGTAGATTCAAAGACTAGAGAGAGAGGACCTCACAAAGTTGAGCATAAGAAACTGGAATGCCAGGGCATGCAATACGCAGTGGGACTCTTGGTGCAGGCCAAGACCCATCAAGGGATGTAGAGCCACGACTGATGATTATGATGATTTAACTTGTTTATTGTTAATCTTGTTATTTAAATTAGCAGTTTTTGTAACTCCAACTTTGTTGTGCTTATTTGCTAAACTGCTAAATGTCATGTTCTGGACGAGGCCTTTCAGTGTTTCTACCTGGGTCGTGCTTGAAAATAGTAGAAACACAGAAAGGTCTCGTAAAATATTCCTCAGGATTTCACGGGCGGTGTCAGATGAATTGTTCATGATATCCGGGCTGCTTGGCCGTGGTCCATGGCTTATAACAAAACCAAACGTTTCGGAAGCTCCACTGGCTGCCATCATCAGTTGTAAAAAAACCTGATGATGGCAGCCAGTGGAGCTGCCGAAACGTTTGGTTTTGTTATAAGCCATGGACCACGGCCAAACAGCCCGGATATCATGAACAATTCACAGAAAGATCTCGTCCAGAACATGACATTTAGCAGTTTAGCAAACACGCACGCCGAGGTTGGAGTAACATGTTTATACTTATTACAAAGTTGCCTGGCAGTATCACAACAAAAAGAAGAAAAGAGTAATGTAAAAACTAATGTGTCTGTGAAAACTAATTAACAGATTACAGCTAAAAGACCAAGAAATCGTGCCTAAATAAATGACCAGTTCAGTGGAAATGCAAATAGACGGTCAGATTAAATAACAAGTCCCAGTAGGATCTCAGCACTTGTGAGTTCAATCACGGTCTTTACAGTATTGTTTACAGTAAAACATTTGACTTGTATGGTAACCACTGTGTTTAAGACTTGAATTACGGTGACTGTAGTATTACTGCAAGGAAAGTGTAATAAATGACAATGGTAGTAACATAAAGAACCGAGGCAAGGGTTAACAGAGCAGATATGGCTCGTAAACCCTGTGTCAGTGAAGGAAAGGGATAAGATATTTGAGAACTTCTGAAAAATAGGTGTAGAGTAAAATGGAAAGGTTTAATACATAGAGTGAATGACAAAAAATCAAGGCATTCAAAAAAGAAGCTGAAGGAAGCTCTGCTGTTATGTATATTAAGAAATTAAAAGATATTACTTGTATCGGATACTTTGTTAGCAGTTGTAAATATAAGTAAATTATTCAGGAGAAAATAGGTTATAAAAGAAAGAGGAAGATGCCAACAGACCTAAAGGAACGAAAATGTTAAGTAGCAGCACATGTAAGGTTAGGATTTAAGGATCTGCTCGGCTGTACCCTGCTATTGCACATGATTTTGAGTTATCTGCTATCTGCTAAGCAGATTTGTATATAATGATGCTGAAGCCAATGAGACCATTTGTCAACATAATTAAAATTGTGTTTATAGTTTAAACGTTTTAAAGGTAAATATCCAGTGAGTACTGAGATAGTTACAAACACCAGCACTTTAGAACAAGTGAGCCGTTTCAAATATCTCGGCTGTGAAGTAAGCTATGAATCTGAATGATATAAGAGAGAAGATAAATAAATTTTGACATATCTGTGGTATGATTCACAGAAATCTTAGAAATAAAACAAAACACGGCACAAAGATTAAATTTTGTAAGAAAATTGCAATACCCACATTGATTTATGCGAGTGAGGCGTGGGTTATGACAAAAAAGGAAAGCGGCAAGATTCAGAGTGCTGAAATGCAGTTTTTTCGAAATACTTTAAATTATACATTGCAAGATTGAATAAGAAATGAGGATATCACAGCAGAACTTGAAGTAAACGACATAAATTATTTCAATTTACAGAAGTCAAAGATGGGATCATCTGCAAATGATGACAGAGGATCGATTTTCGAAAGCGGCACTGAACTATAAAGCCATTGGTAGAAGCGACGTGGGTCGTCCGAGGATGAGATGGGTGCCGAAACAGGTTTACATAACCTAATACTTGAAGAAGGGGAAAAAGGAAGTTAATAGTGATGCTTTTATTGACAATTTATGCAATTTATGCACTCATAATAAGTTTGTTTCATATAATGACTGTATATCGAGTACAATATTAATAATGAAACATCAAAGGACTTAGTTTTGTTTTATACAAGTAAATCTATTTCCTTTATACAAAGTAATTTGCATTAAATTGTATACATGTTTTACGTTTATTAACACGCTAATCACTAAAATGATGCAAGAGAAAATAGTTTTTACCAATATCAAGGGTAGTATCGAAAAAACTAAATAGATACAAATGATATACTTCAAAGTGTGAGTATGAAAGTTAAAAATACTTCCGATAAAAATATTAGCATTGTAAAGTCTCAAATTGTTTAGCACTTTGTAATTAATTTTTTAGCCTACTGATATATTTTAAATAAACATTTATCTGGAAAGTTTATATTTATCATACAGAAAATGAGAAGACTACAGACTGACTAACGACTATAGATACTGAAGAATCTCTAAAAAAAACATACCTTGAAACAATTGCAGGTACATTCTGGAATCGCGTTGACAATAATTTTTCGATTTCACTTTTTTGATGACTGCATCTTTGCTGATCACCGTTTGATTACGGCAATAAATACACCCTAGCCACCAAAGCAGGTGAGCGTTATATCGTAGAGCGTCAACAGCACATGTTCCGGACGGCCCACAGCGTCGTTTACACGCAGCTTCATTTCCGCGTGGCAGGGAAGACTGAGGCGGCGTAGTAATTGCACATCATGTTGTACTGGAGTCTGACTTTCAACGTTTAAATGCTAAGGGTAAGGGCGCGCAAGCGTTTACCCCTGTAGTACAATTGAATGGGTGAGAAGAAAAAGGAAAACATTCCACAGATCATGATTTGTAAAAAACGATAAAAAACTGATTTGTGGATAAATAAGTACACTGAAAAAATTTTCAATTATAAAGCTACTCAATAAAACTTTAGTTAACGTCCGAAGTTACAATTTTAACAAGTAAACCGTTATAGTAATGTTTGTGGAATCTTTTCCTTTTTGATCTCAGTTCCAACAAATATCAGATAACAATTTTAAAATATCGGTATGGAGAACCATACATGACTTCCATATTCTAAGATTTACATTTAAAATCATTTTCGAAATGAAATATTACCATAGAAACTACTTCTTTCTACTTACTGCTTCAGCCTTAACCACAGTACTGTGGTCACTAACGTATACCACCTCACGTTATCGCACTCGATTTTCACTGATGATGGAAGTCGATGGCATTGCCGAAACGTCTGGTTTTGTAGAAAACATTGGACTACGGCCAAATGTCCCGGGAAGGAATTTTAACAAAAACTACTTCTTTGTTGCCGATAACGTTGTACACATATATATAAAAAATATGCATAAAATTAATGGCTTGTATAAGTTAATGATTGATCTCCATTAAGTAGTGCTCAAGTTTCCAAAGTTTTAATATTATGATGTCCGTAATTAAAACATCAGAGCAGGTTTAGTGTGAATGAGGGTACACCGTGGACAAAAATTTTCAACATTTTCTATTGAGCGTTGCTTACAGTAAAGCTGCGAATCTACAGTGTATGTTTCACAGAACAAACACGCGGAAAAGAAGGAGCGCTCCGAAGTCACTCATGGACCCTCAGCATCTTGCAGAGGGTTCATTCCCTAAAGACGAAAAGTCTGTCTATGAATCGTTCCTCTGTAAACACGTGCAGTTACACTGCCCAGCGATCCACAGGAAGCAAATTGATGTCCATTTTTTCGGCTTGCACGCGTTATGTTGGTGTGGGTTTCGGCACTTTCCATTTAAAAAGCGTGCAAATGTAAGAAAATAAACATGAGTGAGGCCAGAAATAACGCGAATTTTGTGTGTGTGTGTGTGTGTGTGTGTGTGTGTGTGTGTGTGTGTGTGTGTGTGTGTGTGTGTGTGTGTGTGTGTGTGTGTGTGTGTGTGTGTGTGTGTGTGTGTGTGTGTGTGTGTGTGTGTGTGTGTGTGTGTGTGTGTGTGTGTCTTCCCTGCCTTTTTATTACTGTAGTCATAATAATAAAATGGAAACATAAACATTACATAACTGAAATATGCTTACCTGCCACGAACGATATATTATTTTATACATGTATATTAACTCATACATAATTTACATTAAAATGAAAAAATTATAATTTTATTGCCTGGCAACAAAATTATTTTATTTTTAACAATTGCCATTATTTGAAAAAGTTTAAATGAATTTTCCAGTACTTTACTGTTGCTAAAACATAAAACGTTGCAGGTAAACTACCCCTTCCCCTTAACCGATCTTCACCAAAATCGGAATTCCTTGAGATCTCTACAATTTAAAGATGTATGCAAATAATTATTTGATTCTGTTTGAATTTGCGGCTGTTATCGTTTGCCATAGAAAATACCCTTGATAAAAAAACGTTGCAGGTAAACTACCCCTTTCCCTTAACCGATCTTCACCACAAACAACAGATCTTAAGTACTCTACAAATGAGGGCTGTATGCAAACAATTATTTGATTCTGTTTGAATTTGCGGCTGTTATCGTTTGCCATAGAAAATACCCTTGTTAAAAAAAGTTGCTGGTAAACTACCCCTTTCCCTTAACCGATCTTCACCAAAAACAATAGGTCTTGAGAACTCTACAATTCAGGGCTGTATGCGAAACATTATTTGATTCTGTTTGAATTTGCGGCTGTTATCGTTTGCCAAAAAAAAAATTTCCCTTGATAAAAAAAACCGTTGCCGGTAAACAACCCCTTTCCCTCAACCGATTTTTACCAAAAACAACAGGTCGTGAGTACTCTACAAATCAGGGCTGTATGCAAAAAATTGTTTGATTCTGTTTGAATTTGCGGCAGTTATCGTTTGCCATAGAAACAAATCTATAGACAGACAGACACACAGACAGACAGACAGACACACACACACACACACACACACACACACACTTTTTGGAAAACGACTTTTTTTCATGTTTTGAGTGTAGTAAAATCAGAATATGCAATAATCTCGAACACGATTTTTTTTGCCATCTCCATACTTCCATTTCCTTAAGGAATATGGAAGTAAAAATCGTAATTGAATACTTTATTTCCTTTTTACTGCTGTTCATACAATTGTTTAGATTCAGAGTAATCTTTTCATGTTTGTTATATTATAAAATAACAAAGAAACATATACAAAAACTAAAAATAACCAGTAGCTTCCTATACTGAGTTAGTAACACTTCTAATCACTTCGAATATCATTATGAAAATAAACAAAAATATAAAGAGTAAAAGTAACCAATGTTTTCCTTTTCCAATATTAACAGCACTTTAATCATTTAGTAATTCTCTATTTTCTTCCTGTGTATTTTATGTAAGCTACAACATAATACAGTACTTGTATAAAATTTTTTATGTTCGTCTGGTACATATTGTAGAATTTTATCAACATTTTGTACCTTTTTGTCATTTATAGGAACTTTCCTATCATAAACATTAATAATTGCTAACAGGAAGTAAAATATCACTCTCCTGGAAAGCTTAAACACTTCACTGTGAATACTGTCGATAAGCTCTTGTGCTAATACAGTTCCCCTTTGTTCCTCCTAGTAAATGAAATATTTGCTAGTGCTGAACGTTTTCTACTAAAATGCTCTACCTTGAAACTTTTAGTACTTCTTTGAAATATTTAGGCCACCACTCTTTAAAATTGAATATTTTTTGACTATTGTAGCGTGACAGAAAATCCACTACTTATTAAGTCATATAAAATCATAAAGTTTAATTACACCACATATGTTAAAATAATATTGAATGAGATTTAAGGAAATCAAAGGAATGAACCACGATAAAATAAAAATCCTCATTACATTATATAAAAACCACTGTTTAAATATCAAAGAAAGTATTAAAAGCAACTCATATTATAAGATCAGTAATTTACCCAGGAAGCTAGGAGCAGTAAACAAATTAAATAACACCATATCAAGAAGAAAGAGAATCAGTTTAAGAGTGGTGAATACCAAAATACCCCAAAAAACAAGAAGAAGGAAGAATAAAGTTTGTGATCAGGAAGAAAACAATACCCTGAAACCTTTAGAGAAGAACAAGGTCCGTATCAGTAAATAAATTAGATGCTCCAAACTAAACATCAGTCGAGATAACACAAAGTACCTTGGTTTACCAAGAATGAAGAAGGAAGACAAGAAGACCAGAAGAATGAAGACTAGAAGAAGGACAAGAATGAAGACCAGAAGAAGGACAAGAATGAGGCAAGAAAGAAGATAAGAAGAAGGACAAGAAAGAAGACAGGAGGAGAGGAAGAAATAGTATGAAAGAAACACCGTTGTAAAACCTATTATTATTATTAACTACCATCAACCCCAAACCCACAAAAACGATTAAAAAGAAAGTATAACATACCAAAGTCATATAAGAATGTAATTATTTAGAAAACTAAAGTGCTGTATAGTATTATAAGAAGTGAACCGACTAAAGCTATTGTGTGATAAGAAAATAAACAAGTCTTAACAGTCCATGATTACTAAAGGTCTGGTCTGAGATAATAAGACTCAAAATATCAGAACCACCTGTGAAAGTGAATTTGTGTAAGTGTTTTTTGGAAATGCAATAAACTTAAAGTTAGTGATACTATGACTTGTCAATATGCTATATAACAACTTTAATATCCAATAATAAACAGCATAATAAAATAATAAAATGGAAGATTTCCAATATTTTGTTATTTTAATGTAACTCTTTATTTACAAGACATTTGTAAAAAATGCTAATAACTAGAGTATAGGTGGTCATGTTTACTGATGAAGGGGATCATAAATAATAATGGTTTAGACCAGAAAGAACTGGCATTAATTTAGTATTCATAGGTTTAAAATGTTTAAATAGACTGTTTGTTTACAGCCATAAAATCAATGTGTTTGTAAGAGTTATTAGAAAATAAGATTTATATTATATGTTTAAAATGAATAATGTTTGCTAAATAACAGCATACATACCATTAATAATGTTTCCGTAGGTATGCTATGTTAAATCAAAAATAGTTAAAAGTATATGTTCAAACCATGTCAGCAATATGTTCAATTGTGCAGATTGCTAAATAATGTTCATAATTATTTTGTATAACAGTAGTGTTAATTAAATACTACACCTCACAATAAGTTATAAACCATTTTATTTTCATGTAATAGTAACTATGTAAAGTCAGAGGAGGAAGTAGGATTAAATTTATTTGAGAAAGACAGAAATATAAAATTCTAAACTCTAGGCCATTTGGTGAATTCACAGAAACCATATAAACCAGTATAATTCACTTATAAATCCTGTAAACTAGCAAGATTTAGATAAGGTAAATCAGTTAACCACTACTGGGGATGATCCTATGAGTTAAAATGATAATAAGGAAATATACCTTAAAATATTGTAAATTTTCAAAATATATAATTTAATTAATTTTAAAGAGCAATGTCAAATTCAGAGATTAACACAAAAAACCAGTTCAAAGGTTTAATTTATATGAATTTAAGGAAAGGAAGAGGAATATGACTAATTAAAATTTATTATAATAGTATTAATGATAATTAAAATGGAGGAAAATTTGTATAAAAGCGGAAATCCAATTTTGAGCCTATATTTCCAAAAGGGAAAGAAATTTGTTAATTTCCACAAAATGTCTACAGATATGGACTATAATATATCAATTTAAAAGGAATGAGATGATTAAACCAATGATAAGGTTCATAATTCATGAAAGTGATGAATAAAAGAAATAAATTCCATATATAATGTAATATTGTATCATGTGTATGGGTAATCGAAATATGTTAACAATACTTTTTCAAAGATTAACTGGGCCAGATTTTGACCAAGTTAATTAGTCTTTTGTTGAATATCAAGCTGAATAGTTGTGTGAAAAAACGTTCTTTAAAAACCGAGTAGAAAATGGTACGACAAATTGCCATTAATGTTAGTGCATCGAGAGTTAGATGAATTGAACACTTTCTTAGCTAAATTTACCAAAACTTTAACGACAATAGTGAGAAATAACACCTAACTTCATGATACGAGTGATATAAAACAGTAAAACAATATATTTGACACAATTCACGCTACAAAGCCTAACCACATTTACAGAAACTTAACCCACAGAAGTGAACACATACCAAATAACTTAATTAACACCAATATACACGGAACACTTCTTCAGAATACACCAAACAACCTAATAGACAAATTACACCAGTGCGGGAACATTTCAAACATTCATGAAGGTAATTTTGTTGTGATTTTTTAACAAGACGACATTTGCAGTAACCTAGTCCAGATCGAGTAGTTGCCATCTTGAAATACAAATCTGCCTTCTTCATCGAGCAGTGACGTCAGTCTCCAATGGTCTGACAAAACAATTTATTAAACATTATATATCAGAATTATTTAAATACTATTAAGTAAGAATTATTGAATTTATTTTAATTGTTAATATTATACTTTCTCGTCACCCTTCTCTGACTATTAATTTAATCGCTCAAAGAACCTGTCCTTTATATAATACCTATAATCATTTTTATACTGTATGCACAATCGATAGTTCCCTGAGACTGAGTCGATAATTGTTCTCAATCGATAAAAGATCGATTATTTATTAAATTGTTCAATAAATCAATATATTTCAATTGTTTTTATCTGTTATTATTTCACAGGCTAATTTAAGATTATTTATTAAGGCTAAGGGACTTCAAGAAGAAGAAAATATTTCATTTAAGTGAGATATTGGACCAGCAAGAAAAATCATCGATCGATTGCTGACTGGAGTTAATCTGTTTAACTCCAGACTTGGTTCAAATCTTCCAGAAGTGCTCGATAGTTAATAAATACCTGCGTGATTATCAAAATGTTTACAAAACCTTTTAAAACAGCTTTATTTCTTATTTACACACATTTATTAACATAAACAAAATTATTTTTTTTTATTGAAAAATTTTATTTTTTATAAGATTTTCCATCTACTTTTTATTTTTGTAAGGACCGGCATACAGGGTCGTGTTACACTATCCACTGATCTTACTTTGAATAATGGCTCTGTTGTTTTAGCACTTCTTTTTTATAAGTGTTATGTAAATCCGGTCATGCTGACGAATAGCTCTTTTTACAGCTGCAAAGTATTGGTTGCATGGAAGAAATCTTTGACTATAAATTGGAAAGTAGTGGCGTATTATTTGAAACCACCTTTTTATAGTTAGACTACCCGCAAATACATTAATTTTTGGTTTTCCATTGTGCATTGCATTGATAATATTTCTAGGTTATTAGAAGTAAACATACCAGTACACATCTTTTTCCACTCGCATTTATGTCCAGTAATCTTTTGCTCTACTAACCTGCCTTCAGTAGTAATAAACTCTTCTCCTTTAAGCCTATTTGATTTCATAATTTTTTTTATATTATTACATCCTGTTCTTTTCTTTACATACCTTTTATACTCAGATTCAAAAACATTGACAACTGCTGTTGAAATTTAAACTGATTTTAAAGTCAAATACCACATAAAAATCCATTGCAAAATACCAAACCTTAAAACTGGCCCATCACAAAGACTATAATATACACAACGCCAATACTCTCTGTAGGAATACGCAGTACACCGACTACACATTGAGAGTAAGAAGGAACATTTTCCAGAGATGTTTTCCTTCTTGCTCTCACACAAATTTTCAACCTGTTGATAACTATCTACAAAATTAAGAAATGCTTCCTTTCTATATACCAACTGATGTCTTTTTAGTTTCTAAACAAAATGCTTATTTCAGTTAAACTTGGTCAAAATTTGAAATCTTTGCCTTCCTCTTCTCACCCATTCAATTACATATTGTTGTGTTTTAATTATCACTACCTAATGATATTGTAGACTGCTGACGTTTACTTAAATAACAACAATTTTATTTTTATTTGTCGTCTAACAACAATGGATATTTATCGTCTTAATAAATATTTTTTTTTTTGTTAGCCAATGTGAAATATGAAAAGTGTTCACTAAATTTGAGGTACAGTTTGGTGGTGCGGACTTTACAACTGAACATAATACTGCGAAATAGAACTCACGCATCGTATACTGTCAACTCTATCTTTGCTTTTTACAATCTTTAATTGCTTTCTTCTGTTACAATTACAGTGGGTTTCCTTAAGCAGGAGCCTCCAACAAGTCAACCATTAAAAAAGTCAAAGAAAAGATGATAAATAAAATTAACAATAAGACTTTTTTCTTTGTCTCACATTTGTTTAGGATTTCTGAATGTTGGAGACACTTTTGATGTACCGTTAGAGGCCGTCTTTCAGCCAGGTTTCTAACTACGTAAGTAAAGATTACAATGAGGCTCATTTTTATAATCCCAATTTCTTTTTGGGTTTCTGGATGTCGGAAATATTTGTTTGTCTACGTTACGTGCCTTCTTTAAGTCTATTACAACTACGGTAACACGATTACAATTACTTCCCTTGGAAATAATCACAGTGGCTTCCTTTAGTAGAAGCCTCCAGCAAATCAAACATTAATTAATCTTTAAAAAATATCAAATACGTAGATAATCTGTTTTGTTAGAAAACTACGTTGAACAATGGACCGCCTCCTCATCATTGAAAAACGAACACAAACCAGAGCAAATCCATCCTTAACAAGAAAAACAAGCCAAAACAAAGAGGAGAATATGACAAATATTTACTGAGTATGTTCACTATTCAATAACATTTACACCATCGATTATCATACACAATTATCATTCCGTGGACACTTCAAAAGTTGAATGCTATAAAAAATAATTTAGCGCATGGTTGTTAGAATTCCGTTTTGGCCAGATCAGCTTAACACTGTACGGTATTACGTAATGTCGGTTATGGTTAGAATTTCCTCACAGAGACGGCCGGTTGAAACAGCGTTGTTTGCTGATTGTATTCAAAGCGCACTCCTCTATATTACACTCTTTGATCGGGTTTCAACCCACAGTTTACTTTGTATCACCCTGTGGTCAATATCGATCCGATATCGGCCCCGCGTAATAACACCAATTATGATGACGGCAATCCAAAAGAAAGCCGATATTAAATTAAACCTCACATACCAGCCACGACAAAGAGCCAATTTGCAGAACGGGTTGTGTATGGCTGATTTTTTCCTAAATTTCAAAATTAATCTTACGCTGTCGGTTTCTTGTTATTTTATTAAAGAAAACTTACTAGTAGATCATGAACACACACAGGTGTGTAATCGCTAACAAGTTCAGTTTAAAAACTACAATTAATTTTAGCATTTCGTAAAATTTAATCTCAGTTGTGATATGCATACATTTCTTACAATAGTTTTCATACACTTGTAGAATATTGTGAGTACGCCTTATGCGTAAAATATTAACCTGATGTAATATTTTGTATGCGTTGTATTAAAGGTATTACGTAAATATACAGTGTAATTCAAAATTGCACGGCAATCTCTGGGAAGCTGATTTTATAACTAAAAATAATTAGTTTTATACACATACATTTTTTCCGAATTAATTTCTCTACATAGTTAGTTGAAAATTTTTATTTGTTTATTGCCAAATTAACGAAGTTATCTTATCCCAAATCTAAAAGACTGTGTTTTGGACTCCAATACCTTAGGAACAAAGGTCTCAATAGAACTGTAAGGTCTCAATAGATAGAGCTGTGGGACCTGTTTTATTCAATTTTTCAGATCAAAAAATATAAGAAACCACCAAGTTTACTCTTTACGTTATATTCCAAGAATTTCAGCATGGCGTCATTTTACCGTGGAAGCAGAAATCAGGGCGAACTGCTTTGCGAGCCGTAACTCGCTAACAAACCATTTTCGTACCTACGTTTATATGAAATTTGTTCTTATTTTTAGCTACAGAATCAGCTTCCAAGAGATTTCCGTGCAATTTTGAATCATCCTGTATATTAAGCTGAACGTTGAACCCGTTCGTTTGTATCTCCCCTGGCCCAAAGTCTGAACTGATTCAGTGTATATTGTAATGTGCACAGAATTGTTTCGTAACAGATTGTCCGACATAACGCCATAGCATTACGTAAACTAGACAAAACCTCAAGGAAAACAAGTTAATACAGGTAGAATAAACACTCTTTAGTTTTCAGAAAAGTATAATAAATATATATGGTCCACAGTCATAATATAACGAAATACACGAATATTGATAAATATACGTAGACTAGTTGATGTAAAAAATTCATAATATCTCTTGTACTTTTCTACCTTCTTCCTAAAAGATATTTATATATAAAAAATTACATTTTAAGAAAAATGTAAATGACTAAATACATTTACTTAAAAATTAGTGGTTCAGACATAATTAATAAGAAAAGCACAATACCTATTACAACAGCTTGGACACATTATGAACGATAAAATTCAGGTATTCAAAAATTCAGCTATTCGTGTTTCTAATGGGAAAAAGAATATTACTACAATTCTCTTCTGACATGATAACTATGAAATATCACGCCTTTGACATAAATGAGATAAATTATATTAAAGGTTATTATGTAGGCCTACATTTTTTAATCTATTTAATACATAAAAAATAGATTAATTCTAACACTGCAATGCATTTTTAAAACAAAATATTTATGAACCTCATTTAGCCACACTTTGTCTAAATAATAACCACCAATTTCCAAGCATTGAAAAATACAATTAATTAAAACATATAAAAAGGTCAAAAATGAATATTTAGAAAAACTTAATATTTACAAACACAATAAGAATAATTTTTTTATTAAAGAACAAACTCAAATAAAAACGTAACAAGATAATCTATTTAAAATTATAAATGTATTAAAATAAATAAAAACAAATAAATACGTATTACCATTAAATATTTCCAATATAACCGACAAAACAGCTGCTTAAGTAAATAAGCATTAAAACAATCGTTAAGACAAGAAGATGAGACACAGTAAAAAAAAGAAAGAATATGGAGAAAAAGAAAAGGACAAAAATAAAGAATTGAAATTGGCATGTGGTCCTTAGATGACCGATAAAAAATATCGTATAAAACAAACAGCAAATAGCTCATAGTAAGATATTCTTATTTACGGCTCAAAAACATAGATCGTAGGAGATAAGGAGAGATATAATTATGTAACGGTCTCGAGAAGTTGCCGAGCAGTTACAACTTCTCTGGCAAGGTCGTGCACTCGCGTTTGTTCCAGACTCTTCGAGCTCTTGTAAGTACGCAAATTACGTTAGCATGCCGTAAGGAATATGGACAATTATTCTGGAACTTCTGCGGGATCTATATAAGCAACAGTGGGTGGCTTAGAAGTCAGTCACTTACATTATTGTCAGCGGAAAGTGATTATTGTGTTATAACTAGTGCGGAACTCTAATTGCTGACATTATTATTGGGTGTGAACAAATTAAACTTGAATTACTGTACGAGAGTATCTTGTTGATTTCAAATTGTTACTTCTGACTGATTAAAGCTGGTAATTAGTGATTTCATTGGTGTCAATATTTTGTTTCCACTGCGCAATACGACGATCCGTGAGACCGTCGTAACAATATATTTGAACAATCTAATGTAACTGTAGGTGTGTACAAAAGTAAAAAAAAAAAATAGCCTATGTGTAGACAGATAACAAATTTAGAACTATTAAAAAAAGAAATAAAAAGACGTTAATTAAGAAAAAACAAGCCGATTTCATTAGTCACATTACCTGGAGTAACTGTGTGCAAAAATCAAATATTTCAATGATAACAGAAGTAGAAGTGTATTTAAAGGATTGTACATGGTACAGTATTAAATTATTTAGTTACGCAAAACTTTATGCTTTTAACAAAGGAAAGTTGACAAATACAGCAGAAGCGTTTATTTAATGTGTGAATATATTTTACCGGTCAGTGCAAATACTTGATACATAACCTTACTCAACCTTTCAAATCAGTAAATATGAAAATAAATGGATTTCATCAAGGCACGTGTGTGCTGCACCTATGGCTATAGGTCACGTGAATCGGGTTAGGGGGTTGGAATCCCCCTCTGTAAGAAGGTTTACGTGCGTCCGTTGCTTATCAGTATGTGTTGCCTTAAAATAACTTCCCTAAGATCGTCAGATACGTATAGATTGTATAGGAACAGCACAGGAACGATGGAAAGCAATAAACATAACTGTTCAAAGTAACAAACCGTAACTACCAATAATATCAAAGTTTTTGAAGATGCGTAATGAACCTGTATTAAATAAGCATTTGATTTTTAAGAGCTTATGAGTACTGTATTCCTGAGTGGTGATATATCAAAAACAAGTTCTGAGGTGACGGGACCGCTTTGTGCATAATTACTGCTTACCATTAACTTGACGTCGTGACATCCAGTAATAATTTATGTCAAATCACGTTTTAATCATCATTGACAATCTGGTCAGAACGAGTTTCAACTTAGGAACAGCATTTCCTTGAAATATATCTAATTTACCTCGTTTTGTTTATAATGTCTAAGCGCACAAAACTTACTGCAACAAATTTGTTTCGTAAAATATAATTTTGCAGTTGATCGTGTGGAGAAAACAAATTTTTAATTTAACAAATTTTTTTATAAACATAAAATAACAGTTAGGACTACTAACTTTTCACATTATCTGCTGTTAAATAGTTTTAAAACTAAAATAATACGTTGATATTCTTCTTTAGAAAGGAAAAATAAGCTAGTCCTAACGTTTTCACTTTTGGAATTTTTAAATTTATTGTAAAAAGCACATTTCTATATTGAGAAATTAAAATTCTTTAAAGACAGATTTGTACGAGGAAAAGTATCTATGTTATGTGTTTATACATTTATATAAATTTACACTTGGATTTGTGTTAGTTTATATAAAAGTTATGCAATTATTTCCACACATAGCTTTAATCTTCCGATTCCACGCAGAAAGAACTGCTGAGGCATAAACTGAGGTACAAACTCATGACTCGTTCCTTATACGTCAGCTTGCGAGTCGTTCGCCTTACCATCCTTTGTCAAATATTTTTGCTTTTGAAGGCCTCCAGTGCGTGGCCAATGTGTTTAGAGGAAAAAGGTGAATGATTCAATAAGCAGTCGACCACGGCCAAACAACCTGGCCGGGTGGGAAGAAAAATCAGCTCCTAGCAGCTTACTTTTTCTCCGTTTGGAGTACATAAGTGTGTTAAGAAATTCTATACATTAAGCTTTCAGTCAAAGTTGTGTTTTCCGAGGGCAGAGTAGTTTGATGCCTATACACTAAATTTCCATCGTTAAAAAATATTATACAACATTAATATAATAAAGTGTACTTTATAATCCTCAATATCTCATTGCACGGAATAACAAAGTTAAATGTTACAATTAGACGAAAATGTTAAAATTTATGTTTTATATAAATATGTTTATAGATATGGGACTGTAGTTATAAGATTTCGTTTCACAAATTAATCTTATATGTAATCATATACTATGTTACGATGGTCCCACGGATCGTGGTGTTTATACAGTGGAATGCAAATAACCGACCACCAGATAAAGCGTTGACTACAATTTAGTGTCAATTAAATAAACAAAAGAACTCAATAAACAAACATCTACAGTAAATAATGCAAGTGCCCGCACACACTAATTCACAAATAATCTCTTTACTATACCTCAAATGACAAGAAAAACTCCTACAAGCCACATTAAATCCAAATCCAAAACTAAGTGCCGGCTTCGGAAATAAGCGCATTTATACTTCGGCTGTGTGCCGCAGTATGTGACAAACGGACCAGTATGTTGGTAGTATAATCGACAACAATCTGGAAGGGGTGTCAGGAAAGATCGAGAAGGAGAGCGAGCATTGCGTAATCCTGCCGCTCATACAGCGTACTTTATCTATCACCCCAGCTTACCAATATTACTAAAGTTACGTTACGAATAATTAGTAATTAGGTTGTTATACTGCTATATATTTGAAAAGTTTTGTTAATTTACACATCTTTATATGTATACATCTCTTTATCTCTTTGTACTGTTTTAATAAATTACGTTTTACATAATTCATGATTGATTTTAAAATTTAAATTGCAGAACTTTCTGATTACATGTATGGATAGAAACGTATTTACTACTGGCTGATGACTCGTGACTTAAGCTGTTGTACTTTATTTAAAACATAATGAGTTACTTTTGGTTTCCGAGGCTACTGTTGGAATTATGAGTTGTTGATTGATTTTTGTATCGACTTTCTTGTCTGGATACGTTGTGTTCTGTTATAAGACCACCTCGAAAAGTGTGTGGCTCTTCACCACGCACGACCGTCTTGAGTAGGTAGAGGCTCTGATCTAAGAGTTGCGAAATAAATGTACAAAAGAAACCCAAATAAAATGTTATAAAAGAATGGCAATACTTATACTGCTGTATGGTTCTGAAACGTGGGTCATAAAGGAAAACAAAAGATACAAAAAGCAGAAATGAAATTTCTGAAATCAGTTAAATGGTGTAATAAACAAGACTATATAAGAAATGAAGAGATAAGAATTGATTTCGATATTTTTTCAATTAATGAAATGATTAAAGAATACAGAAGAAAATGGATTCAACGCATCAGTAAAATAGAAGGAAGTAGAATACTGAAGATAGCGAAAGATTACAACCCTAAAGGCAGAAGAAAAGTTGGTACACCTAAGAAAAGGTATATTGTGGAATGGGACCAGGCTGCTAAAACCTACAGCCATTAAGAAGAATATGATGAAGAAGAAGAGTTACTCCATAACAAATTTGTTATACGATTCGTTAAATGAAATTTAAATTCTTTAACTACGATTAGTGATCAACTCAGTATATTTTAGATTTTTGTTATTTGGTGATATTGATTTTTTAACTGTTTGTGTGTTACACAATCGAGAATCTTTACCGCCGTACTGGTTGGTTAAAATTGGAGAAATACTTTCCGAATTCATGTCACGAAACACCTTCATCATAGCAGTAACACAACTCGCGTTCTTGCCAACATACCCAATCGAGCATCCATCCATATACTTTGCACACGTTACTTACTGTAAAATACTGCAACCAGAGGTGAATGAAACTTCAAAATACGAAATGAACTTGACGTAAGTAAAGAGTACCTGTAATTGAATTACATTTGACGTGTTATTGAATGAGCAAAGCAGTTTTCAGTTTTGATTTTATCATTTCTATTCAGTTCATTATCACGTTTCTGTAATGTGTATTGTAAAAGACAACAGGTCCCACAAGATTGGTGTACTGATCGGGTTGTGTCGATTTTTAAGAAAGGAAAATGGAATGACTGTGTTAACTATAGGAGAATATGTTTGGTTGATACTGGATATAAAATATATCCAAAGATCATAGACCACCCTCTGCAGACTATTTCCGACATCGTATTTTGGAAGAACAAAACTGTTTCAGGAAGAGCAGATCTTGTATAGACAAAGCTTTTATTATTACAGTGAGAACCATTGCGAGTTAAAAAAAGAAACGCATGTAGATTTTGTTGGCTTTGAAAAAGCCTTTGATAGAGTAAATAGAAATCGCCAATCGCGCTCAAGGCTGTGCCAAAAAATGCATTGTTGAAATATTTTGCAGCCATGACTGCAAAACGACTGGTTTAATCGTGTTACATTCGACTGAGACTACTTTGAAGGAAGCAGTATAAGTGTCGAGGAGTAATTTAAAAAGGCATAAATTTTTTTTAAATAAACAAAAACTGTATGAACTATTTGATCAAACCTGGTACTTATATACAATTCTTCATTCTAAAGATTGTTCAACACACGTCGATGTAACAAACTGTAATAATTGTCCCCTTTTTATTGGCTCAGACAGAATTTCCAGTAAAATAATCAAGAAACGTCTGGATTGCGTGTGTGAAACAGTCGTTGCGTAATCACAACGCGTGCGAAGTGTCAGGTACACTAGTTTGTTATCTACCAGCTCAACGTAGCAATACCTTTTATAACTGTCTACGTTACAAAAGAGTGTTTGCAAAATGTAGATACTTTTGTTGCATTTAAACAACAATTGTATTGCGGTCCAACGTTACTGCGCAAGTGTCCAGACTGAACTGGTATTTTTGTAGCCTGTTGTCATGAGTCCCACGTTTTTCTTTAAAATCTAAGCTTCCTCGCTTTACCGTAGCTTGAATAGTACGAATCCTTCTTGTTGAGGTTTGCAAAAGCTTTAATAAAAATTCACTTCAGACTAAGCAGTCTGTGTTAAGCGGGGGCACATTATTTATACTGTACTCCCATAACGTCTTAACAATTGTATTGAGGTCCAACGCTCCTACGCAAGTGTCCAGACTGAACTGGTATTTTTGTAGCCTGTTGTCATGAGTCCCACGTTTTTCTTTAAAATCTAAGCTTCCTCGCTTTACCGTAGCCTGAATAGTACGAATCCTTCTTGTTGTAGTTTGCAAAAGCTTTAATAAAAATTCACGACAGACTAAGCAGTCTGTGTTAAGCGGGGGCACATTATTTATACTGTACTCCCATAAGGTCTCAACGGGTTTAGTTGTACATTGCATTTTCCTATTTTAAACCTTGGGTTGCTTATAATGCCAAAAGCATAAAAGTTGTCAAAAAGCTGATTTTGCTAGACTATTACAAGATTACCACGCACATCCACATTTCCTTCTTTTGTTATCTTTACATGAGATATGTAAACTATATGAGACACTAGTTCTACCAGCTCAACGTAACAATACCTTTTATAACTGTCTACGTTACAAAAAAGTGTTTGCAAAATGTAGATACTTTTGCTGCATTTAAACAACAATTCTATTGAGGTCCAGTGCTCCTGGGCAAGTGTCCAGACTGATCTGGTATTTTTGTAGCCTGTTGTCATGGAGTCCCACGTTTTTCTTTAAAATCTAAGCTTCCTCGCTTTACCGTAGCTTGAATAGTACGAATCCTTCTTGTTGTAATTTGCAAAAGCTTTAATAAAAATTCACGACAGACTAAGCAGTCTGTGTTAAGCGGGGGCACATTATTTATACTGTACTCCCATAACGTCTTAACGGGTTTAGTTGTACATTGCATTTTGCTATTACAAACCTTGGGTTGCTTATAATGTCAAAAGCATAAAAGTTGTCAAAAAGCTGATTTTGCTAGACTATTACAAGATTTTCATAACAGTTTTTGGGGCAGCAAGTAGTTACGGTAGAAAATTTCTTACACGCATATCCACATTTCCTTCTTTTGTTGTCTTTACATGAGACCTACCTTCAGGTTTTCTGCTCTTCTGCATATCTCAGTTCCATCCACTACTATCACGTTTCCATTTATGTCCCCTATTTACTAATATAAGTTCTTCAGGATCATTATTCTCTTCAGTCAGAGAAACGTCCCTTTGCTCCATTAAAATTTTCCATCAACGTCACTTTCACTGTTATCGTCCATAGTGTAACTTTATTACAACTTCAATTTAAAATTAAACAATTATTAAACAAACATTATTATTAATTACACACACTTTAACGCAACAGTAAACATAAGCCCTCCGCCGGCAATAGCAGAAACATACAACTGACAATAGGCGCCAAAATAAGTCAGCTCAGTCTCAGGCTCGCAAACATAACAACAGAAAAATACCCACAACTCAATTAATTTCAAAGATATCATAACAGTCCAAACATCAAAATGATCAGGAAAACATAGCGGTTCGAATAAATACTTTTACTCAAAACGGCCTTAGGCGGCTCGGGTCGTTTTTACACCCTACTCCTCAATTATAAACATGTCACTATTCTTACGTGATGAGAGTCACAGTGTTTCCATATCTCCTACTTTACATAACTAACATCTATTTAACATTTCCTTTATTATTTAAAAATAATAAAATGTTATGCTTATCTGTGAATTTTGAAACCTAAATCGGAACATAGAAAATGTTTTTTTAAAATTAAATAACTTTCTTTTTTTTTTAGTATATTTGATAGCTTTAAAACTAAAAAGTTACTCTGTACACAACAACAGACAAAAAGAAAAAGTTAGGTATTTATGTAAATAAACTATTTCCCTACATAGATGCAATTTGTTATGTAAAATGAATGTTGTTCGAGGGTTTGCGGAAGTATGTTTGCATTACAGAGAGAGTTGTGTAACTAAAACCACATCAAAGGCAGTTTATGTATGTGATACAACAAGAAAGTATGCCTGTGTAGAGCTGTTAAAATAATTAGTACAAAGAGTGTATGTTTTCGTTTTACTGTATGTACACACGCGTCTACAAATTACGTGTATTCATAAAAGTAATTAACGTGTTTCCTGTAAATTCGTAATGCAAGGATCAGTGTGCGTATACCAATACCGACCGTGTCTGTATATGAGTAAATATTAACACTTGACAGAAAAAATGGAGCACAAATTTAACTTAAAAGACGCTCTTCTGCGTTATAGAAAGCAATTCTAAATAAATTAGCTTATAACATGGTCACACAGTGGCAAAAACATTTAAAACTCAAGCGTCACAATATTATACGAAAACATTAATACGAAAGATGGGTAGATGGTTTAGGTTTACCCATGGCAAAGTTCGATATTTCTTGCACTGATGTCAGTACATGTAAGATGATCATCATCATCATCTTCTTCTTAGCGGTTTTAGGCTTTAAACAACGCACAATGAAGGATAAATATTAAATATATAACATACAAGTGAAATTAGATATTATATAGATATAGTCATCCTTATCTTATTAACTGTGTTAAGCTTCAACGTCCTGTTCCTATTCCACAGTCCACGTTTCTTAGGTCTACCAAATTTTCTTCTGGCTGTAGGGTTGTAATCTTTTGCCATCGTCGGTATTCTACTTTCTTTCATTCTGTTTATTTGTTGAATCCATTTTCTTGTGTGTATTCTTTAATCCTTTCATTAACTGTAAAAATATCTATATCACTTGTCACCTCATCATTTCTTATATGATCTCATCTATTATACCTTTCAACTGATCTCAGAAATTTCATTTCTGCTGTTTGTATCTTCTGTTCATCTCTTTTCATTATGGCCCAAGTTTCGGAAACATACAGTAGTGTAGGTATTGCCATTGCTTTATAAAATTTAATTTGGGTTGCTTTTCTACATTTATTTCTCAACATTGTCCAAATCGTTCCACACATTCTTGTGAAATTCGTCACTTTATTTTCTATATTTCTATCTTGATCATAAATAATGTCACGTCCAAGATAGTTGAAATGCCTTACTTGTTCTATGCATATGTTGACTATGCATATTTTGGTCCGAACCGGTTCATCTCCTATAAAGGCTATTACTTTTGTCTTTGATTTAGATATGTTACAGTTATATTATTTTCCTATTTTATGTAAGATGTATATAGCTTGCTGGAAATCGTTTTCAGAAATGGCGAATACAGCTTGTTCATCCGCGAAGAGAATGGTTTTCATGCTTTTATTTCGGTGGCTTTATTACCGTCAGAGATTGTTCTTTCCATTCTGTTTAACATTTCCTTTATTATTTAAAAATGCATACATGTGTATTCGTATTATAGTACTACTGTATAAATGTCAAATACGTAACACGTGCAAAGAACAAATCAAAGATACTGATGATCTATCACAGAAAAATCCACAGCCCAACAAATTCTTACAAAATAACTAAAGATGACATTAGAGCAATCTCTAAAGACTTGTATCCATCGAAACAAAATTACAAACAGAAAGTAATGGAATTGGTATGGAAGCTTAAAATGTGTACAAAACCAAAGAGTGGCATCTAAACCTAAAAACTATTATTGACATCTAACAGAGAAAACAAAACATGATGAAATTTTTGTGAAACGTTTTTTGTGTAATCTGCCGATTTTTATTAAAAAATTAACTTTAATGTATTTTTAAAGTAGCATTAATCTATTTGCATTTGTCCTTTTGCGTTAGCTTAGGTCGTTTTGCCGTATTTCCCATCTGATTTCCGAGGCTCGTACGAGTTCTGTAAGTACATATAATTTTACTTGCCATTAGGTTACTGGCCTGCTGTAAACACCTCAACCTGGAGGACCAGGAACTTTGATTTCGGGCTGCTCTTCCAGTGTAGAGTTGCATTCACCTCACCTGACGAGCTCTCTCTACCCGATCGCAGTAGACTAACTTAGCCCATGTGTGCAGTTGTTGGCCTACTGTAGGCTGTATATTTTTTAGGTACCTGAAAAATAATACACGGAAAGATACCCTAATGAAATATTATAAAACTGTGGCTGTCCCCACAATCCTGTATGCTAGTGAGACACGGACTAGTGGTAAAATGAACGTGGGGAGAGTATTCAGGCATCCGAAATGAAATGTCTAGAAGGACGTAAGGTTGCTCTATTTTAGACTGGAGAAGGAATGAGGATATTAGACGCAATTTAAACATTGTATCATTTCACTAGAAGACTGAAGCTCACAGAAGGAGATGGTGTGAACACTTGAATCGCATTCCTGATATCCGTCTACCTGATAACCCCCTTGGGTTATCACCTTACTGGGGAGAGAGATGTCTGTAGACCGTGGAGGAGATGGGTTCTGGAACTTATCTAAGGCCTAGTCCTTGGAGTGGTGATGATGTTGATGTATTTTAAAAATGTTTAAGTGTAGTCTACAATCTTCACTTTGTCGATAAACGTCTACTAAATTTTATGATTTTGAAACCATTGTTAAAAAACAATCGTGCTTGTGTTGATTACATACTGAAAACGATGCAAAATCGTGAGTAATATAGTCAAATAAAACTATACGTGACATCGGTTTACCAAATCATTAAACTAATTGATGTGTTAACCCCGTCTCATCATGTGAAACGATCTTTCAACCAATCATACGTATTAAAATATCAACCAATGGAAATCCCGATACAATCTGCACGCGACACACGTTCCCAACAGGCACTATTCCCGAAACGGATTTTTCACATTTAGCAGTGCAGATTTAAAAACTGAACTATTCTGTAGGCAGCAGGTGCAAATGGTGTCAGCTCAGTTAATACCGTTCAACCGTTTGGCGCGTCCAATATCCACTGCATAATGTAGTTTCTCTTTCCACGAAAGAATGCATGTGGAAAATTAATTTGGAACAGTACTCAAAATTAACACGCTTTGTTGTCATTACATGTTTTGAGATTACCTTGGGTATATTTTGAGTGTATTTTAAGAAATTTCAAAGGCAATTGTATAGGCACATATTGAAAACACTGTGCAAGACAAAGGCAATTAACGTTACACAAGTTTACTACACACGCGAACACAGAACGTTAAATGTTTGTGTCTTTCAGTTTATTTGTAACTACATTAAACTTTATCGGTAACTACATTCCACTTTAATTTTTTTAAATAACACTAACCAAGGCATAATACAAGGCTGTTGTCTACCACCATTACTTTTTAACCTATAACTAGATGATCTCCTCAAAAAATGAAAACAACCATCCTCTGACGTTATTCAAATCCACCGAAATAAAAGCTTGAAAACCATTCTCTTCGCGGATGACCAAACCCATTCTCTTCGCCACTTCAGAAGACGATTTCCAGCGAGCAATATACATCTTACATAAAATAGTAAAAGAATATAACTGTAACGTATCTGAGTCAAAGGCAAAAGTAATGGTCTTTATAGGAGATGTACCAGTTTGGACTAAACAACCATATTCATAAACAACACATGCATAAAACAAGTAAGACATTTCAACTAACTTGGACGTGACGTTACTTATAATCAAGTTGGAGATGTATAAAATAAATAGACAAATTTTACAGGAATGAGTGGAACGATTTGGAGAACTTTGCAAAATAAATGTAAGAAACAAACCAAAATAAAATTGTATATAACAATGGTATATAACATTGTACTACTGTATGGTTCTGAAAGTTGGGTCGTAAAGGAAAAAGATGAACAGAAGATACACACAGCAGAAATGAAATTTTTGAGATCTGTTAAAAGGTGTAATAGACGAGATCATATAAGAAATGAAGAGATTTAGATATTTTTGAAGTTAATGAAAGGATTAAAGAATACACAAGAAAATGGATTTAACACATTAATAAAATGGAAGAAAGTAGGATATGGAAGATGGCAAAAGATTATAACCCTAGAGCCAGAAGAAAAGTTAGTAGACATAAGAACAAGTGGACTGTGGAATAGAAACTAGCCGTTAAAGCCTAAAACAGTTAATAAGATGATGATGACTAACTAATTTCAATTGTATGTTAAATGTTTAATATTTGTCCTTCATTGTACGTTGATTAATGCAATGAGGTTTTCCTTGATTATTGAATAAATTTAAGTAAAACATTCTGTAATTTTGATTATGATGGTCTAAAATAAAAACTTTTAAGCTGCAGCGTTGACTTTGTATATGCTGTGTATTACTTTAACCAAAATATAATTTTAAATTTTAAATAAACAATTGTAAACAAGTGTAAAAAAGAATACTAAGGTGGCTTCCGATGTGGAAGATCCATTACAGACCAAAGTTTTACAGTCAAAATACTAATGGAAAATATGTGGAAAAACAACCTAGACCTAACAGAAATATTCGTAGATTTTAGGCAAGAGTATGACAGCATAGAGAGGAATAAACTTTTTGACATTATGCTGTACTTTCAAATACCAATTAAATTAGTAGAACTGAACGATTGATAATGGTGCAGACGACAGCCAAAGTCAAACTGCAAACGGGTACGAGAGAACATTTTAATGTCACGAGGGGGTTGAAACAGGGCGATGGACTGGCACCAACCCTGTTCAACCTAGCACTCCAGTATGTGATTGGAAAATTTTCAATTGATAGGAATGCAACATTAGAACATAAATTGGTCCAGATTGTAGGATATGCAGACGAATTAATATAATGGAATAATCCCAAGGAAGAGCAAAAAAGACCTTCCAGGAAATCAAAAGTAAAGCAGAAGAGATAGAATTACAAGTGAATAAAAATAAAACAAAGTTATGATTACCACTTGAAGGTAACCTGAATACTTTGAAATCGAACCACTAAACACCTGACCTGTCAATAGTTAATCGGTTTAAATGTGGGAATTCAGAGAGTGAAGTCCAAGGAGTGAGTACGCAATTTTGCTGCCAAGTCAGTAAAAACTTTACAAAGTCGTTTACATTCATCATCATCATCACCACTCCAAGGGTTATTATTAGTGATAATATTCTTAGACTTGTTCCCGAACTCATCTCTTCCTCGGTCTACCGACATCTCTTTCCAGTAGGGTGGTAACTCAAGGCAGCCACAGGTAGACGGATATCAGGAATGTGATTCAACTGTTCACACCATGTCCTTCTGTAGTCTTCATTCTTCTGGTAAAATGATACAATGTTTAAATCGCGTCTAATATCTTCGTTCCTTCTTCGATCTAAGAGAGAACAACCTTGAGTGCCTCTTGGAAATTTCATTTCGGCATCCTCAATCCTCTGCTCGTGCTTTTACCAAGAGACCATGTCTCGTCAGCATACAGGAATGTGGGGACAGCTACAGTTTTATATAATTTTATTCTTGTATCCTTCCGTGTTTTATTTTTCAGGTACCTACGAATCGTTCCACAGATTACAAGAATTGCTTGATTTGTAGTTCACGTTTTGTGTACATTTCATAATCTCTAGAGTCTCTATTGTTTTGCATAAAAAGAAAGTAAATAATTCATAACGTTATTACAATTCATCAAATCGCTTCTACAAAGAAAGTTTGTAAATAAAAGTATTATCTCTTTATCTAAAATAAATCTTATTATTAAACGCGGCTCATATTTAAATGCCACGTACAGTGCCAACTGTAATATTCTCGGCCAGATTCTGTACTGGCAATTGTGTTGTCTAGACGTAGTTAACGACCGTCCGCGGGCCCGTGATACACTTGCGTGCTCAAAGCAGTTAACTAACCACGACGTTTTCAAGTGCTGCGGAAAAATGAAATGTTACTTTGGAAAATATATATTTTCAGTACGCAACTTTGTTAAATTGTTTTGTAACGACTCTGCTATAAAGATGAATTTAGGTCATTAGTCGGTTATTATTAAGAACTTAAATAAAAATTTAACAATTTTAAAGTGAAAAACTAAAATTTATGATTCCTTTGACTTATTTCAAATTTGGATATTCTTTTTCCTATTTACACTTTTTACCTATGTGTTTCTCCTGAAATCACTCTTTTCAAGTTTGTAAGTTCCTTCACAATTCATTCTTAATAGCTGTGCTGTCAAGTCCAAACACATACTAGAATAACGCAGTTACTGAATTGGAAAAAAACGATTGTCTTAAATAAACAAGCTTGTCTTGTTATAGAGACCATTGAATTATTACAAAGCTAAGTTGTATATTGCACAGTAAAAAGTTCAAAGGTCTATAATTTTCTCAGAAAGCAGAGGGAAAAATTAAAATTATTCGTTAAGAAAATGCGATGAAGCACTAAGGAAGAGAATAATCAATATTCTAGTAGTGACCGTCTAAATAATCATATCATCAATTTCGTCGTCGTCATCATCAGCATGATCTCCACCATTTACAGTTCAGTGGTAAAGCCCTAATTGTCTTGTTCAGAAATTCATTTTGTCTTTGATGTATCACCGTTTCTAATTCCATTTATTATTATTCCGGCTGTACAATGTTTACATATTTTCCGGAATCAAAGATTACAGAAGTGATTAAATTCTCATCTTCCACTGCTATTTGTCCATAAAAAGACCTTCTTCAATTTCTCTTTCCCTCAATATAGTCTGAATTTCTTCTATCCAGGTGATAGGTAGTCATCCTTTTTTCCCTCTACCTGGTGAGGTCTATTACATAACTCTCCTTGGCAATCTTTTCTATGTCATTCTTTTTGTGTGTCCATATCACTGTAACTTTTTGTTTGGATAAAATCAACAATTGTATTTTTTACATTAATTCTCTCCTTAATGACTTCATTTCTAATTTTCTCACGTCTGCATACACTTGCTGAATGTCTCCAAAAGTTCATCTCTGCTGTCATTAATTTTGTTCTTGTGTGTTTATCAGTAGTCCAAACTGGGAATTTCACGTGATGGTGATACAGTTTGTTCATTATAGTTTGCTGATGGCCACTTACTTTTGGGTCAGGATTTTGAAGACATAAGGTACACGACTATAGAATTGATACAGGAATATCAGAAATAGGGACTAAAGGTAAATATAAATAAAACAAAATACATGGCAACAGGTGACCTTCATCAAGATTTGATATTGAAGGCGACATGGAAAAGATTTCATATACAGAGGAATACAAGTATTTAGGGGCGAAAATTGCGGCCAGTGAGAAGCAAGACAAAGAAATACAATCCAGAATTAATTTGGGAAAGGTGATTATATCTACATTAAATAGAATCCTGTGTGATAAGCAAATTACAGCAGAAACTAAAAACAAAATATTTAAAACTATTGTTAGACTATCATGTTTCTAATTCCATACTGCCCATAATTTAACTCTACTACTGGTAACTCATCAGCTAACATTTGGCTCACAAAATGACATTTTTTGAGATGCTGATACCATTTCTTCCTGTATTCCTTATTTAATTAAAACTAGCATATTGGATTCATAGCTTGTAGTTCATTGTTAGTTTCTCTTCTTATCTAGGGAATTCAGAAACTTTATTTCAACTATACTTCGTAAGCTTACACGACCGGAGTCAATGTTACTGAAATTCATTCTCGGGCTGTTTGGCTGAGAGGTCCATTGTTTGCAACTAATACAGACGTTTCAACAGTACCATAGACTGCCATCATCAGTGTAAAAATTCGAGCTGAACTAACGTAGGGTGGCACACGTTAGAGACCACAGTACTGTGGTTAACGCTAGCAGTCCCGTGAACAACACTCATACTTATAAATTCTCTAAGTGTCACGATGCAGTCATAAATCAACCACCAGCCAATCAGAAAGAAGAATGCATATTAGAGGCTCCCAACAAACCTTGTCACACAGTACTTAATGACACGCTTTCACCCCGCCGAATCGTAGCGATCGTAGCATGTTTCTGGATCTGGACGGACTCCATATGAGGCGAGAGAAATACGCACTCACCGACGACAAAAGCTTCGTCTCATCGAAGAGAATCCAATGGTCGGCATTGGCGAGTCTCATCGAAGAGGATCCGATGGTCGGCATTGGCGGGAATTTCATTTTGTCTATTGACGATTTCAACTTCCTGAATCGTCTGCTACCTCTTCTGCCGACAATCCAAGTCTCACTGGCATAAAATGTTGCTGAAACAGTTTTGTTTTAAGCCAGAAGACAAAATTAAATTTATTGTTTATGAAATGTGACGAAGCATTTAGCGACAATAATAATCAAAATTCTAATAATCACCACCATAATAATCATCTCATATCTTCTATGCTGCTATGTATAAAGAAGATTCGTAAAAGAATATTTTGGCCACATTCAATGTGCTCTTTATTTTTTAATGGATAACACTAACTTGTTGCGTCATTCTATAACGTTTTCTATCTTCTCATACCTTCAATTATCTCCTTATATCAGTTTTGGACTTCTATACTTGTGTGTCTGCGGAATATTAAATAGACACCAGAAGCAAAAACAATTTTACTTTGGTCAACTGCTTGTATACAACTTTCTTTCCTCTTTTGTGCTTACACAAAATTCAGCAATTACTCTTCTTTATAACATGTAGCAATTGATGAAGCCAATACTTATAATTATCACAAATTGTAAACTGCAAATCACTTTCTTCTCCTTATCTTTCTTTTCCTGTAGTTTTATAAAATACTTCTGTTCATAATCGACTTTACTACTGCCTGCAGTTTTTCCATCTCGTATTTGTTTCTGTGGCTCTTCTCCTGCCTTTCTGCCTTTTCGATGTTCATCGTCTATTTTTATCAATCCTTTTGACGTGGCTGTCATTCCCTTTTATCCAGTCTGCCATTTTCAGGCATATTCTATTG
The DNA here is from genome assembly GCA_034769895.1 of Magicicada septendecula. NCBI lineage: Eukaryota > Metazoa > Arthropoda > Insecta > Hemiptera > Cicadidae > Magicicada > Magicicada septendecula. Next base: position 851,275,808 of record CM068368.1, read on the forward strand.
TCCGTGTGTTGTGTATATGTCCACGTTCTATACTTACTTGTTTTTGTTTTCTTTGTTATTTAACGTCGTCATTTCTATAAGCTGTGTTTACATTCTATATGTCGGTGTCTTTGGTCTTACATACGCTACGAATGTCAGTATTTTATATTCTGCCTTTGAAATTTTTATATTCGGGTATTCATTTCTAAACTCAAAAATGTATTATTTCGTTGTGATTCGTAATGTTGTTTCCTAATAATTGTTGAGTTCTTACTCTTTAAATCAAGTTACCCATGAAAACTACGAATTTGTAAACTATCGTTTAGGATTAGTGTACTTTAGTTACTTTCAGTAAGTGCGTAAAATATCCTGTTATTTGTTTATTTGTAGCTGTCTATTCGCAATGCCTCTTCAAGGGTCATCGAAAAAAGAAAAAGAAGTTTGTTGTTTGCACTGAAGGTAGCGAAATAATTAGTAATATCATTGAAAAATGATCAAGAAAGATCAAGAAAAGCAACGAAACTCACTGACATACCCACTGAATCAAGCAACACAACCTACGTACTACTGTAATAAATTGGAAGGTTTCGTTAAATAATACTTTAAAAGCAAAGAAAATGCAGTCCAGAAGGAAAACTCTCTACACCAGGGAAAACAGGTAAAACATGTGGGAAAAGGAAACTTTTTCTTGATGATTTCGATAAGTGTGTAGTAAGAAATATTGTTCAAGATTTTTATAAAAATCAGAACATTGTGTTCACTGTTAAAAATCTCCTTATCTATCACGAAAGAAAGGATCCATTTCCCATAGGGCGCTAAATCATTAACCCGAGTGTTTAAAAGTGTGGGATTCAAGTGGAAGAAGTAGTCTATATAAGTAAAAGAAAAGTGTTAATTGTAAAATAATATTTTACAATACCAATTCTTGTACAACACAGCATCATAGTTTTTTTAGCTTAAAGCTCAATGAGAGGAAAGTGAGCGTTGAGTGAGTTCTGATAATGTAATGTAAATCGGTATTTCTCAGTAATCTCTGATTGTTTACAACAACTGCGGGTCCGAGTGTCTACTCTCTCTGTCTGCTCAGTCTAAAGCAGTACTTTAGTACTCCAGTTCGTACTTTTGCACGGGGCTGGTGAAAGTTTGTGTTTGTTTGGAGTTAGGCCTACTTTGTCTCATGCTAGCCTGCAACTGTCAGAGTTGATTAACAAGCCTGTAGCGGAGTTGGGTAACAAGTGTTTTTTTTGTTACTACACTGCACTTCTTGCCCCCTGTTACAGTGTTATGTTTTTGGCACTTTGACCTATTTTGTAAATCTTGGACCACGTACCCGTAGTTCTACCCAGACATTAGTATTACTTCCATGTTCCGGAAGGAAATCGAAGTATAGTGATTGCGAAAAAATCGTCTTCGAGATAAGGACTGATTCTGATTTTACGTCATTCAAAACATGAAGAAAAGTCATTTTCCAAAAAGTGTGTGTGTGTGTGTGTGTGTGTGTGTGTGTGTGTGTGTGTGTGTGTGTGTGTGTGTGTGTGTGTGTGTGTGTGTGTGTGTGTGTGTGTGTGTGTGTGTGTGTGTGTGTGTGTGTGTGTGTGTGTGTAGAATTTGTTCTATGGCAAACTATAACGGCCGCTAATTCAAACAGAATCAAATAATTTTTTCCATGTGTACCCGAGTTGTAGAGGACTCAAAGTCTATTGATTTTGCCAAAGAACGATTAAGGAGGAGGGGTAGTTTACCTGCAAGATTTTACTTTTTAACAAGAGTAAAGTACTTAAAAATTCATTTAAATCTTTTCTAACAATGGCAATTGTTAAAAATAATATAATTTTGTTGCCAGGCAACCAGGTAGTTTGTTTACGAGGGAGGGGTAGTTTACCTGCTTTTTTTGTGTTTTAACAAGAGTAAAGTACTTAATTTGAATAAATAAGTGTCCCGAAAACAAAGTCATATTAATCCACTGTAAAATGGTAAATGAGATAAAAGTGGAGTTAAAGGGGAGGGGGTAATTTTTTGAAAATTTCTGTGCTGAAATCAACTAAAGGACGAATATTTAATTTTGAAGGTTAAGGTACCTTAGAAGTTACAGGTGATAAAACTAGTACTCTATAAAAGCGTAAATATAATTAATTGTGGGGATCGGTTGAAGAGGAGGGATGATTATCTGCGTAGGTCAGTTTCTTTATAAGAACAAAATACCTAATTTTTAAAGTTAAAGTGACTCGAAAATAACGTTATATATAAAATTACCCCATAATAACAAAAATATCTATAAATAGTGAAAATAGTTTGAGGATGGACGATATTTTTTTAGAAATTATGGAACCGAATTTATGTAAGTGATTTTAAATATAAATCTTACAACATGAAAGTCATGTATGGTTCTCCATGCCGATATTTTATTTGATCGCCAAAATGAGAGAAACAAGAGTGAAAATTGTGAGGGGCACAATTTTAAAACAATCATTAAAAATCTATGTGGGGTGTCAACTTAGTGAATTTTAACCATAACCTAAACATAACGTCCAGCATTGATAATTTCAAAATTTTAGAATACTATGTCCAAGTTATTACACTGATATGTCTTTAATTTATAACGTCACGGCAGAAAATGGCGGCGAATATAATTCAGACAGATCTTCGTTGTCAGTACACGGGCAGACGCGAGGAGCTGTAAACCGAAAGCTTTGTTTCTTTGTTTAGTTATGATTTGCCTCATCTGTAGTAATTCAAATTATACAATACTTGTCATCATCATCTTATTCTGCTTTTTCTTCTTCTTCCTCTGCTTCTTAACGTTAGGCTTTAGCTGCCTGTTTCTATTCCACAGTCCACCTTTTTATTAGGTCTACTGCCTAACAACTTTTCTTCTGCCTCTAGGATTGTAATCTTTTGGCATCTTTCGTATTCTACTTTCTTCCATTCTATTGATGTGTTGAATCCATTTTCTTCTGTATTCTTTAATCCTTTTATTAACTGCAAAAATATCTAAATCACTTCTTATATCTTCATTTCTTATATGATCTCGTCTGTTACACCTTTTAACTGATCTCAGACATTTCATTTCTGCTGTTTGTATCTTTCCTTCATCTTTTTTTTATGACCCAAGTTTCATAACCATACAATAGTGTATAGGTATGAAAATACTCATACAATACTCATAAATGAATATGTAGAACACCTGTTCTTTGCTTATGTGTGAAGTTTAAATATATTAAGCATTTTATAACGTACTTTGTACTTTTCGTGCTAGGAAATATTTTGTTACTTTCTACCGGCTGTACATTTCATTAAACAACGATGGAAAGGACAAAGACACATGGTCTAAATTGAACTCTGAAACTCCGTTGAATAGCTCAGTAAAGTTTGTTCCGCGAAGAAACGATTTGTCACTATAAAAGGAAATAGTTTTATAGCCTTGGCTTTTACTGCAAAAAGTTTTGGTTTATTTTTCTTGCACACAGTATAAACAGGCTCTTTGATAACCTTTCACGATACGATCTTTTACAAAATGTATTTAGACAGTTTTCAGAAAAGAAAACTTTCAGCTGTTCTCATTTTATTAAGCGAGTAAATTCGTCATGTAAAAAAAACATTCCCTTTAGTGTTTTTTTTTTATATTTTGTAAGAGTATACGTGCTGAAGTGCTTAGGACCATGCGGAGTGCAGTATAGTTTTTTCGCTTTGAGTCATGCTTTTGTCCAAATTACAGGTTGTGTTTTGTTCTTCTTATTTTGTTCAATTTACTGCCTTTCAGTTTTCTTCCTAACAAAATTTTATGTAATATCAACAAGAATAACACTACTAACAACAAAAGTGTGTAACGACATGAGTTATAATAATATAGTAATCATAAAATTAATTATATAAAGCTTCCTTCTGTGCTTGTCAAAATGAAGCTGTGATTGTCTACAATTCTTACATTACTAAAAAAATAGTGGAGTGATGATAATTTTTCATATTTTACATAATTAAAATATTATCTAATATCGAAATTTGCCTAATATTTCATGTACTGCATTCAAAATACTGAGCGACTTCGCCAGCAGAGATGTTTTACTCGTGTTCTTCGCGGACTAAACCAAGGACGGTTTGTTCCGGCCTCAAATAGGCAAAAATTAGAGCTGGTCACTCCAGCGCTTCCTTGGACGTCCCACATCTCTCCGTCTCCTCGGCTTATATTTTCAGAATTGTTTAGGAATGCGGCAGTCATCCATTCCGCAAAGATATTCACACCAATTTAGCCGATACTGGGTTATCCTGTCGAGTATACTCATAATATTCAGTTCCTGCCGCATATCTGTATTTCTTCTATGATCATAAAAAGTACACCCTGCCAAGTCCTGAGGAATCTCATTTCAGCCGCTTGGATGCAAGTGGCCTGGCCTTTTGTCTCAGACCCATAAAGAAGTGTGGGAAGAGGCATCACCTTGTGGAATTTTAGACGTGTTCCTTTACTTGCTGACTTAAGGGTTCGCCTAATGATACCGCACATAAGGTTGAACTTATGCAACTTATTCACAACGCCGTTGCATGCATTATAAGACACACTGTAGCCCAGGTATTTAAAATTGTTAACTTTTTCCAGGACAGTACCACTTATAGATGTTTTACTGGTAATTAATATCCACAAAAGAATACAAGAGGAAACACAAAAAGGAAGAGAGGAAGAGAAAGGAAATGGCTTTGAAAGCTGGGTGGACTAAACGATGATCATAGGGAAGATGGAGAGACCTGAAGGACAATGTGCATGGAGAGAGGCATGGTGTCTGCTATTTTTTGTTACCTATCAACGGGGAGTTCTACTGAAGAGAGGGAAAGACACGGCATATCAGAGGAATTGGTACTGCTAATTTGAGACGATGCAAGAACAAGGAGAAAATGCAGTACTTGTTGAACGTGTAGACAGTTGTTAGCAAAGAGGTTTTTCACAAAATTTATAACAAAGACACTCGTCATTATTTACATAGTGCTCATTGTTGCGAGCGACCTAGAAGAAGACTGTAACAGACCTCGTCACTGTATCTCTCTGTAAACATCTAAATTTTACAGTGTGATACTACTGTACAGTGCACTTCCAGGTCACGGCTTCAATCGTTGGTAGCCTATTGAAGTTCTTTACGGGGACCTGCATATAAACGGTACATCTCACTTACCAAATATAAATAAATAATTTTTATAATAATAAGTAACCATAAAGTATATATTAACATGGTATAACTAAAGATATTTAAAATAAAAAGCGCACATAAAAAAATGCGAATATAAGGCATTGCAGTATAGTAGCATAGCCAGAATGCCTATATGCAAGTGAATGTCTAGCATTGAATTATAATTTAGACAAACTAGAAATATTGGAAAGACAAATTATTAGAAAAATGTAAGGCCCACGAAAAACTTTAGAAGGTCGGAAATCAAGAAGTAATGATAAAATATATCAGAGTAGAGAAAATATAACAGAAACAATGAGAAAAAGAAGATATTATTTTTTGGACATTTGTATAGAGTGTCCAACAGGTTAACAAAACCGATCTTCGAATATCTGTGAGAGAAGACGTCAACATCAAGTTGAATTAAAGAAGTTCAAAAGGATTTAGAAAAAAATGATATAAACGCAGAAGAAGCGAATGAAAACGAAGTTTTTCTGGCAAATGTGTTAAAAATGGAAGAAGTCCAGGGTAGGATAAAGAAAGACGCAGGTTGAAAGTAGATTGAAGACAGGAAGAAGGGACACGGTAAAAATATGAAAGAATATTGGAGAAAAAGAAAAGAAAAAAAGAGTAAAACATTGAAATTGGCATGTGGTCCGTAGATGGCCGATATAATAAAGTACATTTTAAATAATAAACAGTATCATATTTAAACAATAATAAATAATATCATATAAAGTTATAGGAATCTGTTCGTAAATGTAACAGGAACTATTGTTTGTTCGTCCGGAAATCTGTAAAATAACAGTGATTATGTACGAACTGAGTTTAAACAAATACGAGAGAAGACCAAAAAGTAAGTTATACCCCCTGTCAATGAAACAAACACATTTACAAGAAACATATTTTTATTGAACAAAAAAGTAGGCCAACATACATACATTTATCTATTTTTCAACAAAATCACCAAGCGTTTGTAAACACTTGACATACCGTGTGACCAGTTTTTCAGTTCCACTTTCATAAAAATTCCGTCCAGTTTTCTTTAACCATTTAAGGGCTGCCTTCTTCATTTCATTATCATTAGTCTCGGGAGTATAATATAGCATCCAGCTCTCATCTCCCGTGATGATTCTCTTCAAAACTGTGGACCATCCCTGGAATAATGTTTGAGAAAGGAAAGGGACACCAGGGGACAACACTGCCGCTCTATCGACGAGTCTAACAACTACGTCAACAGTGAGATATTTTCTAAACTTAACCTATAGGCTGTAACCTATTTTTGGTTTATTTAGCGGTGTTCCTACGAGTGTCCACTCGTGTTTGTTAACAATTTAAGTAGGTATATGGTTATAATATTTTATTTAATCTTAAAAGACTGAGTAACAGCATTCTCAGTTATATTAGGAATTGTGTGAGCCCTAGCATCAAATCCATAACAGCAATTCGAAATAATTGTTATAAAATGAAATTATTTAGCAATCGATTCTGCTTTTGACGGAAAACTGAAGTGAACTAAAAAACCAATGATAATTAACCAAAGTATGTATTAAAACTACGGTACTCGTTTTTTATTCGTTTTCTTGCATTGGTTAACGTGATATTTTTGTTAGTAATTTTTTCATTAATTACAGTTATTTTGTATCCAGCATAGCTTTTCATAGTGCTTCACTAACCATATAACTGTTTAGGTATTTATATTTATTACTTAACTAGACATTAGTAATAGTTAATTTACTTCAATTTCCATTGTTAAGTCAGCTGAAACGGATCAAGTCGCGCCAAAACGGTGCTAGTGTTAGCAGATACAGTGACGGTGTTGTCTCCCCACACAATTGTGCTGCTTTCACATTCTGGATAGGACAACGTACAGGTAGACACTAGTGTCTCATACAGCATTGCTGCTTGGGGAGTGGGAAGACAACAAAATAGACAGTGTTGCCTCCACAGGAAATTAAATGATCCCTTTTAGTTCAGGAACACTTACCTGTAGTTCATAGGTGTAACTTACCTTTTAATCCTCCCTCTTATATATATTTTTGTTTCGAAATTTACAAGTAGTTGCAATCTTAAAGTGTTTATTCTTCGTATTGTTTAAATTAGCAGCCATCCTTTCTATTTATTTTATGAATTTGCTAACTGCTATAATTTTTTTATTGTTCGACTAAGCTTTTCGTCATTACTGACATCTTCAGGTCTTAAACAACCTTTTTTTTCCTCCCCTTATGTCATCGCCCCTCCTATTGGTTCTAGCTGCTACCGCTCTTCACGGGAACTTTGTCTACCTTTTTCCGTTAGGCATTTTTCTAACGTCCGTCAAATTGTTTTAAGAATCTCCCGTTAATTTCTTCATTCTTGACTTATAATTTTTTGTAACCTTTTACATTTCGTCATTTTTTAGTGTGTTATTCTTATTATTTTAATTTATTTTTGTTTATTGTTTAATATATAATAAAATATTTCTTCATTTGTAAAATCCACTTTTATATTCATTAATTTATTTTTATCTTCTTTTTTAACTTTAAGTATTTCTAGTTCTTCTATTAATTTTCTTTTTTGCGGATTGTTTTCTATTTTGATTATTTCCATATTTTCATTGGGATTTATGAATTTATGGCCTGATTCGTTGAAATGTCTTGTATATAGTGAGTTCGTTACTCTTGTTTAAGACAGTCAGGTTGTTTAAGACCTGAAGATGTCAGTAATGACGAAAAGCTTAGTCGAACAATAAAAAAATTATAGCAGTTAGCAAATTCATAAAAGAAATAATTAAAGTGTTTACACCCGATTGGCTTTCAACTGCAACAAACGTTATCAAATATTTGATATCACACTTACACCTATTCGTCGCCATTATAAAACTAGTCAACGCCATCTGACGCCGCATTTATTTACTGTAGAATACGAAACACCAAAAGATTCGTAAACGAAACAAAAAAATAGGCCTAGCTGTAAAATATATTATTTTTTTGTGCAACAATTATGGTGACAAAATCGACGTTGTAACTTTTTGTGTATGTCGAGGGACTTTGATAAATCTAAATAATTTGTAGCTGTAATGGTTTTTATGGTGGTTTAGGATTACTACGATTCAGACTATCAATGTTCCACTGTATCAACAAATTCAGGGTACTGTACCTTTATCTGTTCCTGCAGTCATTTTCAATATTTCGATTATGCGATTAAACGATAAATACAATTTAGTGGTTAAGTCTAACTTTTGCTAAACTTGTGTTGCTACCACTAATACTCACTTACACTTCCATGAGCGCTTTCCATGGCTGTTTCCACCTGAAGATGGGCCGAGAGGCTTGAAAGCGCTCATGGAAGTGTAAGTGAGTATTAGTGGTAGCAACACATGGTTAGCAAAAGTAAGATTATTAAATTGTTTAGCTTTGGTCTTCACTGAATATTGCACATAAATTTATGTAGATAAAAGAATTGTTGCAAAATAGTTGGCTGGCGATTGCAGGTGGCGTTCTTAGTCCCTTTGTTAATGATAAATGATTGTAGCAGTAGTATATCACAGTTGCGTACCTGTGACGCCAAAAGTTAATGTTGTTAAATGTTAATATGAGAACTGAAATTACACATGGAAAGTGATACGTGTGTAATGTAAACATTTTTTTGCAGAAAACTACGAAAACCCCAACTCGAAAGTAAGGCGAGGTGGGCCTCGTTCCTATGTCTGCTTTTTGTGGCAGAACTCGGTTTTCAGTAGAATTTTTTTTTCCAGTGGTACTCGTTTTCTCATTACTACTCGTTCTGTGAATAGATCACTGAAGAACCACCGCTCTCGAAAGTAAGGCGGGATGGCCCAAGGGCCACCCGTTGCCTATCACAATACATGTCACTATTTTGTGGGAGAACTCGTTTTTTTCAGTAATATTTGTTTTCTAACAAGTACTCGTTTTGTGGGTAACCAAAAAGAAACGTCCATTATGTACAATATATAGAGCGTATGTTGTAATTCCTTAATACATTATTTTGTGTTTTCCATTAACCATAAATATTTGTATTTTTTTAGTTTACATTTGCTGTTGCAGTTTTGTTAATTCGTCAACTCAAAATCGTTAGGTTCTTTATTTTAAATATTACTGTATTATAAGTAACATTTAATGTTATGTTTTCCTTAGCCATGACTTTCATTTATTTTATCAGTAAACTAGAAACCAAAAATCATTGTCACCTAACCTCACAAATGAAAACAACGCGTGTTTTTGCTTTGGGTTAAGAAACAGGACAATTTACAATTATTACACTTCTTTTTCACATCGTAATATATCGATAGAATCGCATATTAAAAACATCGAAAATGTACTGCAGGAACGGCCAAAGGTACATTTCCGAATTTAGTAATAACTTTTTACTTTATTTATGATGAAGGTGATGTTACTACGCCTAAATAAAATCGACTGAAAAGTTGTCAGTGTAAAGCAAGATCCTGAAGTATGTAGACAATCTGCTTAAAATGCTTGTTTCTTTTACCATATTCTATACATATGTTTTCCTTATACCACTACAGAAAATGCCTATATGCAAAATGTGGCTTTCCAGCGTAGACGCAAAGTACGTGCGGTTGCGAGCCTGTGAACAGAGAGACGGCAATAACAAATGGGCTACACGTAGGCTTACGACAGATCAGATGTATTTCTGTCCCAAGGCCGCCGTCAGATGGCGTTGCCACTACTTAATTAACATTACTGCAGAGGGCGTCTGTAGCCGTGATTTATACTGCAAACGTTTCTAATAACAAAGATATAACTGTAACTGTATTTCAAATCTGTATGTCAGAATATTAAAGTTGTACATAGTTTCGAATATTTATAAAGAACATGGATAACTGAATGTTGTTAAATTATGAAGTTAATTTATAACGTTTTATCTCTAAATTTTGAAGTCATATTAGAATATAAAATAGTTTCTTCTAATATGAGAAGGTAATTTCAAAGATATGAGCGACAATAACGAGGGTAACAGAATCAATTTCATACAACGACAAGGCAAAAAACAAACAAAAATGTGAGAACTTGAAAAGTGTAAAAAACGTATTCCGACGTATATGTAGAGAATAAGATTGTTATTTAAAAAACATGTATTCAAATTTATATATAAAATAACTGAAACGTTCCACTGTCGAGGGATTATTACATATACATACTTTCACAATCCAACGTAAAACATGTATAAAACCAAACCAAAATATTATATAGGCAACAAAATATTTTACATGCATTCAAGTAATCCTTTTACCGATAAAATGTTATGTATATCGTTTTATTTAATTTTTTTTACGAGCTTGGAATTTATAGAATCCAACACACGGATATATTTAACAAGGAGGAAATTTATTTCCAATTCACAATGTACTCCACTTGTTCTGCATACATAAAATGTTGAACGCGTTTTAGGCAGAGCAGTTGTTCAAACATTACTTTGACATCTATAAATGCAGGTAATTGAGGAATGAATAAGAAATTGCGAATATTAAACTTATATATTAGAGAAAAATAATTGATGTCGTCATCATCATCTTCTTCTTCTTAATGGTTTTAGGCTTTAGCAGTGTGTTCCCATTCCACAGTTCAAATTTTCTTAGATCTACCAACTTTCCTTCTGCCTCTATGGTTGTAATCTTTCGTCATTTGATATTCGTCATTCTAATAGTTTTTTAATGAGTAAGCTTCGACGCTACTCATTGACGTTGCATACGTTACTGGGTTACTTAGAAGGTTAAAACAATTTTTTTTGTTTTTGTGTAATACCGAAAAGCAAGAATTGCTTAATCTAGATCTACGATGTTTATTATTATTACAGTAGATATTATTATTATTATTATTGTTATTATTATTATAGTATCTTAGGTAAAATGTATTCTAACCTAATTTTAAAAAGAAAGACAGAAAAAACTTACAGCAAACAGAATTCGTTGCTCAGTAATGGGGTAAGCTGAGGTTTTCTCTCAAAAGATGTGATCCTTCTTTATATGATACAGTTCTACTGGCCACCGACTATCCAATCGTGTGTTATTGAGTCGTGTAGACTGGGTATAATTAATAATAACTACATTAAGAAAACTAGTATTTATTCACTAAGAAGAATAGTATTTTGTGGACATTTATATAGAATGGACGGCAAAAGGTTAACAAAACAGATCTTCAAATATCTGTGAAGAAAGAAGAAGTCAACATCATGTTGAATTAAAGAAGTCAAAAAGGATTTTAAAAAAAAAATAATATAAACGCAGAAGAAGAATAAAATAAACGCAGAAAATAATATAAACGCAATTGAAAGAGACGTTTTTCCGACAAAAGTGTTAAAAATGGAAGGGGTACAGGGTAGGAGAGAGAAAAGCGCAGGACAAAAGACAGGAAGAGGAGATTGGAGAAAAAGAAAAGAACACGGAATAATGAACTGAAATTGGCATGTGGTCCTCAGATGGCCAATACAAATAGAGAAATAAATTAATAATATTAATAATAATAATAATAATAAATCCTTAAATTCGTAGTGACCATCAATCAATGAATTTTTCAGTGAATGGTTATTGAGGATCGGTCAAAAATATAACACAAATTTTAACTTATTTGCGTCGACGTTTCGACAATGTTTATTGTCATCATCAGGACCTGTGTATGAATATAAAAGAAATGTCAAACACAACAGAACAATTACTTGGGTGAACGTGTTTGTGTATGTGAGGGTGCGTGCGTATGTATGTATCATTGTATATGTGAAGGAGCTGAGATAGTTTGTTTACATTTTCAAATGTTTTCTTTGAGAAAACCAGAAAATTATAATATCACAGAATTTAATTTATACACTATTACAATTTAAATTACTATATGTAATGATATTTTTAATTAATTATAAAAGCAATAATCAACAATTAGATATTAGGTAGTTGACATAATGTTACAAACACAAGTTTATGGTAAATTTATCTACATGTAAACTTGGATAATAATTGTAATCATATTGTTGTAAATTATAGTCCAGAGTACTATAGAATATTGTAAATTTATGTATATATCCACAATCACACCCTCTCTCTCACCCATTCTCCCTCTACCTCTCATTTTCACAACCTCTCACTGTAACTTGAAATCGCTCTCTCACTCTCTATCTCTCCCACTCACTCTCTCACTCTTGCTCTCTTTTTCACTCCCTCTCACTCACTCTATCACTCCCTATCTCTCTCTCACAGGGAGAAAAAACTGAAAAAATAATAATAAATAATATAATAATTAATAATAATAAAATAATAATATATTTATTTATTATAATGTATTACACGTTATTGACAGAGTACGTTACCTGGATCTTAATCTACCTTATTTATTAACCTAACGTGACCTTGGAACTGAGATTGTTATTAAATATTTTATTACACATGAAGGCGTGTTATTGGTTCCAATTATTTTTTAGCTCTTGTCTATGATCTGTACGTTGGATCTGACACCACGACTCCGTTGTTATAAGTCGTATATGCTTACGGGTATAATAATTATGACTACAGTTATTTTACATTTACAAGAAAGTTTTTTTTTCAGAGATACATATTAGTTCAGTTCATTACGCAAATAATTGTTTTTGTATCTAGGTTTCCGTTTAGCAATGTGTCGCATTTAGTTTCAGTTAAAATATGTTTTTCCTATTTCAGTTATTTAAGTGTACAATTTTTGAGTCTATTGTAAATGTGTAAGTGGCAGCGTGAGTAGTATTTCACTACAGCAGTTGAAAAATGCATTTACAATTCAAATGTTTCTTCATTTAGTCAATATTCTGTGTGTTCAATATCGTATATTGTCAAGGCGCAGCACGATAACTTTAAAATTATTCTGGTTGTCACTATCTGACAGTCTAATAAAGTCTCCCTCCGAACTACATTTCCTTCCTATCTGAGCTGTGATTTCCAGCCAATAATTGAAGACTTTCAAAGACATAATTACAGTTGAGGAAAAGTAACTAAGAAGTTACGTTTGCCTGTAACTTGTGATTGGAACCAGGCCATATCAAAAAACTAATTTGTCAACATCCGTTGTGGGTAAGTAATATGGTGAAATTATTCTATTTTTTTCTATCTGAATTTTTCGTAAATCTGCTGGGACTCTACTAATCATTATGAAACGTTCTGTTAGAATGTAATCTTATTATTTAATGCACTTTTTCTAACAAAATTCTGCGTTATTTAAAATGGACAATATGTATTATTTGTGACAGTTGAAGTGTTCTGTATCGCAGACATAAATCGTATTTATGATGTTGTTGACTAAATTTCTTGTTAACAGCGTGCGTGCGTGTACGTGGGGAGTAGGGTTGTCAAGAGCCTGACTTATCTGCACGAGTTAGTAACCGTAGCGGGGATGAAAATGTTTTTTATTACGTCAGTTACCATATTATGTCACAACTGTGGTAGGCTGATATTATAACGTGTTATTACACCTGGTTAAAAAATAATACAACGGCTGGTAGTAGTAGTTTTGTTTATTTTATCGTTTGTCTCAAATAATCACTCTTTTGTTGCAAAACACATGCTGTGTTGTACAAGTTGATAATGTTTAAAAAACCTTAAATTTGGTTGACAAATTTTGATAACTGTACAGAATATGTGTCGAACTGACGCGCCTGTCTACTAAAAATAGGTTGATTTTTACATTTCCCTTTTTGTATTTATGTTTATTTAAAATACTTCGAAGCCTTACTCGGCCGGAGTCAATATTATTAAAATTCATTCCCGGGATGTTTGGTGCTTTGTTTCTTACTGAAACAGACGTTTCGACAGTACCATCGACTGCCATCATCAGTGTAAAAATTCGAGCTCTACTAACGGTTATTTATATTCAATTAGAAGATATATTTCTACTGATTGATGTCAAATGATCAAAAAATGTTATGTTGCAGTTGTTTAGTCTAAAAGTGCTTTTACTTTGTATGTCTTTCTAGTGTTTCTCGGTCGCATAATGTTTGTAACATAAAGCTTATTCTTTCCATCTAGTAGTACAGTGTGGTTGACACAATCGCTGCGACCACGCTGCCCACTTCATCACATCAGAAATGTTTGAACTGTCACAGGACAAATGATTTGTGACTGCAGCCACATGATTTAGGTGCGTTCAGTTCCGCTTCGCCCGTTGATGGAATCCAATATCCAACAATATCTACTGGCATGTATTATGAACGAGCCTCAGGCAGCTACTACAAATTTAGTGTTTATAATGCATTTATTGTTCTAGTATGAATAGACATTTCGGTAACAATGTCATTAACTTATCTGTGCAAACAAAAACACCTTCATAATAAGATGTAATTTATACATTATTAATGTCACGGTATTGAAGAATTAACAGTAGTAGTAAACGTGACGGGAAAACGGTATTACGCACTATATAATAATATGAATATTAATGAGCTCTAAGTAGTTCAGAACAATACTGCAGGGGGTAAAAAAAGTGAGCACCTTTCAGCGCCTTCAATAATATTACGTCAGTGGTTGTTTAAATGCGACTTACGCAAGTACACGGATAGCAAAGTCCCGTATAGTAAGCTGGCTGCTTTTTCAGTTATTAGTTACAATTTTTTTTAAACCTTCCAGTGATTATTTTTTAAGCTAGTACTTAGAAAGTCTTAATAGAGTTAGTTATTTATTCATCAAGATGTGTGTAATAAATTACTGAATTTTGTGTGGAAAAGTAGGTTATTATCTTCAAATAAATACACTGCAAGTAGGTTTATTTTCACCTGACGCACGTTTCACAAAAATTATTCTGTGCATACAGAGGTTTTTTGAATTGTAATTGAATGTCTCGCTTAAAATATGGTTAACGGATAATCTATTTACTTTGATTCTACTTTCGATTGTTGTAATGTCTGTGCAGTCAGCAATTTATAAAATATGTAATGTTTTATTTTATTATTCTAATAAATGTATAATTTTAAGTAAATCTTCCTTTTTTATTCGAGTTTGTTTTTTAATTATTAGATTTTTATTGTGTTTGTAAATATTCAGATTTTCCAGATATTCATTTTGTTAATTTTTGCACGTTTTTAATTAATTTTGGGATTTTGAATGACTGGAAATTTATGTTTATTTTTTAAGCAGCGTGTGGTTAAATTAGATCTGTAAATATTAGGTTTTAAAAACGCATTGCGATGTTGAGTGAATCTCTCGGACAGGCTTTTCTTTGTCTGAAATACGTAAAATTTATTGAAATCTGGGCATTCTAATTTTTCCAGATATAAATAAGTAATTTAATAGAGTAAAGTAATAATATTAAAGTAATTTAGAAAGCGTTTCCATTAAACAAAGTTTTCAATGAAATTTGTAAATTCTTTCCTCTCTCTGGTGTCGAATTAATTCCACCACGAAAATATGCTATCCATGTGACAGTAATGTAACGGCGACACATAAAGTGATTAAAAACTATGAAAGTGGTGGTAACAAATAACTTATTTGACTCAAATATTACACACTTTCTGACATAAAATGGTAACAATTAAGAACATTCGAGCACCGTATTATGAGTGATGAACAGTGTATCAAAAGAGATTTATATATACAGCGACCGCACAGTGTGCTCCAAACTGTATGAGTTGGCAAGCAGATGACTACAGCATTTTGTGACGATTCTGTTTTGTGAAGTATCGTTGATCTGTGCGTCGCGTTGTCGTCTATTTCTTTGCATTTTGTTATTCTAATTGAAATTAAAATTTCAAATTACAAAAAGTGAGTTATCGATAATTTTGTACGTTACAAAGAGTTGTTCTGGCTTCCGAGGCTACTGTTGGAATTATGTGTTGTTGATTGAGACCACCGTATAGGGCAACCAACAAGGCGTAAGACAATGTTGTATGTCACCATTACTTTTTAACCTCTATCTAGATGATCTCCTCAAAAAACGGAAAGAACAGTCCCCCTGACGTTATTAAATCTGCCGAAATAAAAGCTTGAAAACAATTCTCTCAGCGAATGACCCAGCTATATCTATACGATCTCCAGCGATCAATATACATCTTACATAAAATAGGAGAAGAACATAACTGTAACATATCTGAATCAAAGACAAAAGTAATGGCCTTTATAGGAGATGAACCAGTTCGGACCAAAATATGCATAGGCTACACACGCACAGATCAAATAATACGTTTCAACTATCTCAGACATGATATTACTTATAGTCAAGATAGAGATATAGACAATATAGTGACGAATTTCATAAGAATGAGTAGAACGATTTAAAGAAAGTTGGGAAATAAATGTAAAAAAGAAACGCGAATAAAGTTTTATAAAACAATGGCAAAACCTGCACTACTGCATGGTTCTAAAACTTAGGTCATAATGTAAAATTATGAAAGTTGTGTTAGTGGTTATAATTACAAATAGACTAAACACTGTTGCACACCACTATAGAAAAATGAATCGGATTAGTGCTTTCAAGCTTCACGGCTCATCATCTGATCGGAAAAAATCTTTGCGGAAAAAGATTGAAAGCACTAATTGGAATAATTTTTCTACAGTATTGTGCAACAGTGTTTATTCTGTTTATAAAGACAAAAGATGAAGAGAAGATACAAACAGCAAAAATGAAATTTATGAAATCAGTTAAAAGGTGTAATAGACGAGATCATGTAAGAAATGAAGAGAAAAGAAGTGATTTAGATATTTTTGCAGTTAATGAAAGGAATAAAGAATACAAAAAAAAATGGTTTCAACACGTCAATACGATGAACAAAAGTAGAATACCGAAGATGGGGAAAGATTAAAATCCTAAAAAGGGGCAGAAAGAAAGTTGGTAGACCTAAGAAAATGTGGACTGTGGAATAGGAAGAGGCTGTTAAAGCCTAAAACCGTTAAGAAAATGATGATGAAAAAGAGTTGTAGAACTAAGCCAAAGTTAAAGAATTAATAAATAAAATCTGGGATGTCGTAATTGTCTCTGGTTTAGGTTTGAACCAGTACTCATGAGACAACTAATAAATACTACCACGTACGAATACAAAGCTGCACCCATTTTCAGTCTCTGTCGTAACAAATTCAAGTTACTTGTCACTGGCTAAAGTAAATTGTCATCGTATTTTGGGCACCTTACTATTTAGTCAAATGAATAGTATTAATCTGAGAGAGACAGAGAGAGAGAGAAAGAGAGAGAGAGAGAGAGAGAGAGAGAGAGAGAGAGAGAGAGAGAGAGAGAGAGAGAGAGAGAGAGAGAGAGAGAGAGAGAGAGAGAGCGAGAGAGACTATATGACAATACTTTATTCTTCTTATCTGGTGTTACAGCCTTTTGTGGACTTTAGCCTCCTTAACAATATTTCGCCATGCTTCCCTGTTTTCCGTCCTTCCTCACCATCCTCTGACTACCATGCTAGAAAAATCTTCTGTTGCGCCATACAATCATCTCATCCTTAGTCTGCCTCTACGTCTAGTAGTATATAATCTTCTTTTCAGCATTATTTTAGGCATTCTTTCCTCAGACATTCTTTCCACTTGTCCCAGCCAACGCAACCTCAGTGATTTGATGAATTTAACTATGTTTCTTCCATGCATGAGCGTTTGTAGTTTATTGTTATTGCGTATCATCCAACTGACAAGATGTCTAAACATATATTTACCAATTCTTTCTTCATTTAAAACGTATTTAAGTAAAGTAAAATTACACAGGAGCAAAAAAAACGCGTAATTTGCAACACATTTCCAATTTTTATATGATCAAAGAGAAAAATATAAAAATGGCAACGACAATATAAAGTATAGGACTGTGCTAGGAGCAGAACATTGCCACAATGCACAGAGAAAGAGAAACTACAGTATGCTACTGCCTGTCAACTTAAGGAGTACGGAAGCTATTGCGTACAAGTTTTCTGTACCATACAAAAACAATATTTTACAAAACAAATGAAGAACGTAAGAAAACGTGTTTTAAAACAAAGCAGCACAATTGCCGTTATTGTGAAACAAAGGACACACATACCATATCAAACAACGTTTACTTCAAGATAACTAGAATTTTTTCGTTCCATAAAAATATCAGGAAATATATTATGTTTAACTTGTTTCTCTAATGCATTTAATATAAAAAACTGTTGTTATTTTGATACTGTAAAATAATTCTTTTTTTTTTTTATAATGGTTCAACAGCCTATAAAGTATTGTCTTCGAGCAACAAAATTTTTTAAAAGTAATGAACATAATGCACAAAATTATGTTAATGAACAAATCAATTAATAAACACTAAGAGTATAGAAAATATAACAGAAACAATCAGAAAAATAAGACTATTATTTTTTTGACATTTATATAGAATGGACAACAATAGGTTAACAAAGCAGATCTTCAAGTATCTGTGGGGAAAGATGTCAACATTAAGTTGGATTAAAGAAGTATAAAGGATTTAGAAAAAAATAATATAAACGCAGAAGAAACAATTGAAACAGACGTTTTTGGGCAAAATTGTTAAAAATGGAAGGAGTCCAGACTAGGACAGAGAAAAACGCAGGTTCAAAGTGGACTGAAGACAGGAAGAAGAGATACACTGAATAGATGAAAGAATATTGGAGAAAAAGAAAAGAACAAAGAATTAAAATTGGCATGTAGTCATAGATGGCCGATACAAAAAAAAAACACTAAAATTATACGCTTTAAGGTACAAACGCTTTTTAAAATGACTAAAATTATAATACGAATTTAAGCCTACACGTATTGTAATATTACAAATGGTACTAGATTTGGAAGTGGTACCGAAAATCTACTGTAATATTTACCTACACACTGTATACTGTAGACTGTAAGAAGAATTCAACTTTATAAAACAGTGGATAATGAGTTTTGTAATTTAGATAATGATTCAGCTGTTGCAGGTCCTGGAAGTAAGTGAGATGCATAGTGAATATTCAAGTAAGTTTGGTTTACAATAGTCGAGTGCGGGTGTAAGCGAGTCGTTCTTACATTAAGTGCAAGACGGTCATAAAGAAATGTAATGTAAATGTAATGATACATTTGGACTACTTGGTAGCTTATCTTATTACACACAATTTTTTGTAATTAAGTGTAAGATTTAGTATGTACATATTCCTTTTTCTTAAGAAAATTTAAGCACGTGTAATTGATGACTCTCAACTTTTAAATTTTGCTTTCCAGGACTAGTTAAAGACTGTCATCGATAAATCAAAACTAATTTAGTACAAAGGTTTTTAAATTATATAAACACTTGGTACGTTTCAGAGTTTTTATTTAACTCTGTCACCTGTTTTAGCTTATCATACTATTTTTAAAGAGATCAGTGAACAACTAAACAAAGGATTTTAGGGTGGTGAACATTTTTTTATGGCGTGTATCCGGACATGTGTGGGGTGTGATTTTGGAAGGGAGGGAAATGCATTGTGCAGAATGCTATGCCATTTATATCGGACAATGTGGCCGTGCTCTGAAACATTGCATTTCTGAAAATGAGAAGGCGATTTTAACCAATACTGCCAATACAGGTTTTGCAGATCAGTGCTTACAACACAATCACTTCATAGATACAAAAACCATAACATTACTGCACAACATACAGAAAGAGAAATATGCTACCTGTACTAACTGTTTACTAATTGAAACCCACGTACAGGTAAAAACTGCATCATCGGCCAATCAGAAAAAAAAGGTGTGTGAGAGGTTCTAGAATTCTTTGAATACCAGTGATGATGGCAGCCAGTGGTGCTGTCGAAATGTTTGGTTTGTCTTTATACCATGGACCACGGCCAAACAGCCCGGTAAACTCTTCTAATACAACTGACACCGCCCGTAAACGCCTTAGAACAGTTGTACACGTTTCTCGACTAGTCCAGCATGCGGTGTCTGTGTTAAGTCCGGCCACTTACGCAGCACTCCAGACTATTTGAGTAGCCCTACTTGTTAACTACGCAAATTGTGCTGGCACGCCGCCAAAAGAATAGAAAACTAATCCGGAACTTCTGCGGAAACTATATAAGCAACAGCGGCTGGATTAAACGTTGGCTACACCTGGCTATATTGTAGAGTGCGTATCAAGTGATTGTGAAAGTGATTACTGTGTTATAAGTAGTGCGAAACTATTAATAGTTGACACTATTATTGTGTGTGAACAAATTTAATATAATTTGTTTTATAGAGAGTACCTCGTTGATTCCACATTGTTAGTTGTGATAAATAAAACCTGGTAATTAGTGATTTCATTGTGCCAGTATTTTGTTTCCACTGTACCATACGACGATCCGTCAGACAGTCGTAACAATATTTTACATTATGCAGTATTGTATAATGACACTTACAAACGAAATCAGTTTGTAGTTTCTCAAAATTAAATCGTTTTAGAATAAATCGTTTCAAGCAAAAAAGTATATTTTTTTCAAAGTATAGTAGAAATAACTGAAAACAATAAACATTTATAACATAAACATTTGACAAGAACAGATAACAAGATATATTTGATGAGAGAAAGAGAAACTAGATATAAAATATCGGTATGGAGAACCATACATGACTTCCATATTCTAAGATTTATATTTAAAATCATTTTCGAAATGAAATATTACCATAGAAACTACTTCTTTCTACTTACTGCTTCAGCCTTAACCACAGTACTGTGGTCACTAATGTATACCACCTCACGTTATCGCACTCGATTTTCACTGATGATGGAAGTCGATGGCATTGCCGAAGTGTCTGGTTTTGTAGAAAACGTTGGACTACGGCCAAATATCCCGGGAAGGAATTTTAACAAAAACTACTTCTTTGTTGCCGATAACGTTGTACACATATATATCAGTGGCGAAGTTACATGGAGGCAATTGAGGCAATGCCTACCCTAAAAAATTCTGTAGAATAAAAATTATAAATACGTATGAACTACATAACGTAAAGATTATACATTGTTACTGCGACTGTCAAATTTATTAAACCGGAACGTGCTTTATTGAGCGACCGCTAGATGGTGACAGGTGAGATTCGGCATAGTTCGTTTAAAGCGAATGAGGCAACCTGAACTTGCCTCAGCGTTTTTTGTATACATCGTATGTAAGCAATGTAGCGGTGTGATAGGGAAGTGTAGGGAGGGGGGATTGTCCCGCGCTGTACACATAGAGCGTTGAGGCATGCCTCACTTCTGTGGTCCAAACAGTTAAGTTAAAGCGCCTGTGTTGTTTCTAAGTGTTTATTTTATGCGGTTATTAAAAGTGTCACTGTTATTCCGCTGAACTAACAGATGATCAAGATTGTTATTTGAATTATTAGTAACATTAAACATATATATAGAAACTAATCAAGTTTAAAAATTTGAAGTTCAATCAGTTGTATTATTGTGTATGACTAATACAAGGATTGTTCAATAGACACACGTGTAGAGCTGTAAAGCATTTTTTATTCAACGATTTTAAAAGAAGTCTCCAATAACATTAAGACATGAGTTCCACTGTTGCGCTAACCTGTAGATTCCCTGCTAGTAAAATTCTTACGGCTGTTTGTGGAACCATTCGGTTACAGCAAACTCTACCTCAGCGTCCGATTTGACCCACCGTCCTTTTAGTGATTCCTTAAAAAAAATTTAAGATAAGATTTTTGCCTACCCATTCATTAACTACTAGCTTCGCCAGTAAGCAAATTGATGTCCATTTTTTCTGCTTGCACGCGTTATGTTGGTGTGGGTTTCGGCACTTTCCATTTAAAAAGCGTGCAAACGTAAGAAAATAAACTTGAGTGAGGCCAGAAATAACGTGAATTGTGTGTGTGTGTGTGTGTGTGTGTGTGTGTGTGTGTGTGTGTGTGTGTGTGTTACCTGCCTTTTTATTGCCGTATTAAATGAAAAATATTATATTACATTAAAATGAAAAAATTTTAATTTTATTGCCTGGCAACAAAATTATTTTATTTTACTTCCATATTCCTCAAGGAATGGAAGTATGGTGATGGCAAAAAAAATCGTGTTCGAGATTATTGCAGATTCTGATTCTACTACACTCAAAACATGAAAAAAGTCGTTTTCCGAAAAGTGTCTGTGTGTGTGTCTGTCTGTCTGTGTGTCTGTGTGTGTGTCTGTAGATTTTTTTTCTATGGCAAACGATAACTGCCGCAAATTCAAACAGAATCAAATAATTTTTTGCATACAGCCCTGATTTGTAGAGTACTCACGACCTATTGTTTTTGGTGAAGATCGGTTGATGGAAAGGGGTATTTACCTGCAACGGTTTTTTTTTATCAAGGGAAATTTTTTTTTTGGCAAACGATAACAGCCGCAAATTCAAACAGAATTAAATAATGTTTCGTATACAGCCCTGAATTGTAGAGTTCACAAGACCTATTGTTTTTGGTGAAGATCGGTTAAGGGAAAGGGGTAGTTTACCTGTAACGTTTTATGTTTTAACAAGGGTATTTCTTATGGCAAACGATAACAGCCGCAAATTCAAACAGAATCAAAAGATTATTTGCATACAGCCCTAAGTTGTAGAGTTCTCAAGACCTATTGTTTTTGGTGAAGATCGGTTGAGGGAAAGGGGTAGTTTACCTGCAACGGTTTTTTTTTATCAAGGGAAATTTTTTTTTTTGGCAACGATAATAGCCGCAAATTCAAACAAAATTAAATAATATTTCGTATACAGCCCTGAATTGTAGAGTTCTCAAGACCTATTGTTTTTGGTGAAGATCGGTTAAGGGAAAGGGGTAGTTTACCTGCAGCGTTTTTTTATCAAGGGTATTTTCTATGGCAAACGATAACAGCCGCAAATTCAAACAGAATCAAATAATGTTTTGCATACAGCCGTGATTTGTAGAGTACTCAAGACCTATTGTTTTTGGTGAAGATCGGTTAAGTGGAAGGGGTAGTTTACCGGTAACGTTTTTTTATCAAGCGTATTTTCTATGACGAACGGTAACTGCCGCATATTCAAACAGAATCAAATAATTTTTTGCATACCTCACTAAATTGTAGAGGACTCATGGCCTTTTGATTTTGGTGAAGATCGGTTAAGGGGAAGGGGTAGTTTACCTGCAACCTTTTACGTTTTAACAAGAGTAAAGTACATGAAAATTCATTTAAACTTTTTCAAACAATGGTAATTGTTAAAATAAAATAATTTTGTTGCCAGGCAATAAAATTATATTTTTTCATTTTAATGTAAATCTGTACATAATTTTAATGTAAATCTGTACATAGTATAAAGTAAAGTCGGTGCGTTTTCTCTCTGTGTTTGAAATCGCTAATCTCAGGAAGTACTGAACGGATTTTATTCAAGTTTTCGCCAATAGATAGAGTGTCTATCGAGGAACATTTATGTGTATAATTAATACATATATGTTGTACATTAGCTTAGCTATCACGGTTTATGTCAAGTAAGTGGTATAGTTTATATCTTACATATAAAAATGAATGTTTCTTTGTTTGTCCCGTATGCGTTCCTATACCATTCATCCGATTGCGATGAAACTTCGGTGAGTTGTTGTGCGCACGTCCGCGAAGGTTTCTTCCACATCTCCTCCTAAACCACTGTACCGATTTCAACCAAACTTGGCACAAATATTTTACGCAACGGGAGAACCAAGATAGGATAGGTGTTTTTTCGATGGGGTCCTTTTGGGGGTTCTTTGGGGTCTTCCACTTCGCCTCCTAAACCACTGGACAGATTTCAACCAAACTTGGCACAAATATTTTACGCAAAGGGAGAACCAACATAGGACAAGTGTTTTTTCGATACGATCCTTTGGGGTCTTCCACGTCTCCACCTAAACCATTTGACCGATTTCAACCAAACTTGGCACAAATATTTTACGCAACGGGAGGAAACAACATAGGACAGGTGTTTTTTCGATAAGATCCTCTGGGGGGTCCTTTGCGGTCTTAAAAATCTATTAGACCTGGTTACTATGGCAACCCAATAGAATAGATTCTGTTCTAAATACATTGTCGCATTAAATTGAAGACCACGCGAACGAAGTTGTGGGGAACAGCTATTTATTTTTAAGAAGCCTACTTTAATTAAACTTTATTAATTAAACTAACATTTTCATTACGTACAACGTGAAATTCCGTAGCGAAGCACGGGTATTCTGCTAGTCATGTATAAGAGAAAATATATCGTGCGTGGCAGGCAAGCATATCTCAGTTGTGTACTGTTTACGTCTCCATTTTATTATTATCACTACCGCAATAAAAAGGCAGGGAACACACACACACACACACACACACACACAATTCGCGTTATTTCTGGCCTCATTCATGTTTATTTTCTTACATTTGCACGGTTTTTAAATGGAAAGTGCCGAACCCACACCAACATAACGCATGCAAGCCGAAAAAGTGTCCAGCGTGGATAGCGATTTGCTTCCTGTGGATCGCTGGGCAGTGTAACAGCACGTGTTTACAGAGGAACGATTCATAGACAGACTTTTCGTCTTTAGGGAATGAACCCTCTGCAAGATGCTGAGGGTCCATGAGTGACTTCGGAGCGCTCCTTCTTTTCCGCGTGTTTGTTCTGTGAAACGTACACTGTAGATTCGCAGATTTATTCTAAGCAACGCTCAATAGGAAATGTTGAAAATTTTTGTCCACGGTGAACCCTCATACACACTAAACCTGCTCTGATGTTTTAATTACGGACATCATAATATTAAAACTTTGGAAACTTGAGCACTATTTAATGGAGATCAATCATTAACTTATACAAGCCATTAATTTTATGCATATTTTTTATATATATGTGTACAACGTTATCGGCAACAAAGAAGTAGTTTTTGTTAAAATTCCTTCTCTGGATATTTGGCCGTAGTCCAATGTTTTCTACAAAACCAGACGTTTCGGCAATGCCATTGACTTCCATCATCAGTGAAAATCGAGTGTGATAACATGAGGTGGTATATGTTAGTGACCACAGTACTGTGGTTAAGGCTGAAGCAGTAAGTAGAAAGAAGTAGTTTCTATGGTAATATTTCATTTCGAAAATGATTTTAAAAATAAATCTTAGAATATGGAAGTCATGTATGGTTCTCCATACCGATATTTTAACAATTACCATTGTTTCAAAAAGTTTAAATAAATTTTCAAGTACTTTACTCTTGTTAAAACGTAAAAGGTTGCAGGTAACCTACCCCTTCCCCTTAACCGATCTCCACCAAAATCTAAAGGCCTTGAGTCCTCTACAATTCACTGACGTATGCAAAAAATTATTTGATTCTGTTTGAATTTGCGGCTGTTATCGTTTGCCAAAAAAAAAAATTTCCCTTGTTAAAAAAACCGTTGCTGGTAAACTACCCCTTTCCCTCAACCGATCTTCACCAAAAACAATAGGTCTTGAGAACTCTACAATTTAGGGCTGTATGCAAATAATCTTTTGATTCTGTTTGAATTTGCGGCTGTTATCGTTTGCCCTAAGAAATACCCTTGTTAAAACATAAAATGTTACAGGTAAACTACCCCTTTCCTTTAACCGATCTTCACCAAAAACAATAGGTCTTGAGAACTCTACAATTCAGGGCTGTATGCGAAACATTATTTGATTCTGTTTGAATTTGCGGCTGTTATCGTTTGCCAAATAAAAAATTTCCCTTGATAAAAAAAAACCGTTGCAGGTAAACTACCCCTTTCCCTCAACCGATCTTCACCAAAAACAATAGTCGTGAGTACTCTACAAATCAGGGCTGTATGCAAAAAATTATTTGATTCTGTTTGAATTTGCGGCAGTTATCGTTTGCCATAGAAAAAAAATCTACAGACACACAGACAGACAGACACACACACAGACACTTTTCGGAAAACGACTTTTTTTCATGTTTTGAGTGTAGTAGAATCAGAATCTGCAATAATCTCGAACACGATTTTTTTTGCCATCACCATACTTCCATTCCTTAAGGAATATGGAAGTAAAAATATACAAAACTATACAAACACAAAATTAAATTAATGTCATTAATAGATGAAGTTGCATACAATTCAGTTTGTTCTTCAATAATGTGTTTGTTACGTTTGACAGTTTTTAATTTCTACATTTTTTTATCAGTCTGTAAAACCTTTTCTATGACGACTTTTTTTAATGTGTGTTACGTAACAATTTTATTTTATTCGAATATATTGTTACGACGCTCTACTATCGTCGTATGGTACAGTGGAAAACAAAATACAAGGCACCAATTAAGTCCAGGTTTAAATACCACACTTAAACAGTTTGTAAACAACAAGATAGTCTCTTACAGCAAATCAAATAAAAATTGTTCACACGCAATAATACTATCTACTAATAAGAGTCTCGCACAATTTTATTATGGAACACATAACACTTCGCCACAATACTTCGAACCGCACTGGTATAAATCGCAACTCAAACTGAAACTAAGCGTCGCTGAGTACTTGTATTTATACCCCTCTGAGGTTCCAGAATTTTCCATAATATGCGTCTACTAGAACACACTAGAACGTTATTGATTGCGGCCTTGAACACAGCGCGCGCGGACCGGTATGGTCTGTAATGTCGTAACAATGTAAAATGCTCAAACGCCAATCCATTTTCTGTAAAATCGATACCAGTAATTTTAATAAATTGTGTTCTGTATTACTTGATGGTTGATTTATTTACTTTAGCACAATTGAGTGTGTCTGAAAATGGTATTAGCGTACAGCTTGACCGTGCAATACAATAGCAACAGATATCGATGCTGAAAATCTTCGGTTTGCTTCACAAAACACACACACACACACACACACAGAGTCACTTCTCCTTTACGTACAACAGCAGACTGCTAACACCTGTTCAACCAGGTAGTGTCTAAGGAATGGGTTTACTGGTCGTGACCCAATTTCAGTTAACTTCACCAATAAATAACTTGCCCATTTACCGTCACTAGTCTCGTTACGTAACGTTAATGCCTGACTCGGTCAACCTGTAATCCCCTACAGACACACCTACACAATATAGTTGCTATCCTTGAAGTAGGTAGGGTATTCCCCACCTTCCCACACTGCAGTGTACGTAATTCTGTAGTTATGCTTGAGTTACATAAGACTTGGAGACAGTTCAGGTATATAGCAGAGGTATACTAAGTTCCCAGACTCAGCCAGTATCGCTGATAAGACTTCAACTGTAAATCTAAATCGACAGTTTTGTATCAGGACGTGCTTGCTCAAATCTGGGGCTGGAAATTTACCTTAGTTATCTCCCTTCTAAACCGTCGTTAGAAGTATCGTGACTTACGGCTCAGAAGTTTGAACTACTAATAAACAAAATTAACGACAGCAGATATGGACTTCTGGAGACGTTCGGCAAGAGTATCCAGACGGAAGAAAATTAGAAATAAAGTCATTAAAGACAGAATGAATGTAAAAAATTCAATTGTTGATTTTATCCAAACAAAAAAATTACACTATGGGAATTACGAAAAGAATGGTACGGGAAAGATTGCCTAGGAGAGTTATGAAATTAACCCCAACAGGAAGAAGGAAAAAGGAAGACCACTTATCACCTGGATAGAAGAAATTCAGACTATATTGAGGGAACGACACATTGAAGAAGATCTTTGGATGGACAAGCAGCAGTGGAAGATGAGAATTCAATCGCTTCTTTAATCTTTGGTTCCGGAAAATGTGTAAACATTGTACAGCTGGAGTATAATAATATCTCCCCTTCTCCTATCGGCCTGTCTGTCTATCTGCCTCTGTCTTTTTCTGTCTTTCTTATAGTACTCACAGTAATATGGATGGACTACTTTCAAAAGCCTAATGCTGCAAGGTTTTATTTAAAATAAGTATCTGAATGTATTTCACACGGATATATTTTTATACGTTGTGCGTCCTGGTAAATTCAGTAACATGTTTAGCTGATCCGTGGTTTCCCGTAAGAAAGTGTGTTATAGAGTTACACAAATCAAAGACGTTATTTCCACTAACTAAAAGGAGTACCTTTTTACTGAAAAACTGTACAATAATGAAATCAACAATTTATTCATGCGAAAACAGTTTATTAGAAAAATATAAAAAATTGATCATGTCCAGATTGCTTTCTTCTTCTTCTTCTTCTTCTTCTTCTTCTTCTTCTTCTTCTTCTTCTTCTTCTTCTTCTTCTTCTTCTTCTTCTTCTCCTCCTCCTCCTCGTCCTCGTCCTCCTCCTCCTCCTCCTCCTCCTCCTCCTCCTCCTCCTCCTCCTCCTCCTCCTCCTCCTCCTTCTCCTTCTCCTTCTCCTTCTCCTTCTCCTTCTTCTTCTTCTTCTTCTTTTCTTCTTCTTCTCTTCTTCAAAGACGAGGTCATATAAACCTGTTCCGGCACCCATGTCATCCTCGGACGACCTAGGTCTCTTCTACCAATGGCTTTGTAGTTCAGTGCCGCCTTCGGCAATCGATTCTCTGTCATTCTTTGCAGTTGATACCACCATTCTCTTCTGGAAATTGAAATAATTCATTTATGTCCTTTACTTCGAGTTCTGCTTTGATATCCTTATTCCTTATTCTATCTTACAATGTATAATTTAATGTATTTCGAAGAAACTGCATTTCAGCACTCTGAATCTTGCCGCATTCCTTTTTCGTCATGACCCACGCCTCACTTGCATAAGTCAATGTGGGTGTTGCAATTGTCATCTAAAATTTAATCCTAGTGGTGTGACTTGTGTTATTTATAAGATTTCTATGAATCGTACCATAAATATTCCTAAGTGCATTTATCTTCTCTCTTATATCATATTCAGATTCATAGTTAACTGGCACAGCCGAAAAATTTGAAACGGCTCATTAGTTCTAAAGTGCTGTTGTTTATAACTATTTTAGTCCTCACTGGATATTTTCCTTTAAAGGCCATGGTTTTGGTATTTCTTACTGAAATTGTCGGTGAGTACTCTCTTGTGCAGATTGTTTAAAGTTTTGTTTTTTTTTGTTTCAGGTAATCTAACGGATTTAACTTATTATATCCTCACCTAAATTTTCATAATTATTAAGACATGAAGTGATTAACATGACTCTTCTTCCTAAGAATCAAATATATTTTATTAAAAATTATAAGGTTTCAGACGTTAGGTATCGTGAGTTAAAATTAAGAAACACAACGTTTCGACTTCTATAGACTCAGAGGTCGCCTTCAAGCAAACCAAAAATTAATACAAAGATAAATCACTAACAAATAGATACCATCAAAACTCTAAATCTTAGTTTCGACAAATATATTGCTAAACAAATAAAATAATAATAACAATAATAATAAAACAGTACTCAGCATTCCAGCAAGGAAGGATTCCTCCCGTGGTTGCAACGTAACCTTCAAGGCAACCTTGTCGTTGTTTACGTTGCAAGCACAGGAGATAATCTTCTTTGTTGGAATGGTGAGGATTGTTTTATTATTTTTTTTAAGCAATATCTTTGTTCTTTTTGTATTTGGAGTTTGACGATATCTAATCGTCAGTGATAGATTCATATTTGTATAAATTTTTTTTCGCCTGAAGGCGACCTCTGATTCTATAGAGGTCGAAACGTCGTGTTTCATAATTTTAACTCACGATGGCTAATGTTTGAAGCATTATAATTTCTAATGAGTATATTGCGTCATCGATTAATAATAATTTTAAGAATCGCAAATATATTTTAATTTAAACTTTCTCTTGCAGAGTCGTAGTTTTTATACTTTACAAACGCTTTAAAAATGAACACAAATTTTTTTAAAAAAAGTTAACAATGTTTTTATTTTAAACAAAATGACACAATTTTATGTAATTATGATCTAGAAACTCTTTTTCTGTTTAGATATATACTAGACAAACTATTAGAGTAGCTCAGTACTGTAAATAAATATATTCCTTTAATTAATGCACTCAGTACACATCCGTACTCAAATCGGAGTGAACTTGATAAACACTCGAATCTTCTTTGCGTCGTACTAGATCTATACAATGAGCTTACAAATTTTACTAATCATAGTTCTTCTAGGATAACATGAACATCATTTTTTGCGCTGCAGAAGTAAAGAAGTGCGAAAAAGGATGTTATTTCAGAAGAATCACTACTCTTATAGTAACTGTGTCGGTGGATTACTGTGGAAATCTTGGGCTGTATTTCTTCATTTGTTTGTTTAGTAATTTATGAAATAATATTATCATCAAAAAGTAATTCCTTTTGGTGTTTTACATTGCATGCCAATCCTTTTGAACCAGGTAAATGGACCACAATATCTTCAGCTCTTGTTTTTCCACTCCTTGGAGTATGCCAGGAGGCCACTTGCAGCCAGATTTTCCAATAAGAAGCATATTAATTTTGAGGCTGCCACCAGACAACCTTCAGGTAAAGTGGGTGTAACGTCTCCTTCAATGCATTCAGGTTCGTCACTGTATCTGATGGCTCTTGTGTTTCAATGAAGTAGGGATCATCACCAGAGCTGTCACCACAAAAATCGACTTCAGATTCACCTTTCAAAATTTCAATCCGTATTTCATCTTTAGTTAAATAACACAGAGCCATATCAAACTGATTATTTCTAATTAAATTTTCTAGATGAAATATTTACAAAAACTGTGTAAGTGTCTATACGAACAACAATTAGAACAGATTCTGCACTGCACAAAAAGTATATACGCGAACCTCACAGTGGGGTTCAGAGAACCCCAAAAAAATTTTAAACACTCATAAATCAACTGCTCAAGGTCAAATGGCTAAAAGTTTGTTGTAGCTGGGATGAGAATAATACTAGCATGGAATACAAAAATTCTCTACTGTATATTATAGTTAGTAAGAGAGATTTTCGAAAACAAAATTCTGCTGGGGTCTAGGTGAGCTGCGAGGATTAATATTATTTCTGATAATGTATTATTTGAGCACTATATTGCAATATAAAAACATATAATCATAGTTTTGATCCATATATACATGTATCTTGATTCTTATACGGCACACTTCTGTAATTTATAGTTTGAAATGTTGTTTGGTTGTAACAGATTATTACACATTGCGTTGTTAGTTTACAAGTTATCACGTTACTAATGCGGCTTACTAATTCAAACATTGAATCATTTCTCTCAGCTGTACGATTTGGTCGTGATCACACGAATTAAATGTGGCAGAAAATTAGCCAAAATTCTTTAACAATTCAAAATGTACTACAAAAGGTTTTCATGAAATCTGCAAAACGTATATTACTAACAGCACCAAATTAGCATGTCCAACTTACAGGTAAATAATTGACAAAACACTCCATATTTTCAAAAACCTACTACTCAATTACTCGTGTTCTTCTCAGCGAACAGGAATAGTTTTTCTAAATGTAAATCTTTTCACCCGGTTTTATCCGGTTGATACCGGAATTGATAAACGCATTGCGTACAAATTAAAACTTTTCTTTCTTTTCCAATTTTGGAAGTGCACTTTGCTCAAGCAAAGCATCAAATATAACAATTTCTTTGTAAAAATAAGCAGCTATTTTAGAGTGTATGTGACCAAAAGTCCCTCAGACTGTTCAATGGGAGTACAATATGCAGAATAACTTACAAATGAATCTTATTTGTAATTTTTTATTACCATAATAAAGAAAACATAAAAATACATACTGACAGCACATCACTCACTGACTTGAAAATAATTAAAACACATAAAACATTAACGAGTTTGAAAACAAGACAAATTCACTGCTAATAGTAGAATTATTAATAAAATTATAAATAAGAATATTATTTATCGACAGTGTTAATTATGGTTTCAAGTGGATATCGAGTTTCGGTCTAATAAAACTGCAGGTTTTATGCGAAGTTTTGAGATTTATTTTATCTCATATTCATGCATATATTGTTGAGCACAGGTACACAGATACACAAAAGTATACACTACACTACAATACAAAAACATGATACATATTAATTATATTTTTTCCTCACTTTGTATACTGCATAGTAGCAGTGTGTGAGTCTATTTCGTGACTGAGTCTACACACTGCCACTATGCAGTACACAAAATAAGGAAAAAATATAATTAATATGTTTCATGTTTTTGTATTGTAGTGAACTGTATAGTTTTGTGTATGTGTGTACCTGTGACTCAACAATGTATGCATGAATATGAGATAAAATATATCTCGAAACGTTGCATAAAACCTGCATTTTTATTAGACCTAAACTCGATATCCACTTGAAACTCAAATTATAAATTTAGTTAACTCAGTTTCTTCATATAACTTTTTTTTTTCACATAACAGACGAATAGTGTAGTCTGCTTGTTAAGTTCAAAATGTGATACAAATTCACAAAAATATAGAATAAAAATAAAAATGCATACTACATTATATAAGTCTGGCGTGTATCAAAGAAGGGTTTACCGTTTAAAGAAAATGTGTATTTCTTTTTACAATTGTGTTAAAATACCATGTTTAAAGTAAACGGTTGAATTAAAGTGACAGCTGTTTCCGTGACATAGCACGTTATTACATAAAACACCCGCAAACATGTAAATTTATGTAAATTACTTCAACCGAGCAGTTCTTAACAATGCTGCATTATTACGTTGGCGATAGAAACACTTCCACATTATGATAATTATGCTGCGTAATAACGACCAGTTAATGTTACGATCAGTATACACGCCGGGAAATGCTTTCTAGGGTTTCTTAGATCAATATGGCACATCTACTTGTACCATAAAATTAAACTACAGCACATAAGCTGTACAAAATGAATATATAAAATATATTATACATATATGTATGTATATATGTTATACATATGAGTAACTCGTTGTGATTCTTGCAGGTCTCCCATGTAACATCTTCAAATAAATATTCTGTAAGTAGGTTTATTTTCACCTGGCTCACGTTTTTCACAAATAATTCTGTATCTTCAGAGATTTGTTTGAATTGTAACTGAACGTTTCACTTACAATATAGTTAACGGATAATCGATTTACTTCGATTCTATTTCCGATTGTTGTAATGCTTATGTAGTTAGCTATTTATTATACATTTAACGTTTTATTTTGTTTTTCTAATATATGTATGATTTTAAATAAATCGTCTTGTTTTGCTTAATATCTTGTTACAGAATAAATTCAAATAAATATAGACCAAAAGTCTATTCATTATTAGACTGGTGATGGTGATGAAATCAGAGCGGACTAACACAATAAAGAGATATGCATGTGCAAACTTAGAACTTCCTTAAAAGAACAAACATGCGAAGCGTTTTGTTACATGTCAGCCAGGTTATTTTGGCAACATTCTTTAAAATAAAAGTTGGCCGGCAGAAGTGGACTACATCTTAGAAAGAGAAGTTTAGAATAAAGTGAATGGATTGTCAAAAATAAGAATGAGACCGATGACAACTTTTGGAGAAAAGTCACCTACAAGAACTTGTCTTTATAAGCATCGTTTACACTCACACGCGCGCGTGCTCACGTGTATGTTAATGTGTAATTTAAGCACAAGGGCGCCTCTTAAATATGTGGTTAATAAGCACCGTAGGCATTTATCTAATAAACTCTAAACGTGGTTTATGTACAAAAACTACACTACCACTTAGCTAATTTTGTTTTGTGTGTGTGTGTGTGTGCGCGCGCGCGCGCGCGCGCGTATGCGCTTGTAGGGCTGTATGTATATAAGACAAATGATAAACAATGTGTATAATTGAACTTCATTGTCCACTTTTACTTCTTTATAGCATGGCCCATCATAGGGAATACTTACAGCCTGAAATACAAAAATGCATAGCTACTTGTAACTAATATTAAATATTAGTTATATTAAATTGTAATAATAAATTTTATTATTCCAGTTACTAATTGAACATAATAGTGTACTTTTCTGTAATTCAGGAAAGATTAACTGCGATTTCTGCCTATCATAGGCAATCTACGTGCAGCCTGAAATACTAAAATGGATAACTACTCGACACTAATGTTTATTATTCCAGTTACTAAGTAAACATAATAGTGCAGTTTTCTGTAATTCAGAAAACATTAAGTGTGATTTCTGTATAACAATGGAGGGAACAATTAGAGGACGTATGTTAGAATGTACGGCACATGACAAAACAATGTGTTGAATCACAAGAATACACTTAGCTGTATCAAATGCTAACTACTAAAAACAACCGCTATGCCATCCTTTTTCTAAACTGTTTGTCGTAGAAATTTAGAAATTACAACGCTTTGCGAATGTACTGCACTATCTGTGCCATTTTGAACCATAGTGAGGAGGGAATGCACAAACTGGTTGTAAATCTGCTCTTCATACAACCAGAAAATGCCTAAAGCAATACAAATTAAACCTGGCTTTTAACGGCGTACCGTTTTTTTGTCCAAATTTTATGGACATACGGTAACGTTTATGTGTTGTAACAACTATACAAAAGTAACATGGTAATGAGGATGATTTACAAAGAGGTATGTTTCAATTACAGGAAGTGGCAAAAGAGTACTCACAGACAATTTCAGTAAGAAAGACCAAAACCATGGCCTTTAAAAGTAAATATCCTTTACTATTTATATCTTAAATGGCCTTTTTATTTATATCTTAGTGAGGACTAAGTTATAAACAACAGCACTTAAGAACAATGAGCCGTTTAAAATATCTCGGCTATGCAGTAATCTATAAACCTGAATATGATATAAGGGAAAAGATAAATAAATTTAGGAATATTTGTGGTACTATTCATAGAAATCTTAGAAATAAAACAAAACACAGCACAAGGATTAAATTGTATAAGTCAATTGCAATACCCACATTGATTTATGCGGGTGAAGCGTAGGTCATGACAAAAAGGAAAGCTGCACAGTTTGGAGCGCTGAAATGCAGTTTTTTCGAAATACTTTAAATTATACATTGCAATGTATAATAAGGAATAAAGATACAGAGGAATGAAGATACAGAGGAGAACTCGAAGTGAAGAACATAAATGAAATTACTTCAATTTACAGAAGACAAAGGTGGGATTATCTGCAAAGGATGACAGAGGATCGATTGCCGAAAGCGGCACTGAACATAAGGTCATTGGTTGAAGAGACGTGGGTCGTCCGAGGATGAGATGGGTCCCGGAACAGGTTGACATAACCTAATACTTCAATAGGAGAAAAAGAAGTAATATGGTTGAATAACACTTCTCATTGAGAACATAAAACAATGGTTTTCAACAAAAAATGTAAAAATCGTAAGTAAATAGAGTAATTATTTAATGTTTTCCTAAAATAATATCGCGAACCACCAGATGAAAATTACTGACTTACAATAATGCAGTTTATATTACACAGTAATTGGCAAGAAAAACAAATCGTAAGATTGTAACATTAATTTAAAATATCTTAACGTTAAACTTGTTTATGTAGTCCTGTTTATAATATTACACATACTTAAACTAATTATATTATTACTTACTTCTAAAAGGTTATATTTTCAAAAGCACTATTTCTATATTAAAATATTACAGAAAAATATTGCATTAAGTTCCACTGGTGACTGGAATGATAAATGTTTAAATGATAGTTTTGAGTAGTTATGCATTTTGGTTTTCCAGTCCCTAAGTAGATTGCCTATGATTCGCCGTGCTACAAAAAAGTAAATAAATAATGAAGTTTCTATTCTATACATATTTTATAATCTCTCAAATATGTAATACAAGGGTCAGTTGAAATGTTCACGGTGCAACAACTGTATCATAGCGGTAAATCTAAAATTTTTCGTGTGATTCAAGACTTGTATTTTATATGAACTCCTGTTAATTTCTAACCGTATCTATTAATGTATTCATTGTTTAAAAGCTGTTTAAAATTAACGTGCCACATCTGTTTTAAAAAACGGACAAACTCAAACATCGTGATTTGATTCTTTGTTAAAAATTGTTTAGCGCCAACGGAATTTCAGAACGAAATTGTAAATGTGTCAGGAGTTGCTGCGAGATCAAAACCAACGGTTTGTAAGTAGGTATGATCCAGTACCTATCCAGATGATCCCCCCCTCCGCACTGGACGCCCAAGAAATGCAACGACTCCAGATGCGGCAGCCATCTTGCACAACGCTTTTTCACACCAAGTTCTTGAGTTAAAATATGATGCACACGCTTGTATTAGATGCCTATGATTTTAGCAACGTTATTCACTCCTCAATCTGCGGTCTTCCAACGCCCTATGATATTTATTCAATAATGCCATTTTTCACAAATTTTTTAAATTAACTCTGACAGCTGTTTCGACTAACTTAAGCCATTGTCAAAGAGCGAGTGAATGAAATTACTGAACACAGGATGTTAGAGTAGTGTAGGTGGTAAACATCTGTTTAGGGCGTATCTGGAACATCTGTGTTGTGATGGCGAGGGGTGGGGAGTGTGTGCATGAGACAAGGGAAGGTCTGGTGTCTTTAAAAACTAAATACAATCATGAATGCAAAATATAAAATTAACTGAACTAAATATAAACTGAATGCAAAATTTAAAATAATGATGAACATTCAAAATAATATAAAATAAACTAAACTAAATAACAGATTTTAATAAAGGGGATACACAAAATTCAGTCTGTTCATTGGTTAAATTTTTGTTATTTTTTATTGCTTTTTAATTTCTAAAATTTCTAACAAATCCATTTTTCTACCTTTTTGTATGTTGTGGAGTAGTGTTATGTTTTTTGTGTCTATAAAGTGATTGTGTTGTAAGCAATGATCTGCAAAACCTGTATTAGATGTATTGGTTAAAATCGCTTTCTTATGTTCAGAAATGCGATGTTTCAGAGCACGGCCACATTGTCCGATATAAATAGCATCGCATTCTGCACAGTGTATTTCATAAACTCCATTTTTCTCCAGTGTATTAGATTTTTCTTTATTATTTACTAGTAGTGAAAAAAGATTACGTTTGTTTACTGATACCATGTTAAGACTATGGTTTTTTAACCTATTATTAATCTTATCTGTTATACACGGAATGTAATTTGTTAAGTGAAATTTTTTGTTACCCTGATCTGGCTCTATGGAATAAAATTCTTTTAAAGTAATTTTCTTCTGTTTTTTTTAAATTAAAGAGTTAATTATTCTTTCATCATAACCGTTATTTTGTGCTATGGCTTTTATAATATCTATCTCTTTATTGAAATTTTCTCTGGATAAAGGAACTATAAGGAGACGATTAACCATTGCATGAAAACTGCTTAATTTTATGTGCCATGATGTTAGTGATTGTTTATGTATAACGGTATCTGTAAAAGTAGGTTTTCTATATATCTGAAAACTTTATATATTTTTTATATATTTTACAAAACCTTTGTATTAATATGTTTCACCAAGTGCCCAACGAGTCATCAATTAATATCGTGAATGCCATTTTTTGTTGCACTTTTTGGATTACCACTGCTCGGATCGTCTTCAGTGCTTGTACGACCACGTTGAAACTCGCGTGTGCCCCACTTACCGTTGTTTCTGAAAGCGCAGCATCCCCTAACACATTTACAATTTCGTTTTGATTTTCATGTGCGCTAAAACGTTTTTAATAGAAAATTCATTACAACAAGATGTTTGATTTTGTGCATTTTAAAAACACGCGTGACAGGAAAATTTCAAACAACTGGTAAAAAGAGAATAAGTTGACTGATACATCTGAAAATTAACAGGTGTTCACGCCAAAAGTACGTCTTCAGCACACGAAAGATTTTAGTTCTACCACTGAGCTACAGATGTCACTCCCCAAACTTTTCAACTGATCCTCGTATTGTAAGTAGAAGAGAATATAATATTCTTCTACAGGTAGTTCTACATAAACATTAGGCCATATAATTATTTCATACATTACACTTTTCTTGTATGTATCGTTACATAAATTAACGACTTAGCAAACAAGCAATTTATTCAGTATCCTTTACATTAACAGGAACAGAATGCAATCAACATTTAATTGTCGGGATACCGGTACTCCATCGTATTGACGATGTTACAGTAGTCAAAGTTTAGATAGTACTATTAACCCTTTGATTACAGACAACTCTGTACAGTAGACTGCAGTAAGGTCGTTCGGTACCCCAAGTCGGGACATTAAATTAAATGGTGGGGTCTATAAAGGAAGTTTAGATTACTGACTGTAAAACTTCATATCATGCGTAATTAATTTTCTTATACACAAAATGAAAGCATACGAACTGATACACAGTAATCATTATTGATCTACATTATTTTATAATATATACCCTTTTCTATTTAACAAGTATATAATTCAGTGTTTGTTTATATGTGTGTCTTGTGTGTGTGTGTGTGTGTGTGTGTGTGTGTGTGTGTGTGTGTGTGTGTGTGTGTGTGTGTGTGTGTGTGTGTGTGTGTGTGTGTGTGTGTGTGTGAGAGAGAGAGAGAGAGAGAGATTAGCTCATCCTCTGTCTGACATTATCAGAGTCAGTTTTTAGTATTGAAAAGTTTTGTTTATACCGCTGCTTTCAATATTTGTATTAATATTTTAAAACTTGTCAACACGGCTGAACAGAAAATAATTTTAAACATGCGCTTTTAATTTACTCAATAGGAATGCCTCGAACAGACAAATACACAGACGATCGAGTTCAATCTCAGAACTCACTTTGAAAGTTCATTAAACCTAATTCATAAACAGGTTTTCGCAAGCCTATATGACAGCAGTAACAAGGTTATTTTCTCTATACTTGGACCGTTCCTTAGGCATCATACAAAATGACGTGTTTTCTTAAAGGTAAGTTTAACCCAAAATTTCCAGTTACCTTCTTCCAATACAAAATTATATCTTGAATTAACCCGCCAGCTTGTATTACATTTTACAATCTGATCTCACTCTTATACGACGACAAGGATAACGCAGGTTGGAAGGTTTTATGTTTATCCACCGTAATCGTTAACCTTTTATAGTTTACGGTTTTTTAACCCCGAACCCATATAATACCCATGATTAAACATAGCTAAACGACAAAGCCGTGACGAGGGTGTTGGCCAGTGGAGTGTGATCTGAAGCTCACCGCCAAACAAAATATGTAGTGATGAGGGCATTCGTTGTACAGTCAGTATAGGCTACTGTCGATAAATTGAAGTACTGGCATTGTACATTTCATGTGCCTACTGAACACAAACTGACGCAAGACATTAAAAAAATGAAACCTTTTTTCGTCTCAAATTGTTCTATGGTTAGTTCTTAATATAATAAACACATTAAAACATTTTAGTGACAATGTAAGAAAGTAAAATGTTGGCTGCAGACATGATCGGTAAGAAGGGACAGCTGTAGAAGATGTTTGTTCCTATTAAAAATGTAAAGTAAAATATTTTATTGTTTATTGTATTAATATTTATTATTCTAATACTTATAGAGAAATGAAAATATCAGCGTTTGTACTCATTAAATATTTAATTTTCCAACAGAAAGGAATGTTTTTAGAAAATCCGAGTTTCCCGCAAATACAATTTTTCATGTTTCTATACATATTTCTTAACATATCTAAAAAACTATCTTACTTACTGCTCTGAAATCTTTGCACAGGTCTTTCGGATATAATTACCTAAGTAACCACGTATTTTGATTTAATTTAGGCTTACAATTTTTTTGTAATACATTTTTATTTGTAAATGTCTAAATAAAAAAAAATTACTATTTTTCTCACAAAAAATTGTTTTTAATTTCATCCTAATAAAAATAGGCAATTTTTTTAGATAATTTTATTCCTTTCAAAATGATAAAATTACACCTCTCAAAAGGTTGTGAGACTTTTAGTTTTTCTGGAATATCAATTTGAAAACTATTCCATAAACTTTGCAAATAAACGTTAAAAAATTCAACTTTTAGTACTAAAAACATTTTTCCAGTTACAAAATTTTACCCTTTTTGCAACAATAAAAAAATCTGAATAAATTAAAAAGTAACAAAATACACATTTTTGCCATTTTCAGTAAGGAATCCCATTAAACGTAGAGTCAAAATAAAATCATATACAATTTAATAGTAATAATTATTGAAAGACGTACAAACGATAGTTTAGCTGATTAGATCCATAAATTTCGCTTTCCCTCTTTTCCTCTATTATTTTTCTCTTTCAGTTCCCAGTATTTCCTTTACCCTTTCTATCATCGAACAGCTGACCATACAACAGGATTCCAGCAATGTTTTTTACTGGGGACCAATCGTTCAAGAGCTTATCAGGTACAAAATTCTCAGTAAATCTCTTGCTTTTAACGCGTGTTTCATTAATTATGAATAGTTATGAAGAACAACAGGTACTTGAACACAAGAAAACTTATTCACAGAAGAATTTATGAAACAATGGCGAAGTCTTGAAGTGTGTACATGAATAAATTAAAATGGACTGTAACTGTGTTGTTAGTCGTTTCCCTTATCCTATAGGATTTTTATTTCTTCTACACTTGTGCCTCTTTTCTAATCGTGACACCAAGATATTTATATGACTCTACTCCCTTCACAACTTTCCGTTACAACAATACATCTCTTCATGTATTTCCGACAATATATGCTGTCTTAATTGTATTGATTGTTAAACCCTAGTTCTCGTATTCCTCATCTAAATTTCTAATCATATAACAGATGTCGTCTTCATCATCAGCTATAATTATTACGTGATCGTCCGCGTAATCCAAAGTGAAGAGATTTTCGTCATTGATAGCTATCCCCATGTTGCGACAGGTCCGCCTCGAACGTTCTAATTTTGGGAACGTGTTCTTTCCATCTTTCTTTTTACGTTTCTGCACGTTTACCACGGGATGAATATCTAATCTTGTTTAATGGTCGCATTTTGTATCCTCTCTTCTCTATCATAGACTTTTGTTGACTTCATATATTTCATTGTAAGTGTTATAATAACATGAGATTGTTCCCACGTCATACAGCTTTGTGAAAACTGCCTTCGTATTATAAAAGTTAGCTGCGCGTCTTATTCTTAAGAGTTCTCCTAATTGTAGCATAAATCCTTTGGTATTTATTTTGTTACTCACGAGATAGTGTTATGCTAAATATGAAAGTATAGAAAAATTTAAAGCTAAAGGAATACGCGCAGAAACCAGTTTCTTCATAGACGAGTCCACTTAAAAATTTTGAATGGCGGGAGGGTAACGGAGAATCATCCGCTATGCAAGCGAAGGTGTTGCCAACATGTGCGTCAGGCTTTGGTTACGTTGTTAATTACTGTGTTACAAACTTCCTCAGTTTATATATTATTACCTCAGTTTCTTATTAATAGTATCGGTTTATACCGTTGTTTTACAGTACATTTTAATCGTTTATACGGAAAAATTCATACTAGCTTTAGCACACACTTGAGCGAGACAGAAGGTGTTTTATTAACGTCTTTCTTATCTTTACAATAAAAATAAATAAGTATAAATCTAACAGTACAGAAATAATAGTAGAATATTAGTTCGATTATGACATAAAACGCGTGTGTCTGTGTGCGTGCGAGGGCGAGTTTTTGTTTTGAGTAATAATAAAATTAAGTAGAATATTGAAAAAAAAATATTAAAATATTGAATACCGCATGTTATAACTTTAACTTTTGCTTTATTTACAATAAAAGGTTGTTTTACAAGCTGGTATAACATAAATGATCTCTCTGTCATTCATTTGTTCTTTTACGAATTGTAACATTTGTGGGACTAAAAGATGCGCTTAATAGATATTAATACCTAAATTACTGTATTAAAATAACATGATTTTTTTCTTCTTCTTGAAACAGATTATTGTTGTCTGTCATTAAAAGATTTTCGCAACTAAGCTAATACCGGTACGAAGAAGTCGTCCCTTTATGATAAACTGTAGAGATAGTGGAGTGTAATTAAGGAGCAAAAGTGCACGTGTGCATAGTTTGCACATTCCATTCCATTCCGATAAGAGCTGGTAGTACGTCTCAACAGCAGACAATTGCAGGACTAAAAAAAAAACGAGATAGGTTTATAGAACATTTGATATGTAACTGAGATTGAGAGAGAGAGAGAGAGAGAGAGAGAGAGAGAGAGAGAGAGAGAGAGACGTGGCAAGAGAATCACGGATTGCTAACAAACCTTGCACGCGAGTTTTGGTTACTATCCGAAATAATATTCATACGTTGGGTGCACTGACGTTCATAAAAATAATTCTCTTCTCGCAACTCAAAGCGACTGCCAGCACATCACCATACCCATGTGACCATAAGCGTTTCGCGCATTCCCATGCCTTAACTTTCAATTTTGCTATAAATCATTACGAAAAGAAAGAAATGTTTATCGTAAATCCGTTTATATAAAATGTAAAGTAGTCAGGGGAAACTTGACGTCCGTAATCAGCTAAATCAGTACATGTACGTGTGAGTTTCTGTATTCACGTAATTAATTTTTGCACGCAATCTGTCCATCAGGTACAAATAGCCTTCCCGGCCAGTCACACTATACGATCGTACTATAGCTACATTTGAATACGTTACTGGTTAGCTGAAGCGGATTTCCTGTACAATGTTTTGTGCCCAGAATTTTTGCTGCGTACGGAAAAAGTAAAGCATAATCTAAAACGTTTCTTTTGTGTTAATTTTCTCTTGATCGTTAAAAAGCATTAAAAGCAATCGTTTTGACGATTACAAAACTCTGCTCACTTCTTGTCGATGACATGAATGTAGACATTTAAGGTATTAATATTAAAATTTTCCTTCTTACAGTGATAGTTTTATATAAATATTTACGGAATATATCCCTAAAGAAAATAAATACAGTATAGAGTGTTCAGTTATCCAAACTAATTGAAACAAAGGGTAGTTCAGATGTACAGACAAATTATTGTTTAAAATACACTTAAATGAAGTAAAATTTGTACATGTTTCCTTTGATATACATGTTTTTCCAATATATAGTTGTTTATTATACTCCATGGTACACTACACTGTTACTAATTAAATTTGCACTGTTATAAAAAAATAAAAATTATAACACAATATTTCGTATAGAATCTAAATGCTTCAAAAATGCATTTATACGTTTTTATCAATGATCAGATACAGTAGACTTAGAAGTAACTTGGGCATGGTGATAACAAATCACTTATTTCGTGTTGCATAACTCTTGAATATACTTATTTTCTTTGCCACTATCTTTCAACCATTTTCATAAGATAAAATCACTGTTTTTAAGGTCATCGTTAAAAACATTATACTGTAAAAAACTAAGTACTGAAGTTATAATTATTATAATCCCCCACACTATCAATGCGTCTCATCTTAACTTTGCTGATCAACATTAATATTTAAAATAAAATGTTAAATACTTTACTTTTCCTTTTGTGTAATATATTATAGTAACAACAGATTAAATAATTGATATAAGAGTGAATCAAATATTAGTGAACTAAGTTCTGTATGGCATGTGGCAGCCAACAGATATTAGTGATATTTGACGTACATATATGTAACTATTTTTCATAGTCTAACAACTGCAAGCAGTGTAATATTACGACGATATCGACCTTATACGACAAAGGGAACAGTGAAAGAAACATCAGTCTTTAAAAAATGTTTTAAGC
Source organism: Magicicada septendecula (assembly GCA_034769895.1). Classification (NCBI taxonomy): domain Eukaryota; kingdom Metazoa; phylum Arthropoda; class Insecta; order Hemiptera; family Cicadidae; genus Magicicada; species Magicicada septendecula. The sequence goes on from CM068368.1 coordinate 851,319,364, forward strand.
CAATATAACCAATTATTTTTTCATAATAATTTTAATCCGTTCCCAATTTATAATAACTACACTAACTAAAAACGCTACAAAAAAGTTGAAAACAATACAATTTTTTTGTATAAAAAAGACAAAAGTCTTTTGGAATACAATTCACAAACATATATGAAACTGCTGTATACAATACTGAGTGTGAATACCATTGAGTGTCTGTATACACTACTGGCGTGTTCATACATAGTTGTTATATGTAAACGTAACCTTGTTGGTAAACAAACTGTGTCAAGACGAATTTCAGTAAAAGGTTCCTTACGTCCTTACAGATTGATTTAAACAAATTATTTAAAAGAACATTTTTATAAGCTCGTACATAATACGGTGCTGTCGACATAAAATATTTGAAATTTTATAAGACTTTGTAAAGTTTCAATATGTTATGAAAGTTTAGCCACTATGTGGTTCATCGTTAACTTCTTTAACAAATCAAAGCAAAATACAACCAGATTTTCCTCTAGCGTCTATAATCTTTTTATTTTACTGAAAATATTTACCTAGACACACGTTGTCTTGACGCAATAAGTTAACGATCTACAGACAGAACATTTTAAAACGTCGTACAGTAATATGGTCAATTTAAACGAAGTTGAGATTATTCGTGCATCATTCTTGCACGGCTGCAGTTGGGTTTCAACAATAAGGGTGCCTTGTAATTCGTGAAATGTTAATTTAAGTTTCTAAGTTTTTAATCTTCAACTTATTAAGCTTAGTGACTCAGGTAATGTTGTTGTTGTTGTTGTTGTTGTTGTTGTTGTTGTTGTTGTTGTTGTTGTTGTTGTTGTTGTTGTTGTTGTTGTTGTTGTTGTTGTTGTTGTTGTTGTTGTTGTTGTTGTTGTTGTTGTTGTTGTTGTGGTCGTCGTCGTCGTCGTCGTCGTCGTCGTCGTCGTCGTCGTCGTCGTCGTTGTTGTTGTTGTTGTTGTTGTTGTTGTTGTTGTTGTTGTGAAAATTCGGAATCAATCATTGTATTTGTGAATTTGAAATGTTGGATAAAATATGATTAACAATAAAATCGTTTGATCAGACGAATATGACTACTTTACTGTTTCTGGTGTAACACCGCGTTTCTACGTAAAGCATCTCTAGTCATGTAACCGTAAACCACATTATTGTCCTCCTTTTTCTTCTCCTTTTCAAGGATTAGGTTATATAAACCTGTTCCAGCACCCATCTCATCCTCGGACTACCCACGTCACTTCTACTAATGGCTTTATAGTTCAGTGCCGCTTTCGGCAATCGATCCTCCGTCATCCTTTCCAGATGATCCCACCATTGTCTTCTGTTAATTGAAATAATTTCATTTATGTCCTTTACTTTGAGTTCTGCTTTGATATCTTCATTCCTTATTATATCATGCAATGTATAATTTAAAGTATTTCGAAGAAATTGTATTTCAGCACTCTCAATCTTACCACTTTCCTTTTTTGCCATGACCCACGTCTCATTTGCATAACTCAACGTGAGTATTGCAATTGTCTTATAAATGAAATTTAATCTTTGTGCGGTGTCTTGTTTTATTTCTAAGATTTCTATGAATCGTACCACAGATAATCCTAAATCTATTTATCTTCTCTCTTATATCTTATTCAGATTCATAGCTTACTGAACAGCCAAAATATTTGAAACGGCTCACTTGTTCTAAAGTGTTGTTGTTTTTAGTCCCCACTGGATATTTATCTTCAAACGCCATGGTTTTGGTATTTATTACTGAAATTGTCAGCGAGTACTCTCTTACCACTTTCTGTAATTGAAACATAGCTCTTTGTAAATCATCGTCATTTTCTTGAATAAGAACTATTATTGTTGTTATATTAAATAAAAACATTACAAGAGCTCCGTGATGAACGTAAGCAGACCTGACAGTTGTGCGGCAGACAATCAATGTTAGTCTTGGTGAGCGTGAGAGCTGTTGTGTTTGTGGGCGTAAATTCCTGTCACGTCGTCTGGGTAAGCACGCTTTTGCTGTGAACGAGCGGACGCTTTCAGCATCTTTATGACTGAGAAAAGAAACATCGACGCTAATACGTTATAGAAAATTTGATTTGATCCGTTCAAAGCAGATTTAGCAGGTGTTGTGACATGCCACCTGAATTAAATTTACATGTACAGTTGACTGAGGAAGGCAGTGAAATAACTACTATTTACTTAAAGTTCTTTATTAAGCAATATTAGACAACACCTACACTACTGTATGGTTCTAAAACTTAGGTCATAAAGAGAAAGGATAAACAGAAGATGCAAACAGCAGAAATGAAGTTCCTGAGATCAGTTAAAAGGTAAAGTAGACAAGAACGTATAAAAATTAAAGAGATAAGTAATTTAAATATTTTTGAATTAATGAAATGATTAAAGAATACAGAAGAGAATGGATACAACACGTCAATAGAATGGAAGAAAGTAGAATACCGAAGTTGGTGAAAGATTACAACCCTAGAAGCAGAAGAAAACTTGGTAGACTTAAGAACAGGTGGACTGTGGAATAAGAACAGGCGGCTAACGCCTAAAACTGTTAAGAAGAAGAAGAAGCTAATGATGATGATATTTTTTGTTGCTTTCCCGATAGTGTAAAGTGTCCTTTTAAAGATGATAGAACCTACTTTTACACATTTTAGAGAAGTTAATAGTAATTTAATATTCAAATTACTTTACAATGAGCGCCAAAAACTAGAGCTATATTCTATATCTTCAAACGTTATTTGTAATCGTATTATTAATTCTATTCTGATTGTAAGACACGTCGTAAGTAAAATGCTAACTGAAGCGTTCTAATAATGACTCATCAGTTACCGATGCGCTTTAAACAACAATTATTATAACAGCGCTTTCTTAAACATTACGGACTGCAGAAGAAAATGATCCCTATTACGTATGCAGATATGGCCAATATGTCATGGCCTCATTTTCATCACGCGTAACCTTGACTGTTACATACGAGGGTCATTCAGTAAGTAAACAGAGAAACAGTTGTAGAAAAGAAATTAATTGTAGCAGCTGATTGAAACTTTCAGGAGTGTTACCTGGCAACGTCGTTGTGAGTTTTGATCAGCTGTTCAATAATATATTGCATAAACATAACCAATACAGTTTTATTTACGATGGCGTGTCCTCTTGAGTACAGTACTTTCGAAGAAAAGCCTTCTGTTATAAGATTATTGGATTTGGAACCACTATAACCACTAACTTGGATTCACTATTTTGAACCTGAGTCAAAGCGACAAAGCATGGAGTGGAAGCATCCCAGTTCACCCGCCAAAAAGAAATTCAAAACCCAGGCATCGGCTGGTAAGGTGATGTTAACCATCTTTTGGAGCTCCCAAGGCCCAATTTTCTGTGATTACCTACAAGACCAGCGTACCATCAATAGTCAGTACTATTCTGACATGACTGTGAACAAAGTTAAGCCTGCATTGAAGAAGAAATATCCGGGATGGCAGAGGAAAGGTGTGATTCTTCTTCACGATAATGCCCGCCTACACATGGCAAAACTGACGCTCGAAACAATAAAAAAAGTAGGTTGGGAGATCTTGCCTCATCCTCCTTATAGCCCTGACCTTGCCCCAACTGACTTTTTCTTGTTTGGCCCACTGAAGGAGACTTTGAGTGGTGTCAAGTTCAACAGCAATGAAGAAGTGAAGGAAAAAGTCCAAAACTGGTAAAATTCCTTCCCGGGCTATTTGGCCATGGTCCATTGCTTTCTACAAAAACAGACGTTTCGGGGTAGTCTACTACCTTACGTTAGCGTAACTCGATTTTACACTGATGATGACAGTTGATGGCACTGCCGAAATGTCTGTTTTTGTAGAAAACAAAGGACCACGGCCAAACAGCTCGGGAGTTTATCTACAAAACATAAACACAAGGCGAGAAATTACTCATCTGGAAGTACACGGGTCTTTTAATTTATCTGTCTACTGTAATTGTCGACAATAATGAATTATCAGCAACCAGGCCTGTCAACTAACATTGAACCTGTTCCTACGGTCCACCCAGGAACTACATTACCTCCAGTGTCGCAAAATGCCCCTCAATCCTATAACAGTCAACAGCCAGGCGGAAATGTTAATGCTGATTTCACACAACACGGATCCCACAGCTGGCAGACGGTGAAAAAACGAAAAAGAAGTCGCCAATCTTCAGAAAACACATCTGAAACACACACTCAGCTTAATGACCACAACAGATTTACGGTGTTACCTATAGATGACCCTGATGACGTCCAACCTACTCCAAGTCTTGGCTCAGCCGAAAGTACCTAGACCTCCTCCTGTATACCTTCATGGTGTCGTCAATTACAATGAAATGATCAATAACCTTACAAAAATTTTGGAATCAGAACAGTACAGTACTAAATCGTTCGATGACAATACGATGAAAATCAACACTTTTGCACCTGATTCTTACAGAAAATTAATCCGTCACCTCGAGGACGAAAAAATTATTTAACATACATATCAAATTAAAGACCAGCGAACATACCGGGTTGTCATAAGAAACATTCATCCTAGCATCGGTGTACACTTTATTAAAGAAACACTAAAAGAAAAAGGACACTCAGTCAGAAACATAATCAACGTTCGACACAGAGTCGAGAAAACACCCCCCCCTCTCTTCTTTGTTGATCTTGAACCTGCAGCAGACAATAAACAAATATATAACCTAAGGTCTTTAGGTAACATGCAGATTACTGTAGAACCACCTCGGAGAAAAACCTTCATTATTTATTATTATTACAGTGCACTCTTTGTCAGTCATACGGTCACAGTAAGACGTACAGTAGAAAACCTTTCCAGTGTGTCAAGTGCGGAGGTGAACACAACTCCGCAACTTGTTCCAAATCTAAGGATACACCAGCCACATGTGCATTATGTGATGGTCCTCATACAGCTAATTATAAGGGCTGTGAAGTTTATCAAAACCTGCAGGCCAGAAAAAGCCCCGTACCTAACACCACACCTAGGAGAACCCCTTCAATGTTTAGGACTATGAACACGGAACAGAACATGAATACGCGTAACGTCTCTTTTCCTACTTACTCTCAAATTGCAGGACTACAGCGACACTCAGAATCCTCTCCTCCTTATGACAGCAATCTCAAACAGACAGCAAATGAGGACATCACTCTTTCACACTTCCTGACAAAATTTGAGACTATGTTCAGTCAACTCATGCAGCAAAATAGAGTCATGCTTAATCTCCTTACAACACTTGTCAACAAACTTTCTAATTAATAATGAATAACAATTACAGGATTGGATTATGGAACGCCAATGGACTCTCTCAACTTACCCTGGAACTCAAAGCTTTTCTTATCGACAACAGGTTAGACGTAATACTTATATCTGAGTCACATTTCAGAGACAGAAGCCATATTAGGATTCCAGGATTTACCGTTTATGATACCCAACATCCTGACGGTACAGCTCGTGGCGGAACCGCTCTGTTAATCCGAAACAATATAAAACATTATCTCTTCTCTAAAGTCAAAACTGCTCACCTACAGGCGACAAACGTTTTAATTGAAGTTCAAAGAGGCCCTCTAATTGTTTCTGCAGTCTACTGTCCCACAAAACACAGAATCAATGAAACTGACTTCAGCTCCTTTCTTAGAACTCTTGGTGGACGTTTTATGATGGGAGGTGACTTTAATGCAAAACACCCGCAATGGGGTTCGAGATTAGCTAATCCACGAGGTAGAAATTTTATATAACGTCATTAGACAAGAATCCCTGTCGTTTCTGTTCACTGGTCAACCAACCTATTAGCCTTCTGATACAAATAAAATAACTTGACCTCATTGAATTTTTTTAATACGAGGCTTGTCTCATAAATACTAGAAAGTTGAATCTTGCCTTGATTTGTCCTCTGACCACACTCCAATTATTGCCACTATTAGCAATACTATAATTGAGTCTGAAAGTCTACCAACACTCACAAATTGCAATACTTACTGGGACTACTTTAGAGAGCTTGTAAATGATAATATCTCGCTATAACTTCCACCCTACACGCCTGCTGAATTGGATGTGGCTGTAAATTATCCAAGTACTTTTCAAGTATCACCAGTACTTTTCAAAAATCAGCCTGGGAAGCTACACCTTGCAATAAAGCGAAGAATAAGCACTGAAACCTTCCTCTGGTTGTCCGAAAGAAATTAGCTGAGAAGCGTAGATTGCGACGAATTTGGAAGCGTACTCATCATAAGGATGATAAAAGAAAGTGGAATTCTGAACCATGAAAACTAAAACGATTGTTAGAAAATTTAAAGAATAAAGGGATTCAGGATTGTCTAGAAAATCTGTCACCTAATGAAAGTACTGATTATTCCTTGTGGAAGGCTACTAAACGATTAAAAAGGCCACTATTACAAATACCACCAACACATAAACCAGATGGTAGCTGGGCGCGAAGCAATACAGAGAAATCCCAGACTTTTGCCGAACATTTGGTCAACGTTTGTTAACCTGAAGCCAGCAAGAACGTCTCTTTCGATGAAGGGGTACAAAGATATTTACACTCCCCGCTCCAACTGACTCTACCTATTAAGCCTTTTAAGGTTAAGGAAATCAAGGAAATAATCCTGTATAATTTGAAAAGTAAAAAGGCTCCCGGCATTGATTTGTTATCGGGGAAAGTTCTAAAGGAGCTGCCTCACAAAGACGTTATACTAATAACATACATTTTCAACGCCATACTCAGACTTGAATACTTTCCTCTTCTCTGGAAATCGGCTCAAGTAATCATGGTCTTAAAACCTGGTAAAAACCATCAAGAGACCTCTTCTTATCGACCCATAAGCCTTCTACCGATACTTGGTAAGATCTTTGAGAAGCTGTTTGTAAAACGACTTATGCCAACAATTGTAGAAAACAACCTAATTCCGGATCACCAATTTGGCTTTCGAGAAAAGCACTCTACGGTAGATCAAATACACAGACTAACAAATGTTATCAATAAATCGTTGGAATCGAAGATGTTCTGCTCAGGTGTGTTTCTCGACGTTTCCGAGGCATTTGACAAAGTCTGGCATCTTGGACACATACAAAATAAAGAAAAATCTGCCACATAATTGTTACCGTATTCTAGATTCCTACTTAGTGGGCATAGTGTTTCAAGTCAAGTACTCGGATGCTACTTCTCCTCTATTACCAGTGGGGTCAGGCGTTCCGCAGGGTAGTCTCCTGGGTTCTCTGCTCTACCTACGCCGATGACACAGCAATCCTAGCGACACACTCCGACCCCTCAATAGAATCTCTTATACTACAAGAATCATTAAACAGCGATCAGTTATGGCTTGATAAATGGCGCATAAAAATCAATTCATCCAAGTCAGTCCACGTTACCTTCACCACACGTAAGGCAAACTGCCCTCCAGTAACAATTAACGGTCAACCAGTACCGCAAGCTGAAAGTGCTAAGTACCTAGGGATGCATCTGGACAGGAGACTAACATGGAAAAAACATATAACATCTAAGAAGATTGAACTTAATCACAAGGTCAGAAACATCTACTGGCTGATAGGCAGAAAATCACGGTTGTCTCGTCAACAAGCTGTTGATCTATAAAGCAGTTCTTAAACCGGTATGGACTTATGGTATTCAACATTGGGGTACTGCTAGTACAAGTAATATTGAGATTATCCAGCGCTTTCAATCCAAAACTTTGGAGTCGACGCTCCATGGTTTGTCTCCAACAACTCTATACACCGCGACCTCAAAGTTCCAAACGTGAGAGAAGAAATCATGGGCCTCTGCAGGACTAACATCTCCAAATTAGAACAGCATCCTAACCACCTGGCATTAATTTGTTAGGCAACAGTGAAGATATATATAGACTAAAAAGGAACAAATTATTAGACTTACCATTTATTTCAGGTTTAACTAATAATGTATTCTCTGTATTGTACTGTCTGTGATATCTGTTCTGTATGTTTTTGTATTCGTGTCATTAATAAGTGTTTTAATGTCAACCTGTATATGTGCCTTATGGGCCCAGTGTTTAACATTTGAATTTATTGTGTCATGCCAGCAGGAAGTGGAAATGATTTTTGTTCATTTGTTTACATGTTTTATCATTTAGTTTTGTATTTTGTGTACCTCTTTAATCTATTTAAACAAATTTGTCAAATTTTGTTGCTTCCCTGCTATATACACTTTTTCCTCGAACGACGCCTTTCGGTTTCGCAACCATTATCAAGTTCGAACCATTATAATGGTTGCGAAACCGGAAGGCCTCGTTCGAGGAAAAAGTGTATATAGCAGGGAAGCAACAAAATTTGACAAAGTTGTTATGAAGACTGTTAACATAGAGAAAATAACTGATTTAATCTATTATCAAAAACAAGAAGAGCTGTCAATGGTCAGCTCTTAATAATCCTGTATGTGTTGTCAGCCAATTTGTTAAATGTTCGCTTAGTCGAACAGATTACAGATCTCCAAAAAAAAAAACCGCCCGTAAAGGAATTTTATTTTAACATTTTAACAACAGTTACTCTGGCCGTGTAAGCCTCCGAAGTACAATATAAAGAGTTATTTAGCAAGTGAATTGTTGTTGTATTTTCCAAGTTATTCGCTAGTGCATGTTAAAACTTCAGTAAACTTACTAACTTAGTGATTCTAATAAACAGTTGTAAATAGTGCATAATAGAAGTTTGCACCTAGGTAAAAGAACTGCAGTAACTGAAAATAAATATTGTTAAGGTGTTATTTACTATAAAAGTGTTATAGGGGTGCTATATACATTCCAACAATACATATATTTGCACAGGGCGTATGTTTTTAAATATTTAGCATAGAAAATATATGATGAACAGTTTTAACAATAATATGCAGGCTAAGAATTGTCAGAAAGCGTACACCTGCCCCGCGAGTGAATACAGCGCTTGTGTGTTTGTGTGTGTGAACGCAAGCTACGACAGGCAAAGCCTACGATGGGGTGATGCGTACGAATTGTTGGTTTGTCTGTAATCAGTTTTTAACCGGATAAAAATAAACTAATTAATACATTTTAAACCTGTGAACAAAGACTAACCCCAATTATAAAACACCATTACATTATGGAATTTTAACGAATATACTGATGTAAAATTATTGCAGAAATGTGCTAGATAAATTAATGTTAATTACTAGTGTAATTAAATAATAATTAATAAGTGTGTTATATATATGAGTAACCAGAAAAAAATTACGCAAACGATGATATCGCTCGTGCTACGAGGATGTTTACGAAATTGCGAAAATGAACCAAAAAGTGATTTGTAATTAAAAGGACGCTTTGCACGAAGTGACAATATCTAACAGGTCGAAAACAGTCCTGGACTTGTCAGATTCCCGTCCAGTATAAATGCCACCGGCAATTTTGGGGCTGTCTCAGAAACTCAAGAATTCTTCACACAACGTCACGCTGCCGGTCTGCCGACCGATCGACATCTTTACCACACACACTTATGGAGGAACTCTAGACCATCACAAACAACAAACCGTAGAGACAGAGAACACAGCATCAGCATAATCATCGTCATCAAATTCTCAGAATTCAGGACACACACACGCAACGGTAACGTCGGCAGTACGCAGGTGATGAATTAACAATTATATTTTCGTTTGTGAAAAGAACTCTTAAAAAGAAGCATATATGAACAGTAAAGATTTAAAGTTTTAAATATAATTATTGTACATAAATTTAATGGGTAGTTAAACTAAAGAATTTAATTTAATAAGAAAATTTTAAAAATACTAATCTTTTGTTGTATATTAAAATTTGGGTGTCAATAGAAAAAAAATAATAGGTTAGAAGTAAATGTTATATTTTTTATTTTGTTTATAGCAACAATCAATTTTATTCTTCAGATTGAATATTATTTTTGTTTGTAAATGAGTTGCTATTATTTAAAATTTGAGTCAAAATCAGACACACTGAAATAAAAAGGTTTACATAATTTGTTTAACAAGTCTGTTTAGCTAGTAATATTATATGGTTGTTTATTTTATATGTCATGAACAGCATAGAAGGTTACATTGTATTTGTGTAAACTTTATAACAAATAAAAATATTGGGTGTGTGTAATTGTAAAAGTGTTGTAATATGTCGGGCGTTACCTCCGCGCACTTTTGTCACTTACCCTGTTGACTGGATCCTCTGCAGTGATGTAGTCCTGTAACACAACTTAAAACTATGCTTTTTGTGGGCGCCACTTGGAAACGTTTGTTCCAAGAAAAAAAATTAAATGTGATTGATAAAATTTTTAAATCTACGAAAAAATTTAAACAAGTCAGTTTAGCTTTGAAAAATCAGTTAAGTTTAATGGTTCTTTAAAAACAACAAACAAATCGTCTGAAGGACTATCATTCATAAAAATTATAAAATTGCAGAGAAAAAATTTTACAAGTTATTATTATTGACAATTTTTTATATGTCCAATCAAGTATCGGCTAGTATTTCAGATTCTGACTCAGTTGACAAGCATGAGTTTAATATGTGAAAAAACTTTACTCTCAGGACGTGACTCCTTTGAACTACCAAGACATATCAATTAGATGCCTTACAAGAAAAAAAAAAACTAAGTGATTTGAAGGTGTATGTGTGGCGTGTAAAGTACAACTGTGTGATAAATGTAACCAGGTAACAAATGACTTTAATTTTGGTAACTCACGTTCCAATGGTCGTTTATTCTCTCACTGGACACTTCCTTCGGGTAGTTTCTCGATCTCGCCTCTTCGGGTGTACACTGAATCTATTTAAAGTCAATTTTTGCGATCGTTACTTTTTCCGCACTTTTTGTCAAAACGTTTGGCAGTAAAATCTCGTTCAAACGCCGCCACTACGAATCATCTGTTTAGCGTTGATTCAGAAATCTGCCACCGCAGCGCTGATCCCCATGCAGTTTTGAGGAAGGCTTAGATGTATTGTTTTGTTTACGTTCGGGGGAATTATTTGTCACGTTAGTCAGTCAATGCGAACACAGCAGAATTCGTTCTCTATTTAAATGTTGGGACCCTCCTGGGCCGTCGACGTTCTGGCTGCGTGCTTTCTATTAAAATTTGCCGTATCGCTGCTCTATTTCAGCGATATTTTTTGGCGTATACTCTCGTTGAGGTTAAGTCAGTCGGTTATGTCTATGTACGGGAAAAAGCCTTCCTGCCGTGTCTTGTCGATTTCTCGCCTCTCGGTTTCGCCTTAGCTGCGTTGATCAGTGTTGTGTGAGATGCATCAGTTCTGGAGTTCAATCTTCAAGTGTTTTTGGGCCGAATTTGGTCTCGCTTTTATACTAAATCGGGATGACTGTTTTCGTCGACTTCCGGTATATTTGTGTAAAAATTCTTTCTAGATTGTTCGAGAATAAACGAAATGGAATGTCATAGAACAATTTTCACTTCCGTAGAAGCTTTTAGAACGAATTTCTTATTCTTCATACAATGGATATTTCAAAATTTACACTGGTATTTATCAAACAGTTTCACATTAGTACTTACAATTTGTATGCCATTAATGTATTTAGATTCCTTGTTTTTTACTGAATCTAGCGATACTAAATATGATTGGTATCTAATTAACTTAAGTCTAACAAACATTACAATTTACAACCCTCACCTTGAGTTGTAGTCATTAAAAACTCAATATTTATAACAAAAATTGTTGTGGAGTTATAAAGTTCCCTTCACAAGCTGGACATCTACTACTACTACTCTCCTACAACAAAATAAACAAATTTTAACATCAATAAAACACAAATAAATACAATTTTATATGGCCTCTGCTCATGGCCTAGGTTCTTGTCAGTTTTCTAATACAATGATTAGTCTTTTTCCTTAATATATGTATTATTTCACCACTATACACACAGAGTTTATTATTTTGTCTATCTTTTGTGATACCTGGTTACTTTGTACATATATTATATTTATCACAAGATGACATAGCATCATTGATTGTCTTGAGATGTCATTTTTTTATGGTGTGACAAATCTCACTCTAATTAGTTAAATTCTTTTAGAATTGACTTTACTTTCAACTGAGTTTATTTCTTATTAAGGTATTTTGATGTATTGTACCTTTCTATCTTATTTTTGTTAGTATTATGTAAGTATTTTAGCCAGATATGATTATTTTTGTACTGGATAATTGGCTTCAGCCATACATGGTATAAGTAAATATTTTGCTGACTTGACTATTACAATGTTAAAGTTGGTCAGGTATATTAGCATAGCTGCTTTATATCATATTACAGCTTTCTAATACAGTTTGGTTGCATTTTGGCAACATTAAATTCATAAATTATACAATATTAGATGCCTATTACATGTTTTTAGTTAACACTGTTTTTGGCTATTTTGACTGCTTTTTATTCATTTGACAGCTTCCTTTATTTAAGATAAATTGTTCACTATTGTCTGCTTGACAATTACATATAGTTTTTATTTAAATCTGATAATAATTAATTTTTTCATGAAATCTTTGTGTATGGTCTCAAATCCAACACATTAATATTTTTTTGTCATTGCAAATATACAATTTTTATTTTAACTTAAACTCTTTCTAATAATGTATTTAAGTCATTTAATACATCTATTTTATTTACATCACATAATATAATGATGGATCCTGTCCATTTATTCACAAAAAATAGTTTTTAATACTATATTCATAGTTATAAAACTTAATAATTATTGACTTTATTCTGGTGGATTCTGACATTATTTCTCTCTCTTATAGTGTCTTATGGGTTTTTCACTCTTATTCACTTTAATAATATATATGGGGTTTTGTCTTAGTCATAGTTTGGTCGTTTTTTCAAGTTGATAGAAATAATTATTATACAAAATTACACAATTTTTTGGGACTACTTGGGTTCGATACTGTTCACTTCACTTTCCTCTTATGCTAACTTACTATATAAATGATTTCTTTTTATGGAACGTTCTGTGACGTTACAACTTATAAAAGAAAATATTTTTATTTATCTAAGATTCGAATTTTTTAATATTTGCATATTTTTGATTAGTATTAATAAATCATAGAATGATTATTTTGAAACGGTTTTAATTAATTAATTCATGTCAACAACATCTCACTCCTCTTTGAAAATTATTTAATTATTGTGCAACTACGTATACTTGACGCAACGAGAATAAAAAATCCTGCGACCTGGCCGGTGTAATACACTTCATAGTTGCGTTGAGTACATGGTAATGTAGTTGGGTGAATTTTTGAAATACTTGTAACGTTGCAAAATATATATATATATATATTATAACGTTAACGCCTTTTATTAGCAACATTAATTACGCTATAAATTATGACAGGTGTAATCGTAATAATAATAACACAATGTGAAATTGTTTAGAACAATTTAAAAATGTATTAATTAAAAATTTTTAATTCTTTTGCGATTTAAACTATCATTATTATTCGCATGTGTGTAGCCGTAGTACACATCTTGTTACTAACATATAAGTAGTACCTCGTATTACGCATAGAACATAATATACACACTTATACTATAATAAACATTTGTTATTATATAATATTGCTCTCGACTAGCTCATTTCTTTGATAACTATTAGATTATCTGATCTCTTTTTAATAAACTACTTTCTTTTTAATTATTGCTTATGCATTTCTTTGTTTTAAAAAAATTTACTATTTACTTTCAGATTAATTTAAATATCATTGATTAAATTATTTATTCAAAATTATACTTTCATACGTTTAAACATTACTATAAACTACTATACAAATAACCATTCAAATTTTCAAAAATTATTAATTCCACTTTTGAATTATATTGTCTTTCTTTTTACATGGTTAATTGTCTTTACTTGAGTCTTTTTGTTTTTACAAATACATGGTTTTGTTTCACCTTAGTTGTAGAGGTAATACTCAGCGTATCCTCTTCGGTCCTAGGTCCTCGATCCTGGATGTCCTCTGTAGTCGTGCAGTCCTGGAGTCCTTGATCCTCGTCCTTTAGATCCTCTCCGTAGTCCGTTGCCTCGTTCCGTACGCTGGACTCTATTCCATGTATTTGGCTGTTCCCTCGTCTTCCGTCATAGCCTCTGGCTGCAGCGGTGATCTCACGAAAGTGATGAGTAGTCGGGCAGAGCCTCCAGCTGCCACGGTAGTTGAACGAGAAAGAGAAATAAGTTGGTGTGTCTCGAGTATTTATACCCTACGGTGCAAAACTCATGTTACGACAATCCTCTGCAGGTATCAGTCTGTCGTTGGCGTCCCTTTTTAAACACGATTATTTTCACAATTATTTCGCTTGTCTTCGCAACATACGAAGTCTTTTGAAAATTACCCGATATTCATCCTGTCGGTAATTTTTATGTGTTCACTGTGTATAAACCGTTTTTCCCTATCTTAATCAATATAAGTTTTATTTATATTTATTTTTACTATATTCGCACTTTTTATTACTTTCGCACTAATTTTTGTACACACGTGCGTCTTTATATTATACACACTGTAGCGTATTTGGTTTTGTGATATTGTGCACACACTCTTTACAATTTAAATAATTCATATAATTAATAGCGTTTATTTAGGGGTGACGCTTTACAGGCATCAACTGGTCTCACACACACATGTGTGATACACGTGTACACACAGACACAGCTGAGTGGCGTGATCAACCTGTCCAAGCATGAAATTTGGTTGTTCCCTTTACAGTTCAGATTGAAAGCTGAATTATTATTACTAACAATATGAATTATTTATTTAATTATATTAATTATCTTAATTAATTATGCAATGCACAGTATCCTATACTTTTGTACCGTTTCAATATATACATATATGGGTTTTAATTTACTTGCAAGTAAATTAAATCCTTTTGTTTTATCACCGAAATAACTAAATGAACACAAATTATTATATAAAAAAATAAATAACCAAGAACGTTGTTGAACCAAGAATAAGACCAAGACGTTGTCATTAAGTTTCATAAGTTCAACCATATGTGCGCGACCATTAGGCGAACCCTAAAGTCAGCAAGTAAAAGAACACGCCTAAAATTCTACAAGGTAATGGCTGCTCCCACACTTATTCATGGGGCTGAGAATTGGACTTTAACGAAAGGCCAGGCCAGTCGTATCCAAGCTGCTGAAATAAGATTTCTCAGGCACGTGGCAAGGCATAATTTCCATGATCATAGAAGAAACACAGATATACAGCAGGTACTATTGCCTAGTATCGACTGAATTGGTGGGAAAGTCTTTGCCGAATGGATGACTGCAGCGTCCCCAAACAACTATGATCCATGAAACTATAAGCCGAAGGGACAGAGAGGTGTGGGAAGTGCGAGGAAGCGCTGGTGTGACCAGATCTAATCATTGCCTATTTGAGACCGGAACAAACCGTCCTTGGTTTAATCCTTAAAGAAGAAGAAGAAGAAGAAGAAGAAGAAGAAGAAGAAGAAGAAGAAGAAGAAGAAGAAGAAGAAGATGATGATGATGATGATGATGATGATGATGATGATGATGATGATGATGATAACTATGAAACGCTATTTTTAGGTAAAAATTTGGTTAGAAGAACAATAATTATAAACAATAAATTTTGTCATTTTACACCGAATTTGTTATTTTAATTACTTGGAATGTGTCATACAACACGAACACAAATTGACTGAGGTAATACAGACATTTATGAAAGGATCCATACGAGCCTCAAACAAAAAATCATAAAAGGTATAAAATTGTAGCTCTTGCCATATTCTTGTCTACACGTGAAACATGTGTTCTTGGTAAAAAAATAAAAAGGCACTTGAAAGTGCTAAAGTTAAATTTTTAAAAGGCACACACGAATATTCTCTCCTAGACAATAAAGGTAATGAAAAGAATTAAAAATCAAATATTTGCAGATGATTGGAGATATTAGTAGAAACGGTTACTAACGTTTGGACCTTATTCTACGTAACAGGCCAAGCCTTGAAATACAAGACTGCTCCAAGGAAAGATCTCGGTGAACCTAACAGGAGATGGGTTCTGGAACAGATCAAATGCTTAAAGCGAAGATGACGATGACGATAACTAAACAAAAAAGAGTTTATAACATCAATGTTACAGTCCGAGATAGAAGTAAGCAAGAAGAAAGATTGAAGAGATTGTAATCACTAAGCCTTTGAGTAGGAGTTGTATATAATTATTTGTAAAGTTAGACGCCTAAAACCATTGTTCCGTTAGAATTAATTTCAGCTATCCTTAACACTCAAACAGTATTGATATGTCAAAATTACTTCAAAAAGGTTTTACTGAGCTTTTAATTTATTCACAAGTATTTACAAGTATATTGCAAAAAATATGTTACTTATTAGAAAACTTATATACACGCTAATATGTTTATGATAAAGATAAAATTCTCGACATTTTGGTGCACCCTGTTTATACGGAACTGCGTCAAAAAATAAATCATGGCAACAGCAGCAGGTATTTAATACAAGTAGTTGCATAGCGGGCGTGGTGCCAAAACCTTACGTTGTCACAGTACCGCGACTAAGTGCAAGCTGACAGCCACTGTAATTAATAGGACAGATTGTACCGCAGCCTTCTTAATTAAAAATAAGAATGAAAAACTACGTTAGCTAGTGAATCGTTGGCTACATGTTGAAAGCTGTGAATCCGAGAGAAATATAAATCAACCTGAATGAAAATGTAACATTATTGAAGATAATGTTTGCAAGTAAAGAATTAAAATGTAAATGTTTACAATTAAAAAACGTTCTCTTTTAACACGTTATCTGCCGTGT
Organism: Magicicada septendecula; assembly: GCA_034769895.1. Taxonomy (NCBI): domain Eukaryota; kingdom Metazoa; phylum Arthropoda; class Insecta; order Hemiptera; family Cicadidae; genus Magicicada; species Magicicada septendecula. Next base: position 851,336,148 of record CM068368.1, read on the forward strand.
CGGTCATCTTCTTCTTCCCCAATAAAGATAGGCCTTGGACCTGTTCCGGCTTCATTGGATTTATTCCCATCCGTTCTTGGGTCTCCCTACACATCTTCTTCCAGCTGGTTTGTATCTACTTGCTGCTTTTGGTAGTCTTCGATCATCCATTCCAAATGGTCCTGCAAATTTCTTCTGTGCATCTCTATTTTCTCATTTAAGTTGTATATTTACAGTTTTTCTCTAATTTCTTCATTTCTAAATCGATTTGTTTAGAACAACCTTTGACCGATCTTAGAAATTTCATCTCTGCTCCTTGTATGCGCCTTTTATCTCTCTTTCTCATTATCCATGACTCACTTTCATAAAGAAGCTTAGGGACAGCCATTACTTTGTAAAACTTTATCTGATATCTTTCCGTCTCTTGTTTTTTTAGTGTTCTTCTTATGGTGCTGCACATCGTTCGAATCTTATGTAGTTTATTGGCTATGTCTCTATTGTTCTCATATGATATATCATAACCTAAAATGAGAGACTTGTTCAATTAGTTGGTTGTTAATCATTATTTTGGCTCTTACAGGATTGTTTCCCAGTAAATCCATCATCTTCATTTTGCTTGTGGAAATTCTTAAGTTATACTGAATCGAACACCGTTGAAAATTATGTAGCGCTCTTTGCTAATCATTTTCGATGGTATCTATAAGCAGCAGGTCGTCAGCAAACAGCAGCGTATTAACAAATTCGCTTTGTTCCAGACAAACACCTAGTGATGGATAAATGCTCTACCACCTACCAGTGACATCGACCAAATATATACTAAATATATATTATCCAATATATGGGTCCGTGATATCACGCCACGGCGGTCATAACGACCGAAGGATTGGCCTTATGTTTTATGCCCTTTATCACGCCGTCGATCACGCGTATAACGTTACCACTCACAATACGTGACCGACGAGGCGTGTACGGTTGAATGCACACAAGACATTTTTAATTTTGTTTAAATATTTTTTAGGCTCCAAATTTTAAATTAACAATAATACAAACTAGTTAAAATTAAAGCTAAGCAATAAAATATAGTTATGATAATACAAAACTTTTAAAAAAATAACAAATATTTACATGACATAGTTTTTAAAAATATACAAACGCGTGGTAACTTTCACAGTTTATTATTTACCTTTGACAGCTGTTTCAGCTTATTAAGCTATTCTCGAAGAGATCAAGGAACAACTAAACTAAGAATGTAAGAGTGGTGAACATGTATGTAGGGTGTGAATCTGGACATGTGTGTGAGGTGTGTATAAATGGGGGGGGTTGAGGAACTAGTAAGGGAAGGTAAAGGGTTTGCAAAAACTAATTGTAATTGGAAGGCAAAATATAAATTATCTAAACTAAATAACTTTTAATAAAGGGATACACAAAATTAAGTCTGTTCATTTGTTAAATTTTTGTTACTTTTGATTGCTTTTCTAATTTCTAGAATTTCTAATGACAAATTATTGAGGGAGTAAGAAACAAACCCATTAATGACAATATAAAATAAAATGTTTTACAATGTTATGCCCGAACATATTTATTGCTGGAAATTTTCAAACCGAAACAAGTTAAGCAATGTAATTGCAAAAAAAATGTTTAATGATTGTGAAAAAAAATCTGTAATTTTTTTCTGTTTTTTTTTTCTGTTGGCAGTACTTTTCAAGGGCCAAATTATGTATTTGGCGCAGTGAAATTATTTTAGCAGTTCTGCTTCATATTGGCCTTTGTACCACTTAATTGTTGTATTCAGTGATTGAATGTCCTCTTTATAAGAGAATGCAGATTTTATTAGCTAGTCATCTTCTTTATCATTAACTTCTGTAGGTTCTGTGGATACGTATGTAACAATTCCATCATCACTAAACATTTCGTAGCCTACATCCGGTAAGTATATTTCACACCAATTTTTGACGTCGTCTTCATTCAAACGGTTAAATGCTGGTAGGGACTGATATATTCAACCATTCCAATGTAGGGTCACAAGACTGGTTTGTATGTAAGAGAAAGAAAAAAAGCTTGAGTGGGTGACGAATACAGAGGGAGACGAATTAGTGAGTGACGGATTAGTAAGGTTCCACTGTATTCTATGTAGGCCTACATGTTAAGAAGAGGAATAGCTCTTTTGACTCTGGCTTATGGCTCTGTAGACGCTGGTTGTAATTCAGATGGCCGTAACTTATTCCAGGCAGAACTTAGACTGTTTTGCGGAATACTTGCTATGCAGGCATCAGCAATCCGACTGAATTTCTGGAAACGTATTAAGCTGTAACGACACAACGCAACTCTTACTGTCCCGTGTACACAAATACGAAATACCCATTCTCGGAACCAATACCTTCCGCAATCTGTTCTCCTGGTCATTATCAGATCGTCGGCTATAATTAGAGCGTATATGTTACTCCCTTGTTAATAAAGAGAAAGAAAAAAAGCTTGAGTGGGTGACGAATTACAGAGGGAGACGAATTAGTGAGTGACGGATTAGTAAGGTTCCACTGTATTCTATGTAGGCCTACATGTTAAGCAGGGGAACAGCTGTTTTGACCACCCTAACCAAAACGTAGTAGTAACTTTCTTTAACTTTCCTCATTTCTCGAGGCTCTTTTCCTTCTTGTACAGTTTTTTCGTAACATTTGGTACCACCAGAAGAGAAACAACAGTCAGAGCTCTACAGAACATGCAGCTGTGACTCAATAACGTCGATGCATGATCGACGAGGCGTGGGATGACAAAAGTAAGCACACAACGCCGCGTCGGTCACATTGACCGAAAGCTCTCAGGATCTCAATTCTTGCTTTGTGGGTATGGTAACACCAACTAACCTTAATTTAGTACCCTAATGTACACAAAGCTGATAAAAAATCATTTTGTCTCAGTGGGATTGGCAAAATACGCCGGCGGAGAACGTGTTACCAAACAAAAAAGAACAAAAAATGTAAATCTGCCTTCCGATGTCAATCTCTTTGTGTAGCCTCCTTTGGCTGGTATTTCATTACAAAAAATGTGTTGTTGTTCGACAGCTAAAGGTAATAAATCTGTTTTACAATATGTTGTTGACACAAGGCAAAAATCTCTATACGTTACGTTAGCCATATACTAATACTGTAAACTTAATGTCCCTTCTTGCACTTAAGCGGAGATCCGCACTTTTTTTGTCCAATGCATTTTAAATGGGTAAACAGGGGTTTAGATATGTACTACTAATTAATGATCTATTAACCCTATATGTTTGAAATTTCTACTATATCTTAAAACATATATTTATAACATGACGTATTAGTTTGAAGCGATTTAAAAAAAATACTTACATAAAAATAATTACTTTTTATAAATTAAAAAAAATTATTTAACAATTTGATAGAAAATTAATTTTGTAAAGGAAGAGATTAATTCTAGTACACTTTAATTGTTACACTGTACTGTTCAATCACACAACATTTGAACTCTATTGATAACACTTATAGTTTCTGAGAAAAGTGTACTTAATTGTTGAAATCCATGGATACGGAAATGCGCGCGTAAAGCTAAACAATGAGATTAAAAAACAACGTGTTAATACATTTTATTTTATTTTTTATGGTCAAATTAATGTAGATAATCTCATAAAAGTATATATTTTCTTAATCAGGATACCATGGAGCATTTTTGAGATAATAAACAACGTTTCGTTTGTTTGACCGAAAAACTGCTGATCACCCCTTAATGTTAATGTCCTACTTCTGGCTTAAAGGTAGAGGCCTTTTCAATGGAATCACATAATTCTGCTCCTGTAGTCCCACGTAACATCCCACTTCACTGACTACTCGTCGAGGACTCTTTGCAGTACAAAACAAAAAGGATGTGACGTCTCCCCACGACCTTGCTCTCAAGAATGATTTGGAGAAAAGCGTCATGGAGTAGATCCCCCGCTCAAACCTTGTCATTTTAACGTTCCTAACTTTAAGCAAAGTAGTCGCTATGTATAAATTTAGATTTTGTTACGAACATGGGTAAAAAGTCTTTAACCGATATATAAGGTCGGAAGTTCACAATCAGTGATTGTCTAATGGAGCAGTTGGCAAACCTGCGCCCGCGGGCGCAAGTGTCCCCGTCGATAAGGTTTGACGCGCCCGCAAACCAATATTTAATTTTATTTTATTTTGAACAAAAGAACGCAGCCGCATTGTACTTGCTTTGAAGTACTGTGTTATAAAATAGTACAAGGTGTTTACCGAACCGCCCTAAGTCTTCCCCCAATACGATTGTCGAGCTTGTCGCCCAGAGTCTGTGAACACCTTTCTTTCCAAAATGATTATTTCAAGTTTTACATTTCTGTGCACTTTACGAAAATAAATAGAGTTACTGTGATAAGTTCTTTGATTTATTTTTATTAAAATGTTTTCCTGTTTAACCATTTTTTTTTAAGTTTTGTTAGTTTTAACGTACAAGTTGTTGATGATCTACTCCTAATGTGAAAAATTTTCACAAATCTATATGAAAAATACAGCAAAGCTTTCTTTGATTCGGTGTTTCACGTCACTAAATATAAGCGCAAGGGTATTATAAAGCGACAGTTAATGTTTGTAACGTCCAGCTATTGAACTTCGCACCTTTCTGTTTTCCATTGTAAGAAGGGGTGAGCCCATCGAAGTGGTCCTCAGTTATATTATGCTATTAATTGATGACTCGTTGGGCACTTGGTGAAACATATTAATACAAAGGTTTTTAAAAATGTATAAACACTTGGTATGTTTCACAGTTTTTTTATTTAACTCTGACAGCTGTCTCGACTTCTTAAGCCATTGTCAAAAGATGAGTGAACACTAAACAGAGGATGTAAGAACATTAAAAAATTTAACAAATAAACAAACTGAATTCTGTGTATCCCCTTTATTAAAAGCTGTTATTTAGTTTAGTTAATTATATATTTTACATTCAGATTATATTTAGTTTAGTTAATTTTATATTTTGGATTCAAATTATATTTAGTTTTTACAGACACTTGACCTTCCCTTAGCTCCTGCAACCCCCTCTCCAACTTCACACCTCACACATGTTCAAATACACGCCCTAAACAGATGTCAACCACACTCTTACATCCTCTGTTTAGTGTTCACTCATCTCTTTGACAATGGCTTAAGAAGTCAAAAAAGCTGTCAGAGTTAAATAAAAAAACTGTGAAACGTACATTTATATAACGTTTAGTGTTTATATATTTTTAAAAAAACCTTTGTTATATTATGCGCTCCCATAAATCCATAGGTTGCCTATGACTGATCTAATATATAGAATATGACGTTTATAACTTTCTTTATAACTAATAATTATTGTTAGTGTAATGTTTAGCACTTTTGTATGCAATTAGTCTCGTATTTCATTAACTATAACGCCATAGCTAGAACGTAGTAGTTTTAGCTGTTTTACTGCCCACCCACATCACGATATGTTACCTTTAAATTAGGTTTCGTTTTACGGGGGGCGGAAGTTATTCATCTGTTGCGTTGTGTAGGTGAATGTCGCCGTACTGTAATTGGTAGAATGGTGTATGTAGCGACTGACTATCTCAATTTACACAAACGCGTACCCTTAACGGAACAGGGAATTAATGTATTGTGTTACCTTACTATTGGGAGTGCCTGAGAGATATTATACTGTCAACTCGACACAGCATGTATCCTGAAAATCAAATATGACCAGTTGCCTGATGCTTACTAAACGTGTATTGCAACCACTGACACGCAATTACACTTTCCATATGCGCTTTTAAGCTTCTCGGCTCATCTTCAGAGTGAACAAAACAAGGTTGTTCTAGGTAAGAACCTAGAAACTTTCACCTATTTATATATTTATCTAAAACCAGGAAGCGTCAACTTGACATAAACAAACATAGCAGGTAAGCACCCTTGTTACGCCTTAGCCAGCAAACAATCAGCCGAGTCACCACTCCTTGTCCCAGTACTTTTCCATTGCTACCTGGTAACTGAGTTTCAGACTGCTACCAACCTTTATGTTCTATATTTCTCTCTTCCTTAATATGTGGTAAAATATATATTTATTATCAAATTAATTAAACTACTTAAATCCTTCTTTCTTTCTTTTAATATTTTTAAGTTCTTCTCTCAACATTCTTTCCACCGAATTATTTTCAACATTTATAATTTCATATTCCTCTAACGGATTAACAAACTTATGGTTTTCTTCAACAAAATGCCAGCTTATAGTAAACTGAATGTCCTATTTCCTTCCCCTATTTTATGACCCGCCAGTCTACACTCGAACTTACGGCCCGTTTCGCCTACGTATAATTTACGACAATACTTACATTTAAGTTTATATACTCCACTTTTTGTAAAAGCGGAATTTATTCTGTAGGCCTACTACTAATCTTAATTTTATCAAACACTGTCCTACACTTTTTAATTGCTACATCTATATCGTACTTTTTAACATTCCACAATACTTTTTGTCCTCGATCCTATATATGTTATTGATTTCATATAATTTTTACCCTTCCTATCTGCCACATTTTCTCTTATGGACCTCTTACGGAATAATTGCGTGTTAGTGGCTGCAATACAAGTTTAGTAAGAATTATCCTTAACCACTAAATTGTGTTTATCTTTTAGTTGTCTGATAATTAGTTAGGACCATGTGTGTTTTACGCACATCGAAAACTGAGTCATTTTCACTCACAAACAATTCTTTGACTGCCAGAATCCATGTGAACGAAAAACTCAACCCGAATTAAATAATTTTGTAACTGAAAATTGAAATTTATTATATATAATACTGGTGGTGTCAACACCATTATCAACCTCAAGGTTTAAACCAAGGACGGTTTGTTCCGGACTCAAGAAGGCAAAATCTACAGCTGGTCACTCCAGCGTTTCCTCCTGGAATTTTAAAATATTCAACCTATTAATTTATATTTTAAAAAACACTAGACATATATGAGTGTAAAATTGAGCTGATTGCATATTTAGTCCTAATCTAAACATTCAGCACGAAATTTCATGGCACGGCATTAATATAATATTGCACAAGCAAATGTAATGTTGTGTGGGGGTTGCGCGCCCGCGTCTGTCCCTCGAAAACACACAGAATATAACCCAATACATGTGAGCGTGGGATTTAACTTAATTGTTACACAATAATAACATTAAATTAAGTGCGGAGGATATGTTTACCAACTGTCGGTAATACGCGTCACACTGGCGATCTCTGACGAAAGAGACCGTTTGTCCCAGTTCAATCGAAACCGACTGTACAAGTGAATGTGAATGTAGCTTTAAAATTATGCAAAATAACAATTTAAACATTAATGTACGTAAATTAATAGATACACTTACAACTAGCAATTAGTAAGTGTATAAGTTTTTTGCACATTATTAGTTATTTAATTATCAAATAGTGATTACTTCTGCAAGTAGACTGTATTATTTTTATCGTTTTAATTTATCTTAATTAAATGGATAAAATAGGACAGTCCACTTCCAGAAGTAATTACAATTTGATAATATTAGAATACTCCAATAAACTCAAAGAGTTACTTAACAAGGAAATAATAGTTATTAATACAAATTATTTATCCACTATATGAAAAAAATTTCTCAAAGTGTAGGAAATCAGCAGTTGTTTAATAACAAAAGTAAAATTATTGAAGGATTAAATACAGAAAAATAAAATTAAGTTTTACATAATACGTACAACACACTATTAACTCTTTTATAGAAAATATTTTTCCTACTTTTACTTTTTTGTAACAGTTACACAAAATCAATGTGGTAAACAGCGAAAACCCGTGACCTCTGACATATTTTTCTAAATTGTAATCTAATGAAAATGCAACAAATTTAAAGTTACACAATCAAAATATCGGTATGGAGAACCATACATGACTTCCATGTTCTAAGATTTATATAAAAATCATAATATTCGAAATGAAATATTTCCTTAGAAACTACTTCTTTCTACTTATTGCTTCAGCCTTAACCACAGTACTTTGGTCACTAACATATACCACCTCATGTTTTCGCACTCGATTTTCACTGATGATGGCACTCGATGGCACTGCCGAAAGGTCTGTTTTTTCAGAAAACATTGTATTATGGCTAAACAGCCCGGGAAGGAATTTTAACAAAGAACTACTTCTTTGTTGCCGATAACGTAGTATACATCAAAAATTCTCCCCTCCCCCTTCAACTATAATTTTAATTTATACAAAATTACCCCCACCCCGTTCACCTAACCTCTTCATTTATAGATATTTCATCTTCGTTTCTACAGTGGATTATTATGAGCTCCTTATCAATATACTTTATTTATAAAAATGAAGTACTTTACTCTCGTTAAAACATAAAACGTTGCAGGTAAACTACCCCTTTCCCTAAACCGATCTTCACCAAAATCAGTAGACCTTCAGTCCTCTACAATGCAGGGATGCATGCAAAAAAATATTTGATTCTGTTTCAATTTCCGGCAGTTATCGTTCGTCATGAAAACATTTCTCTTGTTACAACATAACATGTTTCAGGTAAACTACCCCTTTCCCTTTACCGAGCTTCATCAAAACCAACAGGCCTTGAATTCTCTACAATTTAGGAACGTATGCAAAAAATTATTTGATTTTCTTTGAATTTACGGCAGTTATCGTTCGTCATAGAAAAAATTACCCTTGTTAAAACATAAAAAGTTGCAGGTAAACTACCCCTTTCTCTAAACCGATCTTCACCAAAATCAATAGACCTTCAGCACTGTACAAATCAGTGCTGTATGCAAAACATTATTTGATTCTGATTGAATTTGCGGCTCTTATCGTTTTCCATATTAAATACTCTTGTTAAAATATAAAACGTTGCAGGTAAACTACCCCTTTTCCTTAACCGATCTTCAACAAAATCAACAGACCTTGAGCTCTGTATAACTCAAAAAGGTATGCAAAAGAGTAGTTGATTCGGTTAGAATTTACGGCAGTTATCGTTCGTCATAGAAAAAATTACCCTTGTTAGAACATAAAATGTTGCAGGTAAACTACCCTATATCCCTCAACCGATCTACACCAAAACCAGCAGGTCTTGAGAACTCTGCAATTTAGGCCTGCATGCAAAATATTATTTGATTCTGTTTGAATTTGCGGCTGTAATCGTTTGGCATAGAAAAAAATTACCCTTGATAAGAAAAACGTTGCAGGTAAACTACCCCTTCCCGTTAACCGATCTTCACCAAAAACAACATATCTTGAGTACTCTACAATTCAGGGCTGTATGCAAACAATTACTTGATTCTGTTTAAATTTGCGGCTTTTATCGTTTGCCATATAAAATACCCTTTTAAAACATTAAACGTTGCTGGTAAACTACCCCTTTCCCTTAACCGATCTTCACCAAAAACTATAGGTCCTGAGCACTCTACAATTCAGGGCTGTATGCAAACAATTATTTGATTCTGTTTAAATTTACGGCTTTTATCGTTTGCCATATAAAATACCCTTGTTAAAACAATAAACGTTGCTGGTAAACTACCCCTTTCCCTTAACCGAGCTTCACCAAAAACAATACGTCTTGAGAACTCTACAATTCAGGGCTGTATGCAAAACAGTATTTGATTCTGTTTGAATTTGCGGCTGTTATCGTTTGCCATAGAAAAAAATCTATAGACAGACAGACACACACACAGACACTTTTCTAAAATATCGGTATGGAGAACCATACATGACTTCCATATTCTAAGATTTATATTTAAAATCATTTTCAGCCAAACAGCCAGGGAAGGAATTTTAACAAAAAAATACTTCTTTGTTGCCAATAACGTAGTACACATATAAAAAAAAATTATCCCCTCCCCCTTAAACTATAATTTTGATTTATAGAAAATTACCCCCAGCCCGTTCAACTAGCCTCTTCATTTATAGATATTTCATCTACGTTTCTACAGTGGATTATTAAGATCTTATCAGGATACTTTATCAAAATTAAGTACTTTACTCATGTTACAACAAAAAATGTTTCAGGTAAACTGCCCTTTCCCCGTAACCGATCTTCACCAAAATCAACAGACATTGAGTTCTCTATAGCTCAGGCACATATGTAAAAAATTATTTGATTCTGTTTGAATTTGCGGCAGTTATCGTTTGCCATAGAAAAAAAATCTACAGACACACAGACAGACACACACACAGACATTTTTCGGAAAACGACTTTTTTTCATGTTTTGAGTGTAGTAGAATCAGAATCTGCAATAATCTCGAACACGATTTTTTTTGCCATCACCATACTTCCATTCCTTAAGGAATATGGAAGTAAAATGACTTTTTTTCATGTTTTGAATGTAGTACAATCAGAATCTGCAATAATCTCGAACACGATTTTCTTTGCCATCACCATACTTCCATTTCCTTAAGGAACATGGAATTAAAAATATAACGAGGATTTTAATGCAACATTTACTTAAAGTGTAATGTCAAATATTGTGAAAATTGTAACGTTTGAAGACGGGGTCTTCTTGTTTGAATAGAGTGAAGGTTCTACGTTGTGAACTTAAAAAAACCTAACATTTGTTAGTAGTGTGCTTTAATGCTTTAATGTTTCTCATCGTGTTATATACCACCTGGAAATGTTAGTACATAGTAAAAATGTCTAGCTAGATTACTCTGCTTACTGTTACTCTGTTATTTCTTACTCACTGTCAATAGCGTTAAGAGATGATAAAAACGTTTGTCCTCTGCATAAATTGGTTTATGTACTCGTTACTTTTACTGTCTGAAAAACAGTACAGTGGTTCTGTCTAGTGACCGCTTTTACTAGATATTCAAATCTCTTTAACTACTGAACATGCTTTCTTTCCAAAGGTTGGAAGATCTTTCTTCACGTCAGAGATATTTGAGATGTTACCCATCGTCTGCAGGAGTATGTTTATTAGTCTTTATCAAATGCATAGTGTAGTCACAGAGGTTACACGTTGCTACGCCGGGAAGATGTGGCTAAATGACGCTTTGCACGCTTTATGTGAGAGGGAGGATTACAGAACGCCTACGATTTTTCCAGATGTGCCTTCCAGATTGCAGTCGATCTTTCTACCGCCATCCAGGTCAATTTTGTCACACATTTGCTATAAAGAGTTGTATACAAATTGGATAGTCAGTTTGATATTGCGTAGTGAAGCAACAGAAAGTTTCAGGAGTTACAGAATAGTTGCGGATTTTTTATTACTGAGAAGTTGAGCAACCAGCTGATTTGTCTGGAGTTCATTAGTAGTTGTCACTTGCGATTTACTGCGTGTGTCGTATAGCGGATTGTTGTAAATTGACTATTGTGAATACCTGTGTGCGGAATATGTAAATAGTGACTTGTATTATTAACTGTGAGAGTGTTAAATAGGTGACATTTATTCTTTGTTACCTGTCAGCTTGTGTTAGACAGTCGTCAATTTTAAGAATTTTATAGAGGAGTATTTATTGTTGGTGTGTCTATTGGAGCCAGTAATTAAAGCTCAAATTAACAAAACTTATAGCGTGTGGCATTTATTTCCACTGTTTAAACACGACAACAAGATGTAATTCCGTAATTCAATTTAATGATAGACTTAAATTTGTCAATAGAATATTTACTCTTATCTAGGAGATAAACATTTTATATATAGGCCTGATAGTCGTTCCTGAACAGTAAGCTGAATTAATTACCCCCACTTTCAACTATAGCTAGGTTATCTAGAGAGGAGAGAGGAGAGACGACGCGATAACAGTTCACTGTCTCACTTCCATATTATTTCCCTCTCTGTCACACACACGCTTCCACTGTTCTCTCCAGCCGATGTTCACACTATGAAACACTGTACAAGACAATTGTGCCCATGCGCGAAATAAATGAAAATTTTGTTAGCCTCGCAACGAGGTGTTGGTAAACTGCGATTCGCTAAGCCACTGTTCAATTTCTATCGTCAGGTTTCTAACAATTTACTTTGCAATCAGAATGATCACAGTTGCACACCACTATATAAAAATTATCCCGATTAGCGCTTTCAAGCCTCACAGCCTATCGTCAGATCGGAATAGGCAAAAATTATTTTAAAACAAATACTTCACCCCTCTCCCCCACCCTGCTCACACACAACAATCTATAATATGAATGACCCTTCCCCCCCCTAAACCCTGTCCCACGCCATCTGTACAGTTACATATTTTTCTAGCAAATTCCTTGTGTTTCAGTGTTGTGTGTGTGTGTGTGTGTCCTTTTAAACTTACCCTACTTCCTCTCCACACACGTGGGTCAGTCACACACCCTTATTTTAAACCATCCAATTAGTACTATCCAATAATTTCATAGAAGACAACCATAAGTTTGTTAATCCTTTGGAAGAATACGAAATTGTAAAAGTAGTAAATAACACAGTTGAAAGGAAGCTTAGAGAGGAGTTAGAAATATTAAAAGAAAGAGAAAAAGGGTTAGACAATTTAATTAATATTAAAATTAAATTTGATAATGAAGAAATATTTTATAACATGATTAAGAAGTAAATGATAGAGGACAGATAGATAAGATTAAGAATTATATTGCATAGTACTAATTGGATGGTTTAAAATAAGGGTGTGTGACTGACCCACGTGTGTGGAGAGGAAGTAGGGTAAGTTTAAAAGGACACACACACACACACACACAACACTGAAACACAAGGAATTTGCTAGAAAAATATGTAACTGTACAGATGGCGTGGGACAGGGTTTAGGGGGGGGAAGGGTCATTCATATTATAGATTGTTGTGTGTGAGCAGGGTGGGGGAGAGGGGTGAAGTATTTGTTTTAAAATAATTTTTGCCTATTCCGATCTGACGATGGGCTGTGAGGCTTGAAAGCGCTAATCGGGATAATTTTTATATAGTGGTGTGCAACTGTGATCATTCTGATTGTGTTTTCAACCACTAACACAAATTTCTTCATTAAACGTTAATTTACTTTGCGTCCGGCAAAGAAATTACGTGTGACTTGGAACAACTTTAGGCAGTTTTAATGTTATTTTCCAGTTCTTGTGTTGTAAACTGCAGAATTTTCCATTTCGATTGTTTCAAATAAAGAGTGTTATAAACTGCATTACAGTACAGTAGTGAGGCCAGAATGCCTATATACAAGTGAATGTCTAGCATTAAATTATAATTTAGACAGACTAGAAATATTTGAAAGACGAATTATTAGGAGAATATTAGGCCCACGAAAAACTTCAAAAGGTTGGAAATTAAGAAGTAATAATGAAATATATCAAAGTATAGAAAATATAACAGGAACAATGAGAAAAAGAAGACTATTATTTTTTGGACATTTATATAGAATGGACGACATTAGGTTGACAAAGCAAATCTTCAATTATCTGTGGGGGAAGAAGTCAACATCAAGTTGGATTTAAGAAGTCCAAAAGGATTTAGAAAAAATAATATACACTCAGAAGAAGCAATTGACAGAGACGTTTTTCGGGCAAAAGTGTTAAAAATGGAGGGAGTCCAGGGAAGGAGAGAGAAAAACGCAGGTTCAAAGTAAACTGAAGACAGGAAGAAGAGACACACTGAGAAGATGAAAGAATATTGGAAAAAAAAAAAGATCAAAGAGTAAAGAATTGAAATTGGTATGTGGTCCTTAGATGGCTGATACGGAAAAAACGGTGTCATGCTTTGTATTGACTTGAATTTAGTGTTTCAATAATTATTCGCATTTAGTGTTTGCAAATAATCCTACACATTTGAGAGTACATAGGGTATTTAATCTATGTTTGGAGTTTAATGAAGTAGTAAGTGGTACTTAATTCTGTACCTACTTAAGCATACGTTCTGAGAACTTGTCCTGAAATAACGTAATAATATGATTTCATTCAGAAGTTGGCAACGCAGTTTGGAAGTAGAGTATAGAGTATACACTTGACCAAGCGCCGATCTAGTCTACCTAACTAGTTTGTGACACTATATGGCGCTAGTGAGGGAACTCTCATAGTATACATCAGCCCCAGTGGATGGTTTATAAAAGTTTATGTATTTATGTACGAGACAAGTTAGATTAAAGTAATTGGATGGCGTGGCTATGGCAGAAATACGTACACGAACACAGCAACTTCTTATGGTAGAATAATTGTAACCATTATTTGTTGCTAACTTTTTCTTTAACAACTATATTTTAACAACATTAACAACTATTTTTTTACTTTCAGCAACACATCCACTTACTTTTAATGAAAGTAAACTGTTAACTTATTACAAAAGTTTTACTTATTTGAAAAGTTATCATAAAATAACGTTTTAACATGAGCTGGTATAAAAAAGAGTTTCAATTTAATGCATATGACATTAAGGCGTAAGTCGTTTTGTTAAAGAGTTAGTAGAACTCGGATGGCCTGAGCCCCTCTGTAGTGTTTAGGAAGCTACATTCAGTTTACTCTTATAGACAAAGATTAAAAAACGTGGTTGGGTTCTGTGTGTGTGTGTGTGTGTGTGTGTGTGTGTGTGTGTGTGTGTGTGTGTGTGTGTGTGTGTGTGTGTGTGTGTGTGTGTGTGTGTGTGTGTGTGTGTGTGTGTGTCCGCGCGCATGCGTCCGCGTGCGTGGGTGTGGAGTATGTGATAGGATTTTATAAGGCCACAAGATTTTGATGTTATACTAATAGCTATTTGTTCAAATTTTAATGTATAACTAAAGAATGTTTTAACATTTTGCTTGAGAAGTGATTACTTTTATAAACAAAGACATTTTTGTAGCAGTAACGTATTTTAGGAAATGTTAAAAACAAATATGTTTTCCATACAGAATCATATTTTAAAAGACTATTAGCGTATTTAATTGAGATTTGACTGTAGTGAGCGAACGGTGTCATCTCTCGCATTGGTGATTTCCTCAACACGGAGGATCTATGAAAAAAATGTGATACGTAATGAGCTATAAGTAACACGTTCCTTAATATTTCCAAAGCATTTTTAAGTATCAAGAAATGTAGAAACTGAGCGTGTGATCTTGTATATAGTCAAAGCCTGAAAATACGGCATGATAGTGAAAAAGAGAAACCGTTTATTAATTTGAAACACAAACAGTTACAAATAGTTTATCTGTTGCTATATAGTTAGAATTTTAAATAGCGCAAAGTATTTAGCATTTATTTTTAAAGGTGACTAGTAATTCTAATAAATCTGTTGATTATTATTGTCCATATTTATTCATTATTTACTTTATAATTTTTTACTTTATGCCTATATATTACCAAAAATGTCGGACATTTAAAACCTGTTTCGTGTTATAATTGCAAATATTTTGATTAATTTAAAGTAGTAAATAAAAAAAAACAGAATTACGACAAATAGTTTGACACAGAAATTTGTTGGACTGATTGAGACAGAATATTAGTTAACTACGTGAGGTCTAGTCAACAGAATAAGAATTATTATGATTAGCTGAAAGCACGGATATGTGACAAAAATTGTTACATAAATATTGACATTGTAACTAGTAATTTTTGTTGTTGCTGTTACAACACTGTAATACGTTGAGTACTTACATAGTATGACCAAACTTGGCCAAATATCAGACAAGTAAGTGATATTACGAAGAATTATGTAATCAATACGTGGAGCAGTAGCAAAGTCAGCACTGTTTTAAAACGCAAAATATCAAGATAAAAACACGCTAAATGAGTTGGTTCTAGTTTGTGTTTACATTGTTACATAAAGTTGGCTTCTCTGACGTCACACAACCAATAACAAACACCGTACAACACTCCTCCTAAAGCAAATACAACAGACAGAACGTAGTTATTGCCCCATATATGTAACCAATTTATCTGTACACAGTTCGTTCTTAGGTAACTCTCGCCCAATATTTACTTGGCGCACCACACGTCCATAAAACAAGGTACACATAAATACACCGGCGGTTACTTTCGTTTGAATCTGCATATGAGTTTGCCTGAATAAGACCGTGTGCCTATTATAATGATTTGCATCAAAATAACGGTTCTTATTTCTCTTTAAGAAAGTAAAAGGTTCACCATTTTATTTCAATATTGTAACGATAATCCTAGAACATTCTCCACTCTTCCCCCCCCCCCCGATAAGTGTGGCAGGTGTTGCCCCAGTCAAGGCCGCTCTCAAGTAGGTTCCATTGTATTCAAGAACACTTGAAAGACGCATTAAGTAGCGCGAAGTGAGGATAGAAACATTCTAGAAGGGGTGCGTACCTATAAAAAGCCACAGCAGCCGGCTTGTCAGTTAAGTGGTGTTGAGCGATTTTTTAGGGCGGATTGTAGCGAAGAGTTGTTACTAGTGCTGAATTCTTTACAGTTGACTTTATTATTGAGTGTGCACAATTTTTACTTGAATTATTGTAAGAAACTATCTTGTTGAGTACAAATTGTTAATAGTGTTAATTAAAGCTGGTTTTCTAGTGACTTCATTGGTGTTTTATACTTTGTTTTCCACTGCACCATACGACGATCAGGGAGACCACCGTAACAACATTTTCAACGCTATATTTTTAAAGAACATTGGTATAGATATAGAACATTGGTATAGATATAGAGCAAGCAACAACGCCGAGCGTGTTGTTCAATATTTAGTGTATTTGACGACTTGGAAAGAATATTGCAACATGGATTGTTCTATAAATAGCATAGCATCAAAACTTAATGAAGCTTGTGCCATAATATAAAAAAATCCCATTCATACGTTACGAGTTATTTTTATTTGCTCATATATATATGAAAACAATTGCTGTATCAATAGCTTTTTAGTTAGCACATTGCTTTGTAATTATTTACTGTACTTCCATTCGTCCGTGATATAAAAGCTTATTTGGTATTGACTTCAGTATAGTATGGCACCAACAATGTTCAATTTAGCACTTGAATATGTGATCAGGAAATTGTCAATTGATAGGAATTCAACATTAGAACATAAAATGGTCCAGATCGTAGGGTATGCAGATGATATTAATATTATGACAAGATCCCAAGGAAGAGAAAAAGAGACCTTCCAGGAACTCAAAGGTGAAGCAGAAGAGATAGGATTACAGGTTAATACAGATAAAACAAAGGTTATGATCACCACCCGAAAGAAAACTAGGAAACCTGAACAGTTTGAAATCGAACCAGTAAACCTGGAAATAATTAATCAGTTTAAATATTTGGGATGTTGGATCGCAGAAGACAATGAGGAAATAAATGAAATAAGGAAAAGGATAAAGGCCGCAAATAGAGCATATGCATCGTTGACAAGACAAGGAATATCCACCATCAGTCCAAGGTCATATTATATAAAGTTATGATTAGACCGGTGATAACATATGCCAGCGAGACTTGGACTCTGAACAAAACAAGCCGCTAACAGTCAATACTTTTGAAAGGAGAATTTCAAGGAAAATATATGGACCAATCCAAGTCAATGGGATATGGAGAATGCGTCACAATGAGGAGCTGCGTAACCGCAAACCACATTATTGTCCTTCTTCTTCATCTCCTCTTCAAGGATTAGGTTGGTATATAAACCAGTTCCGGCAGCTACCTCATCCTCGGACGACCCACGTCTTTTCCACCAGTGGCTTTATAGTTCAGTGCCGCTTTCAACAATCGATCCTCTGTCATCCTTTGCAGATAAACCCAGCATTGTCTTCTGTAAATTGAAATAATTTCGTTTGTCTTTTACTTCGAGTTGTGCTCTGAAAGACTACCTTTATTCCTTATTTTATCTTGGAATGTATAATTTAAAGTATTTCGAAGAAACTGCATTTCAGCACTCTGAATCTTGACACTTTCCTGTTTTGTCATGACTCACGCCTCACTATCATAAATCAACGTTGGTATTGAAATTGTCTTATAAAATTTAATCCTTGTGTTGTGTCTTGTTTTCGTTCTAAGATTTCTATGAATCGTACCATAAATATTCCTAAATTTATTTATCTTCTCTCTTATAAAATATTCAAATTCATAGCTTTCTGCATAGCCGAGATATTTGAAACGGCTCACTTGTCCTAAAGTGCTGGTGTTTACGCGTATAACTATCTTAGTCCTCACTGGATACTTACCTTTAAAGGCGATGATTTTGGTCTTTCTAATTGAAATTGTCAGTGAGTGTGAGTACTCTCTTGCTACTTCTTGTAATTGAAACATAGCTCTTTGTAAATTAGCAAATGATAATTTGACTATTTGAAAAAAAAACATTTTTGTTGTGTTCATCAGTATTGTGGTTATACTGTCAGTGAATACTGCGGGTATAATGTAGGCAAACGTCACTGTTATATATAACTCCAAAGCGATTTTTAGCAGTGATTCAAGTGTATATTAATTTAGAGCAGTGTTTAAAATACTAAAGGCTCTGAATACTTTATAAGAAAGTATATCGATAGTGACTGAAACAGATGCTTTACCGTAGGTGAATATTTTGCTATTAAACTTTGAGGTAAAAAAAAATGCTGTGTTATGATGTAATAAGTTTCTTCCCACTTTTGGTTAGGGAGGTTCATCGCTCTTCTGAAGGCAATTTATTAATTTTTAATGTTGTATAAAAGTCAATGTAATAATGTGTGTGAAGAAATTGAAGAGACACGGACTGGAGAGAAGGGAAACGAGATCGCAACGGCTGGTGACATTATCACCCGCCCTTTTGTCGCTATAGAAACCAGTTAAGCACAAACTTCAGACACTTTATAATAAACACTACATAGGGGAATGTTGCCATCATTGGACCACATAACAGTTTTTAATTTTTTTTCATCACATTTTCAACTTAAATTTACCATTCAATATACAGATAGCCTCTCTATTACTTTCTGATTAACCGTGAGTATTTACTTTGTTTTTAGATTTTTCAAATATGGTAGTAGGAACAAAAAACAAAATTTTAACAAACGTTCCATTGATGGCAACTGGTTGCTATGAATAGACCATCGAGTTTCCATCGATGGACCGATTACGAAAGTAAAGAAAAACTGTCTCTACATAGGTGTATTACATTTTATTATACGTATCTACTAGTCATGGTAAAACAAAACTAAAACATATAAAGTATGAAAAATTATCTCAAGAAGCCTGAGACTTAATTCGGGATGTCGCCGCATAAAATTGTAGTACCATTTTTTCCCAGCCGATCTCTTCTCTTTGCTGAATCTGTGTTCGATATTATTTTGTTCAGCGACTTGAAACGCGAGTTCTCGTAAGTCTTTGGCTGTGATTCCAAAAAACATCTCTAATTTTAAAATGTGGTCTACTAATTCCTTCTCTACCTCAGGAGGCAGATCTCCTAAACTACCAATAATTTTCTTTCCCTCGACAGCAAAATTGTTTTTGCCTTCTAAATGTCTCTTTAAAGTCGCTTTGGGCACTCCATACTCTCGGCAGACTTCATTCAAACCCATGTCTCCGTTATGAAAGGCTGCAATACCACGTTCCATTGCCTCGGTACTCCATTGTCCATATTTCACTACTTTTGGCATTTTTCTGAAAAACGAAAATTAGTATGTTAATTTATAGACAAGCTACTACAATATTTTGTGTATTTAGGCTTTTTTGCAATGATTACTATTTAAAATTAATAAATTTCATTTCAGCTTTTAAATACAATCAAATGTCTATCTACTCTTCAACCTGAGTGCCATACAACGACCATGTTAACAGTAGGAACCTAACGCCCTTGTGACTAAAAGTGTAAGGCTATTATTTTATTAGTGTTATCATAGTACAGGGAGACTCAATATGTTTGTATTGAAACGTTTTTATTTTCAATTTGCTACCAATTGTTGCTATAAACTTATTTTCAAATGACTACAATATTCGGGCTAGAATATAATGAAGTAAATTTTTCAAGGTAGTCTACAGAGTTTAATTTTTATATGTAGTTGTAGGTTATACTTTAGGCTAATAGTTAGGTTATTTGTAAAAAAAAAAAAATAGCACTTACATTGAACACACTGTATATTTGAGTATTATAACACGTTTTTCTAGACACTAACGCAGTTACCAACTCACACACAATAATACGCTATTTCCTCGCATCTCCTACATTCTTAGCGTTATAAAAATTAATATTTGGAATTTAACAGGTTGTTAATTGTACTGTAAACCGTAGATTATAGGTTAACAAAATTTACTAACAGGCCTATCACAAAATATCAGTAAATGGAAAAGTACCAAGCAAACAAGGTTTCTGTGTCCCATGTAAGAGGTAAAACTTAAAATGATAAAATTTAGTCTTACTTGTAGTCAAAATATAAAAGAAAAGATACTTAACGTAAAGCGTGTCAAGGAAAATAATAATAATTCAAAAATCTGTTCACGTTTCCATGAATGGACCACCTGATAAACTGGTCCATTCATGGAAACGTTATGTGGTCCAATGATGGCAACTCGCCATATTGGATTCTTTAGATAAACACAGCCGAAATGACGATTCAAATTGGAACAACAAATATAAAATTTAGAACTTTAAAAACTGCTTTTAATGTCAACAAATTGTGAAATTGATCAGTAATATATAATTCGTGATAACTGATATTAAAAATGACTAACAGTTATAGCACAGAGTACAGAAATCTTACCTGAATTTTTATCTAGCAGCGACGCAACTCCAACTCGTTTACAGCACTGCAGACAGCTGGCGTGAAGGAAACAAAGATTCTACAACTACTACCGCGCATGTGCACGCTTTGGTAGAGGAAATACGTAAGAGGTCCATCCATGGAACCGGTCCATTGATGGCAACCTTCCCCTATATAAATTTCCTATATTTTTACACTGTTAATATATTATGTTACCTTTAATGCATCTTTCATATGTCTGAGCGCAAACAGTATATTCATACTCTGTCTGAGGCTTTCACGGCTGGCTTCAATGTTATTAGAACTTCGGCTTGTCGGGCTGTAAGGCCTTAGTCTAAGGTCGTTGGGTGCAAACGTTTTGGTCGTGCCTTCGACGGCCATCTTCAGTGCAGAACGCTGCAACACAGTGACCAAGGTTTCGCAGTCAGTGACCACTGAACTGTGGTTAAGGCTAGCGGCTGTGAGTAGGACACCCATATTTATAAACTTTTGGAGTCCGCACATAGTTGTTTTGTTGACACCACCAGTCAATCAGAAGAAAGGCTTCTTTACCAGTGACGGATGTCAGGGACCCGCTCTCGTTTATACTTTCATGTTCCATAAGGAAATGGAAGTATGGTGATCGTATGGAAAAAAATCGTGTTCGAAATAAGGGCAGATTCTGATTGTACTACCCTCAAAACATGAAGAAAAGTCATTTTTCGAAAAGTGCCTGTGTGTAGAATTTTTTCTACGGCGAACGATAACTGCCGCATATTCAAACAGAATCAAACAATTTTTTGCATACTTGCCTGAATTTTAGAGGACTCAAGGTCTCTATTGATTTTGGTAAAGATCGGTTAAGGGGAAGGGGTAGCTTATCTGCAACGTTTTATGTTTCAATGAGAGTAATTTTTTTCTATGACGAATGATAACTGCCGTAAATTCAAACAGAATCAAATAAATGTTTGCATATGTGCCTGATTTATAAGGGACTCAAGCCTTATTGACTTTAGTTAAGATCGGTGGAGGTAAAAGGGTAGTTTACCAGCAATGTTTTATGTGTTAACAAGAGCGAAGTACTTAAGTTTGATAAATAAAGTATCCTGAAAAGAAGGTCGTAATAATCCACTGTAGAAAGGTAGACGAAACATCTATAAGTGAAAAGGGTAGTTGATGAAGGAGGGGGTAATTTTCTATAAATGAAAATGATAGTTGAATTATTTTTTATATGTGTATTACGTTATCGATAACAAAGAAGTAGTTTGTTGTTAAAATTCCTTCCCGGGCTGTTTGGCCGTGGTCCAATGTTTTCTGCAAAACCATTCGTTTCCGCAGTGCCATCAGTGAAAATCGAGTGCGTTACCGTGAGGTGGTATACGTTAGAGACCACAGTAATGTGGTTAAGGCTGAAGCAAGAAGTAGAAAGAAGTTGTTCCTGTGGAAATATTTTATTTTGTAAATGATTGTAAATATAAATCTTAAAACATTGAAGTCATGTATGGTTCTCCATACCGATATTTTAGTAAACCCATCAGTGTTTACTTCCCCAAAAATAGGAGTCTCATCAAGCTTTATATTTGCCATTCGTATTTATCCACATTAGAAAAAATCTTTACTCATATATTTTATATTTATTAGTAAGGTCACTTTAGTTCATCATTTTGTAACACATTTGAAGTACTTATGATTTAATAAGATTTATTACAATTAAATTGTAATAACTGCAATAGTTTCTACATAGGCCAGACGGGAAGATCATTTCATCTCGTTACTCTGAACACCTAAAAGCTTTATCCAACAACAATATACATTCCGCGTTTTCCACACACATGCACACAAAAAACCACAGCTACACCAACATAGATACTAATCTTGAAATCTTACACTACTTACCCAAAGGTCGAAAACTTAACACAGCAGAACAATATGAAATATACAAACACCACACAACACAACCAAACAACATACTTAACGACCAATTACAGTATAAATCACACACACTTTTTGACACAATTATACAAAAAACTAACAATAATTTGGATCCCCGCGCCAATCCCCTTCCTCCACACACCACCCCCACTATACCTTAAAAACCGTTACAAATTAATGGCAGTCTGTCTCAAAGCTGACGAAGGCGAACACTACGCCGAAACGCGTACGAGAAGAAAAGACAAGTAAGTTTCACAAGTTGAAAGTTTCAATATTCTATATAGTTTTTATATTTTAGAAAATAAAGTTATAAATAATCAAACCCAAAGAAACTTGGAAACCTGACAAAATGGGAAATTCGAGATACTTTTAACACTCTGTATTAGCAGACAGGATTAATGGACATTTTTATTTCTGATTATTCTACTGTTTTGTCTACACTACTGTGTTAGATACGGTATAGAATTTTTATCCAACCGTACAACAAAATATCTACTTTCTGTATCTATGTTAGCTGCGTTGAAAAGCATAGATAACGTAAAAACCTACACAGTAAAATAAACAGCATCGCTAACGGTGTAATTTTTTTTAGCGATTCTGGAACAGTCCACAGTTTAATGTAATGCTCACTAATACTAACTGGAAATTGATAATGAAAAAATTATAAACGTTTTGCAAATTCTGTGTCTTGTTGTTAGTCGTTTTCTGCTCCTGTAGAAATCTCTCTTCTGCCTTTCTCTCTTGCATACCTACATATTCTTTCTCCTTCTTCCCCTCTCTTTTCCGTTTCACACGTTCTCTCTCTGTCTCTCTCTCTCTCTTTCTCTTTCTCTCTCTCTCTCACTTTCTTTCTCTGTCTCTCTCTTGTTCGCCTTGTCTTCCTTTTTCCACTGTTTAAGATTCTTCCAAGAGTAAAGACACAGTTTTACTCAGTCTATCAAAACTGGTTATAGGTAAAAAGTAGCCACAATTATAGAAATATCCTAATAAAGCATATTTAAAACACCTATATTTAAAAGAGATCAAACAAGGTATGAAGCTCCACACTCCTTCTCTCTCTCTCTCTCTCTCTCTCTCCCTTCCTCGCCTCGCCACCCTTCTTTCTTGTAAGATTTAGGATTTAGGACTTTTTTGAGTAAAGAGACAGTTTCACTCGGTATACCAAAACTGGTTATAGATAAAAGGTAGCCACAATTATAGAAATGTCGTAATAAAGCATATTGAAAACATCTATATTTAAGAGTGATCAGACAAGGTATGAAGCTCCCCACTCCTTCATTCACTATCTCTCTCCCCTTCTCACCTCGTCATCCTTCTTTCTTGAAAGGTTTAGGATTGAGGACTTTTTTAAGAGTAAAGAGACAGTTTTACGCAGTATATCAAAACTGGTTGTAGATAAAAGGTAGCCACAATTATAGACATATCGTAATAAAGCATCTATTTTTAAGAGTGATCAGACAAAGTATGAAGCTGCGCACTCCTTCACTCTCTCTCTCTCTCTCTCTCTCTCTCTCTCTCTCTCTCTCTCTCTCTCTCGCCTCGTCTCCCTTCTTTCTTGTACGATTTAGGATTTAGGACTTTTTTAAGAGTAAAGACACAGTTTTACTCAGTATATAAAAACTGGTTATAGATAAAAGGTAGCCACAATTCTAGAAATATCGTAATAGAGCATATTTAAAACATCTATATTTAAAGAGTGATTAGACAAGGTAATAAAGCTCTGCTGTACTATAACGAGAAGAGAATTGAAGAAAATCAAAGGAAACAGTTGTGACAAATAAATAAGTGATATAGAGCGCGATGTACAGGGTAGGCAGAACAAGGTTTAGAAACAGAAAGAGATAACCTAAGATCAGTAAAATCACTGTCTCTGATATTATGAGCAGCTTTGGATCCAGACGAAACTGAAAGAAACGGAATTTTAAAACATCAATGAGTGTGTGGATCCAGTAGCAATGGATGAATTCTTC
Organism: Magicicada septendecula; assembly: GCA_034769895.1. Lineage (NCBI taxonomy): Eukaryota > Metazoa > Arthropoda > Insecta > Hemiptera > Cicadidae > Magicicada > Magicicada septendecula. Next base: position 851,360,568 of record CM068368.1, read on the forward strand.
GCTCCTCTTCTTCTTCTTCTTCAGCAGCGCGACAACCCATTACTGAGTCAAGGCCACCTTTAACAGCCTCCGTCAGTTGTCCCGGTCAAGTGCAGACAACTGATTGGCTAAGAAACTGATAGGTTCCCGCACATAAAAGAGTTTCACAGATGGTATTCGTGAATACACCGATCCAACCCCCAATCTGGAGGACCAGGAACTTTGATTTCGGGGTGCTCTTCCCCTAGAGAGTTGCTTTCACCTCAGCTGACGAGCTCTCTCTGCCCGGTCGCAGTAGACTAACTGACTCAGCCATGTGTGCAGCGTTGAGCTCCTCCGCCCCACACTAGATGCACATCCTGCCAGGCCAGGGCCTAGGATACCCCCAGACTGCCCTGACAGAACCCCCACCTCTCGTTTGCTTACCGATCCACTCCGCCGAAGGGATTGGTTACCACAACTTTGGAGTGGATTGCTAGGCGTAACGGTCCACCGACCTTCGCTCCTCTACAATGCTGTAAAAATAGAAATGGACAGGCACTGATGACTAAATTTCCAGCTTATAAAGTATGCGCCATCCTTGCAGCATGATCGTTTCTTGAACATTATTAATCAATGCTGGACCACTGGTCAAATTTTCAAAATATGGTAGATGGCAAAGGTAGACTCCATATTTAAGAAAAAACGTTGTAATGACTGTGATAACTATAGAGGTGTCATTGCGCTTAACACGTCTTACACACTGTATGTGTCTATCCAGGAAATCGACTGAATGCAATAGTAGAGACTATTCTCTCGGAGGCCCAGCGTAGCTTCGGGAAGGGCAGATCATGTTTAGATTGCATCTTCACAATATGTCATATCATTCAATAGCACGTAGAATATCGGTTGCCCATATGCATAGCTTCCGAAGCGTGTCTGCAAATATCTTGGCGTCACGCTTGACTCCAAACTTACCTGACGACATCACATTACACAAACCTCAAGCCAATCCCGCAAACGAATCCGCTCTCTCAGAACCCTCAGTAGGAGCGATCGTTGCTCCAGCGGACTTTTAGCCGAATCTACATTTCCTGCATCCGCCCGATCATGACATACGCCTATCCCATACTTCTGACTGCGACTCCGCCCGCCTCAAACCCTACCGACTCACCGACCCGACTTATCTACTTACCGACTCTTCGACTTATCTACCGTAGACCTCTTCTTACCAAAACCTCCAATACCGCTCGGTATGCACTCAACAAACTCTTTCCAAACGACTCCTTCCTGTACAAGATCAACTGGAAATACTCACAAACTGCAAAACAACGCTCGTCCCTAAAATCCATAGCCACGTTCATCAACAGAACTACCCGCAACACCCGCAGACCTTTCTTCCTCATAAACCGCCTCCTCACCATAGCCGATGAACCTTCTCCCAGAACTCCTCGCCGCCATCGTCATAGAAAAAGAAACACTTAATTCAAATCTTCAAATATACTCAACCTGCCATCCTTCCTGATCACATAACAACTTCAATTTTCCCTAACTACTTACCAAATTTTTAGCCCCCTTCTTTGTGTTCCCCGCCTGCCTTGACCCTTCTCTGTCGCCTCCTTCCTGCTTTTGCGACCTACGTTACTCGTCCCTGTTTTGGCCGCTCTTTTGTATAAACTTTATGACACTTGCATCATCCATTTTCTTTACCATTTATGTGGTTACAAACGACATCTACACACAAGCACATGCACACACACGTACTACTCTACCTTCAATGTGCCTCCATCTTTTTTGCTTGCGGCCTGCACTATCGTGCGTCTCCTCAAATCCTTCCATTGGAATAAAGGGGGCCTTTCCCCAGATCAGTCCAAGACTTGCCTTTTGGAACAAGTCTCAAACAACACAAAAATATATACCTTTAATTGACTTTAAAAAGGCATTTTATAGAGGGAACAGGGGCAGGCAGAGGGAAATAATGGTGAAGAAAGGAACCCCGCAACGCCTCATTAGAACCATCCAAAGCCTTTATGTGGAAAACAAAATCATAATTGAGACAGAAAGACGGAGCACACTGTAGGCCTGATCAGTAGTGGAGTACGGCGTGGGTAGCCACTATCGAATGGAGTATGGCGTGGGTAGCCACTATCGAATGGAGTACGGCGTGGGTAGCCACTATCGAATTTTCTTTCTAATTTATACATAGGCAATGTCATACACAATTGGCACATGAGCTTTTCAGAACATTTTCTGATTAGAAACGCTGCAGCTTACACGATGTTGTTTGCTATTGATCAGGCTACCCAGTCGAACTCGTAAAGCGGCTCGCAAATGCCCACAGACTCATTGAGTCAAATCTACAAGGATTTCAGATCACAGATTTCCACATTGATGACCATGGCGATTGTTTCCATGGAGCTGATCTCATACGAGGAAAAACTGTTGTAGAAGGTACTGTTCTGAAGCAGGTTAGGTAATTTCGAACATCTAAGCTATAACTTGTTTTACGTGCAAAACACTGATGTGGTGAAGAAGTTCAGCCATATGTGTGGGATCATTAGGAGAACTCTAAATTCAACAAGTAAAGAAACACGCCTGCAGCTCTGTGGCGCCGATGACTACCTACGCGATACCCGTTTGGGGCTACTTGGCCAAGACCCATAAACGAAAGCTTCAGTCTCTCCTCGACCGAGGATTGCGCTGGGCATGCAAAGCCCACTATCTGACATCAAACACAACCATCCGTGACTCCCTGCGTGTCCGTTCCCTGGACGCCACTATACGGACACTGTCCCGCAAATTCTATCGTCGCTCCGCCCGATTCCAGGGCAACCATCTCATTAGCGCCCTCGGTCGCTACCAATCTGTGCCAGGTGAACCTTGGACCCGGCCTCGGCGAACACTCACCCTCAATTAAATAATTAATTGAAAACCCACGGCCGGTAGCAGGCCACACCCTAAATCCAGAATATCAGTAGTCCCTACGGCAGGAGCTCTTTCTGAAGCTCGGGACGTAGTACACGAGCGGGCGACGGGCAACCCTTCGTCCCGCACAGCCACTGATCTTGCTTGTGCATGCAGATCTACAGGGTGATGGCTCATCACCGCTTTTCTCTATGAGTCTGAGATGTCTGAGACTTTAACGAAATCTTAGGCCAGTTGTTTTCAAGAGGCCAAAATGACATTTCTCAGGCACGTGGCAGGGTATACTCTTCAACAGCGCAGAATAAATGTAGATAGACGGCAGAAACTGCATATTATGCGTGTACTCGATAGCATTGCTAAATATCAGCTAAAATGATTGGAACATCATTAACCGAACGGATGATTGCCCCATTTCCAAACAACTGTTGAATTATAAGCCGAAAGGACGGAGAAGTGTTTGATATCCGAACATGTGTTGAAGTTACCAGCTCTAGTCTCTCTGGTTGGGCCTGAACAAACCATTTTCATCATCATCATCATCATCACCGCTCCAAGGACTAGTCCCTCGACTTGTTTTGGAACCCATCTCCTACTCGGTCTACCGACATCTCTCTTCCCAGTAGGGTGATAACCCAAGGCAGCCACAGGTAGACGGATATCAGGCATGCGGTTAAAATGTTCACACCATCTCCTTCTGTGATCTTCGATCTTCTGGTGCAATGATACAATGTTTAAATCTCGTCTAATATCCTCGTTCCTTCTCCGATCCAACAGAAAACAACCTTGCGTCCATCTTAGAAATGTCATTTCTGCTGCCCGAATCCTCTGCACGTCCCTCTTACCAAGAGTCCGTGTCTCGCTAGCATACACGACTGTGGAAACAGCCACAGTTTTATACAATTTCAATCGGGCATCCTTCCGTGTTTTATTTTTCATGTACCTATGAATGCAAAAACCATTTTTTTTTTTTTTTTTGCCTAATCCTTCCTGAAGATGATGATGACGTGAGCTTCATACAGTAACTCAACATGTTCTTAGGATATAAAAGACAGACAGAACGACTGTACTCTTTTTCTGCTGCCACTAAAACAAGTCATAATTTTGTGATAACAGTTTGCTTAAATGTACGACAAAATATAAAATTGTGATACTAAATTGTTTTGTATTTTCCTGTTACGCTTTCATGATTTATTTTGCTTTGAACGTTTATCATGTAAATATAATTAATTGTTCTCAACCTGTGTCCCTTGTGTGTCGTTATTACTATTGTCCCGTACAAACTGTATTATTTTTATTATTACAAAATGCCGTATGCTCAACTTTTGCAGGAAAACAGAACACATTTTCTCATATGTGAAACAAGTGTAGCATTCACAACTCAGCTAATTACGAGGGTCAGTTGAAAAGTTCGCAGAGCGACATAAGTAGCTTACCGGTCTGAAAATTTCCGTGTGCTGAAAGATTTGTATTTTATTATATAAAATTAACTCCTGTTAATTTTCAAATATATCTACTAATTTATTCATTGTTTAGAAGCTCATTAAGTCTTACGTGTCATGCGTGTTTTGAAAAACAGACAAAATCAAACATCGTGGTGTGATTATTCTTTGTTAAAAACTTTTTAGCGCCAACAGAAATTCAGAACAAAATTGTAATGTATCAGGAGATGCTGTGACTTCAAAACCAACCGTTTGTAAGTAGGCACTTGAGTTTAAAGTGGTCGTACGAGCATTGAAAACGTGGTCGCACTGGACGCCCAAAAATGCAACTACTCCAGATGCGGCAGCCATCTTGCACAACGCTTTTTCACACCAAGTTCTTGAGTTAAAGTATGATGCACGCGCTCATATGAGATGCCAATGATTTCAGCAACGTCATCCATTCCTTAATCTGCGGTCTTCCAACACCCTACGAAATGTTTTCAATAATGCCATTTTTTGTTGCACTTTTTGGACGTCCATTGCAAACTTTTAATTTCGTGTGCTTGTACGACCACGATTAAATTCGAGTGTGCCCCATTTACCGTTGTTTCTGAAGGCGCATCATCTCCTAAGATATTTATAATTTTGTTTTGATTTTCCGTTGGGGCTAAAAAGTTTTTAACAGAGAATTCGTCACAACACGATGTTTGATTTTGTGCATTTCAAAAACACGCATGACAAGAAAATTTCAACCAGCTGGTAAAAGTGAATAAATTGACAGATATATCTGGAAACTAACAGGTATTCACGCGTCTTGCAGCACACGAAAGGTTTTAGTACTACCGCTGAGCTTTAGATGTCGCTCCGTGAACTTTTCAAGTAACCCTCGTACAACAGCTGTTTCAACTAACTCACACCTCACACTTAAACATTTACATGGTTCATTGACGTAAGTTTACCAAAGGATCTAAAATGTTAGTAACGTTATTGTAAATTTATTATCTGCAATACATATATACATACATACATATCCGCCACTACAATCCAGGATGGACCTCCACCTCCGTATAGTCCGATCATATGCCCTGGTCTTCCACGAGCCAACACCCATCCTTGTCAGGTCTTCATCCACGTCGTTTTGCCATCGTTTTCTTGGGGTGCCTCGTCTTCTGCCCCTATCTATGTGCCCATTCATTATCCTTTTGGGGAGTTTTTGGTTGTCCATTCTTTCTACATGTCATATCCAGCTGATTCTTCTGGACTTTATACGTCGGACGATATCTCCCTGTTTAAGAATGGAGTCTATTTCTTGATTAGATCTGATCCTCCATTCTTATTATCTGTACTAACAAATTAAATCAGAATATAGTAAATTACTATGTGACAATTAAGGATAACTGATAATATTTGAGTTAAAAGTTAAAAAATTAGGAAACTTTTAATTTAGTTTAAATATTTCTGACGCATAAATGTTAGAGCTAATGTTTGAGGCTTTCACGACCGGCTTCGATCATATGAGTAGGTCAACTTGCCGGACTGTGAGGCCGTGTTCCAAGGTTGTTTTGTGCCAATGTCTTGGGCGTGTCGTCGACGGCCATCTTCAGAGCAGTAAGCTGCAAAACACTGACAAAGGTTGCGTAGTCAGTGACCACTGAACTGTGGTGAAGGCTATTGGCACTGAGTATATATTGGTATCCTACTCACGGCCAATAGCCTTCACCACAGTTCAGTGGTCACTGACTACGAAACCTTTGTCAGTGTTTTGCAGCTTACTGCACTGAAGATGGCCGTCGAAGACACGCCCGATACGTTGGCTCAAAACAACCTTGGAACACGGCCTTACAGTCCGGCCAGTCGACCTACTCATATCGTTACAGTTAAGGTTTATTGACTTCTAATAAAAAGTAAACTTTGCTTGTTTACCCACTTTTGCATTTTCCGATAATTCGCAAATTTTATTGTTTACATACGTACGCGTAAACTCTATTTTATTATATCTTAAAAATTAAAACTCATAGAATGCCATGTTGTCATGCTTTATTGAGTCTGACTTAGCTTGTCAACATTGAAATAATTGTTTATTGTACTTCCACGCAGTCTACTCAAGTTTCAATCGTCAGTTCTTTCCTTCAGCTGATACGACAGTATTCTGATGTAGCTATAGAAACGAATCTAGCAACCTGCCTGGTTAAAGAGTAAGTAAATAAATTATAGAGTAACTTTAAGAAGATAAGGAACTACTAACATTTATTTAATAATAAAATAACAGTATTATTTGTTTGTGGTAATATAATTACAAATAACTAATATATAACGTTACTATTTTTTTTTAAATAGTAGTCTGACAACTAGAATAATAATAATAATAAAAAATACCTCTGCTCAACAGTCCGTAAAGGACCAAGGCACATCGCGCTGCTTTTGTGTTTACTGTGGTGGTTGTATGGCTAGTACAACGCGTCGCCAGCCGCTAGTTGCGGTATCCGCGGCCAGTAACTAACTGAAAATAAACTGGTAATAAAAGTAGTAAATGATGAAAGATAATAAATAATAATAATGGTAAAATAAACGCTCATCATCATCATCATCATCATTATCATCATCTTCAAGGAGTAAACCAAGGAGTCAAACAATTAAAGAGTCTAGAGCTGGTCACTCCAGCGCTTCCTTGGACGTCCCACACCTCTTCGTCCCTTCGGCTTATATTGTTGTTTGGGGATGCTGCGGTCATTAATTCGGCAAAGATGTTTCCACCAATTTAGCCAATACTGGGCGATCCTGTCGAATATACTCGTAATATTCAGTTCCTGCCGTATATCTGTGTTTCTTCTACGATCATGGAGAATATACCCTGCCACGTGCCTGAGAAATCTCATTTCAGCCGCTTGGGTGTGACTAGTCTGGCCTTCCGTTAAAGTCCAATTCTCAGACCCATAAAGGAGTGTGGGAATAGTTTTTTATTGCTGTAAGTTCTTTTTTTTAAGACAGCTTGAGTTACCTTTACAAAAGGACTGCAACGTTAAATATAGTTTCACATTTTAAAACTGGAATTATCGAACGTAGACGATTGCTTTTATAGTCGAAGCGATTCCTGACTTTCCAATTCCGTAATTGCCTTTATTATCTGCGTCGTTTAAATAGTCGACAACGGGTCTACGCTATCTCACAATTTTAATTCGGTACTGCGATCACGTTCTACGTGATATAAGGGCGCTCCTATTTTTGTATTCAAATTGGTGTTACTTCAGCAAGAATATTTTTTCCACAATCGCACCCGACTAAGGAAATACTATTAAGTGACAGTGGCAGGAATCATGTAACAATTCCATTAATTAGTTCTCAGTCAGATTGACTGTTTCGGTCTCCTTTTGCACGTTTCGTTGTTGCTAATATACTGTTTATGAGTTTTTAATTGTTTTCTAAGTTTGCAAATTATTATTGACGCTGCCCGTTTCCGAAACAATGTGTAAATATTCTATATTTGCTATCTATCACGTACGACTACTGACACTTCAATCACAGTAACACTAGACTGTTGCACGCAGTTAAATGTCATCTCTGCACAGTAGTAAACGCGCTAGTTCATTAACAACAACGACTCTTCTGGTAACAAAGCAACGATATCCTAGATTTGTTGACGTACTGCATAGGTTTAAATTCCTGCATTATTTAATACACTTAATATACTTGGAACTCTGTTACGGGACCGGTATGAATCATTTGCTAGACAACACAAACACGTACACATAATTTGAATTGTATCATTAACGTCTCAATTTTGAGTTAATGGTACCGAAACTGGTAAAAAACAATTTATCGTCTGGAATGTGTTTTACAAAGTTGCGTGTCAGTCTTCTTACCTGGAACTTTCAGATGCACCCTTGGTCATACACTACCTCCAACCCTCCCCCGTCTAACATACATTAGAAATCTGTCAGTTCAAATCTAACCTCTGAAGCTGTCGTTAACTGGTGAAACAAGTGTCAGGAAAATAAAAATTTCGTGTACAACTTACCAAGTGTTCATCATGGTCATCATCTTCTTGTTAACGGTTTTAGGCTTTAGCGGCCTGTTCCTATTCCACAGTCCACCTTTTCTTCGGTTTACCAACTTATCTTCTGCCTCTAGGGTTGTAATCTGTCCGTGTTTCCAAGGCTACTGTAGGAATTCTGAGTTGTTGATTGAGACCACCGTATAGGGCAACCAACTCTATGCCGGCTAGGACTGGTCGGAAGTGTTGTTGTCCGGTGGTGGCTGCTGCAGTATTTAAAAGCCGCATACCAGGCTACATATTTCACTGCCATTGCGGCAGTGATTGATAATAAAATTTTCTTATTTGCACTAAGCATTAAAAATTTTTAAGGACCGAAATTCGAAACGTATAAATCAAACAGAAATTTGTTGAACACTGAAAAACACGTTGCTATGAAACTATAAATATTTTGTTAACATTATTTAATTTGACCATATTTAACACTAATTGTTGTATACTGTTTCCGTTCTTAGCTTAATCCTGATGTAAATAAACAAGCGTGGCACATCTGAAACACTATTTGTGTTACATATAATGTTGACACTGTATAAACACGTGTAAATTCTAATAATTTGTCCTGACCAAAATAAAATTTGAGTGACTGTGTCAGACCGACAGTGAGATATTTTATAACACGGAGAGTTATTGGCTTTTTTTATTCACTGTTTGAATATCGCAAGAAAAAAATAAAGTAGGCCTATATTTAAAGTCAAAATAAAAGCTGTGATAATTACTTACCAGTCTACTGTGTATTATCACTTGATGTCAGAGAGTAATTCAATGCCTTACATATCTGTGTTGGAGCTTGAATCATCACTTGAGTCAGCAGTGTTGACGTTAAGATTGTCCAAGACAGCGTCGGTAATTTGGTCTAGATCCCAAAGCTTGTCTTCTTTGAATACATGTTCCACACAATGACTCCACTTGTTCGCTGTTATCTCATTTACCGCCTTTTCTCTCAGTTGTTTTATATCATGCTGCTTATATGTTGTGTTGTGATGGGCAACGTATTCTTTAAACTGGCTCCATATTAATTCAATGAGATTCAGCGTACAGTGATAAGGAGGAAATCTTAAAACGACGTGCCAAAGACAACTCTCACATGACTATACAGACATTCTGCACATGCGCGTAACACATTACTGTGTGAACAGTGTCAACGTCTCTGACCAACGGCGTTAGCGTTTGAGATGAGCCACGTGGGTTTGTTTACATCAGGATTAAGCTAAGAATGGAAACAGTATACAAAAGATACACCACTGCAAATCGACACTATTATGATGATGATTAAAGTATACAGGAATTTAGTTTGTATGATACTCACTCCATCAAGTGTAGAAGATTTATTATTATGGAGACGTAATGTTCATAATAGCTATCAATAGTTTCATTTATATAAGAATAATCAGTAATTAGCTATTTGAAAAATTAGCTTTTTCAGTAAATAGAGTGCACCTGTTTCACTGATAAATAAAATAATTATAACTTGAAATTAAGAAGGATGTGGAATAAACTTTTAACCGTGATGGATCAGAAAATTAGAAAATACTGGAAGAGGCAGCAGCCGCCTAGTTGGTGAACAGTTGGAAGACCTTAATGGAAAAGCTTATACGTAGCTAATGGTGTTCATACCTGAGTAACCTCTTACAAGAAGAAGAAGAAGAAGAAGAAGAAGAGAAAAAGAAGAAGAAGATACTTTTAAAATTTAAATATTCAGAACAATATTGCTACTTTGGTATAAAACTACTTTTCGTTGAGTAAAATGAGTAACAGAGGGGAATAGAATGTATTATAATGTACAATGTATACTGAAACAAAACATTGTGAAATCAACTACATCATAGCAGTCATCACTTTGTACGCAGTAGCCTGCAAATATGATTAGGGGATTGATAGCGACAACAATCACAGATTAGCCGGCAATACGCAACAAAAAATAATCATTTCAGAACATCCAGTCAGAATAACTCTTCGAAATAGTATTCTCCGGTCAGTTAAAGAATATAACTCCCTAGGAAGTAAAATCACAAGTGATGGACGTAGCAGTAAGGAAATTGTAAGCAGAACTATCCAGGCTAAAATTGCTTTCAACAAACAAAAAATCCTCTTCACTTCAAACACTATCAGCCTAAAATAAGGAAGAATCTAGTAAAGACATACCGTGTGGAGTGTTGCCCTATACGGGAGTGAATCTTGGACAATTGAAGAAATTGACAAGAAAAGACTCCAAGCATTTGAGACCTGGTGGTACAGAAGATCAAGATACGCTGGAAGGAGAAGATAACGAATGAGGAAGACTTTAGAAGAGCTCAGGAGGAGAAGAGCTTTCTACGGTAAAAGGCAGAAGAGCTAAGTTTAAACTACGACACAATGGGTTGGTTAAGAGAATAATAGAAGAAACAATTAGAGGGAGGAATCACAGAGGACGACTCCGTTTAGACTACATAAAACAGCTTATGGTCGACATAAACTGCACATCATATTGCGAGTTGAAAAGAAAAGCAGAGAAGCGTGAAGAATGGCGAGCTGCTGCCAACCAGCCTATAAGCTGCTAACCTACAAGAAGACTCTGGAGACAACAGTTTTTTTCCTGCTCGAATCTTGATAAAGCAAGTTTGAAAAATCCTCACTTTATCTTTAGCATCTGATGTTCTGTTTGTGTCTTCGTAATTTATTTGGTTTTGTTCAAGTATTGGTGAGAAATTCGTAACATAGAACACACTTGGGTATGGGTTCGTCGTTATCATCGCACCATGTGAATTCCAGTCTTAAACGATTGTACTGTTTTTTTTTTCGTCCATTTTTGAATTAGTCGCATTTATGTCCGAGCGCAAACATAAAGCACGAACACTTGATTCGTCATCAGTCCCGGAACTAAGAGTTTCAATAATTTGTGCGCTTTTATTTTCAATGTTCCCTATTTTAGTCACGTGTCCACTAGAAACTTATGACGGAAATATCAAGCCACATCTGAAGTCGATATGCATTTGACATACAGATAGTGGCACACAGTTGTTGTAAATAACTTGCTTGTGATTGTATTATTGATAAATGTAATATATTTATTAATACATACATTGACATCATTGTAGCAAATATTATATTCATGAGACTAATAATAAAAAATACACGATTGTATTTTAGATTTTCGGTTGTTTTAAGGTATTGTTACGACGGTCTACTCGATCGTCGAAGGTACAGTGGAAACAAAATAAGTACAAGACAACAATTAAGTCACTAATCACACCTTTAATTTTTACAGTTAAACAGTTCGTAATTAACAACACAGTGTCTACAACAAATCATACGAAAATTGTTCACACGCGATAAAATGTCCACTAATATTAAAACTCAATTGTATTACAATTATACCGTCCGAATATAAAACGCAACACTTCACTAATAACTACTTGAACGTACACAGTAATAACTCGAACCGCTCTGTAAACATATCGCACTAATACTCTCGAACCGCACAGTCAAAAATTCGCCTAATACTAAACTGAACGTCGCGTCGTTTGAGTACCGGTATTTATAGCTAGTCGAATATCTAGACGATTCCTAATTGCGTCGTAGCGTGCGTATGAACTACGTAAATAACTGCGGCCTTGACACAGTCCGCACGGCTGGCGGCATCGAGAACTTTCTCGTAGATGCGTATACAAGCACGAACACCACAACATGCTTACACTCTGGATCTCTCTGGAACGTTCGACAAACACGTAGATTGTTCTGTAACGTCGTAACAGTATTTCTCCGTTCTGAAGTTTTAGCCAGAAGTTTTGATTAAACAGAATTATCACTGTTGCACACTGCTATAGAAAAATTGTTCCAATTAAGGCTTTCAAGCTTATAACCTTCCGATTAGCGCAAATAACCTGGTTATTTCCGATCTGATGATGAGCTGTGAAAAGCTTGAAAGCGCTAATCGGAATAATTTCTCTATAGTGGTGTGCAACAGTGATAATTCTGTTTGTGATTATAACCACTAACACAACTTTCTTAATTACGTTTTGATAAAATTAATCTAGTCTACTTTTAGTGGTTATTTTCGCGACAATGGAGACTTTGTTGAATTACGTAACTAATTATGTCGATTCCAGACACTGGCGATGCTTGTGATTGGCTGAGGCTTATCCAATAGTATGACAAGAGACGACGGTCTAACAACGTGAAACCGAAACGAAGACAAAATGATATAAATATTTACGTATTGTAGAACATGTTTTATATTATTGTTCAATAAATGTTTTGAAACTACTGCTTCGACCGAAACGACTCCTTGAGCTGAACATCAGATAGACGCCGGTAAAGAGCAATGGTAGAGCGCGAATTACAGAAATCTGGAGTTCAGACTACTTACTCAACTTGTTGAATTTAAATTATTAAAACAATAAATCTTGGCAACTAAAATGCATTAGGGTTTTTTAAATCACGGTAAAACATTTTTAAGCCCCACTTCGCGATCCATCAAAGGCCCCCTCGCAACCCAGCAATGGGTAGTAACCATTTTTTTTAGAAAAGCTGATCATCGTCGATCATTATCACCATAAACGTCGTTATTGCATTTCCTTTGTGTTACTAAGGGATAGTTTAATGTTAAATTTTTATGGTTTTCGCTCCCCTGTCAAATGAAAGAGTGGAAGGGGGAGGAGAGCATTATCGTGGCGTCCATGTAACCACTGCTGCCGGCGTCAACAGTACTGGAAATAAGAGAAAATAATATTAATTATTTCACAGAATAAATACTTTAATTATTGAATAATTTGAAATCCGAACAATATGAGTAGAAACAAATTGAAGAAAAGCGTAGCATTGCTTTCAAACTGCTGGGCACTTGCACCGTCTTGTGTTGCCGGTTCAGACATCGGCAATGTTTTACTGCGTACAGCCATTGACCTCGTACTAGGTGTCACTGTACAAACTGTGGAGGGGGACACACTCGTCCTTCCAATGTGTTGCCGCTGTATAAACCGGCAGAACGCTCAGTTAGCAGCTATGTTCGTTTTCGGAACTGACGTGCAGCAGTTACTACGTAGCCTACTATTTGTGTTTTGTTCGTTTGGTCACGTGTTTCTCAGCTTATCTTTATTATTTTTAATTCAATTATTTGAGTTATAATTTATTCTGTGTAAGTATAATGAGAGTAAGATCCCGTTGAACCAGGACCGTCTTCTTCTCCCAGAAAATGATAGAAAATGCTTTTAAAAAAACACTTGGGCCTATGGTATTGTTAACTTTTAGGCCTATAATATCCGGCAACAGATGTTATGTACCCACGCCACGCCACTGGAGGGGAGAAAGGGATAGAGTGAGCAAAAGAGGGTAAACTAGACAGACAGACAGACAAACGGACAGAGATATTTTAGAATATATCTACTTAAATTTCAAATTATTGCTCGCTTGAATTGTTCCCCTTTTGTGTTGTAGAAATTACTCACAAAATGAATTTCATATGAGTTGTAAAGAAATGTATACAACTAAAAATTTTTATCAGACGAATAATTATAATTCTGGTCAAAGGTATTATATATTATATATTCTAAAAATTAATAGAAAGTAGGCGGGCGTTACAATTGCTACAACCTTTAAACGCCATTGCAATAATGAAATGGTTTCTATGGATGTTTCCCAGCTTGTTTTATAAAAGCTGTTTCGTGTTATATACGCATAAAAACTGCTTATCGTAAAAATATGGGACTTCTAAGAACACTTACGGAGATGGCCGTAAAAGGGGCGGTATGTGTTTTGATTGTTCAACCCTTCAAATCAACGTAACAGTAAATACGCTATTAAGGAAATGCTGTACATTTTAAAAACGAATACATAATTACAGTACTTAATACACACACACAAACACACACACACACACACACAAAACGCCTGAAAGCTCTTAATTTATCTATTTATTAATTGATTTGGGATTTCATTATTGTTTTATGACTCATTAGAAATATGGCTTATGTTAGGTCGTTAACGGCATATCTTTCACATATATCTTTTTCTTCTCTTCTAGAATTAGGTTATATAAACCTGTTCCAGCACTCATCTCATCCTCGGACGACCCATGTCTCTTCTGTCAATGGCTTTATAGTTCAGTGGCGCTTACGGCAATCGATCCGCTGTCATCCTTTGCAGATAATCCCACCATTGTCTTCTGTAAATTGAAATAATTTCATTTATGTCATTTACATCGAGTTCTGTTTAGTTATCTTCATTCCTTATTCTATGTTGCAATGCATAATTTAAAGTATTTCGAAGAAACTACATGTCAGCACTCTGAGTCTTGTCGCTTTCCTTTTTTGTCATACCCCACGCCTCACTCGCATAAATCAATGTGGGTATTGCAATTGTCTTGTAAAATTTAATCCTTGTGCTGTGTCTTGTTTTATTTCTGAAATTTCCATAAATTGTACAACAAATGTTCCAAATTTATTTACCTTTTCTCTTATATCATATTCAGATTCATAACTTCCTGCACAACCGAGTTTTCATTTATGATTTTCCTAGAAGCCTAGTTTTGATTTCCTAGCTTTGATTTCTGATTTTCCTAGTTTTGTTTCGGACGTTTTAACTTACGCTTTATATTTATGCGATGAGTCTCATCTGCAGGGTTTTGATAACTCTCACATCACTAAAGGCTATTGACGATTAAAATTGATCATTCCGTATTTTAAAATTTAACGAACGAGCTAATTTCGCTACGGTGCTATTGATTGGGATAGTAAGCTAACAAAATTTAGACGCATCTGTGGAACGATTCATAAGTACCTGAAAAATAAAACACGGAAGGATACCCAAATCAAATTTTATAAACCTGTAGCTGTCCCCACACTCCTGTATGCTTGTGAAACACATGGACTCTTGGTAAAAGAGACGTGCAGAGGATTCAGGCAGCCGAAATAAAATTTCTAAGAGGGACGTAAGGTTGTTCTCTCTTGGATTGGAGAAGGAACGAGGATATTAGACGCTATTTAAACATTGTATCATTGCACCAGAAGATTGAAGACCACAGAAGGAGATGGTGTGAACATTTGAATCGTATGTCTAATATCCGTCTACTTGTGACTGGTTTGGGTTACCACCTTACTGGGAAGAGAGATACCCTCAGTAGACCAAGAAGGAGATGCGTTGCGGAACAGGTCTAAGTCCTAGACTTTGGAGTGGTGATGGTGATGATGATGATGATGATGCTATTTTCGCGACTTTGAATGGCTATTCTTTTGCTTCCTGAGTAATTTTTTTCTTACTGGTAGATGCTGTTTTTAGGTAGCCTACCTCATTTTCATTATTCTACCCGTTATTTTATCTTCTTTTTCTTATTTACTGCGGTTAGTTGGTTTCTTTATTCACATTTGTTTTCAAGCTCCTTAATCACATTTGGTTCGTTTAACCATTTCAATATTATCTACTATTATTTTTAGTTTTATTTACTTATTAGACAACTATAACGTGTATTTACTTGTCTTTCAGGTGTACTGCGGGCTGTTCGGAATTGTTTGCGCCCTCTATTGTTACCAGGCTTCGCGGCAAATCAAGGTAATTATTCCCTCACAAGTCACTAATAAAAACATGATTTGTGACAGTATAAACCCTTAAATTAATCACACATTATACTGAATTTTTTTCTGTTTGTAAAATGTGTTATGCCGATCAAGACGTACTACAAAATCGTGTTATCGACTCGATAAAAAAACATTTGACTGATACCACGGGCCAAAAAAAATTTCGTCAGATATTTCTACATTTACTCTGTAGACTGTGGCTCCTAGAGCCAAGAACTCTAACAATGCTGATTTACCAGAATTTAACGTGATCTCAACTGTGAGTGTTTTATTCCTTATACTTCCTACCGTACCACATGACAACTGTTACCAATTAAAAACAAATAGAATAATATTATTTTAGAACATCGGATCGCAATTGACAGTTTTAATGATTAACATTAACAATTTGTAAAAATTAGTAAATTCTGTATTCAAGTTAAAGTAGTCGTCATCGTTTACGGTTTAGTCTAGAAGCCTGTTCCAGTGTCAATGGAAGCCGTTCAACCGTCGGTGTCTTCCCACACTTCTCTTCCCCCTTGGATGATAGTCAAGGGCTCTTCTTGAAAATCTAGTTGGATCCATTTTCTCCACGTGTAACCGCCACTCCGTTTTGTACCGGAAGAGTTTCTAAATTAAGCTTTCAGCCGTGCCTAGCTCCATTCTAATATGATCATTTCTGATAAGGTCTCTCCTGGTACAACCCTTTTTAGCCCTAAAGAACCTCATTTCCGCTCACTGTATTCCAGATATATATTTGGCCTTTCTAATCCAAGTCTCACTACCATACAGTAGTTGAGGTATGGCCATTACATTATAATATTTTAATTGTGCCTCTTTCCTTGTTTTCTTGTTTAAATGTGTAATGATACAGGCACAAAGCGACTGGGAGAGACTAATTTTTTCTTTCAACCTCCTTACCATCTTGGTATGTGATGCTACACCGTAGGTACTTGAAATCTGTGCACCTGTTCTGTTGGCGAGTCCTGTATGACAATCATTGTTCTAATATGATTTGCCCCAGAGAAAGCCATAACTTTTGTTTTGGATAAGGACATGGTTTGACTGTAATCTGCCAAAATGTCAGTAAGAGAAAACAACGACCCTTAGAGGTCATTTTCATTCTCTTTAGTGATCACAAGGTCGTGTGCACACATTAAAATAGTTAAATTTGAAAATAATATATTTGATTATTTGTAAAATTTTTAATGTCTGTGACTATCCTTTCCCTACGGCCTAACGGATTTAGGGCGAAAATGCCAAAGTCACTCAGTGTTACGCAATGTTACTCAGCGCAGTTACTCACAGTTAGCCAGGGTTACTCGCTGTTACTCTATAACGTTAAGGCAACTGGGTCTTTTCTATTAAGGGTACGGTTACACGAGCATTTTTTCGGCCGTGCACGTACGGTTGAGGAACGCATTAAATTTACAACAGATGCGGAAATTACATTGGTCTCACTGACGTGAAAACAAAGCAAGGATCGTCAAGTCGGCTACGTTTTTAAGGTCTCTTGCATCTAAACGCAACTTTATGCATTTTTAGTCTGTTTTTTATAATAGCATTTGTTTATTTACTTGTTACTATGGTAATTTAGTTTTGGTCTCAATGGTGTTGTTGACATCTTTATAAAAAAATAAGTAATGTAAAAAATGTTATTAATAAAGATTTATCTTCCACTGATAATCAATGTTTTCTTTAATCTAAACATGGACGTTTCTGTGCAGTTGCGTTTTAACCTTTATATACTGTACACATTTAACCTTTAGCCTACAGCCAGAGTTGTAAGGATGCGCGTCCGAGATGTCCCAACGCTGCCGTCCGATCATAAACCGTCTGTGTGACTACACTTCCGTCCGTGCACGTACGAGAGAATTTGGCGGACAATTGACCGTCGCCGCTCACAGAAATCTAGCGTTTACACACAGGGCGGTAAAATCTCCGTCGCCGTCTTACGAGTCAGGTGACTGTTGGCAGTGTAGTTTCATCATCAAACCAGTTTACTTAGTTTAACTGTGTTATTTAAATTATTTATTGCTTTGAAGTGTATAGTGTAGTATGAAATGAACAGAGAGCAAATTCTAGGTTTATTGTTAGGCTGGGGGTCATTCCACAAAAATTTTACGCTTTCACACGTTCGATTCCACACGAACAGAACAACTCTAAACGGTAGAAAAACCGCTGTGTGTGTAAACGTGCATTTGGTCGCATACGCCACTACTTGGACGGTGACGGTAAAACTACCGTCGACTCCAGTGGCAGTCGGCGGTTGCACAGCTACCGCCAACGGCAAATTGACCGCGCGTTTATTTTTCCGTTTAATGTGTAAGCTCTCATTTACTTCAGTGCGCTACTGTTGGAACGGCGGCGACGGTCAATTGTCCGCCGCGGAAAAATCCGCCGAGTGTGTAACCGGCCAAACGCACGTGTGACCACTGTGCGCTTTTCCAAACTCCTCGCGCGTACACGGCCGGAAAAAAACGCTCGTGTAACGTAAGGATAACGTTAAGGCTTAGTCAATCTGAGGCTGGGCTAATCATGGAAAAACAAAACGTGTGACGCCTCTAAATCGGCACCCGACCCCCAAAAACCACCGGAGTGCGATACTTTCAAATACTTCATACTGCTGACACCCCGTAATACGAATTTCATAACCATCCACAAGCACTGTGTATTAAACACAATTTTATTGAATTTAATTACTATTTTACTTCCATATTCCTTAAGGAATGGAAGTATGGTGATGGCAAAAAAATCGGGTTCGAGATTATTGCAGATTCTGATTGTACTACACTCAAAACATGAAAAAAAGTCGTTTTCCGAAAAGTGTCTGTGTGTGTGTCTGTGTGTCTGTCTGTCTGTCTGTCTGTCTATCTGTCTATCTGAGGATTTTTTTTATGGCAAACGATAACTGCCGCAAATTCAAACAGAATCAAATAATTTTTTGCATACAGCCCTGATTTGTAGAGTACTCACGACCTATTGTTTTTGGTGAAGATCGGTGAGGGAAAGGGGTAGTTTACCTGCAACGGTTTTTTTTTATTAAGGGAAATTTTTTTTTTGTTGGCAAACGATAACAGCCGCAAATTCAAACAGAATTAAATAATGTTTCGTATACAGCCCTGAATTGTAGAGTTTTCAAGACCTATTGTTTTTGGTGAAGATCGGTTAAGGAAAAGGGGTAGTTTACCTGTAACGTTTTATGTTTTAACAAGGGTATTTCCTATGGCAAACGATAACAGCCGCAAATTCAAAGAGGATCAAACGATTATTTGCATACAGCCCTAAATTGTAGAGTTCTCAAGACCTATTGATTTTGGTGAAGATCGGTTAAGGGGAAGGGGTAGTTTACCAGCAACATTTTTTTATCAAGCGTATTTTCTATGGCAAACGATAACAGCTGCAAATTCAAACAGAATCAAATAATTTTTTGCATACATCCCTGAATTGTAGAGGTCTCAAGGACTTTCGATTTTGGTGAAGATCGGTTAAGGGGAAGGGGTAGTTTACCGGCAATCTTTTACGTTTTAACAAGAGTAAAGTACTTGAAAATTTATTTAAACTTCTTGAAACAATGGTAATTGTTAAAAATAAAATAATTTTGTTGCCAGGCAATAAAATTAAAAATTTTTCATTTTAATGTAATATAATATTTTTCATTTAATACGGCAATAAAAAGGCAGGTAAGACACAAACACACACACAATTCACGTTATTTCTGGCCTCACTCATGTTTATTTTCTTACGTTTGCACGCTTTTTAAATGGAAAGTGCCGAAACCCACACCAACATAACGCGTGCAAGCCGAAAAATGGACATCAATTTGCTTACTGGCGAAGCTAGTAGTTAATGAATGGGTAGGCAAAAATCTTATCTTAAATTTTTTTTAAGGAATCACTAAAAGGACGGTGGGTCAAATCAGACGCTGAGGTAGAGTTTGCTGTAACCGAATGGTTCCACAAACAGCCGTAAGAATTTTACTAGCAGGGAATCTACAGGTTAGCGCAACAATGGAACTCATGTCTTAATGTTATTGGAGACTTCTTTTAAAATCGTTGAATAAAAAATGCTTTACAGCTCTATACGTGTGTCTATTGAACAATCCTTGTATTAGTCATACACAATAATACAACTGATTGAACTTCAAATTTTTAAACTTGATTAGTTTCTATATATATATATATATATATATATATATATATATATGTTTAATGTTACATATAATTCAAATAACAATCTTGATCATCTGTTAGTTCAGCGGAATAAGAGTGACACTTTTAATAACCGCATAAAATAAACACTTAGAAACAACACAGGCGCTTTAACTTAACTGTTTGGACCACAGAAGTGAGGCATGCCTCAACGCTCTATGTGTACAGCGCGGGACAATCCCCCCTCCCTACACTTCCCTATCACACCACTACATTGCTTACATACGATGTATACAAAAAAAGCTGAGGCAAGTTCAGGTTGCCTCATTCGCTTTAAACGAACTATGCCGAATCTCACCTGTCACCATCTAGCGGTCGCTCAATAAAGCACGTTTCGGTTTAATAAATTTGACAGTCGCAGTAACAATGAGTAATCTTTACGTTATGTAGTTCATACGTATTTATAATTTTTATTCTACAGAATTTTTTAGGGTAGGCATTGCCTCAATTGCCTCCATGTAACTTCGCCACTGATATATATGTGTACAACGTTATCGGCAACAAAGAAGTAGTTTTTGTTAAAATTCCTTCCCGGGATATTTGGCCGTAGTCCAATGTTGTCTACAAAACCAGACATTTCGGCAATGCCATCGACAACCATCATCAGTGAAAATCGAGTGCGATAACGTGAGGTGGTATACGTTAGTGACCACAGTACTGTGGTTAAGGCTGAAGCAGTAAGTAGAAAGAAGTAGTTTCTATGGTAATATTTCATTTCGAAAATGATTTTAAATATAAATCTTAGAATATGGAAGTCATGTATGGTTCTCCATACCGATATTTTACTTCCATATTCCTTAAGGAAATGGAAGTATGGTGATGGCAAAAAAAATCGTGTTCGAGATTATTGCAGATTCTGATTGTACTACACTCAAAACATGAAAAAAGTCGTTTTCCGAAAAGTGTCTGTGTGTGTGTGTCTGTGTGTGTGTCTGTCTGTCTGTCTGTCTGTCTGTCTGTCTATCTGTGTGTAGATTTTTTTTTATGGCAAACGATAACTGCCGCAAATTCAAACAGAATCAAATAATTTTTTGCATACAGCCCTGATTTGTAGAGTACTCACGACCTATTGTTTTTGGTGAGGATCGGTTGAGGGAAAGGGGTAGTTTACTGGCAACGGTTTTTTTTTATCAAGGGAAATTTTTTTTTTTTGGCAACCGATAACAGCCGCAAATTAAAACAGAATCAAATAATGTTTCGCATACAGCCCTGAATTGTAGAGTTCTCAAGACCTGTTGTTTTTGGTAAAGATCGGTTAAGGGAAAGGGGTAGTTTACCTGCAGCGTTTTTTTAACAAGGGTATTTTCTATGGCAAACGATAACAGCCGCAAATTCAAACAGAATCAAATAATTTTTTGCATATAGCCGTGATTTGTAGAGTACTCAAGACCTATTGTTTTTAGTGAAGATCGGTTGAGGGGAAGGGGTAGTTTACCAGCAACGTTTTTTATCAAGCGTATTTTCTATGGCAAACGATAACTGCCGCAAATTCAAACAGAATCAAATAATTTTTTGCATACGTCACTGAATTGTAGAGGACTCAAGGCCTTTTGATTTTGGTGAAGATCGGTTAAGGGGGAGGGGTAGTTTACCTGCAACCTTTTACGTTTTAACAAGAGTAAAGTACTTGAAAATTCATTTAAACTTTTTCAAACAATGGTAATTGTTAAAAATAAAATAATTTTGTTGCCAGGCAATAAAATTATAATTTTTTTTCATTTTAATGTAAATCTGTACATAGTATAAAGTAAAGTCGGTCCGTTTTCTCTCTGTGTTTGAAATCGCTAATCTCAGGAATACTGAACGGATTTTATTCAAGTTTTCGCGAATAGATAGAGTGTCTATCGAGGAACATTTATGTATATAATTAATACATATATGTTGTACATTAGCTTAGCTATCACGGTTTATGTCAAGTAAGTGGTATAGTTTACATCTTATATATAAAAATGAATGTTTCTTTGTTTGTCCCGTATGCGTTCCTATACCATTCATCCGATTGCGATGAAACTACGGTGAGTTGTTGTGCGCACGTCCGCGAAGGTTTCTTCCACATCTCCTCCTAAATCACTGTACCGATTTCAACCAAACTTGGCACAAATATTTTACTCAACGGGAGAACCAACATAGGATAGGTGTTTTTTCGATGGGGTCCTTTTGGGGGTTCTTTGGGGTCTTCCACATCGTCTCCTAAACCACTGGACCGATTTCAACCAAACTTGGCACAAATATTTTACGCAAAGGGAGAACCAACATAGGATAAGTGTTTTTTCGATACGATCCTTTGGGGTCTTCCACGTCTCCACCTAAACCATTGGACCGATTTCAACCAAACTTGGCACAAATATTTTACGCAACGGGAGAACCAACATAGGACAGGTGTTTTTTTCGATACGATCCCCTGGGGGGTCCTTTGCGGTCTTAAAAAACTATTAGATCTGGTTACTATGGCAACCCAATAGAATAGATTCTGTTCTAAATATATTATCGCATTAAATTGAAGACCACGCGAACGAAGTTGTGGGCAACAGCTATTTATTTTTAAGAAGCCTACTTTAATTAAACTTTATTAATTAAACTAACATTTTCATTACGTACAACGTGAAACTCCGTAGCGAAGCACGGGTATTCTGCTAGTCATGTATAAGAGAAAATATATCGTGCGTGGCAGGCAAGCATATCTCAGTTATGTACTGTTTACGTTTCCATTTTATTATTATCACTACCGCAATAAAAAGGCAGGGAAGACACACACACACACACACACACACACACACACACACACACACACACAATTCGCGTTATTTCTGGCCTCATTCATGTTTATTTTCTTACATTTGCACGGTTTTTAAATGGAAAGTGCCGAACCCATACCAAAATAACGCGTGCAAGCCGAAAAAGTGTCCAGCGTGGATAGCGATTTGCTTCCTGTGGATCGCTGGGCAGTGTAACTGCACGTGTTTACAGAGGAACGATTCATAGACAGAATTTTCGTCTTTAAGGAATGAACCCTCTGCAAGATCCTGAGGGTCCATGAGTGACTTCGGAGCGCTCCTTCTTTTCCGCGTGTTTGTTCTGTGAAACGTACACTGTAGATTCGCAGCTTTACTCTAAGCAACGCTCAATAGGAAATGTTGAAAATTTTTGTCCACGGTGTACCCTCATACACACTAAACCTGCTCTGATGTTTTAATTACGGACATCATAATATTAAAACTTTGGAAACTTGAGCACTACTTAATGGAGATCAATCATTAACTTATACAAGCCATTAATTTTATGCATATTTTTATATATATATGTGTGTACAACGTTATCGGCAACAAAAAAGTAGTTTTTGTTAAAATTCCTTCCCGGGATATTTGGCCGTAGTCCAATGTTTTCTACAAAACCAGACGTTTCGGCAATGCCATTGACTTCCATCATCAGTGAAAATCGAGTGCGATAACGTGAGGTGGTATATGTTAGTGACCACAGTACTGTGGTTAAGGCTGAAGCAGTAAGTAGAAAGAAGTAGTTTCTATGGTAATATTTTATTTCGAAAATGATTTTAAAAATAAATCTTAGAATATGGAAGACATGTATGGTTCTCCATACCGATATTTTTACTTCCATGTTCCTTAAGGAAATGGAAGTATGGTGATGGCAAAAAAAATCGTGTTCGAGATTATTGCAGATTCTGATTGTACTACACTCAAAACATGAAAAAAAGTCGTTTTTCGAAAAGTGTCTGTGTGTGTGTCTGTGTGTCTATGTGTCTGTCTGTCTGTCTCTCTGTAGATTTTTTTTCTATGGCAAACGATAACAGCCGCAAATTCAAACAGAATCAAATAATGTTTCGCATACAGCCCTGAATTGTAGAGTTCTCAAGATCTGTTGATTTTGGTGAAGATCGGTTAAGGGAATAGGGTTGTTTACCAGCAACATTTTATGTTTTATCAAGGGTATTTTTTTTTTTGACGAACGATAACATTAAAACAGAATCAACTACACTTCTGCATACCTTTTTGAATTATAGAGAACTCAAAGTCTGTTGATTTTTTTGAAGATCGGTTAAGGGAAAGGAGTAGTTTACCTGTAACGTTTTATGTTTTAACTAGGGTATTTTTTCTATGACGAACGATAACTGCCGTAAATTCAAAGAGAATCAACTAATGTTTTGCATACACCCCTGAATTGTAGAGTTCTCAAGGCCTATTGTTTTTGGTGAAAATCGGTTAATGGAATAGGGTAGTTTACCAGCAACGTTTTATGTTTTATCAAGGGTGTTTTCTATGGCAAACGATAACAGCCGCAAATTCAAACAGAATCAAATAATTGTTTGCATACAGGCCTAAATTGTGGACTACCCAAGATCAGTCGTTTTTGGTGATGATCGGTTAAGGGAAAGGGGTAGTTTACCTGCAACGTTTTTTATCAAGGGTAATTTTTTTCTATAGTAAACGATAACAGCCGCAAATTCAAACAGAATCAAATGATGTTTTGCATACAGCCCTGTATTGTAGAGTTCTCAATACCTATTGGTGCTGGTGAAGATCGATTAAGGGAAAGGGGTAGTTTACCAGCAACATTTTATGTTTTAACAAGGGTAATTTTTTATATGACGAACGATAACTGCCGAAAATTCAATGAGAATCAAATAATTTTTTGCACCCTTTCCTGAGTTACAGAGAGCTCAAGGTGTATTGATTTTGGTGAAGATCGGTTAAGGGAAAGGGGTAGTTTACCTGCAACATTTTATGTTGTAACAAGAGAAATGTTTCCATGGCGAACGATAACTGCCGCACATTCAAACAGAATCAAATATTTTTTTGCATGCTTCCCTAAATTGTAGAGGTCGGAAGGTCTGTTGATTTTGGAGAAGATCGGTTAAGAGAAAGGGGTAGTTTACCTGAAACATTTTATGATTTAACAAGACTAAAGTACTTAATTTTTATAAATAAAGTATCCTGATAAGAAGCTCATAGTAATCCACTGTAGAAACGTAGATGAAATATCTATAAATGAAGAAGTTTGGTGAAAGGGGTGGGGGTAATTTTCTATTATTAAAAATTATAGTTGAAGGTGTAGGGGAGAATTTTTTATATGTGTACTACGTTATCGGCAACAAAGAAGTAGTTTTTTGTTAAAATTGCTTCCCGGGCTCTTTAGCCGTAGTCCAATGTTTTCTGCAAAACCAGACTTTTCGGCAGTGCCATCGACTGCCATCATCGGTGAAAATCGAGTGCGAAAACGTGAGGTGGTATACGTTAGTGACCACAGTACTGTGGTTAATGCTGAAGCAATAAGTAGAAAGACGTAGTTTCTATGGAAATATTTCATTTCGAATATGATTTTAAATATAAATCTTAGAACATGGAAGTCATGTATGGTTCTCCATACCGATATTTTTTATCGGCCATCTAAGGACCATACGCCAATTTCAATTTTTTATTCATTGTTTATTTCTTTTTCTTTAATATTCTTTCATCTTTTCACTGTGTCTCTTCTTCCTGTCTTCAGTCCACTTTGAATCTGCTTTTTTCTCTCTCCTCCCCTGGACTCCTAACATTTTTAACACTTTTGCCCGAAAAAATTCTTTCATTTGCTTCTTCACCGTGTATATTATTTTCTTCTAAATCCTTTTGGACTTCTTTAATTCAACTTGATGTTGACTTTTTGCCCACATATATTTGAAGATCTGCTTTGTTAACCTATTGTCCATTCTATATAAATGTCCAAAAAATAATAGTCTTCTATTTTTCATAGTGTCTGTTATATTTTCTATACTTTGATATATTTTATCATTACTTCTTAATTTCCAACCTTCTGAAGTTTTTCGTGGGCCTAGTATTTTCCTAATAATTCTTATTTCCAATATTTCTAGTTTGTTTAAATTATAATTCATTGGTAGACATTAACTTGCATATAGGTATTCTGGCTTCACTACTGTACTGTAATGCCTTATTTTCGCATTTTTAGTTATGCACTTTTTATTGTAAATATCTTTAGTTATACCATATGCTCTTTCCATCTTATGAATCCTTAATTACTATTTATTTATTAACTTCTTTTTTTTTGTAGAGCCTGGAACGAGCCAATCTCAAAATTGATCGTGACAACGAAACAATAAGGAAACGTATACGGTTACTGGGACAACAATTGGCAACAATCGACAAGGAGAAAATTGTATTACTGTCAAGAAGTATGGACATCAAAGAAAGAAACTGTTGTAAAAATTGAAAGTGAAACTGTTACAACAGGAGAACTTTGTTGTGTGTCACGTCGAAAAACAGAAAATTCACCGTGCACGAACTTCTAGTGTGCAAGAATTGTCACGAATGAAATTTCAGTGTATAATATCAATTAATAAGTGCACACTGCGACGATAATAAATTTTTTTGTTGTACAGACAAACGAATTGTGTTCCGCACACTGCACTGATAATAAATCCTCGTTGTACGGACAAACGAATTGTGTTTCCCACATTGCACTGATACTAAATCCTCGTTGTACGGACAAACGAATTGTGTTTCGCACACTGCACTGTTAATAAATCCTCGTTGTACGGACAAACGAATTGTGTTTCGCACACTGCACTGATAATAAACCCTCGTAGTACGGACAAACGAATTGTGTTTCGCATACTGCATTGATAATAAATCCTCGTTGTACGGACAAACGAATTGTGTTTCGCACACTGCACTGATAATAAATACTTGTTGTACAGACAAACGAATTGTGTTTTCATTATTTTTTCCAATGTTTGTTTATTTTACTTTTCTTAATTTATTTTAAAGTTCTTTAGTTAAATAGAGGCCATCAGCAATTATTGAAGACAGAAAACGTGAAGGAGCACATTTCAACGATCAAATTAAGTGGAGAATGAGTTTTTCAGACAAAGTAGTGAGCTATAATGATCCTGTTATCAAGGACAAGGTCCAATAGCTTAATGAAAACATTAAAAGACGAAATTAATGAAACGTTAGTGCACAAAAAAGTTGAACTACATCGTGTAAAATTATATGTTACCGTAGTTTGTGACAAAAAGAGGATTTACTGAAACTTAGAACCATGAATGCAAAGGATTACCTGAAAGACTATAAGACTAGTAGCACACTAGACGTACGG
Source organism: Magicicada septendecula (assembly GCA_034769895.1). Lineage (NCBI taxonomy): Eukaryota > Metazoa > Arthropoda > Insecta > Hemiptera > Cicadidae > Magicicada > Magicicada septendecula. Next base: position 851,387,770 of record CM068368.1, read on the forward strand.
TCCGTCGCCGAAGATCGGTGGCGTAACGCTCATATAAAATGGCCAGATGTGACAGACTGAGCCGAAGATGCGTCAGTCCATCGAGCGTATCTTCTCTCTACCCAGAGCGAGGCGCTGTTCGATTTCGGGTCGATTGATGTTCGGTCCGACGGAACATCAGCCTGCACAATACATTTGTTTTGTATGGTAGCCTATGCACCTCGCCGTGGTCACAGTCGGCACTGTCCTCTCTTCCGGTAATAAAGCGCTTGTATAACCGGAAGAGATTATCTTACTTTGTAGCTTATCTTACGGAAGATAGTTACTTCGTATCTTTCTTAGTAATATGGGTTCTTGTCAGATTTAGAATTTCATCGAATGACTTAATAGACAATTGATAGTATTCGAAAAATTTATCAAGATTTTCCCTCAGTTCTCCGTACAAAGTATGGAATTGCCAAATATTTAACTTTTACTATGTAAAGGATGAACCCAATATTCACTTATCTTGCTCCAAAGCTTCAAACATAGCTATTAATGTTATAGGATCCATGCTGGCACAAACAAAAAATTTTATTTTACTTTATAATTAAAAGTAAATATTAAAACAGTACTTCACTCGTTCGAAACACACTTCTAACTACAGAAAAACTCTATGTGATTTACGTTACATGAATAACGCCACCGAAGATTGATTGTATGAGGCTGCTGTCGACCGACGGAAGCAGACCGATTATACGCCACCGATCTTCGGCCGCGGATCAAACGTCTAGTGTGCTACTAGCCTAAAGGTATAAAGCATGAGCAGAATTAAAGTGATTAAAGAGGGGTCAGGAGAATTTTGAGAAGTAGTACCCTTGTATATAGCTGACTGGCTTCTTACTAGCAGCGGCGAGATAACCCATTACTGAGTCAATTGTACCGATCAAGTACAGCTGCTCTCCAGTTCCGGGTCCCAAAGATATGGCGCGCATCATATTTCACACCGTCTTTCCCAACGTAGTTTGGGTCTACCAACTCTCCTGGTGCCGTAGATCTGTTCTGTGAGTGCCTTTCTGAGTATTTCATTTTCCACCATTCTGATCACATGTCCAGCCAACCCGAGTCTACCAAGATTTTAACTTCGACAATATCTGTTTCGTTCAGAAGAGTGTTTAGTTCTTGGTTGGTCCTTTTCCTTCATTCACCTCCCACACATATTGGACTAAAAATACTGGGGAGGATTTTGCCTTCATAAACCAGCAGGCCTGATTCGGGCATTCAACAAATGGTCCCGGCTTTAGAACCACAGATAAGAACTGGGCGGATCAGTGTTTTATACAAGAGACGTTTGGTGCTCCTGGCAATTGTTCTGCTCTGAAAGAGTTGTCTGAGGCCAAAGAAGCACCCATTAGCTGAGGCGATTATTCGCTTTATTTCTTCTTTCGTTTCCCCATCGGAGTTAACTTGGCATTCTAAATAAACAAAGTTGTTGACTTTTTCGAAGGAATAGATGCCGATTTGGACGTTCTCTTCTTCTCTAGCTTACTGTCCTGTGACCAAGTATTTTTTCTTGCTTTCGTTTATTATGAGACCCAACCTCCTTGCTGGACCTTCAAGAGCAAGAAAGGCTTTAGTTACTGCTTGAAGGAGCCTCGCGATTATACCTAGGTCATCGGCGTATCCTTGAACCTGCACCAATCTGTTGAATAAAATGCCGGAGGAATCTATTCTACCATCTCTCATAGCTTTTCTTAAGGTAAGAATGAAGTGGAAGCAAGCAAGAGCACCCTTTCCATAGTCAAACTCTTCTGATAAATCATTCTGGATCCTCACCGTAGCCTTCACTGTCATCAGGCTGGCTTCTGGTCCTCACAAATAACCAGGGTCGAATAAAGTGATGTTAAATCACAAATTAACCCTGTGACTCTCCCAACCGAGAACGTACTGCGTGATGAAATGCCACATTCTAAAAGAGGTGACCCTGTCGATGCTGAACAATACGGGTTTAGACCGGAAGGTTCATAAATATTGCCGGTGGACGGAAGCAGTATGCACCAGTAGCAAGTTAAGGCGTAAGGGCTAATATGATCCTGCACGGCCGTATCTTTGGAATATTACAGGCGTAAATCTGGTTGGATTTAGCCGGCCGTAATACTGCGTCCAGGGGAAACTGATCTCTTTAGTTCGGTAACACAGCCAGTTTATGGGAAACAAACCTGAGGGAAAATAGGGCTGGCCGTCATTCCGAAGGTGGGATCTCCATCGTCGCTGAAATGCATTTTCTTCGAAATATTTAAAATTATACATTGCAAGATAGAATAAGGCATGTGGATATCAGAAGAGAACTCAAAGTAAAGGACATAAATGGAATTATTTAAATTTACAATGGTGGGATCATCTGCAAAGGATGGCAGAGAATCGATTGCCGAAAGCGGCACTGAACTAAAAAGCCATAAGTAGAAGAGACGTGGGTCGTCTGATGATGAGATGGGTGCCGGAACTGGTTTATATAACCTAATCCTTAAAAAGGAGAAGAAGAAGAAGAAGAAGGAAAAGTTTAATCAAGATGTTTGAAAATATAAAATGAAAATTCTGTTCCAAAATTATCACGTTTGACATAGAAACTTCCTGTATTTTTTCCTTTCATAGTGAGATATTTGTTGTTTCCAGTACTCTTTACCGTATTTTTAGTGAGTTAACTGCATTACGTTACGTAGAAAATGCCTAGTTCCTTCCTCATAGTGGATGCGGCTACGTCACTGGAGGTCTAGCTTCTGACATCCTGTTACCTTCTAACTCGATAGTTTGGCTCATTAACTACTACGCTACCTTTAGTTACGCTTCACAGCTAACACCTAAATAACATAAAATTACTATAGTTGCTGCAGCGGAAAAATTCCAGTTGTTCACTGAATACACCGCTAACCTGGGTGTACGCTAATCTGCTATGTACGTTTCATCGATATCCGCAACCGAATGCTGTAAACAAAACGATATTATGTCTGTATACAAAAAAAAAGATAACATAAAACAATAATTTATTGTCCCGTTGGTTGGAAACCGTATGTGATAGCAATCCTTTCACTATAATCGTGTAGCTACAGCTAACAGCTGACATTTTATTTTGTTAATTCATTTTGTTATCTGGTGAATAAAATATGTAATGGTTTTTAAATATATTATTTTACACACAAACACATATATTAAATAATAAATATTTTATATTATGTAAACATGTTAATTATGGAATGAATCAACGTGGAAATTTATATAACAGCCTGTATGATACTTATTTATTATTTATTCCGGTTGAACAATCTTTACACATTTTCCGGAACCAAATATTACAGAAGTGATTGAATTCTCATCTTCCACTGCTGCTTGTCCATCCAAAGATCTTCTTCAATCTCTCGTTCCTTCAATATAGTCTGAATTTCTTCTATCCAGGTGATAGGTAAATTCCTCTTTTCCATCTTCCTGGTGGTGTCCATTCCATAACCCTTCTTGGCAATCTTTCCTGTGCCATTCTTTTCGTGTGTCCATACCATTGTAATTATGTGTTTGAATAAAATCAACAATTAAATTTTTTACATTCATTCTGTCCTTAACGTTTCCAAAAGTCCATCTCTGCTGTCATTAATTTTGTTCTCGTGTGTTTATTAGTAATCCAAACTTCTGCAATCTATTTGATTTTAACATTTTTTTTTTTTATGAATAGGAAGTTGCGCCATTGCGTTAACCCCCAACTTGGAGGATCAGGCAATTTTCAATCAAGGTTTACTTCCTTTAGTCTTTGATAAACTAACATCCAACTACAAGGCACCAGCTGCTAGTTTTGGCACGCCGGGTATTTTATTTCCCCGGCACTCACCGTAACTGGTAAGTGTATCCCTATCCGCCGCCTGGAGAGGCGCTTGATGGGAGGCTAGCAACTCCACACGTGCTGTATGATACTTGCAGACCGAAAATCAAGTAAGTGACAAGTATAGTAGGAAATTTTCAGGAAGATCAATGTAAGATCCCTAATCTGGAACACTGTCTCGATGAATGTATAGCGGATCAGCGTGTTTCTCAGAAATTTGTTCTAAATAAAGTAACATATTTAGAAAGGATTTAGAAAAGTCGAATATCACAGAATCCCAAATGTTAGAAAGAAGTGAATTTAGGAGTACAGTGAAAAATCTGGAATTGTTTCAAGATGCAGGAAGACCTAATAGAAGTGGACGAACTTGGACAGAAGATCAAAGGAAACAAGCCAGTGAGCGTATGAAGGAGTATTGGAGACAGAGGAAACTCCAGGCAAAGAAAAACAAATAAAGTTGTAGCGTGATCCTAAGTGGTCAATTCGCTAAAAAAAAAAAAAAAAAAAAAAAAAAAAGGTAACATATTCATACTAATCTTTCTCTTCATCAGTCATTACGATTGCACCTGGCAAATTTAATGAGTATTGATTATTTCCTTTTAATACAAGCCTTAATTCTTCTGATTTAGTTTATACTGAATGGGTCTACAGAAGTTTATATGAATTCTTCAGTTTAAAATAAATTTATTATTAAAATTGTATGTTATGTTTCCAGAGGTGGTTATTTAATCACTTAAGTAATTACAAAAGACGTTATTTATAATAACACATTTTATGAAGGGATCATTTATCATATAGAGACAAAATAAGTACATGAACGTTTTCACGAGTTTATAGTCTTCTAATGTACTAATAACAACAATTATTTATTTTTATTTATGCAACTTATATATTTATATAACTATAGTCTTATTAATATATGCTTGTAACTCGACTAGCGCTTGCGGCATTTAAACCATCATCAAGTCGAATCCGGTCCAAACAGTCAGTTTCTCCCTGACAATGGTTTAATACCAAAACTCTACTCATGTTATAAAGCTTATAATATTGTGTTTAGTACATTAGAATACTATAGAATCTAAAAAGTAAAGTCATTAACATAAGATTTCTCAGGCACGTGGCAGGGTATACTCTCCATGATCATAGAAGAAACACAGAAATATGGCAGTAACTGAATATTATGAGTATACTCGACAGAATTGCCCAGTATCGGCTGAATTGGTGGTGGGACATCTTTGCCGAATGAATTACTGCCGCATACCCAAACAACTATGGAACTATAAGCCGGAGGAACGGAGAGCTGTGGGACTTCCTAGGAATCACTGAGGTAACCAGCTCTAGAGTTTGTCTGTTTGAGACCGCAACAAACCATCCTTTGTTTAATCCATGCAGATGATGATGATGATGATGAAGTTTTTCGGTATTTCACTTTCTGACAAAAAGGAAGTGACTGAATAAGAACATGATAAAAATTTATTTTCAGCTTAAGCAAATTTTAATTATTTAATATAATATACTGGACCACACAGACACACGCTACAGTCACACACACACACACACACACACACACACACACACACACACACACACACACACACACACACACACACACACACACACACACAAAGCGTCTTGCACTTATTCCTAGTTATTGCAAGAATAGTTTCTTTTGTGAGCATGAAAATGTCTAACTCACGTTTCAAAACTCTTGTTGGTATCAGATTTATAGAAGAAATGATTTATTCATTTAATAATGTCACGCCTTGTGTAATCGTTGTTTATAATTGCATTTACTTTTATCAGTTTTTACTTTGTTAAACCCCTTGAAATGACCAAATTAAAGTAGTAATATTTTACTGTTGTTTCTAAGTTTAAAATTAGACCGAAGTTATGATGTTCATAAAATGTGTGCTACAGTTAAATAAATAAGAGATAAAAATTCTTTTTGTTGAAATGCTTAATATTATTTTATTGTACGTTAACTATTATTTCATTGTGTGTGTGTTAATCATTAGTTTAATGTTATTTTAAAAATGATTATACGATATACGAATTTGAATGTATTTAACTGTAAGGGGGGTTTAGGACAAGCTATGTTTGTTCTTAATTATGTAACGCTTTATATAACTATTAAACTCCTCAATAAGCCTATGGCTAAAAGAAAAACAATTAAGAGCCTGTGTGGGAAAAAGATGGGCAACATTGGTTACGGACGGCCCCATCAACAGAACTCTACCCCGAGCAACTAGTGTTGCTCTTTTTAGAACTACAACCGGTCATGACTACCTGGCCTCCCACCTGCACCGCATTGGCGTGTTGTCGTCTCCTGAATGTGTTCTCTGTGGATACGCTTCCATGAATGCGGATCACCTAATTGCATGTCCAGCCTTGATCTCAGACACGCAAGTCCAAGACGAAGATGGTACGGCAAGGCTCTCACGTCTCTACTGGTCAGCGTGCCGCCTAATGGCCCAACAGCCAAGGGTGGGCGTTGGCTAGTAGGTAAGTAAGTTTATATAACTATTTATGAAATTATTTTTGTTTACGGTCAAAAGATCTACTGCCAAAGGATACTTTCTCATTTATTCTTGTAATGAGAATAGTAAACAAATACAGTACAAAAGCTGACAGAATTTAATATAAATTCATCAGTTTCAGCGAACTGCCTTAGCGAGCTGCTTAACGAATTGCTTAGCAAAGAGTTGTCGTAGAGTAAGGTAGACAGTTAGTCTTGAATATTGTTTTCTTGTATATTTAAATAACTATTGAATAAGACGTTATAATTAATTGTACTAAGTCTCTTTTGTTTATAATTAAGCACTATAAATTTCGTCTAATTTCATTAATATTGTTACTACCGTCTACTTGATCGTCGTAGGTACAGTGGAAAACAAAATACAAGACACCAATTAAGTCACTAATCACCAGCTTTAATTATCACAGTTAAACAGTTCGTAATTAACAAGGCAGAGTCTCTTAAAACAAATCAAATAAAAATTGTTCACGCGCAATAAAAATGTCTACTAATATAAAACACAATTGTATTAAAATTGTCCCGCCCGATTATAAAACACAGCACTTCACTAATAACCACTTGAACGCACAGAGTAATCGCCGGCAATAACTCGAACCGCACCGAGATATATCGCAACTCAAAACTGGCCGAGCGTCCGCCTGCGCGTCAAGAATCCTACTAGAAAACACCAGAGCATAATTGGTTGCGGCCTTACACACAGCAGGCGCGGACCGGTGAGTCCCGGAACAATCTCGCAACACGTGTTGAGAATCACGTACGCCATAACATTACAGCCGCATTCCACTGGATCGTTCGATAAACACGTGGGTTGTTCTATAATGTCGTAACAATATATTCAAGTGAAGTAATTGCGTTTGTTATACCCAGGTATAACGTATCTGAAGACGACCTTTAAATTTATCTTTCTAAAATACGCCTCGTTCTATCATGACGCTGGTGTCGGTACAGTCTTGGTACACTTTGTTATTCACCGTCCAGACACCGCCTGCGTAACGCATGTCTGCAACTCTTTAAACACGTTCTGTAGGTGACCTTTTGTGTCGCCCGTCGAGACTAATCCATTTATTCACAGAATTCGCCTCTTTTATACAAACGTCAACCATTGTATTTCCCCGCCTGACACCTGTTCCATCCATCGTCCGTAACAATCGTATTCTGGCATTGGTTCGCATTCACATCACGCCCCACATTAGGCAGGCAACGAAAGTGAGATTAGGTATGCACTCGTACTGGGTCCGCTAATGGCTAATGTACTCAACGAGTGTTTCTTCAGGTTTTACAGTGGCTTGGGTTTGTTTTATCCGTATAATTTATTGAAACTATACCTTTATCCATTTCTGCAGTACATTTTCAATGCTTTTAATATGCGATTGTATCGATATATTACGATGGTGAAAAGAAAAAGTGTACTAAATGTAAATTGTCCTATTTCTTAACGCAAAGCAAAAATTCGTGTTGTTTTTTTTTTTTGTGACAATGGTTTTTGGATTTTAGTTTACTGTTGTAATAAACAAAAGCTATGGTTGGGGAAAAGATACGTTTAAGGTGTATATACAATGCTTATAACACAGTAATACTTAAAAAAAAGAACCAAACGTTTTTGAGTTGACAAATCAACAAAACTGCAACAGCAAATGTAAACTGAAAAATAAAAATATTTATGGTTAACTGAAAACACGAACAAAAAAATATATTATCGAATAACAACATACGCTCTACATATTGTACATAATGACGTTCCTTTTCGGTTAGCGACAAAACGAGTACTTGTTGGAAAACGAGTATACCGAAAATTTTGGGAGTATTTGGGAATAAAATTTCCATTCTGTTTTCAAATATCTTAAATAAAATTGTTTTTCTCCTTCTTCTTCTCCTTCTTCTTCTCTTGAAAGATTAGATTATAGAAACCTGTTCCGGCACCCATCTCATCCTAGTACGACCCACGTCTCTTCTACTAATGGTTTTATATTTCATTGCCGCTTTCTGCAATTGATCCTCTGTCATCCTTTGCAGATGATCCCACCATTGTCTTCTGTAAATTGAAATAATTTCACTTATGTCCTTTACTTCGAGTTCTGCTCTGTAATCCTCATTCCTTATTCTATCTTGCAATGTATAATTTAACGTATTTCGAAGAAACTGCATTTCAGCACTCTGAATTTTGCCGCATTCCTTTTTTGTCATGACCCACGCCTTACTCGCACAAGTCAATGTGTGTACTGCAATTTTCTTATAAGATTTAATCTTTGTTCTCTGTCTTGTTTTAGTTCTAAAATTTCTATCAACCGTACCACAAATATTTCTAAATTTACTTATCTTCTTTCTTAATTCATATTCAGATTCATAGCTTACTGCACAGCCGAGATATTTTAAACGGCTCACTTCTTCTAAAGTGCTGTTATTTATAACTATCTTATTCCTCACTGGATATTTACCTTTAAAGGCAATGGTTTTGGTCTTTCTTACTGAAATTGTCAGTGAGTACTCTCTTGCCACTTCTTGTAATTCAAACTACAATTTTGTAAATCATCTCTTTGTAAATCATTCTCATTTCCTTGAATAAGAACCATCTCATCCGCATGTAGCAGGGAACCCATACAAATTGATTTGTTAAGCTGTATTCCTGGAGTCACTCTGGATTCCCATGCTATCAGCATGTCGTCAATGTGCAGAATATTCCATGTGCTTCTAATTTACTTGCCACTAGCGGTTTGAAAAGCTGCATTGCCACTGTGTGTGTCATATCCGAGGAGACAGGAAGCTTATACGTTCTAGAATAGACACGAACGCATGGGTGTGTTTATCAAGCGACCTCATTTTATGCAACAGGAAACGTGAAACGCGGAGATATTGCGTTTGAAAATAATGACCTTTTGTCCGCAGAGATAACGGACTACCGTCTCCAACGTGAATTGTTTGTTTATGCGGTTATATAGTACTCTATGTACATTTAAAAAAGAACGAATATCGCATCCAGTGCATGGAATATTATCCAGTGTTTATGAATATTAAATTCTACGGTTTGTGTTTCATTTGGGGTAATATGTAAGCATAAATATGTGAAACCATGGCCGGCTCTTAGTAGAAGGCCGGAATATTAAACGTGGCAACGTTGCGTCTGAGGCCTATCAGCATAGTGCAATAAAACAGCTAAAGTGAACATGTTATATTTTGATTTAATTTCGTGGCATTACTAAAATTATGAGTAGGCCTATTTATAGCTAAATCTAAATCTGTGTACACTTAGTACTTTACGTTTAAGTTGAAGAAATTAGTGAATTAGTGTTAGGCCTAATGAATTAATTTTGTTCGAGTTATTGAATTCGTGTCACGTGAATAAGTTAATTAGCTTACTTCTTAATAATATAACAGTATTTTACATATTAATCTTTTAATTTGGAAAACATGAAGAATTATAAAACTTCTGTTAACCGGCAATTAAAAAGGACGCGATTTGATTAATGAAATAGATCGTCTAGTCGGCCTCAAATATTAGCTGGTTCCAGTGTTGCCACTTTTAATATTCCGGCCCCTCTACTAGAACAGCCCATGGTGAAACCAATTAATTGTAAGTCTTAGTCGCATGTATTTCAACAAATGAATAAGCAACGGAATACCATAAATTAATAATTAAATCATAGAGCACCATAATACCTCTCTCTCTCTCTCTCTCTCTCTCTCTCTCTTTCTCTCTCTCTCTCTCTCTCTCTCTCACACACACACACACACACACCCACACACACTCACTCACTCATTCACTTTAACAGTCGTCAAGATATCTGCAAAAATAATGTTGAATTTAATTTAAGTGTTAAACAATATTTTTATGAAAACGGTTTATGTACTTATTTAAGTTTCATAAAAATATTATCTAATACTTAAGTAAAAATTCTTAGGCTTCACTGGTAGTAGTGGCCGGTGGCTGGGTTGGAGTGCGTGTGGCCGCGCCGTCAAATGAGAGCGAGAGAGAGAGAGAGAAAACAAGTAGCTTACTAAACGTTACACTCAGCGTAATACACCGCTCAATAAACTATAAATTATAACTGAAGTAATAATTGTTATTATAAACTACTTTATTTGTTAGTACGTATTTATATCCCCGTTCAAATTGGCCGAAATATGTAATTTTGTAATTTTAAACGAGATCCTAAATAAATTAAGGAATTGCATATTACACTTTTGCGGTTGGAGGCTCCTGTCCCCCCCTGCGTACGCCGTTGGCTATTAATGTACTAAAAATGTGTACAATTACATATCAAGATATTGTAAAAATATCTGCTAAGTTACTTTGTAAAATGTATTTAAAGATTTTTATATGTCAACCCTTAAATATTAAGTAACTATGGATATTTAAAATAGTGCTTTATGAGAATAGTCCACATACAGACTGACCATCTGTGAAAGTACCACGAGCTTGTAGATAAATTTAATAAAACAATATTAACAGGAAAAAATTTGAAATATACAGATGGAAATTTAAAACACCAAAGTAGGGATACTCAGAAAACCCACAGTATGGCATTATTTGTTCGAAAACGCAATAACTGTTAGTATGAGTTTTGTAGGTTTTATATACCATAAAATCGGTAGGAAAATTGTCTCAGATTTCACAAAAAATAAACGCTTTGTTTACAAACCTTTTGTGGGCTGTAAAGAACATGTAAAAATATGTGTTCATGCAAAACGACGTGTTTTATGGACCGGGTTATTGCTTTTTCAGACCGAGTATATTAAGAATATTGTACTAGTTTTGCGCGTTGTGACTTTCTTGTGAAATGTGATTACTAATGTTTTTTTGTTGTACATTCAGCAAATATAACATTACTGTACATTATTGATTTTTGTTCTAAATATTGCGTAGTCGGCTATTATATTTGTGTATGAAAATTGTTAACTAAGGCCTAAACATTATTTTAATTGTTAACAAAGGCCTAAACAATATATTTATATAGAAAAAGTTTTAACTAACGACTAAACATTATTTTAATTGTTACCTAAGGACTAAATGGCTCTTCCCTCACTTCTTTATGAGTCTGAGAATTGGACTTTAACGAAAGGCCAGGGCAGTCGCATCCAAGCGGCTGAAATGAGATTTCTCATGCACGTGGCAGGGTATACTTTCCATGATCATAGAAGAAACACAGATATACGGCAGGAACTGAATATTATGAGTATACTCGACAGGATCGCCCAGTATCCCCTGAATTGGTGGGAACATCTTTGCCGAGAATGGATGACTGCCGCATCCCCAAACAACTATGGAACTGTAAGCCGAGGGGACGGAGAGGTGTGGGACGTCCGAGGAACCGCTGGAGTGACCAGCTGTAACATTTGCCTATTTGAGACAGGAACAAACCATTCTTGGTTTAAACCTTGAGGATGATGATGACTAAGGTCTAAACATTATTTTAATTGTTAACTAAGGCCTAAACATTATTTTAATTGTTAACTAAGGCCTGAAGATTACATTTATGTGGGAAAATTGTTAAGCAAGGCCTAAACATTATATTTACATAAGAAAATTGTTAGCTAAGGCTTAAACATTATCTTAATTGTTAACTAAGGCCTAAACATTATTTTAATTGTTAACTAAGGCCTGAAGATTATATTTTTGTGGAAAAATTGTTAAGCGAGGCCTAAACATTATATTTACATAAGAAAATTGTTAGCTAAGGCTTAAACATTATTTTAATTGATAACTAAGGCTTAAACATTATTTTAATTGTTAGCTAAGGCTTAAACATTATCTTAATTGTTAGCTAAGGCTTAAACATTATTTTAATTGTTAGCTAAGGCTTAAACATTATCTTAATTGTTAGCTAAGGCTTAAACATTATTTTAATTGATAACTAAGGCTTAAACATTATTTTTTGTAAAAATGTTTAAAAGTTCGTCGTTACCGTTCATATAGTTTATCCTAATAAAAGGATGACCTTCTCCGTGAAAATATGTTTTTTTTTTCTTTAAATCATATTAACGTTAAAGTTGTCAGTCGCAGATGCTCATAACGAGGTTATAACGTCTGGGCTGTACCATGTGTAACTTCCGGAAAGCCGCTGAAAAGTTTAACAAAACCTTGGAAAAGGTAGAAGTTATTTACAAACTATGCACACAATAAATGCAGTGCGGATGTGCAAAATGTAGACAGGTGCTGCAGGGCAGTCACAAAGTTTACGTAATATCTACCGGAACAGTTGCACACCAGCTGTTGCAATATTTTTTCCATACACATTGACTCTATAAATTTAAAATGTTGCTGAGCATTCAAGTTTTTACTTAAAGAAAATTTTTTAACATTAGTGTCAAAGTTAAAAACGTTAATAATAAATCTTATTTCCAGTGAGTTTGGTTGTTTATTTTATCTGATATGACACAAATAACATGTGTTGCCTACGTGAAGTTTTCCACCTGCTTGCTGGGCAGTGTTAGTAAGCGGTTGAGTCTCAAAGCCACTGAACAACACAAAGTTTCTAAATTTAGGATATCGTTATATAGAATCTATCTGTTAAAGAATGTGTTTAAGATAATGCAGCTGTAATTACAATTCACACAGGCGTTACATATATACTGTTAGCTTTATTAAATGTGTAACGCCTCCAGTCTCATTTGTGTTATACAGAACTGACTGCAACCGGTCCATCTGTGAAAATATTAGGCTATAATTCTGTACAAATTATAATAGATATTATGTTTCTTCTTCTTCTTCTTCTTCTTCTTCTTCTTCTTCTTCTTCTTCTTCTTCTTCTTCTTCTTCTTCTTCTTCTTCTTCTTCTTCTTCTTCTTCTTCTTCTTCTTCTTCTTTTTCTTCTTCTCTTCAAGGATAAAGTTACATAAACCTGTTCAGGCACCCATCTCATCCTCGGTCGACCCACGTCTCTTCTACCAATGGTTTTATAATTCAGTGCCGCTTTCGGCAATCGATCCTCTGTCATTCTTTGCAGATGGTCCCACCACTGTCTTCTGTAAATTGAAATAATTTCATTTATGTCCCCTACTTTGAGTTCTGCTCTGATATCCTCATTCCTTATTCTATCAAGCGATTTGGCGTGCTGCATTCCGTCGTGTGCCATATCCGTGGAAACAGGAAACCCACACGTTTCAGAATAGGCACCAATGTATGGCTGTGTTTATTAAAGCGCCCCCGTTTTACGCAATAGTAAACATGAGATGTAGGCTACGTCGACATCGTGATATTGCGTTTGAAAATAACGACCTTTTGTCCGCTGAGGGACTGACAAATAACAAAATACCGTCTGCAATGTGAATTGTTTGTTTATGCGGCTAAATAGTGTGTTCCGTGTATGTACTTTTACAAAAGGGGTAAATATTACTTCTAGAAGAGGAAAGATTACTTCCGTTCATGAAAATTAAACTCCGCTTTGTGTGTGCTCTATTCGCGTTAATATAGTCTACAAGTAGCAATAAGTAGAGCCAATGGAACGCATTAACTCTACGTTTGTAAACAAAAGAATAATAGTGCACATTTTAAAATCAAACACTTAAACAACAATGCAGCAAATTTTTTTTACGAAAGCAGATTTATTTGTATTAAGACAGATAATAGAGAACAGGCGGGAGTATAATCAGGAAACGGATATCGCTTTATTTAATGTGGAAAAAGCATTTGATAATGTAGACTGTCAAAGTTTATGAAATATTATGGATAGAAAAGGATATCCACAGCATTTAATAAATACAGATACCAAAACACAGTAAAACAACTTGTCAACAAAGCCAAATACATAATGACACACAAACAAAAGCCCTACATGAAACAAATCCGACCATCAGCCCTTACCCTCCAAGCGCTTCCCAAAATCCATAAAGAAGATATTCCGATCCGCCCCATTATCAACTACCGTAATGCCCTTGCACACAAACTGGCAAAATATCTAGACAAAATTATCAGACAACACACAAAACTAGACAACATTGCAGTAAAAAACAACACAGACCTAGTAACAAAAATAAAAGACATACACATCCCCCATAATGCCACATTAGCCTCCTTTGACATTAAAAACCTGTACACAAACATCCCCATCTCTGAAACAATCACCATCCTACAAAACAAACTCAAACAGAACAACACACCAGACGAACTTATCAACGAAATAACAGAAACTCTGAACATCTGAATCACAAAACAAAACTACTTTACTTATAACAATAAATATTACACACAGAATGATGGTTTACCCATGGGCTCCCCCATATCCAGCATTCTAGCAGAAGTCTTCCTCCAACACTTAGAAAAAACAAAAATACTCACAAACAATGACAGACACTCACATAAAATACTATATTGGCACAGATACGTTGATGGCATTCTAATACTATATAGGGGAAACAAAAGATAATGTGAACAGTTACTAACGCACATAAACAAAATACATAAAAACATAACCTTTACTGCCGAATACGAACACAACAATATCATAAACTTCTTAGACCTCTCCATCACAAAACTAGAACACAGGCACAAATTAAGTATATACAGAAAACCAACTACAACTGACACACTAATACACAACTCCTCCAATCACCCAATACAACACAAACTAGCTGCCTTCAGAACCATGATACATAGACTTAACAACATCCCCTTAGATGAAAAAGACTACAAAGACGAACTAAACACGATAAAATATTTAGCAAAATCTAACGGATATGACAGTACAATAGTCAGTAAACTCCTACACAAAACACAAAACAAACAACAGAAAAAGACAGAAAACAACAAATTCATAACACTAACATACATCAACAAACAAACTGAAAAAATAGCCCACAAATTCAAAAAAGCAGGATACAGAATCGCTTACAAAACTACTAACAGAACAGAACACACACTATCAAAACACACACACAAAGCACAAAACAAATTCGATCTACCCGGTGTTTACAAGCTAAATTGATCAAATTGCAACAAATTCTACATAGGCCAGACAGGACGTAGCTTTAAACAGAGATACATTGAACACACAAAGGCACTCCACTCCACTACAGAATCCACCTTTGCAAACCACCTCATTGAAGCAAACCACATTTACAAAAACATCGACAATAACATGAACATTCTACACGTACACACAAAAGGCCGAAAACTAGACACTCTAGAACAATTGGAAATATACAAACACACAAAAACAAATAAAACGACATCCTAAACGAACAGACACAATTCAAATCGCACGCATTATTCGAACATATCTCACCCCACACACACAGCATCGATCTTTCGAAATTCGATTTCGTCGCCCACAACAGGACGGACAGCGCTACCAGCGGCAGCCTCTGAAGAAGCCTTTTAAAGGTGAAAACCGGTTCAGGTTGTAAGGTAAAACTTTATGTTTTTACTTATAAAAAACTTTGTGTTCCGAGTCGTTAATGTAATAGTTGTATTTAGTTAAGTAACGGACACGTCATGGACAACGAAATCCAAGAAGATAATAAATACACTTAAAATCCTTTACAAAAGTACATCTGTAGACTTGGATCTGAATGGTAGGCTCTCAGGTGACATTCCAATAAATAAGGGAGTTAGGCAGAGATGCTGTGATTCCGTAGCGTTGATTAATATATACATTGACGGCATACTGAGTGCGTGGAAATCCAGAGTGACTTCGGGAATAGGCTACAGCTTAACAAATCAATTTGTATGGATTCCCTGCTATATGCAGACGACATAGTTCTTATTCAAGAAAATGAGGAAGATTTACAAAGAGCTACGTTTCAATTACAAGAAGTGGCAAGAGAATACTCGCTGACAATTTCAGTAAAAATTACCAAAAACATGGCCTTCAAAGGTAAATATCCAGTGAGGTCTGAGACAGTTATAAATAACAGCACTTTAGAACAAGTGAGCCGTTTTAAATTACTCGGCTGTGCAGTAAGCTATGAATCTGAATATGACATAAAAGAGAAGATAAATAAATTTAGGAATATTTCTCGTACGATTCATAGAAATCTTAGGAATAAAACAAGACAAAGTACAAGGATTACATTTTATAAGACAATTGCAATACCCACATTGATTTTTGCGAGTGAGGCGTTGGTCATAACAAAAAAAGGAAATCGGCAAGATTCAGAGTGCTGAAATGTAGTTTCATCGAAATACTTTAAATTATACATTGCAAGTTAAAATATCAGACCAGAACTCTGAGTAAAGGACATAAATGAAATTATTTCAATTTACAGAAGACAATCGTGGGATCATTTGCAAGGGATTACAGAGGATCAATTGCCGAAAACGGCACTAAACTATGAAGGCACTGGTAGAAGAGACACATTCGTCCAAGGATGAGATGGGAGCCGGAACAGGTTTACGTACCTAATCCTGGAAGAGGAGAAGAAGACTTTGGAGAACAGTTGTAATTCATAAAATAATTTTATTTTATAATTTATCAGAAAACTAAAATATCACAACCTAAAGTTTACAGAAGAGTTTTACCAGTCGTATATTTGATATTTCTTATTATAGCAAGACACGATAAAGAAATGCTAAAATAGGGACACAGGCAAATAAGTGCTAAAATCGATGTACTGACACATCAGATGATAAGAGTTGCATCGAGTCACAAAGAAAGAGGCAATGAAATAACTTGTCACCGGACAAAAGGCTTGCCGCATGACAAATGGCGCCAATCGTACACTAGTTATTTTGGTAGCCCTAAAAAGGACCTGGTGGCGAGAAAGCTGATGTTGGTAGTGCCGCGCTGAGTTGTTCGGCGGCTGCGCCCGCTGATCGTGGCGTACTACAGTCCTCCTCTTCTTTCGGCACCGGTTGTAGAGTCGGCTGCCGGCCCAGCGAAATCCATCGCTGGCGCGGAACTGGAGGGCGAAGACGCAAGAACGCCGGTTCTATTCTTCGGCCGTTCCTTCCGGCTGACTCCGCGCCGATGTCGTCCGAGAGAGGAGAGGAGATGAAGTTCGTCTGATGGCGTGGCGATGAAGAGTGCGCAAAATTTTTTTTTTTTTGCTGTTTGAGACCGACCAGTATGGTCGGACTCGGGCTGTTTTGGAGACGAGCTCCCTTCAGCCGTGTGGGTAAGGGGTTTTGGGGGGACGTACGCCAGACGACCGGAGCGCAGATAAGGTGGAGGCACTTAGTTGGGAGAGTACTGTTTGTAGGTTATATTGTGTGAGGTGTAGTGTGTAGCCATACACGAGCGGGAGAGGTAGATGGATGTGGCCGTTATAATTGTTCTGGGGCATCTTTATTTATTCATGTTGTTTATTTAGTTTATTTCTTCATATTTTCTGCGACGTTCTTGCAGGGGGGGGCGGCCAAGACTGGGACGTGTGACGCTGGTCGCCAAAGCTGTTAGGTGGCGACAGGGAGCCGTCAAGGGAGGCGGAAGGAACAGATTCGGATTATATGCGGGTACGTAAGTGTGGGGAACTAGAGTGTGTGTTTACTGTGGTGAAGTGAAGAGAGTGTGGGGGAGTTTTATCGCGTGTTGGTTATTGAGGCTGCTTTAGGAAGACAGGTCGCTACTGCCGGGGAGAGATAAGTCCTTGGCGGGGAAATGGTATGTGTTACTGCTTAAGCAGGTCTGTGTCGTTGACGCCGGCGTGGTTGGAGGCGAGAGGGAGGACCATTGGCTATTGCGAGGAGGCGATTTAGTAAGTAGGAAGGTCGGCTTGTATTGCGGGTGTTTCTATTAATTGACGGGACTATCGTTTGTATGGAATTGCGGCGGGATGCTGTGCGGGAATACTTCCAGTTGAGTTTAACAAGGAAGGAATCAAGGTCAGGGAAGCGGGTGTTAAGCGCATACAGGGCGGCATTGGAAGTCTTCGTCAGGCGTGGTCGGCGGTACATGAGTCGTAGGGCCCGTCGTTCTGTGATACGGTGGAGATCGAGGTAGGCTGGGGAGGCAGTAAGGAGAACTGGGTGTGCATATGTGAGGATGGGTCGGATACATGTAGTATAGATGCGGCCTAGTAAGTCGCTGGAGCAGTGGTTTAGTCGGCTGAGGGTTCTGAGAGAACGGAGGCGGGTACGGGCGATGGTAGTTGTGCGTTTGATGTGTGGTCGCCAGGTAAGTTTGGAGTCAAGCGTGACGCCCAGATATTGGCAATCACGCTTCGGGCGGACTGATGATGGGCCAACGCGGACGGGCGTTGTATAGAAATGCGACATGTTGCGTCCAGTGGAGTTGAAAACACAGAGTTGGGTTTTGTCCGCGTTTACAGTTATTCGCCAAGTATTGCAGTAGGCGAAGAAAGGTTCTAGGATTTGTTGCAATTTGATTGGGATCTGCCGGTGTGCGCCTGCTGAGACCCAGTAGGCAGTATCGTCGGCGTACTGGGCTAGGCCTGCAGATTGGTAGGGTAGAGTAGGCGGGGGGGAGGGGTATCTTTCGTAAAGATGATATAGAGTAGCGGGCTAATGGCGGAGCCTTGGGGGACACCGGCATTAATGCGGAAGGGTGCCGAGAGATGCTGACGGACTCGGACTTGTGCCGTGCGGCCATCCAGGAACTGGGAGAGCCATTTGATGATGGTTGGGGGAAAGTGACATCCGAGGATCTTAAAACGGAGGCCATTGTGCCAGACAGAGTCGAAGGCTTTGCGGATGTCGAGTAGGGCTAAGATGGTCGGGCGTTTGCGGGCCGAGTTGTCCTGGATGGCGCTGATAACCCGAACAAGTTGATCATATATGTTGTAGCCAGGGCGGAATCCACCCTGGGTACTGGGGAGGACGCTATGAGTTTGTAGGTGGGGATGTATCCTGGCGACGAGGATTTTCTCGAAAAGCCTGGAGATTGCAGGGGTGAGAGAGATCGGGCGATAGTTCGACGGGAGGCTGGCGCTTTTGTTAGGTTTGGGGAACATGAGGACATGGGCGTGTTTGCGCAAAATTTTCTGCCGGCCCGGGTTTTATTGACTAACCGGGATCGCTGATTCGCTAGCTCCGAACACGAAGTTGGTCACGTCTCGGCGGCTGCTGATGCCGGATTGGCTCGCCTCGTCCACCGCTGGTACCAGAGAGCAGATGTTCGCATACCGCTGCCGTCACAAACTATCAGTAAAATTCAAAACAAGATGAATCAAAAATGTTTTGAAAACACAAAGCACTCAGAGATTCGAAAGTAAGAATTATCAGTTACCTGAAAATCCAACGACCTGAAGAGAATTAAAAATTAAAATTAAAAGAAGAAGAAAAAGAAGAAAGAGATGTCACGAATTATTTGCTGATTGCAACAGATTTTTGCTTCTCGCTATGCCGATTGGCATTGCATTGCTTTTAACTGCAGTAAACAAACAGACGTGAAACAAATTCAAATTCAATTAGTGAAAGTATACACGGTAATATGCTTTACTGCAGCTGTTTCAATACGCCGATTGTGATTGGCACTGCGGACAAATAATGTACTGTACTGAACAAATTGTAATCTAGGAATCTTCCATCCTTAATTTGCACGCCACTTAATGCGTATTCAAGTGTTGTGTAGAGTTCTCTGGAACGTACTTGAACGCGGCCTTGACTGAGGCAACACATGCCACACTTGGCGGGGGGTGGATCGAGGGCGCTCTCTGCTATTCTAGGTGGTTCAATTCGTTTCAATATTAAGCCGAACCCTCAAATGACAATAAACATCCTTTACGCTTGTATAATACCTTCTCCAACAAAACATAATAAGGTATAAAACAGCCGTGGCCAATCATTTTGCATCGCGAGACACACTTGTGATTGTGAAAATTTGGTGTGCCACGTTAAATATGTATAAAATCTATTTATTTCTTACAAGTTCTACACACATATATACTTAAATGGTATGTGTGTGTGTGTGTGTGTTTATTTATTTACGTGCATATATGCATACACACATAAAAGCTACATTTGTTATAGTATTTAATATATTTGTCAACTTCAAAAGCCGCGAATGATATTATAATTGTCTTATGGAGAAATCACGTCATTACAAATGTAAAGGTAGGCCTACTTTTAAGTACAGAGGTATGTGTACGTATGTGTGGTTTCGCATTCTCTTCTCCAATCAACGGTTTCTTACCAATCTTCATTTCGTCTTCTCAGTGTCTAGGGCAGTTTTGTTCATGGCATAGTATTGAATTGCTGTTTTACTCTAAGGCTAACTACAGATATCGTTGTCAATCTGATATACTGTCAACAGCTTGTATTAGTTACCAGAATGTTAAACATTACAGTTATGTTTGTATGTTTGTGTGTGTACAATTGTACGTCGATACGAGTTAAACTGTTAGAACGCAAAGGCTCCGAGTTAGTTAGTTACTTAGTTACAAAGGCTCCGAGCGGACTACGTTTTGTAAACTTAATTTACAGATGAACGCACAGTGTGGCAAAACAATTAGTAATCACGTGTGGAATTATGTACTGCATGAGAGTGAACTCTGTGTCTCTGATGGAGGGAATAAAGTATGAGTGAGTGTGTGTATTGTGATGGCAGCATGGCAAACACCTGCTCTTCGGTACCAGTGCCGCGAACACCTGGCGGCGCGTGACACCTGACGAATACGCAGCGAGCCAATCAGGGATCTCGATCAGGGCATAAAAAGAGCGCCGCTAGAATTTTTTGGCGCACTCCATCGCCACGCCATCGGACGCACTTAATCTCCTCTCCACTATCGGACGAGATCGATGCGGAGCCAGTCGGAAGGAACAGCCAAAGAGTAGAACGGACGTTCTTCGCATTCTTCGCCCTGTAACTCACCAGCGATGGACGTCGCTGGGCCGGCAGCGGACTCTACAAACCGATGCCAAAAGAAGGGGAGGACTGTAGTACGCCACGAACAGCGGGCGCAGCCACCGAACATCTCAGCGCGGCTCGGGCGGAACAAACATCACAGCGTTTTCGCCACACAGCCCATTTTAGGTTCACCAAAATAACGAAGAGTTGTACGATTGGCGCCATCTGTCATGTGACAAGCCTTTTGTACGGAGACAGTATGTTGATATCGTTTGTTTGTCAAGGCCAATGATTCATCACAACTGCATGGCCCTGTTCGCAAAGTCAGACATTACACAGGTTGTAATATTATTTACAGTCCTGTGTTTACAACTTAGTGCTTTTCAAATAGTTGTGTTATAGTAACATTTGTTGCAGTTATTCGGCATCCCCCGCGTACATCGTTATTATTATTAATCTAAACAATGATGCGTCCGTGACGTATCGTGTCGGATTGGTAGTGCAATCTTCTGAGGTTTGTTTTTGTTCTTGTTTGACGTTACGCCCCCCACCTTTTCTTACAAAACTATTCAGTACTCAACCGGTCGACCTTTCCCTTGTTCAGTCAGCTACTGGGATCCAAGCTTGTAATTGGGTGAGCAGAGTCAGGTAATTTTCTTGAAATCTACCCTTCGTGCCGGCAACTTGATAGGCCTATACCAAGCATCGGCTTGGTCGAAGAGTACCGGCAGTTTTGATTTTCTCCAGTTTTGATTCTTCGATCTAACCTGCACATACTTAAAGAAACAGAGGCCAACACCTCGTGAGGGTACCCAGGAAACACGTCTCTACCATAGGCCCCTCCGCGACATCATGCTTCGAGAGGACACGCCCTTTGTTCTTTCAAGTAAACTAATTAATTACTAATTAAAGCGCATCCGGAACTCCAAGTTTGTAACACTCCAGACACAAAAGAAAATGAACTAAGTTTATTCATTTATGTGACACAAAAACGTTTTACAATTAAGGAGTTTATGGTAACATGTATGTAACAGAGTTTGTAAACTGACATTGATTCTAGTCCGCCGGTTCGCTTAATTTTTTACACTTAAAGAGGCTAATCTTTATTATACTAAAATAAATCAATGCTGATTCTGCTCACTAAACCTTAGTACTAATTATGTTTTATTATACCTTATTAATAGCATTCAATATAAATATTAAGTTATTGGTGCCGAAATATTTTTGTGTTACGTCTGTTTAGGCCCGGCAGCTCATCATACAGTTTAATACATATAGGACTTACACATTAAACATACGAATTTGTAAACTACCGATTAGAATTAGTGTACTTTTAGTTCCTTTCAGTTAGTGAGTAAATTATCCTGTTATTTGTTTATTTGTAAGTGTCTATTCACTATGTCTCTTCAAAGATCATCGAAAGAAAGAAAAAGAAGTTTCGTTGTCTACAGTGAAGGTCGCGAAATAATTAGCAATATCATTGAAAAACGTGATGAAGAAAAAGAACGAAACTCACTGACATACCCACTGAATCAAACAGCAACACGAGGTGCGTATTATCGTGATAAATTGAAAGGTTTCATTAAATATTTGAGAAAGAAAAGAAAATGCAGCCCAAAATTTAAACTCTCTACAACGGCGGAAAAAACGTAAAACATTATGAGAAAAGGAAACTTTTTCTTGACGATTTCGGTAAGTGTGTAGTAAGAAATATTATTAAAGATTTATATAAAAATCAACTCCTGTACAACACAACGTCACAATTTGTTTGGCTTAATGCCCAATGGAAGGAAAGTGATCCATGAATGAGTTTTGATAATTAAATGGGAATCGGTATTTCTCAGTAATCGCTGATTGTTTAACACAACTGCGCGTCCGCGTGTCTACGGTCTGTGTCTGTTCAGGTTCCTCTCAGGGACATGGAGCTCAGTCTAATGCAGTAGTTACTCCCCTCACTTAGTGTCAATTATTACGTCATACTCAGGTAAAACTGTTAAAATGAGCAATCTTGATGGTGTTTTGGGCAGAATTTCTTGTAGAGATAATGATAGCTGTCGTTTCAATAATATGACCAATAGAGGTCTGAAATCATTTAGCGAGAAAGTATTACCTAAAATCGACTATGGAAGAATTACCGTTAGATAGAGAACGCATAAGTGAGACGACACTACATGTCTGTCAACCAAGTAACGATCACAATGGCAAATTAAGACCTAAGCTTCTAACATGATTTACGAATCTCGTAAATGACACCATCAAAACTTAGTTCCGTGTTTTCACGTTGGACCATGTTTAAAGGATTATCTTTCTCCTGGCAAACGTAATAGTAACGGCGACAGTTTTCAATACATTAAACACGTCCTAATCGACACTATCCCGATGAAACATTACTAAGTAAATTACTGGGCTTGCAGGCCGCAGCTGTACCACCTGACGTTCGAATTTGTAGTGTTATAAATAACATCTTGTTTTGCATATCGCACCGACCATGATGTTGGACGAGTGGAACGAACACAAGAAAAATCAATACTTACAGTTTTCATTTACACTTTTATAATAAGACAACTTTCATTAAAACTTCTCCAAATTCTTCTTCTTCTCCTCTTTAAGGATTAGGTTACATAAACCTGTTCCGGCACCCATCTCATCCTCGGACGACCCACCAATGGCTTTATAGTTCAGTGCCGCTTTCGGCGATCGATCCTCTGTCATCCTTTGCAGATGATCTCACCATAGTCTTCTGTAAATTGAAATAATTTCATTTACGTCCTTTACTTCGTATTATGCTCTGATATCTTCTTTCCCTATTCTATGTTTAATTTATAATTTAAAGTATTTTGAAGAAACTACATTTCAGCACTCTGAATCTTGGCACTTTAATTTTTTTTGTCATGACCCACGTCTCATTCACATAAATCAATGTGGGTATTGCAATTGTCTTATAAAATTTAATCCTTGTGCTATGTTTTGTTTTATTTCTAAGATTTCTATGAATCGTATCACAAATATTCCTAAATTTATTTATATTCTCTCTTATATCGTATTCAGTTTCATACCTTACTATACAGCCGAGATATTTGAAACGACTCACTTGTGGTAAAGTGCTGTTGCTTATAACTATTTTAGTCTTACTGGGTATTTACCTTTAATTACCTTTAAAGGCTGTGATTTTGGACTTTCTTACTGTACAGGTTCCCATAAATGTGTAGTACTTACTTGGGGTTTTAACGTACAATTTGATCTGTACTTTGTAAAACTTAATAAAGTTCTATAAGATTATTTTGTCTCGCTTACAAGTAAAATGCTGAAGATTTCAGGATACGAAGTCATTTCCCTCATGATTCGACGTTCGCTGCTAACTCCTGCGTATAACGGTGACTAGGGGATCGCATACACCATATCCCCTTTACAGTTTCATCGACACCGTGGATTCCATTTCTCAGTTTACTGATTCTAGGGCGACCTAGTTTCATGGAAATTCCCTTCCTTGTTCTCCAACCGTATGTCGTCTTTATCTTTTCACCTTCTAATCTACTTTCTTATTCCTATTCACGCGTGCTTTTGCCTGGAAGTCTTTAAACATTTGTGAGCCTTTTCAACATCCATATATTAAACCCTTGAAGGCAATTATATTGTTTTATGTTTTTTTTCTGTACTGTTAGAATGCGCGTTGTTGCTGTTCTCCCCAAGCGTCTTATCACAAATATAAGGTGTATGTAATTTTCCAGTTTTTTTTTTATATTTAAAATGAAATTAAGTATACTAAACATCTCCCTACTGAATGCAAGGTTGTTGGGAGCGAACTGCATTTTTTAACACATTACTAACGGACGTCCCCTGTCTCACCTACTGTTTGTCCTTTCTTTATGTCAGCCTAAGCTCAGGCGTTAACGGGTCACGTTTCTTAACTCCCGATCTATTTTTTTAAATCGCAGTCATGATGAATGCTTCCGATATGTAATACGATTTTACAAAATCGTGTCACTTTACTTTTCAACACTTTACAATTACGTGGACTCCTGTCATTTTATTCCTTGATAATCGCGTGTGAGCATGATTTTAGTGTTCAGATGAAATGACAAGACAGGAAATGTTTCGTGCAGATCGTAGTAATGGCAGGGAAGGCAGTGCAGGAATTGGGGTCAATCATTAATAAAAAATTAATTCTGCTTTGGTGTTAAGTATGTTGCATGCGACTTGCAGCTTAATATTTGTACCGAGCGACGGCTGTATCTGACATTGTAATCAGTTACGTGATAAGATTCAATTTGTGCCTAACGAATGCGTTTACAAAGCCCTCTTATAAAGCCTGGGTAATAATCTCTGTAAACGTGGATATTAGTAGAACTTATGTAAGATCGTACAACACTTAAACAACAGACCTTCAGCATTAAATTTCTCGTACTTCCAAGAATACAGTACAAATTTAAAAAAATTCGGAAAGAATAGCTACTGTCTTTTGTGCATTACTGAAAGTTATTTTTAAAATTTAAGTCGATCCTCTATCATGCTATGCAGATGATCCCACCATTGCCTTCCGTAAATTGTAATAATTTTATTTATATCCTTTACTTCGAGTGCTGCTTTGATATCCTCATTTCTTATTCTATCTTGCAACGTATAATTTAAAAGTATTTCGGGGAAACTGCATTTCTATGAATCGTACCACAAATATTCCTAAATAGGGGTCATGTGTTTGAAATTATTATTATTATTCCGGCTGTACAATGTTTACACATTTTCCGGAAACAAAGATTACAGAATTGATCAAATTCTCACCTTCCACTGCTGCTTGTCCAACCAAAGATCTTCTTCAATTTCTCGTTTCCTCAATATAGTCTGAATTTCTTCTATGCAGGTGATAGATGGTCTTCCTCTTTTTCTTCTTCCTGGTGGAGTCCATGCCATAACTCTCCTTAGGAATCTTTCCTGTGGCATTCTTTTCGTATTTCCATACCATTGTAATTTTTGTTTGTTTGGATAAAATTAACAATTGCAACTACATTCATTTTGTCCTTAATAGCTTTATTCCTAATTTTCTCACATCTGGATATTCTTGCCGAACGTCTCCAAAATTCCATGAATGCTGTCAATATTTTGTTCTTGTGTGTTTAGGATAGGACGCTCTTGCTTCTTGACCATACAACAAGTGATAGAAAAACGACGTGGAAAGAATTTAGAAACACATATTGCCTCTATCGATTTCAACAAAGCTTCTGATAGAGTGATCAGACCAAAGTTATGGGACCAAAGGTATACCACAATACCTAGTTCAGGCCATAAAGAGTTTATATAGACACACCGCGATAATCTTAAACGACGGAGAAGAATCTATCCCGATTGAAACAAACCAAGTAGTAAGACAATGTTACGTTTAACCTTTATTCAGATGATCTCTACAAAAAATGGAAAGAACAATCCCCTGAGGGTATTAAATCTACCGAAATAAGAGCTTGAAAACCATTCTCTTCGCGGATGACAGAGCTATATTCGCTACTGCAGAAGACGATCTCCAGCGAGCAATATACATCTTACATAAAATAGAAAAAGAATATAACTCTAACTTATCTGAATAAAAGACAAAAGTAATGGCCTTTATAGGAGATGAACCGGTTCAGACCATAATATGCATAGACAACACATGGATAGAACAAGTAAGACATTTCAACTATCTCGGACGTAACATTACTTACGATCAAGATACAGATATAAAAAATAAAGTGGCGAATTTCACAAGAATGTGTGAAACGATTTGGAGAACACTGGGAAAATAAATGTATAAAAGAATCCCAAATAAAATGTTATAAAACAATGGCAGTACCTACACTACTGTATGGTTCTGAAACTTGGGTTATAAAGAAAAAAGGTGAACAGAAAAAACAAAACAGCAGAAATTAATTTTCTCAGATCAGTTAAAAGAGTTAAGAAGTCGTTTAAATATTTTTGCAGTTAATGAAAGGATTAAAGAATACAGAAGGAAATGGATTCAACATATCAATAGAATTGAAGAAAGTAGAATACCGAAGATGGCGAAAGATTACAACTCTAGAGGCAGAAGACAAGTTGCTAGACCTAAGGAAAGTTAGATTGTGGAATAGGAACAGGCCGCTAAAACGTAAAACCGTTAAGAAGAAGATGATGATATTTATTATTTTCAATTTTTTTTTATTAGCGGGGTTCCTACCGTCTATGCCGCACCCCGCATTTCGATCGCCATTTCTCCCGATCCTTCAAGTCGTCATCTTCAATAGCTCGATCTATCATTTTTTTCATAATTCCTGTTCTCCATTGTGTTGTCAGTCTTCCTTTTCTTTTCCTGTTTTGTGGTTTGTGAGTCAATGCTTTCTTTGGCCATCGCTTCTCTATCCTTATTACGTGACCGTACCATAGCAACTGTCTGGATTCTATTCTTAGTGCTGTTTTAAATACGTGTCCTGTTTTCCTTCTTCTATCTTCGTTTCTAACATGTTGCATTCTAGAAATATTAGAGTTTCTAGTCCAGTTTCTAGAAATATTTTAGTCCACTTCTACAGTTTTTATTATCTTTCTCTCTTTATCTGAAAGTTTCCATCATTCGCACCCATAAGTTAAAATGGGCTCCACAATAGTTGTGTAGATTGTCAGTTTAGTTTGAAGTTTCATTTTGTTCGACCAAAGTAACGAGTTTAGCAAACGAATAGCCTTTTTTCCCTATTGTATCCTATTTTTATGGCATTTTTTGTTGTTCCATCTTCTGAAATAATGCTTCCCAAATATTTTAATTCGCTACACTTTCCGATTCTACGGATTTGCAGATCCGGGTCTCCTTCTTGCATGTCTCCTATTTTCAGATATTCTATTTTAATAGTGTTTATGTTTAGACCCCATTTCTTGTACTCCTCTTTCAATTTTGTAAACATAAGTTATAGTCTGTGTCGTCCTCGTCACACGCTATAATTACCTGATCGTCGTCGGCAAATAGGAGAGTTGTTAAGCACTGCTCATCCATTTGAATTCCCATTCCTGAAGTTTTCCTTCTCCAATTACTGATGACGTATTGGATATATACTTTAAACAGGGTAGGTGACGACTATTTTCAATTTTACAAAATGATAAATTAATTTAAAGGTGTCTTATTGCAACTACAAAGAAGCTGTACAACAAGGAAGTGGAAAAGCATCATAATATAAACTGATATTTGTACAGTGGATATGCTCGCTTTGACCTACATCATACGGAAGCAGACAGTATGCAAAGTATATTTAACGTAAAATATAATATGTTAGCAAACAGTAAACATTTTCCGGTCACTGAACGCGTACTCCCTCACCGAGACGTCACATTCCTTACGATGTTATTTGTACAGACACCAGTGTTATGATTGTATCTCAGCTTGTCCAAACATAGATAAAGAACACCAGGCAACGGCTCTTGAGCTACGTTTGATTTCCTGCTTCTTGTTTCTTCATCTTCTATTATACTTCTTCTTCTTCTCTTCTTCAAGTCTTAGGTTATATAAACCTGTTCCGGCACCCATCTCATCCTTGGACAACCTACGTCTCTTCTACCAACAATTTTGAAGTTCGGTGCCGCTTTCGGCAATCAATCCTCTGTCATCCTTTGCAGATGATCCCACCATTGTCTTCTGTAACTGAAGCCGCTTGGGTGGGGGAATATTTCAGCCAATAAACGCCCGAGAATTTGGTTAAAATGTTGGTTGATTTTGTTCTTCATATTTTATAAGGCAGTCTCTCTCTGAACTCGATAATGTATCGTTGCTGCTGCTAGACACAAATCGTTGTGAGACGATTTGTCTACAAAAGTGCCTGACGAGACAAAGTCAGGAAGTTAGCGAGTTGATAAAGTATCGAGTATTAATCCGGTAAAGTACAAGATCATCCTATAAACATAATTTCATTTATGTCCTTTACTTCGAGTTCTGCTTTGATATCTTCATTCCTTATTCTATCTTGAAATGTATAATTTAAAGCATTACGAAGTAACTGCATTTCAGCACTGTGAAT
The DNA here is from genome assembly GCA_034769895.1 of Magicicada septendecula. NCBI lineage: Eukaryota > Metazoa > Arthropoda > Insecta > Hemiptera > Cicadidae > Magicicada > Magicicada septendecula. Next base: position 851,416,810 of record CM068368.1, read on the forward strand.
CTTGCCGCTTCCCTTTTTTGTCATGACCCACGCCTCACTCGCAAAATCAATGGGGGTATTGCAATTGTCTAATACAATGTTAATCCTTGTGCTGTGTCTTGTTTTATTTCTAAGATTTCTATGAATCGTACCACAAATATTCCTGACTTTATTTATCGTCCTCTTTCTGGGGAGAAGGAAATGAGACTTAAGTTCTTCGTGAATGTCACTCCACCTGGTAGACTCGAAGGCAATTTTTACGTCTAATGTTACAAACAAAACAGCATTTCGTGAGTAGTGGCAGCCTTCTTGAGTTATTCTTATACGATTTCTTCTGTGACATTTACAGCGGATTGTCCTTTCCTTAAACCATAGTGTCTACTGAAAAATCCCCCTTCTGCCTGAATAACTGACAATCATGGTTTAGTTGATCTTTTTAATATTTCAAAGGTTTTTTAAAAATATATAAACACTTGGTACGTTTCGCAGATTTTATTTAACACTGACAGCTGTTTCGACTTCTTAAGCCATTGTCAAAGACATGAATGAAAACCTAAACAGAGGATGGAAGGGTGGTGGTGAACATCTCTTTAGGGTGTGTATTGGAACGTGTGTGAAATGGGAAGATGGTGAGGGGGGCTGCAGGAGCTAAGGGAAGGTCAAGTGTCTCTAAAAACTAAATATAAATAATACAAAATATAAAATTAACTAAACTAAATATAATCTGAATGCAAAATATAAAATTAACTATAATTGTTTAGTATGTTATTTTGTATTAATATGTTTAACCAAGTCCACAACGAGTCATCAATTAATAACATTAATAGTTTTTTCAGCAGGTTCCGGCAGGCACAGGAACCTGTAATATGATGGAGAGTTTGGATCTCCTTTGCCTTTGTTTATAAGTACTAAGGACTGAGTTTTCCATGGTTTATACACGTTCCCTTAGAGAATTATACACGTTCAAAGCAGCTGTCAGTTACTGCCTTTAATACTTCCGCCAGAATTCCATCTGATCCAGGTGCTCTCTTATTTTGTAAAGAGCTCACCCACACTGGAAAGAGCATTTTCAGCCTTACCCCATTCCTTCTGTTTCAAAGGTCTGTCGGAAGACGCCAAATTAAGCGTTTATAGTAGTCTAATAAACACACCAGCGCTGTATGGCTGTGAGACATGGACGATGGCACTTTGACAACAACAATAGAAGTAAATATAATTAATTCACTACCGACTCGGAACACAAAGTTTTTTATGGGTAAAAACGAAACAGTTTTACCTTAGAGCCTGAACCAGTTTCGTTTTTAAAAAGCTTCTTCAGAGGCTCCCACTGGGAGCACTGTTCGTCTTGTTCTTGGCGACGGTATCGACTTTTGAAGGATCGATGTTGTGTGTGCTGGGTGTGATATGTTCGAATAATGCGTGTGATTTGAATTGTGTCTGTTCGATTAGGATATCGTTTTTATGTCTTTTCGTCTGTTTGTATATTTCCAATTGTTCCAGAGTGTGTAGTTTGATGCCTTTTGTGTGTACGTGTAGAATATCCATGTTATTTCGATGTTTTTGTATGTGTGGTTTGCTTTAATGAGGTGGTTTGCAAAGGTGGATTGGGTAGTGGTGTGTAGTGTCTTTGTGTGTTCAGTGTGTCTTTGTTTGAAGCTATGTCCTGGCTGGCCTATGTAGAATTTGTGGCCTACAAAGATACGTTGAACACTCAAAGGCACTACATACCATTACCTAATCCACCTTTGCAAACCACCTCATTGAAGCAAACCACACAAAGAAAAACATCGACAATAACATGGATATTCTACACGGCCTCCACACAAAATGCCAAAATCTAACACTCTTAAAAAATTGGAAATTTACAAACACACGAAAACATATAAAAACGATATCGTAAACGAACAGACACAATTCAAATCACACGCATTATTCAAACATATCACACCCAGCACACACAACATCGATCCTTCAAAAGTCGATACCGCCGCCAAAAACAAGACGGACAGTGCTCCCAGCGGCAGCCAAAACTGGTTCAGGCTATAAGGTAAAATATTTACGTTTTCACCCATAAAAAAAAACTTTGTGTTCCGAGTCGGTTATTTAGTTATAGTTAGTTATATTTAATTAACTATATTTAGTTAATTAACTGACACGTCATGGACAACGAAATCCAAGAACAGTAGAAGCTCTTGAGCTCTGAGAGCGATTTCATAAAGGATATCGTGGGACCAGTATATGCCGAAAAAAGTAACAGATAGTAAATGGGAGAAATAGAAGAATTCAAAAATTTGAAAAGGTTAGCCACTCATAACAGAAAAAATTACACAGCCTCGATATCTTTTAATAGCAGAAAATGACAAATATGCCAACCCCTGGTCTCAACGTGGACGAGCCAGTTAGAGTTCATTATTCTCCGTTTTGCGTCGAGTTTGTACTAAACAAATTGAATTATTTCGAAAATTCCAACACTTTCAAAAACCAACATGTCTATAAAACCGAAACAGTGTACGTGGTAGGAAACTTAATAATGAATAATAACGAAATTTACCGTGATCTGTATACAGTCAAAACACACACACACACACACACACTTATGTGTAGGCCGGGTGGGTGGATTTGTAGGCAGCTAACGTTAATATACTGTAGGTTCCGGCCCAGTCAGACGCCAGGTAACCAAACGCTTGCTAAATTCGTTCGCTAAGATAATGACCAATGAGAAAATTCAAAAACAAGTAATATTTCCAAGAATTAAATTACTTCTTCTTCTTCTTCTTCTTCTTCTTCTTCTTCTTCTTCTTCTTCTTCTTCTTCTTCTTCTTCTTCTTCTTCTTCTTCTTCTTCTTCTTCTTCTTCATCTTCACTTCACAGAGTAGGCACTTTGCCTGTTCCGTCTTAGCAGAGTATCTAAATGAGGCTATATGATCCCAATCCTCGATGTAGGGAAATATCTTCAATTACCTGGGTTGCACTATCAGTATATTGGGAACAACAAAGTTTGAGCTATCACTAATAAAATATCGAGGTTTCATATATGATGTGTGGCGTCATACATAGGACGTTAAGTAAAAAGACAAGGAAAGGCACAAGACTTAAATTATATAAAACAATGGCAGTGCCTATTTTACTATGTAGATGTGAAACATAGGTTCCTAAAAAAAGATTAAAAATCAGATTCAATCATCGGAAATAAAGTTTCTGAGATGAACAAAAGGTTATATTTCTTAATGCAAAGCGAAAATACGTGTTGTTTTATTTGTGAGGTTAGGTGACAACGGTTTTGGTTTTCAGTTTACTGTTGAAACAAATAAAAGCAATGGTTGAAGAAAACATAACGTTTAATGTGTGTATATACAATGCTTATAACACAGTAACACTTAAAATAAAGAACCTAACATTTTTGAGTTAACGGGTACTTGTAATAAATAAATTGAAAATATTTGCAGTAACAAGTTTCAAAACATGAATGTAGAAATTATTACTACGGAAAAACAACGCGCACCAATACCAAGTGGAAAAGAGTTGTATATAAAAAATTAAAATAATTTTTACCCGTTCAGGTGTAATCCGGGTAGGTGCACGTATAGGGGCGGTCCGGCAATTTGTAATGCTTGTTAATCCTCTGTAGTAGCTTGTGGCCTTAATCTGCTGCCATTTTACATTTCACGTATTGAGATTAAAGTAAAATTTTATTAATCTTTACATATTTCACATTTTTATCTTCTCTCAACGAATGGTGTGGCAGGCGGGAGAAAGTCATACTCGCATGGTTCAATTTATATCTCAGTCAAAGGAATACGAGGGGCGGCTGATATGTGAAAAGCGGTAGTCAAAAGAAACAAATATCGAATAAAAGTACATTTTATTTGCTACAAAAACTTACATTTATTTTTCCTTTTATTCTTTTATTTTTACAGCTACACGTTTCTCCCAACGGTGAAACAGTTGTCTCGTCCCGTCAATGATGAATGCCGGTGTTCTTTCCTTGATCCACGACCTCATTGCCTCTTTCAGTTTATGATCTGCGGTGAAATGAATACCCTTAATAACCATCTTTAAATATCCCTGCTGTTCACAACACTCCTTTTGTTATTGCTTGTTCTCTTCTGTGAGTGTTCGTGGCACCCACCGCGATGAGATTTTACGGTAATCCAGTTCTGCAATAATGTCTCCTACTCGTCCTTTCGGTATGTCTATCCGGGACCAATTGTCGTGTGAAAGCGACGGTCATTTTGAATCAATTCATTTACCTCCATTTGGTGCTCCCTGCTGTTCACAACACTCCTTTTGTTATTGCTTGTTCTCTTCTGTGAGTTTTCGTGGCACCCACCGCGATGAGATTTTACGGTAATCCAGTTCTGCAATAATGTTTCCTACTCGTCCTTTCGGTATGTCTATCCGGGACCAATTGTTGTGTGAAAGCGACGGTCATTTTGAATCAATTCATTTACCTCCATTTGGTGCTTCTCATCAGTCACAGAAACTGGTCGACCACTGCAAGGTTCATCCTCAACATTCGATTTCCAGCTTCCGATGCACGTAATATTATTGTCCACCTACTCACAGTACTTCGATCAACAGTTGCATCACCATAAACGGCTTATCAGAGCAGAACTCGAAGTAAAAGACATAAAGGAAACTATTTCAATTTACAGAAGACAATGGTGGGATCATCTGCAAAGGATGACAAAGGATCGATTGCCGAAAGCAGCACTGAACTACTAAGCCATTGGTAGAAGAGACGTGGGTCGTCCGAGGACAAGATGGATGCCGGAACAGGTTTATGTAACCTAATCCTTGAAGAGAAGAAGAAGAAGAAGAAAAAGTTTGTATCTTTTAAAATAGTACGACTATGACGCGATCTTTGTAATCCAACTTGGCGATGACGATGGGTCCATAATGCAATTGCCTGTTTACGTTGTTCAAAATACTCACAGATACACACAAACACACTTATATTGTTGACCGTTTTGTTGAACCAACGATTGTACATCTTCTTCTGTTACAAATACGAGAATCACCTGTTCCGGTCCCAAAGCAATACATCCACTTCACCAACACTTACACTCCTTTGTCCAACACGCTTGTATTGCCAAACTTCCTTAGGCAACCAGCCATCTGCCATCCTATTCATTTGACTAATCTCTTTTTTATTCTGCAATACTTGGTCTTGGATATTAAAAATGTTCAGTTCTTTGAACATCTCTTCATCATAGAGTCTATTTCTTTGAGTGGAGTTTTCAACAGATCGCGAGTATATAATCTCCGATGTTTTACGGATACCGACTTATCTAATCCACCTGAATTCAAGTTACAGAAACATACAACACTGACACAACCATTGATTTATAAAATTTAAGTCGATTCTCTTTCTTTATAATCCTTGCTAACCCTTGAAAAATTGTGCCCTATATTGGCTGCAACTAAGCCAAATTATGACCAACATCATTAGCCACATCATAATCTCAGGGCGTATTCGGTCCGTATATTATGGTTAAACAATTAATACAACTCTTAAAATCAAAATACAAACTTTACAATAGAAGGATATAAAAAGGTTTTGATGTTTATAGTGCAAACTAGTAGTCGTGTATGTGTTGTTCACAGTTACAGGTTATGAACAGTTTTAGATATTTATTAGTTGTCTTTCAGGTTTTATGGTATTCAAAAGGTGTAATAATTAATTTGTGTTATCTTCAAGTGTTCTTTAGTGTTGGTGTATTTTATTGTATGTGGTTTTTTTATTGTTTAGTTTTCTAGGTGGTTCGTGTGCTCGTATGTGGGTGTTGTTGTCGAATAAGGTTATAAAATTATTCAGATTCACCCAGATCCTCTTCTTATCACGACCACGTTGACTAAAATGCGACACCTGCTCCATACACTTATTAACCAATACAATCTTAGTTCGTAACAAAAGTTTGCCCATAAATGCCATTCTTTTGTCTTCAGCACAGAAATTTTCATGTTGTAATGAGAACAGACAGTAACTAGAACATCGCTCTGTGAAGCTGGATGAATAATGTTTTTGGATTTATTGTTTTGGATGAATATCTGATTATATACAGACGTATTTAAGTATATTATATTATTTAATTTTATTACTGGATCCATTCGTAATTTCTACTTCTTCTTCTTCTTGTTCTTTTCTTCAACGATTAGGTTATACAAACTGTTTCGGCACCCATCTCATCCTCGGACGACCCACGTCCCTTCTACTAATGGGTTTATTGTTCATTGCCGCTGTCGGCAATCGATCCTCTGTCACCCTTTGCAGATGATCCCAACATTGTCTTCTGTAAATTAAAATAATTTCGCAATGTTTAATTTAAAGTATTTCGAGGAAACTGAATTTCAGCGCTCCGAATCTTGGCGCATTCCTTTCATCAGTTATTTTCTCTATGTTAGCAGTCTTCATCACAACTTTGTCAAATTTTGTTGCTTCCCTGCTATATACACTTTTTCCTCGAACGAGGCCTTTCGGTTTCGCAACCATTATGTAGGAAGAACTTGATAATGGTTGCGAAACCGAAAGGCCTCGTTCGAGGAAAAAGTGTATATAGCAGGGAAGCAACCCTAAATTTGATATTCCTTTTATGTCATAACCCTCGCCTCACTCACATAAATCAATGTACAATTGTCATATACAATTTAATCCTTGAGCTGTGTCTTGTTTTATTTCTACAATTTCTATGAATCCTACTACAAATGTTTATAAATTTATTTAACTTCTCTCTTATATCATATTCAGATTCATAGCTTACTCCACAACCGAGATATTTGAAACGGATCACTTGTTCTAAAGTGCTGTTGCTTATAACTATCTTAGTCCTCACTGGATATTTACCTTTAAAGGCCATAGTTTTGTGAAATTGTCAGTGAGTACTCGCACGGGAGAGAACTCGTAATTTCTACTAACTATATTATATATTTTACTTATTGCAGTTCATACTACAGGAAAAGTACTTGGGAAGAGAGTAGTTGGGCGGCATTTAAGGACCTGGTTTGGCAAGAATACAACTGACTTATTCCGTGCAGTAGTACAGAAAGTTAAAATACTCTGATTTCCAATATCCGAAACGGATAGGAACTATCAGAAGAAGAAGGTATTATCAATATAGATATTAAACAATTCTGGAGATATGTTACAATTGTAACACACATATTTAAACACCATACTTTTTGTAGTAACATAAAAAACAGTTGTAAAACGACACTACAAAAGAGGCACTTGAGGAAAAGTTTTTCCAATAAATGTACTTTAGTTTCAAAAATAGACAACACAATCAATCGTAAGAAGATAAAGTTTAGCGGGCAATCCAGAGGAATGCAATATCCAGCAAGAACGATCGCCTTTAGATTGTAGTTTCAATTGTACCCCTCCTCATTGTTTATAACCTTGGTCCGCGGCAATAACTAGCCAAGTTTTGTTAAATTGCTTCTGCTTCGTCTAAAGTTTTAGACTTATTGGGCTAGTGGATTTTGAAACCTAAAGCTTGCCATATTCTAGTCGAATTTGCAATACACTTGATATAACCTACATACTTTACAGACTTAAATTGTTCAACAAAATAATAAGCATTTATATATTTTTTGTTTTTTTTTTACTGTTATGTGTTATTGTTAACTAAAAATAAATAAGAATTGCTGTCCCGAGAAAATCAAGTAGGCTATATTTAAAATTTAAAACCGAAATAATCCAGTATACCCAGTACTAAACGACAGATCGTGGAAGATTCTGGAAAAATGATCAGAGACTGTGAAGTCGGTCTGTAGCCAAGCCATGTAGTGGAAAGAAGAAGAAGAAGAAGAAGAAGAAGAAGAAGAAGAAGAAGAAGAAGAAGAAGAAGAAGAAGAAGAAGAAGAAGAAGAAGAAGAAGAAGAAGAAGAAGAAGAGGGTTCTCCACGTACTGGGTGCTTATCTGAGGCAAGTGTTTAATTGATTCTTCGTTATAGACTATTGTCATTCTCTTTAATCTAGTGACATATGATTTCTTGTGTGTATAAGGTGTACTGAACATACGGCTAAAGGGAACCGTACAACTACATGAGGATAACTTATTTATAAGGAAAACCGAAGAAGTAAGACGAATATCGTAATAGGAGAGAAACAGTTTGGAGGACTGTCAGTTAACGTTTATGAGTATCGATTTTCCTGGCGTTGCATAATGTATCCCCACTGTGTTAAGATCGCGATCCTTGCGACACTCGTGTTAATAAATATAGCCTTACTTTGATATCTTGATTTTTGTTTTAATAATAATTAAACACAATAAACACTACTGAGGCTTAAAGTAAGCCTCTGAATACAATGTTGTTATTACAACTGCGTAACAATCTACCAAGTAAAAACTTACACTTAAACTATAATGCTGTGTTGTAATTGCTATAAACAAATTAGCCGTATTTTTTTGTACAAGCTTATCAGTCTAGACGTCGTTCTAATACTTCGTTTCACAGTCGTTAAGAAATTAGTCCGAAGACTGGTTAGTCCCTGGCGCTACAACCCTCCAAGGATCACGGCCTCTTTAATTTACATTTGGCGCTCTTCAAGTCGTATCCTTAGAGTCCGGCTTTCATTTGTTGTGATTTCCGAGTAAAGGATTATTTTCCAGGGCGGATTTACTAGTCCCACGCCTAACCCCCAACCTGGAGGGCCAGGTGATTTTTCATCAAGGTTTTAAACTTTTCACCATTTGTGACTACCATGTCATTAAAAAAAAAAATGAAATATTGCAGCGGGAAGATATAGTGCGCTTCGTAAAGGCAAAGCGGATAATCTGGGTGTGACACGTGGAAAGACTGTCCAAGCAAGTGCTAAATGGAAACATGGAAGGAACAAGAAGCAGGGACAGACCCAGAAGTCAGTTGATATATGAGGTGGACGAAAACGTAGGAAGGCTGGGCGTACAAAACTGGAGGAACGTTGCAAGAGAGAGAGAGAGAGAGAGAGAGAGAGAGAGAGGGGGGGGTGATAGAGAGAGAGAGAGGCGAGTGGTGGCAAAAGACAAGGGTCATCCCGGCCTGTAGAGCCTGTAGGAAGAAGAAAAAGAATGTCATAATAAAATTTGCTTGTGTTAGTGTTAGTGTTAGTGTGTTTGTGTTTGAATGACTTGCAAACTTACTTGCGACTAAACGAAAAGGTAATCATTATGCGCATCGTATCCAGCATTGCAAGAAAAGCATCCTTTGTTGTTGTTTTCTTTATTAGTTTCTCTATTTTCTTGTTGGTAAAGAATTATTTTCTTTAGCTGGAAGCCTTAGCCAACCATGTCTTACAATCGTCCGTCTTAAGCCGCGCTGACAATTAAAAGTTTGTTTATTTTGCGCAAACTGAACTACGTCCCCGTCTCTTTTAGCGTCACGTTTATTAAACTCTTAGTTATTCACATTAATTAAAGATTACATTTTCTTTAAAGCAGGTGAGTTACTTTAATTATTTGGAACATGATATTGGCTATGACAGGAATTATGATGTTGATATTAGGGTAGCCATGTTCCAGGCTATCTGAGGGACAATCAACCGTGTTTTCAGGACAATCAGGTGTTTTCACGTGTTTTCAAAACGTGTACGTCGAGATACAAACTTAAAGTTCTGCAAAGTTATGGCAGTCCCTGCGCAAGACACAAGACATTAAAATACAGGCCTCGGAAATGGCGTTCTTAAGAAGAATTAAAAGGTGTTCTAAACTCGATCGTATAAAGAATAAGACCACAAGAGGACAGCTGCTAGTTTTTAATTTGAATGAAAAATTAAAAGATTACAAACAACTGTGGAAAGAACACTTAGGAAGAATGTCAGGTTCCAGACTGGCCAAATAAGTCTGTAAATACAAATCTATAGGACATAGGTGTGTGGGAAGACCCAGGAAGAGATGGCTGGAGGGACCTTTGAAGGTGGAACGTATAGCGCCTAGCTTATGCCGTGTAGTGAAGGTGGTGGTGATGATGATGATGATGATGATTTTCTTAAAAGTCGCGCATAATTTTTTTTTGTCATTTATGGATTGAAAATTTTACAAGTTGACCATAAAGAAATCTGCTTTTGTAAACTGTCTTCCTCTTGTATATAATCTTAAGGAAGTAGGTTTAAGACAGTTTTTTACATAATAATTAGTAATGTTTTGCAAACGTTTTTCTTCGACGATTAGAGTTATACCTTAGTAATGGCAATTATCTTAGTGTATCCGCAATTGGGTATATGCGGAATATTGAGCCGATTGGACCAGAACTTTTTTTCTGCCTCCAGGTTTGTAATCTTTCGCCATATTCGGTATTCTACTTTCTTCCATTCTATTGACGTGTTGAATCAATTTTCGTCTGTATTCTTTAATCCTTTCATTAATTGCAAAAACATCTAAATCACTCCTTATCTCTTCATTTTTTATATGATCTCGTCTATTACACCATTTAACTGATCTTAGAAATTTCATTTCTGCTGTTTGTATCTTCTGTTCATCTTTTTTCTTTATGACCCAAGTTTCAGCACCATACAGTGGTGTAGGTATTGATATTTTTTTATGAAATTTTATTTAGGTTTCTTTTCTACATTTATTTTCCAACGTTCTCCAAATCGTTGCACACATTCTTGAGAAATTTCAACACGCTACTCACAATTCCAACAGAAGCCTCGGAAACCAGGACAGACATAACGATAAAGATATTTGCAAACGGAAACGGACACGAGATTGGATTACGAAAGAGATGAAAATAGCGATTTGGACATCCGAGGAGATATGACAACGACACAACAGCAGATTATAGCTATCCTTTTGATCCTTCTAATTTTAAAATTATCTTTATGATTTTTTTATAGTTTGTCAATTAGTTTTAATCTAATTGAAAATTAATCTTTTCAGATAAATCTCCAGTCCGGCTGCAACTTGTTCTTTACGTCTTTTCTTTACGTCCTTTCCTCTAACATTATGTTTTCTACGTACTTATCGTCTTTTTCTTCTTCTTCTTCTTCTTCTTCTTCTTCTTCTTCTTCTTCTTCTTCTTCTTCTTCTTCTTCTTCTTCTTCTCCTTCTCCTTCTCCTTCTCCTTCTCCTTCTCCTTCTCCTTCTCCTTCTCCTTCTCCTTCTCCTTCTCCTTCTCCTTCTCCTTCTCCTTCTCCTTCTCCTTCTTTTCCTTCTTCTTCTCCTCCTCTTCAAAGATTATACCAATGGCTTTATAGATCAGTGCCGCTTTCGGTAATCGATCCTCTGTCATCCTTTTCAGAGGATCACACCATTGACTTCTGTAAATTTAAATAATGTCATTTATGCCCTTTACTTTTAGTTCTGATATCCTCATTCCTTATTCTATCTTCCAATGTATAATTTAAAGTACTTTGAAGAACCAGCATTTCAGCACTCTGAATCTTGCCGCTTTCCTTTTTTGTAATGACCCACGCCTTACTCGCACATACAAATGTGGGTATTGCAATTGTCTTATAAAATTTAATCAGTGTGCTGTGTCTTGTTTTATTTGTACGATTTCTATGAACCGTACCACAAATACTACTAAATTTATTTGTCTTCTCTTTTATATCATATTCAGATTCATAGCTTACTGCGAAACGGCTTACTTTTTCTAAAGTGCTGTTGTTTATAACTATCTTAGTCCTCACTGGATATTTACCTTTAAAGGCCATCTGAATGTTTATATTCACTGAAATGATTATTCTGAATAATCGTGTAAATAATATTTATGACTACAATAAATAAGCCTTTATCTCGATTTAACACCTATTTGGGTTTTGATGTCGTTAAATAAAAATTCAGCAAAGATAAATAACAGTGAGCCCAGCAGCAGCCGTATTGATACGGGTTCTCTGATAATCTCAGTTTCAAACACCGCACAACGTAACTCATTTATCATATCTAAGTTAAAAACACAGCGGCACCGTCATTTACAGATGACATGAGTTATAAATGTTTATAGCGTAGAGCCAAAAGCCAGCGATACAGTGATTAATAACGACTACAGCAGAAGAGCAGGCGTAGCGTTATTTACAATAAATATTTACCCCCGTATCGGAGGACACAATGCTACGTCTGCCAACAGTGTTTAGTTACTTTACAACATTGGGTACGAAAGTCGGCGTGGGCCGTAATTTATCAGTACAAACACTATGTCAGAGAAGCCTCAAATAAAATTTGACTGCAGATAAACTTGGAGAAAACAAAATATATGTATGGTACCAACAAAACTATCATTAAACCCAACCCTTCAAAACCTTGAGATAGGCACAAAAAATATAGAGGCAGTAAAAGAATTCATATATCTTGGCTCCCAGATAAACAGCACTAACGACACCAACACTGAAATAAGGAGAAGAATGAATATGTCTCGCAAATAAAACATATTATGGATTAGAAAAGCATCTGGCATCTAGCTTCATCTCAAGAAGCACGAAATGCACAATTTACAAAACGCAGCAGGCCTGGGCTGGGCTTCAGAGACCTGGACAATGGCAAAAAATACCGACAGCCCTCTAGATTGCTATAAAAGAGGGATTCTAAGAATAATATTTATAGGAGTAAAAAAAAAGGCCCGTGTGGAGTTGCTAGTCTCCCATCGGGCGCCTCCCCAGGTGGTGGATAGGGGAATACTGTAGGTAGCTATGGTGGGTACCGGGGAAATAAATACCCGGGACGGACCAAAACTAGCAGCTGCTGGCTTGTAGTTGGATATCGCTTTATCGAAGTCTAAAGGAAGTAAACCTCGATTAAAAATTGCCTGGTCCTACAGGTTAGGGGTTAATGCAATGGGCCAACTCCCCATCCATTGGAAAGAAGAAAATGTTAAAAAACCAAACAGATTGCAGCCGGATGGATTCAATAAAGGTAAATGAGAATCCAATCATTTCCGTAATCTTTGGTTCCGGAAAATGTGTAAACATTGTACAGCCGGAATAATAATAACACAAAAATAGAACGAGGCTTGGTCGCTATAATTATGAACTATACCATCTTTACGAAGAGCCGGACATTGTCAGGATTATCAAAATATACATGCTAAGGTGAGTTGGACACTTAGAGAGAATAGGAGAAGGACAGGCTATAAAACATATTTTCTACCAGAAACCAATGGTTACTAGAAGAAGGGGAAAACCTCAAAGTTGATTCAAAGACCAGTAAGAGCAGGACCTCAGAAAGCTGAACATAAGAAACTGGAAAGCCAGGGCACGCAATAGGGAAGAATGGAATCGACTCTTAGAGCAGGTCAAGACCCACCAAGGGTTGCATGATGCTGAACACCATGTCAGGTATTTCAAACTTTATTTAATTAAAAATTCTTTAAAACTATGTCTGCAAGGCTGACAGTCTTTAATACTGTACACAGGCAGGACTATTTGCGTGGATTCCACCGGAAACATTAAAGAATCGCAGGCTTTATTCAACACTTTTACATAAATTACACGTAAGTAATTTATAACTTACACACTGTGTAATTTATAGTAATCCATTGTTTTACACAGACACAATAATAAAAACTTTTTTTTATGTAAAATTGATTGCAAATCTCGTAATGAGTGGTAGTAGATTTTTTAATGCCCGCCAGAACATTTTCAGACCCAGTTTAGCCAGCAAAAGAACCAGACTTATATTATACAAGACCTTAATAAAACCAGTCGTGACGTATGCTGCTGAGAACTGGACACTACGTAATGGTGACATGCATAATTTAAGTGTCAACACCCTTCGTAAATTTGTAGGTTATGTTTGCAAAATGACCTTACATAGTGTTATAAGATATGTTATGTTTGTAAAAAGTACTAAATATGAACCTATAGATAGTTATGGAAAATAACTATAAACGTTTGTCTGCGTATGGCCACCTTCCCTTTGCGTTTCTTGGTTAAAGCTAAGAATTATACGTACGGATATCTTTACAAATAGCCTTTAAGAGCACTCGTAGCTATGCTTACTATGTTAAATTTATCAAATTTTAGACCCATTATCTTAGAACTAGTCAAAGAGAGGAGTCTGAAATTTTAGCATGCTGTACACTACTTACGCTACTACAGTTACAAAGATTCTCAATTCCCTGATTTTTTAATGTTTTGGTTTAAAAATTTGCATACAAAAAACAAACTTAATATTTTTTTACGTTTTTATTTTTCAGTGAAACAGTATAGTTCTAGTTAGTGTAGTCATATCACTATTCACCCAATAGCCACAAAAAATTCAGCTTGATAGTTCACTTGGTTTCTGAAATTATGGAAATAATAGGTCATTTATCTAAAAAAAAAATTGATTTTTAGAAAAACGCACTTAAAGTTTTTCCTGGAGTCCAGCTACACCGACATACTTACCTGAGTACGTTACTATTTGCTGACGATAATACAAGAGAGTGAAGATAAATTACAACTGGCAGTGCACCGACTGAATCAAATATGTCCAGAATATAATCTTAAAATTTCCTTGCATAAGACGAAAGTTACGGCTTTCCAAGACAAGTATCCCGTTAGGTGGAAAATATTTGTCAACAATGAGCCAATCGAACAAGTATCAATTTTTACATACTTGAGTTGCGACACAAGCTACAATTATGACAATGACATGGAAAATAAAACAAATAAGTTCCAAGCAATATGTGGCACAATAAATAGAACAATAAATAACAAAACACGAAAAGACACACGGATAAAATTTTATAAAACGATGGCTGTACCTGTGCTTATGTATGGGAGTGAAAGTTGGATAAATACCAAAAAAGGAGACAGCAAAATAGAGGCAGCAGAAATGAGATTTTTGATACGGGTCAAAGGCTGCACAAGAAGAGATTTAATAAGAAATGAAGACGTGCGAAATGAACTAAATGTATATGCAATAAAAGAAAAAATAACTGAATATAAAGAAAGAGGGAAACAACACGTAAATATGATGGAAAATGGGAGAATACCCCAAAAAATACTGAACTTACAACCCAAGAGGGAAAAGAGATATAGGAAGACCACGAAAACGGTGGCCGTAAGTTTGTGAGCACGGAACAGGCAAATGCCTAATCCTTGTAGTGCAGAAGGAGAAGAAGAAGAAGAAGAAGAAGAAGAAGAAGAAGAAGAAGAAGAAGAAGAAGAAGAAGAAGAAGAAGAAGAAGAAGAAGAAGAAGTTTTTAAAACAATTTTAAAACAATTTTTACCTGATTTAAAATAGTCCAGCTCCATACTCGGTGTATTCAGTTATGTCCATTTGATCCTTTGGTTTTCTCTTCAGATTTCTAGTTGACTGTCTAACCTTTCTCATCAATTCATCTACTGCTGTCTCTGCCTCAAAGATTCGTTGCAAGGCAATTTTTTTTGCATTAACTTAATCATATTTGATCCTGGTTTGATCCCTAATTTTTGTGAGACTTGACGCTTACTTATATTACCTTCATTGAATGTTAACACAGCATTATGTATACCCAAACCCAAAGTATCCGGTATATCAGATATACTTTTGGTAATCTTTTCCAAATCAAATGGTTCAACGTCTCTTTTGCATCTTACGTACTACCATGAAGACATTTTTTAACAGATACGATGTTAGTAGGCTAATACTTACTACATTACAGACATTGGTAGTGAATTATTGTGCAAATAGTTTTCACCAGTTAGGATGGTCCGGTTACATTTGTACCAACAGTCTTCTTTTTTTTTGGGGGGGGCCAAAGTGTACGATTATCAGCACTTTTGACAGAACTTTTCCTGCGATCTCAATTTTATAGAAATCATTAAAAAAAACCTAAATAAACAAAAAGCAAATAAATTTAACATAATCAATAAAAAACTTAATAATCTACTAAATAAGTAGTAAACCTAAAGAATATAACCAACATTTGCACATATTAAATAATAAGCACACTTTTACCCTAAACTCGTAAATTTATCTACTGTAAAATTTACTGAAAATGAAATAGCTACTTTAGAAACTTCAAACAAAACAAATCTTAAACATGTAAACAAATATGCACCGGTAATAGAAAATATCATAGTCAAAACAGAAAACGCAATTAATAATATAGAACAAGAAAAACAAATTGCGTATTCACGTAAATATGATATCAAAACAGTCAGAAAATATTGAAGACATTTTTAAGATAACACAACGAAAAATCTCTTTTTTTGATCGATTTGCCGGTTACGAGTGGCTTTAAAATCAAAAATTAATATTTTGATTTTTCTGTAATATTGTGTAATCGTTTGCCTCTATCTAAACGCGTGCCACTGTACATTCCTCGGAAAAAGAGTTGGGGAATTTAATCTTACCCAAAATTTAATTTTATCAAATAATAAGTGTACACGCCGGAATTTCAACAAGGTAATGACCCTCCCAACATTTTTATTTGGATCTGAGAATTTAACGAAATTCCATGCCGGTCCTATTCAAGTGGCCGAAAGGAAATTCTCGGGCACGTGGCAATATATACTCTTCAAGATGAGAAAAGAAATATCGATGTACGGCAGGATCTGAATATT
This sequence comes from Magicicada septendecula, assembly GCA_034769895.1. Taxonomy (NCBI): domain Eukaryota; kingdom Metazoa; phylum Arthropoda; class Insecta; order Hemiptera; family Cicadidae; genus Magicicada; species Magicicada septendecula. The sequence continues at coordinate 851,433,233 of CM068368.1, forward strand.
ACTTGATAGGTTTCTCAATATCGCCTAAAACTGTTGGAACATCTTAACCGAATGGACGACTGGCGCATCCTCAAGCAACTACTGAATCCTAAGCCGCCAAAATTGACGGAGGAGTCCCAAGAAGCGCTGGAGTAGTGACCAGCTCTAATGCATCTGCTTGGGACCGAAACAAACCATTTTTAATTTAATCTGTGCTGAAGATGATGACGAGCAATTGTATGTCGTTTAATAAAAAACATATTTCATTTGAAATAATCATATTTCATTTGATTGGCTTTCCGGTTACCACTCAGAGAGCTCATTAGTTAGTTGTAAGTGTACTAGGAATAGGAATATTCTTGTGTTTACAGCATGTTTCACTGTTGTTAAGATTGAACGTTTTGTTTATATAGTGAAGAAATATCTCGGTGGATCAGTAACCACAAAAACAGGGTTGCACTTGATAATGGTAATCACTACACCCTACTTTATTATGCACTTACGTAAAATTTAAATTCATGTAAGTGTACACTACAGTACTTAAGTAAATGTTTCTGACAGTATATGTGTTCGAAGTAACAATGTAATTTCTAAATGTAACGTAATCCAAAGCTGGCCTAATTAGACAATTAACGTAGTTTAATGGGTTAAATTAATATAATTCATATTATTGCGTAGTTAATCTGTTTGTCCCTTCGGTAATGCACGCTAAATTGGATCGCAACGTGAACACCAGAATAACGTACAGTCCGTGTTGCAGACAGCTGCAGTTAGTCGAGTTCCACAACACTTGCGTTACTTATTAAAAAAAAAGTGGTTCTGATCTGCACAGACACTGCATAATATGTGGACCATACCGTGTATTTCTGTGTGTGAGAAATGTCTTTTATTCTTGGTTTTTATGTCTACGTACTACTACTACTACTACTACTACTACTACTACTACTACTACTACTACTACTACTACTATTACTACTACTACTACTACTACTACTACTACTACTACTACTACAGCTCATGAAGAGCCCTGGCCTCCAGAACGAGCTATGGCTCCACTTCTCTCTATCGTGTGCGACTGTTCGCCACATTCTGACCCCCAGTCTTCTCATATCTTCATCTACATCGTCCACCCATCTTCTTCTTGACCTCCTTCTTGCTCTTCTTCCTCCTGCTCCTCCAATGAATACTTTGTTTACTGCCCTTTCCTCTGACATTCTTTGTATGTTATCTGCACACTTAATTCTGCCTTTTTTTTATTGCTATGACGATGTTCGGTTCCTTGAATAGATCGTACAATTCGGCGTTTGTCCTCATACGCCACGTTCCATTATTTAGTACACCTCCGTATATCCTCCTACGAATCTTTCTTTCCCATTTTCTGATCATATCTTCTGGGGCTGAGGTCATGGTCCAGGCTTCTGAAGCATATGATACTACTGGCCGCAATACAGATTAGTAAATCTGGACTTTGGAGGTTCTAGAAATGTTTCTGGACCTCAGGATAAGCAGTAGTTACCTTTACATACAGATTGTTAAAGCCAAGATAATCTCGCTTCTATTGTGTTGTTTAATCGTACGAATAATTTTTTTGTCTCCTTTTTTTGTTCGCCGTTGATTTTTGATACCAATGTTCTACTACTGGGAATTTCTCTTTTGTTTTTTCCTTTAGGTGTCCATTTGCAGGATTATTTTAGCCATATGTGGTTACTGATTTGTTGGAGTTTTCCACACAGAAAGTTGTTTGATCCTGTAACTTCTCAGTTTGTTTGACGCTGCGTTCTGAATTCTAAGTGATATTTTCCAGTAACCGATACTAAGGTTTACTTACCTTATTTATTTACAGTATGTTCTCAAAGTTCTCTCTTGTGTCATCCTACATACACTACTTTTTAAAATTACTTTTGCTTACATTTAGTTGTCAATTCATCCCAAGAGGCGATAACGTATATGTTGTTTCTGGAACATTTTCTACGATATCATGTGAGGGGTGTAGATGCAAAACTCACAATCTCCACATTTTCAAACTTTCGGAAAAACGAAAAACTTATTACTCTTGACACACATGAGATATTGGTACAAATGTTTTTCATAATGACTTAATTGCCATATAAGCTACTTGCATATATCCTCCAACTTTTAGTAGATGTAGTAGATGTAGCTGTAGGAGTTAGTAGAAATAAATCAAGTTAAATAAAAATCGAGCATTTTTTTGTTTCTAGGGACTTAGGATCGTAGTCCATATGTCTATCCTAACTTTTGACCACTGAATCTTGTAGAGAACGACGAGACGAAGAGAACGGTACCTTTTTGTGGTTCAAGGTCTACCCGTAGACTTTCTATCCACGAAAACGCGTTTTTCGCCGTCAATTTCGGCTTAGAGTTCTGTATTTGCTGCGGAATGCGCCATTCATCTATTCAGTTAAGATGTTCCAACAGTTTTAGACGATACTGAGAAATCCTATCAAGTAATATTAAAATGCTGCCGTACATCGATATTTCTTTTCTGATCATGAAGAGTATATCCTGCCACGTGCCTGAGAATTTCCTAGAAAATAAATTAAATTATGGACAATGTGAGTTTTGCAGCAAACTTTGTTTACATGTGAGTTTTCCATTAAACTGCCATAGAAAATGTTAGTTGTGAACCAAAAATGTTTATCTCAAACAAAAAGCAACAAGAACCGAGAAAAATAAATCTTAGGAATAAATAAACACACCAAAAATCAATATTAATATCGTAGGGAACCTTTAGTTATAGGTAGAGCAAAACAAATTTGTATTACATTTTGCATTTTAGATAGAACTAACAAAAATGTAAATAAAAATAATAAATTATAAAAATCTTTAGGGTACACAAATTGATTAGGATGAACTTTGAACTAACTAAACTAACTAAAATTTAAACAAAACTAAACTTTTTAACGGATTGTGCAGACAAGGAGATGATGCTTTGGTGTTAAACGGGCTACCTGATTGGTTGACTTAGACGGTGTGAGTTTTGCTGCATAAAAGCTGTTGGTTAATGTGTATTTTGTTTCAAAAATTGATTTTCAACATTCACTTAAAGCCTTCAAATGTTACTTTTAGACCAAAGTACTATTACAGGTTAATTTACCTTTACGAGACAAGCACGTAAAGGTAACTCATATCGCATAAAAATGGAAAATGTGAGTTTGCATCCAGAACTCTCATATACACGGTTTGTAATGTTTGTAGATATTTTCAATAACTTGAACAGGCCTTCAGATTTGTAGAATTGTTTGACATTTGTTGTCTAAACCCCTGCCGATTTTCAGCAGTTGCCCCCGTCTGCTTTGCTTCACAATCGTTTTTATTTCTTTATTTACATTTCTGTGCATTCTAGAACCACTAAGGACCAAGGACAGACACTAATAACACTGTCTTACCTACCAAGAAAGCATCATGTCCAAAACACTATAAACCAGTCATAGGCAACCTTTGAATTTATTGGGCCCAAATATAACTGAGGACCAGTTCAGTGAGCGCACCCCACCCCACCACATCAATGTGGAGTTCAGCAACCGGACGTTACAAACATTAACTGTCGCTTTATATAAACATTAACTGTCGCTAACCCTTGCACTTGTATTTAGCGACGCAAAACACCGAATAAAGCTTTGCTGTATTTTTTATATAAATTTGTGAACAGTTTTCATCATCAACAAAATGTCATCATGCACACGCACGTTAAAACTAACAAAACTTTAAACGAAAAAAATGTAAACAGAAAAACATTTTAATAAAAATAAATTAAAGAACTTACCACAATAACACTATTTATTTTTATAGAGTCCACAGAAATGCAAAACTTGAAAAAACCAAGTTTCTCCTTGCGGAGAAAGGTTTATGCAGGCTCTTGGCGACAAGCTCGACAATCGTATTGGGGGAAGACGTAGCGCTTAAACGGCTGATACTATTATATAATACAGTACTTCGAAGCAGGTACAATGCGGGTGCGTTCATTCCTTCAAAAGAAAAGAAAATTACAAATCGGTTTGCGGGCGCGTGAAACCTCATCGACGGGCGCAGGGTTGCCGACTTCTGCTATAAACCTTGATCGCTAATTTTTTCCTGCCGATAGACGATTACGGAGTAGGACACAAACTCATTCATTTAAACCAAATGAGGACATTAAAATAGAACCTCCAATTAAAAAACTGTAAAAATATTACTTACTTTATACTTTATTTATTTTTTAAGCACAATTCAAATTCTAAACAACGTAAAATCTCATAAGACTGCTACGTATCTAAATAAAATAAAACTGCCAAGAAAACAACGCCGTTGATAGCTTATCGTTTCCTGTTAAACCATAAAACTCTCTAGAACTGTAACTACTTTAAACAGATTACTTTTAATCTTCTTTTGCAACGACCTACTACAGAAACTATTAAAACGAACGATGGGAACTATTAAAAACTTTAACAAGGTTAATTAATTCAGCAAACTTGGTCGCTGGGGAAGGGCTTATAAGTATACCATACACAAACTAGCTCACGAAAACCCACTCCAATATGCTAATGTTTATTGTAGCCATTCGTCTTGCAGCCTAATCAATCCGCCTTTATGTACAGTAAACTACACAACAAAATAATCACTTTTCTAATAAGACTATAAATTTTCTGTTTTGTCAAGATCAATCGACGTTCACTTACTACCAAATAAAAAACGTGACCAGTCTTACCAAAGATTATGTGAAAACACTTGTTTTTAAATTGTAAGTTCTCTTCAAACATCACACTATCTTTCAATACTTGAATTATTATATAACATTTCATACGTCATATTTTGTAATACAAAAATTCCAGTTTTTCCCAACTGACGTATAGTTTACCCGTACTTCGATATGGTGATTTCATGTTACGTGCAGGCAAGGTTAAATCTTTCGTTATAATTGTAAAAACCTTGCATCCAATACAAATCGAATAGAGCTGTTACGTCAATACTTCCAGTTAATCGGTGCAAATGAATATTGTCAATAAATTCTTACCTTAAGGCTTCACTAAAATAAAGTGTGATGTTTTCTTAAGTCTGCTAAGTACAACGTAAGCTAGTCTAGCCACGCATTTTGTACAGTCTAGAGTTTGCACAGCTGCTAACACTTATACTACTACTAGTGATAATAAAATAGTAATTATGATCGAAGATGCAGCCTGATAATACAATTGACTCGCGCTAATAACTAAACAGATATTCGGACGGGTCCCAAAGATATCTAACAGATTTAAGAGTCCTCTTGTGTAGGAAGTAAAATTACTGAAGAATAGATATCCAGAACTAGGTTTTGCAAGACAATCATTCACGGCAATGAAATTTTGGAAATAAACTACTACTCCACGGCACTACAGCCCATGAAGAGCCCTGGCCTGCAGAACTAAGGCAATCTGTCTGCATCCGTAACAGATATTGTTTTACAGGATAAGGTTGTTAGCCTTATGTCCAACCCCCTACCAGGAGGACCATGAACTATGATTTCGGGCAGTTCTTCTCCTAGACAGAGATGCTTTCACCTCGGCTGCCGAGCGCTCTCCGCCCCGGTCACAGTAGGCTTACTAACTCAGCACATGTGTGCAGCTGTTGACCTACTAGAGGTTCCTCCGCCTCCGCACTTGATGCACACCCTGCTGCCGCCGGTGTACACCATCCTGCCAGGCCAGTATCCAGGTTATTCCTGGACTGCCCTGGTAGGACCCCCTTCTCTCTTCGGCTCGTCGACCCATTTGCTGAAGGGGTTGGTTGCCACAACCTTGGAATTGGCTGCTCGACGTAATAGGGTTTACCGCCTTGTAGGTGACAGTGGAGTTGAAGTGGAGAGGCTAGTGCTTTTCTCTCCATTGAAAAGCATGTAATTGCATCCACCCCCCTTAGACCCCTTGGAAATAAAACCTTCTAAAAAAATACTCTTACGGAGCGTGTTGTTTTGTGAAACTAGAAATTATTCCACCTTTCTCGAAGTAGCAGAAAATTGATTAGGCGACAAATAAGAGGAATTAGTTCGACTAAATAAAGCCAAATTTAAATGTATCAAGACGAGTAAAATAAAGTAAGTTATTGTTAAAAATTAGATCTAGAAAGATTAAATTTGGTGACATGTTGTAAGAAGTAATGACTTTATGAAAGGAAGACGTTGGTAAACGTGTTTTGCAAGATGTTAAAATAATAGTGGTGTGCAAGAGTTACCTCTTGTTGAAACCAAAAGAAAGAAGAAAGGAGTGATTGCATCGGCAGAAACAGATGGACCAGTTCCTCTAACTGGTAGTTTATATGAATGGTTATTTTAGAGTTTTCAATTTGTAGTTGTTATAAAAACCATATTAGTGAATTATAAAAAAATGTAAGTTTTTATCTCACACAGCTAAAAAAATTGAATTCTGCTTGGTCGCCATTGTTATCATCTGTTCTTTTTAAAATCCAGTTTACACTATATTAACACGGAATACTTGTCTAATGTTGAATTGAAGTAATCAATAATAGCAAAATAGACTTGTCCAATTACAGTGGCTAGTTTGTAGAATAATTATTTAAAAACTCTTTAAATTAAATAAATAGAAACATCCAGTTTACTCTTGAAACAGAGGTTGATAACAAGATAAACTTTCTAGATTTAACCATCACTCGACAGATGAATAAACTAAAGTTCAACATTTTTAGGAAACCGACTACCACTGACACCACAATACACGCAGACTCTCATCATCCTCTTTCACATAAAATGGGAGCGTACAATAGTTTCATTCATAGATTATTGACAATTCCTTTGGATGATAATGACTTCCGTGATGAGCTAAATGTCATAAAATATATCGCGGTGCCAATGGTTACAATAGTTAGCCATTGACAAACTGTTGAGAAAACATGAAAAAAGAATGCTTAAACCCCGAATAAACAACAACACGCAAAAAATTTTTATATCTACTAATTACACTAGCTTTATGCCTAAGGTTTTGTCTTCTATATTGAATAATAATAGTTTCACTATTTCATTCAGGACTAATAATAAGTTACTGGATATTCTCAAACCGAAAAAACACACGCCTCCAGAAGAAAAAACTGACATATATAAGTTAACATGCAATGATTGCGAGTGCTTCTACATTGGACAGACTGGGACAGGTTTCCTTAAACGATTTCGAGAACATTTACCTAAGAAAATAAGAAACACTGACAACATCAGATCAAATTACGCCCGACACATGACTTCACACAATCATAATTACACAGATTTTAGTTCCAATTTAATACCGTTACATGTGTGTAAGAAGGGCCGTTTCATGAATGCCTTGGAGGAATTTGAAATTTACAGTGCATATGGAAACCCAAAGAGTCGCGATATCGTGCTAAATGACCACCTGAACTTTGTATCCAACCGATTGTACGATACCGCCTTGAGTCTCCTCGCTGGGGCTACGATAAGGTAGCAACCGCTCAGTGGCAGAATGAACTTGAACGGGTGCGCACCCAAATCCGCGTACGGTTCATATGCAAATTTTGACATTTTAACTTCTTAACGATCTCGCAAGAGTGATAGTTTTAACTTTTTAATATTTGATGATGGAGCATAAGCTCTGAAACGCGTCATAGACGAAGCACAAGAAATCACACGGCGGATAATTTAAGGTAAATAATTTATTAGTTTGTAGAAAATCAGACACATTTTCAAAATCTGGGTAATGATAAATAAGACTGGCTAATCACTTGAAATTGATGAGAGTTGGCTTTCTCTTGCAGAACATTATGTTAGCCAGGTCCCAACTGAGAAATGGGGTTTCACTGTATATTTTGAAGATATAAACAAAAGTTATTGTTCAAATCGCAAAAGAAGTGCACAAACTTTGCTTCCTGATGTTAGCGACAGGATTATATAAGCAACAACCGTAATTGTAGGTAAATGACTATCGTATAGGACATCCAAAATATATCGGTAAATAACAATTACCACGGTAGCACACTGAAAATCTTTAAAAAGCATATATAAGTTGCTGAATTCGGAGGGGATGTGCGGAACAAATATAGAGCTACTCGAATTGTACCTAGTAGATTACATGTGGAGGATATGTTACAGCCGGAGTCTAAATCCTAAAAGATATCCTTGTAGTTCACTACTGACTACCAGCATAAGAGTAACTTGTTTTTGATTGGACGTTGTAATTGTAGATTGAAACATAATGAATAAAACAAAGACGTATCTATAACGAGTTTTATTCTCCATATTGTTACGATAGTCTCACTGATCGTCGTATGGTAGAGTGGGAAACAAAATACAAGACACCAATGAAATCACTACAGACCAGCTTTAATTAACACAATTAATAATTCGTAATCAACTCGTACAATAGTTCCTGTTTGATTTGTCCACACGCAATAACAATGTCAAATAATAAAGTTCCACATAATTTACAACACAACGACACTTCACACAATACTTCGACAAACACTCGATCCGCGCTAAGAAAATCGCTCACGTAACTGACTTGACAACGACAGGCGCTCTTGCTTTTATAGGTCGCGCAGAGGTCCAGTATAGCTTTCCCTCCTTACTGCACGCCGGTTTAATGCGTATCTCAAGTGTTCTTGAATACACTAGAATCCACTTGTGCGCGGCCTTGACTGAGGCAACACCAACACTAGGCGGGAGAACGGGGCGAGGACTCTCTCGATCGTGGTTCCATTCGTAACAATACGTAAAAATTGTATAGGAAAATACTTAGAATTCTGGGAATCGGACCCTCTGGCCCCCCTTTCATGGGCTGTAGGCTTTATATCATAACGATGTGAGTAGGCACTCTTTATAAAGTACATTATCGACTATGAGTAGCTAACGTCAAGTAGGTAGCTTAGGTACATTTCTACTAGCGGCTATCGTTACACGGATAAATTACCCCAGATGCGATGTTTCATCCTCATATACTCTTAAGAAGTCGTCGTGAACGGGGTGCAGATTATTATGCAGAATTAAAAATATTCGTCGACAATGTTTGGTATATATTTTTGGCAATTCAGCCACCCTCACATATGAATACCTTGCCTGGTTTTATTAAACTTCATCATCATCACCACTCCGAGGACTAACCCTGTTCCGGAACCCATCTCTTCCTCGATCTACCGACATTTCTCTTCCCAGTAGGGTGATAACCAAAGGCAGCCACAGGTAAGCGGATATCAGGCATGCGATTCAAGCGTTCACACCAACTCCTTCGTGGTCTTCAATCTTCTGGTGCAATGATACAATGTTTAAATCGCGTCTAATATGCTCGTTCCATCTCCGATCCAAGAGAGAACAACCTTGCGTCGCTCTTAGAAATTTTATTTCGGCTGCCTGAATCCTCTGCACGACCCTTTTACCAAGAGTCCATGTTTCACAAGCATATAGGAATGTGGGATCAGCCACAGTTTATAAAATTTCATTCGGGTATCCTTCCGTGTTTTATTTATCAGGCGCCTATGAATCGTTCAACAGATGCGTGTGAATTTTGTTAGCTTACTATCCCGATCAATATCAGTTCCATATGAGATATTACAACCCAGGTAATTTAAATGACTAACCTGGTCCAAAATCAGCTGATTTTTCACGACTATCTCAGTTCTTATACGATACCTGCCCTGAAATGCCATCGTTTTAGACTTTGTAGCAGAGATCTGTAGCCCATAGTCTTGTATGATGCTATTGAACGTAAATATCGCCCGCTGTAACTTGTCTTCTGTTTCCTGTATCATTATCTGGTCATCTGCATAAAGCAAAGCATTCACATTAATATTTCGCTGAAGTGATATTCCCGAGTCAACTGTAGCTGTCCATCATTAAGTTTCATTAACACGACTTTTGGATATCTTGAGAGACATTATTTACAAAACTTGTGCAACCAGTAACTTCTCTGTTTTCATTTACAACCAAAAGAGCCACAATTTTATATACAAGGTAATGCTAAAAACTATTAATTTATTAATTTGTTCCTTAAATTTGAAATGAGCTTTTATATTTTTATAATACGACAGCTATGTACATATGGAAACATTAAAAAACGCTGTGTGATTCCTTTTTAGGTTTATGTAATGAACAGATTTATGCAATAAAGCCTGTAGGTATATTCCTTTTAAATTTTTTGTTTTTTAAAATTATATTCTGTAACACATAAAATTATTTATCATTAATCATAATTTTGGATTTGACTGGATTTCAAATGTAGTAAAGTCCTCGAAGGGACCTTTTTCACCAACGTCTAATATCAAGACCATTACCGAGTAATCCGCATTATTTATCATTAAATTAACTATAATTTATGATTCGAGTGGTCTTTAAATCTAGTAAAGGTTCCACAAGAGATCTCAGTCACTGATGTCTAATATCAAGAACATTACGTTCTAAATTTTTTTGGCAAACATATTACAAAACTGCCTATAAAATAAAGTGTAAAGTTAGCAGATTAATTGAATTTTTAAACACTGGCCACATTTGTGAAGTAATGGTGAGAAATGCTTAAAAACAACAAACGAATGTCGCCAGAAAAGGATTTTGTGTTCATCACGCTCTATTTTATGACACGAGTTTTCATAATGACATCGTCACTCCCCCTTTTTTAATCAGCCGACACAATTATTCAGGAGAGGTGGAGCTCCGTGATTCGTGTCCGGCATCTCGCTAAGTACAGACCGCGCTGCAGAGACTACAACTTTCTTGTTTCCTGATTAACCCACTGCTAAAGTTTACAACCGTACGCGTTTATATGATTATACGCAATTTACAGTGTAGTTTAGTAATTTCTGCAATAACGCAATTTCTAATTAATGCAGTTTAGGAATTTTACAGTGAATTATATCTAACTCTACTCATTTGGAAACCCAGGCTCTCTTAATTTTTAGAAATAGCGTACATCTTAAGTATTCTTTAATTGCATTCCTTGTACTTTAACAGTCGTTATTCCATATTTTCCTGTTAATGTTTTTAATGTTAAGTACTTATTCTGTATTTCGGTGTAGCATCCAATAAACTAAAAATACAATTCATTGAAAATAGCCTATGTGAGAAGAAATGTAATAAATTACTACCTCTAGAGTTTCGCTCTACCTTTAACAGAATTTAAGATTAAGGTATTGATTGATGACTCGTTGGCCGCTTTGTGAAACATATTAATACAAAGGTTTTTAAAAAATATATAAAAACCTGGTTAGTTTCACAGTTTATTATTCATCTCTGACAGCTATTTCAGCTTATTAAGCTATTCAGCTTATTAAGGGAAGGTCAAGTGTTTGTAAAAACTAAGTATAATCGGAAGGCAAAATACAAAAATTAACTAGACTAAATAACAACTTTTAATAAAAGAGTACACAAAATTCAGTTTGTTCGTTTGTTAAATTTTTGTTACTTTTGATTGCTTTTCTAATTTCTAGAATGTCTAATAAATCAATATTTTTACATTTTTGTATGTTGTACAGTAGTGTTATGTTTTTTGTATCTATGAAGTGATTGTGTTGTAAGCAATGATCTGTAAAACCTGTATTGGCTGTATTAGTTAAAATCGCTTTCTTGTGTTCAGAAATTCGATGTTTCAGATCACGGACACACTGTCCGATATAAATAGCATCGCAATCTTCACAGTTTATTTTATAAACTCTATTATTCTCGAATATGTTTGATTTTTCTTTATTGTTTACTAGTAATTGAAAAAGATTACGTTTGTTTACTGATACCATGGGAAGACCATGCTTTTTTAATATTATTGATCCTATCTGTTACAAACGAAATGTAATGTGTTACATGAAATAAAATTCTATGGAATAAAATTCTTTTAAAATAAGTTTCTTCTGATTTTTTTTTTAAAATAAAGAATCTATTATTCTTTTGTCATAACCGTTATTTTCTGTTATGGTTTTTATAATATCAACTTCTTTATTAAATTTTTTTTTTTTTTGATAAAGGAACTATGAGGAGACGATTAACCATTGCATGAAAACTGCTTGATTTTATGTGCCATAACGTTAGTGACTGTTTATGTATAACGGTATCTATAAAAGTAAGTTTTCTGTATATCTGAAAACTAAGATTATTTTTTGACCTAGTAACGGTGAGATCCAAAAAACTTAATAAACGAACAAACTAAATTCTGTGTATCCCCTTTATGAAAAGTTGTTATTTAGTTTAGTTAATTTTGTATTTTGCCTTCCGATTATACTTAGTTCTTACAAACACTTGATCTTCCCTTACTAGTTCCTCCATCATACACACCCACACACATGTCCGGATACACACCCTAAACACATGTTCACCACCCTTACATTCTTTGTTTAGTTGTTCCTTGATCTCTTTGAGAACAGCTTAATAAGCTGAAACAGATTAAGCTTCCAGTAACGTGCGTGCGCGCGCGCGCGTTTACGATGAACAAGAACACACAATATAAAATTCAGTAGGCCTCAAGGTTTTCCAGGAACATTATATTTTACCTCAAAAGGGATGACGAGTTTATTAATTTCCTGCTACCACTGACAACACAATGTTACGACCTTGCATGTTTGTACCGCGCTTGAAAGGGAACAAGGGACTGACACAATTAGAAGAACACTTTTATGTGGTTTTAATAGTGTACAAAGAGAAAGCTACTTTGTAGTAACTTATCCACTAAATTAGTCACAAGAATAAAGAGATATTAGTAATCATGATATTCCAGTATTCCAAGAAACACTTAACGTTCGTTCCCACCCTCATTACAGAATGTAAACGGATTATTTTGGTTAGTAATCGTCTCAATTTTCCTACAGAAAACATTTAGAGGGGTTGAACGTTTTATTATAATATAATATTACTATTGTCACCAGCTTTTGACAAAACCTTTGAGCTACAGTTTATTTACAATAACATATCGTGGAAAGTCCTCCCCGGACAACTCCCTGTGGCAATTGCTCCCAAACTGTTGCTCCACGGGCAATATTGCTCTCTGAATAATTATTCCCTGAACGGTTGTAAGATTTCGGCTCTTCAGGGTATTAACTGCGTTATGCTACGATCCGCCTTGCCTTCATTATGACAATGATGGTGATGATGGTGGCAAACAAATCATTCTGTCTATTATTGACGGTGCGACCTATTTACTTTATTGTTTGTCTTGACTGCGACGTGTACAGTTGTTTAACCAAGACACTTACAGGAATTCAGCAGAAGCAGTTGGTTAGATGTACATTAGGAGCCGGTAGTTGTCGATTGGAAAAACAATATATCAAAACAGCTTTTATGCAAAAAACAACGGAAACCTGATTGTTATCGTTATATTAACGGAAACTCATAAAGGGGACTATCTTTTTGTTTCTGTCTTGAACTTTTAAAAATAAATTCTAACTTTATGGTTAAAATTTTTAGTTGTAATTCTTTTTGTAATTTTTTGTGTTTCCTAGCCTTTACTAAGTTTGTAAATTATGTCTATGGTATTTGTATGTCATCACCACCTTTTTAACGGTTTTAAGCTTTAGAGGTCTGATTCTATTCTGCAGCCCACCTTTTCTTAAGTCTACAAACTTTTCTTCTATCTTTAGAGTTGTAACCTTATGCCATCTTCGGTATTCTACTTTCTTCCATTTTGCTTACTACATACTCCATACTTTCTTCCATTTCTTCCATACTGGTGTGTTGAATCCATTTTCTTCTGTATTGTTTAATCCTTTCATTAACCTATAAAACGTTTGAATATTCTTAATTTCGATTAGTTGAATTAAATTAATTTTATGTACACTATTCATTTAACAAAGGTAATTAAAAGTTTATATAATGAAAAGCAGATACAACTAGAAACTAACAGATTTTCATTGGAATAACCCAAGGCGTTCGGCAAGGTTGCAGTCTTCCTCCTGTTTTATTTAATATCTATATAGACGATTTCATAAAGAAATGGAAGTTGGACGCGTCTCAAAGGATTATACTTAAGGAAATAATTCTATTTAAACATTTTAATGTACGCAGAAAATCTTGTGATCATCCAAGGGAATGAAAATGACCTCCAAGGTGGTTGTTTTATCTTACTGACATTTTGGCAAATTACAATCAAACCATTTCCTTATCCATAACAAAAGTTATGAATTTTTTTGGGGCAAATCATATTAGAAAAAAGATTGTCATACGGGACTCGCCAATAGAACAGGTGCCAGATTTCAAGTATCTAGGGTGTAGCATCATATACCAAGATGATAAGGAGGTTGAAAGCAAAATTAGTCTGTTCCAGTCGCTTTGTGGCTGTATCATTAAACATTTAAAGAAGAAAACAAGGAAAGACACGCAATTGAAATGTTATAATGTAATGGCCATACCTCAACTACTGTATGAGACTTGGATTAGAAAGGCCAAATATATATCTAGAATACAAGGAGCGGAAATGAGGTTCTTTAAACCCCCTACACACCATCGGACCAGACCACCGGACCGTCGGGACAAAACGCAGTTTGGTCGTGGGTTCGAAGATGTGTAGGCGTGTCCGCGGACAAAATCTGTCGTGACGGACGGTCGGGAGGTTCGATGGGAAAACCATCGGACCGCGGACCGTCCCCACAACTTTTCAGTCTGGTCGTGGAATGTGTAGCGTTGTCGCCGAACTTCCCTTGACGTTGCCAAATCTTCGCTGTTTGTGCTTCTGTTTCTTGTTGCGTTGCTAGCTGCGCACGTTTCTGGAATAATAACTGATAAAAGTTGTGGTGATATAGCAGCACTGAATTTCATGCCTTCATATGATCTCCCAGTAGCTAAATAACGAAGTGTCACAATTAGCCTCTCTTCTACACTCACGGATTCCCTGAAGACCGTATTTCTTCTTTGAATAAACGGTTTCACCAAACCCAGTAAATTGATGAAACATTCCTCATCCATCCGTAAAAATTTACGAAAATCGTTTGAGTCCATTTCTTTAAGTAAGTTTGCATGTGTGAATGTTTTCCGTTTTTGAAACAAGTTTTTTGCCCACATTTTTCTCTTCTTTCGACACTTGTCGTCATTATTGTTGCTACCAAAGCACTTAAAGCTACACCGATTTTTTGCATTTTTGAAAGATACGGAGCCATAGCGCGACACCCTTTCCTTCACAAGCTCAAACATTCGACTAGTCAGAGAAAATAGGTTCCTGTCTGAAGTTGGTCCGGTCCGAAGGTGTGTAGCCTTGACCCGACCACAGACGGTCTGGCTGTTTGGTCGTGTCTGGTGGTTCGGTCCGATAATGTGTAGGGGGCTTTAGGGCTGTAAATGGTTGTACCAGGAGAGATCTTATCAAAAATAATCATATTCGAATGTAGCTAAGGCATAGCTGAAAGCTTAAATGAGAAAATCTCCCGGTACAAAACGGAGTGGTGGTTACACGTAGAGAGAATGGATCCAACTAGATGTTCTTCAAGAAGAGCCCTTGACTATCATCCAAGACAGAACAGAAGTGTGGGAAGCCAAACTGTAAGAGATGACTGGATGACTTCCATTGAGACTGGAACAGGCTACTACCCTATGCGACGACGACGACATTGATGTCTGACAATCATGATTTCACATGATCAATTTGTTTTAATAAGAAATTGACAGTTGCGCTGGTGTTTAATTGAATGCGTGTCTTGTTCCACATAAATCTGTCTTCCAGCAAAACTATTAAATTATTACGTTAAATTTCGCGTTTCAAAACTTATGAACAATACAGTAGAGCAGACAAGTTTTGTTTGACTGCTACGAATCACAACACTGTTTACTTGTAACAACAAAGTAATGGCCATTTTTATACTTGTGCTACGCTATGTTTTGGAGCCTATTCATATTTGTGTCAATCAAGTTACTAGAGTAGGTATTTAATAGCGTTTAATAATGGAACGTTTGTTGCAAATATTTAATGGACGCGGATTTAATCAAAGCCTTTCACTCCAGTAGTACTTACTAAATAACGTGCAACCCAATTTCAAAATTTAAAATTCGATGTTTAATTAAAATTTTCCCGCAGAACATGTGTCCGTGTAATATAAACGTCTGGCGATTATAAGCTGTTCCAAAACGGATGGAACCTAAGGGATTAAAAGACTCTTACTCCCGCACGCGCACTCACAACCGGCCCAGCGCGGCCGGGCACCACCCGGGCGGTTCAGGTATAAGTATACGGTAAAATTCAAAACTATAAAATTTTTAATTTATCTTATAATCTAAACTAAACTATAATTTTGTAATCTCCGTGAAACTGTCAGAAAAATGAGACCTAACAACACATAATTGCGATAAATATGATTATTTAATGTATTTCTAAAGCAAACTCAGAATTGGAGTATTTAATAATGATTTTATTATAAAATAATAACTATGTTAGTGAAATCCTGTTTATTATAAACAAAAAAATATTTACAATTTACATTTATGGTGCAAAATTACGTCGGTAATATAAATATTTTTATTTTTTCTACAATACCGTAATGAAAATGCTGTCTTGTATGTAATATTCATTAAAAATTTATTTCCTTTAAAAATAAATCCCAACGAAAAACAAAACAATTTATTGATATGATAACTTATACAATTACCTATTTACATACTATACTTACAATATAAATATTATTGAAATTTAAGCACAGTACTGCAAAATACTAATTTCTAAAGCCAAACTGAATATTAAATAAGACTTAATTGTACATCTTAAATATATCACACGTCGTGTTTGGTGTCATTATCTTTAAAATTTTATAGAGATTACAAACATGCTACGCTCGTTTGTTAAAAAATTCATATTACAAAAGTTGCAGTTACTGTACGTAGTGGATGCCATAGTAGATGATTCATGCCCCAGGCGTGCGGGCCAGCTGCGTTTGTGTATGTGTGTGTGTATGTGTTAGTAAGGGTCTACTAATTCCTCAGATGCCATGCGACTTTGAACCCCGTATAAATGTAAAAAACTGCAGAGTGCAAATTCTCAGTTGCTAAAATCATGCGAGTTCTACGCTTAGCCACATGATGCCTACACAAATTGGTAATAAACATTTTGGCGTCCAGATACATATCGCCACAGCGATGCGGAAAATGTATTGTTACGACATCACAGAACAATCTACGTGTTTATCGAATGTTCCAGAGGGATCCGGAATATAATGCGTGTGGCGTACGTGATTCTCGACGCATTAGCTAGACTGTGCCAGGGCCGCAATTAATTACGTCGTAGGTAGAGATAACGCGTAACTTGGAATGTTCTGGTCTGTGATCGGGGGTATAAATATAAGGCGGCAGCGGCCTTAGTTACAGTTATAGTTGCGATATATTACATAGTGCGGTTCGAGTTTATTGTCGGGCGATTACAAGTGATTACTGTGTGCGTTCAAGTGGTTATTAGTGAAGTGTTGTGTTTTATAATCGGGCGGTATAATTGTAATACAATTGTGTTTTATATTAGTTGACATTTTATTGCGTGTGAACAACTTTTATTTGATTTGTTGTAAGAGACTGTATTGTTAATTACGAACTGTTTAACTCTTAAAGCTGGTGATTAGTGACTTATTTGGTGTCTTCTATTTTGTTTTCCACTGTAATCACGACGAACAAGTAGACCGTAGTAACACTATTGTTACGAATGGAACCACCTAGAATAGCCGAGAGAGTCCCTTAGGTACACTTTGTGAAACGGTATTTCATAAGATAAGGAATAAGAATATAGAAAAAATTCCAGTATTACAGAAAAGCGGAATTTATAAATTAAAATGTAAAGACTGCAACAAAGTGTACCTAGGGGAGACAGGACGAAAATTCGTATGCAGGTTGTCTGACCACAAACGTGGAGAAGGTAATAGAACAACCAATTCGTTATATGCAAGACATTTCATAGAAGACAACCATAAGTTTGTTAATCCTTTGGAAGAATACGAAATTGTAAAAGTAGTAAATAACACAGTTGAAAGGAAGCTTAGAGAGGAGTTAGAAATATTGAAAGAAAGAGAAAAAGGGTTAGACAATTTAATTAATATTAAAATTAAATTTGATAATGAAAAAATATTTTATAACATGATTAAGAAGTAAATGAGAGAGGACAGATAGATAAGATTAAGAATTATATTGCATAGTACTAATTAGTTGTTTTAAAATAAGGGTGTGTGAATGACCCACGGGTGTGGAGAGGAAGAGGGTAGTTTAAAAGGATGCACACACACACACACACACACACACACACACACACACACACTGAAACACAAGGAATTTACTAGAAAAATATATAACTGTACAGATGGTGAGACAGAGTTTAGGGG
The DNA here is from genome assembly GCA_034769895.1 of Magicicada septendecula. Lineage (NCBI taxonomy): Eukaryota > Metazoa > Arthropoda > Insecta > Hemiptera > Cicadidae > Magicicada > Magicicada septendecula. The sequence continues at coordinate 851,451,449 of CM068368.1, forward strand.
GTGGGGAAGGGTCATTAATTTTTAGTTTGTTGTGGGTGAGCAGGGTGGGGGAGAGGGGTGAAGGGTTGGGTTTCACATATTTCCTGTCTATTCCCGATCTGACGATGAGCTGTGAAGCTTGAAAGCGCTAATCGGAATAATTTTTATATAGTGGTGTGCAACAGTGATCATTCTGATTGTGGTTTTTAGAGACTGCATTGGTGTCTTGAATTTTGTTTTCCACTGTACAATACAAGGTTCAGTTAGACTACCGTAACAGAATCAAACTACTAGACAACATGCTGTTGTATTAACTAACATGTGATGCGTAATGTGCTGAAAATAGCTCATACATTCTCAAAGCCTCTAGGACTATCGAGGCATAGGACTATCCTTCTGGTGACGTTGACGTCCTGCTGTTTGACTGATGTAACTGTAGACAGACCGCAGTTTCTGAGGAGTTTTATGGCGTTGGGATTAGTTCCGCGATCTGTTTTATTTGTTTTTAATTTTATTGAACTCGAATGATTTCATGTAAATTATGTTTTGGATCCAAACACTACACAGTGGTTTGTTGTTGTTACTTTGGATTATGATCTCCATGTAGGGGAATAAATTATTATACACCGGAGAAAATAACACATTTGTTCAACAGAATCACTCAGATTGTAATAGTTCCAGTAATACAATTGGCATCAAATAACATTCAATTTAATTAGGATTGGTCGGATATTATAACGTTACATAAGGTAGCCCATCTATAAAGAAGAAAATACCATTTAATAGAAACGAGTTACAACATTAAAGGAATAAAGAAAGTCAAAGTATGAAGGAATTAATGAACAAAAATATTAAAATATACCACAATAATAACTTAAAACCAAGACAAGGATTGAGACGATGACAAAATCCAAGTGATTGGCAAAGGGAAGGATAAAAATAAATAACTTTGTGACCATATCACAACCCCTTGTCAACCAATAATAAAATAGTAAATGTAATTATGAAAGTACAAAGCTATGTTATTAGTGTGAGTAGTCGCATGTACGACTACCAAGACATAAATGTAAATTATGTAATGTTAAATAATATTGTTATTAGAATATGAAGGGAATAAACCCCTTATACAATAATTACCCAATGTAAATGATAAGGTGAGTGGTGTGGTTAGATCCAAGTGAAGAAAAGAAAGAAAAACAGTGAATACTATAATATTAAAGGGAATAACAGACCCAAGAAAAACATACTAACTGAAAGTCAGCAGTAGTAATAATGTGTAGAATGAATAATAATTAATGCTTGAGTAAAAAATGATGAATGCAAACTGAGAATAAACTAATGCATAATAGGCCTATACAAATGGAATAGGTAGAATTAAAGTTCATGTGTTAAAATACGAAAATAATAGTTAAGTAATAGTTATAGTTATCTGTTTGTGTTAAAAAGAATATATAGAAGGGTAAAAAAGCATGTTTAATAAATAATAGTTAATGAGCATAGGGAGATAGGAAATGTATTAAAAAATAACATGTGCATAGCATGTTAGAAAGAATAGTATAATGTTTTGAAAATGATTATAAATCATTAAATGTTACATGTTAATTTATTGTAGTTACGGTTAAAATAGTTTTGTTTCATGAAATTCTAGAAATATGTTATAATAACTGTATAAGGAAAGTTAGGTGATATAGGCCTAAGGAGCCTATAGGAAAGAGGCAGTAATTTGTAAAATTTGATATAATAGCAGTAATAAGTAAGGACAAAATGTAGGGAATACTATTAAAATTGATAATATAAATTTAAGGACACCCAATGTATATCAAAAGAACCAGTTATAAAATAATTAATATAAAAACAAAATTGTTAAATTAGTCAATCAGTAAATACTGAACCGAAACCAATCATGTTTGGTTTCTAATTAAATTATAAAAGAAATGCAATGCAATAATGTTATTATCATAGGAATTCAAAGTAGTATAAGAAAGTTATGCTAATTTAAAAATATTTATTAATTTTGTAAAAATTCAGGAGCAAGATCTAACAATGTAAACAATATTTTCCACCAATAGGAATATGAGGCTTGCTGCCTTGACAACCAAACATTAACAGAAAAAACCGTTAGTCCATTATTAGATTCAGAGAAGAGCAGATCATAAAATTCATGCAGCTCAATATAATAATATAATAGTAATAAATCTACTAGAAATGAAATTCCCATGAACCAAAATGAGATGATGAATAATAATAGTATGAAAAAAAGAAATTTAATAACCAAAATTATTTGAAATTGAAAGAAAAAATCTACTTAATAAATTATAAAAAAAGGAACTCAGAGAGACAAATCAGATGTAAAGGAATGTGATAAGTACAAATTAACTTAAAAAACTAAAATGAAAAACGACTAGCCTACACTGTGACACTTTTTCACTCATTAATAAACTTTATATAAACACTCACTTAAGGAATAAACTAGGGACAATCAGTTTATATCTTTATTCACTTTTTAATTCATGGTGATCAAATTATTGGACATTGGAATCATATTTTAAAACCAACTATTAACCTAGTCACCCACTTTGATTCAACACATGTAATATTACCTAAGAAGTGGTTTATTAAGAAACTGTATAATATTTAAGTATGTTTTATGTAAAGTTTTGTACTTTCTAAAGATCTTTTGTTATTTTCCTGCAATCACAAGAACCCAATTGAATTAAAATAATTAAAATAAAACATGGCGTTTTAATCAACCAGACCCGTAATACTTAGAGAACATTATTGCCAACCGCTGAGCTAGTAAAGAACAAGAAAAGGAGCAAAATATATATTATAACCATATTTCATGTTGTTTAAAAAGAAATTAATAAAAAACACTAAAGAAATAATACAGTATTGACTATTATCAATTGTGTCTTTAATTAATGTTAATATTACATACAATTTATTCCTTAATATAGCCAAGGTGAAAATTTTTTTAACAAAAAATAGAGGTCGGTAACCCTGATTTTTTGGAACGAAATTCAAATCAACTACAAGACACAGGTGCGTTGGATTAAATTAAAATAAGAGAAAAGGATAAATAGGTGAGAAGAATCATTTTAATTGTTTTGGAAATAAAACAATTAGGCGCCTTAAAATCGAGAAACAAACCAAATACAACATATCAATAAAATAAAGTAAGGTAATAGATTGGCGAAGCAGGGTGAGGCTTCAACGGGTACGACTCCGGTTCGTAAAAAATTGACGCAACCAACGTGTGGCTGGTAAACCATACTGATTGTGACGTAACAAATTGACGAAACCAACGTGTGGCTGGTAAACCATACCGAACGGGTACGTAACAATATCAGTGTGATATAATATTGTATTTTTCTACTTACAAAAGCTTTGATTTCAATTCTCAGTCAGTTAAAGCACATGTCAAATGAATCATCGCGTTTCCTTTTATTCGTCTTAGCATTAATGTTTTCTTGTTTTGTTATTTGCATTTGTAAAATCGCAAAAGGAGTTGCGACAATCAACACAAGTATTGACGGAATACAACTTGCGTACACGAGACAAATCGTCTAAAAGGATTTATAAAAAAGAGACAAAATATTTTCCAAGAAATTCTTATAACGCGATCCAGTAAATTATTTACATTTGAAAACAAGTTGTGAAGTAAAGGTTTACAACGTACAAATGTCCGTCTCAATTTTTATTAGCGTCCGTTCTTTGTCACCACAGCAGTATAAATTCAATGTAACAGAAGGGTTTTCAGCTGAAGTAAATTTAATTAAACTTTCACAGTTATGAAAAGCGGACTTTTTACAAAATCATAAGGCACAATAAATCCAGTTGATTTTAGAATTAAGTAAGTAAATAGAATGAGAAACGAAGTATATAAACAGTAAAATTGAGCATAGTTTTAGTTGTGTAGGTGTGTAGTTGAACATTTAGACTTACTGAGGTCCATAGCAAGCTCTAGTACTCATTTATAAATTAAATAGTCAGTTCTGGTATGATCGAGATGCTTACATTACTGGTGATGTTGACCGCGATCCGTACAAAGCGGAAACGGTAACAAACATTAGTTCTGTTAGTGAGTTCTTTTGTAGCGATACAGTTGTTTATGTGTTATACTATACTACGCTTATAGTGCGTACACACATACATACACACACATAAGACAAGACACGTCATTGACACATACACTCGTTTCTTTTCTCCATCTAGTGCATGCTTCTCTTTCTGAGTCCAAATATTCATAGCACTCCTGATTTCTTCGTTTTAAGACCAGCCTTCCTTTTTCCTTCTTACTGGATGTTTCCATAGAAATTTTTTTATGACCTGATTTTCTGCCATATTCTATTCTATATATATATTCTGCCAATCTTAGCACATTTCCAAACCGCTGCTAACGTACACGTAGGCTGAATAATCACCGATTAACAAGATTAGACGGACATCAGGTTGATATAATACTGTACTTTTCTACTTTACAAAAACATTGATTTTAATTCCAGTTAGTTAATGTACGTGCCAAATGATTCATAGCATTTCTTTTGAGTCGCGCTATCAGAGAAGTTGGCTCGTTTTGTTATTTGCATTTGTGAAAGCGCAAAAGGAGTTGCGACAATCGACAGAAGTATTGACGGAATACAAATTGTGTACACGAGACAAATCGTCTGAAAGAATTTATAAAGAAGTGAGAATATTTTCCAAGAAATTCTTGTAACGCGATCCAGTAAATTATTTACATTTTAAAACAGGTTGTGAAGTAAAGATTTACTGTATACATTGTAACGTTACAAGTAATATAAAATGAATACACTTCAGTCCATGTACCCAACGCAACTGTATAGTGTTAAACACCGGCTAGTCGTAGGATTTTTGTGTGTTTCTTTCCGTTAAGTATACGTGGTTGCACAATAAACTTATTGACATGATAATGTCTTATGGCTGGCCATCATTTGGAAATTTCTGTAACGCATCACGCTGCATGACGTCATCATTTACCAGCCGGGAATCGTTAATTAAAACCGCGACCGCTAACGTGCTAACGTCCGTCGCAGATTAAAGACCTAACAAGCAAACAACACTGCATAGCTGTAGATAGGTATGTAACCAATCAGTCAGTCAGTAACCATAATAATGTTGCGTTTAGCTGGCGGCTGAAAGACATTATCATGCTCTTAAGCTTTTACCATTTGGTAAACCGTGCTTTACATTTTTTTAAATAGAGGAGTGAGACGTTGATGACATGAAATAATTAATCGAAACATTGGAAAAGAATCAATCAACGGTTTATTAAATATTGAAAAAAATCACAAAGACATCTCTCCTATTGTAGTACAATGCAGGTATGTGGGGGCTCACAGACACAGACACACATACAGGCGACTTACACTGGAAGCACTCTAACAACTCAGTTGGGCCACGTGTTCACTTTCAACTGGCTTCAGCTGTACTTAGACGCACTAATTTTAAAAACTAATTACCATACTGTCTCTAAACTAATTGCTTATACAAAACACTATCCTGGGTAAATATGTAAATATATGTATTGTTGCAGTCTATTTCCGTTACAATTTTAGTTAGCGGGCTCTCCTTCTCACCAACGCAGTATAAAGTAAATGTAACAGAAACCTTTTCAACTGAAGTAAATTTAATTAAAATTTCACAATTAGAAAAGTGTACTTTTCAAAAAATCGCGACATAACGTCACTTAATTTGAATGTTGATAAGAAGTAACAGTAACAAAAATGGTATTCATCATCCATTATCCTCGAGGACAAGAAGTTCAAGCAAGCACCAAGCACATTCAGTCAGGAAGCTTTAGGCCGCTGCGTTTTGGACCACTGTTGTTTGTCGAATTTGTTTGTTAGTCAAAAAAATGTCTAAAATTCCAGTGCGTATTGCAAATTCACAAAACATTGGAAAAGCTGTTTAGAACAAAGTACGTAAAATGCTGTCCAGTTGGATTTAGTTTTAGCAGAAAATCCAAACAGTTAAAGTGCTTATATCTGGTTGCAAAGTCTTTGACCACGAGGTGTCTCCACAACACCTTACACGAAGTGATTAATACCTATTCAGTATTTTACCGACAGCTTTCTTTGCCGGGTGCTGCATAGAAAAAAAAGAACTGAATAACAAAGTTAGTAGTTAAATCATTGTCTGTAGAATTATCTGAATAATGCATAAAAAGGCATTTGGGACTATTGATATTGTTAAGTAATACGAACGTTCTAAACGTTCTACAAGTATTTCGGCTATCCCAGCAGAGCCCAGCTGTAATGTTTGGGTCCGTACATATTGCTGCTACTTTGAGATGAATGACACTTATCATGCGCCAACAATCGAGGCTATTCCAGACCATACCGGTCAGCACACTGTGTCCAAGGACACTGTTTCTAGTGGATTCGAGAGCGCATGTAATACGCGCTTGTTTAACACGTCATTTAAAGTGACAGATTATTCTGGCATTTTAGCGTGGTATAAAAGTAAGCATTCTGCGACGTCCAGTTTCAGTTTAAGTAGAGATTTATTCAAGTGAGGTTCTCAGTATTGTGGCGAAATGTTATTGTGTTATAATTGACAGTGGGTAACTACGTGAGACAGCGCGTAAGTGTTCAGGATAATGCCTCTCTCTCTCTCTCTCTCTCTCTCTCTCTCTCTCTCTCTCTCTCTCTCTCTCTCTCTCTCTCTCTCTCTCTCTCTCATTTGGCGCTACAGCTCTTGGAGAGCCTTGGCCTCCTGGACAATCCGCTTCCAGACGTCTCGATCCTCTGCTCTCAGTCCCCATCTTCTTACACCGAGCTTGCGGAAATCGTCCTCAAGATCATGCAACCATCGTTTTCTGGGTCCACCCCTCCTTCTTTTTCCACCAGGTCTGACCGTAAAAATTTTTTCCGAGGCATTATACCAGTATCCGTAACCAGAACTTTTTTCCGGAGCAAGATTGACAGTCTAATACCCAACCCCCAACTTGGAGGACCAGGTGTTTTGATTTCGAGGTGTTCTTCCCCTAGACAGGCTGCCTTAACCTTGGCTGTAGGGTCCTGTCTATCCTCGCAGTTTACACTCCGTACCACTGCCCTTCAGCTCCGCCCGGTAATGTTCATCTATGGTCCCAGCTGACTACTACCGTCTTCGGCCCTATGCCAATACTGGAGGGTGCTGATGCCCTCCACCAGGGATGTTTCTCAAACTTCCCAGTCTAAATGCGTACTGTTCTGCAAAACGAGGTCACCTCGTGTAGGATGTGGCGCTTCACCACGCAGTACGGTCTTGGCTGGGTAGAAGATAGGGGCTCCACTGGGGCGTCATCAATTCCTACAGACCTGGGACTTAGGATAATGCCTATACAGGTAAATTCACTCGAGACTTTACATTCTTAATTAAATCACGTATGTTGTAAAGCTCCACAGCGGCGCAATGTGTAAATAGGTAAATGGCACAGGCACACGCGCGCAATTACACGGACAGTGTTGTACAGAATCGACAGAAAGTAACGTTCCCGCCAGCAACCACTCTGCCAATTTAATAAAACTGCAAATTTTTGTCCGCATAAAGCGACCAAATTGTATTAAGCAACATATGATATTAGTTATTTATTGCCCTAACATTTGCATGGACGCAGAAACAATTTTATTTTAGGTTATTGTTTTCAAAGTGAAAATAAAAATAATTATATGTAAATTAAAGTACTAATTAATTATAAATTGAAAATGGATTTTATCACACTAAAACAAGATTTCAATTTTCCTCCAAAAAAAAAAATGAATTAAATATTTTAATATTTTCACACTTTTCAAGAAGAGATCGAGTCAGAAACTCTACTATAAGAGCGAATCTTAAATCAGTAGCTATGAAAGATCAAATTAAGAAACCACAGTTGCACTGGTTTGGACATGTTCAGAGGATGGAAAGGGATAGAATTCTAAATCAACTGTATGATGTATGAGGCAAGAATGGCTGAGAGAAGACCAAGGAGCCGGAGAAGATTGACTTGGAAGGACAATGTAAGGTGCTTTCTGCGGGAGCTGGGAGTGCAGGGGAATGAAGCTAAGACCATGCTGAACCACGGTGGCGAGATCTTTGCTCAACCTCTACACCATGCGGTAGAAGAGGATTTGAATATTAAGAAGATAATTGTCACACATAGCACACAGGCTTACACACCAGCTTTTAACATAGTGTCAACATTTATTTGCGTCTAGAATGTTATTTTGTGGGCCAATAGTCCCCAATCTCTTTTCCTGAAAATCTTAATACTCATATCTTCAAAGCAGAATGTCCTTTTCAGAATCATTTTATTCGTATATTTATATAAATTTAACAACATTTTCACAGTCACTGCAAAAAATTATACATATTTTGACTCAGTGGCTTCTTACCAGTATTATGTACATTTAAAGGATTGAGTTAACGAATGGTTACATTAATAATAATTTAGAAGTAGGGCTGTTGCTTCTTTGGATGTGACTTGTCTTATATTGGTGAGACAGATGTAGACAAAAAAATGGAGAAGCTTAATCACACGTGTGAAACGATAATAAGAACACTGAATGGAAAGGTCAGAAGAAGTACTGATATATGAAGCATAAGAATATATAAAAGACTAGCGGAATACCCGTGCTTCGCTACGGAGTTTCACGTTGTACGTAATGAAAATGTTAGTTTAATTAATAAAGTTCAATTAAAGTAGGTTTCTTAAAAATAAATAGCTGTTGCCCACGACTTCGTTCGCGTGGTCTTCAATTTAAAGCGATAATATATTTAGAACAGAATCTATTCTATTGGGTTACCATAGTAACCAGATCTAATAGTTTTAAGACCCCAAAGGACCCCCCAGAAGATCGTATCGAAAAAACACCTGTCCTATGTTGGTTCTCCCGTTGCGTAAAATATTTGTGCCAAGTTTGGTTGAAATCGGTCCAATGGTTTAGGAGGAGATGAGGAAGAGCCCAAAGGACCCCCCAAAGGATCGTATCGAAAAAAATACTTGTCCTATGTTGGTTCTCCCTTTGCGTAAAATATTTGTGCCAAGTTTGGTTGAAATCGGTCCAGTGGTTTAGGAGGAGATGTGAAAGACCCCAAAGGACCCCCAAAAGGACCCCCCGAAGGATCATATCGAAAAAACACATATCCTATGTTGGTTCTCCCGTTGCGTAAAATATTTGTGCCAGGTTTGGTTGAAATCGGTCCAGTGGTTTAGGAGGAGATGTGGAAGACCCCAAAGAACCCCCCAAAGGACCCCATCGAAAAAATTCAGAAACCTTCGCGGGCGTGCGCACAACAACTCACCGAAGTTTCATCGCAATCGGATGAATGGTATAGGAACGCGTACGGGACAAAGAAACATTCATTTTTATATATATAGATACATGAGGCAGCGCCATGTGGCCTTTATGGCAATGGCAGTGAGTCTTGGACACTGAACACAAAAACCCAAACCCGGATACAGGCTAGTGAAATGAGACTTTTACGATCAGTACTAGGAGTATCACGGAGTGACCGGCTCAGAAATGATGATATAAGGAACGTCCTTGCAATATACAGCCTAAACGACAGGATACAGCAATGCAGACAGGATTGGACAGACCATGTTGAAAGGATGGTAAGAAGAGGATACCAAAACAAATTTTGATTTATAATTTGAAAGGATGGCGGAATATTGAAAGAGCAAAGAAAAGATGGTGGGACCAAGGAGAGCGCAACGAATCGTGAGGTCTACATCATGAAGAAGAAGAAGAAGAAGAAGAAGAAGGAGGAGGAGGAGGAGGAGGAGGAGGAGGAGGAGGAGGAGGAGGAGGAGGAGGAGGAGGAGGAGAAGAAGAAGAAGAAGAAGAAGAAGAAGAAGAAGAAGAAGAAGAAGAAGAAGAAGAAGAAGAAGAAGAAGAAGAAGAAGAAGAAGAAGAAGAAGAAGAAGAAGAAGAGTAACGGTTCTAAAACGCAGTCGTGTCTATCTGACGTCACCAACCCAACTGTTGGTACTACATAGACTGTTACAACTTTCCACTCGTACCACATATAGGCTATCTGGATCTGGGACTGAAAATGTTTCTTAGAACTGTACAAAATGATTTAGTGATTAGTGACACACTGGAAAGCATTATTCAAAACAGTAGCCTATAACAAATGTTTTTGTTTGCTGCAACCAAAAAATGGTTGTCTTCTAAGTTGGAATCAAGAAGACTGCCTTCACCTGGGATCTTATCAATGGAAAGTGACGTTGGTTAAAAAACTAGACTTTCCTGTCGTTATTAACAAATTCAATACCGCTAAGAACAAGTGATCAGCACTTCGTATTCGTCTTTTTATAACTGCTGTCTCAGTAAATAAATAAATAAAGTTATTTCGTAAAAGTTGTTGCATTACATTCTTGATTAAACTATCTTTTCATTAATATCTAACTTTATAGTATTATTCCAAAAACGTGGTTATAAGCTATAAAATCTCAGAAATAAAATTTCTAAAAGGTTTCCACAATTTCGACTACTAGTGTATAGCCCCTATATTGTCCCTTTAAAACATAAACAAAATATATTTGCTACCGTGACAAACAAAGCTGTTCCTAAAAAGTATCTAATTATAAGATTGTCGCGTTCCAGGAATGCAGCAAAACCACTTGTGGAGAAAATGAGGCTGTTGTCGCTCTCCTCGAACACTTTGCGTGTGGTCAAACAGTTTATATTGATGTTACGGTTAATTAATTTCATAAGAAAATCAATTTACTTTTAAGGTGAGATCAGAGTAAAAAGGTTGAGTATTATAATAAATGTTTACATAGTTGCTGTGGTTTCCAAGTTGCGTGTACAATTAAACTGTTATAATTACCTTGTGTGTCCAGGTTCCCTTCCTTGCAACTTCTTTTTACACGACTGCCAAAAAGGAGTGTTATGTTTTCAGTGGTAGGGTATGTATGTATGTATGTTTGTTCCACTATAACTTTTTAACGGCTTTACCGATTTTGATGTTCGATGGCTCGATGGATTCCTTACTTCACCAGAAGTGTCATAGGCTATATGTCACCGTGAGTTAACTTCCGGAAGTGAATACAAGTGATCGGTTCTAAGCATTTTTTTGTTCGTTTATTGGTCCAGGGAGGCAGCATGGCGAAACAAGTTTTTGCAATTCAAAATGCTATTTTAACGCACAGAGAGGTGTCAGGATGTGAGAGCACAGTACGTCTGTGTCACCTTAAAATGCGGGATTCCTCACGAAAAGTGATCTTTGTTAATACTTGCTTTCCTGAGTTAAGGTACTGGATGTTGAGAATTGATGATAATGCAAACGAGCCATACAGAAATATTCTTGACCGCTACGTTGCCAGGCCTCACGCGCTCGAAGAATTAAGTTTGCATGAATTCGCTGTCTGGTATGAGCCTGTGACGTACAATAGATTCTCAGAAGATGATCAGGATGCTGATGCTTACGAACATGCTCCAGAAGAAAATGCCTCTGAGAGATGTATCACTCTCCTTGATAATCAGGGAAAAATGAAAAAGCGTAAGCGCCCAGCTGTCTTACGAACTAGGTATTACACACCAAACTCAGATCCGGAAGCATATTATTATTCTCTTTTAGTCACGCACATTCCTTTCCGCTCTAAATCTGAATTGATGGAGGAGTATAACAGTGCAAAACAAGCGTTCGTAGCAAAACAAACTTTGTTATGACCAATGCAAGATGGAAACAAAGTGGAGGAAATGGCTAGGTGGGAGGAAGAGATTCAGCAAGCTGTAGCTAGAATTGTAGCAGAAAACCTAGCTAATGAAGTTAATTTAGATGCTGACGTGGTCGAAAATAATATGCGTGAAATTTTCGAACAAAACCCTATTGAAGAACATAATGATGAAATTGCTTTAGCTAACGAAGATGGTGAACCTGAAATACATAAAATGACGGATCAACAATATGCAGCAGCAGTAAACTTAATGAATTTTCAGCAGCGCCAATTGTTCAAAATGATTTCAGACAGATTGATTCCAAGTGGAAATAATACTGAGCCATTACGTGTGTTCGTTACTGGAGGAGCAGGCACCGGCAAAACCTTTACTCTGAAAATTATTGTAGAACAGATTCGTCGTCTTTCTCATTTACCTGCAAGCAGAGCTGTTACGGTAGCAGCACCCACAGGTGTCGCTGCAAGATTGATTGGAGGTAGCACTTTGCACTCTACTTTTGCCCTTCCTATCGAAAAAGGCAAGGTGACAGCTCTTCGCCCTCTTACTGGTGAACGTCTTCAAAGGGAACGGCTAAGGTGGAAGCATATTAATTGGCTAATCATTGACGAAATCTCAATGGTACCCTATACTACCCTAAGAAATATTCACTTAAGGTTGCAACAGCTTAAAATGAATGATGCTCTCTTTGGGGGTATCAATATTATTTTGTTTGGCGATCTAATGCAGTTGCCACCTGTATCAAAATCAGTTGGTGGTACCTACTGCTTCAAGCAGCCTCATTACTTATCAGCTAAAATTAATTTGTGGACACTGTTTAGTTTCTGTGAATTACCTCAAAATATGTGGCAAGCTAACGACACTACTTTTATAGACATTCTAAATAATTTACGAGTCGGCCAACTCACCATGCAGCAGCTAGAAATTTTAGATGTCGAAGAGTTCCCTTGACAGATGAATTTGCTGATGGCGAGTGTCTGCGTATTTTCCCAACCACTAAACAGGTAGAAGAATATAATGCTATTATGACTGAAAAGTTGAAAACATCATCTAAAGTTTACGATATTGCAGCGGTGGATGTGTCTGTCGAAGCTAAGAATTATGGACAAAAGTTAAAGAAAGACTTCATACCAACGGATCCAAACAAAACTGGAGGTATTCCAAACTCTTTAGTAATCGGAGTCGGATCTAGGGTAATGTTGCGAAAAAACATTAATGTTAATCATGGTCTGGTCAACGGAGCAATCGGCATCATTAGAAAAATTGAGTGGCCTGCACTACGTCGAGATCAGCTTCAACCTGGTGAGCTTCCACAAGCCGTATTTGTAGAATTTAATGACAGATCAATTAGGGGAAATACTGCTGGTATTGGAGTAAAGATAGAGCCCACCACTGTTGAATATGATGCTTTGCGAGGCCAGGGCAAAGTAGAACGACGTATGCTGCCATTAATATTGTGTTGGGCTGTAACAGTATATAAACTCCAAGGCACTACTTTAGACAAAGCAGTCATTGATTTGAGTAGTAATATTTTTGCCAAGGGTCAGGCCTACGTCGCACTAAGTCGTGTGAAAACGTTAGAGGGATAAGCAATAAGTTGTGTGGATCCACGAAAATTGTTGCATGAACCGCACGATAAAAACTCACTTGAGGAATTAAATCGACTCAGAAATCTGTAGACCAAAGCTTTTTCTTTATCATTTCTAATAAATGAAATTATTTAGTTAATTATATAATTTATAAAACAATTTATCGAAATGTTTGTATTATACTAGTTATATAATAGTATATAAAATAAAGTTATACTATATTTATAAGTTTATAAGTTCATACGCTAATTATACTATGTACATAATAAAGTTTCTAAATAAAACTATTTAAAAATTGAAATTTTTTTTTGCACTTCACACATACGCACGCACACACTGCACATTCCCATTATACTCTTTTTAAACACAAAAAGGAATAAAATAAAAAAAATAATTAAAAAAATTAAAAAATACGACTGCCAAAAAAATAAATGAATAAATAAAAAATAAATTGATAAAAAAACTAAATAAAAATAATATTTAGTAAAAATCACAAAATCTAAATAAAGTCGATTTAAAAAGCCAAAAACAAGGTATTGAAATTCAGCTCTGATCAGATTTAACGAAAATGTTATGAATGATTAAACGCATAGTAATTTTATTAGATTTAAATTACTTTTCGATGTTGAATATACATCAATGCATCATATGAAGACTACAATTATAAAAAATATTGCTGATAAAATTTTGCTCTTCAATTTTAATTTTCAATGCAGTCGGGGGTGTTTAATGAAAAGAGCAAATCTATTTAGAAACAGCCCCCGACTGCATTGAAAATTAAAATTGAAGAGTAAAATTTTATCAGCAATATTTTTTATAATTGTAGTCTTCATATGATGCATTGATATATATTCAACATCGAAAAGTAATTTAAATCTAATAAAATTACTATGCGTTTAATCATTCATAACATTTTCGTTAAATCTGATCAGAGCTGAATTTCAATACCTTGTTTTTGGCTTTTTAAATCGACTTTATTTAGATTTTGTGATTTTTACTAAATATTATTTTTATTTAGTTTTTTTATCAATTTATTTTTTATTTATTCATTTATTCAATTTTCCTTCAGTATTTTTTAATTTTTTTAATTATTTTTTTTATTTATATTTTATACACAACGCGTTTCGAGACTTTTAGTCTCATCATCAGATGATAAAATATGTCAACTCACATGGGGTACGTCAATTAATAAAACTCACACACATCCTGTTATTTAAGCGACTTCTAACCCGCGTTATCTCACGATGCGCATCGCTACGGTTCTCGTGAGTGACTAACGGTTTCACATCATGGTGTGTCCGCACTTATCTATCATACAGCACGCATACAGCTGTATCATATAACTCGTTGGGTTTGAAAGAAATGTTTCATTCAAAAGCTGATCACTCTGAGTTTTGGAGGCTCTGTAAATTTCAAACTCTTCCAGTGCTCTTTTTGTAGAAATGCAGTGGTTGAAACTGTTTTGAAAAGTCGAATAATTATGGTTACGATTGATGACATGTAAGGCAAAGTTAGATTTAATGTTCCTAATGTCATCATTAGGCAGATGTTCCTTGTAGCCATCCAAGAATTTTCTGCCTGTCTGTCCAACATAAAACTATTATAGTCTTTGCACTGTAGTTTATACACCCCCGAACGGCTTTGTACTGGTATACTGGACCTCGGTCTCAAAGCTTTTAAAATGCAGTTATCTGCATTAAAAGAATTCATACTTTTTGAAAACGTTATTTATAGCACTGGGTAAAAGATAAATTTTTGCTAGTGGCTTTTGTTAAAATCTTGTCCCGGCTCGTTCTTAAAATGGCGCCTATAAAGTCCTTATTATTGATTGAAATACCAGCTGAGCTGGCGTTTCTGTCGCTGATACTCTTCAGTTTTCTGCCCTAGAAGGGAGTTGTTTCTACTTTTTGTTGTCTAGTAATGCAGTCTCGTATTTCTGCGTGTTATATTACATTCCAATAATCAGGTCATGTAAATGTTAAATAACAAATATTATTATCAGACTTCGTTCTATTTCATTTCAATTTTTCATCCACAACAGGACACTGTTAACCTGTTACAATGTAGGGCAACACAAAGTTATCATCCATTACGATGTAACATTTTTCCTTTGTTAATTGTACACAAAAGCGTTTAAAACAATCCTACAAATTATTCAACTCAGTTCGTGTTTATCATTGATGAAAGTCGTTGAGACTGAATCTTTCACAATGGTTATACTCTTCTCTAATTCAGACATTTCATTTGACATGTATTCTTCTGCATCATATATATTTGTAGACATAGCTTCTTCTACACTCCGAGTCCGAGGACAGACTTTTCTAGGCTATTTTTAATGTCATTTATTCTTGTGCCTCCGATATTATAGTAACTTGTTTATTAATCTCATCTCGTAATTCACCCCAGTCACCACGTAGGAGACCCAATTCTGCGGTACTATGTTTTTGCATCTGCTTTTGTTCCTGTATCAACGCTTTAAAGTCATCTGCTTCCTGCTTACGTCGTTTCTCTGTTTCTTCTCTTCCTGTCTTCGTCCTTGTTTTTCTCGCCTTTCTGCTTCTTTTGCCTCCTGTTGAGTTTCTAATCCTGGTGTTTTTCTGCTTCTTCTGCCTCCTGTAGTAGCAGCGCTCGGAAAGCTTCCATCATCTGACTGGTATCCATGTTTAGAGATTAATTAAAAATACTCTAGTCTTGTACAAAGTGTCCACTGTTTTCCACTGATAACGGTTCTATCCACTTCTGACACCACTGTTACGACGGTCTCACTGATCGTCGTATCGTACAGTGGAAACAAAATACAGACACCAATGAAGTCGCTGATTACCAGCTATAATTAATTACAAATAACAGTTTGTAATCAACAAGATTATAATCATACAATAACTTAAATTAAAATTTGTCTACACGCAATAATAATGTCAACTAATAGAGTCTCGGACAATAACCATTTTTCACTAATAACCACTTGAACGCACTGAGTAAATCGCCCCAATGTAAACTGACTTCTAAGCGGCAGCTGTCGTTGTTTAATTAAGTAGCACAAGTGTTTCAGAATAATCCATAATACGCGTCAACAGGTACTCGAAAACACTAGAGCGTACTTTATTGGGGCCTTGAAGAAACACTCACCTGCTGGGCTAAGCGGAGAGACGGCTGGAGACGCTCTCGGCTATTCCAGGCGGTTCCATCCGTTTCAATATGTACAAACCAATTGATCCCACGCACGCGAGCCCGCGCACACACACAAGCGATTTGTCCACAGTTGTCGGTGTTTCTCGTACCCCAGTCTTCATATAATTTGTCTTTCCAGTCCACATCCACTCTACCTTGTAGCATCAACCTCGCCTCTCCGTGGCCGTTCCTCTTTGCCGTGGAATCCAATCCCGAACTCGAATAGGTCGTCTACTCTACAAGGCACACGATGTTAATATCTCTTCTATCTCAATGGTTTTGGTACTATAGCTCTCGTAATATTCTAACGGGATAAAAAGTATTCCCATGTAGGAAACTGCCAACAATGGTATTCAGCATTTCTTTATATAAATTCCCACTATTTTATGGCATCCACTGGCTGCCCTGAGATTGCAAGGCCCCAGGTAAATCGTTTTGCAAAGCTTCTTTAAAACAATTTAAAGTTTTTAAAGATGCTTTGTAAAACTGGAATTGAGAAGCAGGTACTGAATTAATTTAAATCAATAATCACTTAATATGTTTAAAATGTTTAAAAAATAAGTATTCAACAGAATCATAAATAAGGATTAAATGTGTATAACATCTCTGTATTGAGTAGAAATAATATGTTTAGTAGTATGCTCCCTGAGCTGCAGAATTCGTTGACTATTTTCAACAATGTACGTTGATAATTAAAAATAAATTTTGGTATCAGATAATTTTTCAATGTAGAAAAAATTACAGAAATCTCTTTACCTCTACCATTTCTTTAGTATTACGATATAGCAATTAAAGAGCACACAATCATACAATAAAAACTAAAAATTAAACCATTTGGATTCGGATACGATTCATTTTAGTCTAACCCCATGCTAGACTTTTACGTTATTTCAAATGTTTAACTTCTTTTAAATTTCAAATATTTTATGGGCTCTGGGGTCTCAAAATTTTTGAATTTCAAAAATCACACTATTCTTAGAATGAGGTTAAAATATGTATATTTAAGTATATTTTTGCAAGAGTTATTGTGAATTACATTTGAGGCATAAACTGGAGGTGAAACGTAGGAGCATATTGAGAAACTGTGGAGGGACTGCACCATCGGCTTTACGAGGTGATGAGCACCACTGGGTTTATATTCTATGATTGTGCAAAATCAAGGAATCTCTGTCTGTCTGTATCTCTCTCTCTCTCTCTCTCTCTCTCTCCTCGTCTCTCTCTCTCTCTCTCTCTCTTCTCTCTCTCTCTCTCTCTCTCTCGTTGTGTTCCTGCAAATGCATTTTATACGAATAAAGGTTAATGGAAATATGTAGACTACCTCAATTAATATTAAAATGACATTACAAGTAAAGAGATATATGTAGCATACAAAGTAAAGCTATCTAAACCTAACTTCACCTAACCTAACCTAAGCTAAGCTAAGTAGAGTCTGGAACAGGTGAAGTCACCCAATTCTTAAATAGAAGAAGACAAGGACATATATTTTGCAATGCACAATAAGTACTGTTCCCATAAATATTATGGCCTTATGTAAGCTACTATATTGCTATGTTTACTATATATTGTACCCTGTATTTTGTATATATTGTTGTAGGCTGTATATATAGTAAACTACAATATAGCCTATAAAATAAGAGCCTATAATTTCCATTGTGGCCATTCATCATTTTATGACCTCAATTTCCTCATTTTGTCACCTTTTGCTCTTTTGCTACCTTTCAATTGTTGACTTTTATTTCGTCCTCGCGCTTAAAGTTTTTTCTCGTTAAAGCGTAAGTGTAGGCAAGAATCCATTTCGAACCCATTTTGTTTTTCCTATTTTAATTATCTGTCTGTCTGTCTGTCTGTCTGTCTGTCTGTCTCTCTCTCTCTCTCTCTCTCTCTCTCTCTCTCTCTCTCTCTCTCTCTCTCTCTCTCTCTCTCTCTCTCTCTCTCTCTCTCTTGTGTTCTGACAATAAACCGATTTCAGCTTATCTCCAAATATACGTATGTACGCGTACAAATGTACGAATTTCAATTAATGTTTCAGCTCTACGGTCGTCAACAATACAATTTGTTCAGTACAGAACAATATTTGTCCGCAGTGCCAATCACATTCGGCGTATTGAACCGTGTATACTTTCACTAATTGAATTTGAATTTGATTCACGTCTGTTTGTTTACTGCAGTTAAAAGCAATGCAATGCCAATTACAATCCTTCGATTGCATAGCGAGAAGCAAAAATCTGCTGCAATCTGCAAACATTCCAAAAAATTCATGACATCTCCTTCTTCTTTTTTTCTTTTTCTTATAGTTTTAATTTCCTGCAGGTCGTTGGATTTTCTGGTAAATGATAATTCTTACTTTTAGATCTATAAGTGTTTTGTGTTTTTCAAAACAGTTTATAATTCATCATGTTTTGAATTTTACTGATAGTTATTTCATAGTCTCTTTCTTTGTGACTCAATGCAATTCTTATCATTTTTGGCGTGCCAGTACATCGATTTTAGCACTTATCTGTCTGTGTCCCTATTTTAGCGTTTCTTTATCCTGTCTTACTATAATAAGAAATACCAAACAGACGACTAGCAAAACTGTCCTGTAAACATTAGGTTCTGATACTTTCGTTTTCTGATAAATTTTGAAGTAATATTATCTTACGAATTACGTTCATCTTTTTAATTATACCATTTCTTTTATCATTAAATTTATGGGTAACGAAAGTGACCAGTTTTTGAAAAAATATCTATCTTTGTATAATTTAGGTGTGCAAGATTCAGAGTGCTGAAATGCAGTTTCTTCAAAATACTTTAAATTATACATTCCAAGATAGAATAAGGAATGAAGGTATCAGAGCAGAACTCGACGTAAAGGGTATAAATGAAATTATTTCAGTTTACAGAAGACAATGGTAGGATCATCTACAAAGGATGACAGAGGATCGATTGCTGAAAGCGGCAATGAACTATAAAGCCATTGGTAGAAGAGGCGTGGGACGTCCGAGGATGAGATGGGTGCCAGAACAGGTTTATATAACCTAACCCCTGAAGAGAAGAAGAAGAAGAAATTGTGTGTGGGGGCTGTTAGAATTTTTAAGGGAAATAATTTAATTTAAATTAGTTATTAGTGGCGGAAAAGGCGCTCATGGTACGAAAGCTTAAATTATAGAAAAGTGAGTACAGAAGTAAATCATTCCATGCATTTATAAAAGTTTGACCCCTAGAAGTAAATAAGACTATACTTTTAGTTCATGTGTGTGTGTGTGTGTGTGTGTGCGCGCGCGATAGAGAGAGAGAGAGAGACTTATAATCTAATAAAAATAACTGTTCTCTAAAAATAAGGAAGAAATATTGAGCAATTTTTTAGATATATAAATTAAGGATTTAAAAAATCATTTTTACTCGGATTTGATAAATTGAGAGCAACAAATACCTGGAACTATGCTCGTCCGGAGCTAATGGTTAACTTTTTACAAGACAAATTACCCTACAAGTGAAAGTAGATTCTAACCCTAAAGGAAATAACTTTACTCAAACCACGCACTGAACTGTCCACTGGATGATGACGAAAACACTGAGCCAGTTACACAATAACACACCATTGTTATTTTTATAAATATAATTATTTCACTACGACTCGGAACACAAAACTTTGTGTTCCGAGTCGTAGTGAAATAATTATATTTAGTTAAGAAACAGACACGTCATGGACAACGAAATCCCGTTATTTTTATACTTTTGTTTGAATTCTCCGTTACTTTTACTGAGCAAATAAAAAAAACAATTAACTACTGTAACTAACTAAACGTTATTTGTTTGTCGTGTTTGCACTGCGTGTCCATACAAATGGTACAGTAACAAGCAAACAAATGTTTATTTTACTTTATTTTAAAATGAAAATAAAAGCTCTCAAGCGGTAACATTTAGTACCTATTACTATGAAAGTAAATGTTACATTTAAATCCGATGTGTAAAAATTACTGTGGGTAAAAATGTTTATAAATTATTTTACTTGATTAATTGTTTCGTAGCGGAAGAAACTGGGCTTTTTATTACTTCCTTTTACTGGCTCTTAACATTTTTATTTTGAATAAATATTTCCACATTTTTGGCAAAAGTTAAGTTACTTTCATCCTACTTTTAATTTTTGTTTTCAATTACCTAAATAATATGACCATTTAAAATTGTGAGAAAAAGCTATGAAAGATCCTGGAAAAGATTCCTCCGGGACTGTATTCAACTGAAGCCTTTCATGCTCTTGAAGGTCCCGCAAGGAGGCTGGGTCTCATAATAAACGAAAGCAAGACAAAATACATGGTTACAGGACAGGAAGCTAGAGCAGGAGAGTATCCAAATTGCCATCTATTCCTTCGAAAAAGTCAACAACTTTGTTTATTTAAGATGCTAAGTTAACTCTGATGTGGAAACAACAGAAGAAATAAAGCGAAGAATCACCTCAGTTAATAGGTGCTTCTTTGGCCTCAGATTCCTGTTACAGAGCAGAATAATTGCCAGGGGCATCAAGCTGCTTCTGTATAAAACACTGATCCGCCCAGTTCTCACCTATGGTAGTGAGACCTGGACAATTTCTAGAACGTCTGAATCAACCCTGCTGGTTCATAAACGCAAAATCCTCCGCAGGATTTTGGTCCAATATGTGTGGGAGGTAAATGGAGGAAAAGGAACAACCAAGACCTGAACTCTCTCCTGAATGAACCAGATATTGTGAAAATGATAAAACTTGGTAGACGTAGGTGGGCTGGACATGTGATCAGAATGGGAGAGAATTAAATACCCAGAAAGGCACTCACAGAACAGATCTATGGCACCAGGAAGGCTGGTAAACCCAAACTACGTTGGAAAGACTGTGCGAACTATGACGGGCGTCATATCCTTGGGACCCGGAACTGGAGAGCACCTGTACTTGTACTGGGAGCAACTGAAACAGGCCTTGACTCAGTAGTGGGTTGTTGCGCCGCTGAAGAAGAAGAATAAGAAGAAGAAGAAGAAGAAGAAGAAGAAGAAGAAGAAGAAGAAGAAGAAGAAGAAGAAGAAGAAGAAGAAGAAGAAGAAGAAGAAGAAGAAGAAGAAGAAGAAGAAGAAGATTTAAAATTGTGGAAGAACAATAATTAAATTACGTCAGTCACCAACTTAATCTTGGCTTTTAAATAGTGTTTAAAAATCCTAGTGAATATTATTTTAGTATTTAATTGTTCTATACACAGTTCTCTGTTTTACGCTTACTGGATTGCTTAGTGTCCTGGATGTTCTGTTTCAACATCTACGTTTTAAGTCAAACGATGTATACGACAGATGTTTTTTGTCTGTTCCATTCACGTTCTGCTCCTTGTTCTACCTACGACGTGATTTACTGTCTCCGACGTGTTCTCTGTCGGAACAAGTAACACTAAGAAGGTTTGAAAGAAAGATCTTGTTTATGGCCCGGTTAAAGAAGATGATGAATGGAGAATAAGAAATAACCAGGAGATAGACAAGCTATTAAATCACGAAAACATGGTAAGATTTATAAAGGCTCTACGAATACAATGGTTAGGTTACCTAGAACGAACTGACGGTCAGCGTATTCCAAAGAAAATTCTCAGGGAGCAGGTCTATAAAAGCAGAAAAGGGGGCAGACCTAGGATTAGATTGTTGGACGATGTGCTAGATCTAGAAGATGTGGCATTACACTGCGATGGCAATGGAAAGGAGACTTTCAAGAAATTGGTGTTGGAACCCAGGGCTCACGTTGAGTTGTGCTGAAGAAGGAGAAGACGATGACGTGTTTTGCGTTGATAACGAAACGAAACTTCTGTTTATTACATCTTTAGAGCAGTCTCCGAAGTTAGGTTATCAATGAAAGTAAGTGTGTATCAGAGGGTAGTTTATCGTGACTATCGTAACTTTGGTCTTTGGTTTATATATTGCCAAACTTAATCCATATTGCACGTGCCAAATCATCATCCATCGTGCACTAGACCTTGAGCGTTGCGCTGTCTAGCCGTAGTATAGCACACATCATGGCCACCGATAAATGTATAACAATATTTATCATGTGCCGTATGGTGTACTGGTGTGTCGTTACGGTATATTGGGGTGTATTAACGCTGTATTCCGGTGTATCATGCTGTGTAGAGTGTGCTGCTGTGTATTCCACGTGTACATGTCGCGTTGATACTATGTGAGATCCGCTTATTAGGCGTTTGTTTGACCCAGCAGTAGGTAGGCGATGTTGTATTTAGGGGTGATTACACTACACGACTGATTGCAAAAGAAGTTGTAAGGCATTGGTTTAAATGTAGCGTGTTACACTTACTGCAATTGGTTGCACAGCTTGCAATCGATTGCAAAAGAGTTGCAAGCCTTGCGACTGCTTGTACAACTTTTAGTTTCACACGCTCGTTGTGGGGCACTGATTCAAGTGTAGCCTATTACACTATGCAACCGATTGCATGCAACTCTGCTGCGCGCGCATTTTGTAAACAATGAAGAAATTTCATGACATGAAACCGACACAACATATACAATTTTTTACAAACCGCCAGTATCTCAAAAACGGAAAGCGAGATTTTAATTAATCAGAAACCAAAATAAAATTTGAAATTTTTTCTAAATTTCACTCTGTGACACCACATAGCTATCTCTTATAGAACGAAAGTTTACTCCATGCCAAACATTTCACTACAAGCAAATTAACAAACATTTCATGACAATGGACCGTGTTAAGTCTCTGTTTTTAAAAATTATTTAAGTTAATGGTACAAATTTATGTCTAAAACGATCCCCAAACTTTAAGGAACACGGTGGTGAACGAAATTTTTTATCGGATCAGTAGTTTTTGAGGTTAGCCCAGATAACGATACAAACAAATTTTACCTCTTTATAAGAGTAGTACAGACGCCATGTTTGCTCTGCAACTGATTGCAGAGTAGTTGCAGCCTGTTTTTACTACCGTGCAACTAGTTTCATGTAGACTTGAAATCAGTTGCATGCAATCAGTTGCGTAATGTAATAGAGGGCTAACTCTCCTTGAACCGACCCATAGCACGCCGTATGCAAATCGAGGTCCTTCCCACTGACCTAGCCGGATGTCTTCAGAGAATGTTGGCGTATAAAAATTTTTTGACTTTTTAATATTAATTATTATTGGTATCCACGTCACTTTGTTATTTATAAATTAATAAATTATCTGAGACCCGTCGTGTGACTTTGTTTTATTATTTAGAATTACGCGTTTCGGAACATGTGTTCCATCATCAGATTCCTTTACAAAGTATATAATAATACACACAGTCGATATTTCATATTGAGAGTACCCGGTCAGCCTTCATAGGGTGCCCACCCATCGTGACGTGTGTTTTTAACAGTCCAGTATGTGATTTTTAACATTTGACGATCTCAACTGAGTAAAGGAATCTGATGATGGAACACATGTTCCGAAGCGCGTAATTCTAAATAATAAAACAAAGTCACACGAAGGATCTAAGGTAATTTATTAATTTATAAATATTAAAACTGCTTGTTTGTCGAACCTATCATGGCTTTGTGCTTAGGTTGATTTATTTCCAAACGTAATGTTTCCTGCAATTGTCTAATATAACTGGTACAATGACCGTAGGAAACGTTACTAGACAAACACGTTGGAACAACAGGGCGTGATAAACATATAAGCCATTAAACGCAACTGCGTACACAGAGGATTTTGGTTGTCTGTTTACTGTCTCGTGTGGAATTATGTTAACGATGTTGTGAGAAGCGTAAGCCATGCTACATAGCCGTTACAAATAGATCTAGTAATTTAGTGTGATTATTGCGTAGCCTGCACTCAATGTACGCAAAACATTTTGTGTGATACTTACGTAGCAATGATTGGCGACTCTGACACTTTGTTGTTTAAAGAGAATCAGGCTATTCAGCCGGACCCGTAAAAAAGATTGCAGATGGGTATGCATTTGTTAAATCGAATCTGCGAAGACTCTGGATTACAAATACCCACACTTAAGACCAAGGCGATGGCTTTACGTGAAACTGATCCAGTACGGGTAAAATATTATTTCAGATAAAGCGAGCGAATAAAAAGTAGTCTGTAAAAATACTCACCAAGCTCATTACAGATAATACCAAGCAGTAAGAGGAATTTACATATATGCAAAACAAACAGGATTTGAAAAATAGAAAGGCAAATAATTTTAAATAAAACGAAGAGCAAATGGATTAAACATCGAGTAAGTTGAAAGAATAAAGAAACGATCATAATTATTACTGTTGCAGACCACTATAGAAAAATTATTCCGATTAGCGCTTTCAAGGTTCACAGCTCATCGTCAGATCGACATTAACAAGAGGAAGTAAAAACCAAACCCTTCACACACCCCACCCCTCCCCACTGGCCACACACACCATGCTATAATTCAACTGAGCTGTGAAGCTTGAAAGCTCTAATCGGAATAATTTTTCTATAGTGGTGTGCAACAGTAATAATTCTGATTGTGATTATAACCACTAACACAAATTTCTTCATTAAAAATAAAGAAACGAATTAAAAACATACTTAGGAACTCCTAGCCAAGCATTTTTGTAGAAACATGGAAGGAGCTCATTTGCTTCGGGGTGTACTTATTATAAAATTCCCTGCTCGTCACTGAACCTCCTCCCACAAATCCTCGCCGTCAGCGCCAAAGAAATATAAATACTCAAGTCCTATCTTCAAACATACTCCATCTACCATCCTTCCTGGTCACAGGACATTTTAATTTTCCTTAACTACTTTCCTGGTCTTTAGTTACCCTCTTCTTTCTGTCCCTCTCTCTATTTGACGCCTCTCTGTTGCCTCCCTCTAGCTTTGGCAACCTACGTTACTCGTCCCTCTCTTGGCTTGGCTCATGTTTAAACTTTATGGCACTTCCATAAGCCACTCCAGGAGCGCCGACTCCGGGGGTGCTCCGGTGCTCGAGCACCCCGCAGAATTTTTGTGGGGGTGCTTAGCACCCACACATAAAAGGGAGAAGAAAAATAAAAAAAGAAAATAAGTAAAGAAAAAAAGAAGAAAAGAAAAAAGGGGGGAAAAAATTCTAATCTTTCGTCGTATTTCTTAAATGATAGTAGAACCTCGAAACTGTGACGAACATTTTCATCAAACGATCGACTGTTCATAGGAACACTTTCTTTATGAGTGAGTAGTGAGAATTATAAATTCCGCAAAGACTTTAATTTTTGAACTAAAGACTTTCAGATTCTCTTTTATTTTTAAACTAACAATAAGCGCCAAATTTGAGGCTATCATTTATTAATTTAAATGAACTATTTTTTTTTCCTTTTTACTCAGTTTGGCATCATTCCAAGAGAGAAGAAAGAACTCGTAAAGACCATTATGTTTTTTAACTTAAGACCAAATAGAGGCTACACAATTTTTATTTGTTTAGCTTCCCTCCTTTTAATTCACATATATGTAAAATGTAATATTTCTTACTTTTTTTATCATTACTTTCACTATTTCTACGATTTAAAGATTTAAAAAATAAAACAACTGTATACCTTTTATGTGGATTAGCTTTTGTACTCGTTCATTATTAGGGGAAAAAGCATCTAATAAAACGATAGTTTATGTTTACCATCAAGTGTTGTTCATTCAAAAAGACCTAAAACTTCATTTTCAGGAGGGTCAATTTTTCAAAATTCAACGGACCCCCCCCCCCCCCCCCCGGTTGTAGACTGTAAGTTAGAGCACACCCACTGATTTTCAAAACCCGGCGCCACTGAGCCACTCCCATTACCTATTTGGCTATACACTACATCTACACACAAATACACACACGCACTACTCAACCTCTAGAGTGCCTTCATCTTCTTCGCTTCCGGCCTGCACTGGCGTGCGTCTCCTCACATCCTTCCATTCGGCTGAAGGAGGCTTGCCCCAGATCAGCCCGAGACTTGTCTTTCGGGACAAGCTTCAAACAACACGAAAAAAAACCACGCCAGTATAGGAACCACGAAGCGCAATGTAAACGCTCAGATAATTGAACACAAAAGAAACATTAGTTGATCTCGCCAGCTGAAGAAGTCAGCAATTGTTGGACATGTCTTGCACCAGAAACAAGACGGTTCATTT
The DNA here is from genome assembly GCA_034769895.1 of Magicicada septendecula. Taxonomy (NCBI): domain Eukaryota; kingdom Metazoa; phylum Arthropoda; class Insecta; order Hemiptera; family Cicadidae; genus Magicicada; species Magicicada septendecula. The sequence goes on from CM068368.1 coordinate 851,477,944, forward strand.
TGGTGTGATGTAGACTTTATGTTGCTGCTGCACGTTTGCATAAGACTCCACTTTGTCCATGAATTCCGTAAATTTCTGTTGAATCTGTTTTTTTGTTTATTCTGTTTGAAACCTCCTTATTGCTCTCTCTGTTGTCGGTACATTTTACTCACAGTCGACGTTTACGTTTCAAATCCACGCAGCAGCACGCTTCATACAGAGCATTTAATAAATCTATTTCTAATTTGCAGTTAAATACTGTACATACTGTACTGTATTGCAATAGAGCATAGGCGCTTCTATTGGAATCTCCACTTCGTCTCCGAGTCTTCAGTTACCATGCTCTCCACATATCTCTACTTTCAAATTTACTCTTTTCATACGGTTACTAGCTGTATTATGCGTCACGTCTGCACCAGGAAGAGGCAGAGATAAACAAGCGTACGAACAACGTGAACAGGACGGAGGAAGCTTTGCTGGTGAACAGTGTCTTCATATTCATCACAATGTGATAGATCGATTTTTTATAAAACTCTCTTCTTGTTTTCTGAGATACAATTACTAGAATAAAACGAGGTTACACAATTAAAACGGAAGAAATAAAATGATTTAACCTTAAATTTAAAAGAAATTATAGAACTGAAGAACAAAGTAGAAAATTTAATTTAAGATTCGAATGTGTTTGCGTAACGCCACTTTAGCCGTATACCAACGATAGGATGTAGTAAAACTTAATTACATTTCATCTAGCGTAAAAATGTTTTCCAGTACACCTTATTTTTTATATACGAAGGCTATTTTTTTTCAACCTCCGGTGAGTTGGCAAACCTGGACCTGTTGTCATAGCAACAATCTGATTGTTCATTAATGTTTTTGAGGCTTTGTTCTAATCTATAATCACTGGTTTTATAGTTATTTTGTCTATTACTGTGGTGACGACAGTTTAATTATGGCAACTACAATTGAAATTGCCTCCAAGTGTGAGATTCGGTCTGTTATTAGATTTCTTCAAGCTGAAGGTCATAGTGCTGCAGAAATTCATCGAAGGTTGTGTAATGTGTATGGAGAAAATGTGATGAGTGATGGTTCAGTTTGGGAATGGTGTCGAAAATTTAAAGAAGGGCGAATTGATGTTCATGATGAAGGAGGACAAGGAAGAAAGTCCATCGCTACTGTTGGTGTTGTTGAATGGGTAGACAGGATGGTTCGAGAGCGCCGTCGTTTCACAATTATTGAACTTTCTCCCAATTTTCCTAAAATTTTCTATGTCTGCTCTTTATGATATTCTTACTCAGAAGCTTGGGTATAGGAAACTCTGTCCTCGGTGGGTTCCCAAACAACTCACAGATGTCCCCAAAACTCGAAGAATGGATGCATCATTATCGTTTTTGGAGCGTTATGACAAAGAGGGTCAAAGTTTTTTAAACAGTATAGTAACAGGAGATGAGACGTGGATTCGTTTTTTTAATCCGGAAACAAAGGAACAACGAAAACAGTGGATGCACACACACTCGCTTATCAAACCAAAAAAGTTTAGGCAGACTTTGACCAACAGAAAGTCAATGGCTACTGTCTTTTGGGATTGTAAGGGAATTTTGCTAATCGAGTTTATGGAGCCGGTAACTTCCATCACAGCAGCTACATATTGTGAAACTTTAAAACGACTGAGAACATCAATCAAGAACAAAAGACGAGGCATGTCGTCGTCAGGCGTTGTCATCTTGCACGACAACGCACGAACCTCACGCAGCTGCACTCACACAAATCCTGCTTCATGAATTTGGTTGGGGACTCCTTGATCACCCACTTTATAGCCCAAAATTGGCACCACGTGACTACCAATTGTTCACTGACTTGAAAAAGTGGTTAGGTGGGAGCGGTTTGACTGCAATGATGAGTTAAAGTCCAGTGTGGCAGATTGGCTGACTACTCAGAAGCGAACATTCTACATCATGGGCATAGAAAAGTTGGTGCCTCGCTATGATAAGTGCCTCAACAATGGTGGTGACTATGTAGAAAAGTAATTTACATATATATGAAACTTTTGTATATAATAAAATTATTGATGTCATTCATGCGTCTGTTTATTGGTCTATAGGAGGTTGAAAAAAAAATAGCCCTCGTATGTTTTGCTACTTGTAAACTCCTTTTAATACACAAAAAAACAGCAATCGGTAACCTGACAGAAAATGCTGATAGTAAATACTGATAAAAAAAATGCTGCTGTAAATACTACAGTAAATACTGCTGTCACTGATAAAAAATGCTGATTGTACATGCTTATATCTTTACACAACTCTCTCTCTCTGTAAAGCTAGATTCTTTTTCAGTAAAAACCTGCTTGGCTTTCTAGGTTAAATTACAATTAAGAATATGGTTTTGAGGCTTTTTTAGAAATTAAAAAACAAAAAAAACTTACTTTTTCTTTTATGAAGTTACTAAACTGCTACAATTTTTGTTCAGACAAAGCTTTTCGTCATCTCTGACATCATCAGGTCTTGAACAACAAGACCTTTGGTTGTTCAAGACCTGATGATGTCAGAGATGACGAAAAGCTTTGTCTGAACAAAAATTGTAGCAGTTTAGTAACTTCATAAAAGAAATAGTAAAGATGGCTGCTAATTCAAATAATACGAAGAAAAAAAACTTAAATGGACGGCACAGAAAAACGCAATAATCCTATCGTCGAATGTGTTGTCGGCTGCACATTGGAACGTTGTGACATATAATGTAATGTGATGCGTAGTTTTGGAAACTACACAAATAGTTTTGATGTAGAAAATTAGCAGTGGTTCGGCATAAATTTAATAAATGTACTAGACGAATTAGATTAACAATGTGATTGTTAGTAGAGGTGGGCCGATATACCTATAACAGGTATTTTGGAACGATTATTTTTATAGAACGATTTGTTTTGTAGAACGGATATAACAGTAACTGAAAAGTTGAAATACCTGTTCCGATTCGAAATACCCGTTTCGATTACTCGATTACTCGCGGCCTCGCGGTTGCGGGACCCCCCTACGCAACTAACGAATAAACGAGTACTACGATTACAAAGCCACAGTTATTGGTGCTGAATACTTTATTTTGCGCATGTGCCGATTGCCTTACAAGTACGAAGAAACGAAGTAAAACAGCGAGGTTCAGAATACCCCTATGGCAAAGAGATGAAACTGTTTCTAATAAATAAAAAGGCATTCACACTGATGTTACATTTATTCTCGTGTGTTATACAGATATATAATAAAGGTTATAATAACAAATTATGTATTATACTAGTCATTAATTTGGTAAATTTTTAAAAATCGAATGATATGATGTTATAACCTACAGAGTGGCTGAAAGATCACATAGTACTTTTTGTTAATGTGATTGTGGAGATTGTGTTAACTTCACTATACGTCTCACGTAAATTTTTTTGCATTATTTGTTGTGCTATTACGTGCACTCTAAACACGTAACTGATTTGTCTAACCAAAATGGAATCAATAACGTAATACTAAATTTATGTCAGTTTGTTTACTCTTAGTGAAAACTTAAATTTGTATTCCCAAACGGAAATAAGGCTACAAATTATCTTGTTTTTATTTTCTTTTAAACACTAACAGCTTAATAAAGTCACAGTGTAAGGTAACACTGTTTAAAGTAAAGTATGGGTAATTGGTAATTGGTAAAGGGGTAATATTTTCCACTGTTTTAAGTGTAAAGTATTACCCCTTAATACTTTTAGTGTCAATTTATTTCTTTTAACAAATCATATAATAACAGGTATTTGAACGTGTTATTTTTTTGGAATGGTGTCGTTCATACCTGTTATTTTCAAATGCTAGTTTAGCACACCTCCAATTGTTACAGTATCTCTGGGTCAATTGAATTCCACCATACTAAAGACTGCATACTATATAAATCCTGATATTCATTTTTGTGTGTATGTGTGTGTGTATCTGTAGTCGCTGCTGTTACAGGTAGTGGCTCCCACACACGACTGTTCGTTGTTGCACTATATAACACTGAACAGACGCACACAACCTGTGTAGATGATGGATGTTATTGCAGTCCGCCAATTAACAACTAATTGTAACATATTGTTCGCTCCGTGTAAACGCGATCGATTATATATATATATATATATATATAAGTTTATGCCTAAACTTTTTTGGTTTGACAAGCGAGTGTGTGTGCATCCACTGTTTTCGTTGTTCCTTTGTTTCCGGATTAAAAAAACGAATCCACGTCTCATCTCCTGTCACTATACTGTCTAAAAAACTTTGACCCTCTTTGTCATAACGCTCCAAAAACGATAATGATGCATCCATTCTTCGAGTTTTGGGGACATCTGTGAGTTGTTTAGGAACCCACCGAGGTGTAACGCAAAATTTGAGCAATCGCAAATTTTACTAAATCAAGCTATGCTGAACGCAAAGAAATATGTATGTTTTAGAAAGCGGGGAGGTAGTGAAACGCCTGCACCGTTAGGCGGCATTACTTGAAAGAAATTAACTTGTAAAAACTGTAGAGTATAGCGGTAGGTTACCAACGCCGGCCTTGGGGCTGACGTCTATAAGGAAGGTAATTTTAGGCTAAGTCACGTTTTGGGACATAACTATCATAAAATATATTATTCGCTAGGATATTAAGGGTGTTTGCCAATGTTGTAAACTTTAAGTGCATGTAACAATAGATACCGTTATGTGAGAGAGAGCGATGTGTGAGTGAGATAAATAGAGACGCTAGTTTTTTAAGCACGTGGGACGCGGAAAACGTTCGGCAAATCAGAAAAGGCGTCATGTCGTGCGCGGGAGGTTTTCGCTAAGGATTGGGCGATTTTATATTTAGCGCTAGTTTAAACCTATGGGATTGTTTTTCTATCGATACTTAGTAAGGGAAATTCAAAGCAAGTATAAAATATGAACTTGAAGAGAAATCAGTTAGTCTTCTTTATACCGGCGAAAATACACTGAAGAGACTCGCGTGCGCTGTTTCGCGTTAACTACATAGATATATTTTATTAGTAATGTAAAGAATAAAGTAAATTCGCAACAGTAAACAGAAGTTCGGGAACGCGATAATTGCTAATACTAAAGTTATTAAGTTTAATAAACAGTAAGAAGTAAATGAGTGAATGTTCGGAGTAGTAACGAATAACGAGAAATAATACTGCATATAAATTATCATCAATCCGGTATATTGTGGTGAAAATACACTGAAGAGAGCGAATTAGTTCGGGTTAAAGTCACGACAGTATGAGATAATCGAGAAGCACGCGACGCGAACTGTGTTAGATGCACTTAAGGTAAATTCAATAATGCGTGTAAACCAGAGTGTATAATTATACGACATAAATGTATGTATAACCAATATGTCAAGTGTAGTGTACATCTGTGATAAAGTGAATTAGTGCATTCATAACCAGGATTAACACGCAACAAACAGCTGCTGACGACTCACCGACCTGCAACACCGTAAGGACTACGCACATCGGAAGGATTCTCCACGCAAGTAACAAATAAATGAACAGTTGATTCTATATTGTTTGATAAATATATATTTGTAATCAAATATAGTGACTCAATTTGTCTAAAAAGAACTCACTGCCATTAAATAACATTCAAATTGTAAGGTAAAAACTATCCAAGTCATATTAAGAAATTTTGTAGTATATAAATGCAAATGAATCATTAAAAGTTGATTGATATATTTTAATTTGTGTTTATTATTACTGGCGCCCTGAGGTACAATAAAGAGTCGGTACACTGGAGTAAGTGTTATAGTCTATTGAGTAGAAATATTAATATTATCAGTGATTAAAGTAGTTTGTAAACCTTACTTCTCACATGCTCGTAGGCCAACATTATATGCAAATCAATAATTTAACTCTTTCCTGAAGGCCTATCAAGTAGTGTATTACAGAGGACAGAGTTTCCTATCCCAAGCTTCTGAGTAAGAATATCATAAAGAGCAGACATAGAAAATTTCAGGAAAATAGGGAGAAAGTTCAGTAATTGTGAAACGACGGCGCTCTCGAACCATCCTGTCTACCCATTCAACAACACCATCAGTAGCCACGGACTTTCTTCCTTGTCCTCCTTCATCATGAACATCAATTCGCTCTTCTTTATATATATATATATATATATATATATATATATATACGCACCAACGGAGTTGTGCAGTTTTTATATAAACCAAACCAACTATATTATCGTTATACTGTACTAGACCCTAGATCACATCATAATTAAACTATTATTAAAGCTTGTAATTAAAACCATTTCAACCCCCCCTCCCCAACCATTTCCTACGTGCTGTCTCTAACGGGACTGAGACTATTAATTTAGATGAAAAAATTGATAACAATTGCAGGAACTTTGAATCGAACTGCTGTTCAAATGCATTAATTAAATATTGCATTAGTGACATTAGAAACTCTAAGAAGCAAGAGGCGGATGTGACAGGCACTATAGTCATTTATTACGCATGCGGTGTGTCCGAACAAAAGATCAGGAATTAGGAGCCACTTAGTGTGGGTTGCGTATTGCTTTTCACTCCCGCCAAACGTTACAAAAATTGTCATACTTTATGTTACCATACTTACATTTATCAAGTATTACTTTATAGTTAGCCTAAAGATCAGTAGCGTGCGTCCATGTATCCGCTGTTGCCAGCAGCAAGAGTACTGCAGAATAAGAGAAAATAATATTAATTATATCACAGAAAAAATACTTTTGTTATTGTATAATTTGAAATCCAAACAATATTAGTAGGGAAACTTGAAGAAAAGCGTAACATTGCTTTCGAACTGCTGGGCACTTGCACCGTCTTGTGTTGCCGGCTCAGACATCGGCAATGTTTTACTGCGTACAGTCATTGACCTTGTAGTAGTTGTCACTGTACAAACTGTGGAGGTGGGGACACATTCGTCCACACAATGTGTTGCCGCTGTATAAACCGGCAAAACGCTCAGTTAACAGATACGTTTGTTTTCGGAACTGACGTGCATCAGATACTACGCAACTATTTGTGTTTTGTTCGCTTAGTCATATGTTTCTCTGTTTGTCTTTATTATTTTTAATTCGATTATTTGTGTTCCAACTTATTCTGTGTAAGAATAATGAAAGTCAGATCCCGTTGAACCGGACCCTCTTCTTTTCGCATCGAATGATTGAACATTCTGTAAAAAATAACACTCGGTACAAGAAAAAATTCTAATTAATCTTTAGGTTAAGTTTAAGCTCATCACAACCGGCAACAGGTGTTATGTACCCACGTCACACCACTGCTAAAGATGGTTGCCGATTGTTTTGAGTGGCCGCAACATCGCTCTTATAACACTGGTAACCATGATTTTATTCACAGGATAACTAAATGGTAAATATAGTACATTCTTGCATCCTCGATTCAGAAGTGTAATTAGAATTTTTTAACAGGCATAGATTGTGTGGCAGTTGCTTTTTCAGAATTGGATTTTTGAATTTTTTTGTTTCACTTGCCATGGGAATCTTCGACTTATATTTAGCGATTGTATTCAACCGGTCATTTCGGAACAACTAGTGACCTGCTGGAGTTAAGTCAACATTGAAAGGTTGGATAAGGAGGAATTGCTTTCCAGTTGCTTACAAATTGCAAAAGCGCACGCTACCCTACAAATTACTCTATAATAGTGTTGCGAAATGTCGCTGTTCTTAACCGTTTTATAGGTTTCGAGTATAACGCTGAAAGGTCAATACAGCTTTTAATGGGTTTTGCAAACAGACCAGGGACTCTCGAGTAACGTAGTTTCATTTTGAATTCTGAAACACGTCAACTAGACGGGTGAACCTTTTGCTAGAGGTGACATAGTACAGAGCAACTTTTAGTTGAGCAATTTTTATTACTTTACAATCACCAAGTTTCAGGTGGCTGCTAGAGTTAAATAATTTGAATGTGAACTTACTTTAAATTGAATTACATCTTTATCGTTGGCTATCATATGTCTATTGTAGGATTTCATTAATATGCATAATGTAAAATGTGAAAACATTTGACCGATAGCAACGTAATAATTTAAAAGTGGATACTGTGTGTGTGTGTGTGTGTGTGTGTGTGTGTGTGTGTGTGTGTGTGTGTGTGTGTGTGTGTGTGTGTGTGTGTGTGTGTGTGTGTGTGTGTGTGTGTGTGTGTGTGTGTGTGTGTGTGTGTGTGTGTGTGTGTGTGTGTGTGTGTGTGTGTGTGTGTGTGTGTGTGTGTGTGTGTGTGTGTGTGTGTGTGTGTGTGTGTGTGTGTGTGTGTGTGTGTGTGTGTGTGTTTAATGACAGGCACAGAGAGAGAAAGAAGACAGACAGGAAAAGACGGGTCTCAATTCAATCTTTATAAGCTATATAATTTCTCAATTTTCTTCCATTTAAAAATCAACTAAATTATTTACATTTTATAAAAACTATTTAGAGTCTTTATGTGGAGAATGAAATCTTAATAGAAGCAGGGAAACCGAGAACAGCTCCTAGATTTGTCCTGATCAATTCGTCCTGGAGTACGACGAGGGTGTCCATTATCACCCTCTTTTTATATCTAATATATCCATTATCCTCTTTTTAATTTAGTATATATTGACCATGTCACACAATACTGGCAGATGTGTCTTCCAGAACATAACTTTTTATGATTGGTCAATCTACAATTGACACTTTGTTGTTTGCGGAAGATCAGGCTGTTCCGTCGGACTCGGAAAACAGGTTACAGATGGGTTTACATTTGTTAAAACGTTTGTTTGATTCAGAGACAGTAGACTCCTTAAACCTTTTCACAATAAGAGTTTTGAGAACGACAAAATTTTGTCTTTTTTAAAGACTGTGAAATTTTTATTTCTCAGAATTTTTAAATTGTAAATTCATTAAACGGATACGTTTTGTTCTAACCATGGTAATGTAATGTAACCTTCTATAAAAGTTTGTTAAATATCAGTACATTTGTTCACAGCTATCATCTGTAAGTTACAATGCACTTGTTCTATTCACTAATCAGGTGATTGTCTAAACTCAAGTATTCACTTTAATAATAGAAAGTAACGATTGTTTTATTGTTTATAATGAACATTGTATTGCATTATTCTTTGGAGCTGGTAGAACTAATTTGCAAACTCAATATGGTTTATAGAAAATCGATTAATTCGATTTATAATTCGGTCTTGTTTGATTGGATCTGGTTTGGGTTTCGTTCTTCCAAATATCACCAAAGATCGTACATTTAATACTGTTACTACATCACAGAACATTCTACATGTTTCTCGGTTATTCCAGTGGAACCAGCTGTAATGTCGTGTGCGTACGTGATTCTCAACAGGCGTTAGCGAGACTGTTCCAGACTTCGCCGACCGCGCGCACTGTGTCAAGGCCGCAATCAATTACGTTATAGTGTAGTGTTGACGCGTAATATGGATTATTCTGGAACACTTGTGCTATCTATTTAAACAACGACAGCTGCCGCTTAGAGTCAGTCTTACGTCGGCGATTACTAAGTTTAGTTTAAGTGGCGATTTATTCCAGTGCAGTTCGAAGTATTGTGGCGAAGTGTTTTGTTATAATTGTGCGAGACTCTATAAGTTAGCATTATTATTGTGTGTGAACAATTTTTATTTTATTTGTTGTAAGAGACTATCTTGTTGATTACAAATTGTTTAATTGTAATAATTAAATTTGGTGATTAGTGACTTAATTGGTATTTTAGTAGGAATAAACCTGTTTTAGTACCAAGCCACGTGTCCGTTAACTATATGAAAAATATATTGTACTAACCGTCTGTGACTACTCGTATATCCACTTGCCTTGAGAATAAAACGGGCGTTTATAAATTGTCATGCAATGACTGTGACGCTTTCTATGTGGGCCAGACGGGCCGTGGTTTCCTCAAAAGATTTTACGAACACAAACCACCCACTATCTGTCGCAACTATGATACCATCAAATCAAAATTCGCCAAACATCTTATTAATGAAAATCATAATTACACCGATTTCGGAACCAATTTAAAACCCCTCCACTTTTGTAGTAGAGGACGTTATATGAACGCACTCGAGGAATTTGAGGTGTACAAAGCGTTCAGGGGTTCTAGTACCAAGCCACACATCTTGAACGACCAGTTATTATTCAAATCTAATATATTGTATGACACCGCGTTGAGATACTAAGATGACAAGAATCATTTGCGGTTAATGCGCGGTGGGTCGTTGCGCAGTGTACACTGTTTGCTCTATTCATGTTACAAAACGTATATAGTAAAGTTTATATGTTAAATTGTGCTATTTATGGTTTTAACGTTTGACAAGTATATCAGTGAATGATATGTGCTAAATATTTTATGCTTTGAAAATGAGACAAGTGTCTCGAAACATGTCGCAATAAGAAAGGACATCATACGAGTAGTCACAGACTTAATTGGTGTCTTGTATTTTGTTTTCACTGTACCATACGACTATCAGTAAAACAGTCGCAACAATATGTATGGATATAGCCCTTTGTTGAACTCCGATTTCCTTTGGTAATCCATAGGAACTATTTAATTTTCAGGAATGTGATAAAGTGGTCATTTAAACATTTCAAATTAACATTTTCTATTTGCACCTTAAGATAGAATGGAGAAAATAAAGCTTCATCATAACACCAGGTGTAGCAAAGTTATTTTTTATTTTTAAAATCTGTTTAGAAAATAAACACTAAACACCCTTATCCATCGTTCTCAGAATATTTTCCCAATGATTAGCATTCTTATTTTTCTGACCAAATTATAGTATGAGGAAATCCTTACAATTTAATCGAAGTATTTAAAATCAAAAACGTATTGGCGGCGTGGAAAATCAAACTGAATCTTGTATCTCTCATTGTTAAAAGAGTTAATCTTTGAATTCTTCCATTGCTGTCGAGAAGATTAATGGCTAGTTCGATGGGATGCTTAAGTAGACACTCTATTTTCAAAAATAAAACTTTCACAGCCACATCTTTTGGATAATAGCATTATAATGTAGTATTTTATTCGTATTAGTAAGGTTTTATCTTAAACCGAGTAAGCAGTAGTTTGGGGGGGGGGTCTGGTCCTTGTTAGAGCTAGACTCAGGCTGTTCCGGGGCAAGCCCCCTTCAGCCATATGGGAAGGAGATTAAGAAAAGCACAGCCGTTGAGGAGGTGGAGGCACGCAGCAGGTAGAATTATGCATGTGGGTGTGTTTGTGTGTCAATCAATGTTGTTTGTAGCCTTGTTGGTGAAGAAAGAGTCTGATGAAGGCACCATTTATGAGTGTTTAAGGGGACCCGGTAAGGTCTATCCTTTACATGTAAAATTGGTAAATTTGGTGCACTCGTTTCTCAAAACCTACTGGAGATAACTGAATGAAATTTTTACCATGTATTATCTGCATCTTATAATACACTTTAACACAGGGATTTTGTTATTTGACTTTTTTTTTCCAAAAATATAATTTTTTCTTTGAATGTCACTTTTTTGTTTATAAAATGTTTTGATTAAAAATTTATAAAAACACAATTTAAGGCTCGATCAAAAAATCCTTGTGTTATCGTGTGCATCAGGTGGTAAGGAAAACATGTTGAAAATTTCATCCTGTTATCTTAATTAGTTTTTGAAAAAAGTGTGCACTAAGTTGAAAAAACACAGTTTTCGGTAAACCGCAATAGAAAATTAGGAAGCTAATAATAGCATAAAAGATAGAATAAGCACTTACTTTTTTATTTTAAAACATCCCAGCTCCATAGGTTGGATTGTCTGGATCTTCTTCTTCATCTTCTAACTTTCTTTCGGCCTGTCTCTTTGCTTGCCTTGCTTTTTTTTCATCTCCGCAGTGGCTCGTAGGGAGTTTCGCAGCCTTTCCTTGTCAGTCGCTTTCATCGATCCAATTGTATTCTTTCCCACATCTATTCCTAACTTACATAAAACTTTACACTTAGTAATCTGTCCACAATTGAATGTAGATACAGCTTCATACACTCCAAAGTGTAGGGTTTTGATTCTAAAATTATTTTTCAGGGCGGCCATGACAGGGACGAGTAACGCAGGTCGCCAAAGCTGGAAGGTGGCGACAGAGAGGCGGCAAGCTAGGCGGGGGACACAAAGTAGTGGATTAGAGACCTGGTAAGTAGGTAGGGGAAATTTAAATTATAGTATGATAAAGGTGGTAGTATTTAAATGTAAGCAGTAGTAGAAGCGTGACAGCTTTTATAGAGAGGCGGACTGCACCAAACCCACCAAAGAATTACGCCCACTTACAAGCACAGTGTTAAGTGCGTACAGAGAGGAAAGACAGGAGACAACAACATGATAACATTTCACTGTCTCACTCATGCACTATCTCGGTCTCTGTCACTCACGTGCTTCTAATATTCTCGCCAGCCTCGTTACAATCGATGTACACGCTACGAAATATACTGTGCAATACTGTTATCCCCCTCATGTGCGAAATAACTGGAAAACTTTGTTAGCCTCGCTACAAGGTGTTTGTCCACTGCGCATCTCTAACAGACTGTTCAAAACCTTTCTTTTAAACATTGTATTTGCCTCCAAAAGCGTTTTAAGACTATAAAACAGGTTAATTACCTACCGTCACGCTTTTTGAAATCCGAAAACAGGATTAAACATTGTATTTGCCTCCAAAAGCGTTTTAAGACTATAAAACAGGTTAATTACCTACCGTCGCGCTTTTTGAAATCCGAAAACAGGAAATCTCTTAAACTGGACACTCTTGAAAGGTTTGAAATATATAAGGCCACTAAAGATAATTACGATCGCATCTTAAATGAAAAATCGATCCATAAAAATAATATTCTATTTAACAGAGTAAACGATATCGAACGAGATACTAGCTGTGTCAGATCGATAAAATTTATCAAAGGTCAAATCGGTATCGATTGATTTTATCGCATAACGTGTTCCTGCGCAGGTCCGCGTCGGCCGCGTGGATCGTGTTTTCGTTCTGTTTAGTCTCGGTTTTAATATGTGTTAAATTATTCAAGTATTTTTGTTGTTATGTTTGTGTTGTTTTTATTATCTGACGGGATGTGCATACATCAACAAATGTATTTTTAACTTATATTCATCGAGGATCTGAAGATGACGCTTAATGTGTCGAAACTCGAGTAATCCTGTTTTCGGATTTCAAAAAGCGTGACGTAGGTAATTAACCTGTTTTATAGTCAAAACCTTTCGTCATGTCTATACTACTGTTTAAACATTATACCAAGCTGCTTATTCTATTTTTCAATCCTTCAAGTTAGCCTATTGTCTAGAAGTAGACTAAGATGCTTACTATTTCGCATAAAAGTTAGAGCTTTCTAAATCGTAGCTACCTGATTTTCTCAGCAACAACACTCACTTCTGACTCACTACCAATCTGATTGCAACGCAAATGTCTATTACAGTTTCAATCTATAGTGCACTTCTACCGATTGTTCTTTTAAATTGCTTCATCGAAAATACAGTTTCGTTTCTCACAGGATTGGATTTTTATATTTCAAGACTCAACGTGTTACGTAACGATTGGAGCATAAAATTTAAGCGCTCCATTATACTGGAATCGCTCAGTTAAAGTGGCCAAATAACAGTGTCCTTTTGTTTTAGTAACTGTTAGCTACTGCCATTAACTGCCTTGCTTATAGAAACGGAAGGATATACGTCCATTTCTTTTTATATGAGACGGAAGAAATTTGCGGCTTCATAAAATTAAATAATATTACTCTTTGAACTACTGAATCACCCTTTTTTGGTCGCTCTCAATACTTACGATAGACTCTTGGATTTCGTTGTCCATAACGTCTCCGTTACTTAACTAAATATAATTAATTCACTACCGACTCGGAACACAATAAACTCCTACACAAAACAAACAGCAGACAAAGACAGAAAACAACAAATTCCTAACACTAACATACATCAACAACCAAACTGAAAAAATAGCCCACAAATTCAAAAAAGTAGGATACAGAATCGCATACAAAACTACTAACAAAACAAAACACACACAAACCACAAAACAAATTTCGATCTACCTGGTGTTTAGAAACTAAATTGCTCAGATTGCAACCATTTCTATATAGGCCAGACAGGACGTAGGTTCAAACAAAGATACATTGAACACACAAAGGCACTACACTCCACTATAGAATCCACCTTTGCAAACCACCTCATTGGAGCAAACCACACATACAAAAACATCGACAATAACATGGACATTCCACACGTACACACAAAAGGCCGAAAACTAGACACTCTAGAACAATCGGAAATATACAAACACATGAAAACACATAAAAACGACATCCTAAACGAACAAACACAATTAAAATCGCACGCATTATTCGAACATATCACACCCCACACTCACAAAAGTCGATACCGTCGCAAACTACAAGACGGACAGTACTCCCAGCGGCAGCCTCTAAAGAAGCTTTTTAAAAGCGAAAACCGGTTCAGGCTATAAGGTAAAACTTTTACGTTTTTACCCATAAAAACTTTGTGTTCCGAGTCGGTAGTGAATTAATTATATTTAGTTAAGATAGATATTAAAGTTAGCATTCCTACCGACTGAACCAACTTTTATTGTTTTGTATTTGTATTTGTATTGTTTACAGTTCTTACATAATAAGTTTTATTTTCCTTGGTTTTTAGACGTATCTACTATCGTATATGTTAATACTAAAGTAGGTATATATGGACGTGTTAGTAGTGCGTTTGATTAGTCTCAAGATTAAAATTTAAAAGTTTCGCCTGTAACTTGCAAATACTTGAGTGGTAACTTTTATTTACTACGCAATAATGTGTTGAATATTTGCATATATAAGTATGAGTACATATAAATGTACTAGCTGAAGTACCCGTTCTACGCCCGGGTGGCGAGCATTTTTATTGGGACGTATTGATAAAGCCACGGCTGGCTATGAAGTTTAATTATTGGGGGAAAACTTCTTTGTAGACCACATTTTTGGTGTAAACTTTGTGGTCTTTCTTTAAGTTGCCTTGCTGGTCAGTTCCTAAGACTTTTACCTTGACTTGCTGAAAGGACTTTGTTCTTGAACATGCAACATAAAGTTGTCCATGACTTACCTTGACTCGCAAGTCTAAATTTTTACACCGTGATCATCGAACCCACAACAAAAAAAGTCTACTATAGAAGAGGGTTTGCACAATAAAATGTTTACATGTTTTACATTATACGCTTACAAGTGAAGTTTAGACTTTAAACATTTTTTAGACGCCAATATTCTTTGCTAAACGTTTGCGAAATATAGTGAAAGTAACTGTGTAGTAAAAACTCACCAAAATCAGCCCGCTATCTGGCAAAAAAAATCAGAACTTCCATGGTTCATGTACAATTTTTTTAAATTACAAGAAAATTTACTCTAATTTATTTCTCTTTTTGTTCTTCGTTCTAAGCGGAATCGTCAAAATTATATTTCACACACACACACACACACACACACACACACACACACACACACACAGATCAATATTTACTCACACACGTGTTGTACCGTTAACAGGCTACAAATTCCTATGACTTATTTGAGCAGTTTAGATGAATCGTTGCTGTTTGAATAGAGTCATTACTTGAAATTTTGAAAATGAAAAACCACATTCTGTAACAGTAACTGCTAATGCAGTAATAATGACGTTATTGTATTGTAACAAACGTTTGTTAGACCTTAACACACACGAACAAGCCTGCGGTAAAATGATCGTTATAATCAAGTCTCTAATACGTTCCTACTCGTTAAAAGCGAGTTTAATTATCATTAATAAGATACAAAACCAAAGAAATCTCGTACTTTTGCTCGTTATATCCGAGTTTTTGTTATAAGCGAGTTCGTTATTCGCGAGTTCCGCTGTATGTTGTTTATATGTACATTATGTGAATGCGTAATCAGGAATAAACATAAAAGCAACGATAACAAGAATATTAGACTTACTTACTTCAATATTAGACATTATTATAACACAATAATGCATTAAATAACAACACTCGAAAAGACACAAGGATAAAATTTTATAAAACGATGGCTGTACCTGTACTTATGTATGGGAGTGAAAGTTGAATAAATACCAAAAATACCAAAAAAGGAGACAGCAAAATAAGGCAGCAGAAATGAGATTTTTGAGACGGGTCAAAGGCTGCACAAGAAGAGATTTAGTACGAAATGAAGACGTGCGAAATGAACTAAATATATATGCAGTAAATGAAAAAATAACTGAATATAAAGAAAGATGGTAACACCACGTAAATAGAATGGGAAATGGGAGAATAACCAAACAAATACTTAACTACAACCCAAGAGAGAAAAGATATATAGACAGACCACGAAAACGGTGGTCGTAAGTTTGTGAGGACGGAACAAGCAAATGCCTAATCCTTGGAGTACAGAAGAAGAAGAAGAAGATTATAACACAATTTAAGAAGATACTTAATTTTAAAAAATAAGGTATTTCTTAAAACCTGAAATTATTGGTTAAAAGGAGAACCATAAAAAATTTAAAGTTTAAAACATCATGCTAAGGAAATCTTCTACAAACCAGAAGTTTTCAAAATTGCAGTAATTAATATTAACAAAAACAACAAGATGAAATACCATTCAACTTTAAAATGATGTTAAACTCGGGTTGATAAGTTTCAGCATTAGTAGCTAACAGAAAATAAGCGATATACAAATGTTTAGAGACATGTTTAGAGATACAAGGTTCACTTTGATTTACCATACAAGCAATACGTTTTTCGATTTGAATTACTAAGATCCAGTTTTAAAGATTGCCTTATAAAGTAGATTGATCTTCATTATTATCACCACTCCAAGTACTAGACCTTAGACCTGTTCCAGAACCCATCTCCTCCTCTGTCTACCGACATCTTTCCCAATAGGGTGAAACCCAAAGTAGCCACAGGAAGACGGATATCAGGCATGCGATTCAAGTGTTTACACCATCTCCTCCTGTGGTCTTCAATCTTCTGGTGCAATGATACAATCTTTAAATTGCGTCTAATAAGCTCGTTCCATCTCCGATCCAAGAGAGAACAACCTTGCGTCGCTCTTAGAAATTTAATTTCGGCTGCCTGAATCCTCTGCACGTCTCTTTTACCAAGAGTCCATGTGTTCACTAGCGTACAGGAGTGTGGGGACAGCCACAGGTTTATAAAATTTAATTCGGGTATCCTTCCGTGTTTTATTTTTCAGGTACCTATTAATCGTTCCACAGATGCGTCTAAATTCTATTAGCTTACTATCCCAAACAATATCAGTTCCATATGAGATATTGCAACCCAGGTAATTGAAATGACTAACCTGATCCAAAATCTGATTATTCACAACTATCTTGGTTCTTATAGGTTATATGCCCTGAAATGCCATCGTTTTAGATTTTTCAGCAGAGATCTATAGCCCATAGTCTTGTATGATGCTATTGAAAGTAAATATCGCCTGCAGTCTTCTGTTTTCTGTATCATTACCTTGTAATCTGCATACAGTAATCCATTCACATGAATATTTCGTTGAAGTGATATTCCCGAGTCAACTTTAGCTGTCCATTGCCGAAATTTAATTTTGTCTTCAAAATAAAAATTCTAACCATCGGAAAAGTACTCTGTGATTGATCCAAAAGTGTGTTTAATATTTATAGAATGTGACAAGTTATTCATTTGAAAATTTCAAAATTATCATTTCCTATTTGCATTTAAAAAGGAAATTTTTTCTACATTATTGCAGAAATGTATGCAGATTATTACATTTTTGCAGATGTTGTTGTCACAGTTGTCGGAAAGTTCTGGGAATGGGGGAGGACGTTATAGCCATCAACTATGAGTATATTCCTAAACTAAAAATTTAACCGTAACAACGAAGAAAGACGGCCAATTATTTCTTCAACTAAAGACCCAACATATAGGTTATCTACTAAACTAAGTGGAATTTTAAAACAAAGGCATGAGTTTGAACCTAAGTGCCATGTACAAAATAATGTAAAACTTAATTGATGAGTCGTTGGGCACTTGGTGAAACATATTAATACGAAGGTATTGTAAAATATATAAAAAACACTTTAACCAATACAGCTAATACAGGTTTTGCAGATCATTGCTTACAACACAATCACTTCATAGACACAAAAAACATAACACTACTCCACAACATACAAAAAGGTAAAAAAATTGATTTGTTAGAAATTCTAGAAATTAAAAAAGCAATAAAAAATAACAAAAATTTAACAAATGAACAAACTGAATTTTGTGTATCCCCTTTATTAAAAGCTGTTATTTAGTTTAGTTTATTTTATATTTTGCATTCAGATTACATTTAGTTCAGTTAATTTTATATTTTACAGTCAGATTATATTTAGTTTAGTTAATTTTATATTTTGCAGTCATTATTGTATTTAGTTTTTAAAGACACCTGACCTACCCTTGTCTCTTGCACACACCCAACTCCATCTCACCACAGATGTTCTGGATACGCCCTAAACAGATGGTCACCACCTTTTACTCACATCGTGTGTCTAGTAATTTCATTCATTCGCCTCTTTGACAATGGCTTAGTTAGTCGAAACAGTTGTCAGAGTTAATTAAAATTTGTGAAACTTACCAAGTGTTTTTTATATATTTTACAAAATCTTTGTAATGTAAAACTTATTGAAAACTGAAAAATATTAAAACAAAATATATATATATAAAATTTATATTTATGAGTATAACAGCTATGTTTTTTTAGTATTGCAATACGTAAGTAGAAATTAATAAGGAAATTAAGTAAGCCACAACGTTAATAAAAAATAGTGCAATTAGAAATTACAAGTGTAAAAACAGTTGCTTAAAATAAACAAACAATATTGAAAACAGAATTAAAGACATTTTATATAAAAATGAGGATTACCCATTACCCTTGAACTGGGGTTTTCGTTATCTGCAATTCATGCTGAAATACACATGGATGACTTTGAAAACCGTTTGGATTCTACAAGGTACGAAGACAGTATAAACCTATGGACTAGACATGCAACGATAACCCTATAGAACAACCTAGAACGTTCTCCACCCCCCCCCCCGCAAAGTCAAGCAGGTGTAGCCTCCGTCAACGCCGCGCTCAAGTATGTTCCAGAGTCATCTTGAATTACGCATTAAGTGGCGTGCACATTGAGAATGGAAAATTTCTAGAAGATGTGCACTACCTATAAAAAAGCCATACCAGCCAGCTTGTCAGTTACTCGACAGCGAGAGATTTCCTTTGCGTGGATCGAGTGTTTCTAGAAGTATTGTACCTAAGTGTTGTTGTGTTATAATTAATTCGGTAGTCTTTATAGTTGACATTATTATTGCGTGCGGACAAATTTTACTTGAATTGCTGTAAGAGAATATCTTGTTGATTACAAACTATTAATTGTGATAATAATCAAAGCTGGTTAGTGACTTGAATTTTGTTTTCCACTGTACCATACGACGATCAAGGAGACTGTCGTAATAATATACTGGTGGTTTAGGTAATCAGTCTAAAAGAAACAAAAATATTTATAAATCAGAGTGAAAACCAAAAATAGAAATGTACAGTTTAGGGAAGAGATGGAAGTAAGAAATTGTTTCGCTTAGACCTAAGTACGAAAATAAAATGTAGTTAAAAACTGCATTTTGATATGTTTAGAAAAAAATTATAATTGCATTTAATTATTCTTCATTAATCATGCCATCTCTATAATTTCAAAATAGCGGCAATAAAAGTATCCTGTAATACGGCACAGAGGTGTTTAAAAGATGGAAAACACGAGAAATAAAATAGTTTAAAATGTTCAAGTGATTTACGTTAAAATTAACTGCGTTGAATAGGATATAGGTAATTGAACGAAAACCGTTTTGGAATTTAGATGTTAATAAATTAAAATTGTAAAATCCTATGTTCTTTTAACCTTACAAAATTTAAATAACATAGATTTTTTAAGATTCATTAAACAGTGACATACCGTAATATTAAATGGTGAAACATACATGATTTCCATGTTCTACTTGAAATCATTTACTTGAATTAGGTTCGACAATTTCTAACAAGATAGGCGCGTGTTCCTTGTAAATCGAGTTTTATGTTTGACAAATTCAAATGAAATATATTTACATAGAAACTACTTCTTTGTTGCCGATACTTAGTCCACATATAAAAAATTTACAGGCATTGCACAAATGCAATGCACAGAGAAGGGCATTGAAAATGCTTCAATAAATCTAAAAAATATATATGTATTTATTTTCCTTCATTTACCTATGTATAGATTATAAGTTAAATGTAGTTGCATTTGTTAGCGTGCACGCATTCACCAATCATCCGTGTTGATTTTGCGCTTTTTCTCAGGGTGTTCATCACATTCCTCTTCCGAAGACGTCTGATCCTCTTTGATTGTAAATCGCGATAATACTTTACGAGGTCCTGCTTTACTAATCTTGTCCATTCGTTCAAACTTATCGATAATATTTTATAAGTTTTATATGTGTACTACGTTATTGACAACAAAGAAGTAGTTTCTATGGAAACTCACCGGTTCCCATTTTCGATCACGCACCAGCGATCGACCGCAAATGTGCGACACGTCCTTATAAACATTTTCAATGTTAAAATTATCCCCTTCAACTATCATTTTCATTTATAGAAAATTACCCTCTCCCCCATAAACTACCCTTTCCATTTATAGATATTTCATCTAAATTTCTACAGTGGATTATTATGACCTTTTTAGGATACCTTATTTATCACAACTAAGAACTTTACTCTTGTCAAAACGTAAAACCTTGCTGATAAACTACCCCTCCCTCTTAACCGATCTTCACCAAAATGAACAGGCCTTGAGTCCTCTATGATTCAAACACATATGCAAAACTTTATTTGATTCTGTTTGAATTTGCGGCAGTTATCGTTCGCCATAGAAAAAATTCTACACACACACACACACACTTTTCGGAAAATGACTTTTCTTCATGTTTTGAGGGTAGTACAATCAGAATCAGCGCTATGTCGAACACCATTTTTTTCGCGATCACGGAAAATGGAAGTAAAACCAGTCCAAGTAACAATCTGTATAAAAGTTTGTGTGGAGTACTTGTATATTATTCGCAGAAAACTCGTTGACTCCAGTATGTGGAGGCTCTACAAAGTTAGGTGTGTGTGTGTGTGTGTGTGTGTGCGCGCGCGCAGGAGGCTACGTAGTGACGTGTGCCTGTTAGAAGTTTAAGCAAGGCTTTCACGGACAATTTATTAACATTGTGTTTCAAAGACTTTCTCTGGTTCTGTAGCCTGTTGTTTAAAGGCTCTACCAAGTGATACAATAGATCCACAAACTCCGTCCCAAGTGAAATATGAACGTACTCATAAATTTAGCGTCTCCGACGAATAGTTTAAACCTATGCGTCGCATAAAACTTTACGTTAAACCTACTGTCGTTAAACTTTAGAGGAACTACCCGTCTTAAAATGTTGTCAGTTTGGTAGTATGTAATTGTTTGTCATTAATAATCAATTAATGAAGATTTTAACAAAAACAGAATCCAATTTGTCGATGTTTGAAAGGAGAAGTGTCGTCATCATTTCCCAATCATTCAAACAGAATTCAATAATAAGAGGTTTCAAATTCTGTCCGAGGCTTTCACGGCCGCGGGTTCGATGTTATGAGAACAGCGGCTTGCCGGGCTGTAAGGTCGTGGTCCAAGATCGTTTGGTGCAAACGTTTTGGGCGTGCCGTCTGTGACGTCTCCCTTGTTAAGACAACACAAAAGTCGGGAACTAGTTCAATTCTTTACCAGTAAATTAAACTAGCTGCCGTTGTTAGTAAATATACTTACCAACAAATTACAAAACAATTATGATATAGGAAATTGACAAGGTTTGCATAAATTTATTCACTCACTAGGTGTTAGCGAAAACATCTCTTTATTGCTATTCAAATATTATGCTTGATTTTAAAGAAAAGTTATTTTAGTAAATTCTGCTTTTACTGCTTCAAAGATCTTAAGTATATTATTCGTTTTATCTCAAAATTTATTCATATAGATGTTAGTTTTAATACCACGGATCCGGGTCTCAACTTTCTCAAAATAATTAATTTATCAAAACTTCAACCATGTTATTGGAAGAATAATATTGGTGATACTCTACATTATTATCTTACATTTATCTATACATTGCGGTTACTATTACTTCATTACAAAATTACAAAATTTTCAAATATGATAATTTGTTCTTTACATTGCTAAAGTTCTTTAAAGTTCTTTGTTACTTCTTTTATTAAGGCGAAATTTACAAAAGTTGTGGTTTGATATCACCTGAATTTCATATGAGGTTGTTGTTGTATCCTTGGGGCATCTCCTGTCGTCTTCTAAGGGTGGAGTACGTTGTTCCTGGTGAATCTACATCGGGTTGATTATTTCTGCTCTCGAAGATCGGTTGTTTACTTGAAGTTCCAATTGTTGTAGTTTCACTTTCCTTGGTCCAGACTTTTGTAGTTCACATTTTTTTTTATTTTAATTATAGTTCTCACTTCGCAGTACTAAAGTCTAGTAGTTACATATCTTACACTTACATTTTATATTTTAAAAGAGATGTGTTGGCTACCTTTTTCACAATAAATCCATCTCACGCTGGATATACTTTTAAGGACATACACTTACGTGTATGTACACAACACCAAAACTCACATCTTGTCATGGCGAAGTTCTACTGGCGAATGCGCGTATAGTTTAGGGGCGAGGGCTCAGTAAGCTGGTGCGTATTTACGCACTAAGAAAATAGTTCGTACTTTATATATTATTAATTATTCATTAATTAGCATGTGAATACTTTATGTTTACTTTATTATGACTTAGGGATTTCTTTATTTATATAGTCGCATTTTTAATAATTAAAGTAATTATTATTATTATTCTTTACTTAATACCTTTCTTGGCGTGTTGGTACTGGAAAGTTTCAAGTTGATTCAGGAATCTGGGTATAGGTAAGGGTGTATGATACTCTTACTTATTAAAATTAAAAATTTTAATTTGTGCGATTTTCGATGTTTTTAAAATCGTCACATCCTCCTGCACTTAACTATGAAAAACGGGGTGGGGTATAATAATAAAAAATCTAATAAACACTTATATTTGGACACAAAACTTCATACTGAAATTTCTCTCTCTCAGATTATTTCTATTCATCAATTGATTATCTTACACTTATGTCATATCTAAATTCTACTACATCTACTATATAAAATACACAAAACGTAAATCTACCTTATTTTAATTCTTACATCTACTACCGGTTTTTTCTTGAATTGGTCACTCGTTTTACGGAGTTATACTCATGAGTATGTTACTAATAATAATCACGTATTGTAAGAACAATAGAATTACTTTTAGTTTACAGCGCTAAGGATTATTTTTCTTTCTTTCTTTCTCTCTCTTCATCTTCATTATCATTGTCATCAGATTTCTCATGTATAATATCATTCTCGCAGGACATTAGCTAAGGTTGATCAGGCCTCGCTAGTATTCGTACGAAGGGGTTTTGAGTTTATACTCACTTATAGTATAGGATGTTGCACAATCTTATCCTATTTCGGTATAAGTATATACAACATATTTTATTTTTAATACTTAGATAGTATTCTAGGTTTTCTATCTTTCTCGTAGTCTTTCTTCTGTATTTTGACACGTAAAACATTTTTTTATTTGAGACAGATGCCTTCTGCGAACGTAATTTTCTGTATTGGGTTCATACAGAGCTACAGTAACGGGGGTGATGAATTTGTGAATTTGGTAGGGGCCACACTATCGATATGATAGTTTCGAAGTGGTCCTATCAACTGCTTTACTCATAGGATGAGTTTTATACATTACTAAGTCACCTATTTTATACTTTATTTGCCTATTATTATGCTCATGATACTTCCTTGATTTTTGTAAATTCGCTCTCAAATTTGCACGAGCTTCGTTCCATATTTTTCGTATGTTATTCCCATTCACGTCGCGGGGTAATAACTCATTGATTTTCCACTTTGTGGTTAAAGGATGGTTGGGTTTGTACTTGTACAGTAAATCAAATGGTGTTGATTTATGACCGTCATGATACGCTGAATTGAATGCAAATTGTATCCACGAAATATTTTGATCCCAGGTTGTCTGGTCTTTAGCATGATAAGATATTAATGCTGATTTTAAGTTACGCAAGTATCTTTCTGCTATATTTCCTTGCGGTCTGTACTCGGTCACGGTAATATGATTTATACCTAATTTAAAACACATGTCGTTAAATTCTTTCGACTTAAACTGGGGTCCATTGTCAGATATTAAGCTTAAAGGTGTACCATAGTCTTTAAATAGTCGTTCTTGTAGAATTTTAATTGTCGTAGATGCTAATGCACGACGCATCGGATACATCCACACGAATTTAGTGAATGAGTCTACACAAATTAACAGCATAGTATTTCCGGATTTAGAGCGGGGATAAGGTCCAGAATAGTCTATGTATATTTTCGAGAAGGGAGTGGTAGGTATTTCGGAGATTAATTTTCCGACTTGACTGGTTCTTGCTGGTTTGCTCAGGGCACAAATTTCGCATTCTTTCACGAACTTTTTTATTTCACTATTCATGTTTTCCCAGTGGTATTCCTTGCGAATACGATGTATAGTTTTCCTAATTCCCATATGAGCTCCAATTGTCGATGAATGGTAGTACTCCATTAACATGGGTTTGATTATTTCCGGGGCGATTATTCTCAATAATTTTCCGTTTGCCTTTTTAAAACAAAGTACTCTTTTACTCAAGATATATTTGTCAGAGTTATTTCCTCTTTCTATTTGTTCGATTATTTTGCACAATTTCGGATCTTGTTGGTGATATGCTATATCCTTAAATGCAAGGGGAAAGTTAGTAATTAGTGTATTAACGGTAGTTGTTTCAATCTTGTCTTCTCCAGATCTTGTATTGGGTAGTAGGAACATGCGGGATAGAGTATCGGCTACTACATTTTGAGTACCACGAATATGTTGCACTCTGAACTTGTAGCAATTTAATCTTAACACCCATCTTCCGATACGACCTAACTGTTTTGGGTGATTCAATAACCATGATAAAGCTTGATTATCGGTTTCTAGTAGAAATTCTTTGTGTTCCAAAAATGGTTTGAATTTATCAAAGGCGAATACTACGGCTAAACATTCAAGTTCGTAGGCTGAGAACTTCCTTTCTTGTTCAGTCAACGTACGGGATGCATAGCTGATCGGGAGTCTAGTATTATTGATTTCCTGATATATTACGGCTCCTAATGCTACACTTGAACTATCGGTCTGTACGATAAATGGTTTACTGAAATCCGCTAACTGCAATACAGGTGGGGATATAATGCTTTCTTTAAGTGTTTCAAACGCTTCTTGATGTTGAGTAGTCCACTCGAATTTCGTTCCTTTCTTTCTTAAGGCATTCAATGGGGCTGCTACATCCGCTAAGTGGGGTATGTACTTATGAAAATAATTAATCATACCTAAAAATCTAGATATACCTTTGACGTCTCTCGGAGGTAAGAATTCTCGGATTGCGCGTGTACGTTCGGGATCGATGGTAACCTTACCTTCGGCTGATACTATGTGACCTAAGAAGGAGAATTGTTTTACTGCGAAATTAACTTTACTCGGGTTTACGGTCAGTCCGGCTTTCTTTAACCTGGATAATACTTCACGCAAGTGATCAATATGTTGATCCATTGACTCACTATATACTACTATATCGTCAAGATAATGATATACAAATTTAAATTTAACGTCATGGAAAATTTTTTCTAAGAGTCGGCTGCATACTGAACTTCCTTGTGATATACCGAATGGTACTCTCGTAAATTGATATAGATTAAATGGGACAGCAAAAGCAGTTAAATGTTTTGATTCCTCAGCTAGTGGGATTTGATGGAATGCTTGGTTGAGATCCATTATGGTGAAGATTTTCGCTCTTGTAAAATAGTGAAACGCACTGTGAATGTCGGGCAGTGGTATCGATTCAAATTCTATACTCTTATTTAGTTGTCTATAATCCACGACTAGTCTATGTTTGTCAGTTCCTTTTGGTACTAGGAATGCAGGTGATGAGTATGGAGACGTTGACGGTTCAATGACGTGCTGATCAAGGAGTTTGTTAATGTGGTTTCTCATTATTTCCATCTTGGGCGGAGATAATTTGTATGGGTGCAGTCGTATTACCTTGTTGTCACTAAGATTTATTTTATATTCATTTTATATTCGATTAAATGGGTTAATCCTAACTTGGGGGTGAGTACAGCAGAAAATTCTTTTATTAACTTTTGGATTCTTAGTCTCTCATTTCCTTTTAAATGACTCAGACTCGATTCATGATGCTCTGAATGAATAGTTGCGGTTTCACAAATAGCGTCGTTACTTAACTCGGAGTCGAACTGATATTTTCGAGTACGATCAAATCTGAAGAAATATTGTTTTGCATATATATCAAGGATTAAGGCAGTTGTTCTTATAAAATCCGCGCCTAATATTAAGTTTTGTCCTAACTCTTCAGCTACTAGTAGGGGAATATATACCAAGTAAAATTCTTTATTTTTAATTTCACCGTAATACTGTGCGATATCTTTAGATTTTGTTTATTTGCGGTGGTACACTTTATGTTCACCATTTGGCTACGTTTAATCAGTTTATGATTAGCTAATAAGGTTGCTAACTGTTTACTAATTATACTACGGGTAGATCCGGAATCAATTAAACCAAGGGTTTTCGTTGCTCCAAGGTCTATCTGTACATAGGGTAGTTGGCATATACTTGTTTTACATGCACCAATAGAGTTGCACTTCTCGATAAATCTTGTTAAATAAGGGTCTCTGCGTTTATTTTTATTTATCTTTATTTGACGCTTAGTCTTGTTGTTACCTTTCCTTCTGGTGCTTCGGAAGACGTAGGATTTTCGTTCTTCCAGCTTCACATGTTTTTTTGATTGGTCGGTTTTCTGTTGATAGCGCTTTTGTTTACATAACTTGCTAATATGTCCGGCCTTTCCACAGTTATAACATCTTCTTTCCTCATTTACTTCGCTCGTAGGTTGTCGGGGTTTTGGTTTGGAGTATGTTACATGGGGATAGCTTTGGGTTTTATATGTACTTACGAATCGCTTATCGCGGTAGTTTCGGGTATCATTTCCAATTGGTCGAGTTTGGAATGAATGTCTGTGTTGACTCTGGGACATAGAAACGCGTCTCTTCTGGTCAGAATACCAGACGTTGGAAGAATGTATACAACATAGTTCTAGTTCGGTGAAAGTGGTAGGTCGCTTCATGAGTGCTAGGCGAGATCGCTCCTCGGGGGATAGTCCTACTAAGATAGTGTCTACTAACTGTTGTTCACTCCATTTAACTTGTAGCAATAAAGCAGATTCTCTTACCTCAGATATATAATGAGCTAGTCTCTCGTATGTGCCTTGTGCACGAAGTACTAAGTTTCGCTTCAATTCTTCGTAGATACCGGTGGGAATGAAATGTCTTATTAGTGTGGTATGAAGTTCTTCTACCGATTATTATACCTTAGAGATTCTAACACTCTATCTTTTAATGGAGGTCTACACTTAGGTAAAATTACTTGCAAAATCTGGTTATCTCTTAGTTGTTGCAGGTCCTTTAATTGTAAGATGTGTTTGATAAAATCAAGCAGCTTTGTAATATTCAGCCCATCAGTGATTTGTATATCGGACAAAATACTTTCTACAGGGTGGGTTATCTTTCCATAGAGCTCGGGAGTTAGATTTATTTGACTCATCACTCTAGGTTTTTCTGCAGATTGATTAGTCCGCAAGTGAGAAGGTAAATCGTAGGTACGGGTCATATTTTCTAGTTCATTAGGGAGTGACGTAACGTTTACTGGTTGAATATTTACTTGACTATCAGTTAACCGTTCCTTGAATGGATTTATATTTGATTCCTGCAGCATCTGAATTTTTGCAGTACCGTTTGGCTGTTCTTGAGTCGGGGATTGGGTAGGTGAAATATTTAATTTCGTCATAGCTTCTTCGATTTCGTCTAATCTACACGATTCGGATCGTCGACGTAATTCGCGCATTATCTCAGGTAATTGTTGTAATGCTTCCTCGGCGAATTTCTGTACATCATGAGGGGTATCTTTATCACCTGGCCAGTTCAACAAATTGGTGATACGGCGGGTTAGATGCTCGATTCTTTGGGTGGTGCGTAAAATTACTGCGGGAGATTTTTCATCACGCAGGGTTTGTGCGATCGACGTTAGTTCCGTATACTTATGATAACACGTTTCTTTTTTGCTTTCGAAATCTAAAACACTCAAACGATTTAATAATGAGGGTTTGTCCGGTTTATTTTCACGTAACGTCTTGCGAAGTTCCGCGACAGTTACATTAGAGTAGGGAAGACCACGCAATAATGCTTCATAGCTTAATTCGTCTTTCAACAACAAATCGGGGTTAAATTGAGCCATTTTTGATAATAACAACTTTAAATACACGACGTATTACGAACGACAAACCTTATGTCACTTACTTTAATTCGTTTTCTCAATGTTTAAAATAGTTAACATTAATTCATTTAAACACATACACATATATATCTTATTTCATATTAAGATTTCATATGCAATCTTATCTTAATTAATCAACATAACTTATCTCACGACAATTCAATTCTCAATACTGACATATATAATTAATTAAAACAAAACGCTAATACCATTTTAGTAGAGAGAAATTTCATATACGGAAAGTTCATTGCTTTAACAACAGCACAAAGAGTCAGCTGTTTTGGGGCGTCGTCGAGTTGCGTAGGGTGGTAATTCAGGACAATACAAAACAGGAAAAAGCGTGTCTAATATGGTTTGTTTTCTTATGGGGAGGAGGGGTTATGAATAAGAAGGGTGTATACAAAGGGGAGAGTTTACATTCCACAACACGTATTTAACATGAACCGACTGGTTTGGAATTGAATACTTACCAGCTATGACTTGCTTAATACGGCAAACTAGCAATACTAATATTATTATAACATAATTAAAATTTTTCTTACTTATTTTTTGTTTATTTATGAGTGAATAAATTTATGTTTGTCCTAGTTATCGTTAACGAATTATAAAATTACACAACCACAGCAACATAATTATTTCTTGCTTTAAAGTAGTAATGGTGCAATTTTGTGTGACACTCTGTACACAATTAATTATTAAAACAACAGCACAATACACAATTTTTTTTACAAAGCAGAGTGGCGCAATTTTGATACTGTAAAAGCTTGGTACGACAACACAAACATCGGGAACTAGTTCAATTCTTTACCAGTAAATTAAACTAGCTGCCGTTGTTAGTAAAAAATACTTACCAACAAATTACAAAACAATTATGATATAGGAAATTGACAAGGTTTGCATAAATTTATTCAATCACTAGGTGTTAGCGAAAACATCTCTTTATTGCTATTCAAATATTATGCTTGATTTTAAAGAAAAGTTATTTTAGTAAATTCTACTTTTACTGCTTCAAAGATCTTAAGTATATTATTCGTTTTATCTCAAAATTTATTCATATAGATGTTAGTTTTAATACCACGGATCCGGGTCTCAACTTTCTCAAAATAATTAATTTATCAAAACTTCAACCATGTTATTGGAAGAATAATATTGGTGATACTCTACATTATTATCTTACATTTATCTATACATTGCGGTTACTATTACTTCATTACAAAATTACAAAATTTTCAAATATGATAATTTGTTCTTTACATTGCTAAAGTTCTTTAAAGTTCTTTGTTACTTCTTTTATTAAGGCGAAATTTACAAAAGTTGTGGTTTGATATCACCTGAATTTCATATGAGGTTGTTGTTGTATCCTTGGGGCATCTCCTGTCGTCTTCTAAGGGTGGAGTACGTTGTTCCTGGTGAATCTACATCGGGTTGATTATTTCTGCTCTCGAAGATCGGTTGTTTACTTGAATTTCCAATTGTTGTAGTTTCACTTTCCTTGGTCCAGACTTTTGTAGTTCACATTTTTTTTTATTTTAATTATAGTTCTCACTTCGCAGTACTAAAGTCTAGTAGTTACATATCTTACACTTACATTTTATATTTTAAAAGAGATGTGTTGGCTACCTTTTTCTTTCTGTATGTATTCTCACTAACTCTACACACTACATTATTCACAATAAATCCATCTCACGCTGGATATACTTTTAAGGACATACACTTACGTGTATGTACACAACACCAAAACTCACATCTTGTCATGGCGAAGTTCTACTGGCGAATGCGCGTATAGTTTAGGGGCGAGGGCTCAGTAAGCTGGTGCGTATTTACGCACTAAGAAAATAGTTCGTACTTTATATATTATTAATTATTCATTAATTAGCATGTGAATACTTTATGTTTACTTTATTATGACTTAGAGATTTCTTTATTTATATAGTCGCATTTTTAATAATTAAAGTAATTATTATTATTATTCTTTACTTAATACCTTTCTTGGCGTGTTGGTACTGGAAAGTTTCAAGTTGATTCAGGAATCTGGGTATAGGTAAGGGTGTATGATACTCTTACTTATTAAAATTAAAAATTTTAATTTGTGCGATTTTCGATGTTTTTAAAATCGTCACACGTCGACGGCCATCTTCAGTGCAGAAGGCCGCAAAACATTGACAAAGGTTTCGTAGTCAGTGACCACTGAACTGTCGTTAAGGTTAGTGGCTGTGAATAGGACACCCATATTTATAATCTTTTGATGTCCGCAAGAAGTTTTTGTCTGACACCACCAGCCAATCAGAAGAAAGGCAAATTGTTATTGGTTCGCCACAGCTCGCGTCCAAAGAGCACTCAATGAGAGGGACTCACCCCGCCGATTCATTGCAATTGATGCATGTTTCTGAATCTGGACGGACTCTATATGTAGGCGAGGATAATACGCACTCACAAACGACAGAAGCCTCGTCTCTTCGCATTCTCTTGACCTAACGGCAAGCCGCTGTCCTCATAACAACATAACAATGAAAGGTTTGTTTTAAATTTCTTACCAAGTTAACCAATATCCTCATTTCAGAGGAGGTTTAGTATTTCAGATGGTGGACATATAACTAACTGAATGTAGGCTATTGTACGTACCTAACCAATCGGTATCATGAACAAGTGTCTAAACTGTTTGGGACTCTTGCACGAAAATATAGAATTTGGTAACCGATCAGGTGCAATTGTTTCCGACTTGATGGGGAGGGCGTTCAGGCGTGCGAGAGAGAGAGAGAGAGAGAGGGAGAGAGAGAGAGAGAGAGAGAGAGAGAGAAAGAGAGTGTGTGTGTGTGACACCTGTATACAGGTTGAAAACCGCGAAAACACCGGCAGACTTTATGCTCCACTAAGTGATAGTGATAGAGCGGGTAACATTAAAATCACATAAATTTATGTAATTTTAAGGCTTGCGATTGATATACCGGTATTTATTTCCCAGTATTCTTCAAATCGTTCCACACATTCTTGTAGAATTCATCAGTTTATTTTATTTATGTGGCAATAATAAAAACATACTGAAAATATAGACACCTGTAAAAACATTATTTTAAATGTCGAAAAGAAACCCAAATAAAATTTTGTAAAACAATGGCAGTCCCTACACTAATGTATGGTTCTGAAACTTGCGTCATAAAGAAAAAAGATGAACAGAAGATACAAACAGCAGAAATGAAATTTCTAAGATCGGTTAAAAAGTGTATTAGACGAGATGAAGAGATAATAAGAGATTTATATATTTTTGAAGTTAATGAAAATGGATTCAACACATAAATAGAATGGAAGAAAGTAGAATACCGAAGACGGCGTATGATTACAGCCCTACAGGCTGAGGAAAAGTTGGTAGACCTAAGAAAAGGTGGACTGTGTGGAATAGGAACAGGCCGGTA
This sequence comes from Magicicada septendecula, assembly GCA_034769895.1. NCBI lineage: Eukaryota > Metazoa > Arthropoda > Insecta > Hemiptera > Cicadidae > Magicicada > Magicicada septendecula. The sequence goes on from CM068368.1 coordinate 851,509,850, forward strand.
AAGCCTAAAACCGTTAAGATGATGATGATGATGATGATGATGATGATGCAATTAACAAGATCTAATTACGCGATGAGCTGATGCGCTAGAAGCCTCAAATCAGAATTGGTTTGCTTGAGTAATATATTATTACAACGTTCACACAGATCGTCGTGGGTACAGTGGAAACAGAATAACTGACACCAATGAAGTGACTAACTAAAAACTTTAATTAGACACATCAGTTATAAATGGAGAAAAGCAATTTTGTACAATAATTCAAGATAAATTTGTGCAATTAATTTAAATAAATGCCACCTTATTACAGTTTCTCTAACTAATTAACACAATAATAATAATCATCATCCTCAAGGTTTAAACCAAGAATGGTTTGTTCCGGTCTCAAATAGGCAAATATTACAGCTGGTCACTCCAGCGCTTCCTCGGACGTCCCACACCTCTCCGTCCCCTCTGCTTATAGTTCCATAGTAGTTTGGGGATGCGGCAGTCATCCATTCGGCAAAGATGTTCCCACCAATTCAGCCGAAACTGAGTGATCCTGTCGAGTATACTCATAACATTCAGTTCCTACCGTATATCTGTGATTAACACAATAATCACTTCCTAATAAAGGGCCACAGTTTCTTCGGACTGCACTCCTAAAATCCCCAAGTATAACTGAACTGGGCCTCTTCGAAACCTGGTATTAATGTACACCTCCGCCGCCTTGCATTGTAGTCAGGTAGCGAGCCTGGGTGCTGGTAGTGTAGTCAAGTAAACGAATGGAAGGAACATCGGCATCTGGCGTGACGTAGCATAGCCCCAGCGTTACGTAATTCTGCGTCGTAGAATGATCTGTAAACGTCTGGAGCGGTCTCGTGCGTCACGGCGTACCGCGCATTACATAAGGCACTCACCGATGTGATACTATTTATATCCTCAGCGTTGTAATATGTTTATTTTCAACCAAGAAATTATATTGTATAAAAATTATCAGTATTATAAAATTATAAAGATAACTAAACGTTTGAATTAGTTTTAGTCTAAGAAATCCTATGAAATGAACAGATTTGCTTATACAAAGGTTTACAAAAAATACATACAAATACTTGGTAAGTTTCACAGTTTATTATTTACCTCTGACAGCTGTTTCGGCTTATTAAGCTATTCTCAAAGAAATCATAGAAACAACTAAACAAAGAAAGTGAGGGTGGTGAACATGTGTTTAGGGTGTGTATCCGGACATGTGTGGGGTGTGTATGCTGGAGGGGGTGGAGAAGCTTTCCGTTATTTACTATATGGAAGGTCAAGTGTCTGTAAAATCTAAGTATAATCGGAAGTCAAAATATAAAATTTAACCAAACTAAATAACAACTTTTAATAAAGGGAATCCATAGAATTAATTTGTTCGTTTGTTAAATGTTTGTTACTTTTCATTGCGTTTCTAATTTCTAAAATTCCTAGTAAATCCATTTTTTTACCTTTTTGTTTGTTGTTCAGTAGTGTTATGTTGTGTGTATCCATGAAGTGATTGCGTTGTAAGCAATTATATGTAAAACCTGTATTGGCTGTATTAGTTCAGTTCACTTTCTTATGTTAAGAAATGCAATGTTTCAGAAAATGGCCACATTGTCCACAACATTAATATGTTTTACCAAGTGCCCAACAAGTCGTCAATCAATGTTTGCTTATGTGAATATCCTTACAAAATTCCTAAACCAGTAAAATTATTTGGATTTAAAACATTATAATTAGGTTTTAAAGATATGTCCTTCATATCACCTTAAATTAGAAAATGTTGCGACCTGAAAACATTTTGCTTGTTAGAACTTAGCTTAGTAGTATTATGTGACAATTTATTATTAGCTTCTGGCTATCTTAAAACCTATGTTACAGGTTACAGTCAGACTCACATCTTCTCTTTGTTGTCCTCATATCTTCTACGTTGATATCTTTCTCGCAAATATGTCACTATATTTAACTTGTGAGCGTGATTTTGTCTGGGGTTGACCTGTTTACTGGTTTGCAACCATTGTGTTGATGTGTAGTAGATGTTTCCACACTGTAGGTTGCGCGCCTCTTCATTGTGTTAAACCATTGTGGGCTTCCAATTCTATAGCGTGTAACGTCCTTGGCGGTAATATGCTCATGCCTTTATTCATTAACCCAATGTGTTTTAATTTCTTTTTTCTCCACATCCGTAAAGTACAGTACCAGAGTTATGAATAGGCAAGGGCTTAAATAAATAAAAAATCGGTATGTGCAGGAAAGTCTATTGACAAAGTGTAGATACGTTTCTGAATAACGTCGCTGTAGGCGGCTCATTTTATCACTTCATCTTAAGTTCTTTATCTTAGTGCACAATGGTTGTACGAAACTTGACAGCGTGGGCGGTTCAATAAATATATTTTATTTATGAAGTAACCTTTTCACCCTCATTTTATTGACGCTTTACAGACGTTCAGATTCTGTATTGAGTTTAACCTTTAAATTGGAAGAGGATTAGATTATCAAGGAAGTATCAAAGGCATTCTGGAAAGTGATTAGGTAAGCCGGAATAGTGGAACGAAAGCTATAGAGGGAGCTTAAGCAGTGAATGAATGCTCTATAAATTCAATCATTAAAGGACTTTGATTTTCTTATTGTTTACTACTTGATTATGGGCTGAACGATGTATATAGGGTTTTTTCACAGCTGCCGCTAACTCTTTCCTTTTAGTCACGCTCTCCATTTTTATCGCTCTTTCCAATCTTTTGTATTTTTTCTCTTTAGACCAGAATCGTCTACCGTATCCTCCCACGATCTCATTGAGCTCTTTGTTTTCTTCTGCCTAATGCCACTTTGCTCTCACTTTATTAATCCATCCGCTTTCCGTTTTTTAATAGGCTACAAAGTAACATATCAATTTCTTACCTTCTTTTCATTTTACAGTGTGTTTCCACTTTTGTTCTATTTCTCAATGTCTCAGTTCCCGGATCATCAAAATTGTCTTCTTCTATGGCGTCACAGTTCGGAGTCGAACCTTAGCCTCCATAATCATCCGACTCCATTTTCCCCTGTCCTTGGAGATCAATGTCCATAGTTTTATTTTAAGTAAAGTATCAGCATCCCTCGCCACTGCGTCAATCCAGCAATGCTTGGGTCTTCCGACAGGCCTTCTACCCTCGATTTGATTAAACAGTATCTTCCTAGGTATTTGCTTGCCTGCCATCCTAATGATGTGCCCGTTGCAATCTGAATACCAGTCGGATGGTGGTGACCAGATAGTTACCTTTATGTAGCTTTGTTAGTTCGTCATTGTGACGCATTTTCCGTATTCCATTGACTTGGATTGGTCCATATATTCTCCTCAAAATTCTCTTTTTAAAAGTATTGACTACGTTAGCGGCTTGTTTGTTCAGAGTCGCAGTCTCGCTGACATATATTATCACCGGCCTAATCATAACTGTATACAATGTGACCTTGGACTGGCGGTGGATATCCCTTGTGTTGAATATAGACGTCAACGAAGCATATGTTCTATTTGCGGCCTGTATTCTTTTCCTCATTTCATTTATTTCTTCATTGTTTTCTGCCATCCAACATCCCAAAAATTTAAACTGATTAAATATTTCCAGGTTTAGTGGCTCGATTTCAAACTGTTCATCAAAATAGTCCCTGTATAAGTTATTGCCTGCATCTTTTCTAAAATTTTGTTGCCAAAATTTTGTATTCATTACACAGAATTTAGCCCAGTGTCTGTCAAAAGGCGGGGACCTCATTTGTGGAGCCTCGCCAAAGTTTTACTGGAATCCTTTTTCTCAGATTTATACCATACAACTAAAAATCATTTGTTCGCACTCGACCTTGAAAATGGGTTATTTGTACTAGTAAATCGACGTTTCACTGTCTAGCGATTTATTCGACGTTGACGCAAAGGTCTTCTTCTGCTATAGGGAAGACATCAGACAGATTTAAAATCGTAAAGATTTAATTTATTGAATTTATTCTTTAAAAAGTAGATTCAAATGTCTTTAAAGGACAAATTCAAATAAAATAAAACAAGACAATTTATTTAAAATCATACATTTATTTGAATAATAAAAATAAAACATAAATATGTAATAAATAGCTGACTACGTAAACATTACAACAATTGAAAAATGAATCGAAGTAAAATCGATTGGATAATCGATTAACTAACCTTTAACCCGTTAACTAAATTGGAAGCGAAACTTTCAATTACAATTCAAAAACCTCTAAAGATACAGAATAATTTCAGTAAAACGTGCTTCAAGTGAAAATAAACCTACTTGCAGTAGTATTTATTTGAAGATAATACATAAATTTACAATAATGTCATCCTGTTATTTAGCACGACAGATATTACACAATGTGGCATAACATACAATAGGCCTATTCTTAGGAAAAGAGTAAGCCCATCAAGTTAAATGAAAGACGTGATAAAGGTAGCTAGAACTAATTACAATAATTTAATATAAAGTATAATTTTAAAGTAAATAAGGAAAAGGTACTCGAGTTTATGTCAACGATATAAAATAAAATAACATGACAGGAATATTATTCTGATGGGCTGCATAATTAAACCGTCGTATCTGAACTATGAATAAACTACCTGTGTTAAGGGAATTACTGTCTAGTTTGTCACTGTTTGTAGAATCTTAAATTTATATGCTTAGACATTAATTAATTGTGTGGTATCTAAATTATATCAGCTGTGAATAGCTTTATTAACATTTTCTCTTCAAATACTTTTGCTATTTCTGAGACTATGGATTCATTGTTTGTAATACGACAGATAATAAATAAAAGGCGGGAGTATAACATATCGCTTTTGTTGATCTGGAAAAAGCATTTGGTAATGTAGACAGTTAAACGTTATGGAATATTATGGATAGAAGAGGATATCTACAGAATTTAATAAATTAATTCAAGATCCTTTACAAAAGTACATCTGTAGTCCTGGATCTGAATGGTAGGCTCTCAGGTGGCATTCCAATGAATATGGGAGTTAGGCAGGAATGCTGTTTTCAAACAACCTTGTTTAGTATGTACATTGACGACATGTTGAGAGCATAGAAATCCAGAGTGACTTCGAGAATACAGTTTAAAAATCAATTTGTATGAGGGTGATTTACAAAGAGCTATGTTTCAATTACAAGAAGTGGCAAGAGAGTACTCTCACTGAAAATTTCACTAAGAAACCAAAACCATGGCTTTTAGAGGTAAATATCCAGTGAGGACTAAGATAGTTATAAACAACAGAACTTTTAGAGCAAGTGAGCCGTTTCAAATATCTCGGCTCTGTAGTAAGCTATGAATAAAAAAGCTTATATGTGACATAAAAGAGAAGATAAATAAATTTAGAAATATTTGTGGTACGGTTCATAGAAATGCTAGTCTACAAGCAGGAATGCTTTAAATGTTTCGCACAAACGCCGTCAAATGCGTGTGAAGAGACAAACGTAAAATTTACGGGCCTCGGGTTTTTGAGAAAAATCATGCGCCCGAAATTTTAAGGGCATAGGGTCCAAAGTGTTAAACTGTAATCAACAATATTGCAGTAGGTTATTACTGCAGTGCCACAGATGATAGCGTAGCTCAATGCAACAAACAAATCACAGATCCCTCGCTGTGTACAACACTAATACTGACCACACAGACTCTAATGTAAAGCTGCCGCGTTTAGGTGCTCGCTCTAACATGACAGTCACATTATTTTCAGAAACAAGGTGTTTCAAACATACACTGCTCTACCTGCGTCCAAATCTAAAATCTTTATTGCATCGACACAATACCCGAGAAAGTAAAAATTAAATAATTACCCGTTCGATTATTATTTTTATTTGTAAACGATTCCTATTGAAATCATTTACATCCTCAGTAACACCAGGAATGAAAACACATTACATCATGAGGAATATCATCATCATCCTCAAGGTTTAAACCAAGAATGGTTTGTTCCGGTCTCAAACAGGCAAAGATTAGAGCTGGGCACTCCAGCACTTCCTCAGACGTCCCACACCTCTCCGTCCCCCCGACTTATAGTTCCATAGTTGTTTGGGGATGCGGCAGTCATCCATTCGGCAAAGATGTCCCCACCAATTCAGCCGATAATGGGCGATCCTGTCGAGTATATTCATAATATTCAGTTCATACCGTATATCTGTGTTTCTTCTATGATCATGGAGAGTGTACCCTGCCACACGTCTGAGAAATCTCATTTCAGCCGCTTGGATGCGATCTGTTAAAGTCCAATGGATGCGATCTGTTCTGTGGATGTGTTCTTTTGTTAAAGTCCAATTCTCAAACCCATAAAGAACTATGGGAAAGCAATCACCTTGTAGAATTTTAGGCGTGTTCCTTTACTTGTTGACTTAAGAGTTCGCTTGATGGTCCCGCACATAAGGTTGAACTTATGCAACTTATGCACCACGTCGTTGCTTGCATTATAAGACACACTATAGCCCAGGTATTGAAAACTGCTAACTTGTTCCAGGACAGTACCATCTATAACAATGTCTGCCCGTACGGGATCATTTCCACAAAAATCCATCACCTTGGTTTTAATTGTGGATATCCGCAATCCAGAGTCTTTGCTGATTCCACTTAACAATGTACACTCATCTGCAATCTGTTTTCAGAGTCCGACAGAATAGCCTGATCGCCCGCAAACAAACAATGTGTCAATTGTAGAGTGACCATCATGAGGAATGAAAACATATTTCTGAGTGGCGGGGATAGTCTCACTTGACTATACTGGAGGAAAGATACGAATCTGAGAAGTCAATCTGACGGTCTGTTGCGACGGTCACACGGATCGTCCAGTTGTACAGTGGAAACAAATTACTGACACCAATGAAGTCACTAATTACCAGCTTTAATTAGCGACAAACAACAATTTCTAATCAACAAGGTACTCTCATACATTAAGTTAAGTTAAATTTTTCCACACGCAATAATAATGTCAACTAATAGAGTTCCGCACTAATTATAACACAATAAGCACTTTCCACTAATCCGTAACAATCACTTGAAACAACATGGCCATGTGTAACTAACTAACTAATTAAACCGACCGTAGACGTTTATACGGATCCTGCAGATGTTCCAGACTAATTTCCAATACTCCTGGTAGCGTGCCAACATAATTTGCGTAGTTACATGAGCTCGAACAGTCTGGGGTACACGGCCTTGACCGGGACACTGCACGGCAACGTGTAGAACGCACGACGCTCTCGACTTTTCTAGAGCGTTACGTAACTTAATTGTCGGAGCGGAAAAAGTAATTATTTGTTTAACTTCATTTATTAGACCGTTGGCATGGAATAATTTTATGACAAGTAATTCAGCTGTAATTACATATAAAAATATTTACTTACACATGATTCTCTCTCTAATTATACAGTGTCTGCCAGCAAAACAAATGTTTAGTAATTAATTTAACCGTTGTTAATTGCCATCAATTGCAACTGCCTGCTACACTCAGACTGTACAAAATGCTGATGGTTACGTTACGTTTCGTTACAATGTAGCGTGCATTGCTGAACGAACAAACGAGGTCACTCTGCAATAATACAAATTACTTTAGTTTATCATATTAAAATTCAGTTAATGACCTAATTAGGTCACGTATAATTACATTTTAAGGAAATTACATTTTCCAATTGGTAGTTCTATATTCGCCATGCCACAAAAATATTTTAGCAAGTACATAGTTTCATTTTGACTACCACACGTTACAGTCATAAACGTTTGTAAGGTTGAGATTATAACAAGAGTCGATAAACAGAACACAGTGTTCCTTGCTCGTGAGGTGAACACAGGCGCAGTTGTCGCTTGAGACAGCCGGAGAAGATTAAAGTGACTACAGTATATGGATAATATATGGATGTATAATATATGGATCGCGGGCTGACTGGCAAAGTGACGGCAGATAACGGTCCGAGCACGTACAGCCCCCCTCCCCGCTGGGGGCAAAAGCAGTTGGCGCTAAGTTATCTACCAAGTGTTCTAACCGACACATTCAGTCAGTAATGCACTTGTTATGACACTTTACAATTATTACGTTGTGGGACAGTTGTACTGAAAGTTTGAGATTATGAAGATTTTTTCTCTTTGTATCGGCCATCTGAGGACCACATGCCAATTTAAATTCTCTATTCCTTTTATTTTTCTCAAATATTCTTTCATCTTTTCACTGTGTCTCTTATTCCTATCTTCAGTCCACTTTGAACCTACGTTTTTTTCTCTCCTACCCTGAACTCCTTCCATTTTTAACACTTTTGCCCGAAAAAACTTTTAATTGCTTCTTCTGAGTTTATATTATTTTTTCTAAATCCATCCTTTTTTACTTCTTCAATCCAATTTGATGTTGACTTCTTTCCCCACAGTGATTTGATCTGTTTTGTTAACCTATTGTCGTCCATTCTATATAACTGTCCAAAAAATACTAGTCTTCTTTTTCTTACTGTTTCTGTTATATTTTCTATGCTTTGATATATTTCATCATTACTTCTAAATTTCCAACCTCTTGAAGTTTTCCATGGGCCTCAAATTTTTCTAATAATTCGTCTTTCCAATATTTCTAGTTTGTCTAAATTATAATTCAATGCTACACATTCACTTGCATATAGGCATTCACAACTGTACTGTAATGCCTTATTTTCGCATTTTTAGGTATGCACTTTTTATTGTAAATATTTTTAGTTATACCATATGCCCTTTCTAAAAAATTAACTTGTGTTACTGCAGATGTCAGATGTTCAGAAAGTATAGCGAAGTCATCTACGAATGCCAAACAGTTTATTTCAATACCTTTGTTCCTTTTTCCCAACATGATTGGTGATATTTTGCATTCCTTTAATTTTTCATTTTAAATTTTCACTACTTTCTCTAGGACACTGTGTAAGCTCTTACAATTGTATTTATTGCTTATAAAAATTGTATTATTAAAACAGTTTATTTCTACTTTTGACGTATCTATATTGACTAATAAATCTAAAAATCTATTTAATAAATATAGTATCAATCAAGTATCTATGTCCATAATGTTACATTTGATAACAAATTTTAACAAAATAACAGTTAAGAAACTTGGTGCCAGCTGCCCGAAAAGCCATATATATATTTTTTTTTTGTAAAACCAAAAATGTTATGCGAAAAGTTTGTATTATGTTCGACGCATGTCACATGTTAAAGTTAGCTTGCAATACTTTAGCTGATAAGGGTACTAAAGGGTACAATCAAGGAATTATACATTTTAAGTATATTAAAAGATAAATACTCTGCAAAAAGAACAAGGTTTAAAGTATGTTAATAAGTTCTCAGATGATTACATATTTTATGAAAATCAACAAATGAATGTGAAAACATCAGAAAATACTAAGGGCACAGGCAACTGACGCAATAGGGTTTTTAATAAGTAAAGACCTTGTATAATTTATTGGAGCCAAATCTACCATTGAGTTTATTAGAATACTAGCTGTTACCCGCGGCTTCGCACGCAAATATTTGACTTTTGATAAGTATTTTAATATAATTTTTATTGTCTATGTCTATATGACGTTCTGTCAGCTCGTATAAAAATTTTGTACTCAGTAGTCAAATTCTCTCTAAAGCTGTTTTCAACACTTGTACTATTTTAACTTGTACTAAATTATTATGTTGGTGCAACAGCTTTTGTTGATTTAAAAGTACCCGTTTATAAAGCCTTTGGAGATATTTATAAGCTACCTGTGAAATCAAAAACGCTAAATTCTTTATTTTAAGTGTTACTGTGTTAGAATCATTGTATCACACATTAAATGTTATGTTTTCCTCAACCATGGCTTTTATTTATTTCAGCTGTAAACTAAAAACCAAAAACCCTTGTCACCTAACCTCACAAATGAAAACAACACGTATTTTCGCTTTGCATTAAGTAATAGGACAATTTACAATTACTACACTTCTTCTTTTCCACATCTTAATATATCGATAAAATCGCATATTATATAAAACATCGAAAATGTACTGCAGGAATGGATAAATGTACAGTTCCGATGCAGCTAAATAGGTTTTGTTTATTTACTTGTTACTATGGTAAACAATTCTGGTCTCCATGGTGTTGTTGATACCTTTAATAGTAGTATTTTAGTAGTAGTAGTATATTTAATTACTTTAATTGCATCATCAGTAATACGTATAAACATAAATTTTATAATCGTTTAAGACAATTACAAAACATATAGACATATCTGTACACAAAATTACAAAATATGTCGGTACAATCGATAGTTCCGATGCCGCTAAATATCATTTGTTTATTTACTTGTTACTACGGTAATTAACATATAGTGTTGTTGACATCTTTATACGCGTCAACGAAAAGGCATAATTATAAAGGGCCTAAATCGTGCGAACGGGGTAAAATGTCAAAATCCAAGTTAGACAGTATTTTTCGCCTTGTGTCAAAGGTTACCTGTGCAAAAGGTGGCAGTCGGTGTAACGGTGTGGATTTGTATTCAGTACAAATAAATCCTCAGACTTTGAGTTTTATATATATATATATATATATATATATATATATATATATTACTATAATACTTATAACTATTTTACCTCGAGATGTATTTTTTCTTTAGGGACATGTTTCGGGAGATCCTGTTCTCCCATCTTCAACCTTCGCCATCTTGCTTCTGGTGCAGTATTTGTGTGTTGGCTTCTGGATGTTATTATGGTGGTTTGTTGGTCTTTGGTCCTTCAATGTTGCATTATTGTGTGTGGTTGTGGTATCTGTTTTTGTATTTTGTGTATTTTCGATGTTGAGTGCTTTGAATATTGTGTCATGTTTTGTATTGATTTGTATTTGTTCTGGTATTAATTTGTTTTGTGTTTTATGTTTGTAAATCTGTAAATTTTCCCAAATGTTCATTATGGTGCCTTTGTGTGGTATATGTTTTATTAGTGTTACATTGGTTATGTCTGGGAATTCATGTCCTGTGTTTATTGCATGTGTGGCTAAATTGGATTTATATATGTTTGGTTTTTTGTATGCATTTAGGTGTTCAAAATAACGTTTTTTCAGCTGTTTTTTTGTTTGTCCTATATAACATTTATTGCAATCTTGGCATTCAATTTTGTATATACCGTTGGTTGTTGTATTATCTTTGTTGTGTGAGTTATTTAGATTTTGTAATTTATTTTTATTAGTTTTGTATGCTATTTTTATATCTGTGTTTTTAAATAGTTTTGTTAGTTTTGACATTTTATTATTTATATATGTGAATGTGGCCCATTTTTTGTTGTTGTTATTATTTATGTGTTGTTCAGTTTGATTAATTCTTAATTGTTCAGTTTTTATTTTGTATTTGATTTTATTTTCTATTTTGATCATAGTATTTTTATTGTATCCATTTGCATAACCAATTTGGTGTATTATATTTCTTTCTTTGTCAGTTTCTTGTTTGTTTAGGGGTATTTTGTACATTCTGTTAAATAACGAATAAAATGCTGCCATTTTATGTTGTGGTGGGTGGTCAGAATGGTTAGGTATAATGATGTTAGTGGAAGTTGGTTTTCTATATATTGCATATTGTATGTGTTTGTTGTATCTTGTGATGGTTATGTCTAAATAGTTGATTTTGTTATGTTTTTCTTTTTCTTCTGTGAATTGTATTTTGGGATGTATGTTATTGATTTGTTTCAGTATGTTCTCTGCATTTGTGTTTTTGTTATTTGATACATATAGTCCATCATCTACATATCTTATCCATATGCCATCTGGGTCATGTGTTTTTATGATATTTTGTATTTTGGTGTCTATATGTTGTAGGAATATTTCTGCTATTATGCTTGATAATGGTGATCCCATTGCTAAACCTTCTTTCTGTTGATAAATTTTGCTATTAAATTCAAAGTAATTTTGTTTTAGTATTAGTTGGAGACTATTTTTTATTTCGGTTATATATTGTTTGTTTTCATTTTGTTCTATAAGTTTGTTTATTATTATGTCAATTGTTTCTTCTACTGGGATATTAGTGTACATGTTTGTTATGTCATATGATGTGAAAAATGTATTTTCATTTATATTTATTATTTTTAGTTTGTCTATTAATTCGTATGTATTTTTTATGTTATGATGGTTATTTGTTAGTTGGTTATTTTTTAGTTTTTGTGCTATTATTCTTGCTATTTTGTATGTAGGAGCTTTTTTGAAATTGATTAATGGACGTATTGGGTTGTTTAATTTGTGTATTTTTATTAGGCTGTTCATTTTAGGTGGTTCTGGATTATTGTTTATATATATGTCTATGTTTTTATTGTTGAAAATGTTTTTATTTGTTTTTATTAGTTTTATTGTTTGTTTAAGATAGTTTTCTGTTGGGTTTTTATCTAGTTGTACGCATTTATTATTGTTGATGAAGTCTTCGGTTTTTTTTATGTAGTCTGTTTTATCAATGATTACTGTTGCTTGACTTTTGTCTGCTTTAGTTATTATTAAATTATTGTTCTTTACTTTATTTTTAATTTCTTTTATTGTTTTATTGTTTTTCTTTTGTTTATCTTTGTTTTTCATTTCGCTAGTGATTATTTTTTTAATTATATGTGCTGCTTCTGTTCTTTTTTCTTCTTGTATATTGTCTTTTATTAGGTTAATGGCAAATTCTGTTTCTACTATTAAATTTTCTAGATTTTTGTTTGCATTTTGGGTTATGTTAGTTTTTGACATATTGTTTAAATATTCTGTTTCTTTTTTGTTAAATTCTGTATTGCTGAGGTTAATGGTTCGAGGGTAAAATGTGTGTTTATTTTTGTTTTTTTGTTCTTGATTTTTGTTTTGTTGTTTTAATGTGTTAAGTTTTTTGTTGATTGTATAAGTCTTTTTGTTTTTCTCAAATCTTATTTTATTTTCTATGTTATTGTATTTATTGTTCCAAGTGATTGGATGTAATAAATTTGTTAGCTCTAAGTGTAGTTTGTATATGTCTAGTGTTATGCTATTTTTCTTACTGTATAATTGATTAATTTCGTTTTGTATCCATAGCCTTTGTGCTTGTTTTATAGTTTTTTGTGCAGTCATATTTTTGTTGTTTGTGTTTATGTTGATGTATTTAGGTGTTAATTTATGTTTTTGGCATTGTCTATTGAAGTATATGTTTATGTTTGTGTTCATTAGTTGTTTTTTTCGTGTTTGGAATTTGTTTAACAGTTTGGTAATGTGGTTATATGGAATTGTGGTTATGTTGTTTGTGTACATGTTAATGTATATTTATGTGAGAGATGATTTGTTATCTGTTATTTGGTAGTTGATTTCACTTATTTGCTTTTCACTTCACTATTTTTTTTTTCACTATGCACTTTTGTTTTTGCTTTGTTTTATAACCTCACTTTTCGTTTTTTCACTGTAGGCTTATTTACCTTGTATGGTTATATTATTTCAATCACTTTCTGCTACAGTCCGTTTCTTGATGTATATAATACTATAATACTTATAACTATTTTACCTCAAGATGTATTTTTTCTTTAGGGACATGTTTCGGGAGATCCTGTTCTCCCATCTTCAACCTTCGCCATCTTGCCACCTTCGCCATCAAACTGAACAACACATAAATAATAACAACAATAACAAATGGGCCACATTCACATATATAAATAATAAAATGTCAAAACTAACAAAACCATTTAAAAACACAGATATAAAAATAGCATACAAAACTAATAAAAATAAATTACAAAATCTAAATAACTCACACAACAAAGATAATACAACAACCAACGGTATACACAAAATTGAATGCCAAGATTGCAATAGAAGCAAGATGGCGAAGGTTGAAGATGGGAGAACAGGATCTCCCGAAACATGTCCCTAAAGAAAAAATACATCTTGAGGTAAAATAGTTATAAGTATTATAGTATTATATACATCAAGAAACGGACTGTAGCAGAAAGTGATTGAAATAATATAACCATACAAGGTAAATAAGCCTACAGTGAAAAAACGAAAAGTGAGGTTATAAAACAAAGCAAAAACAAAAGTGCATAGTGAAAAAAAAATAGTGAAGTGAATAGCAAATAAGTGAAATCAACTACCAAATAACAGATAACAAATCATCTCTCACATAAATATACATTAACATGTACACAAACAACATAACCACAATTCCATATAACCACATTACCAAACTGTTAAACAAATTCCAAACACGAAAAAACAACTAATGAACACAAACATAAACATATACTTCAATAGACAATGCCAAAAACATAAATTAACACCTAAATATATCAACATAAACACAAACAACAAAAATATGACTGCACAAAAAACTATAAAACAAGCACAAAGGCTATGGATACAAAACGAAATTAATCAATTATACAGTAAGAAAAATAGCATAACACTAGACATATACAAACTACACTTAGAGCTAACAAATTTATTACATCCAATCACTTGGAACAATAAATACAATAACATAGAAAATAAAATAAGATTTGAGAAAAACAAAAAGACTTATACAATCAACAAAAAACTTAACACATTAAAACAACAAAACAAAAATCAAGAACAAAAAAACAAAAATAAACACACATTTTACCCTCGAACCATTAACCTCAGCAATACAGAATTTAACAAAAAAGAAACAGAATATTTAAACAATATGTCAAAAACTAACATAACCCAAAATGCAAACAAAAATCTAGAAAATTTAATAGTAGAAACATAATTTGCCATTAACCTAATAAAAGACAATATACAAGAAGAAAAAAGAACAGAAGCAGCACATATAATTAAAAAAATAATCACTAGCGAAATGAAAAACAAAGATAAACAAAAGAAAAACAATAAAACAATAAAAGAAATTAAAAATAAAGTAAAGAACAATAATTTAATAATAACTAAAGCAGACAAAAGTCAAGCAACAGTAATCATTGATAAAACAGACTACATCAAAAAAACCGAAGACTTCATCAACAATAATAAATGCGTACAACTAGATAAAAACCCAACAGAAAACTATCTTAAACAAACAATATTACTAATAAAAACAAATAAAAACATTTTCAACAATAAAAACATAGACATATATATAAACAATAATCCAGAACCACCTAACATGAACAGCCTAATAAAAATACACAAATTAAACAACCCAATACGTCCATTAATCAATTTCAAAAAAGCTCCTACATACAAAATAGCAAGAATAATAGCACAAAAACTAAAAAATAACCAACTAACAAATAACCATCATAACATAAAAAATACATACGAATTAATAGACAAACTAAAAATAATAAATATAAATGAAAATACATTTTTCACATCATATGACATAACAAACATGTACACTAATATCCCAGTAGAAGAAACAATTGACATAATAATAAACAAACTTATAGAACAAAATGAAAACAAACAATATATAACCGAAATAAAAAATAGTCTCCAACTAATACTAAAACAAAATTACTTTGAATTTAATAGCAAAATTTATCAACAGAAAGAAGGTTTAGCAATGGGATCACCATTATCAAGCATAATAGCAGAAATATTCCTACAACATATAGACACCAAAATACAAAATATCATAAAAACACATGACCCAGATGGCATATGGATAAGATATGTAGATGATGGACTATATGTATCAAATAACAAAAACACAAATGCAGAGAACATACTGAAACAAATCAATAACATACATCCCAAAATACAATTCACAGAAGAAAAAGAAAAACATAACAAAATCAACTATTTAGACATAACCATCACAAGATACAACAAACACATACAATATGCAATATATAGAAAACCAACTTCCACTAACATCATTATACCTAACCATTCTGACCACCCACCACAACATAAAATGGCAGCATTTTATTCGTTATTTAACAGAATGTACAAAATACCCCTAAACAAACAAGAAACTGACAAAGAAAGAAATATAATACACCAAATTGGTTATGCAAATGGATACAATAAAAATACTATGATCAAAATAGAAAATAAAATCAAATACAAAATAAAAACTGAACAATTAAGAATTAATCAAACTGAACAACACATAAATAATAACAACAACAAAAAATGGGCCACATTCACATATATAAATAATAAAATGTCAAAACTAACAAAACTATTTAAAAACACAGATATAAAAATAGCATACAAAACTAATAAAAATAAATTACAAAATCTAAATAACTCACACAACAAAGATAATACAACAACCAACGGTATATACAAAATTGAATGCCAAGATTGCAATAAATGTTATATAGGACAAACAAAAAAACAGCTGAAAAAACGTTATTTTGAACACCTAAATGCATACAAAAAACCAAACATATATAAATCCAATTTAGCCACACATGCAATAAACACAGGACATGAATTCCCAGACATAACCAATGTAACACTAATAAAACATATACCACACAAAGGCACCATAATGAACATTTGGGAAAATTTACAGATTTACAAACATAAAACACAAAACAAATTAATACCAGAACAAATACAAATCAATACAAAACATGACACAATATTCAAAGCACTCAACATCGAAAATACACAAAATACAAAAACAGATACCACAACCACACACAATAATGCAACATTGAAGGACCAAAGACCAACAAACCACCATAATAACATCCAGAAGCCAACACACAAATACTGCACCAGAAGCAAGATGGCGAAGGTTGAAGATGGGAGAACAGGATCTCCCGAAACATGTCCCTAAAGAAAAATACATCTTGAGGTAAAATAGTTATAAGTATTATAGTATTATATACATCAAGAAACGGACTGTAGCAGAAAGTGATTGAAATATATATATATATATATATATATATATAGATTAGATGAATTGTTTGGTTACGGCAAGATTAGGAATTCTTATGGGAAAAAATTCTAAAAAGCCCATTAAGAAAGCAAGCCTGCAACACACAGAGTTCACATAATGCTGAAGCTTACGTTCCGTTCCAATTTATAGTATATTGTCGTAAGATCAAACAGGTTCACTCTGAAACAATAAATAATTGCATTAACTTAACGTAGAAAAATCCAGTTCACGATCTAATTAGGTCATGTAAATGCAAATGTAACTGTAAATGTAATTATATATAAAATATTTATATTACAACTACTAGGGCAGCCTAGGGTTATCCTGGGTCCTGGCCTGGCAGGATAGTCCACATCGGCAACAGGGTGTTAATCTAGTGTGGAGGCGGAGGAGCCTACAGCAGGCCAACGGTTGCACACATGGGCTAAGTTGGTTAGTCTACTGCGATCGAGCAGAGAGAGCTCGTCAGCTGAGGTGAAAGCAACTCTCTTGGGGAAGAGCACCCCGAAATCAAAGTTCCTGGTCATCCAGGCTGGGGGTTTTACAGCGAGCCAGTAACTTAACATAAGTAAAAATATATGTACCTACTTACGGAACTCATCGAGCCTCTACAGAAGTAGATGGGGTGCACACTTGAATCGCATGCCTGATGTCCGTCTACCTGTGTCTGCCTTGGGTTATCACCCTACTGGGAAGAGAAATGTCGGTAGATCGAGGAGATGGGTTTCCGGAACATGTCTAAGGCCTGGTCCTTGTAGTGGTGATGATGATGATGACAACTACTAGGTGATTATAAATAACATACATTAAGCTTCTGTCTCTAATGTACAGTAATCAATTTAAAAAAATTATATGTAATTCCCAGTATAACATAAAATAAATTAACTGTAGGACTATATGCCAAGTGTTTATTTATTAAATTTAAATACAAGGAAAATGATGAATGTTTACAAAACTACATAAATAATAAGTTTCAATAAACTAAATACACAACGTTAAAAGAAAATGGAATAAAGCAAATAAAGAAAGCGAAGAAAAAGGTATATGAACTGTAAGGCACATAGTTTTAGTCTGAACTGGAATAAAATGTAGGAACAAAAAAAAACTTAAATTGAAGCAAATTCAAGTTATTTTAACGTATAATAGAATTTGTTTTATGTTATTCGTTAGATAATATTATTACGACGGGCTCCCTAGCCGTCGTATGGTACAATGGAAAACAAAATACAAGACATCAATGAAGTCATTAAAAACCAGCTTTAATTATCACAATTACCAGTTTGTAATCAACAAGTTATTCAACAAGATTTTCCTCGACAATAATTCAAGTTAACCTGTCCACACAAACAGTAATATCAACTATAAAGAATTCCGAACTAATACACCACTTGAGACGGACTATGTAAATCGCCCGACATAAACTCGTACCTAACTTGAATAATACATCGCCACTCAAACTGAAGCTAAGCGGCAGCTGTCGTTGTTAAAATAGACAGCACGAGTGTTTCAGAATAATCCATAATACGCATCAACACTACTAGAAAACACTAGAGCGTAATTGCTTGCGGGCTTGAACACATTGCGCGCATAAATGTGAAGTCTGTAACAGCGTCGGTTGCTGACGCGTGAGAAGTTTCACGTAATTGTCTTTCATCTCAGATTAGCAGCAATATGTACGCACATACACCTTACAGCTGGGCTCTGGTGGGAACATGCCGGGAACATGTAGAATGTCCTGTACTGTCGTAGCACTATGGTTGCTGTACCATATCTGATCCTAAGTGGGGGTTAATACGTTTTTAACAAAATAAATTGTATTAATTTGGACAGACAACTACTTAACGACTTTAAGGGACGGACATTAGAACATGGGAAATTACACTGATATTGCCGAGGGCGACAAGAGTAGGATGTTTCAGTTTATTACATAACGAAATGAATATTAGTGTCGGTCATTAGGGTCGCAGTACTAAGGCGAGCGTTATATAGGTGTTAGGGTAATAAAGAGAGGCGTTGTTGGGAATCTCCGAACCGTGGGAGACACGGGCCTAATTACTGTATACTGACCCCAACAAATTTAAGCCTAAACACGTTGAGAAATTTGACACAGTTGTTACAGCATATTGTAATGTACAATGCGTCTGGCGTACAACACGGTAAGTCATAACGTCGCGCTGATCTGTAAATATTGTTACGATTGTCTGGCGGATCATAGTATTGTACAAAAGAAAAAAAATACAGACACCAATGAATTCACTAATTATCAATTAGGTCACAAATAACAATTTTAAATCAACAAGATTGTAATAAATTTTACGTAGGCCAGACGAAGAGAAAACTGTCCGAGAGATTCATTCAACATCGCAATGCGTTTTTAAAGCATAATATTTACTAGTCTAATTTGACCATACACTGTTTAAACTATAAACATAAAAAAAATCCAGACGTTGGAAAACGTGTAATTCCCCCCCCCCCCGGTGTTGAATAATTTTCATCTCACTTCATAGTGTCTACGTAATAATACATCTGTATAGAAAGTTAAATTTGTCCAAACACGATATTAGTGTGAACCATTAGAGTCATCATCGTCATCATCATCATCTTCACGGATTAAACCAAGCATGGTTTGTTCCTGTCTCAAACAGGCAAAGATTAGAGCTGGCTCTCCAGCGTTTCCTCGGACGTCCCACCCCTCTCCCTCCCCTCGGCTTATAGTTCCAGAGTTGTTTGGAGACACGGTAGAGATACGGTAGTCATCCATTAGGCAAAGATGTTTCCACCGATTCGGCCGATACTGGGCAATCCTGTCGGGTATACTCATAATATTCCGTTGCTGCTGTATATCTGTGTTTCTTCTGTGATCATGGCGAGTATACCTTGCTACATGCCTGAGAAATCTCATTTCAGCCGCTTCCAAGTCGTTTTTTGCTTTTGTTCACATCTCTGGTAAGCAACTTTTGATTCATCCTGCTATTCTTTATTTGAGACAATTTAGTAGTGAATATGTCCCCTGGATATGTTACTAGCACATTGCAGGGTAAGACGTATGTTGAAGCTGCCACCTTCAGTCTTAACGTCCAGCCCGATTTTCTGTCTGGCTGTTCTCCCATAAACTGGTTATCTTACCAGACTAAAGAGACCAGTTTTAACTGTTGTGACATCCATAAGGGTCTTTTAATGTGGTAGTTTCTCCTTGCCTCCCACATCCTACGTCGTTGACCAATACTATTAGAGTCCCGCACTAATTAACAACAATCACTTTCCACCAATCCGCAACAATCACTTGATCTGCACTATACAACATCGCCAGGTGTAACTAACTTCAAACCCGGCCGCTTTTGCTTATATGTGGCCCGCAGAAGTTCCAGAATAATTCCCCGCCGGGGTCCATAAAGAGCTGCCCAGCCAATGATGAAGGCGATATAAGTAATATGCAGCCCAGGTAGTTAACAGTTGTTTTATGGCGATACGGTAGTGCTTCTAAATTTTTGAAAAGTGAATTTATTTGTACCAGCGTTTAGTAACTTAATAACTAAAAAAAATTTATTGCCCACTGGTCATAGCAAATAACTTTATTTATTTCATTGAAAATGTCCAAGTTACATCTGGATCGGGTGAAAGTATTAAACGAAACTTGTGATTTTTTTACTCCCTCCGGTGTTGAATAGTTTTCATCCTACTTAAGACTGCCTACGTAACGTTATTAAATATTGTCGGGTACAAAAATGATAGCGGTATAAAATTGTTACCTTAAAACAGTTTGATGTGTTTGACATTGCGTTAGCGAAGAGCCCGATACAGGCTTGCTCTCGTAGCCAATACTGTAAAATAACAAAACGTTGTCAAACATAGCGCAGTGTCCAATAAGTGTGTAAAATTGGAGAAAGCTTCAACAAGAATGCATCTGTGGATCAATCAGGAATAAACAAAGTATATGCTTGTGACAATAAAAGACTGTTGTGTGGGCCCTAAAAATTTAAAATAGAATCTTATAAATTCGAGATAGTACATAGCTTTACCTATTAATATTACTGTGGAAAGCCGAATGCGTATTTTGTCAGCAAATAGGTGTGCAAGGCCTCAGAAAACATCTAAAGTCTTAGTTAATACAAAGGAAGATCAAGGGATCCGTCTCACGGATCATCGTAACGTACAGTGAAAACAAAATACAGACACTAATGAAGCCACTAATTACCATCTTTAATTAGTCACAAATAACAATGTAAAATCAACAACTTACTCTCATAAAATAATTCAGTTTTAATTTGTCCATACGCAATAACAATATTGTCAACTATTAAGAGTTCTTCACTAATTATAACACAATAATCACTTTCCACTAATCCGCAGCAATCCCATGATCCGTACTCTACAAGATCGCCAGATGTAACTAACTTCAAACCGGGCCACTGTTGCTTATATGTGGCCCGTAGAAGTTTCAGAACAATTTCCCATTCTTTTGGTGGAGTGCCGGCGTAATTTTTCGTAGTTATAAGCACTCGAACAGTCTGGAGCGCTAAGTCCGGGTCCGCCCAGTATTGACGTATGCATCATAGACATGGGCGCTACCTATATCAGATGAGAGGCAACTAAATATATTTGAAAGGGGGATCCTCAGGCAAATTTTTGTTTCGGTGAAAGAGGGGGAGCCTAGAGGAAAATATGTAATTTAGAGCTCTACAATTTTTATGGTAAACCTGATGTCGTCACCTTTATTAAATTAAAAAGATTAGAATGGGCTGGACACTTTATACGTGCTTGTGAAATCTGAGTTATTAAGAAGATATTTAATGCAAAGCCAGAAGGTAAAAGGAAAGGTGGAAGACAAAACCTGAGATGGAGGGACGGGGTAAGTCAGGACATCAGTGCTCATGGAATTGGAAACTGGAAGAATAGAGAAGAATGGTGAAATCAGGGCACACAAAGGGATGTCGAGCCAATGATGAAGATGATACAATTAATATGCAGCCCAGGTAGTTAACAGTTGTTTTATACCGATACAGTACTGCTTCTAAATTTTTGAAAATTGAATTTATTTGTACCAGCGTTTAGTAACTTAATAATTAACAAAAAATTTATTGCCCACTGATCATAGCACAGAACGCAATACTTTATTTATTTCATTGAAAATTTCCAAGTTACATCTGGATCTGCTTAAAGTATTTAACGAAACATGTGATTTCTTTTACTCCCCTCGTTGTTACTCCCTTCACCTAACACTGCCTACGTAACATTATTAAATATTGTCGGCTACGAAGAGATAGCGGTATAAAATTCTCACCTAAATACAGTTTGATATATTTGACATTAAACTATCGAAGAGTCCGATATATTACAGGACTGCTCTCGCAGTCAATATTGTAAATTAACAAACCATTGCCAAACAGCGTAATGTCTGATACGTATTGTGAAATTGGAGAAAGCTGCAACAAGAATGCATCTCCAGATCAATCAGAGAAAAACATATTATATGCCAGTGGCAAAAAAATGACTGTTGTTTAGGCCCTAAAAATTTAGAAATAGGGTGTTATAATTTCGGGATAGTACATAGTGTACTATTATACATAGTGTAAAAACAACATTAGTGTGGAAATCCGAAAGCGTATTTTGTCAGCAAATAAGTGTTTGCAGGACCTCAGAAACACCCAAAGTCTCAGTTAATACAAAGGAAGACCAAGGTATTGAAGTGTAAGGTCCTAGTGTGCTCATACTGACTTATGCATCAGAGGCATGGACTCTACCTAGATCGGAATGAGAGGTAACTAAATATACTTGAAAGGAGGATCCTCGGGCAAATGTTTAGTCCAGTGGAAAAGGGGGGGGAGCCTAGAGGAAAAGATATAATGTAGAGCTCTATAATTTGTATGATGAACCTAATGTGGTCATCTTTATTAAATTAAAAAGATTAAACTGGGTTGGACACATTAAACGTGCTTGTGAAAGCAGAGTTGTTAAGAAGATATTTAATGCAAATCCAGGAGATAAAAGGAAAATTGGAAAGCAAAACCTGAGATGGAGGGAGGGGGTTTCTAATTCTAATACTCTTATAATTAGAAACTGGAAGAATGTGGCTTTATATAAAGAAGAATGGCGAAATATTCTGAAAAAGGCCAGGGTCCACCAAGGGCTGTCGGGCCAATGATGAAGATGATTTAAATAATATGCAGCCCAGGTTGTTTTATAGGTATACAGTAGTGTTTCTGAATTGGTAAAAAGTTAATTTATTTGTACCTGCGGTTAATAAACTTAATAACTCAAATACTTGTTATTGTCCACTGGTCATAGCTCAACGCAATACTGTATACTGGTCATAACGTCAATACTGGGCATTACGCAATACTGTATTTATTTCATTAAAATTTGTAGTTACCTATGGATTGGCTGAAAGTGTTAAATGAAATGTGTGATTGTTTTACTTTTTTACTCCCTAAAGTCTTGAACAGTATTCACCTCACATAACACTATCTACTTAACGTAAATATTGTCGGCTACAAAGAGCTAGCGGTATAAAATTCTTACCTAAATACAGTTTGATATATATGACATTGCGTTGGTGAAGAGTCCGATAAATTACAGGCCTACTCTCGTAGTCAATATTGTAAAATAACAAACCATTGCCAAACAGCGTAGCGTCCGATACGGGGACAAATATTAATTGTAAATAGCAGTGTGTCCGCTCTTCTGCTGTAGGCGTTATTAATCACTGCATCGCTGGCTTTTGGCTCCGCGCTATAAACATTTATAACTCATGTCGTCTGTAAATGACGGTTCCGCTGTGTTTTTAACTTCGTTTGTGATAAATGATTTACGTTGTGCGGTGTTTGGAACTGAGGTTATCAGAGAACCCGTATCACGACGGCTGCTGGGCTCACTGCTGTTTATTGTCACTGAATGTTTATAAAACCTAAATAGGCGTTAAGTCGAGGTAAATATTTAATGTAATCATAGATTGGATTTTAATAGTTATTTAGAATTACAAATATTAATAATATGGTATTGTGACGCCATTACAGAACACTCTACGTAATGTAATGTAATGTGTGTGTGCGTACACATTGTTGCTACTTTGAGATGAAGGACAACACGTGATACACTTGTCAAGCGTCCGTAAGGACATTATTCCAGACCATACAGGTTCGCGCGCACTGTGTTCATGGCCGCAATCAATTACGCTCTAGTGTTTTCTAGTAGCTGACGAGTATTATGGATTATTCTGGAATCTCAGCGGGGTATAAATATGAGGAGTCAGCGACGGCGCTTAATTCAGTTTAAGTGGCGATTTATTCAAGTGAGGTTCGAGTTTACTTCGGGCGATTATTATTCTGTGCGTTTAAGTGGTTATTAGTGAAAAGTGATTATTGTGCGCGACTCTGTTAGTTGAGATTATTATTGGTGTGGACAAATTAACTTGAATCATTGTACGATTATAATCTTGTTGAATAGCGTGTTGATAAAAAAACTGTTAATTGTGATAATTAAAGTTAGTTATCAGTGACTTCAATCCTGTCTTGTATTTTGTTATCCAGTGTGCCATACGAGATCAGTTAGGCCGTCCTAACAGTATCTTTTTCTTCTTCAACACTACAGCTCAACGTGAGCACTGGCTTTCAACACCAATCTTCTCCAAAGTCTGCTGCCCATTTCCAACTCAGTGTAACCCCTCACATCCATTCTTCTGATGTAGATTTTAAGTCATATACAAGATGACTAGGTGAGAACCGCTACACATAAATTTATATATATACCTGTTGAATTTAAACTATCTGCCGAGCTGTTTGTCCCTGATCCAAGGTTTTCATTAAAACCAAACCTTTCTTTCAGCAGCACAACTGGCTGCCATCTTCAGTGGATGTATCGAGTCAACCTAACGCGGGATGTCGTAAGTTAGGCCCACAGTACTGTGGTTAAGGCTAAAGATGTCCCGCGATGCTACCTGTACTCGCGTCTCACGAACAGGTAAAAATTGCACCAATCAGATGCGCGCCTCACATACACCTTCTTTCTTCTGATCGGCTGTTGGTGCAATTTTTACCTGTACGTGGGACTTAATGAATTTATAAGTACAGGTAGCATCACGGGACATCTTTAGCCTTAACCGCAGTACTGTGGGCTTAACGTAAGACATCCCGCGTTAGGTTGACTCGATGCATCCACTGAAGGTGGCAGCCAGTGGTGCTGCTGAAACGTTTGGTTTTAATGAAAACCTTTGACCACAGCCAAACAGCCTGGCAGATAGTTTAAATTCAACTGACACCGGCCGCGAAAGCTTTCGAACAATTATATATCCGCAAATTAGAAAGTGGAAAAGATGAATGTGGAGAGGAGATTCATTGTACATGAATAAAATACATGCATTATTTGAGTGTGGGGGGGGGGCACGTGTGTTGCGACTTTGAAAGTGTCTTTTGGCACAGTGGAAACATGTTTTCTACATGTATAGTTTCCTCAACACTGTAGAAAAGCGTGTTAACTTTCTCAGTGTTCTGTTTATTCAGTTTACAGTTTGTTGTCACTGCAATTAAATTTCTTTATGTTGTCGGTGTTTGCGTCTTGTAAAGCGATCGCGTCTTAGTTGCACTAAAAATGAACAGTTTGTTTACTCTGCTGCTCTTTGCTTTCTACGCTGGTTCTACTCAATCCTGTACTGTCGGATCCTAATCCTTTTCTTGCTTGCGGAACGGTGGAATAACTTTTTAATTAAAACTTTGAGTACGTTTTTTATTATCTCACCGACCTTACACTGTGTGTTTGTATTATTTGCAATTCATTATGTTGTACCAAATTATTCTTGAGAGATTACGGGTAGGTTGTAAAACGCTGTTCTGTTTTATATATATATATATAATATTTAAAATTTATATTTACTTCACCTCAAGATGTCATTTTTTCCTTATTTGGAACATGTTTCGGTACCCTTAGTGTTCCCATCATCATCCTTCCTCTAAGGGTCCCGAAACATGTTCCAAATAAGAGAAAAATAACATCTTGATGTAAAGTAAATATAAATTTTAAATATATTATATACACCAAGAAATAGACTGTAGCAAAACGTGTTTGAATATATATATTACACTACGTTGGCTTGTTTACTGCTATAGCCGCATGTTAAATAAACGCATACAGAATTTAATCCTTAGGATATAGTAGCTGATATGTAACAAGTGTCATAAGAGCATTTCCAGAGATATTAAGTAAAGATACGAACATACTAACTCACGAACGTGCTGTAACTATGATTCAGCTGGTTCTATATTTGATTCGGGCACCGGATCACTACAAGCATTACCACATTCGAAATTTTAGTTGTATCTTCTATCTATCTCTTCAGTCATCTTTAATTCCTACAATAATGGCTCTAAGTTGTGGGCCCGAATGCTTACTTCGATTTCTTTAAGGGGAAAAAAGTAAAAAAATTTCACTTTATCCAAAATGATTATTTATTAAAATTTAAGCTTTTCCTAATCAAATGGCATCCATACGCCCCAGGTGAGCTAGCCATTCTATTCGTTGATCCTTTATGAATCTTACAGTGACCTCGTGATTCAATACCTCATGTATTTTTACATCCACGTTCCGTAAGGAAATGAAGTATGGTAATCGCGAAAAAATCGTATTCGAGATAAGGGCTGATTGAACTACCCTCAAAACATGAAGAAAAGTCATTTTCCGAAAAGTGTTTGTGTGTGTCTGTGTAAAATTTTTTTAATGGCGAACGATAACTGCCTCAAATTCAAGCAGAATCAAACAATCTTTTGCACGTGTGTCCGAGTTGTAGAGGACTCAAGGCTTCTTGATTTTGGTGATGATTGGGTAAGAGGAAGGGGTAGTTTACCTGCAACGTTTTACGTTTAAACAAGACTAAAGTACTTCACTTTGATAAATAAAGTATCCTGAAAAGAATGCCATAATAATCCACTGTAGAAAAGTAGATGAAATATCTATAAATGAAAAGGGTGTTGAAGGGAGAGGGGGTAATTTTTGTATTGATGTTATAAATTTATTCGACCGGAAACTTAAAAATTTCAATAAAATATTAACAATTGATATCGTTCCACGCTATGTAACTGCGGATAGAAAAACAAAATATTTTTTCGTTTCCAAAAATCTACATATAACAAATTCTGGGCGGTATTTGCTTTCTTTCGCGTTGTTTAAATAAAAGATAACTTAATCAAACTAATTCTTTATTCTAAAATATTAACAACTAGGTAGAACTCGTATATTGATTTTACCAAAATACATGATGATATAATTGGTTTCGTTCTGAGTGTACATACTAAAATTAATTTTATAATTAATTAGAACATGGAAGTCATGTATGGTTCTCCATACCGTTTTTATAAATTCAACTCTTCGAGATCTGTTGAACTAACGTAGAAATTTTCGTCGATACAATACTGATGTACGTAATTTTATTACTCCTCTCAGAGAGAAGTCGGCCAAAGAAGCTGTAACGTGAAACTGTTTGTAGTTTCGTTTCGGCAACGCACATAAATATTTAATGCGTGAAATCAAAAACTCGCGCTGCGCTTTTCTCTATTTCTGCTGCTCGTTCGTTGTTTCTCTCGAGACGTTTTCAATACCCCGGGGTAACGTGCTTCCAATGAACAAAATAACAGTCACTGTTAAGCAATTCTTGAATCGTTTAAAATGCATCCGTTATTGTATCAAGTAACGTGTAGTTTTCTAGTATGCCTGTATTCTATAACCTTGGCACTGTTTAGAACACTACACAGATGTCTGCCAAGGTCAACACTAGTATTTAAACGTGGTTATACAACAGTAGCGTGGCGTCCAATGTAACCGCTGTTGCCGTCGGCAACAGTACTGCAAAATAAGAGCAAATAATATTAATTATGTCACAGAATAAATACTTTAGTTATTGAATAATTTGAAATCCGAACAATATTAGTAGGAAACGTGAAGAAAAGCGTAGTAGTGCTTTCGAACTGCTGGGCGCTTGCACCGTCTTGTGTTGCCGTCTCAGACATCGGCAATTTTTTACTGGGTGCGGTTATTGACCTCGTAGTAGTTGTCCCGGTAAAAATTGTGGAGGGGGACACATTTGTCTACGCAATGTGTTGCCGCTGTATAAACCGGCAAAACGTTTAGAGAGCTGCTATGTTCGTTTTCGGAACTGACGTGCAGCATATACTATGTACCTATTTGTGTTTTGTTCGTTTACTTATGTGTTTCTCTTTTTGTCTTTATTATTTTTAATTCGATTATTTGTGTTCTGATTTATTCTGTGTAAGTATAATAAGAATCAGATCCTGTTGAACCAGGACCCTCTTCTTCTTCCAACGATTGATAGAAAATGCTCTAAAAACAACACTTGGTACAAGAAAAATTTCGAATTAATTTTTAGGTTAAGTTTTAGACCTATCACAACCGGCAATAGGTGTTATGTACCCACGCTACGCCACTGTCTACAATGTGTAAAATTTGTTACATACTGACAATGACGAGATTTCAGAAGAAGTAGGAGAACAGTAGATCAAATATTCATTATGATTCAATCGCTCCAGAGATGCTAGGAACATGGAGGAGACATCCTTGTTATCAATTATAAACAAGCTTTAGACAGTACAAACAGATTCAGACTATAAAAGTTCCATAAGCACTTGGAAGTCCTCAAAAAATTGTAAAAATTATTGATATTACAATGGATGGAACCAATGGAAAAGTACCTCTAGAGAGTAAGAAATTCACAGTAACATGTGAGGTTAAACCATCTGTGGAACGATTCACAGGTACCTGAAAAATAAAACACGGAAGGATACCCGAATGAAATTTTATAAAACTGTGGCTGTCCCCACATTCCTGTATGCTAGTGAAACATGGACTAGTGGTAAAAGGGACGCAAGGTTGTTCTTTCTTGATCGGAGAAGGAACGAGGATATTAGACGCGATTTAAACATTGTATCATTGCATTGAAGACCACAGAAGGAGATGGTGTGAACACTTGAATCGTATGCCTGATATCCGTCTCCCCGGTGCTGCCTTGGGTTATCGCCCTACTGATAAGAGAGGTGTCGGTAGACCGAGGAGGAGATGGGTTCCGGCACAGGTCTAAGGCCTAGTCATTGGTTAATGATAGTGATGATAATGATAGTAATCATTGGGGTGATGGTAATGAAGAAATACGGAAGGAAAAAGAGAAGTCGAGAGAGATAAAAAAGGGGAAAAACCAAAGAATGTGAACGAAGGAAAGTGCAGACGGAAGAAGAAAGCTGCACAAGTGTGGACAGTATGGATGTCCCTGGAACCTGTCGTTAAATATGCTTATTATCTGACCTGACGTCAATGACATGATACATCATAACATCATCATCATCGGTTCATCTTCTGTATAGCAGGTTTTCTTTATGAACTCGTCCACTGTTCTCTGTCTTCTGCCAGCCTTTTCGTGGTAATGTAGTTTTCTACCTTGATGTTGTCCATCAACTGTCGTCTCCTTCTTCCTCGTTTTCTTTTTCCGCTAACCATGCCTTTTAGACTGTCTTTTATAATAGAATTTCTTCTTAAACAGTGTCCTATGCAGTTCCTCTTTCTCTTCCTTACTGTTTTTAATATTTCTCTCTTCTCTCCCACTCTTCTTAACACTTCCTCATTCCGTACTCTGTCTTCCCATTTAACTCCCTCCATTCTTCTCCACATCCACATTTCAAAAGCTTCAATTCTTTTTTCATCCTCCTTCCTTAAAGTCCACGTCTCCGCTCCATACAATGCCACACTTCATATATAACACTTTGCTAACCTTTTCCTTAGTTCTTTGTTTAATGGCCCGTTTAACAAATTTTTCCTTTTATTGAATGCTTCTTTTGCTATTGCAATCCTAGTTTTTATTTCTTTCGTGCTTTTTATGTCATCTGTAACTATGCTTCCCAAGTATTTGAAACTGTTTACTTGTTCTATTTGTTCGTTATTCAGTCTAATATTTATTCTTTCCCCTTTTCCACCAACTACCATACATTTTGTCTTTTTCTCATTAATCCTCATTCCGTACTGTTCACACTTACTGCTTAAGTCATCTAGAATCGTACATACTTCTTCCTCACTTTCATCATAACAGTAAATAAAAATTACGTACTTTGCTATAATGAAATATATAACTTATTGTTATAACCGTCTCACGGATCGTAGTATTGTGCAGTGAAACAAAATACACACACCAATGAAGTCACTAATTATCAGCTTTAATTAACCACAAATAACAATTTGAAATCAACAAGGTACTCTTGTAAAACAATTCAAGTTAAATTTGTCACGCAATAATAAAGGTAACTATTAGAGTTCCGCACTAACTATAACACAATAATCACGTTCCAATAATCCACAACAATCATTTGATTGTTGAAGCACTCTACAATGTCGCCAATTATAACTGGCTAAGCCGGGCGCTGTTGCTTATGTATAGCTCGAAGAAGTTGCAGAATAATTTTCCATTCTTTTGGCGGCGTGCCGGCATAATTTGTTTAGTGACAAGTACTCAAACGGTCTGGAGTGTTGCGCGAGTGGACGGCCTTAACACAGACGCCGCAACCCGGGCTAGTCGAGAAGACAACTCGTAGAACGACACTCGAGAGCGTCACGTAATTGTCATAACACTATATTTGTTTCGTGATTCATCACCTACATCGTCATCACGAAAATAATAATAGTAATAATAATCAGTATCATCAACTTCAAAGTCAAACTATTTCTAATTTGTTCGGCCCTACGTACAAATATAATCAGTCCGTTCATTCCTTGACCGGCCCATGGATCGTCCGCCACATTGTGGGTTATAATTTGAAATGGCCTTCGAAACTCGTCAATCTGCTTGTTGTTCGTGAATATAGACAGTATTTACATGCATATTGTCTACATACATGCATTTTGCTTAGGACTGTAGGTAATAAGCAATCTTCGAATTACGAGCGCTACCTACGTATTTATGCGCTGCGTTCCTTCTCAAATGTGTTACAGTCTTTCACACAATTGGCTCCGAAATTTATGAGTATCACGGAGGGACCGGCTACAGGAATGATGATACAAGGAACATCCTTGGGATATACAACCTAGACGAAAGGGTAAAGCAATACAGACAGGATTGTACAGACCATGTTGGAAGGATGCATAAGAACAGGATACCAAAATGATTTTTGTATTATAATCCAAAAGAACGACTAAAGAAGAGATGGTCGGACCAAGGAGGGCGCAACGGATCGTACGGTCCACAGTCTGAGAAGAAGAAGAAGAACAACAACAACAACAACAACAAGTCAGCATACAAGTTCATATATGTGGGAAGATCATTTTTACACTAAATAATTAAAGTTTAACTTTTACAAATTTGAAACCGCAAAATAAAATTAAATAAATTGTTTGTTCAAATAGTAATTCAGACCTTCAGAAGTCAGATTTCAAAATCAGTCAAATTTTAACTTAGTCATGAAATTAAACATAGAGGCACTTGTTACAAATGAAAAATATAACAACACGTGCGTATTTTCCATGTTCTATATAGTAACAAGTACTTATTAAAATATATAAAATCACTTGTTTAAGGTAGGATAATAATTACGATAATATTATATGTTAATATATGATAAAATTCTATGATTCTATTACGTCTACTTACCATCTAAAGAGTCTTAATAAGCATGATCTCTCTACAAACTGAAATCATTAAGTGTATGCTTTTTATACCTGTTGTATTAAGATATTTTTACGGAAAATGTAGGGCTATAGGCCTATAGCTTTTTCACTTCCACACGTCAGCCTAATTAATGTCTCGTAATAAGTACAACCTAACTATGTTTAGTAATTTTCATTATCGTGTTTAGCAGCCATTAAACCAAAAATGGTTTGTTCGGACTCCACGCAGATAAACTAGAGTTCCACCATAACGCTTCTTCGAACGTCCCACACCTCTCCGTTTTTTTTTCGGCTTATAATTTAACAGTTGTTTGGAGATGCGTAGTCATCCATTTGGCTAGAATGTTACAACCACTTTAGCCGACATTGGGCAATCCTATCATGCGTACTCATAATATTCGTTGCCTGCTGTACATCGACGTTTCTTCTGCTCTTTTTAAGAATATCTCTTCCCACGTACAAGAGAAATCTTATTTCGGCAGCTTCAATATGACTGAGCTGAGATTTTGTTACAAATCCATAGAGAATTCTATGACGGATGGGCCAATAAAATTCTATGGGCTGATTCTCAGAACCGTAGAGAATCAAAGTTTAGTAATTTTTATTCCATTAATTTGTGTGAGTCCGTGTGTATGTGTGTGTTTCGTTATATGAGTTACGGTACAACTAGCTTAGCAAACATTGATGCGACTAACACCGCCATACGCGCAGTTCCTACATTTTTCTACCCTCTTCAACAGGGGACTCATATTGTGTACATAACGTAACGGAGGGATTTCCCAGGTAGACATATTGTATTTCATGACAATGTATTGTTTGTGCAACAGTGCGTGGCAGTGGCATACAGTAGCACAAAGGATATTGTGACGCACAGAACAATACGCAACGCACACAAGATTAATGACATCCGTACATCCGCGTGTTATATATGCCAAATATTATAGAACCATTGTTTTATATAAGCTATTTTCACTGTTGATTGTAAAAATGGGTCATAGACAACTGTCTGTTTAACATTCGTTAGTTTTTTGTCTTAAATGTTTTAGAATTCCATGCATTTTAAAGATAAATATCCAGTGAGGACTAAGATAGTTGTCAGCTGGATTACAAAACATGGCATCAAACAAACCGAGAAGCAAGAGGATAAAACAATTTTTGTGTGGACACCTCCAAAAAATTGGTTACCAAATATGGTGTGTAAATGTACACCCGAAGGAACAAACAAAAGAGAAAATCCGAGTAGTAGAACGTTGGGGTATCAAGAAGCAACTAGAAAAGAGACCAAAATAGGTATTTCTATGATTAAACAACACGGTACAAGCCATATTATGTTGGCTTTAACAATCTGCATTAAACGTAAGAACCAAGAATAAAATATATTTCACACACAGATATGTGTACGGTCTACATATTATCCACGGTCTGCGCAGATCAGAACAACTTTTTATTAATAAGCATTGCAATAGTTGTGAAACTCTATTAACTGCATTTGTCTGCTACACACGGATTGTACAGAACGCTGATGTTTACTTTGCGATCCAATTCAGCGTGCATTACAGTGTGGTCAAACAGATTAACTCTACAGTAGTAGTATGAATTATATTAATTTAACACACTAAACTCTAATAAGTAATTCCCTAATTAGATCATCTACATTGATTGCACAACGTTACATTTGGAATTTACATTGTTACTTCTAACATATATTTATGGGCCTACTGTCAGACAAATTTACGTAAGTACTATACTGTACACTGTATATACTATACTATACTGTAAGATAGTTACAAACAACAGAACAAGTGAGCCGTTTTAAATATCTCGGCTGTGCAGTAAGCTATCAGTCTGAATATGATAAAGGAGAGAAGATAAATAAATTTAGGAATATTTGGGTATAATTTATAGAAATCTTTAAAATAAAACGAAAATCAGCACAAGAGTTAAATTTTATAAAACAATTGCAATACCCACATTGATGTATGCAAGTGAAGCGTGGATCATGACAAAAAAGAAATACTGCAAGATTCATAGTGCTGTAATGCAGTTTCTTCGAATTATTTTAAACTATGACTGAAAGATAGAATAAGGAATGAGAATATCAGAGCAGAACTCAAAGTAAAGGAGATAAATGAAAGTATTCCAATTTACAGAAGACAATGGTGAGATCAACTGCAAAGGAGGACAGCGGATTGCCGAAAGCGGCATTGAATTATAAAGCCACTGGTAGAAGAGACGTGGGTCGACCGAGGATGAGATAGCTGCCGGAACAGCTTTGTATAACCTAGTCCTTGAAGAAGAAGAAGAAGAAGAAGAAGAAGAAGAAGAAGAAGAAGAAGAAGAAGAAGAAGAAGAAGAAGAAGAAGAAGAAGAAGAAGAAGAAGAAGAAGAAGAAGAAGAAGGTAAAACCTAATTATGTTTTAAAATGTTTGTTATCATCTTTAGCAACGATTAAACTAAAAATGGTTTGTTCGGACTCCAAGCAGATAGACTAAGAGTTGCACCCCAACGCTTCTTCAAACGTCGCTTGCGTCGCAATCCTACCAGATGTACTCATAATATTCGTTTCCTGCCGTACATCGACGTTTCCTCTGCTCTTTGAAGACAATAACATATCACGTGCCTGAGAAATCTCATTTCGTCCGCTTCAATATGACTGTCATGGGATTTTGTTACAGACCAGTAGAGAATTCGGCGACCGATGGCCCAAATCTATGGGCTAATTCTCAGACCCATAGAGAATAAAAGTTTAGTAATTCTTATTTCATTAATTTGTGTGTGTGTGTTTTATTATGTGAGATATAAAGATATCAAACAGAAGATAAATAAATGTAGTAATATTTGTGGTACGATTCATAGAAATCTTAGAAATAAAATAAAACACAGTACAAGAATTAAATTTTATAAGACAATTGCAATAACCTCATTGACATATATGCGAGTGAGGCGTGGATCATGACAAAAATTAATATTGGATCTTTTCCGTTTCATGCCAGTCACTATTCCGTATATACCGGCGTACCTTGGTTAATTAAATTTAGTCACTGTAAAGTCATGAAATTTGGACTGTTACAATATTTGTATTATGTACATATTTATATTTCTTGATAGAAATTACACAAATTATTTGCTGCATATTATTATCATTATTTTTTATGCTTCTTATTATATACGATACTCGTAGCTATCAAAGTTGTGCAATTAATTTAATTGCTATATTCAGCTGGATTTTGTGTGTGTGTGTGTGTGTGTGTGTGTGTGTGTGTGTGTGTGTGTGTGTGTGTGTGTGTGTGTGTGTGTGTGTGTGTGTGTGTGTGTGTGTGTGTGTGTGTGTGTGTGTGTGTGTGTGTGTGTGTGTGTGTGTGTGTGTGTGTGTGTGTGTGTGTGTGTGTGTGTGTGTGTGTGTGTGTGTGTGTGTGTGTGTGTGTGTGTGTGTGTGTGTGTGTGTGTGTGTGTGTGTGTGTGTGTGTGTTATTTATGATTATATGATAATATTTTAATAAAATATTTTTATATATATATGAGAAATTAACATCGCTAACCAATTGCACAATTTGGAAGTAATTTGTTATTTCGTATATATTATGTGGTGAAACATGGAAGTCATGTATGGTTCTCCATGCCGATTTTGTATATGTATACTACGTTATCGGTTAGAAAGAAGTAGTTTCTATGGAAATACAGTGGAACTCGCGAATAACGAGAACTCGAATGTAACGAGCAAAAGTGCGAGATTTGTTTGGTTTTATATCTTAGTACTGATAATTAAACTCGCTTTTAACGAGTAGGAACGCATTAGAGACTTGGTTGTAACGAGCATTTTATCGCAGGCTTGTTCATGGGTTAAGGTCTAAAAACAGAACATCGACGAAACCGAAACATCGAAGCATGATAATGTTTTTAGGCTTTTGAAACGTATAATGTGCATAAACTAAATGTAATGTTTATAAGTAATGTTTGAAACGCGCGAGTTTTCTCAGCTTTAGTTGTATTTGATGAGAACGGAGTATTCATCAAGAATTCATTTAACTCTTCACGATCCCTGTCTTCGCGTTGTCGTTGACGCAGGCGTCGCGCACGTTCAGTGGAAGACATCACGACTAACACTGAACAATATACACTGATATGCATCTTATTTCACTGTGACCAAATTTATTTATTACTAACATCACCTGGAGCGTTACATTTTTCGATGACGTTACACATTTTGGCATCACGCATTTTGTGGAATGACCCCCAGCCTAAAAACATTATCGTGTTAAAAAAAGAATGCGGCAAGATTCAGAGTGCTGAAATGCAGTTTCTTCGAAATACTTTCAATTATACATTGCAAGATAGAATAAGGGATGAGGATATCAGAGCAGAACTCGAATTAAAGGACATAAATGAAATTATTTCAATTTACAGAAGACAATGGTGAGATCATCCGCAAAGGATGACAGAGCATCGATTGCCGAAAGCGGCACTGAACTATAAAGCCATTGGTAGAAGAGACGTGGGTTGTCCGAGAATGAGATGGGTACCGGAACAGGATTACATAACCTAATCCTTGAAGGGAGGAAGAAGAAGTTGTAGAATTGATGATTTTGTTTGTTGGACTAAAAATGAAACCAGTTCAAAAATACAAAATTATAAACAGAAAATACACACATTAGCTACAGTACAACTTGATTACAAAATATTAAGTTTTTTAAGTCATTACTTTCAACACTTTTCTTTCTTCTCCTACATCTCATCGTTTCTTTCCTCTCTCTCTCTCTCTCTCTCTCTCTCTCTCTCTCTCTCTCTCTCTCTCTCTCTCTCTCTCTCTCTCTCTCTATCTATCAGTTCACCTGATTCTTCATTGCCACAAGTACATGTCAAAGATCTTCAGGTATTTTTTTTCTTATCCTTTCGATGGTGCACGATTTACTGCCAAACAAAGCGAATTCCCAAATAGTAAAACATTTGGCAAATCTCTTTTTTTTATCCGATCGGAATATTTCTTTCTCTTGCATTTTAAAAAGCTCTCTTATTTCTTATCTGTGATTTCCTCGATACAGATTCCATTCCATATCATTGTACTCACCAAATACTTAAAAGAGTTCTCTGTGAATCTGGTACAGAATCACATTTTCTGGGACGGCTATTTTAACTGTTCTACAGGTTATAATTTAGTCCGCAGTTTTACAAAAAAAACTGTTGCTTCTCCTAAATCAGTTTACTGCTGTAAGCGCTTGATAGTATTAGAAGATTTCAACATCTGTTCGGCCCATCTTCTGCTTCAAATAAGAACTGGGTATGTCCCTTTGCTTCGTTATATCTGTAGACTACGTCCGAGTAGACTACTTGGGGATCAGCGCTCAGGTATCTGTCTTTTCTCTCTTGCTATTAAGTAACGAGGTTTTCCATTCATCCTGTGCGAGTCCAAAGTAACTAACATAAGTTTCGTGACTCATCATTAAAAAACACGCACAAATGTACTCTATTTTTCTGAGTTTTGCAAAATTTGCTTCACCAAAATGTGATAATAATAAATACATAAGGTGATCATGGCTTTTCATAGAACTGATCCCGTACGGGCCAAAATTGTTGTAGATAGTAATATTTTGGAACAAGTCAGCAATTTTGAATGCCTGGATTGCAGTGTGTCTTATAATACAAGCAACGACGTGGTGAAAATTTGCACAAGTTCAACCTTGCGTTGACCATTAGGCGAACTCTTAAGTCACCAAGTAAAGAAACACGCCTAAAATTCTACAAGGTGATGGCGCTTTCCACACTTCTTTATGGGTCAGAGAGTTGTACTTTAACGAAAGGCCAAACCAGTCGCATCTAAGCGGCTGAAATGAGATGTCTGAGTCACGTGCAGGTGTGTGGGGGACACAGGAAGAGATGGCTGGAGTAATTTTGAAGGCGAACCAGGTAGCACCTTGAGTTTGTCGTGATTTGAAGATGATGACGATTTTATAAGAAACATCCTACTAAAATGAAACAACATTCTCAAGAGACGACTAATATTGTTTTATGCAGCTTTATGCAAAGCAAAGACACGCACGCGTCCAAGCACACTCACAGCCATTACATATATAAAAGAAATTTTAACATGCTTATCTTATACGTAGTACCTATGTTACAACCGTACAATAGTTATTATAATTTGTATATATGTATAACGTTACTATACAAATAAATAAAAATTATTATAATATTGTAATAATGATGATTAGCATCAGGCCTATATAATTTTATTATATTATTCTTTGTAGGCCTACAAGAATATATTTTTTTATTATCTTCGTATAAATATAAATTATATATATATCATATCTATTATATTATAGTATATGTTATGTATATTATAATATATATAATGTAGCATATATTATATATATATTACAACGCTACCTTTTATCTAACACTATTATCTAATATTTTGAATGTTAGATAAAATGTTGCTTACCCGTGAGATTACTTTACCTGAGCGCCAGAACAAATCCCAGATACTAATGACACGGTTCCAGCTTAGCTCAGAGCATAGAGACACAAATTCTCAGGATTCGTTCAGTGATTGTGGTTTTCAAGGGGAATCGTTACAAATAACACTTTAAAATTTGCTTTAGTATGTTTAATTAACTTTTTAATTATTTTTAAACTTCTTGAAAATGTTAATTGTAGGACTTATTGCTACCCTAACTCTTATAATTAACGAGTGTGTGTGAAAATTAAAGATTAAGACGTTCAAACGACCTATTGCTGTTATCTGGTTGAATTAAGAGATTGATATTTTCCAAACCAGTGATAAAGAACAGGTCTACAATAATTTGTACGTCCAATACTACACCTCACTTTCCATTCTACACTCCTATTCTATGTTATGACTAATCTTACACATTAAATACAAAGTGTGTGATTCTTAGTGTCTTTTAAAAATTGTTTATTGCTTTTTATTATTTGTTTAGTGCTTATTTCATTGATCAATGAATCTATTTCTTACTGTTTGATGCGTCGACTGAAGATACGAATCCGTAGAGGTCCTCCTTTTGATGGTTTAGCCCAGAAGAAAAGATGTTGATCAATCCGGTAGAAAGATGCTCTGGCAATTACAGCTGCTGTAGCTCACTGTAGCTCAGATCACTTCACGGCTGATTATAAATAAATTAATTAGTTAATTTAATTAATTAATGTGTTGTTTTACACAGCGAGAGTTGTTGAACGGTACTAGTTCATCTTCACTGCGGACTACTTCTCGAATTTCGCACTTAAATACCGCTTTGCGTGATTGTAAAATTTCTGCACGTAATTTATACACGACTAGCGCATTGAAGATTCGATCGAAGAGTAACGCTACCCCTCGGTTTGAGTTGGCGTCTGTTTTAAATACGGGCTTCTGATTGGTGGTTCAAATAAATCATACGTTTTTCCAGTCTCGACAATCTCGAACAGGTCGAGCAAACACCTCATGACAGGTTTGAAACGGCAGAGAATTTCTAGTCAAAATCGTACTTCCTGTATTTGCAAATTGATTGATTTCAGGTATTTGCAAATGTGTTTTCAAAGATCTGACCACAGAATATTGTTGCTTAGGTCTTTATCTGTGTGTGTGTGAAAACACCTAATTCGTACGTAGCATAATTCTCTTGTTATTCCTTATGGCGTTCGTCTTCCGTATAACATCTTCAATTGTTAATTATATTAACTGAGATTGTGGCTACTTATAAAGCTTGACTTGCTGAACACAATGCTGTTTTCAGAATTGCCATATATTTATTAGTTTGGAAGTTATTGCAGGTTGAACTGATAATTTGATTTGAGTAAAGTTTCATGTTCGTACCAGTAGCTGACGTCGCTGTGACGAGATTAGAGTGAGATGGCTGCGATTGTACGCTCTCTCTCTCTTGCATACGCTGCTATACTCCCTCCGTCAGACACTTTCATATAACGCTCAGATAGGACGCTAATATGAATCGTTATAATATATAAAATATAATATATAAATACACAATGAAAAAATATATTCTTGTACAAACATTTTTTTATTATTAATAATAATATAAAAATTCATATACAAGAAAAAATTAGCAAATATCAATGTAATTTTATATAAATAAACTATTTGATAATAAAATCTTATATTACCTTTCTAAGATGCACGTGATGAAAGTAATTTGCAATGGAAAACTCACTGTTCCACCATTAATTTTTTCAATGTGATACAAATACACGTTGTATTCGAAAACAATATGTGAGATAATAACTTGTTTTACAGTAATTTATGTAACAGTATGCTAACCTGTATGTGTTAACGATTATATGATAAGAAGTCGTTTTAAATGAAGAGTAATACACAGACAACAAAATATAATTTCCCGTTGTTTGAATATGGTTAATAAAGGTGAATGGAGCGACGTTGATAAGCGTCTTCATTATGCCAGCGTTATTACATCTCACTCTCTAGTAAATACAACGGTATATTGCTTCAGTAAAACAAAAGCTATTATCTAGTTACTGGAACATGCGAGAATGAACGAAGTTTCTGTTCCGTATATATAATTGCATTCTGTACACCACGTGCTCCGACCTAGGTCAAAACTACTTCTGTGCAATATAGAAACAAACTGTTTTGAAATAATTTTGTTATATATTATTATTATTAATAATAATTATTTTGTTGTAATAATAATAATAATAATAATAATAATATATTCCGGCTGTACAATGTTTACACATTTTCCGGAACCAAATATCATCCAATATATCGGCAGTGATTGATTCTCATCTTCCACCGCTGCTTGTTCATCCAAAGACCTTCTTCAATTTTTCGTTCCCTCAATATTGTCTGAATTTTATTCTCTCCAGGTGATATTTTTTATAAAAATATTTAAAAACTTTCCCACAGATCGTCACTACTGTAGTTGAAGCACTTCTGAGGAAATATTGGGTATCTAGAATTTCGTATCTAAAATTTGGCCTGGGGGGGGGTCTGCTTCATTATTATTATTATTCCGGCTGTACAATGTTTACACATTTTCCGGAACCAAGCTTACAGAAGTGACTGAATTCTCATCTCCCACTGCTGCTTATCCATCCAAAGATCTTCTTCAATTTCTCGTTCTCTCAATATTGTCTGAATTTCTTCTATCCAAGTGATAAGTGGTCTTCCTCTTTTCCTTCTTCCTGGTGGGGTCCATTCCATAACTCTCCTTTGCAATCTTTCCTGTGCCATTGTTTTCGTGCCAATTTTTTTGTTTGGATAAAATCAACAATTGCATTTTTCACATTCATTCTGTCTTTAATCACGCCATTTCTAATTTTCTCACGTCTGGATACTCTTCCTGAACGTTTCTAAAAGTCCCTGTCTGCTGTCATTAATTTTGTTCTTGTGTGTTTATTAGAAGTCCAACCTTGTGAGCTGTAAGTCATGATACTTCTAACCATGGTTTTAAATATTTTCGTTTTAGTTTATGCTGTAATTTGCTTACCCCACAGAATTCCATTTAGTGTAGATATAGGCAACTTTCCGAAATTAAATTTTGTTGTATATTATAGTTTTATATATTGTTACGCAACGGAAAATTCTCGAACAATGAAGCTCGGAACGCCCCCCGGAGCCCAGCTGTAATGTTTGTGTGCGTATATATTGCTAATTTGAGAAGAAAGACAATTACGTGACACTTGTCACGCGTCAACATTCGAGGCTGTTCAAGACCGCAGCGGTCCTCGCACTGTGTTCAAGGCCAGACACGACACTGTTTCTAGTGGATTCGAGAACGCCTGTAAGACGCACTTGTTTAACACGTAATCCAAAAAGTGACAGATTATTCTGGCATCGCATCGGGGTATGAACATCCAAAGGTTAGTTCAGCTGATGTCGGGCGATTACTCAGTGCGTTCAAGTGGTTACTAGTGAAAACTGATTGTTGTGCGGGACTATTATTGCGTGTGCACGAAAATAACTGAACTATTAGAGGCATCTTGTTGAAAAACTTGTTGATTTCAAAATTGTAATTGTGATTAACTAAAACTAGTGACTAGTGACTTAATTGGTGTCTTTAAGTCACCAACATCACTGTGCAGGAAGTAATATGAGGACACTCTGTTCCAGATTAAACGTAGGACTATCTGTAGCCAAATGTTTATCAGATGAAACGTAAACTCAGAGAGGGTTTTACACTCTGTCTGATCACAACTAATCACTTATTGAACGATTGCTTAATTAATTACGTTTTCATGTATAGAGAAGTATGAATACAAACTTTCACCTCAGATTTCAGAAAACACAGAACGCAAATTGTGGTAAATTTTGTAATTCCCTTGATATGTTGAATTTGCATGTGGTATTACGTAAATCAAACACTCCATCTACAAATGAAATTGGTTGCGGTATTGACCGCCCAACGTTTTACACAAATTAGATATTAACGTATTTTGTTTCAGAAACAAAATAACCTTAAAGTATCCAAAACAATAATCTCACAACAGCAATGACCGCAACTAATTCTCGTAATGTTTGCGGTTGTTCTCGTGGGGACGGGAGTCTAAATAATTTAAACATAGCATAGTCGTAATATATTTTGTAAAATAATAAGTTAATGGTTAAATAACTTTCTCTTGCCGGAAAGATTGTTTTACGTTGAACAACTGTTTAAATAACAATAATTCTCAACTAACAGTATCCGTGCATTGTTATCTGTTTGTGGGAGAAGTTATTAAACAGTATTGGTATATTGTTTATATACGTCATAATTCTTCTTGTGATAGTTCCTATCCGTTTCGGATGTTGGATATCATACAGAATATTTATCTTTCTGTACTGCTGCACGGAATAAGTCAGTTGTATTCATGACAAACCAGGTCCTTAAATTTCTCAGCCATGTGATTCTCGGTCACCCAACTCCTCTCTTTCCAAGTACTTTACCCTGTAGTATGGACTGCAATAAGTAAAATCTCTGTTCATTTCTCATGAGATGTCCGAGATACAGAAGCTTTCTTATCTTCACTGTGTTAATAACTTCCCTTTCTTTCTTCATCTTTCTAAGAACTTCGACATCAGTTATATGTGCCGTCCATGAAATGCTCAGTATTCTACGGTAAAGCCAAATTTCAAAAGATTCCAATTTTTTAGTTCTGGATTCAGTCAGAGTCCAATATTCTACACCGTAGAAGAGGACCGAGAATACGTAGCAGCGTAAAAGCCTCATCTTTGTGTTTATTGTTAAATCGTTACTTTTGAATGTACTGCTCATTCTAGTGATCTTGCCTTTTCAATTTTGCTCTTTATTTCTTGAGAATGGTCCCATTGTTCATTGACTATAGTACCAAGATATGTAAATTTGCTTACACGTTCAACTGGCCTTTGGTTTATATTAAGGGTGCAGTTTGTGAACTTGTTCTTAGATACAATCATTAGCTCCGTTTTATTAACATTGATGTCTAGACCATATCTACGGCTGCTTTCTGTCACTCTATTCATCAATTGTTGCAGCATCTCTAAGCTATCTGCGAATGTGACGGTATCATCCGCATAACGGTCTACTTGATCGTCGTATGCTACAGTGGAAAACAAAATATAAGACACCAATTACGTTACTAATCACCAGCTTTAATTTTTATAATTACACAGTTTGT
The DNA here is from genome assembly GCA_034769895.1 of Magicicada septendecula. NCBI lineage: Eukaryota > Metazoa > Arthropoda > Insecta > Hemiptera > Cicadidae > Magicicada > Magicicada septendecula. Next base: position 851,552,914 of record CM068368.1, read on the forward strand.
AATTAACTCGTACAATATTTCCAATTGTATTTGTCCACACGCAATAACAGTGTCTATTAATAGACTTTCACACAATTATTAACACAATATTAGTTCACTTCGTCAAACACTCAATCCGCACTAGCGAAAATCGCTCACGTAACTGAACTGACAATCCGGCTGCTATGACTTTATATACGCCGCGTTGAGGTCCAGTACAGCTTTCCCTCCTTAATTGGACGCTGCGGCTTAATGCTATCTCAAGTGTTCCTGGAACTCACTAGAATCACCTACTGGAATGACGCAACAGCTGCCACACTGGAAGGGGGGGAGTGGAAAAAGTTCTGGGTTGTTCCTCAGGCTTCTCGTAACACTATGTTATTTACTCTTTCGCCGTTCAGAGAGATTTCCACGACATAATTAACACTAGTTAAATTTGTACTTAGGCTTATATCTTTAATAATGTTGTGCCTCTTAGTAGCTACAAGGGTAAGTCAATGAGTATCCGCATACAGTTTCTATAATTTATTATAACAAAGGCACAAATATGACTGTTAGCTCATTTATAAACGTAGTCCCCTTGCTTTTCAAAATACACTTGGTCCATCGTACCACAAGCTACCTGATGTCCTCAGAAAAAGTGGGTTGACGATCTGATGGCCTGTTTCCATGAAGTGCCTACCGTATATCAAAATAGTAGTCCTATCTCCTTCTCCCCTTGCGTGTTCCCTCAACCTAATTTCAAATTTGCATCCAGTTTCTTCCACGTACACCTTATCACATTCTTTACATTTTAATTTGTAGGCTACACCCCACTCTTAAGTAATATTGAAGTTTCTTCAATATTATTATTCTTAACTTACTCAAAAACTGTCGGTGAGTTAGGTTATGTTACTTATGGATATATTGTATCATATTTCTTAAAACAATTTATTATTTTAATTTATAACCAATAAACTACTACTAATAAATGTCGAAACATTAACGCACAACCTTCCTAGAGGGTAACTCAATTCGAGTGCGCCCGAGGAGATAACTGTCCACGCCTGATTCATCAACCAAATTGTATAGACGAATTTTGGGCATTTAACTGTAAATAATCATACACTAATAAGATATACTTAACCATTCATTTTTACTTTTTTTTTCGTAACGTTATGTTACTTTTATATTTTTCAGATCTTTGATTGTCGAGTGAAATTTATTGTTTGTAATATCCCACATCATGTGATGTTATTCGCTACACTTATGATACATTCGTTCATAATAATTAATGAAATCAAAACCAAAGAACACACTTCACTCAGTAACATAGTATAATAAGGTACATGTGGCGTATATTGGTGAAACGCTCGGACGGTCTTCCCCCTCAAACATTCATGAAGCACTAACGTCCATTCTGGACGAGACCATTCATCCATTCCACGTCGAATGGAGTGAGACCATTCTCGTTAGATTCACATATTGTTACCGGTGATTACCTAAGGCTGTCCCGTTTGGGGATACCTGGCCGCCTCCTATAGAAAGTCGCTCCAGAGCGTTCTCGACCGGGGACTTAAGCTCGCATACAAAGTCCCACGCTCGTTCTCTTCTCGATCTCTTAGAAGAGGACTGGGTGACCGCTCTCTTGATGTCACCCTGCGACGTCTTTCGCGTAGATTCTATGGTCGGGCGGTCCCAATTACCTACAATTCTCTAATCTCCAGACTCGGCAAATATACACCAAGGCCAGTTGAGTCTTGAAGCGACCTCGTCTGCTAGGCTCAGTGGTATAATCCATCAATCGAGGGAAGCTTCCTGCCTTCCCACTAGTAGTAAAATAATATTTAATTAATTCTAACTGACCCAGTGACAGGTGTCCCAGGACCCATTTGGGAACTCGGGACACTGCTAACTCGCGTCTAGCGCGCCTTTCATTCCGTCGGTCGACGTGAAGGAAGCCAGACCGGAGAAGGAAGATGGAAAGAGCGAAATGGAAGAGAAAGAAGACGAAGCGAATGCCATCGACTGGGACAGCAGCAGGCTCTACATCGCGCTGCCTAGTGAAGAGTACTGCGGCGCAGAAACAACAGCAAGGGCAGCCGCCGAACAACATACCGCGTCTCGCGCGGAACGCGCGCCGCCTCAGCAGCAACTTCGACTAACGGTCCCAACGATCCTTTTAAGGGCCACAAAAATAATTCGGTGTACGATTGGCATTATTGGCACTTATGACAGATTATATGGGAAGAATCTTGATATCTCATTGCCCTGATAAAAATGTCGAGTTCAGCCTTCAAGCTATTCTCATCCCCCTCCCCGCCAGGAGCAGCTCATAGTTACGCCATTGCATGCTCTCGACGTACGTTCTAGCATAAACTCGTCAGTGAAAAACCAACGTCAGTCCTCCAGTTTCATTAACACAACAGCGACATAGCGGGAAGAGCTTAAATCCGTACAGAGTAAAAACATAATCAATTAAAAAAAATAACATTAATTCTAAATACTAAGATAATAAAACACTGCGGCGTATTGTTTGTTCATCCCTCTGTCGTCAAAATCGGTCTACCTAGGCCTACATTTCTCTAACGATTTTTGGTAGCCTTCTTTCTGTCATCCGTTCTATACAGGCTAGTATTTGCAGTTTGTTTATTACGATCTTTTCTTTCACTTAATCTTGTATAATCCTTGATCTGTCCTGGCTAGTTTACGCTTAAGTTGGGATCAGTTTGATGTCAAGTTGGTGCTTACGTGAAGTCGAAGATTTAATAGTAATTATCTACTGATTTTTATCGAGTTATAAATGTTTTCAAATACAATTTACCAGTTTCTTTAATTAACTAAAAAGTGCCAACCCACTCTACATGGTTAGTAGAAAAATGGTAGATAGTTATATATATTTCAGGTCTAACAACGTTCTAGGTTTTTGTTCAGTGTTCGTTGTGATGTGTTTTTTCTTTCATTAATTACTTTCACCAAGCATTCTTTTTCTTTTTCATTGTTCTTAAAAATAATATAAGTTACGTGGTACTGCCAGCTTCCATTAAAATAACAACCGAATTACATAATCGCCATTCAAGAACTTGAAATGACATAAAGACTTCTACCTCCACTAACAGTTCACGCTCGTAATCAGATGATTTCGTGTCCGCAACACGTCACTCTTTTTCATATGAGGCGGATTTTTCATACATTACGTCAGTAATTGAGATTGGTTAAATTAATTCAAATTTACGTTTAAAATTTTCAGTTGCACTTATACAATACAATGAGAGAAATGGTATTTACAGGGGTCGAGTATTTGAGAAAATCTTGTACGTAACGCAAATTCTTCTACGTGTTCGGTACTTTTTCATGTAAATATACTTTTTTGCCGGAATGTGACGTATGAGGGCACATGGCGAATTGTACATCGTCACTGTAGTAAAACAAGGTAGAATTAGGTGGGCAGGACACGTGCAAAGAATGGCAGAGGACAGGGTAGTGAAAAAGTATTCATTGGAGGACCAGGAGTAGGAAAAGCAATACAGAGGCCAAGAAGAAGATGGACGTACGATGTAGATGAAGAATTGAGAAGACTGGGGGTCAGAAGGTGGCGAAGAGTCGCCCAGGATAGATAGGCGTGGAGGCACGTCGTTCTGGAGTACAGAGCTTTACATTGGCTGTAGCGCCGCGGAGTAAATAAGTATATACTTTTGTCACAAACTGACTTAAATTTGTTGTTATATATTCAACATTTTTTAAAAATATTGATACACTTTTTTGTTACTATGTATATGGTTAACGAAGCATTTTTAACTAATAACAATTTCGTTTTCACTAACAATTTTATAATTTACTTGCTTAGCAAAAAAAATCAATAAATGTAGTGTGTAATGTTAGGGAAACCATCAAGGACGGTTGTTTTATTAAACTACCAGTCCTGGTTGTTGCAATAAAAAATACCATTTTCATATTAATTGCCTGTTGTTCAAAAAAAGGAAGAAAACATTTTCTATGGAATATTTTTATGTACCTATACAATTTCTCTGTCTATCATTGCCTTCTCTTGACTGTGCGTCAGATGGTGAGATGGTAAAAAATGAACTGCTTACCGTTTACCTTTGCTATAAATACTATTTACAAGTCACTTACTTATCCTTACGGATTTCTTTCCAACTCATATTTTTTAAAGTAAGATTTGGGGGGGGGACAGAATACCAATAGCAGAATAATATTGTATTCCTCTACACAATATAACAATAATATTATTTCCATTCTAGGAGCGCGCGAGTGCCTGTGTGTAGGCCCTATGTGTGTGGGGGGGGTCAAGCTTAATTTACTAGCAATTGGTTTAAAAGCCAGCCAGAAAATTATATTTACCAAGAGTGTTTCGTTTTATTCCATACTTTTAACATATAATTTTGCTGCTAACCTGATGAACCTTTCCTGTTTCCGTTTCCCTGTCAAATTACTACTGTAAATAAAGACAACTTACGTTTGTATTAAACGTTTTTCTGTGTCGCTAATACTTCCAATGTTGTTACTTAAATTGTACCATTTTGTGTATCGTACATCGGAACGCTTCTATGTAATAATGTGTTTGTAGAAGTGTGCGCTGCGCCTATACGCAATCAGAGTGTTCGTTAGTGCAATGACATCGTCCTGGAGTCGAGGAGGCCGCGTCATTGTCATACCAGGCGTCACTTTCAGGACCCTCACGCTCCTGTTTCTTATTTGGCCGACGCTCCAGTAGCATTCAGAAAATGTATCCAACTTTATATTCTTTGATAACCGTCTCTCAAGCATGAACTCAAGTTCCAACTTCTATGTTAATCTTCTGTTCTTATCAAAAGCAAACCAATCGAATACATGTCTGGACGAGTCATTACACGATGGCAGGGACCACGAGCTTTACACTCGTGAGAGTGGTCAGAACATAACGATTAGATTAAGTATGATTTTAATAATAATAACAACAACAACAACAATAATAATAATTTTATTATTTTCTGGGGTTTGATATCACGTTTATGAATGGTGGCATATTTTATGAGCGCGGTGTCATAATTTAAAACGCCAGATGTTTCAAGCAGAATTGTATCGTACAGTGAACAGTTAGCAACTGAAGTCCTTGCCAAACAATTGGCCTTTACCAGTGATGGCCATCGCCACGTGTCATGTGACCGGAATTGACGTTATCTTCGTATCTTCACATGGGATACGAGAACTGATGATGAAGTAAGCTCTTGATGAGCGTGCGCCGATTTAATGCAGTTCGATCGGTTTAACGATATCTATAGACCTGGAAAGTCTGGCTATAAGTATAAGAATTATTGTGGTTAAAATATTGTTTAGACGAAGGGAAAAGTATGTAATACCATCAGAAATATTGTGGAAGGATAGTTAAGGCAAACTAAATTGAACTCCTGTCCTTGTATATTCTCCTGATGAATGAGTATCACGCCGCTTACAACAACTAAGAACAGATATTGCGACTGTAAAGTAACCTTTACAATACCCGTTAGTATTGTATGACTATGTACCCACCTGATTATTACATACAGCACTATAATTTGGATTTGGATTAAATTTTCTTACATTCTGCATTTGGCACTATTATACATGTATATTTTTTGGCACGCGCACTTATGTATGTCTTGTATGTATAGGCTATGTCTTTTATAGGTAAATTTTCACACACGCGCGCGCGCGTGTTGTACAGAAACAAATTTTAAAGTAAGCAAACAGACCTACTGTAGAACTTGCATGAATTAATCTTTCAAGGTCGCAGTGCGCGTGGTGGTTTGTGGTTTACAGTCTCGATAATTAACTTTCACTTTTGTCATTTTCTTCCGCAGTCGGTGTAGCTACTATATTGTAATGAAGCGAGAAGGGTTTTTATTTATTGCGTCTGTTAGCAATGTCAGCGGCTCGGAACTGCATGAGTAACAAACTTGCCACTAGAATATTGTTAAGTAAACTTCTGAAGCAATCTTTACTGTATTTTGATAACAAAAATCTCCTTCGGTATTGAGTTTATGTAACACGGGAGGCTTACATCTGTAAACACACGCTTATAAACACAACAAAAAGTTTCGTTCTCAGAAATCCTAACTATTCTTTACAAAATACATGAACTCGATTATTAATACCGTTCTGCCGTTCGGGAGGAAAATTTGTCTGATATGTGTTAAGGGATGGGCGTTCTAATATAAAATATCATGGTGAAAATAAATCGATGATAAAACGTGCAGAAGGATAAAAGTTTGGCATACACTGATACGTTTGGGTAACAATTTTTCTGTGTTGTTTATTGCCCACTTTACCTGACATCATCAATGTTCCTCAACTGAATCCCTCTAATGCCCACACGGAGTAATATGTAACCCCCACTTTGGTAATTATGATGACCTGAAAGTGACAATCATCGGCTGTTTCGGGCCTATGACTACTATATAGTTTAAAACGTACTTTGTTGTCTAGATCATACTCCAGTCAATGATCTATAATGAAGTTTTAATTGTACATTATACTATAGTCAGTGTTTGTATGAAGTTTTAATGAAGTAATTATAACTCAGATTAGCTAACAAAAAGAAGGGAATAAGGCAAGCTCTTCTCAGCATTGAAGTAGAGTTTGTTCAGTCGGTTAGAGCTAAAATACAAATATACGAAGGAATTAAATACGTATATGCAATATATAGCCTATCTTTCAAATGTGATGTCGTAGACAACGTAGTGTTTTTTAGTAAAACTGCAGTGGAGAAGGAAAACGATTAATGCGCTCAATTAGGAAAGCTTAAAAAGGCTCCACCAACATTGGAGGTAACAGATAAGACCCAAGTGCAATGTGTGAATAAAGTAATACGGGCATATTACTGATGTTTAACGAAAATTGTTACGTTAATAAGACCAGAGCAGTTTGGTTTGGGAAGATAAACAACGAAGGTTGCTGGACTGGAAGCCACGAGGACGCATTTCGTATGAAGGAAGGCTAATCTGGTCAACTAATGTGGTACACTGGACAAGAATGGTCAGGAATGAACGATCCCACTGGAGAACGATTCATAAAACAGTGGAGGGAGACACACAGCGTCGATGATGATGATGATGATGATTATGATGATAATGACTCAGATTACAAGTTACGGTAAAATTTTACAAATGCATTTAATGTACATGACGTTTATAACTGGTTAAGAAATCATGACATACGATTAATTAACTTGTTTATTTCCTGTTTCCGTAATACAGAAGTTATTTATTAAAAAACAAAATTTGAATAACAGAGAAGAAATCTTAGAACAAAATTGGTAACTCACTGGCACTGTCTGCGCTCCTAGTCAAACGGAATCATGCCGCGTGCAACAAACATAACCAGCTCAACACACACACACACACACACACACACATCACGGACGCACGTACATATTAATTTGTGTGACGTTAAGCCAATCATTATTTTTTTCTCGGTAGATCTCTGTATCATTATTATAATAATAGCGAAAACATTGCGTGTAGAATGATGGGCCTAGGCAGATAGATAATAGATATTTAGATATGGATACTGTAACAGAGACACTGAGGCGAATGAGATTTGATATTGTGGAGGCAAAGAAATTTTAATATTTTAGATTATCTAAAAGAATTTTAGAATCTAAATTCTTTTATATAAGGTAAATTCTAAAATCTGAAGAATTTTAGATAAAACAAATTTTACCTTGTTTTCAAAACGAGTATATTAACCTTTAACTTTGAATTTTCTCTTTTTTTCTTCTTCTCCTCAACCCAGAAATTGATGGGCTTGTAATTTCTTCCTTTCTGTAGACAACCTCTTGATCACCATATATATACCATCTTCCATGCCTGGGCTTCTACTCACACTACGGCCTATACGCGTTTTGACTTTTACGTATTACAAGAAAACGCTATTAAAATATTAATTGTTGAAATTGTCAACAATAAATTGCTTGTTTCTAAGCAATTGATCGAAATTAATTATTTTATTTTAATTTAAACTGAAAACGGCTACAGACGTATTCTGTTGGTGTATCTGCAAATAAATCCATCTCGTGGTCTATTTACCCATTGTGAAATACTCGAGGTACAAGCGGTTGTTTGCTAGTTTGACTGCTACGATTAGGACACGGGCATCACACTGACACACACCCGCTTGGCGGACACATGCTGGCGCTTGCATTGACTCCAGCACGCATTCTCGCACGCACACGCATGTAACGCCCCCGCGTACAGACTCACATCGCACCGCTTGAGCCGACATGCCACGCGTTGAAGTCTGCGTGTTGGGGGGTCAGTGGGAGCGCGCGCGGCTTGCATTGACTCCAGCACGCATTCTCACACGCACACGCATGTAACGCCCCCGCGTACAGACTCACATCGCACCGCTTGAGCCAACATGCCACGCGTTGAAGTCTGCGTGTTGGGGGTCAGTGGGAGCGCGCGCGGCTTGCATTGACTCCAGCACGCATTCTGGCAATCGCGCGCGCTCTTGCCAGAATGCGGTGCATACACGTTTCGTTGTTTTGATCGTGGTACTCAGAGAGTAGTAAAACTTTCCAACCTGAATATTTTCACATCGGGCAAATACAACCAGTGTTGTATTTATTGCAGACACAAAACATCGAAACACATTAGTATGCAGCCTCAAACGATATATGAATTAACAAGTAGCAAAGTAGAGTGTGAAGTAGCAGAATTGTAAAGTACTGAATGCGTGCCTCAGTTGCAATAATGTAAAAATCATTGTAGACATGAAAAGTAAAATAGCTTGTGCAAAAAAAAAACATAAAAACATAAAAAATATTTTTATTTGTGCTATAAATAAAAATATACGAAGTCGCACGACGGAAAATAAAAAATAGGTAAGATTGTACCTTTGTAAAATAAAAAACAATTATGATCTATTTTACTTAATTTTACTTACTTAAGATACATTTTTGTTTATCTTTCATTAAACTATGTTACAAAAAGTACACTTATTATTTTCATCTGTTTTATCAGTAGCCTTCAGTATACATCCTTTTTTTTACTACTGTAGCTTTAAACGTCTACCTCTCTCTCACTCTCTCTCTCTCTCTCTCTCTCTCTCTCTCTCTCTCTCTCTCTCTGTGTCTCCCTCCCCCTCTCTCTTCCTCTTTCTCCCGTCTCTCTCCCTCCTCTATGTATCTCTCTTTTCCTACGCTTGGGTGAAAGATACAACCACAATGTTTTACGCTGATGAGTTCGACATGTCTCCCTGTATACAGCGGGAAGTTAGCGCCAGCTCTGTGCTCCATAATCGTGTAGAAATAGGGGGACCGTGAAAAACTGAAAAGTTGAAGACTCGTGCTTTTCCCGCAGAAAAATTCGGAGTACCAAACGCTGTTCGCAGGGACATCAAATAGTCCGTCGCGAGCTTGCAAGATTCAAGTAATTCAAGTATAAAATACATTTTATCTTCTTTGTAAAGTGAAGCATAGTAATAAGTACAGTAAACACATTGCACGTCTGGGATAGTAGAATCGACCGAGAAGGGAACCACAGGAGTTCCCCTGTATTGGCAGCACAGTAGGAGAAGCAACACTTGATTCGCAGGGTAGATTTAACAAAGCAAAATCTTCGCCTTCTCCCAGATGACGCCATTCTGAAGAAAAAAGAAATTAAATATCTTTGGTTCCAATGTTAAGTTAAATCCGTACTACTATGTGGAAGTGAGACATGAGAAGTGACCAGTATCATCTGTACTACTATGTGGAAGTGAGACATGAGAAGTGACCAGTATCATCTGTACTACTATGTGGAAGTGAGACATGAGAAGTGACCAGTATCATCCGTACTACTATGTGGAAGTGAGACATGAGAAGTGACCAGTATCATCTGTACTACTATGTGGAAGTGAGACATGAGAAGTGACCAGTATCATCTGTACTACTATGTGGAAGTGAGACATGAGAAGTTACCAGTATCATCTGTACTACTATGTGGAAGTGAGACATGAGAAGTGACCAGTATCATCTGTACTACTATGTGGAAGTGAGACATGAGAAGTGACCAGTATCATCCGTACTACTATGTGGAAGTGAGACATGAGAAGTGACCAGTACCATCCGTACTACTATGTGGAAGTGAGACATGAGAAGTGACCAGTACCATCCGTACTACTATGTGGAAGTGAGACATGAGAAGTGACAGTACCATCCGTACTACTATGTGGAAGTGAGACATGAGAAGTGACCAGTACCATCCGTACTACTATGTGGAAGTGAGACATGAGAAGTGACCAGTACCATCCGTACTACTATGTGGAAGTGAGACATGAGAAGTGACCAGTACCATCCGTACTACTATGTGGAAGTGAGACATGAGAAGTGACCAGTACCATCCGTACTACTATGTGGAAGTGAGACATGAGAAGTGACCAGTATCATCCGTACTACTATGTGGAAGTGAGACATGAGAAGTGACCAGTATATAATGTTCGCGCACCGTCATGAGAATGAGTTGTATCCAGCATGGAAGATTACCATGCAATGCACTATCGGGCAGCAGAAAGAGAGGAGGCAATGCCGTTCTATCGGTCAGACTCTCAGACAGTCTCAAAAGATGCTATGGAATGGAAGCAGAAGAGAGAAAAACTGAAGATTGCGTGGCGAAGGACAGTGGAAAATGAATTGTGAATGCTTCAAATAACGCGTAGTAGCAATAAGAGGTTCAAGCTGTGGATAGAGCGGATGGAGAACATTTGTGAGTGCCGATTCTCCACCTGGCAGTCAAATGAACAAAACCAGAGATAAAAAAAGAACGATCTGCATTTACGTGAAGCCTTTCTTTTTAAATCTCCGTTTCCTACAAAACGTGCGAACTTTTTATGTGAAGATCGTCCCTACATCATGACTGGTAGCGAGTCTGCGATGTTCCTCCATTTATGATTTCACCACGTGTTACGAGTTTGATAAAATCTAACGGTTGGTCGAAGAACCTGTTGTGTGTCCTACCTTTACTCATTTTTTCGTTCTTTCGTTTCTTTCTCAATAACGTCTCGTGATATTTTTCTCCCGTTAGCAGTAAACGGTTCTTATCGTTAACCTGAAGTTTAGTTTATATGTAGAGATTTGTCTACTGAACGGCCCACACACACTCTGAGCTAGCAGGTTACGAAACTTCATAACTATTTATCACTGGTTACATTTAAAGATTAGATTTTTATGTCCGTAAGAAATAGTAAAGACTACATTAACGTTTGTTTTCTGTACTTGGTTACCTGGTGATCTCACTAGATTTTATATTTTGTTTAAGGCGTGTGTTGCCATAATAACGCACCTTTTGGTATCTCCGTGTCTACTCGCATTGAGTACTAAATTTTATTGCGGGAGATAATACACATTCCCTTTAAGTTATCAGAGTACTGTGTATCATTGTGTAGCCAATTCCACTGGTCGAGTCTGAGCTCCTGATCGAAGAGAATCACGCTGCGTGCAACAGACAAGAAGCACCAATGAGACGCAACAGCACCGCATTAGTGTCCGGCATATTCATTAGCAGGGCGAGAGCATACGTACTAACAAGCATACACGCACGCGTATATTTTTTAATATTAATTTAATTTCAATGTTAATTTTGTCCTTCAATCCTCTGTTCGTCCACCGGGTCGCCGTCTATTTTTTGTTCCAATTACTGTCACTCTATCTTGCATTGTATCCTACATGTTTCCATTTCATCCTGCTCGGTTATCTTTCCTCTTACCTGCTGATATTTCAAACCCATTCTTTTCTCACAGGTCCTTTATACGAGACGCGGCCAACTCTCGCCACCAAGATAAGATAATAGTCAGCTGTTGTTCTCAGTTAGTTTCGGAAGTTTATTTTTTGTTGCCGTGAGTTGACTTTATAAGACAGTCACAATTGTTTTATAATGGAAGGCGAGGCCACAGTTCACATTTCGCGACATCAAAACACATTGGATAACGAAAAAATATATAACACATTGTATTTATTTGTGAAATACAGTCAAGACCAGCACTGTGGGATCTGACGTCAATTTGAACTACAACCCCCCAATGTTTCCACGACCGCTCGCTTCACCCCCAATGTTACCAGTCATTTCGCCAGGTTCTACTAGTAGCTACTCTGAGGCTGAAATTGACGACCTTTTTATCTTAGTTTCTTGGTAGTGATGATAGTGAGACTGACATTTCTTTTCACGTAGTGATATTTTTTTATGGAAAAAGTATAAGCAATCTATCCTACAATTTACAAAAAATAATTAGCATGTATGTTTTTTGAAAAATTGTGTATGTATTTTTAACATTGAAAATGTTTATAAGGACGTGTCGCACATTTAAAAACGACCGCCGGTGCGTGATCGAAAATGGGAACCGGTGAGTTTCCATAGATACTACTTCTTTGTTGTCAATAACGTAGTACACATATAAAACTTCGCTTATGAATGCGACTACATTTAACTTATAATCTGTACATTGGTAAATGAAGAATGAATTCATTGATTGGTGAATGAAGAATGAATTCATTGATTGGTGAATGAACATAAATATATATTGTAAAGAATATAATATCTAAGGTGTTAAGATGCGACGATGATGCCTCACGTTGCGAGCGTCAATTTGTAAAGAAACTTCAACCAACCAGTGATAAATGTTTCTATATGCCCTTATTTGCAAGCGGCAATTTGTAAATAACTACGTATGGTGAGTCTTTCTTTGATCAGTCCCCTTCGTAGGAGTCGTCAATTTGTTATGGAATAAGTATGTTGGGTACTAGCGGTGGAACGTCCGTCTTATTCAAACCCCACTGTTGTAATCAATTTAGTAACGAACTGCTTGTTAATTATGTGAGGACGTATGTTATAATGTATGATACCAGCTGGAGACGTCAAATTATAAAGAAATCTTGTCTATGAGTGTAATTAGTTATAAGAGACTCCGGTGTAACAAACGCCAAGTAGTACGTTGTAGGTGGTGATTCGTAACAATTAAAATGCTGTTACCTGGTTTAATTAATATGTTATTAACTAATATACCTTGCGGTTGTGACCAGTGAAACCCTCAGAACACAGATTATTAAGTCCACAAACTTAGAATAATATTCCTGAATTTATAATGGTATTATTCTGTAGACTCAATTTAATTCTCAGTGGTTGTTTAATATGAACAATATATATGGAGTATTTACTGAATGTAAGTGGTTTTTGTCTCAACCCTAGTCCCTCAACGATAAAAATTTCATTCAAATTTAGTATGACAAAACCCGTTAGTTCAGCAATCTCCCGTCCCACCAGCTGTAAACTTGGAGCGCTATTACTAGAAATAAGTGTACTTATAGGTTAGTTATTCTGAGTGTTTGTATCAATCTGTTAATAAATTATTACGCCAATTACATATAGTATTTTCTCTGCAATGATTAAAACGTTATCTCATACAACAAATGTACTTTATTTATTTTTCTCTGGTATTTAACAAGTTACGTTGTCTCAGACAAACAATAAGACGATCCAATCGACTATCCCAACATATATCGATTCTTAATTATTCGAACTCTAAAAAAAAAACATATATACTTTGAAAATAATGACAAATAATTCTTATATCAGGGTTCGTGTAGTTCTTTGAACCATTAGTAAGGCCAGGTAAAACGCATAATTAAGGTTGTTCAATTTACAAAAAGAATAAAATTATTTACTTAAAATACAATGATATGAAAATAATTTGTTTTTTACCCAAACGGCGAAAGCTTCATTAGGCGGTGAATGTTTGTCAACAGCGGTCAAAATCCAGTTTATATCGTCTTCACCCAGTAAAACTGCTCTGGTTTTCAATGAATGGATGATGGTAATCCCACAGGAACTCTTGTGCTTCGATTCTTCTTTTGCGTCTTCACAATTCTTGGTCCCAACGAACTGGAATTAGGATCTCAGCTTACGCTGTCAATGAAGGTTATTTCGTCAACCGAGTTTTCTGTATTTCCAAATATTTCCGTTAATTCAGGCTTTAACTCTTTACTGGTCTTCAATTTATAACATGAATTGGTTTGATACCAAATTCAGCGGAAATATTTAGTGACTGAGGTGAGAAGCTTTCAATTCTTTTTTATTTTACTAATTGATAATTTAGAGTGTTATTTAATTTGTACGATTCATTAGCGTTCAAATATAATTGTTTTACAAAAAGGCTTTTTCAGTTTGGATATATCTTTCCTTTATATTTATTCATATATTTAAATATATCGGTTCATTTCAATCTAATAGCTTGTAACAATCAGTACCATCCATTCAAAATCAACAACTTTATTATATATCAGTTGCCTTAACAACCACGTTCTCTATATATCCTTGAGCCGGCATTATAGAATATTACTACTTCTTTCCAATAAAATACTCCATGCTTGGATTAATCTTGAATTACATAAAACTTTCCCCTAACCTTCCTTACTAAACAGTAAATGTTTTACTAGAGTTTCGTTGGACTGGGTTTACTAAAAAGGTATTAATTTCCTTTCACTAATATGGAATTTAGGCCTATAGATTCATTTACAACCATTATAACATTATTTGGTTTTTAACTTAATTTTCTTTTTACCTGACCTACTGTACAATTAATTATTGATTACATAGTTAATTACATGAATTTTAATTTACTGGTGGTTAGTTGTTTTTTTATATTAATTAACTGGTTCTGGAACCCTTTATTAATTTATGACATAATTGTCAGAACTACTTGTTAGATTTAAAACACTGGTCACACTCCTGATCCAGTTTATAAACATTAATTAGAACAACAGTATTTTTCAACATTATACAATACTGATAACTTAGTACAGTACCTAACATTGGTAACTATACTGGGTTATATAAATACAAATCTAATATAAACATAAACATAATTATTGGTGAAGTATTATTATCAAATAACATTATTTCATTTTTAGTACATTCAACATACAATATAAAATACTCTGTGACCTGAACATGCCACAGTACAAAACAAACAATTCATAACATTCAATCATTCCTTAGTCTGGCTTTTATACATTTAATACTAGTCATTGCCTCCTTCTGGTTTGAGTTACTTCTCGAGCACATGACCTATTGAACAACCTTAAGTCAGGGTATGGTCCTTGACCATATTACATTCAATTTTTTATGTAACGTTGGGGAACCTCAACTATGTTGCGTTACATAACACCCCCCCTTCGAAATAAGTTTATTTTGGTATAAACAAAGTTTAGCAAGAAATAAACTTCTAATTTGTATCTGGCCAATTGGTTTCCTATTTACAGTACTTATATTTCATAATTATCCGTTATTTTATTATCATTTCTTCGTTCCTTCTTAAAATCAATTATTTCCCAAGTTTAAATCTTATTTCTATAATCATTCTTGTGACATTCTTTATTAATTATACATTTTGGATCTGGTTTTATTTAATTCTCTATATTTATTTGTGAGTTTTCCCTCTAATATTTAATTTTCCTAAACCTCCCTAACATTATAACTGGAATCGAATCGGTGGTGCTCTATCGGCTAACCAATTACCGTCGTCCGTTACATACTTTCTAGGATCAGAGGAACATCATCTCTGCCCAGTTAAATGATTGCTGGCATATTCTACAGTCAATCTTCATTAATAAATCTCGTAAGGTAGTCATCATGTGACCTTCAATAAAATAATAAATAATAATCATATTCTAGGGATTATTCACTGTACTTTAACTCAGATCATATTATTTCTTCATATTAATTCTTCCTTCTATTATACACTTCTCATCTCCAATACTTGGCTATTTTATTGACATTTATTAATTGGGTTTTGTTTTCGGATAATTCTTAAATATTTGTTTTTTCTTTTCTTGTGATCCTTTTGAGGGTTCCATTTTGGCTTCTTCATTCTCTTATCCTCATTGGCTTATATTCCTTTGTGATCAATACAGCTGGTTATGAGATTTTGGTTAGTACTATACATTACATTATGTAGCTATATTCTTCTGGCACAATCATTATTATTTCTTTTACATTCTAAATTATATTTCTCGCTATTATATTATATCAGATAAACTCATCTTGTGTTTTGGTTTTGATGATTTTTTATTAGGTTGAATCAGTTATTTTTTATTTATTTTTTTTTTTCATATTAGTTTAAAGCAATCTCTTCTAAATTGCATAGTAAGGTGTTCTTACTTATTTTTCGACTTTGGTTGTTTTTTTTTTTTTTTTTTATCTTCAAAATTCTCTTTCTTATATACCTCATAAATTGTTTTCTTAAATACTTGTTTGTAAGTTGGGCTTACTTCATTTTTTTTTTTTTGAATTTTGGGGTTTTAGTCTCTTCACTTTAAATTAAACTGTTTCTGAATAATTATTGAGTAAGTTGTTCTTACAGTTTCTTTGGAATTTTGGGTTTTAGTCTCTTCATTTTAAATTATATCGTTTCGAAATTACTTGAGTAAGTTGTCCTTACAGTTTTTTTTTTGAATTTTGGGTTATTTATTTACAATGGGTTGCTTGGTCCTGTATCCATAAAATCCGTCCCCTTTCTTTTATATTCTGTTTAGAATCGGTTTTTAACCGTGGTCCATTATTTCCTCTGTACTGATTGTCCGGATTCCTCTAGTGTATAGAGTTATTTCTGTCCTGGTGACATATCTCATTCTTGTGCAGTTCTTGCCTCTTGTCACTATAAAATTGTCATTTATAGTCAAGCTCATCATCGTCCTTTGAACTGATTCTTCTGTACTGTCTCTTAATGGTTCTGATGGTTCATACATAAATTCCATAAGTCCTCCATGCTCCTTAGTTAGTTTTGGCCTTTTTGGTCCTTCTAGTCCATCTGGGAATTCAAGTGTGGTTCGTTTAAAGTTTCTCACTTGCCTTACTTCTCTGTTTTCCGTAATTGGTCTATTATGTAGCTGAACCAATCCCCTTTTCATCATTTCCAATTCTTCCCGTGTATTTATTAATTTCCTTTTACACATTTGTCTTATTCTCACTATCTTCATTTCATCATGAACCCGTTCTATTCTTCCGGTTCTATCAATTGGTATCTTGTCAAATTTTTCTTGGGTCTTCGCTTGTATGTTTCCTATTTGAGTAATTTTGGTCTCTACTTCTACTCTGAGTTGCATGATGGGTTCATCTGTCTTTTCCAGATCCACCTTAATTTCATTTATTTGCTGTCTTACCTCCACTTCATAGCTATCAACTCCTTTGCTCCGTGTTTCATTGACAATTATAATACTTCCATTGATGACTTCCCTCAATGCTAGGCCTTGTTCATTGATGATTTGCCGCAACTCCTTATTATGGTTTTCAATTTTCTCATCCATTCGTTTGGTATTCTCCAGAATCTGCCTCAAACTCTCATCATTCCTGTCAAACCTTTTATTCATTTGCTTGATTAAATTTTCGCTCAAAATTTCGTTTTGTTTTCTTGAGTTCTCATTAATACTGTCTATTTTATTTTCCAGCTTTTCTGAATTTTCATTTATACTGTCTATCTTTTCATTGATTTGTCTAAAATCGGCCTTCAATCGTTCATTATTTTCATTTATGGTTTGCCTTAAAAGTTCACTAGTACTTTCCTTAATACTGTCTATTTTTTCATTAGTTTGTCTATTATCTTCTTTGATGCTGTCTATTTTATTTTCTAGCTTTTCTGAATTTTCATTTATACTATCTATTTTATTTTCTAGCTTTTCTTTGATTTGTCTGAAATCGGCCTTCAATTGTTCATTATTTTCATTTATGGTTTGCCTCAAAAGTTCACTAGTACTTTCCTTAATACTGTCTTTTAATTCTTCCGTCTGTTTCTTGGAATCTTCTTTAATTAATTCCCATAATTTTTGTAAATCTAGGCCTCCTCTGGCTTCCTCTTTATCTGGTTGGTCCCCTTGGGCATCTTCTTCCACTATTTCCGTTTCCGTATCCATAACTATTTCAGTTTCTTCTGTATCACCTGTCTGTTGATCCATTTCACTGTCCGTGATTAATTCTATTTCTTGTTCCTGTCCACCTTCTTCCTTCTCCTTCTCTTCTGCCCTCTTCTTCGATCTGCCTCTGGTATTAAGCATTCCTGTGCCTCTAATGGTTGCCTGCTCAAGTTAAGTAACAAATAATATGATTTTTTACTTAACTAAAGCCCACTCGTTGAGCGCCAATTTGTAAAGAAACCAATATGTGCCGGTACTAGCGACAATGTCCGTCTTATTCAAACCCCACTGTTGTAATCAATTTAGTAACGAACTGCTTGTTAATTATGTGAGGACGTATGTTATAATGTATGATACCAGCTGGAGACGTCAAATTATAAAGAAATCTTGTCTATGAGTGTAATTAGTTATAAGAGACTCCGGTGTAACAAACGCCAAGTAGTACGTTGTAGGTGGTGATTCGTAACAATTAAAATGCTGTTACCTGGTTTAATTAATATGTTATTAACTAATATACCTTGCGGTTGTGACCAGTGAAACCCTCAGAACACAGATTATTAAGTCCACAAACTTAGAATAATATTCCTGAATTTATAATGGTATTATTCTGTAGACTCAATTTAATTCTCAGTGGTTGTTTAATATGAACAATATATATGGAGTATTTACTGAATGTAAGTGGTTTTTGTCTCAACCCTAGTCCCTCAACGATAAAAATTTCATTCAAATTTAGTATGACAAAACCCGTTAGTTCAGCAATCTCCCGTCCCACCAGCTGTAAACTTGGAGCGCTATTACTAGAAATAAGTGTACTTATAGGTTAGTTATTCTGAGTGTTTGTATCAATCTGTTAATAAATTATTACGCCAATTACATATAGTATTTTCTCTGCAATGATTAAAACGTTATCTCATACAACAAATGTACTTTATTTATTTTTCTCTGGTATTTAACAAGTTACGTTGTCTCAGACAAACAATAAGACGATCCAATCGACTATCCCAACATATATCGATTCTTAATTATTCGAACTCTAAAAAAAAAACATATATACTTTGAAAATAATGACAAATAATTCTTATATCAGGGTTCGTGTAGTTCTTTGAACCATTAGTAAGGCCAGGTAAAACGCATAATTAAGGTTGTTCAATTTACAAAAAGAATAAAATTATTTACTTAAAATACAATGATATGAAAATAATTTGTTTTTTACCCAAACGGCGAAAGCTTCATTAGGCGGTGAATGTTTGTCAACAGCGGTCAAAATCCAGTTTATATCGTCTTCACCCAGTAAAACTGCTCTGGTTTTCAATGAATGGATGATGGTAATCCCACAGGAACTCTTGTGCTTCGATTCTTCTTTTGCGTCTTCACAATTCTTGGTCCCAACGAACTGGAATTAGGATCTCAGCTTACGCTGTCAATGAAGGTTATTTCGTCAACCGAGTTTTCTGTATTTCCAAATATTTCCGTTAATTCAGGCTTTAACTCTTTACTGGTCTTCAATTTATAACATGAATTGGTTTGATACCAAATTCAGCGGAAATATTTAGTGACTGAGGTGAGAAGCTTTCAATTCTTTTTTATTTTACTAATTGATAATTTAGAGTGTTATTTAATTTGTACGATTCATTAGCGTTCAAATATAATTGTTTTACAAAAAGGCTTTTTCAGTTTGGATATATCTTTCCTTTATATTTATTCATATATTTAAATATATCGGTTCATTTCAATCTAATAGCTTGTAACAATCAGTACCATCCATTCAAAATCAACAACTTTATTATACATCAGTTGCCTTAACAACCACGTTCTCTATATATCCTTGAGCCGGCATTATAGAATATTACTACTTCTTTCCAATAAAATACTCCATGCTTGGATTAATCTTGAATCACATAAAACTTTCCCCTAACCTTCCTTACTAAACAGTAAATGTTTTACTAGAGTTTCGTTGGACTGGGTTTACTAAAAAGGTATTAATTTCCTTTCACTAATATGGAATTTAGGCCTATAGATTCATTTACAACCATTATAACATTATTTGGTTTTTAACTTAATTTTCTTTTTACCTGACCTACTGTACAATTAATTATTGATTACATAGTTAATTACATGAATTTTAATTTACTGGTGGTTAGTTGTTTTTTTATATTAATTAACTGGTTCTGGAACCCTTTATTAATTTATGACATAATTGTCAGAACTACTTGTTAGATTTAAACCACTGGTCACACTCCTGATCCAGTTTATAAACATTAATTAGAACAACAGTATTTTTCAACATTATACAATACTGATAACTTAGTACAGTACCTAACATTGGTAACTATACTGGGTTATATAAATACAAATCTAATATAAACATAAACATAATTATTGGTGAAGTATTATTATCAAATAACATTATTTCATTTTTAGTATATTCAACATACAATATAAAATACTCTGTGACCTGAACATGCCACAGTACAAAACAAACAATTCATAACATTCAATCATTCCTTAGTCTGGCTTTTATACATTTAATACTAGTCATTGCCTCCTTCTGGTTTGAGTTACTTCTCGAGCACATGACCTATTGAACAACCTTAAGTCAGGGTATGGTCCTTGACCATATTACATTCAATTTTTTATGTAACGTTGGGGAACCTCAACTATGTTGCGTTACAATATATATTTTTTAGATTTATTGTACCATTTTCAATGCCCTTCTCTGTGCATTGCATTTGTGCAATGCCTGTACATTTTTAGTAATAAACTTTTATTATTGGTTGTATTCACAAACAGAAATCAAAACTTTTACTCACCGCTATGTACATGATTACCTATGATTTGTAGTGGTGTGTAAGAGGTTTTTAATTTCTATTTTTATTTACATTAGAATGTAATGTACTGTATAGTATAATAACATTTTTGTTTTTACATATTTTTGTAGTCTTTGATTTTGTTGTTTGTAATATTCTGTAGAATAAAAATTACACTGTACTGATACAGTAATTCACAAAATGTTTAGTAAAACTCATTACTGCCGTACATTACTCCATTATTTTACTTGCCGTAAATGTAAGCAAAACGTTTCCTCTGGTAAAACGTTGTCTCTCATGTTGGTGTCCGCACTAGTCAGGCCAATGGAGAAGCAGCTCGCCAAAACATGTTATGGTCATACTTTGTCAACGTTAAAAGTTTTTACTCGTAGTTTCGTAAGTCATTAAACAAAAAGCGAAATATCCCTTTCCTCCAAGAGTGAGTGAATCCAAAAACGTCTTTTTTTCTTGGATCGCTTTCGTGACTTCATATAAAGTACAAAAAAATAGAGGCTGCTACTTCTGCCACCTTCATTTAAGACTATCATCTGCTGGATGCTTGCTTGGCCACCAATGGTCGCACGACCAGAATCTGTGGTGGCGCCACCACGGTGGTCTCGTGTGAAGGCGCCTTTAAACGTATTTGTATGATATGCCTTACCATGACTCGTCTGCTTCCCAGTTAGTCCTGTTTACCTTTGCCATTGTACAAGTCTACGACCTAAATACTGCTGTCCCTTTCAGTTTTCAACCTACCTTCGAGTATATGCCTGTTCCAGGCTAGCGTGTTTTGTCCATCTCAATACATATCTTCGCTTTCCAACAGTTACCGATTACCGCTAATGCTACACGGTTCTTATATCATCTATTATTATTTCGTGTGGAATATGTAAATTTTAAAGGTGATTAGAAAGTTTTTCAAGCAGGTAAGAAAAAATCTTATGGAGAATTAAGTGGCGAGAAGTTCACGTTCAAAAGGGAATGGGAACAAGAATAAGGATATCAAAACGCAAACTCGGCAGTACTAAACTGGAGGATGGTAAATCTATTAAAGGGCTTACAGATAAATTGCTCGATGAACACCATACTAAGGAAAATCCAGCTTTGCCCACCGACTTTATACACTTGGTAAAGTTGCAAATGGCTAAAAGAGAAAGCTATATGGATGGCTTCAATCATTCACGAAAATTATATTCTTGAAGCTGTTATTAATGACGTGAAGCTGTCTGTTTACACGTCCTGAAGAGATGCTTACGTGAGACAATTCAAACCATTCAATAATGTAATTTTGACTCGTGTACTAAAAAATGTTTTTGTTGATAAGAAATAGGGTTCCAGACGCAGTAATTAGTTTTAATAATGTGAAAATTGAGGAAGTTGAGTCATGTAGGAGTTAGGATTCTCAGATGTGGTAAAATAATCGGCTAAAAGATTTGGATGAAGAATGTGTTTTGAACGCAGAAAGCGCTTTCGAATTTACTGGTGAAAACACGGAACAGGAAAGGAAGAGGAAACTGCTTAAGATTGACGAAGAAGACAGCGATTACTGTGCAGGAGGTTTTTAAGCAGAGGTATATTCACTTAGTAACACACATTTTATTTAACTTTACAATTGCGTTTTTCCGAAAAAACCTATTTTTCTCAGAACCCATTAAAGCCAGGCACCTGACATTTTCCGGATTATTAAAGCAAACGAAGTGGACTATATGGATCTAGAGAATCATGTTAAAAGTAAATTTTATATCGATTTTTTTTTGTGGGGTAAAATTATTAAAAAAGAAATATAATTAAGAAAGTTGTGTTAGTGGTTATAAACACAAACAGAATTATAACACTGTTGCACACCACTATAGAACGATTATTTCGTGTGCAACGAACAGTGTTAAAAAAGTAATAAACAAAATTGATGTACTCTTTTACACTCAGTAGTCGTAATTCTAGATCATTGGCAATAGTACACTATGAGGGAAAACTTACAAAATTTCACGTTGCTAAGTCGAACAGTTTCTGAGATAAATGGGGTCTTAAAAATACGTTAACATGGGCAAACTCTCCATAACGTGTCTCTGTTCCATCCATCCAAACCAACAACCGGTATTGGTCACATGGTTAACAGGAGAGCAGAAGCATTAGGCACGTATATTGTAATAAACGACTGATTTATGTCCTTGTAGTTTTCTTGTAGCCACTGTGATTGCGATATGGAAACATCGCATTATTGTCTGCCAACGATTTGTTAAAACTACTACGTACGCATGACGCAGAATCTTACTCTCTCTTAATGGCACGAAAGTCTGATACTAAAAAAAAGATGAAAACAAAAGAACGCACAAACAATGCTTGTTAACAAAGTTAAAGCTAAATTCTGATAAAGTCAAGGTGATACATTTAATACAAGGGCTCGAGCGATACAGTCCATCCTTTTCATACCCCATTTGGTTACACTTATGTAATAAATCCACAAGAACCCCCCCCCCCCAAATAACATTGAAGAGATTTTGGTCGGCCAAATTAATGTTCTTGAAGTGGAAGTTATTTTAATTTTTTTACACATCTTTACTCCGCTGCGGAAATAATGAATGTGAAGCAAAGAACAGCGAAAACGTTTTACATACGAAAGAGGAAAACGGAAATGATAATAGCGGAGATAATGCTAAAAGACATAAAAAACAATATATAGATTAGGGATAAGACGAAGAATAAACAACTCGGGAATGGACGTTTTCAGATCAACTCCATCGGTTGAAGTAGGTGTAACTGAAAAGGATACAGCGTGAACGGGGAAAGTTAGAGGGACCAGGACTGATAGAGAACGACCAGCCTTGTCAGCAGTGTGTGCGTGTTAGTATGTAAAGATAAAATAGGTAAGATTGTACCGTTGTATAAGATAGGAGCAGATGTCTAATGAAATTTTATCGCAAACTGTTTAGGTTGTGTTTTTATACGGGTAATTGGTTTAAATCATGTCCGATGAAAATTATTGTTGTTTTGAACATTAATTTGTATTTTTTTTTTTTTAAGAAAATGGTTTTTCCTAGCTAGGTCTTCTTGCTTACTACTATTACTTTTTCACATTATTTGTTGTGCTATTACGTGCACTCTAAATTTCCTGAGTTTTGCAACTGATTTGTCTAACCAATGTTAGTTTGTTTACTCCTAGTGAAAACTTAAATTAGTATTCCCAAAGGGAGTTAGGCCTATAAATTCTCTTCTCTTTTTTCCTGTTTTCTCTTAAACAGTTATAGTTTAATAAAGTCACAGTGTAAAGTAACAATGTTAATACTATTAGTTTCAATTTATTTCTTATAACAAATTATATAATATAGGTTATGTAATATTTTCAAATAAATACACTGCAAGTAGGTTTATTAACATATTAATACGTAGGTATATCTAGGTGAAAATAAACCTACTTGCAGTGTATTTATTTGAAGAGATTACATAGGAGACCTGCTGGAAACTCAAGGAGTTAATACTTGACAACATCAACAAAAAATGCAGAAAAAATGATGACTAAGGGAGTTCAGAGACAAACGCTCAAGCGCGTCTCACCCCACTGAGCAGTTTACAGTCATATTCAAAAGTCTGTCATTTGAATTTATGTTTTCCAGCTATGAATATCGCGAGCGTCGATTTGCGTTACAAGTACTCGTGTTGGTGTTACAGAGTTTGTCGTATTTATGTTTACTAACTGTGAGCATTGTGAGTGTCGATCTGAGGTATAATTAATATTTGTACGTATTCATGTTACAGAGTTTGTCATTTGAATGTATATTTACTAATTGTGAGTATCGTAGCGTTGATCTGCGGTATAATTAATATTTCTGTGCGTTCGTATCCTTGTTCCCACGGCGCGTGGCTTGGCGAGCCTGGTCTGAAGTTTGTCATATCTCGCGCCGTGGGAACGTAAAGGCTCCTCAATGCTCGAGGGGACTCGAGGTGGCTCGCCCTTTCCCGTGAAATGTCGGTAAATCCTCGGACATCAAAGGCTTGTGGCTCGACGGATGACAAGCCTCAGTACGGCTCGTGCACCTGTTCCCATGGCCTGTTGTGGTTTGTACAAGTGTAGTTTCGCAGTTTTAACATAGCAAATTTCATTATCGGTAGTATAATCAGTAGTTCATTATGGAGTGGAATAATGAAGTAATTATTGAGTTTTTGGATTTATACGAGGGAGAACCTGTCATATGGAATCCACAATCCTAATTTAAATTTTATATTTATTTTATTAGTTTCGGTATTGTTATAATTACCTTCTTCGACTTTTATTTAATGACACCATCCACCAACGCCTTTTGCGTTTCACCATTTTCCTCTTCAAACATTCACCACTCAACAGTACATAAGCCGCTGCGGCACACGCTACTTCCTCGACAGTGTCCGATTCGTAAACTTTATTCATACTTGTTCAGAGACTTAACTAACATAACTTCAAGAGAACGTCTGGCAATGGTGTATTGACGAGAAGTGATCGACTCGAGGCCACTCGAGATTTGCCAGCCATGCGCCCTTCCACGCGCCATGGGAACGGCGCGAGCTCGGGATTCGACTGACCACAAGTCCACAGTACGAACCTCGAGCAACTCGAGGCTCGCCAAGCCACGCACCGTGGGAACAAGGTTTAAAGCTTACAGAATTTGTCACTTGAATTTATGTTTATTAACTACGAGTATTGTGAGTGTCGATTTGCGTTAGGCCTGCAATTAATATTTGTGCGTGTAACCCCGATAGAAGTATTTAAACTTGAACTCTTATACAGTGTAATTTCCAGACTTTTAGCACCACACTCGACATATAAAATTTAGAACAGCGTAGAACGTGACAATACAAGAAACAAAGAAAGTCCTACAATTCGCAGTCAAGCACGCCAAATAGTTGGGCGAGTTATTGAATTTTTTGATGAAGAAAAGAACAGTGGTTGTTATAAGTACCCAATAAACAACGCGACAAAACGAGCAGCAGCTGCAACAGGAAAGTCAGAAACTACAATTTGTAAGATACGGAAAGAGGTAAAAGTGTCAAAATCGACTGGTAGAAAACTGAACACTCCTGGAAAGGCACGTCAGCAGAGTACAAGGAAAATTGTTTCAGATGATTTTGATTTATGTGCAGTCCGCCGTACATACAGAATTTTTATGCTTTTAAAAAGCAGGTTCCTACGTTACAATCGCTTCTTTCTGAATGAAAAATTGACATAAATTTTAAGGGAGGCAAGGAAACTTTACGCAGAATTATACATAAACTTGGATTCCGATTTACAAACTGTAAAAATAAAACAAGTATATTGATGGAGAGAAACGAAACAGTTGCATGGCGAGCAAGATACCTAGGAAGGATTAGGAGGAATGACACCTGTGACAATAGGCGACCTGTTATTTTTCTCGACGAGACATTAATCAGTTAATTTTATTTTAACTTTAAATCAGTTAGTTTTTGTAACTATTAACTATAACTTTAACTTAGTTAATTTGTTTGGACAGTAACTTTAACTTGGATCAGTTAACAATTATTATGAGCTTTCCCAAGTCTGTTTTCCCAAGTTTCTATCGTGTTTATGACGTGGTATACACAATAGCACGTTCGAAACTGGCTAATTGAATAGAAATTAAATTCACTTGTTCCTCATAATTTCACTCGTTTATACAACTACTATTTGTAATAGCTAATGCCCGGATTCACGTGCAATTGCATCTTTTTTTTGCTAGTTCGTAAACGGCCAGTGACAAGTTATTTATCCGAATCAGGATGTGTAGGTCATTTTAACATACATTTTATTTTGGTTGTCTTGATTGTTCATCTCTTCTTTCACAGCACTATCACTTTACTAAAAATGAACTTTATCTTGTGAAAACTTACTTTTTTCGTCGGACGCGTTTCGGCGTACGTATCCGCCTTCTTCAGCTTTTAGTCAGACTGCCATCATTTCGTAACGGTTTTTGTGTGGAAGGTGTAGTGGGGGTGGTGTGTGGGGGAAGGGGATTGGTGCAGGGATTCAACTTGATGTTTGTTTTTTGTAATATTGTGTCAAAAAGTGTATGTGATTTATATTGTAATTGATCGTTGAGTAACAACGATCATACTCAACGATCAATTACAATATAAATCACATACACTTTTTGACACAATATTACAAAAAACAAACATCAAGTTGAATCCCTGCACCAATCCCCTTCCCCCACACACCACCCCCACTACACCTTCCACACAAAAACCGTTACGAAATGATGGCAGTCTGACTAAAAGCTGAAGAAGGCGGATACGTACGCCGAAACGCGTCCGACGAAAAAAGTAAGTTTTCACAAGATAAAGTTCATTTTTAGTAAATTTTATTTTGCACAAAATTGCACGTTTTGGGGGTTACTGCATAAAATTGCACATTCTGTAGTTTTAATGCACAAAATTGCACATATACCTGTTTTTCGAAAATCAGCTGCGCAATAGCCAAGCGCGAAACATACACGCAGATCATAAACAAAGTCGAGAACAAAATCAGCACGAAGAAATTCGTGGAACATCAAATGATGTAAACATGCAACAACCGAAGGAAATAGACAAAACTTTTTACTCGCTCGGTTGCTAGTAAAGATGGCTCAACTGCCTCGTTCGTTCCTAGAAGTTTGACCCAGAACAAGCAGGAGCCGGGTTTCTTCTTCCAAGAATTTTTGAATTACTCTATTTCCCCTTCTCACTGTTCTCTTCTCGGAGCGATGATTTGTTTAGTTTTCAGTTGTCTGCCTCTGGAACAGTACGTGTTTTTTTCGTTTTGTGTGAATCTATTAATACGCCTAAAACGGCAAGCAGTCTCAGCTCCAAGATAAAGAGGATGGATTGAAAAATATCCGGAGCTGAAAGCTGATGGGAAGACGATCTACTGTGTGCCCTGTGATAAGGCTGTAGGCAGCGAGAGAAAATCACAAGTTGATGCTCACTGCAATTCGAGTAAGTTAATGCTTTGAATTTTTCTTTCCTTGTATTTTAGAGCTAAAAAGATTCTGGTTCTTTCAACTGCACGTTTTCATTTTTAATTCTGGTTTTTAACTACAGGTGGACACATACAGTTGAAAGATTCTAAAATACGAAAGAGTGGCCCCGTGCAATCTTTACTGGCAGAGTGCTCCCGCCGTACCGATAGCCGAGAAGAATTCATGATGGAATTGTGCTACGCGATGGTTGCTACTAATATCCCGTTCCATAAGTTGCAGTCAACACCTTTTAAATCGTTTTTGGAAAAGTACACAAACAAAAAAATTCCTGATGAGATAACACTCAGAAAGAACTATTTAAATATATGTTTCAATTCAACTATGTCAGAAATAAGAAAGAAAATCCAAGGTCATTTTATTTACATAATGGTTGATGAAACTACTGATCCTAGGGGTAAATACATTTGTAGTTTAGTAATTGGCATGCTCCACCCAGAAGTTCTACCAACCCCATTTTTAATTTCAGTTAAAGAACTCGTGAAAACAAATCATGAAACTGTTTCCCGTTTTATTAACGATAGTTTAATGAATTTTTTTGAAGAAACTACATTTCAAGATAAAATTTTGCTCTTCATTACTGATGCTGCTCCTTACATGGTAAAAACTGGAACCACATTAAAAGTGTTTTATTAAAAAATGATTCATTTAACGTGCATGGCATATGCCTTAAATCGTGTAGCTGAGAAAATTCGTGAAGTATTTCCTGACGTAAATAAATTGATAAATAATGGGAAAAAAATTTTCCTTAAAGCTCCCCATCGTGTATCAGTGTATCGAGATAAAATGGATTGTCCTCTTCCACCAGAACCTGTTATTACTAGGTGGGGGATATGGTTGGAAGCCGCGTTGTTTTATTCTGATAATTTTTCAAAATATAAGAAAGTTATTGCTGAACTTGAGGAAGATGCTCAATCTGTCACAAAAGTAAAGGCCATTTTAAAAACAACTTCCATTACTTCCGATTTAGCGTTTATTCGTGCTCACTATTCCACGCTTTCAGATTCAATTAAGAAACTTGAAGAAAGAAATCTTTTATTAAGTTCAAAAATTATAGAAAAAACAGAAAACCAGCTTAAAATAATAAATAATGAAAGAGGTTTACTAATTTACAATAAATTCAAAAATATAACTGAAAAAATCCTGATTACAATACTTTAACAAAATATAACAACGCTCTTAATGGAATAGATGTTTCATTAGAAATAGATCCAAAAATCCTAAGCTGTTTCAAGCTGTGTCCAATGACAAGTGTTGATGTCGAGCGTGTATTTTCTCAACTCAAATATGTTTTAAGTGACCGATGATTTAGCTTTCCAGAAGATAATTTTGAAAAATACGTTATTGTTAATTTTAACAAAATGTTAAGCTAAACTTTTTATTATTAATTTTAACAAAATGTTAAGCTAAAAGCCTGAATATAAACTTAATAGTAAGTAAGTTAAAATGTAAATTCGTGTTTTAATAACATGTTTTAATATGTTTTTTAATATTTTAATGTTTTAATATTATATTTTAATAAAATATGTTTATTAAAAATATTTTTAGTAACTTTATTTGGACTTTTGGACAAACGAAGTTTAGTAAACTTTAATTCAACAGCCATCTATTATAAACAGGAATAAAAGTAAAATCTGAGAATATATACCTAACAAAGTGGTAAGTGGTAACAATTGGTATTTGTTGTTTTTTAGACAAAATTATTCTCCTCTTACTATGGTCTGAATCAGTAAGTTTTAAGATGAAAACTATTATTTCGATATTTTTAAGGACGTGGGACCAATGTCATGTTAGTTTAAGTCAATTTTATGATTTGCATTTTATTTTGCACAATCTGAAATTTTTACTGCACGATTTTGCACGATTTCAAGTTTTTATTGCACGTTCTGGAATTTTTTACTGCACGAAAATCCGGGCTTTAGTAATAGCAAAACCTTTCTCTACCAGCTAACGTTTCATGTTGTAATTCTTAAAAATCGTGAGCAAAAGTAACATAACTTTATACATGTATGAAGAGTACACAAAAATTAAACACTGAATTGCCTTATTGACATATTAAGCTCCAAACTGAAGTATTTTTGAAACGATGTAGAATAACAATTTTGACACCATACGAGTACAGTTTAAGTATTATAATGCTCTAACTTTAATTTTTGGACGTGTAAATTTTCTAGTCGCGTATGAGTTTTACAACTACTTTGACAGTACAAACGTCAAGAAGCGTAGGGGAACGTACAAAACCCCCGCGCAACTGGCAGTGCCAGTGCTGCTACGCTTCCCCTCTCCGGATTCTGTGTTAACGGAGCCATGTAGTACTTGCAAAGGAATAATATAGGTTATGTATAATAAGTATATATTAACAGGTATTTGTACCTATTTTTTTTGGAACGGTATTTTCGTACCTGTTATTTTAAAATACTAGTTTAGCCCAACTCTAGTCCAACTGACTATTGAGGGTCACGTCACTCCGCCGCGCATGCGCAGATCGAGTTGTTCGATAGTGTTTTGACGCGAGACGAAACCTTTGGTACCTTCACCAGACAAGGAAAAAACTCCTCAAGGCGTCTGACGCCGTGTTCGATGCGGTGTGTGGCAGGCCCATTTAAACCCATGCTAAACGGATCGCATCAGACAAAACGTATTGTCGTAAGGCGTTTTTTCGATGCGCTGTGTGGCCGGCTAAGGGGACACGGAAAGGAAAAAAAAATGTTTTCTTCAAATTTTCGTTTTTAGCCCCAATTAAACGCTGTGGGTTTTCTGAATGCACTGATGCGCAACACTTGTTATTTTTAACAGAAATTTGCATCAAAATATGCTTTTGAAAATATATTGCACCTCCCTTTTTTGTCAGCTCCCGTCAACTAAAACTTCGATATTCAAACACGCATAACTTTTTAATCACTTCATCAAATATCATGATTCTTTTTTCACAATGTACTATATTTCATACGCAAAGGTTGGCAGCACTCAGCTGTTCAACTGCTTTCTGCTGGCAATTGTTATAAGATTTGTAACCTCAAACAGTCAAGGTTTGTTTACGTTTGTGTTTTGAAGTCTTGTGCTGGTTTTCTGTTTTTTTTGTGTGTTTGTGATTGCATAATTAACTCTTACTATGCCTCGATTTTGTAATAAACTTACAAAAAAACGTAAAGGAGTTGGTGGTAGACCCAAAAGTACTGAAAACATTACACAAGAACCTTCTTCCGAATGCTCCGAACCCACTTTAGGCAAACAAAATACTCCATCCGCCTCATCCAAAAAGTTGTCTAGTCCCGATTTCGAAAAATATATTTCAGATAATGATAATGATGTGAACGAATTTTTAAATTTAAATATATTATGTCAAATTCTGGTTAAAGTATCTCTATGCAGAAATTGTAAATCAAGTGGCTTACAGATTAGGAGTACAAATGTAGGCCTACATGTTGGAGTAGCAACACAGTAGAAATTTACTTCTCTTTCTGCAATTTAGTAGAAAAATTTTATAATTCATGGGAAACTGAAATAACAGAATCTAACTTAAAACTGTATGATATTAATATTAGGTTAGTTTATGCACTAAGGTGTATTGGTAAAGGACAAAGAGGTGGTCAGATGCTTTGTGGTATTTTGAATCTTCCTCAACCTCCATCCAAATTCAAAACGTGTCATGACATTCTAGGTAGATCTGCTAAAATTGTTGCCCAGAAAACCATGTCACAAGCTGTTGAGGAGGCAGTTGCAGAAAACAGCCTAAGTATAGCTGAAAATCCCAGAGATTTATCTGCCGCTTTCGATGGCAGTTGGCAGAAAAAAGGCTTCAAATCACTAAATGGAGTTGTAACGTGCACCAGTGTAGACAGTGGAAAAGTATTATATGTATGTGTATTATCTAAATATTGTAAATGTCAAGATAAAGATAATCATGACAATCATGATAATGAAAACTGCCAGAGTAATTATAAGGGGACAAGTGGGGACATGGAAGTGGTTGGTGTAAAAGAGATTTTTAGGAGATCTTTTGAAAAATACAATGTGCACTACATCAATTACTTGGGTGATGGAGACACTAAAAGTTATTCAGCAGTAATTGAAGATAAGCCCTATGGAGATGCTGACATAAAAAAACTAGAATACTTAGAGCATGTACAGAAGCGGATGGGAGCTCGGCTAAGGAAGTTGAAAAGTGAAATGAGAGGTAAACGATTATCGGATGGTCTCTGTCTCAGTGGTAGGAATCGACTTACAGACAAAATTATAGACCAGCTGCTAAGTTACTACGGCTTAGCAATTAGAAATAACTCAAATCATCTGCAAGCTATGAAAAGAGCAGTGTGGGCCATTTACTTTCCACAAATTTTCAACAGATGAAAGACCAACTCATGGCTTGTGTCCCACCGGTAATGATTCTTAGTGTCAGTTCAACAAAGCAGTTGCCACAGGTAAAAACTACAGTCACAAACATAACATTCCAGAAGCCATAATAACTGAAATCAAACCAATTTTTAGAGATCTTAGTAATCCAAAATTGTTTTAAAAGTGGCTCCATGGAACACTCAAAATGCCAATGAAAGTGTAAATAATTTGATTTGGACACGTGTTCTTAAAAATATATTTGTATCAAAGAATACTCTTGAATTTGGTGTGTTTGAGGCAATAGCTTCATGGAAACAGTATAAAGTGTGATGTGCTAAGTTCTGTGGGTGTTCAACCTGGCAAAAGGACTGTTCAAGCGATGAAATATTTTGACAAGGAACGAGTTCGTGATGCAGAAAATTCCATCAGTGTAGGCCTATATGAACGGGAAGCTAGAAGACAAAAAAGATTGAGAAAAGTAAATTGGAGGAAGAATTTGAAGTTACCTTCCTATGACCTGTATTAAATGTAAGTTCATTTTCACATGCTTTTAGTTTTTTCTCGATTGCCGAAAGTATGGTTTTTCATTACATAAGGAACATTTTCTCACCAGTCATTGTGAAATTTTCACACAATATTCACAGTATGTGAGTATATGTACTGAGTTTTTTCTGTCATGGTAAATGCAAATTTACATATTACAAAAACTGTTTTCATGAAAATTTAGCAACTTTCAAAAGTTGATTGGGAAAAAAAATTTTGTTTAATTTTGTGTGCTATATTTTTTAACAAAAAAAAACTCAGCTCTTGTGAAAAGGTCTACAAAAACTGCTGTGAAAATTTCAAACAGATAGGTGGATTAGTTTTTTAGAAAATGTTCCTTATGTTATTTATTATTAACATGGGATTCCGTGTCCCATGCGTGCCTACTTACTTGGTGTTGCACGCAGCGTGATTCTCTTCGACCAGGAGCGCAGACTCTACTAGTGGAATTGTCAGTGAGTCTCTGGCGCTTAACATACCGTACTGGAATTATACCAATACAGACAGAGAACACTTTTTTTTCACAAGATGTAGGTTTTACACGTGCTATAAGATCGTAATACAGTATTGTGAAAATTGAGATGACTTGAATATAGTGAAACTGGTTGAAAATTTTAAAAGAAACTGGTGTTAGAGGATAGTGGTTTGGTGGG
Source organism: Magicicada septendecula (assembly GCA_034769895.1). Classification (NCBI taxonomy): domain Eukaryota; kingdom Metazoa; phylum Arthropoda; class Insecta; order Hemiptera; family Cicadidae; genus Magicicada; species Magicicada septendecula. Next base: position 851,586,107 of record CM068368.1, read on the forward strand.
AGGGAGGAGTTAAAAATAACTTCGCTTTGCTTACGAGAAGATTTTAATTTTTAAAAACAATTCTAAATCTAACAGTAATGATCCGTTTTATTAGAAATAGAAAAATTACATATATGATATGATCAATTATAAAATGTATATATAAAAACAGTCTAAACTTCTTAAATGTACTTATGCTACTCCTTTTATTATAATTGACATTTTTTGCTTCTATGTAATTTTAGTACATTTTTGAAAATATTATATAAACCCGTTAAATCTAATGCCTACCATTATTTTGTTATTCCTTTAAGAGTTTATTATTACAATTTTTAAAAAATTAACTTAACGTCTTACTATTCGAACGTAATTTTGTATTTCAATTTTACAAAAGATATTGTATTCCTGTGATGTGTGATGTACGAGTAGTATGACATTGTATTCAATTATATTTATTTGTATTCCAACAAGACAGTAACCCCGCTTTTTGAAATTTCGAATATTTAACATAGTCTTTCTTACCACCTTCTTGTGGCGTCCATGCTGTAGGCACTTTGAACTTTAACACACACCGACTTCTTCCTTCACCCTTGAATTCTCTTCAGGAACTCCGCTTCCCTCCTTACGTCACTCTTATTTATTAACTCCGCTCCATCACTTTTTTGATTTTCCCTCCGTTTGTCGTTTTAATTGTTGAATGATAGTTGGGAAGGTCAGAAGAGATAGGTGTCTTGGGTCCAAGACTTTCACACGTATAAAACCAAAGTTGTTGACACGTAGAAGTACTCTGACTATTCTCGCTGATGGAAGATTCCAGTTCTCTATTATTTTTTCTACTAATATTACACTCCGTAGTTTAGCGGATTGAAGAATTGACAATATGGACAGGATAATGAACAATGAAAAATCGAATTATACATTTCGTGGTAGAAATTTTGGGTGCTCAAGAAAGCATTGTTTGGATACCCATAACAGGCAATATGGATAATTCATAAGGTGGAGAAGAAAAATAACTGTTGTAATATTGTGTCTAGATCTGTTCATTGTAATATTAATACGTGAATCTAAATGTGTAACGTTGGGTTGTTTAAAACAGAAGTAGACTGCATTATAAGTTTTACATGTGCCAAAGGGGGTGTGATGCAAACATATGCTTTTATAGAAGAGAAATGCACCAGCCTCTCCACCCCAACTCCACTCTCACCTACACGTCGGTGGGCCCTGTTACGCCGAGCAATCCACTCCAAGGTTGTGGTAACCAATCCCTTCGGCGGAGTGGATCGGTAAGCAAACAAGAGATGGGGGTTCTGTCAGGACAGCCTGGGTGTATCCTGGCTCCTAGCCGGGCAGGATGGTGCACATCGGCAGCAGGGTGTGCATCTAGTGTGGAGGCGGAGGAGGCTATAGTAGCCCAACGGCTGCACACATGGGCTGAGTCAGTTAGCCTACTGCGACCGGGCAGAGAGAGCTCGTCAGCTAAGGTGAAAGCAACTCTCTAGGGGAAGAGCACCCCGAAAACAAAGTTCCTGGTCCTCCAGGTTAGGGGTGGTATCGGAGAATTCACATAGCCCATCTGTAAAACTTTTATGTGCAGAAACCTGTCAGTTTCATTCGCCAGATTATGTGCTATTTGTTGAAACATCTGCAAAGACTCGCCAGGTTGTTGATCCTTGGGACCCGGAACTGGAGAGCAGCTGCACTTGACCGGGACAACTGGTGGAGGCTGTTAAAGGAGGCCTTGACTCAGTAATGGGTTGTTGCGCCGCTGAAAAAGAAGAAGAAGACATGAAATAACTTACAAAAGCAGTTCACAAATATTTACTGTAAGCGGCTTACTGCCCAAAACATAGTTTCTCTAACCTTCTACTTATTTCAGCATGCAACTTTCTAGGTTACTTCGACAAACAAGTATAATATAAAAAGACGAAATAACCATCAGTTGCGGTGCGATAGGTGGTGTATTTCGCTACTGAGTAGCCCACTCCTATACCCGACGTTCTTGATGTAGAGTTTCATTAGATTTGTGATAAAGTTAAAGAGTAGTCGATCAGTATGGAGCAACTTTTTTGTTAGATTCAAGTTTGTGTATTTTGTTAGACTCTTAACAAAATCGAGTGTCTTGAATTTCCAATCTAATTTAAATTACTACACTTTGCCACTCGAAGGAGTAATCAAGTTAAACTCCAAGTGTAACAGAACAAAGAGAAAGTATTTGTAATTACACCAGACGTTGTACTTTCGTAACCACCTCTGGTAACTCAGTTGGTAGAGCGGTGGACTGTAGTTGGTACGTAGAACAAACAGTAATCCATAGGTCGCTGGTTCAAATCTGTAGTTGGTACGTAGAACAAACAGTAATCCATAGGTCGCTGGTTCAAATCTGTAGTTGGTACGTAGAACAAACAGTAATCCATAGGTCGCTGGTTCAAATCCGGCCCGGAAGAGACTTTCTTTTGTACACTTTTAAAACAGAGCGTTGTTTTGGAGCTAATACGATCTCTGCCTTGCTGAAAAGAATTTGTCTTCACCTTTAGGTTCTAAATATAAACAGATACTTTTAAAATCTTTCAAGTGTAAATAATCAAAAATGTAATGTAGGCCTACTGAATAAGTCAATTCTGTTTTGAAAATAACGTAGTTCTATTTTCATCCCTGCTAAAAATGTTTATCTAAAGCATTAAAAGGAATGAACCTACGTTTATTGATATAAAATCCATACTTCAAATTATTTTTTTATACCCCCTGTTAAGGCGATTACGCCCGGCAATTACGTAACTGTCGAGTCATCTTACATGTATCGGTCATGTCCGGACTTTCAACTGATACCTCAATAAATGTTCATGTGTCCAAGTATTGTTACTGTTGAACCGCGGTGGCGTAACTAGGAGCTGTTTCTGGGGGGGGGGGGGGATGAGACTGGCTTGAAGGTTGGACTCCCATTTATTTTATTAATTTGCAAATATTGTAATTCCTTTTTATTTCTACGAGTGTAATAATAAACCTTAGTTTACAAAACACAACTGGTTAGAAATAGTCAGTGTAAAGTGACTCTGTAATTTTGCTGAAATTTGTAATAGCTCTGGTGGGGGAGGGGTACCTGATCCTCTACGTAGTTACGCTACTGGTTGGACGTACATATTAGACACCAGATCTTTGATTACAAACTACAACTTTTATAAATTGACAGTGGGTAATTCCGTTGCTACGGTTTCACCATAAGATTCTACCAAATTCGTATCTGGCTGACAGTTAAAATCCACAATTGTCAATTGTCAATCTACATGAATCCGTAAAATTCCTGTTATATGGTTGTTAACTCGTAGCACATAACGTTATGAAATTTATACATTTTGTCCAAGCGAAGAGTATACGGAATGTTACAGCGTGGCAAGATTCTCATTAGGATTGCACACTTCTAACTCCAATTATTATTAAAACTGAGAAAATAATAGGGGACACATTGTCTCTTTTCACTGGTTTCTTAGAAGTGATCTCCTTATTTACTGGTTTAAATCTTATTCTTACTTTTAAAAAAATTCGTTCGTAGTGAAATTGCAATACACGTAACAAACAACAAATAAGTTTAAATATAAAAGAATCGATTATTATTTTGGTATTATGTCCCGAAACATCTGTTAATATTATTATTGAGTAATGCAAATAAAAACAAATCTGTACTAACAAAAAGGCATAAGCTTTACATAGAAAATTATTTCTTTCAGGTAGGTACACATTATTTGACACGGTGTCTGTTGTTTGTTAGTTTACAATTATAGGTCATCGTTTCACCAAAGAGCCTGCCCTTTAACACTAGGTATACGTTTCTTACACACATAGGCAAAAATATAATTTGTTTCTTATTTTGTTTCATTGTATACATCTAATTATGCAGGTTAGGGTCAACGTAAAAGGAGGGACTGTGTGTGTGTGTGCGTGTGTGCGTGCGTGCGTGCGTGCGTGCGTGCGTGTGTGTGCGTGTGTGTGTGTGTGTGTGTGTGTGTGTGTGTGTGTGTGTGTGTGTGTGTGTGTGTGTGTGTGTGTGTGTGTGTGTGTGTGTGTGTGTGTGTGTGTGTGTGTGTGTGTGTGTGTGTGTGTGTGTGTGTGTGTGTGTGTGTGTGTGTGTGTGTGTGTGTGTGTGTGTTACACTGAACTGGACCAGAATCAGGAAACCGGAAATGAACCAGGAATGGGCAGTGTGCAGACGTGTAATAATGTGTGATGACATGTGTGGCGGGTGTGTATATTTACGATTAAATAACACTTTTCAGGTACACTTTTAACTTTTAATATTAATTATTTTGAACACTCTCAATATTTAATTATTAATAGGCCTATACATTTTGCAGATACAATAATAATCTATTCTTTATTGCAGTACAGTTTATATTATTTATACAATGATAATAGTTTTTCAACTACAAAGTTCTACAACATTGTACTTATTACGGCGGAGATGGCGGAGTTTCGTCCTGACGTTTATTTTCTAAATCAACCGAGAAGAGCGAAATTAATTTGCCTCCTAATGTTGTAATTGTCGATGACGATGTGTTTTCACTGAAACCATACCACAAACGGAATGAGGAACGAAATCTGCATTAACCGATTTAGCCGGGCGCATCGAGTATCAGTGAGCCGTTCCAAGGTCTCAGCTCTCAAGTTGAACCCAGTAAACGATATAGTTTTAGTATGCTGTGTGTTATACAACTGGCTCAAAAATGAACCCGACAAATAGGTCGGGACGACGGGAATGACAACGTAATTGGAGAATGGAGGTTGAAAACTCCATTCACAACTTTCAGACTACTAGAGATCATCAACACGCTAAAACACACCTGCGGAATTTGCCTCAGAGTACCTGCAATAAGTTCAACGGAAAGGGTGCTGTGAGTGTGCTGTGGTAATGTAATTTCAAAATGTAATGAAACTTTTTTGAATTGATTGTAAGGAAATGCTCGTTTTGAAGTTATTTCACTTATGATCATAAGTGATTTCACTTTGGAAATAAAGCTCGGTAACTGGAAAGCGAATAAGTTGCGGAAGAATTCTTCCAATAGTATGTAGTCTGTTGCATGTGTATTGTTGTTGTTTACCGTTCCAACTATCAGGCGAGTAGCAAAGACTAGGCGAACTTAACCGTTTTCTAACTGTGATTATGTTCGTTTCAAACAAGGTTATTGGGTTTGTGGTCCTAGACTGGCAGGTTTCATAGGTTCGACGTTGAATAGCCAGCTGCTAATGATTCTGCGTTACGTTAAATATTTTACACTTCTCATTGAAACATATACATAATGTCGTCGTCTTGTTGAAGAACATAAGACTGAACAGAATGAATAATAGAAAATATTTATCTTAATCATAATTATCTAATCATAACCAAAATGTTCTACTTAAAACCTGTGAAAGCAGACTCTTCAAATTTCCTTGCTGTAGATGGTTAACGCTATAACCAAAGAATTTATTTTTTTTGTAATTAATACTTTTCGACTTACACAGTTTCTGTAGTTGGTATAAATTAGTGATACCCGTTGAAACAGTCCTATTAAGACAAACGCACTCAATATTATACAAATTAAATATAAACCAGCACTTATCACTGACTGTAAATACTAAATTTTTATGTTTTTACTTCCACATCACCGAAAGACAAAATGAACGAACATCAACGACCATCAACGAACAGAATTTTTTTAATACTTGATCACTTTTGAAAAAAACTTCAACTTCGATAGGGAGAATATTCGGGAGTGATAAAAGTAATGTTGTAGCTTCCGTTCTTTTTGCAGATGGTCACGTGATTTTTTAGGAAGAAAAGGAATAATCAGTGGTCCTTAAGTAACGGCCATAACATGTATGAACTATGGTTTAAAAATTACTTTTGGAAAGACTGAACGTATGTGAATTGGCAGTGATGATCACAAGTTGCTTTCAGAAAATGGGAGAATGAAAACGCGTAATGAACGTAATATCATTAGTTTACTGGTCAAATTGAAACGAGGAGATTTATTGGGACCAAAACAGAAAACTAATTCTCACATAACTGGTCTGGAGTGGGAAGCATTACTCAAGTTTCGAAATATGTTCCACAATATAATTCAGAATGTAGTGTGACATTCCTGGCAGTAATGTGATGCCTTATGAACAGAAGACAACGGATAAAATTCTAACTGTGGGATTAGATTATATGAAAAATCGCGTACATGTTAATTCGAGCACAAGGATAAAGTACGAACAGAAATGTGCAGAAGGTAGAAAGTGACACGGTTGGTACTTGAATAAGGAACACTGTGAAAATTGTTAGTTTTAAATGCCTCCGACCAGTACCGAAAACCCTTATGTCTATAGTTATGTATAACCCTTATTTAACACACGCAGGTAACTCAGAAAAAGGTCTAGGTTAAGTGATTATTGAACTTGGCTGACACTGGTAATAGCTTTGGGGGAGGGACTGACCTCTCTGATTCGCCCCCGTAGTTACGCGACTGCGTCAGAATAATATTGAGTAACCAGCAGCATATAATGGATAATCTGAGTATTTGGAATACTGTGAACTTAGACAGTCATAAACGTGCACGCATTTTGGAATAAAATAACTGTTAACACCAGAGAATTCACTATTTTAGTTTTAGTGAATATTCAGTTATTTACGATCTACTGTAATTGCAAACGTGTGGAGGGAATACAATTCTCTACAAAGTAAAGGTTATACTCATTTACGAGTTAACATTCGCTGGACTCTGTATGCTGGAATGTCATTAACATCCATACCCAGAACATCAACAGCCACTGGTTAAAAATGAAAAAAGACATGAGGCGACGGGTGGAAAGGATGCCGATGAATTTCTTTGAAGGATGTAGTCTGTTTAACAAAGTTTATACATTATTTCTCTTATCAAAGAATTAAATAATTATTTTAGTGCTAAATTAGGCCTATAGATGAATAATAATAATCATTCATCACTTATTATTATTATTATTAATAAAGGTAATATTATCATTAATATATTACATAATGTTATATAATCGTTGCGCTGTTATCATTATATAATAATAAAATAAATGTTTTTGAACAAACTTAAGTTAGGCCTACATGCAACGGATTAAAATACGACTCACTCCGCTGGATGGGGCCGCCGCCTTAGTAACTATACTGTAAAACCCTCTTAACAATAGATGCAACTTTTTAGTGGCCATAAAAATAATCTTTCTTTAAGTGAAGGGTACAAACAGGTAAGCGGACGATGATAGGCCCGTCCAGTACCGACAACCCATTTAAATAACTATCTAAATATGGGAAATATTGAGATGGGATTTATATGAGAATACTCGTAATAAAAATACCTACCTGATGATAGTAGTTATTTTAAAATTTAGAAACTGAATGTATGCGTTTTTTAAGTAAAAAGATTTTATAGCCAATAAAATTGGTCGTAAAATTCTTCAGGATTCTTGAACTCGAATATTATTCTGTACGATACGATCTTGTAGAGGAAAATTTATTATGTGTAAGAAAATCATGAGAAGGGGTTACTAGAGAACCAATCAGATTACTAGAAATTCAGTTTTAAAGTAAGAATTTGACAGACGGTTTCACTCTTCGGAATCGATAACGAGTAAACGAGGTAACAAGTGGTCCATGACGTTAGGCCACCCAATCGGGACGAACAGATGTCGCGCGAAATTTCTGTTGAGTTACTGCGTTAATTGTTATATTGTGTGCTATCCGCGAAGTGAAAGATATTCCGTTTAGGGTAAGAGACAAGGTCAACAGAGACAAGTTAAGTACTTTTGTGAACTGTATTAAAGGCACAGTAGATTGTCAGAAAAATTCATAGCATCGTTAATAAATTCGTTTTATTCCAATAACATCTCGACTACTTATTCTGTGCTACCCTTGTACATCGCAATATATATATAATATTTCAAGGGATTCAATCCTCTGACGACCTTCAAGTATGTCTGTCACCTTGTACGGAATTATCCATAATGCTCCCAACTGCCGGTTCCTCTCTGATTTCAGTAGCAGTTTCTGATCACATAGTCTGTACTGTAGCAGTTATTCGGCCCCCTCGCCGAATGCAACATCCGGTTAATAGCGATTTGAGTAAAATAAATTAAATAGTCGCGCTACGAAACTCGTAATCGTACTTTGGTCGATGTCGGCTGACCTCACGCCCCTCCCCGTCCCTTTCCTAGTAAAGTTTTCGCTAGACAAGTTGGGTCAGTCGACCACCTGACAGGATAGTGAGCAGAGCTGGCCGCCGCCGATCCGGCGCTTTCGGTTCGGAAGACTCGATAACCAAGGTATTTATAATTATTTCAGTCACTATGGATCAGTACTAGTAACAAATTATATTTCTCACCTTTGTAAAAAGAATCATATGTATTTTATGCAAAAGATTGTAATTTGTAACAGACCATGATGTAACATGTTCGTAACTGTTAGTGTCTTAACTGAAACCAATTCCACCCAGTCAGTTTACAAAAAAGGAAATATATGTAAATTTTTTTATGTCAATTTTAATGTCGTTATGGAATTTGAGCCGTAATTTTGTAATTATAATAACTGTAATTTTGTAAATGGCGATCAGGTATTGTGTAACTGAATGTGCGAGTGCAGTAGCTGTTAACCCGTACTAAAAGCTCTGGAATTTGCATTGTAAACTTGGTTCCACGAACGGGGCCAGGAACTCCAGAGATTTGGTCCATCACCTGGATTCTTCACTTCATTTACGACGACACGTGCTGCAGACAGCACGGAAAAATGAACCCATAACGGACGCACGCATGCCGGAGCAGCGACAAATTAAGCACTTCGTACAGTTTCAAATAACAATATATTTCTTTAATTACATCCAGCGATAGTTCCAAGTTCCAGACAAGTATTAAAAAAGGAAACATGAAGTAAATCGCTCGCTTAGAGCGACATGAACTTACATATTTTGCAGAGACTTTATAGTATAAGGAAGTGTTGCAAATTCATTAACAGATCATAGCGTGCCTGTTGCGCACAATTAAAACTGTAAACTGGTGTTGATTCATGTGGCTGATTTAGTCTAATTAATTTGAATCAGCGTTTAATTTACTCCGTAAATCGACACTTAGTAACCAATTTATTCTGGACCTAAATCATTTGGTATTCATGTTATTCAGTTTTCAATTTATTCAATACTTACCGTAACTGATTCAGTATTTAATTAATCAGTTACTAATCTTTATTTGCTGGCTGATTCATAAATACTCAAAATTAAGAGGCTAATATTGTTTCAAAGTGAATAAACTCATTTTAACTCTGCTCACTAACTGGTGGTACTGAAAATTTTTTTTACACACACCTCCCCATTTTGGGAATTTTCTTAAACTTTAAGGCTATTTCAGAAGTAGGTTGTAATGTGCAGAGAGACGTAAATAGTATAATGATTATTGTATTATAATTATAATAAGTATTATGATTATTTTTTGTGTATTCTGTGTGTTGCGTTTTTTGGGGCTCAGCAGTGTAACGTGGCAGTACCAAGCCAATGGCCTTACACGTCATGCGTCCACTGCCTCGATTCATCTCGTTTGGCTTGTTTAGGTTTCTGATACATATAATAAAGTTGGGACAGCTTTTATGAAACAGGACTTTAATATCGGTTCTTTTTAACAAGGGCATGTTTTGATAAAAGAACTTAAGCTTCACAGTCGGTGTCAATGAATACTGGGTTTTGCTGGGCTGTTAGTCCGTGGTCCAAAATGTGCATACTGAACACTAACACTGTTGTGATTTATTAGTTGTAATATAATTATTTATTTGTACGTAGAATTAAGAAGTGAATTTGTTGTTAACCCAGAAAGTAACTGACGCTAATAGACACTAACAAAACTTTCGTTCCTCAGTTGTAAGCAATTATTTATTTTATATAATATTATATCGAAGAATTGTGATGTTTTGTACTTTCCTGAGGACATTTTCGAAAACTTATTGTAGTCAAAAGAACACATTTTATAATATTTAATTCGAATTAAACTAAAAGAATTAATAAACATATTCCCTGAGATTTTTCAATAGTGTATAACACAAAAAAAAAAATTTCGAAAAGTTTTATTTTATAATTTGCAGTAAGGAATGTCGCTGAAAGCAATAACGAAGGGTGTATGTGTGGAAAACATATTTTGTAAGGGACAAAAGGGGAACGAGCAAGCAAGCTGTAGTGACGGACAGGTCATAAATTTCGTAGACAGCTGCGACGCGTACCCTGTTAACAGAGTTCACTGCTCCCGGGTACGTAGAACACCAGTTTTTTGTGAAAACACATTGATTCCATAGAAAACTACATACAATGTGTACAGAGCCATTAAAGGAGAAAAGGCTTAACTATGGTCAAGCATACATGCGTACGCCAGCTGTCAGGAGAAAGCGACGAAGTGTGGATTGATTTGAATGACTCCAGCGGTCGATGACAGGGTTTTGACCTTACTTGGAAACGAAAGCGCAGAGAGTACGTCCAAACTCAAGGATGGGGTGTTGCCTGGCAATTAAAAGAAAAAACCAACTTTCAAAGAAGGGTAGGCGAGGCCCTTGAACAACAATAGATAATAACGGCAGAGCGACGAAGTTAAGAAACAATGAAAATGGAAGAGAAACTCAGAGTTGTCACTGAAGATTTTAGAAAAAACGACAGATACAATTTATTGCTGCGTTGGCTGGAAATGTCGACGACCTCAAAATACGAAGCAAGGGAAGAATCTGGTGGGGAACCAGAAGCCCTATCAGAGAACGCCTTTGAAAAGATGGGTAGTATTTGGACTTGGAGGGAAATACATGAAACCAATAAGGACACGGCGTCGTTGGAATCAGGAGTCTGGTGGGAGATTGGGTAAGGAAAATATAGGAAGGAGACAGGGACGCGCTCAAGGGGGTTCTAACTAAAATACGGACGCGAGAGGAGTTCTAAGGAAATTTCGGACGAGAGTGGAGTGAAGTCGGTGACAAGAGAAATTAGCATTTTAACGAACTTAGAATAATTTGATACACAGTGTGAGAAGGTAGTTTTCGAACTTATAACAAATTAATACAGTCATTACAAGCAAACGAACTATGAAGTAGAGTCACACTATTAGCCTACCAGTGAACATTAACTGAAACAAATAGAAATCAGACAATAATGTAATTTCAGTGTATAAAAAAAAACACTTTACAACAATAACTTTTAAGAACGATTAACAACACAAACTACATTCATGAACACTTAATAACCAGACATACCGCAACAATGGTGCGTGATATTAATTCAGATCTGATGTACAACAGAGAACGCTAACTTTTATTCATAAATTATAATCCGAATGCGTGGAGTTGGTGAGTGAAGTGTCTGTGAGTGACATCGTGGAATTCATCCAGTGCCATCTATCATCTGGAGGAGTTATCTGCACGATTCTAGAACGATCGACATGGGGGAATCATCACCGCAACTACCGAGTGATTGGATATTCGAATACCAAGTATAGTAAAACATGTCTTAATTAATTTAGATCCACTGTCTGTCATCTCAAAGAATCCACACACAATAAAATTCAATAAAGTAATCGTAAAGGAATTAAAGAAATCGATTCTAAAGTTTGTGTAGAAGTAAAATTATCATTGTTTATCAGTTTGGAGTAATGTTTATTTCCAAGTTCTAAATGAATCCGTAATTACAAAATATAGTAACAGCTTAAGAGATATTCATATTAAGAATTCATAAGATGAGGCTAAACATTATAATTTACTTAATGTACTAAACGCAATTGATGAATGATCATTAATATGCAACTATTAGATTGAGAGTTTGGATAACTAATTTTATTACTGTATTATTTTGATAGGTACAATTTAATGAGTATTCAATTTTATTAATGTATTATTGTTTGATATTTACGATTTAGCCATGAGTATTAAATTTTGGTAATGTGTTAATTTTATATATTTACAAGTACTAATGAGTACATAGAATTTTGTGCTACTTTAATATTTACAAGTAATAGCAAACTAATGTGAATAAATTTAAGAGTTATCAGTAGCAATGAGCATTTATTATTTTTTAACCCTGAGATAAAGAGAATAAACAGTAATTAATGTTAAATTGGAGTCCACACGCGGGAAATTAAAAAGATAATAACAAAAATTATTGTTAAATTGACGCACACAACGTCGGGCATATTTATTGTTAAATTGGCGTCCATCGCTAGGCGTAAACGGGTACAACTCGTTATATTGTTAAAAGTGCCAACCTCTGAGCAATTAATTTATTAGCTAGGGTAACTAATGTTCGGAAAGTATTTATTTGTTTTATATTAAAGGAAAGGTTTAAGAAACCAATAAAAGAATATTGAAATAAACTGTATAAGAGTTGATGTAATTATTTAGAATAATTAGTAAATTATCGCAAATACGAGTGCTTACGCTGACAAAAATTGAGGCGAAAATTTGGGTATCAAGGTGAGCAACAATATTTTAATTTTAAATTATTATTAATTTCAATCAATTTTTGAATTAGTTATATATTCAAGAAGCAAATACCCAACTAATTATTTTTATATTGAATATAAAATACGTAATTACCTCTACACCAGTTACATCAATTAAAAATCATTGCATTCAAAACTTGGCGCTACAACGAGAGTTGTTAATAAGAACACAGTTAATAAGAACGAATCAAATTCAAATAAAATAATTAAAAATAAATTAATAAACACTCAGATTTTTATTTACATATTTGGCGCAACAACGTGAGGCCTAAGTAATTAATTTTTAATAGTGACAAAATATTTATTTACATATTTGGCACAACGTGGGGCAACCAAAATACAAAAGAACTAAAAAAATGTATTTACATATTTGGCTCCTAAAAACGTGGTGCACTGATATATACTAAAATTGTATTTATTTACAATATATATAAAACTCCAATTCTGAGGATTTTGTGTACTGAATACAAATCCACACCGTTACATCGATTGCCACCAAATTTTGCACAGGTAACCTTTGACACAAGGCAAAAAACACTGTCCAACTTGGAATTTGATATTTCGCCCCGTTCGGACGATTTAGGCCCTTTAATTATGCCTTTTCGTTGACGCGTATAAAGATGTCAACAACTCCATGGAGACCAGAATTAATTACCATAGTAACAAGTAAATAAACAAGTGATATTTAGCGGCATCGAAACTGTACCTTTATCCGTTCCTGCAGTTTTTAATATTTTTAATATGCGATTGTATCCATATATTTTGTAATTTTGTATACAGATACGTCTATATACTTTGTAATTGTCTTAAACGATTATAAAATTTATGTTTATACGTATTTCTGATGATACAATAAATAAGTAATGAAATATATTAAATACTACTACTAAAGATGTCAACAACACCTTGGAGACCAGAATTAATTACCATAGTAACAAGTAAATAAACAAAAGCTAATTAGCGTCATCGGAACTTTATATTTATCCATTCCTGCAGTACATTCTCGATGTTTTATATAATATGCGATTGTATCTATATATATTACGATGTGGAAAAGAAGAAGTTTACTAATTGTAAATTGTCCTATTACTTAAAGCAAAGCGAAAATGCGTGTTGCTTTTGTTTGTGAGGTTAGGTGACAACGGTTTTTGTTTTTAGTTTACTATTGAAATAAACAAAAGCCATCGTTGAGGAAAACATCACGTTTAATGTGTTATACAATGCTTCTAATACAGTAACACTTAAAATAAAGCATTTAGCTTTTTTCATTTAACAGGTACTTTATAAATATCTCCAAAGGCTTTATAAACGGGTACTTTTAAATCTCCAAAGACAGTTCCACCAACATAATAAATTAGTACAAGTTAAAATAGTACAAGCGTTGAAAACAGGTTTCGAGAGAATTTGAATAATGAGTACAAAATAGTTATACGAGCTGACAGAACGCCATATAGACATAGACAATAAAAATTAATTAAAATACTTATTAAAAGTCAAATATTCGCGAGCGAAGCCGCGGGTAACAGCTAGTATGTAAATATTCCCATGATGAGTTACACAATAGGTTACACGGTAGATTACATGTAAATATATTATTACGACGGTCGCGCGGATCGAGTTCTTATAACAATGAAATAAAATAACTTGACACCAGGAAAATCGTTACAGTACTTACAACTTTAATAACAGTTTCAGTAAACTAAAACATTCGGATAGAACATTTTGCAAGTTTGTAATTGTCAGAGACACAACGTCGTAACACGTAATAAAAAAAGTCAGCAATTAAAAATGTCCGTACACAATATTTAACGCATAACATATTTTGTATCACGACCCAGCGTCCCGGAAAATTTCAACAGTAATGGTATGCTTTATCCGCTGGCGTAGCCACAAATATTGACAAATAACCCATGGGTGAGACTTTTTGAGCAAGAAGGTTTTAGGATTGTGGTGGTGGGTTGTTAATCATAAGCGGAAGGAAAGGCGAGGAGAGGAGCTCATTGTGTATATTATGTCATGGCTACAAATGAGCTGGTAATACCTGCCTATCATCATCAGCAACCCACCTGGTTTGTGTCATCCCAAGTAATCCTACCTCCTTGGTTTTATTGTACCAATCAGTTGTTGAAACCGCTGTAATTTTAAGCCATGGTCATTAAACTGTATATAGGAGGTACTGCTACCTAGATAACTGACGGTGACTAAACCTACGGGTAGGACGCAATTGATGGGTAGAAAACTAATGAAGTCTCAAGCCTATAATGACTCACCGTTTCAACCAACCTATCATTGAAACTCTACCGAGTGTTACCTGCAGTCCATGGCACTTATGGACGGTAGTATTTTATGCACAATTGCGTCAATTAAATGAGTTCTGGAAGAAGAGGGAAAAATGAAACAAAACCCCCCAAAGTGCAGAAAAATTTGACATTCCGAGATAAAACATGTGACCGCGTTAAGATAAGATTCAACGCATGGACAAAACAATGTACGAAAATCAAAGACGGAAAATAAGCTTTGGCGTGTTGAGTGCCAGACGACGCTCCAAACATAACTGAAGCCCCGTCCTACGTTTGGCAAACGATTTTTGAACTGCTTCATAACTTTTCTGTAACTTCAACATGCTCCGAAAGTCCCTTAGCGGAACGGTCGGAACTGACATCTAGAAAATCTAAAACCTAAACCTATCTTCCCTTCAACGTACCACTCTCATCTACGTACCTAAATACCGTGGTTAACTGAGACTTCTTGAACAAACAAACGTTTCGTCTATCATTATCGCAATGAAATCAGTTGTATGTATTTCATTTTTTTATCTTATTAAATACCTCATATTTTACGGCATAAATTAAGTCGTTTTGTGTTGAACTCGAATAACCAGGGAAAACGGTAGCCTCATCAAAGTGTTAAGCTAATAATGGATCGTACGTAGAAAGCGCAGAAACAAGTTGTCTGTAGTTGCCTCAATTGCTAGATGATTCCGATTCATCATGACACCGAAAAACTGAACTCCTTTGTGGCCATAAAACAGGAAATAAGGATGAGTCGGTTCTTGACACGTTTTCGTTATGGACTAGTAATTACTATTTTTCGTTGGGTATCAAACTGGTTATTCTAGTTTTAACGAATTCGTTAAACGTCAAACAAGCTCTGACAAGATCTTCTGATTTTTTATGACGGTTGGTAGCATTAATCATATTCTTTAGATCAGTGTAACCTTTGTTGAACTAACCATTTGTAATGTCATTCGTATTGGCGAAACAAATACAAACAAAAGAGAAACTAGATGGACATCTACATAGCCAAGAACATTTCTTGTAGTAGGAGGCATTAAAAGATCTTGTTACCTGGGTTTTGTTCAACGTTTTGGTTAGGGTACTTAGCTCAGGCTGAGATCGTAGACATGCTGCGATTTCTTTTTCTCTTCATACGAACGGATTCTAACAGGTTTTCATAGAAGGGAATGAATAGCACAGTCGCACTGCGATGTTGAAGCTGCTGAACTTATAACATTCATAATTCACGGACTGAATTAGATTTTATAATAGATTCACGGATAATATATTAGATTTTATAATATATTCTCTCTATCTCTCAATGTAAAAAGAACTGTTTATTAGAATTCAAACCAAACTATTCAAAACTGTTTATATTTTGGTCAGTTTGATAGTAAACAGATTCAAAATATCGGTATGGAGAACCATACATGACTTTGATGTTCTAAGACTTGTATTTAAAATCACTTACTTGAATTTGGTTCGATAATTTCTAAAACAATTTTCACCACCCTCAAAATATTTTCACTATTTATGGATATTTTTGTTATCATGGGCAGCCGTTTAATGTAATTAGAGTCACTTCATCTGTAAACATTACCTACTTTATTTTTATCACGAAACTGAACTACGCAGATAATCATCCCTTCTCCTCAACCGATCCCCACCATTAATGATATTTACACTTTCATAGAGTAATAGTTTTATCATGTGTAATTGCTAAGGTATTTTATCCTTCAAAATTAAATACTCATACTTTACTTGATATCAGCAAAGTAGTTTTCAAAAAAATCACCCCCCCCCCTTAAATACGTTTATATATATCGATAGCACTGCCGAAACGTCTGGTTTTGGAGAAAACATGCCACGGCCAAACAGCGCGGGAAGGAATTTTAACAATAAACAACTTCTTTGTTGCCGATAACGTAGTACACACATAAAAAGTTATCCCCTCCCTCTTCAACTATCATTTTCATTGATAAAAAAATTCCCCTCCCCCTTCAACTACCCATTTATTTATAGATATTTCATCTACCTTTCTACAGTAGATTAATGTGACTTTATTTTCGGGGCACATATTTATCAGAATTAAGTACTTTACTCTTGTTAAAGCGTAAAAGGTTCCATTCAAACTACCCCTCTCCCTTAACCGATCTTCAGCAAAATCAATAGGTCCTGAGTCCTATACAACTCGTGCACATATCCAGAAAATTATTTGATTGAGTTTACAGCAGTTATTGTTCGCCATAGAAAAAATTCTACATACAGACACCCCGACATCCAGACACTTCGAAAATTGACTTTTCTTCATGTTTTGAGGCTAGTACAACCATAATCAGGCCTTATGTCGAACACGATCACCATATTTCCATTCCTTACGGAACATGGAAGTAAAAATGAATCTGATTCGTTGCATTGGATTTCGGTTTTTATTCTGTAAAGCTTATCATGTTTATATTACGCATCATTTACCTGCATATTCTGCTATTCTATGAAATACAATTTAAATTTAGGTACAAATGATCTAATTGTGTTTTATTAACATTTAAAAATAAATACGCATTGTTATATAGAATTTAGTGAAGCAAAAAAGCACAAAATTTGTTAATTTTGTTAAAACATTTATTTAGAATTGTACACGTTTATGCACCGTGCATCTCATTGCAGTTATTTAGTGTTTGACGAATGCAAACAGTTTTGTTTTGATTTTTTTTTTGAATCTACAAAAGTCATCCCTGTCATTTACCCATTGTGAACATACTCTGGTTGGACAGTTTTACTATTAAGTTTGCCACGATTAGAACTGCGAAGCATGTGTGTACACCGCGAACGCAATAATACGCGCGCGTGCCAGAGTGCGTGCTAGAGTCAATGCAAGCCGCGCGCACTTGCACTGGCCCTCAACACGCAGACTGCAACGCAGGACATGTCGGCTCAACCGGTGTGGTGTGAGTCTGTAGCGAGGGCGTCACATGCATGAGCGTGCGAGAATGCGTGCTGGTGTCAATGCATGGCGCGCGCTTGAACTGGCCCCAACACGCAATCTGCAAGCCAGCATGTGTCCGCCAAACGGGTGTGTGTGTGTGAGTGTGATGCCCGAGTTATAATCGAGACAAACATAATACTAAAATTGCCATTCCCCTCGAGTATTTCATAACAGGTAAATCGCCACCAGATGAATTAATTGCAAAGACCTCTGTTGAGAAACGTCTGTGATCGTTGGTGGTTTGAATTAAACTAAATGATTTCGGTAAGTTTTGTACTGTTGCTTAGAAACGTGTAATTTTTTCCAACAGTTACAACAATGGAAATTTTAATGTATTTTTCTAAACGATTTAGTACTAAGAGAAATTAAATTATATTTGAAGAAAATTGCATTTATTAAGATGCTTTAAAATGTTCATAATCTGTAGAATATCTGTCTGTCTATAAAACAAATTGAAGTTATTATTGACAGTGAATACACGAGACAAGGTAGCTTATCCTTCAAAATGAAGTACTTTATTCGACATCGAAAAGGTAGTTTTCAAAAAATTACCCCCTCTCTTCAACCATCCTTTTAATTTATAGATATTTCATCTACCTTTCTACATTAGATTATTATGACTTTCTTTTCACGATACTTTATTTATCAAAATTAAGTACTTTACTCTTGTTAAAGCGTAAAACGTTCCATTCAAACTACCCCTTCCCCTTAACCGATCTTCACCAAAATCAACAGGTCTTGAGTCCTATACAACTCGTGCACTTATCCAAAAATTATTTGATTGTTTGAGTTTACGGCAGTTATCGTTCGCCATAGAAAAATTTCTACATACAGACACGCAGACACACAGACACTTCGGATGGTAGAAACCTTGTGTTTGTCGCACACAATGTCCCAACAAATTCGACCAGCACTCTCCTTTGTTCTCCTCCTCATTCATCACTCTACCCTTCCGGGAAATCGCTTTCATCTTTCTCCATGACCACATCTCGAAGGCTTGTACCGCCTCTCCTCTGTTATCCTCAGTCTCGAGGTTTCTGCCCCGTACAGGAGCACACTCCAAACATAACACTTCATCTTCTTTCATAGCTTTATGTCTAGTGGCCGGCACAATAATAGTCTTTTTCTATTAATGGCTTCTTCAGCTAAGCAAATCTGCATTTAACCTTTTTTCTACACTGCATGTCCTCTCTAACTCAGATAGTTAAAAACTGTGTCACTTATTCAGTTTCCTCATTTACCATTTTAATCTGTGCAGTACTGCTCATTTTGCTTATGACCATGCTTTGTCTTCTCTACATTTATTATTATCAGACATTATCCCTATAAATAAGTATGCAATAGGTACATCGTAATACGTATTTGATGAAATTCTAGCTTACGCAGGCTATTTGATAAATAAAGAAAAAACTGTCTTCATAATGTGATGTATGGTTTACATACACTATAGTCATTAAATGTGTATGTACGTATATATATGTTTCAAACTGTAATATTACTATAAAGTTAAATACGGCGTCCGCGCCCACACACACACACACACACACACACACACACACACACACACACACACACACACACACACACACAATCTTCACTTTTGTCTTTACAACTTCCAGGTATTCTTGCGGCGGTATGGTTTTTTTTCTACTTTTTTACCTTCAAAACGTATTTATTTACTTCACAAAGTGATTACAATAACAACACATTGTATATGTTTGCTGCTCGCCTGATACTCGCAGCAGCAAAGCCAGCCACAGTGATCGACGATAAAACAACACTGTATTTGTCTGAACTGGCTGATGAAGTGATTACGGATATACGCGATTCAAGAGGATTATAGAACGAACTTTCATCACACGGAAATACCTGCCTACCAGTGGCTGGAACGTTAAATTAAGCATATTAAATTTTATTTTCCGTTATTGGAGAGAGAGAGAGAGAGAGTGAGAGGAGATGAGGAAATGATGGGAGAAGGCCAAGAAATAATTAATCTCTTGGGTGAAATTGCTGTGAAAAGGGTTTTGAAACCATACAGGGAACACGTTACACAGAGGGATAGGTTTTCAACAGACAGGACAACTTAAACGACTTTGATCTACTTACAGAACAAAAAAAAAATGATAAAATAAATACAACAGAATAATGACAAAGAGTATTGCAAATAAAAAATACAATATGAAATAAAGGAACGAAAAGATGCGGGAAGGTCCATAACAAATTGGCAGCTACTCCTCTAACGCTTGTGCGTACAAAGACGGAACAGGTAATTTGTATAACCGTGTCATATATGAATGTTGTACTGAATAACAAAACGTGCAAAGGACAGCCGACATGCCGACATGATAAAAATTTCTAAAGTTCGAAAGGTGCGCTGTATTGGTTGTAGCTTCTCAAACGTACTGGTTTGAGCGATCAGACTTCAATCGTTAACCACCAGAATGTAATCTCGTAAATCCACTGTTGTTTTATAACGTATATTGTAAACCTCAGAGTTGAGGTATTGAGTATGTCGACTTGTAAGAAGCTGATGCACACACAACTCGCTTGCCTCCAACTGTGCCGGTCTTCTCATTGCCAACGCAAATAACAGGAGACCAGAAAAAAGTAAAGAAATATTATGCATAAAATGATCCATAAAACACACTATTCCTCTACACTTGTCTGATAATTGCCTGATATCTGGTATCTCACACTGCAAACTAAACCGCACCGTAAGGCTGAGTTTACACATGCCGTTTTTCGACGGCCGTTGCTGCGGTGCGGTAACGGAGCAGAATAGTCAACACGGTTATTGCAGAGAGGCGGTTCCCACATGCACCGGTGCGGTGTTTCCAACGGAGAGTTGTTGCGGCGTCAAGGTCAACGGCACCGTTGAAGGGAAGGGCAGAGTCAGACGGAGCCGGTCCCACAGTACTCCGTCGGTGACACACACTTCCTACACATTTTAAACGTATTTTTTTTGCCATGGATTGTGATAAATTAATAGCATTAGTGCAAGACCAACCTACGCTTTGGGACAAAGAACACAACCTTTTTAAAGACCTGACTGTAAAAGAAAAGTGCTGGTTGGAAGTTGCTGTGTGGAAAATGGGAAGAATTGCCTGCATCGGGAAAAAAGAACCAACGTAAGTAACAAAATTCAGCAAATGATGTAACGGACATTCGATAGTATTAAAGAATTTATCTTCGTGCTTCAGTATTTCTTCATAAACTTTCCAGAATCTTTTTGAAGCTTCTCTCTCTCTCTCTCTCTCTCTCTCTCTCTCTCTGTTGTTCGGATGCACCCAAAATCTTCTTACTGGCCGTGGTTCATCTCTAGGAAACCTGATGTCTCCGCTATGCACACTACTAACAAGCATTTTCTACACGCGTTCATAACCGGGCTTCAAAATAATATATAAGCACGTCTACATAAGCGTTTCTACTGCCTTCAAACGAAAGCACAGAAATATACAGACTGACTGGTTGTAAGACGAGACTAGGTAGGGGAAGATTTCTCCCACCGCACTCCGGTATCCCAGTACGTGGGAACAAGGAGAAAAATCAACGCCCGTTGGCTCTACCGCAGCACCGGCCCTACGGCATGTGTAAACCCAGAAGAGGAGACAATTCGTAACTCATAGTAAAAGATCTGAAATTTTCACAGATCTTATAAATTGTAAGACTTTTATTTAAGTTGTGTTAGTTAATTTGAAATGAAATACACATTTTTTCATCAAGCCCTACATTTTACACACACTTTTTCTGCATTTTTGAATGTGAAATCCAAAATAATTAATTTTTACGCACTTCTGATATCAGACTTGTATTGATATAGGTGTTAACTACCCTCCGAATTTCAGCTGTCTACCAATAACAGTTTTTGAGAAAATGGGACATTTGTTAGCAAAAAATAAGTTTTTCCAAAAACTCAGATCAAAGTTAAAAATTTTATGAAACCTATATAAACATACCTAGAATCCTCCAGCAGCATAGAATGTCTTCTTCTTATTCTGTTTTCATTTTTTTTTTACTTCTTCTTTCCTGTCTACATTGTTTACTATAGGGGTAACATTGTTTACGTATGTTTTCTAGCACTATTTGTAACCAAATCAGCCTTGTGAATTCTCTCTTCACCCAACTGTCCAACGCACAATAGGCTATTACCCAACACTTTTCAGTCCTAGTTGTAACACCATACTCCTTGAAATATTTCCATCATTAAATACTAACTGCATCTTCTACACCCAATTTTAGTGTTCTACCCAAAACACATTTTTTTGATCATAGACCAAATTATAGGCCTATTATTAAATGTTTCACTGGGATTTTGGGGTTTCCCGGCAAACATTTTGAAAGTAATTTTGGATTAGACTGGTCGCTGAAAATAGGTTTTATTGCTTACATTATAGCTTTAGGAGTGGAATTCTTATGTCCGTATTCACACCACCCGCTTTTCTGAGTAGCCTATACACCAGGTGTGAGAAGGAGAGGCGCACAGATTATATGACTCGGATGATCGTCTGTAGACAGCCTACGGGAAATAAATTGCCTGAACTGACCTCATTGTTTGAAGATCATCAATACTATTTTCTCTAGTCGCCTAACCATTATAGTTCTGTTGATCATTAATAATTCTGTCAGCCAGTCTTCCCTGTCCCTTCAATATCTCTCCATCGGGTAGCGTTTTACCTCCGCATGTCGATTTCAGTTTTCTAAGTCGTGAACCTAAGCGTTTCTGCACATGTCCTACACACTCTAATTTCTTTATAGAGTTGGCTGTCCAGTACACTTTACAAAGCTTTGGAATTTCTATCACCTAAATAATTAACGTACCTGATACCCTTTCTTCCTGAGACCTTCGAAGACAGCGACCGCAGCAGTACATTCCATAGCTCCGCTAGATCCTTAATAATTCTTAAGGCAGAACGGATCATGAACCGTATTACTCTGAACTCTGACAGTACAACCTTGACAGTATTTACATGATAGGCCCTACTTCGAAATCTACTATTTTCAGTCACATGTATTGCCGCACGCTCCTCCCATGTAGCCGCGTTGTTGCCTCGTATATCTGTCTTGTTACCAAATACACAAAAGTTTAACAATTATTGTTACACTCTTTATAATATTGTTTGTTACTCTTTCTTGCATAGTGAATAAGAAAAATATTGCTTTGTTCTATGTTACTTGGTGACTACACATGGCGATATCTATGTTGAATCTATATTAATAAATCTGTAGGGGAAAAAGTTTGGCCGCTAATCTCAGAAACTACTGGGACGATCTGAATGAAACTTTGCTGGCTCATACTTGAAAAGGATTTTGTGCTTTGTTTCATTTTGATATATCGAAAAGGAACCGAGTTAGACAAAGTAGACGAATCATATGTCTCACAGAAACAATCATGAGTTTCTGTGCCCCAGCAAGGTATTCAGTATTGTTAACATACAATCATGTAGGGCCTACATTGTTTACATAGCCAAACTATCTATACCGCATTTTCGATCCTCTCTCCCATCCTTATCCATTACTCGAGTTGTTACGAGTAGGGAGTACAGTACTTTATTACGAGTTAAAGGAAGTTACTGCTTGAACGGATAAGTGATTTTAATGTTTATTCTTAAAGTGTTTCTTATTCACTGGTAATGAAAAGCAAACGTAATGATGAGTAAATATTTTGCTTTTCTTTACATTTGTCAGCGGTGTTCACTGGTAAGTAAAATAACGCTCGAAATAACAGTGTATAAGATTGATTAATTGACTAACGGCAATTATTTTGATTTTCAGTTAATTCATTTTACTTCCATGTTCCATAAGGAAATGAAAGTATGGTCATGGCGAAAAAAATCGTGTTCGAGATAACGGCTGATTCTGATTGTACTACCCTCAAAACATGAAGAAAAGTCATTTTTTGAAAAGTGTCTGTGTGTCTATCTGTCTGTATATCTGTCTGTGTGTCTATGTGTAGCCTTTTCTATGTCAAACGATAACAGCCGTAAATTCAAACAGAATCAAATAATTTTTTGCATACATCCCTGCATTGTAGAGGACTTAAGGCCTATTGTTTTTGGTGAAGGTCGGTTAAGGTAAAGGGGTAGTTTACCTGCAACGTTTTATGTTTTAACAAGGGTAATTTTTTTATGACGAACGATAACAGCCGTAAATTCAAACAGAATCAAATAATTGTTTGCATACGTTCCTTAATTGTAGAGGACTCAAAGTCTGTTGATTTTGGTGAAGATCGATTAAGGGAAAGGGATAGTTACCTGCAACGTTTTCTATCAATGAAAATGGTAGTTGAAGGGGGAGGGGATAACTTTTTATTTGTGTACTACGTTATCGGCAACAAAGAAGTAGTTTGTTGTCCTTCCCGGGCTGTTGGGCCGTGGTCCAATGTTTTCTGCAAAACCAGACGTTTCGGCAGTGCCATCGACTGCCATCATCAGTGAGAATCGAGTGTGCTAACGTCAGGTGGTATATGTTAGTGACCACAGTACTGTGGTTAAGGCTGAAGAAAGAAGTAGTTTCTATGGAAATATTTCATTTCGAAAATGATTTAAAATATAAATCTTAAAACATGGTCATACTTCACCGGTTACTGCACGAGATGTGTAGATCTGCGTCTCATCTGTGTACACGAGTTCGTAAAATGATAAGTCGTTCTTCTTACTACACGTTTATCAATTCATCGATATTAGATTTTGTCGACTTCCTCTTCCTCTCTTTACGTGGTGTTGCAAAATGCGGTGACTGTCCATTTCCTATTGTTACCTCCACCTATCTCTTGTGATCTTTCAGAAACTCCTGTTGCTGATGCTATTCGTTTTTGTACCTGTTTTAGTGGAATTCTTGTTCCATCTTGTTTCATCTTCCATAAACTTACAAGTGTTGGAAGTCACTTCCGAGCACAGTCTTTTTTAGCGTACTTTGACTTAATAAGAAACATTTTTCCTGATTATTTAATTAGATAAAATTATACTGCAAACAGTAACAATACTTTTAAGTAAATAAAGTATTATTTTAACAAAACACAATATCAGAAAACACACCCACAGACAGTATTATGTGAAATTTGAAATGTGATTTAGTAACAACACAGACTAACAATTAAATCAAATACAGACCTATACGTTTCACGGTAAATGTTTTGAAAATGCACCAACACTTACGCACTCAATGAGATGTAAGGTTACATTGACAAAAAACACGGCACTGCGCAAGGGTACAGACCACCATAAAGTAACAAGAGAGTACTTCTGACAGACTCCACCCTCACTTTGTGTACTTATTTGGAAGTTCGCGTCCGTCTTGTGAGCTTTACATTTCGTTTACTACAGATGCAGACTCATCCTTTCGCCGTATCTAACATTCTCTTCGTGTTTCCTTTAGGTCATAATCGATTCTAACTGCAGTTGCCAGGTCGTCCACGTAACTTGCCATTTCGTGAATCTTCTATATTAATATATTATAGTCTTCCCTGTTTAAATACTTGTCTCTAGTCATTTGTGTCTACTACCATAAAATACTAAGCGAGCCTGAAAACGTTAGGTTAGGTTAAGTTAGCAGTTGCCTCGTCCAAGTCCTGACTTGATTTTATAGGTGTATTAGGTTTTACGTTATTGTTCTCTGGTTTGTTCACTATTAAATTCTAGATTGACGGAACCTATCTGTGTCTCTATTGTTTTACCTCTATAATTTGTTCGAAATTGCGTTAAAATGTTTATACATTTAACAATAACTGAACCAGCATCACATCGGTAACAGCACTGGAAAGTGTCAGTTGTTTTTTGGTTTTTATTTTTGAAGGTAGGATCTGGATTATCTAAAAAATGTCTGACTATCAAAACATTGTCTTAAGCACTGTAGAAGTTAGGAGAAACGAAATCTGAACTCAATTGGTCGTGGTTGCTCTAGTCGCTACGACAGACATGCATAAATTGGAGAGAGGAAACCAGCGTATCCGTCCCGAATATATCGTGTAATAATAACTAATTGTAAAAAGAAAGTAATATCCAATCGGACTTTTGAAATGTAGCACTAACTATCTAATACGGGTGCTTATGATTGGCCGTATAGTTAATAGATTAAACAACTTGGTGTACTGTAGGTACAAATTTTAGGCAGAAGCTACACTCCCACCCCTTCCAGAAACACTCTCAGATATGAGACGCAGTACATTTCCTACAATAATGGCTTGCCATGTGTAATGTCGCCTAGTCACTTATCACTTCACAAAGTTCTGGGGGTGGAAGTACGGATCGAATCCTACTTTTCGGAAGAACAACATAAACCGGCCGATTCGCCTTCCACTTCAAAGCTTTACCGTGAGGACAAACAACATTCGACGATCTTATGTCAGTTTTATTTGCATAGTTGATGAGCGGATTAAAATTAAAACCACAATTAATTTTATTTTTCCACCTCAAAGAATCTTCTTCAAACCTTGCAGTAACTCTAACATTTGTTTGTTCGTTGAGCTGTAAGCCTTTCGTCACATTATTGTTGCGTTTGCGATGTTAGGGATTGTTTCTTCGTTTTGAGTTTATCGTCGACCTTTCTAAAGATTCTAAAGATGATTTTTCTATGGCAATGTAAAGTATGAATAAGTTTTACAAAAACACTATGAAACAGAGGGTATTCTGTTAAATCACGGCCACACCGTTATTCGTCTGCCTCCGTATCACACTGACCTAAAAAAAGCGCATAGAACTTATTTGGAGCTCAACTTAAACACTCAGTTACAGAATGTTAAAGAACTCAGTTTTTGGCTACTTTTGACAATAAAAACTTTTATCAATGTAAAATAATTAATACTGTTCGAGTTTATTTGACATTTTATGTAAAGTCATCATTTGTGTGCACGTTTATGTAAAGTCATCATTTGTGTGCACGTTTAACCCACGTTTTATGTTTAAATCATGTTTTAGCAGTAGCCTACTTGCATATAAGTGTACTTTTGATCATTTTTTATTGTTTCTTATGTTTCACTATTTCTTTTATTATTATAGATTTATTACTTGATTTGTTATAGTGAATTATGTATTATTTTTATTATACAATAAATAACGTTGTTTCGGTATTGTAAGGTACATATTAGTAGAAAAAAATTATAACATTTTCAGTAATATTGAATAAAATTTCAGAGTAGTTGAATGAAATCAGAAAATTTCAACAGTGTGCAAAATCTAAATTCTAATAACTAAATAATTCTGAACAGAAACGGCTGTAGCAAGAGAAAAACAGACGTTTTTGAAACGGAGAGTTTGGGACTGAACACGTTGAACTCCCCCACAGCCCCTATTTTCCGCGCAGCTATGGAGCGGCCACCATAAAGTAACACGATTGTAACTATACCCTGATTAACGAAAGAAAGTGACTGGCGGAGCGGCCGCGCGGCGACCGAGTTTGTAGTAAAAACATTCCACTTTATAACCTCGTGGAAACGTAAAATACAGGGCGAGAAATGTCTAATGAACTGTATTTTAATCATCAATTAAAGACGTTTTTAACAAACTTTTCTAATTTTTAAAATCTCTTTTCAATAAATTTACATTGTGAGTTAAAGAAAAAAATACACGAATTTGAATTAAAAAATTAGGGTTTATCGTTTTTATTACGTAAGAACTCAGAGGTTAAGCATCGGAAAAAAATTTCTTGTAGACAAATGGTAGTCCACCTTCTTTAGTACAATATATCAAAAATTGAGATTCCTACGATTAATATTAACGACGTTATTAATTTTTTCCGAATGTACTGTTAACTCCGTTATTAATAATTTTTTTCATTGTGTTTTTTCACAATAAACATAACAAAATTGTATTCATCAATACAAAGTGGTATGTAACCTTCAAATATTACGAAATATAACCGCAATCAGTTAATATAGGAAAATTAGAACTAACATCGCTCAACGGCGCGCGATCGAGTCAAGGTACAGTAACAGCCCATAGCCAACTTACTACGAGTCACCAATCTCTCATAAGTATATACTTAGTTATCTGTCTACTTATTTAATCTAATCTTCTACCTGGAGATCTGTCAAAAACGTACATCTGACCAGACTTTTGTGGTTTAGTTGAACTACATGCTTTTTATAACAGTCTTGAATGATTGTTTATTACTCTTTTGCGGTACGGTATTTATTGTTTTCTTGTTAATAAACTGTTTTTGTTTTGTGATCAGCTTTAATACTACTGATTGAAGTGCAATGTAATTACTGGGAAATTGTTAATGCCATTCAAATTTCTCAATAACTAATTATTTAACTATGAAATATAGTTTACAGTTTAAAACTACCGAGCAAAGCTCGGTCTACCAGATATTGCATAATTATAACAGTATTTTACTGTTATAATGTAATTGAAATGTAAAAACAATTAGTAAATTACTTGTTATTAGCATTGACAAGTAAATAATAAATACAGTACGGTACTTACAAGTATTGTAGTGTTCTTCAGCTTTTATGGAATCCGCTCATAAAATATGTGTATAAATCATAAAAATACACTATTAAAACACTCTATAAAAAACACTTATAGCTGTGAGTTAGTAGTCATCAAACGAAAGTTCTCTGATACCCTCCATTGGATCGTCATCACTATTATCATCTTCTGAACAATTATCATCCTCGGAGCTACTGCTGTCTTCCACGGATATAATCATTTCCTCCACAGCTTCTTCCATTAGTCCTTCGTTATTCCATGCATCGATAATAACTTTTTTGGTGTGGTCCACTACTTGCTCCCACCTCTCAGCAGTAATTCGATTAAATCCGTCTTTAGTCAGTCGTTCAACTTCTTTTAAAGTAAACATTTTGTTGTTTTCGGCAACATACCCCTTAACCTGAGCCCATATAAGCTCAATGGCGTTAAGATGGCAATGGTAAGGTGGTAGCCTTATCACTTTGTGACCTCTGCTCTATATCAATTCATCAACAAAATACCTTTTGTTCTGGGGCTTGTGCCATTTCACTAATTCCAAAAGTTCTGATTTTTTCAAGTCGGTTGTAGATTGAATATTTTTCCTATCCAGCCATGCAAGTATGTCAGCTTTTTTATCTTTGCTTGTGGGAGCTTTATCAATTTGCTTAGAATGGTAGGGAGCATTGTCCATGACTATTACTGCAGGCTCTTCTAGGTTATTTAGCAAAGTTTCAGAACACCAACCGAAGAATTTGTCGTGATCCATATCTTCATGGTAGTCACCGGTTTTTTTCGATTTAAATAGTAGAAGGGAATTTGGAACAAACCCTTTTGAAGAACCTGCATGACATATTATTAATCGTTCACCTTTCCCTATAGGTGTTAACATTGTCCCCTGAAGTGACTCATCAGTCCATCCTTGTTTCAAACAATGCCCAGCATTGACCCAGGTCTCATCGAGCCAAATTATATTATCGAAATTCTCGTCTTTGATTTGGCGAAGAAAACGACACCTCCAGGCAGCGACATCGCTTCTCTCCATAATCACTTTTCTGCCCGAAAATTTTCTCCACGTAAATCCTAAACCTTTTAGCACGTTTCTAAGCGAAGACAGACTGCCATTAAACAGCTCTTCATTTTCCAACGATGATAAAAGTTTTTTCAAAGTGGGATATTCTTTTCTTATGTAATATTGATATACATGTCTTCGTATAGCGTCTTCCTGAAAAGTGTCAAGTTTTGTCACAGTTTTCTCCCGTTTCCTCTGTTTGCCCGGAGTTGAAAGTTGGCTATTACTGTCATCTTGTATTTCTTTCAATTCTTTTTCCTTGCAAACTCGCAGAACTGTATTTTTATGTATTTTCAGAGCATCTGCAGTTCGCTGTATTGCATTATTAACCGGAATCAAAGGACCTTTGTTCGCCTTTTCTCTATCAAAATATTCCCGCACTTTGCACACAATTTCTCTTGACTGTCCTTTCATAGGTACGCCTCGGCCCGAAGTTTGTCTTTTCTTTGGAGTTCGAGTCCTAGGTCTTCCCCTATGTTTCCTTGGTTCAGCCTCGTTACGTTGCTCCATGCTCAGCCACCGAAGTATATTCACACAAAATAACTTAAAAACACGTCAATTTATAATGAAAGCACAAGAAACTAACACTTAAAATCAAGATAACCAACAACCGGACATCACTCAACCACCACATCAACTAAACTGAAAGCTGGAAATTTCCCTTACCCTTAGTGTGCGTATAACGGTTCAGTTTTCCTGGAAGCGTGTGCTATTTGTAGACATAAAGGAGAGGCCGAGACGCTGTACGGGAATGACGGTAGCGCGCGAATAAAATGGGTCCAATAGGTTCTGACTGTACTTCCGCCGCAGAGCGCCACGCATTGCTCTCTGTGAAATTCACTTTATATATTAATCCATTGTAGTATTCCTATCACGTACAAGGTGTAAGTTGTATATGTCTTCTACATTTAGTTATCTAAAGAGAGCGTCACGCAAATCTCATTCGTGTACAACTTTTAACAACTGAGCTAACAGGACATTCGGAAAAAATTAATAACGTCGTTAATTTTAATCGTAGGAATCTCAATTTTTGATATATTGTACTAAAGAAGGTGGACTACCATTTGTCTACAAGAAATTTTTTTCCGATGCTTAACCTCTGAGTTCTTACGTAATAAAAACGATAAACCCTAATTTTTTAATTCAAATTCGTGTATTTTTTTCTTTAACTCACAATGTAAATTTATTGAAAAGAGATTTTAAAAATTAGAAAAGTTTGTTAAAAACGTCTTTAATTGATGATTAAAATACAGTTTATTAGACATTTCTCGCCCTGTATTTTACGTTTCCACGAGGTTATAAAGTGGAATGTTTTTACTACAAACTCGGTCGCCGCGCGGCCGCTCCGCCAGTCACTTTCTTTCGTTAATCAGGGTATAGTAAATGCGATGAGACTGGAGCAATACTAAGCAAGGCCGTCCGGAACAACGAAGTCTAATAAGAGTGAAGCAGCTGTCAAGAATTGAAAAATTCAGTCGATACAATTCGATAGGCCTACTCAGGTTATACAGTGATACTATGGTTTCGAAACATGGGCGTTGAAACATAACACGCGGTAGCATACACCTAGACACAACAAAAATTAATGAGAAATATTTTGGGAGGGACGAAAATGTAGCGGTGATACTATTGCAGTATAGCGTTATGTGATGATGCCCATGGCACTTTAAAAGGAGACAGAAATTGCAAAAGCAAATCAAGATCAGAGAATTATGCGAAAAATTGCTGAAAGCTGTGTGCCTAGCGCGCACGTACAGTATATATAAATCTGTATGTTTGGAAACTTATATATAGTTCATGACTATTTTTGATTGTAATAGCTAGCAGAAACATACTAAATTCTATAATAAATATTCTGAAAACCAATCAAATGTTTTTACGTTGGAATGATTATTATCGTGGGCGATGGTTGTGGGACAACTTATTCAGAGGCCCATAGTGTGTAAGTCTGTTCTCCGCTTTCTCCTGATAAATCTACATTACTACAGACATCGTAAACCTATATGTAGTTTCTTTCATCTATGGGAATAACTACAACGGAGCTCAAATCACTATCGTTGGACCCACGTTGCATTAAATAAGTGGATTTGTATCCAATTTGAGGCCTACACCCTGAGCGACCTTATATAGCCTTCTATTCTATCTCAAGATATCTGTGCACCATAAGGCATAAGACGCTATGTCACATACACAGTACTTTACAGGACAGCTAAAAGACACTTTGTTTGCTTCAAGAAGCAATGTGAGATAGTGTTATTTTAAACATGCATATTGGCTGCATAAAAGTAACTAGGAGATAGTGCCGTACACTACCAGAAAGAGGGCAGTCTGTACATTAACATTATATAAAAACCTCTGTTTTATAAAAAACGGAGTTGGTGTCTTATGCCTCTGGGGCACAGTTATATGAAAATTAAGTCCATTTAATCAGTATTTGTGCAACTTGAGTATTCAGTAAAAGTACTCAGTTTTAATTTTTATACACTAGGTCTATCCATTTTTATAAGAACATGTGAATTCATTTTTATCCATTTTAAAGTAGGTGAAACCTATTTTTCATAATGTTTATTTTAAGGTGAAATAATCTTTGTATAAACAATGCATGTTAATTAATTTATATAATACGCTTACGTTTTTATTTAAACATTATCACAATATAGTGTGACATACTATCTCAAAGTCATACGTTTGAATGGTACGCAATACTCATTGCTATTCGCCTGATACTGGAAACAGTGAGAGCAAATGCATGCAGTAAGCAGGTCAGTGAGGAGTGAGCCTTATTTACATCGACACACAAAAAGTCTACGTCATCGATTTAGGCCGTCCTGGGTTTAATTTCAGTGTTGCCTCTTACGGGAGCTCTCTCTCACTCTCTCTCTCTCTCTCTCTCTCTCTCTCTCTCTATCTCTCTCTCTCTCTCAATAACATATTTTTCCCCTCCCTACTTATCTGACTTTACAATTAATCAATGTGAAGCAAAAATAAAGTTTTTAAATTTTATTGTTGTTCTATGTGCTATGGTGCACATTTCTGCACGTCTGTATCACAATTATCTTCTTCATAAAAAAATATTTTATAAATTTTTGTTCAATTATACAAACAAGTTAGAGCAACGTGTCAATATGCATCCAGTGACTTCCGCCCTAATATAAAGATTTATGGAATTAAATTTTATCACGTTTTATTTACATAAAATTTCCTTTGTTGTGAACACATACATACCTAATGTGCAATAAATAATTTTTTTTTAATTTTTATCCTGTAATAATTAATGCCGCGCGCGCGCGCGCGCGCGCGCGTGTGTGTGTGTGTGTGCGCGCGTAAAATGTTCGTTGTGTGAGGTACTATTTCTTGAGATAGACATAGTATAAGCGAGAAAGTTGTAGTAAATAGTATAAAGTTATTTTTAATGCACATTCTAATAATAAGTGGTTTGTACCGAATATAGAATTATTTGTAATGTTTATACCGCGCTCTTCTGGAGACTAGCGAGCGAAGTCTTGTCGCCACTAGATTTCGCGTTAACTCATTTTGCTTAATGACTTTTTCCGTCAACAATAAACAAAAACATACAAATGTCATGTCCAGTATTAAACATACAACTGTAACGTACAAAATGTGTGTGATATTTGTACTCACGAATAAAGTTGAAAAGCATAACGGTACTGTTGAACTACCATTTGTCTACAAGAAATGTTTTTCCGATGCTTAACGTCTGAGTTCTTACGTAATAAAAACGATAAACCCTAAATTTTTAATTCAAATTCGTGTATTTTTTTATTTAACTCTCAATGTAAATTAATTGAAAAAAGATTTAAAAAGTTAGAAAAGTTTGTTAAAAACGTCTTTAATTCATGAATAAAATACAGTTTATTAGACATTTCTAGCCTTGTATTTTACGTTTCAACGAGGTTATTAAGTGGAATGTTTTTACTACAAACTCGGTCGCCGTGCGGCCGCTCCGCCAGTCACTTTCTTTCGTTAATCAAGGGTATAGTCATATACCCAACTAATGAGGTTGTGGGGGAAGAAGAAACCATTGACCACGCGTAAGACATATCCTTACCACCAGTAAAGTGTCGCATCCTTTTTACATCCGAACCACATGCCTACCCATCATATTTTCACGTATAAGGTCAGTGCTGACTCCATATGGTATATATTTCACAGTTATATCGTATTTCCCATCTGTTATATTCATTAATGGTGAACACCATATAGTCCCGCTTAATATTTTCGCTTCAATGATGTCATTCGTGCATTTCGAATTTTCTAGTGTGTAACACATAATTCGGTTCCATACTTTATGACGGTTCTAACTGTGGTTTTATAGACAGGCAGTTCAGTGTTATAATAATAATTACGTTATCTTATATATAATTAATTATATTTAAGTTATAATTAAGTTATCTTATAACTTAAAAATCCTCAAAGTTGATTTGTCAACGGATTTCAGAACCTTCTGCATTACTTTCAGCTAAGGTTACCTCTACATACACAAAGTTCTTATCAACCCCTAGAGTATATCCATGTTTGTGTAATTATTTTTGGATTGTAAAGCTAAACGCAATTTTGCCTTATTTCTCTTTAGACTCAAAACGCCTGCATTATTCTTTAGATTACTGTTAAGTACCTTCAGAAGTAGCAGCTCATAAAACGTATGACGTTGGCAGGGAAGTGTTCAATAGTGTTACGTCATTTCAGAACAGTCTACGTGTTTGTTGAATGTTCCAGAAGAATCTGGCACTAATGTGTGTGGCATACGTGACTCTAGACGCATTCGCTCTCGATCAAGTAGACCGTCGTAACAATAGCATTTAAAATTTAAACCAATGAACTACGAAAACAGTATTAAAAAAAGACACATTTCTGTTCTTTGGGGAGAGACATCACAGTTCGCTACAACAACGCATATCGGGTAAGGCAAATAAAAAAAAACTAAGGAAAGCTTTAAGAATTAAAATAAATAAAATGTATTACTTGGTCCTTAGTCCTTGGTCATTAGTCCTTGGCCCTTGATCCTCGGTTTTGTCGCCTGTTAACCCTTCCACAGAAAAATCAGTTGGAAAATTATGAATTCTTTTACTAAAAATTAGCTCCAGTCCACCATATTTGTCATAGTAGTGTGTTGCAACTAATCTTAGACATACAATAGCAACCACAAGATATAACTTACGGAATTTTTACCATATAAAATATCTATATCTGTACTTGGTTGCGTAAGTAGGTGACATAGGCAGGTGGATAATGTGACACAGATGCTATCACGGGAAGTAGAAATCCTAGTACTCATGATAAACTGCATGATTTGTCTCCAATAAAGATAAGAATATGTGAAAGTAGAAAAACATAAATATGTAAAGCTCCCGCCCTGAGGGCGTTTACAGGGAGGTATGATAATAGCACTTTGGTGTGACAATGCGTTCTTAAAAGTGTGGCACTTTTACCGATACCATCCCTGTCCACCAATCAGATTGCTCCGTTGGTAAGACGAGATTCTGTTTTGAATCCACGTTGACGAATCATTGCCTCAATTAGTTTTATCAACGCAACTTATCACCTGATTGGCGACGGCCAGCCATGTCGTGGTCATTCTACTATCGGAGTAGTCGGTGTTTGATGACGTGCAGAGATACGTAAACAATGTAATTACACTGATGCGAGACAGAAATTAAATACGATGGATAACAGTTACTCTGACCCCGACGGATAACAGTTTAAATGAGGCAGCTATAGGAGCAGTGGTGATGGAAAAATGAGAGGATCAATTAAATGTGCAGTATGTATATATGCAGGCGGGGAAAGGAAAATATTTGAAACAACATAGACTTTTTAAGAGATAGAAATATTAGTAGCCAAACAAAGATGAGAATATACAAAGGTCTCAGCTTTATCAGCAATAAAATAAGCCCTCTAATGACATATACTGCTGATCTGCTGATAGTAAACTGCGAGCCTGTAGAAAATTTCAGTCAGGATAATATAAATGGCTGAAAAACCAAGAGCTAGGGAAGCTACTGGATGGGAGGGAGAATGTAAAAACAAAGGTTTGCGTGGTTTGTTTGGACATGTACAGAGTAGAGCACCAGAAGCGATTATAAGAAAAGTAACAACATTGAGACCATTAAAGAACAAGCCATAATTATAATGATTAATGTCTGTTCATATTTGACGGCTTGGTTGACCTGTACCTCAGATTGTAATTCAAACAGACTGTACACTATTCATATTCTCCTGATATCCCATTTGTACAGACACTGTTGACTAAGCACCAGCTCTCTCAGAGAAGCTAAAAAACAGTAGCAAAATAAATAAGCTAGTCAGCCGCGGCGCACAAACATTTGGTAATTTAGTTTTTCTAATTCTTATTTTTTAAGCTTATGCCATTCTCAAACACAGACTTTATACATAAATAAATAAAAGTAATGTTAATAACAATAGGCTATATAATTTTTTTGAAAAGTGGGGTGGAGGAGAAGGGAATGACAATAAATGTAGAAAAAACGAAAGTGATGAGAATAGGTAATGAGCAAGATATGAGAGTAGAAATATCAAGCAGGTGAATGGAACAGATAAATAGATATTTAGGGAGCATGGACCGATGAACAAGAAGACATTATAGGAAAAGGAAATTTGTTAACACAATGTGCGTGGATCTAAGGAAGGGACTGCCGATGTTGTTTAAGGTTTAGAGAGGAGGAAAGGGAGGAAAAGGGCGTTGAGAGTATGGAAATGTGGACTTGAGGGCGGATAGAAGCCAAAAGTTACGGAGAAAAGTAAGCAATGGAATGGTGATAAACTGAATCGAGGAGGGTAGTTCACGTCTGCTGGTTAAAAAGGGAAAAGAAGGTAGCGTGGATTAGAGATATATAGAGGGCCTGTGCAAACAACCGTTTTTGGTGTAACTTTGGAAGGAAACATGGATAGTGACGAAGGAGGGAGAAGATCGAAGCTCTCGGTTCACATACCTGTAGACGCATAACGAGATGGAGGCTCAGAAGCCTGTAGTTGATGTGGAATGGATACAGAATGGTGTGTGAAACCTGCAGTGCATTGTATGAGCACAGTCTTTGCACCCTTGGCTTGACAGTAGCATCTGGATCGAGTCCAATGGCTTCCAGTAGATAATATGTAGTCTGGATCAGTCGACAGGTAGCCTAAACTAGGAAAGGAAACCGCAAACGCGTTAACGCAGAAGGCGGGGGAGAAAAAAACTTTATTTTTCTGACACTGCTGCTTGAACCGATTCGAGCAACAGATTGAGACCTGCCACACACCAGAACACCATACAATATGTTGATGGTGGTACCCTAAACAAAGTATGAAAAAACAAACTTTTGAGTATTAAATATTATTGTATGTATAGTTTCGTACTTTAGTTGCAAATTTAGAATAATTCAAATACGTATTATGTAGTTCCTCGTATTTGTAAAGTACGCGCTCGTTTTGTAAATATAAACACGTTTCTATAATAAAAATACAGAAATATGAATCACTCACAACAAGGCGATTGACTGGCGGGGTCCCCTATACTTGCAACAAATTACGAGTATACGATTTTGTTAGTAATCTGTATCTAACAAAAATATAGATACGCACACACGCAGTAATTTAATATAATGGCTACAGAAAGAGTGTGTACGGTTATTTGGATAGCAAAATAGATGTATACCGAACATATCCGCATTTAGGCATCCACATCCGCATTTAGAGCACAAAGTGGCGCGTAATAGTCGACCGCTAAAACGACACACCTTGGAAAAATCAGGAACTGAGGACAGCGCAGCGCGCGGCGTCGTGACATTGTATGGAAGGTGTTAATGAAAGTAGGCCTACAAAGGTGTTAGTGTAACTGCAGACACGCAAGAACCGTAAGTAAATCCGCGTATGTATTTTATTAGTGACGTCAAAACGGCTGGCCAGTGGGAAATTTAAAACCTACATACATTTAATGTTCTCTGTTCGAAGTATCAGGCGAGTAGAAAGGATACGTGGCATTGTTATTTCTAGTTATTTCTTAGTTTTCAAACTGTTCAAAACAAACAACAGACACAATTTCCGATTATATAGTTTAGGCTTAAGTCATGACATCTACCAAATAGAAAGTCTGGAACGATGAATATGGTCACTAACTTATTTTTCGACGTATTTTTCATGTGTTTAACGTATTTTTAATTGGTAAAGAGAATATTGTTTTAATTCACCCATGGTGAGTTTCAGACACACAATTTCTGAAAAATTTAATGTAAAAAATATCTTCAATTAAAACGAATGCATGTGCTTGTTTTTGTGTGTTAAGCATATAACATACAGAGAGTATTTATGAAAAAGATGGTTATGCATTACACAAATAATTAAGCTTGCTGTTCGTGTAAGCGGACAATTCGTTGCCCACTTTATCGTTTGGTTTGCATTAGTGTACGGCCTGCTATTGTGCCCATGTAACGACAAATTAGATAAATATGAAAAAGTACAAGTGTAATGTTCATAACGACCAGTTTGGATTCAGAAGTGGGACAGAACAAATGTAGTTTTACGATTTGATCCGCATCAGCTGATGATAAGGGAAAGTTGCTTAAAAACGGATAGGACATTGTACCTGTATACGTAATACTCGTTTGCAGATATTGCTTTAAGGAAATTAAAGTTTGGCCCTGGTGAAGAAGGAGAAGACCCAGCTGCAGGTAGTGGAGATGTGGACGTAAGGAAGGATGATCATGATCCACAAGCTGGATAGAGAAAACAAAGTTTCCAAAAGAGAGTAAAAGAGAAACGAACACGCATAAAAGTGGTTGAAAAGAGACAGATAAAATTTATTTGGCCATGTGTTGCTTTATCGCCTTCTTCCACTCTTGTCAAAAATATTTGAACGACTTCTCCTTACCAGACTAAAACAAATAGTGCCCTTTAGGTACCTGATCCCTGAACACCAATTTGGGTTCAGTGAAAAACATTCTACAGTGCAGCAATGCCACAGAATAGTGAACAAAATTAGGGATAGCCTGGAAAAGAAGACGATGTGCGCAGCTGTCTTCCTGGATATTCAGCAGTCTTTTGATAAAATCTGGCATGAGGGCATTCTGTACAAGCTGAAGAAACAACTTCCTGATCAACTATATTTACTGTTGAAATCATATGTGCAAGATAGACACTTCCAAATCAAAATCGAAGACACTGTGTCAGTAATCTCTCCTATAAAGTCGGGAGTGCCTCAGGGCAGCGTTCTGGGGATCTTATATTTACTGCCGACCTACCTGTGACAGACTACACTACCACCGCCACCTTCGCTGATGATACCGCTACCCTCGCAGTAGATCCCAACCCGGAACGAGCCTCTCAGGAACTGCAAAGCCATGTTTACCTCCTGCAAGATTGGTTCCAGCGGTGGAGGATCCGAGTTAATTCTGCAAAATCCACTCAAATAACCTTCACCATGAAACGTAGCTCTTGTCCACAAGTCACCATAAACGATGCCCCCATACCTATAAAATCAG
Source organism: Magicicada septendecula (assembly GCA_034769895.1). NCBI lineage: Eukaryota > Metazoa > Arthropoda > Insecta > Hemiptera > Cicadidae > Magicicada > Magicicada septendecula. The sequence continues at coordinate 851,624,806 of CM068368.1, forward strand.
AAGTTAAATACCTGGGGCTGCATTTGGACGACAAATTAACATGGAAAGCCCACATTAAAGCTAAGAAACAACAACTCAACTTAAAAGGTAGGCAAATGTACTGGCTCATAGGTAGAAAATCTCAACTATCTCTCGCAAACAAAGTCATTATATATAAAGCTGTGCTCAGACCAATCTGGACTTACGGTATAGAATTGTGGGGCTGCTCTAAACCTTCCAACACAAAGATTCTGCAGACAGTTAAGTCAAAAATCTTGCGTTGCATAACGAATGCTCCCTGGTTCATCTCTAATTATACTCTTCACAAAGACCTCAACATTCCATACATTTCTGATGTCATCAAGATGCACGCCGCTAAGTACAGGAACCGCAACATAGGACACAGCAATAACCTGATCAACGAGCTCTTCAATCCATCACCGGATGTAAGAAGGCTGAAGAGACAGTGGCCAGATGACCTGACCCGGTGAACGTGGTAATCATCGCTGGATGGTTCCCACCTCAAGTGACGACGTATACATCACTTTTACTTATTACTCTGTAAAATGAGTAGATTGTATAACTGCATTATAATAAATAAATTTAAAAAAAAATGTGTTGCTTTATGCTGAACGTAACAGCTTATAATTATTAATATTGATGTACTTTCTCTTGTGAACTTACTTTGTTGTATTCTCTCATACGACGTTTCGGAGTGTTGTTCTCCTTCTTCAGCGAGGTTTGTATACTGGATGTGTCAAGTTGTCGGTAGTTGTAACTGTTTTTTGGTTAACAGGTTTAGTGTGGGGGTGGAGGTGGAAGGGGATTGGCAAACACAACAAAACACAACCAAACAACATACTCGATGATCATTACAATGTAAATCAAACACACTACTCGACACAGTAATAAACAACACACAACAATTCAAAATCCTGCGCCAATCCCCTTCCACCTCCACCCACACACACAACCTGTTAACCAAAAAACCGTTACAAATTACCGACAACTTGACACATCCAGTATACAAACCTCGCCGAAGAAGGAGAACAACACTCCGAAACGTCGTATGAGAGAATACAACAAAGTAAGTTCACAAGAGAAAGTACATCAATATTAATAATTATAAAGTGCTGTGAACAAAGTAGTGATGAACATTCAAAACAGTAGACTAACAGCTTATTCTGAAGGTATACTGTATAGGACGAGTTTCTTTACTAACGAGAGCTCAGGCACCACGTAGGCCTACGCGTGTAGGCTAAGTGCTCAGCATCCGTAATTCTATAATACTTTTTTTAATATTTGAATTTAATAAACAAACACTTGGTCTAGCTCTACAGATACTTATTATTTTATTGTTTCACCAGTTACGGCATTTTTTAAAACAATTGTCAGGAAAATAAATCGTATCTGTAGAGCTAGACCAAGTGTTTATATTGCAACGTTACGATTATTTCATAAATTCACACAAATACAGAACCATGTACTCAACGCAACTATTAAGTGTAGTACACCGGCCAGGTCGCAGGAATTTTGTTTCTCGTTGCGTCAAGTATATGTAGTTGCACAATAATTAAATAAATTTTAAAGAGGAGTGAGATGTTGTTGACATGAAATAATTATTTAAAACCATTTAAAAATAATCATCCTAAGGTTTATTCGTTAATAGAAAAATATTCCAATATTAACAAATTCAAACATTAGATAGATCAAATATCCACTTTTATACGTTTCACACATATTAGGCTGTTCATAACATCTAAAAACTAAACAATCATATACTCTTATTAACTAAACAGACATGTTAAATAAGTCATCTAAATTCTGTCATTTTTTGTGTGTGTCTGACTTTGATTCAATCTTCAAATGCTAATAGCAACTCATTTAAAAAGAAACAAAAATAGTATTAATCTTAAGCATAAAATTACTAGTTGCTATAGACAAAATAAACTAATTACATTTATTTTCAAACTATTATTTAACTCTATTGACACACCCAAATTTTTAACATATAAAAAAAAAGATTTAGTAACTTTCAAATTTTTTTATAAAATTAAATTATTGACTTTAACCATTATTTACATTTAAAATTTTTAAGTCTTACTGTTCATGTAAAATTGTTTTTCTGAAAGTTCTTTTCACAACAAAATTATAAATATTTAGTCATCACCTGCACACTGCTGCCGTTACCGTTTTATGTGTGTGTGTGTGTGTGTGTGTGTGTGTCCTTAATCCTGAAAATTTGATGATGATGTTGATGATGCTGTGTTCTCTGTCTCTATGGGTTGTTGTTGTTGCTCCTGAGTTCCTCCATACGTCTTGTGTGAGTGTGGTAGTGTGTGTGTGTCCATGTCGATCCGCAACGGGCAGCGTAACGTCGTTTGTAGATTTCTTGAGTCTGAGAATGTCCCAAAATTGTCGGTCGTATTTATACTGGACTCAATCTGACATGTCCAGGATTGCTGTTGACATGTTAGAAATTGTAACTTTCATTCAGTGTGTCATTTTAATTACGAAACACTTTTTTGTTCATTTTAGCGATTTCGTAAACACACTTGTAGCATGCGCGATATCATTGTTGGCGTACTTTTTTCTGTTCACGCACATATAACTCACATGATAATTACTCTTTAATTACACCAGTAATTAACATTAATTACTTAGCGTCTTTAATATTGCAAATTTCTGCAATATTAGTTAAAAATTCCTTAATGCAATGGTGTTTTTATAATTGGCGTAAGTCTTTACTTACAGGTTTAAAACAAGTTTATTATAATTCTGTTAAGACATGATTACAGACAAAACAATAAGTCGTTCGCATCACCCCATATTTTCATGTCGTAGCGTGCTCACACACACGCTGTACCTTACGCTACCACAGCAGGTGTCCCTCCAGACAGATTAGATATTGTCAATTCCTGTACAAAATTGTATAAAACTGTTCCTTATTCTATTTATACTAATTACAATATAAAACATACCGCCCTGGGCAAATATGAAAATATATGTATTGTTGCAATATATTAAAATCAAATATTAATAAAATGTTCTGCCAAGTGCCGTTCATTCGATCAGTGCAATTATTTTTTGTATTCTTCAGTTGTTGTTTACCTATAGTTCTGGTGTAGCTTAAGTATTTTGTTATCTGTGTCAATGGCGTAGTCACAGCTCTAATAACTCGCACGATTAATTCATTGTTGACAGCTATCTCCGATGTGACAGGCCACTTTAGTTTTGTGGCGAAGACTTAAACAATATTTTGGAGGCTGTGGTTTAGCTAATACAACGGCACGATATTGCAAAAACTGGCTTGCTGCATAGATTTGTTCGCTGTTTCAGATATCTGGCAAGTAACAAACGACGTTTATCACTAGCAGTGAGTTACTTGGCTACTTCGAAGTTGAGGGGACTACAATAAAAATTTGCAACTATCCACAATTCGAATTATTGCAAGTTGCAGTTTGGGAGAATTAATATTTGTGATCACAAAGAAGTCTTTGATTTACGCAAAAAATTCGTTCATGAAAACGATAGGCCTATATCCTATATGCATACTAAAGCCGTGTAAACTAAGCCAATAATTAAACACGAATCCAGGAGTTACTGTCTAATTCAGCCATAAACGTCAACTCCAATTATAAACAAGTTTTACAGTATTTATTAATATTATACGTTTGTTAATAGTGTCGCCTCATTTACCACAAGCCGATTAACACATGAACCCGTGAAACTATATTCAAATTTAGGTGTAAACGTTAATCGGCTAAATTAATTTTTGTAGCGTAAATTAAATGATTACTGTATAAGAAACTTTTTACTGATATGATCAGTATCAGTTAAAAGTGCCGTCTATAGGCCTAGGACTTTTTAGAAGAAATCAAATAGAAAAAACGCTACTACATAAAGTTTTATATAGCTCTTTTGAAGAAAAAATTTACAGGCATTGCACAAATGCAATGCACAGAGAAGGGCATTGAAAATGCTTCAATAAATCTAAAAAAAATATGTATATATATATATATATATATTTATGTTCATTCATCAATCAATGAATTCATTCTTCATTTACCAATGTACAGATTATAAGTTAAATGTAGTCGCATTCATATGCGAAGTTTTATATGTGTACTACGTTATTGACAACAAAGAAGTAGTTTCTACGGAAACTCACCGGTTCCCATTTTGGATCACGCACCAGCGACCGGTCGTAAATTTGCGACACGTCCTTATAAACATTTCTAATGTTAAAAACTTTCAGGCCTGAAATGCAATCACCAACCAATATATAATTAGGCATTAAACGTTTATTACCGAGCATAATTAATTATTATTACTACCAAAATAATAGGTATAATTTTAATGCCAAGAAAATTATTCGAATTAGTGAGAAATATAAACTTCTAATTAAAAGGGCTCTTGTACATTACTGATATAGTAGAAGGCAATGAGACAAAAAGAAGTTGGAATTATCAAAACATTTGAATTATTCAGGTTTGAATGCAGGTTCCACTGTGTATGTTTTTGACGATACGAAAGGATGGCGGTTCTCTTACTGACACCAAACATCCAAGTTGTTTGTTGATCCTGCAGAGGGATGTTTCTGTTGCTACGTTTCGGACAATCCTACGTGACATCTTCTGGCTGAATCCTCCTGCACGGTGGTCTTCGATGGTCAGGAGATATATATAATGTTATGATACACACAATAATATTTGATACACAATAATAAGTTTCTATCTCACGCTAATAGGGCAGCAGAAATTAATGACGTATACGTAGACTAATAACAATTAATAAGGAACATATCCTTTTGAAATACGACCCATGAATTTCTTGTAAACGAACAAAAATCTTAATATTATTTTGAATGTTCATCACTACTTATTTCACAGCACTTAATAATTATTATTTAATGGTACTTTCACTTTTGAAACTTACTTTATATGACCTTTATAGCCTTCTGTTCTATCTCTAGATAATTACGGTATATGAAAATTAAGTCTATTTAATCAGTATTTGTGCAACTTGAGTATTCAGTAAAAGTACTCAGTTTTAATTTTTATACACTATCCGTTTTTATAAGAACATGTGAATTCATTTTTATTAATTTTAAAGTAGGCCTAGCGATGAAACCTATTTTTCATAATGTTTATTTTAAGGTGAAATACTCTTTGTATAAACAATGCATGTTAATTAATTTAAATAATATGCTTACGTTTTTATTTAAACGTTATCACACAGAATTTTTTTTCTTTCTGAGGTTTATTAAATTAAATTTTATAGTGTGGCATACTATCTAAATGTCATACGTTTGTAATGGTACGCAATACTCATTGCTATTCGCCTGATACTGGAAACAGTGAGAGCAAATGCATGCAGTAAGCAGGTCAGTGAGCGAGCCTTCGCATTTACATCGACACATATAAGTCTACGTCACCAATTTAGGCCGTCCTGGGTGTTGCCTCTTACGGGAGCTCTCTCTCTCTCTCTCTCTCTCTCTCTCTCTCTCTCTCTCTCTCTCTCTCTCTCTCTCTCAATAACATATTTTTCCCTACTTTTCTGACTTTACAATTGATCAATGTGAAGTAAAAAATAAAGTGTTCAATTTTATTGATGTTCTATGTGCTATGTTACACATTTCTTCATAAATTTTCACAGCTTCTGCACGTCTATATCACAATTATATTCTTCATACAAAAATATTTTATAAATAAATTTTTGTTCACTTGTACAAACAAGTTAGAGCAATGTGTCAATATTTTTCAATAAATTTCTCTGTTCCAATAAATTTCTCTGGACCGTAAGTTCTCCTCTAGGACAACTTGTATTGAGTACGTCTTTGGAGTTTTCATCAACGGCATCCTCTCATCTGAATTTCATTTTTACTAACGTCTTTTTCTTCGCGTTCTGGCATTAAAATGTATTCTCGCATCCTTTTTAATTCCGAACCACATGCCTACCCATCATATTTTCACGTATAAGGTCAATGCTGACTCCATATCTCCATATAGTATATATTTCACAGTTATATCGTATTTTCCATCTGTTATATTCATTAATGGTGAACACCATATAGTCCCGCTCAATATTTTCGCTTCAATGATGTCATTCGTGCATTTAGAATTTTCCAGAGTGTAACACATAATTCAGTTCCATACTTTATGATGGGTCTAACTGTGGTTTTATAGACAGGCAGTTCAGTGTTATAATTATAATTACGTTATCTTATATATAATTAATTATATGTAAGTTATAATTAAGTTATCTTATAACATAAAAATTCTCAAAGTTGATTTGTCAACGGATTTCAGAACCTTCTTCATTACTTTCAGCTAAGGTTACCTCTACATACACAAAGTTCTTATCAACCCCTAGAGTATATCCATGTTTGTGTAATTATTTTTGGATTGTAAAGCTAAACGCAATTTTGCCTTATTTCTCTTTAGACTCAAAACGCCTGCATTATTCTTTAGATTACTGTTAAGTACCTTCAGAAGTAGCAGCTCATAAAACGTATGACGTTGGCAGGGAAGTGTTCAATAGTGTTACGTCATTTCAGAACAGTCTACGTGTTTGTTGAATGTTCCAGAAGAATCTGGCACTAATGTGTGTGGCATACGTGACTCTAGACGCATTCGCTCTCGATCAAGTAGACCGTCGTAACAATAGCATTTAAAATTTAAACCAATGAACTACGAAAACAGTATTAAAAAAAGTCACATTTCTGAGTGAAGTGATTAAAACGTAGTGACTACATAGTAGACACTACGGTATAGTGATAGCATTAATTCAAATCGGTGTGATTAAACAAACGCAACACTCCATAGTTGTAACTACCCCAAGTGGAGTGGTATCCGGGAAATCTAGAGATACAACTGTGGGTAGATACAACTCCAGTGTAGCAGTAACTACCTTTCATGAGAAATCTATGGTACCAAAAATTATTTTTGAAAAAAGACGGCGTGGGAATACTTGTGAACCATTTATTCCCAAACCACTGGAATTGAAGTGATCACATCTCAAATGACAAAAATGCTAAAAAATATTAAAATTAAAATAAAAAAGGAAACAGATGTAAAAGCGGCAGGGAACAAAAAAATTAAATTGAAAGACTGGGAAAAGAATTTTGTATCAATATTGGGTGAAGTAGAAACCCCTGGTTTTTACCAAAGTGCCAGGAAGTTGTACAGTAGGGATATCCCAATCAACCTTTTCGGAATTAACCGAAAACAAGAGCAACAACAATAACTGTAGCATGTCTCCCACGCCGACTAGTAGTTCAGGTTATACGTCTTCTCAAGCCGTCCAACAGGCAAATACTGCTGGCATAACCTTTACGACTTACGTACTCATCGCCAAACACTGATTGTTTTTTAATTTCGATGTGAGTGCAGTCTAATGCACCCACAACAGTTGGTAAGTTAAAGCGTGTTTGCCGCATAACCTTTGCATTATTTATGTCTTGTACTGTACTCGGGAAATAAATCCAGTTGTTAGCTTTTTCTAAAATACGATCCATCACGTAATTAATATTTTTACATACCGTGGAGCGGTCCACTCCAATATCTTCTGCTACTCCACTCTGAAATCCTGGATCAGCAGTATAACGCAAAAATATTTCCATACGTTGTCTTGGAGATAGTGCTTTTCCTCGAGTTTCATCAGTATGTGGCAGAAATTCTGATGTTAAAAAATCAATATTGCCTGTTTCAAAACACATCAGCTCCTTGCACCTACTCAGAACTCTTCTTTCACCGAATGCCCTTCTTTCTCTTACATGCATAAACATTGCCATCGTGAAGTCGACTAACAACTGACAAAAGTGGAGTGTGCCCCTTCTCGGATTGCAAAATAATGAAGTTATAATTACACGTAACTAGTTGTAGCTTCTCTTTTATCACATTAAAAGTGAAGTTATAACTACCAGTCCGGGAAAATCAAGATACAACTATAGGGGGTAGTTTTAGCTACCTTTTAATCACACTAAAGGAAGTTACAACTTCAAAATACAGAAGTGGTAGCGTCAACTACGTTTTAATCACTTCGCCTTCTGTTCTTTGGGAAGAGACATCACAGTTCGCTACACAACGCATATCGGGTAAGGCAAATAAAAAAAACTAAGGAAAGCTATAAGAATTAAAATAAATAAAATGTATTACTTGGTCCTTAGTCCTTGGTCCTTGATCCTCGGTTTTGTCGCCTGTTAACCCTTCCACAGAAAAGTCAGTTGGAAAATTATGAATTCTTTTACTAAAAATTAGCTCCAGTCCACCATATTTGTCATAGTAGTGTGTTGCAACTAATCTTAGTCATACAATAGCAACCACAAGATATACGGAACTTTTACCATATAAAATATCTATATCTGTACTTGGTTGCGTAAGTATGTGATATAGGCAGGTGAATAATGTGACACGATGCTATCACGGGAAGCAGAAATCCTAGTACTCATGATAAACTGTATGAGTTGTCTACAATAAAGATAAGAATATGTGAAAGTAGAAAAACATAAATATGTAAAGCTCCCGCCCTGAGGGCGTTTACATGGAGGTATGATAATAGCACTTTGGTGTGACAATGCGATCTTAAAAGTGTGGCACTTTTACCGATACCATCCCTGTCCACCAATCAGATTGCTCCGTTGGTAAGACGAGATTCTGTTTTGAATCCACGTTGACGAATCATTGCCTCAATTAGTTTTATCAGCGCAACTTATCACCTGAGTGGCGACGGCCAGCCATGTCGTGGTCATTCTGCTGTCGGAGTAGTCGGTGTTTGATGACGTGCAGAGATACGTAAACAATGTAATTACACTGATGCGAGACAGCAATTAAATACGATGGATAACAGTCTCTCTGACGCCGACGGATAACAGTTTAAATGAGGCAGCTATAGGAGCAGTGGTGATGGAAAAATGAGAGGATCAATTAAATGTGTAATTGCAGTATGTATATACAGGCGGTGAAAGGAAAATATTTGAAACAACACAGACTTTTTAGAGATAGAAATATTAGTAGCCAAACAAAGATGAGAATATACAAAGTTCTCAGCTTTAGCAGCAATAAAGTAAGCACTCTAATGACATATACTGCTGATAGTAAACTGCGAGCCTGAAGAAAATTTCAGTCAGGAGAATAAAAATGGCTGAAAAACCAAGAGCTAGGGAAGCTACTGGATGGGAGGGAGAATGTAAAAACAAAGGTTTACGTGGTTTGTTTGGACATGTACAGAGTAGAGCACCAGAATCGATTATAGGAATAGTAACAACATCGAGACCATTAAAGAATAAGCCATAATTATAATGATTGTCTGTTCATATTTGACGGCTTCATTGCCCTTAACTTAGATTGTAATTCAGACAGACTGTATACTATTCATATTCTCCTGATATCCCATTTGTACAAACACTGTTGACTAAGCACCAGCTCTCTGGGAGAAGCAAAATAAGGTAGTCAGCCGCGGCGCACAAACCATTTATATATTTAGTAATTAGGTTTTCTAATTCTTATTTTTTAAGCTTATGCCATTCTCAAACACAGACTTTAAACATAAATAAATAAAAGTAATGTTAATACAATAGGCTATATAATTGTTTTGAAAAGTGAGTAAAATGGGGTGGAGGAGAAGGGAATGAGAATAAATGTAGAAAAAACGAAAGTGATGAGAATAGGTAATGAGCAAGATATGAGAGTAGAAATATCAAGCAGCTGAATGGAACAGAGCATGGACCGATGAACAAGAAGACATTATAGGAAAAGGAAATTTGTTAAGACAATGTGCGTGGAACTAAGGAAGGGACTGCCGATGTTGTTTATAGGAAGTAGATTAAGGGATAGAGAGGAGGAAAGGGAGGAAAAGGGCGTTGAGACTCTGGAAATGTGGACTTGAGGGCGGATAGAAGGCAAAAGTTACGGAGAAAAGTAAGCAATGGAATGGCGATAAACTGAATCGAGGAAGGTAGTTCACGTCTGCTGGTTATAAAGGGAAAAGACGGTAGCGTGAATTGGAGATATATAGAGGGCCTTTGCTACTAACAACCGTTTTTGGTGTAGCTTTGGAAGGAAACATGGATAGTGACGAAGGAGGGAGAAGATCGAAGCTCTCGGTTCACATACCTGTAGACGCATAACGAGATGGAGGCTCAGAAGCCTGTAGTTGATGTGGAATGGATACAGAATGGTGTGTGAAACCTGCAGTGCATTGTATGAGCACAGTCTTTGCACCCTTGGCTTGACAGTAGCATCTGGATCGAGTCCAATGGCTTCCAGTAGATAATATGTAGTCTGGATCAGTCGACAGGTAGCCTACATCTAGGAAACGAAACCGCCAACGCGTACGCAGAAGGCGGGGGAGAAAAAAACCTTATTTTTCTGACACTGCCCCTTGAACCGATTCGGGCAACAGATTGAGACCTACCACACAGCAGAACACCATATATAATATGTTGATGATGGTACCCTAAACAAAGTATGAAAAAACAAACTTTTCAGTATTAAATATAGTATTGTATGTGTAGTTGCGTACTTTAGTTGCAAATTTACAATAATTCAAATACGTATTATGTAGTTCGTCGTATTTGTAAAGTACGCGCTCTTTTTGTAAATATAAACACGTTTCTATAACAATAATACAGAAATATGAATCACTCACCACAAGGCGATTGACTGGCGGGGTCCCCTATACCTGCAACAAATTCGAGTATAAGAGTAATCTGTATCTAACAAAAATATAGATACCCAAGCAGTAATTTAATATAATGGCTACAGAAAGAGTGTGTATGGTTATTTGGATAACAAAATAACTCCCCCTTTCCGAATATATCCTCATTTAGTCATCCATATTCCACATTTAGAGCACAAAGTGGCGCTTAATAGTCGACCGCTAAAACGACACACCTTGGAGAAATCAGGAACTGAGGACAGCACAGCGTGGGGCGTCGTGACATTGTATGGAAGGTGTGAATGAAGGTTAAAGTAGGCCTACAACGGGGTTAGTGTAACTGCAGACACGCAAGAAACCGTAAATCCGTTATTAGTGACGTCAAATAACGGCTGGCCAGTGGGAAATTTAAAACCTACATACATTTAATGTTCTCTGTTCAAACTATCAGGCGAGTAGAAAAGATACGTGGTGTCATTGTTATATCTTAGTTTTCAAACTGTTCAAAAAACACACACACACACACACACACACAATTTCCGAATATATAGTTTAGGCTTAAGTCATGACACCTACCAAATAGAAACTCTGGAACGATGAATATGGTCACTAACTTATTTTTCGACGTATTTTTCATGTGTTTAACGTATTTTTAATTGGTAAAGAGAATATTGTTTTAATTCACCCATAGTGATTTTCAGACACACAATTTCTGAAAAATTTAATGTAAAAAATATCCTCGGTTAAAACGAATGCATGTGTTGTTTTTGTATGTTAAACATATAACATACAGAGAGTATTTATGAAAAGATGGTTATGTATTACACGAACAATTAAGCTTGCTGTTCGGACAATTCGTTGCCCACTTTATCGTTTGGTTTGCATTAGTGTACGGCCTGCTATTGTGCCCATGTAACGACAAATTAGATAAATATGAAAAAGTACAAGTGTAATGTTCATAACGACCAGTTTGGATTCAGAAGTGGGACAGAACAAATGTAGTTTTACGATTTGATCCGCATCAGCTGATGATAAGGGAAAGTTGCTTAAAAACGGATAGGACATTGTACCTGTATACGTAATACTCGTTTGCAGATATTGCTTTAAGGAAATTAAAGTTTGGCCCTGGTGAAGAAGGAGAAGACCCAGCTGCAGGTAGTGGAGATGTGGACGTAAGGAAGGATGATCAAGACAAGCTGGATAGAGAAAACAAGTTTCCAAAAGAGAGTAAAAGAGAAACGAACACGCATAAAAGTGGTCGAAAAGAGACAGATAAAATTTATTTGCCCGTGTGTTGCTTTATACTGAACGTAACAGCTTATTCTGAAGGTGGACTGTAGTGGACGAGTTTGTTCAGGCACCATATAGGCCTACGCGTACAGGCTAATTGCTGAGCATCCGTAATTCTATAATACTTTTTTTTATTATTTGAATTTAATAAACAAACGCTTCGTATAGTTGTACAGATACTTATTATTTTCCCGACAATTGTTTCACCAGTTACGGCATTTTTTAAAACAATTGTCAGGAAAATAAATCGTATCTGTAGAGCTAGACCAAGTGTTTATATATTAAATTCAAATATTAATAAAATGTTCTGCCAAGTGCCGTTCTTCCGATCAGTGCAACTATTTTTTGTATTCTTCAGTTGTTGTTTACCTATAGTTCTGGTGGAGCTTAAGTATTTTGTTATCTGTGTCAATGGCGTAGTCACAGCTTTAGGAACTCGCACGATTAATTCATAGTTGACAGCTATCTCCGATGTGACAGGCCACTTTAGTTTTATGGCGGCGAAGACTTAAACAATATTTTGGAGGCTGTGGTTTAGCTAATACAACGGCACGATATTGCAAAAACTGGCTTGCTGCATAGATTTGTTCGCTGTTTCAGATATCTGCAAGTAACAAACGACGTTTATCACTAGCAGTGAGTTAGTTGGTTACTTCGAGTTGAGGGGACTACAATACAAATTTGCAACTATCCACAATTCGAATTATTGCAAGTTGCAGTTTGGGAGAATTAATATTTACGATCACAAAGAAGTCTTTGATTTACGCAAAAAATTCGTTCATGAAAACGATAGGCCTATATACCATAATTATAGCCAATCCAGGAGTTACTGTCTAATTCAGCCATAAACCTCAACTCCAATTATAAACAAGTCTTACAGTATTTATTATTATTATACGTTTGTTAATAGTGTCGCCTCATTTACCACAAGCCGATTAACACAACTATACGTGAAACTATATTCAAATTTAGGTGTAAACATTAATCGGATAAATTAATTTTTGTAGTGTAAATTAAAAGAAACTTTTAATTTTTGTAGTATAAGAAACTTTTTACTGATATGATCATTATCAGTTAAAAGTGGCGTCTATAGGCCTAGGACTTTTTAAAAGAAATTAAATAGAAAAAACGCTACGACATAACGTTTTATATAGCTCTTTTGAAGAAAAAATTTACAGGCATTGCACAAATGCAATGCACAGAGAAGGAAATTGAAAATGCTTCAATAAATCTAAATATATATATATATATATTTCAATCACTTTCTGCTACAGTCCGTTCCTTGATGTATATAATACTTTAATATTTATAACTAAATTTATAAAAAATAGGAAAAATGTATATCTTGAGGTAAATTTAGTTATAAATATTAAAGTAATATATATATATTGCAACACATCTTTTTATGATTTCTTTCATTATGGATTATGAGTTTTACATGGACCTGGTTAGGGTATACCATGCCAACACTTACCTGCAGTATATGGTACTTTTCTGCTTTGCCGGCTATTAGGTGTGGGATTTGGGCTTATTAGGTATCAGGTAACGAGTTGGGACGATGTGTTTTCAAAAGAATTTTTTTTTTTCAGGAAGCTGAGTTGTATAAATTGTGAATAAATGAAAACTACCTTTTTAGTCTATCATTCCAATGATTATAATTGTCACCCTCAAGGTGCTTATCTTTAAACAAATCATAATAATAAAAAGAATTTCAAATATTTAACACAATTTAAGGCGGGTTCCACCATTTTATATTCTTTCTTGAATATTACCTTACACATATTTTCTCTAGTGATATATTGTTATAATGCTTACGTCTAACAATCACATATTAAAATCATATATCTTAGTACATAATTTATAAGTTCCTGAAAATAAGACATACAATACACAGTATATACACAAAACATATAACATGGAAATATACACACATATATGGGCAGTTTCACACTGTCTGCCTGTAATTATAATTCATTTATAAAAAATCATTTTTGTTATATTGAATTTAATTATTTAATAAAATGGAAATACTGAATTGATTTCATTCTATGAAATCCGTAACCCTGTTCTCTATTCATGAGAAAATAAAATACGAACTTTTTAAATGAATATAACAAGGGTTATAGTTATCGTTATCTCTATGGTAATTATTATTAATCTAAACATTTTTATTAAGGGTAACTCCCTTTTAATTATTCTACTCTTCAGCCTGCTTGGCTATCAACAATAATTAATATGAAACAATAAAATTTGTGACATCTACTATCTTGATAACACTCTTAGAGCTTCTCTGCACTCTCCCTTAATTTATCACATTTAATTTATCAAATATAATTTTTTATACAGTGCACAATCTCATGAAAACATTTGCTTAGAGTCTTTCTGCACTCTTATTAACATATTATTATAATAATCACACATTATCTAAATGTTCTGTCTTTTTGAATAAATGTCTCTATATGATAAACAGTACAACATTTAAAAGTGTCTTTAGGCTTTAGTCATACCGCCTATATAAAAAAATGTTTATCAATTATTTAAAACTGTTCAATTTCGTTTATAGCGGCTTTTCATTTACTTGTTGTGTTTTACAACATTATTATGAACCCTGAACCATATCAGGTCACCTGTTTTGATGATTTCATGTTACACAGATGTACACGGGTCTCAGGCGTCGGCGTTGAGTACAGCTATTCCTCTCGAACCCTCCGTCAGCGTCGCTTAGCGGTGTATGAACAGCTAGGCTAGGCGTCGTTCCTTTATCGTCATGGACACAGCGTCTCTGGCCTCGGGTATAGTCTGATGTCCGTAGTACGTAGTTGTAGTAACTCAGGTGTCTGCCGGTCTCATTGAAGCGTCTTCTGCAGCGTATCGTTCCGTGTGTACGACTCAACGAATACTTTATGAATGCGACAGATGCTCGTTTTGTTTGCTATATAAAATCTTATCTGTACCCTTCTAAATGTACAATTGTAGCAGATAAAGCTTATTATGCGTACTCCAGTTAGAACGATAAACATTGATAACAATGTTTCGTTATAATATATATATATATATATATATATATATTGTAACAAGACCGCTGTATGCCGGTCGTTACAAAAAATAAAAAGTAGATGGAAAATTTTATAAAAATAAAATTTTCAAATAATAAAAAATTTTGTTTATGTTTATTAATGTATGTAAATAAGAAATAAATCTGTTTTAAAAGGTTCTTGTAAAAATTTTGATAATCAGGCAGGTATTTATTAATTATCGAGCACTTCTGGAAGATTTGAACCAAGTCTGGAGTTAAATAGATTAACTCCAGTCAGCAATCGATTGGTGATTTTTCTTGCTGGTCCAATATTTCACTCAAATAAAATATTTTCTTCTTCTTGAAGTCCCTCAGCCTTGGTAAATAATCTTAAATTAGCCTGTGAAATAATAACAGATAAAAATAATGGAAATATAAAGATTTATTGAACAATTTAATAAATAATCGATTTTTTATCGATGGAGAACAATTATCGACTCCGTCTCAGGGAATTATCGATTGTGCATACAGAACAAAATTTATGATATGTATTATATAAAAGACAGGTTCTTTGAGCGATTAAAATTAATAGTCAGAGAAGGGTGACGAGACAGTATAACATTAACAATTAAAATAAATACAATAATTATTATTCAATAGTATTTAAATAATTCTGATATGTAATATTTATGAAAGTTGTCGTCAAACCATATGCAGACTATGACGTCACTGCTGGATGAAGAGGAAGGCAGGCTTGAATTTCAAGATGGCCGCTACTAGATATGGCGAGTTCACTGCGATGTCATTGTGTCAAAAAATCACAGCAAATATACCTTCATGAATGTTTGAAATATTCCCGCACTGGTGTAATATGTCTGTTAAGTTATTTGGTGTGTTCTGAAGAAGTGTTCCGTGTAAACTTGTGTTAGTTAGTTTATTTTGTATGTGTTCACTTCTGTGGGTTAAAGTTCTCAAGATATGGTTAGGATTTGTAGAGTGAATTAGATTAAATATATTGTTTTACTGTTTTATATCACTCGTATCATGAAGTTAGGTGTTTGTTTTCACTATTGTCGTGAACGTTTTGGTAGATTTAGTTAAAAAAGTGTCTAATTCGTCTAACTCTCGATTCACTTATATTATAATGGCTGACGGTTAGTACCATTTTCGACTCGGTTTTAAAGGAACGTTTTTCACACAACTCTTCAGCTTGATATTCAACAAAAGACTAATTAACTTGGTCAAAATTTGGCCCAGTTAATCTTTGAAAAAGTATTGTTAACATATTTCGATTACTCATACACATGATAAAATATTACATTATATATGGAATTTATTTATTTTATTCATCACTTTCATGAATTATGAACCTTATCATTGGTTTAATCATCTCATTCCCTTTAAATTGATATATTATAGTCCATATCTGTTGACATTTTGTGGGAATTAACAAATTTCTTTACTTTATGGAAATATAGGCTCAAAATTGGATTTCCGTCTTTATACAAATTTCCTCCATTTTAATTATTATTAATACTATTATAATAAATTTTAATTAGTCATATTCCTCTTCCTTTCCTTAAATACATATAAATTAAACCTTTAAACTGGTTTTTTTGTGTTAATCTGTAAATTTGACATTGCTCTTTAAATTAATTAATTTATATATTTTGAAAATTTACAATATTTTATGGTATATTTCCTTATTATCATTTTAACTCATAGGATCATTCCCAGTAGTGGTTAACTGAGTTACCTTATCTAAATCTTGTTAGTTTACAGGATTTATAAGTGAATTATACTGGTGTATATTGTTTCTGTGAATTCACCAAATGGCCTAGATTTTAGAATTTTATATTTCTGTCTTTCTCAAATAAATTTAATCCTACTTCCTCCTCTGACTTTACATAGTTACTATTACATGAAAATAAAATGGTTTATAACTTATTGTGAGGTGTAGTATTTAATTAACACTACTGTTATTAAAATAAATAATTATGAACATTATTTAGCAATATGCACAATTGAACATATTGCTGATATGGTTTGAACATATATTTTTAACTATTTTTGAGTTAACATAGCATACCTATTGAAACATTATTAATGGTATGTATGCTGTTTTTTAGCAAACATTATTCATTTAAAACACATAATATAAATCTTATTTTCTAACAACTCTTACAAATACATTGATTTTATGGCTGTGAACAAACAGTCTATTTAAACATTTTAAACCTATGAATACTAAATTAATGCTAGTCCTTTCTGGTCTAAACCATTACTATTTATGATACCCTACATCAGTAAACATGACCACCCATACTCTAGTTATTAGCATTTTTTACAAATGTCTTGTAAATAAAGAGTTACATTAAAATAATAAAATACTGGAAATCTTCCATTTTATTATTTTATTATGCTGTTTATTATTGGATATTAAAGTTGTTATATAGCATACTGATAAGTCATAGTATAACTAACTTTAAGTTTATTGCGTTTCTAAAAAACACTTACACAAATTCACTTTCACTGTTGGTTCTGATATTTTGAGTCTTATTATCTCAGACCAGACCTTTAGTAATCATGGACTGTTAAGACTTGTTTATTTTCTTATCACACAATAGCTTTAGTCGGTTCACTTCTTATAATACTATACAGCACTTTAGTTTTATAAATAATTACATTTTTATAGGATTTTGGGTATGTTATACTTTCTTTTTAATCGTTTTGTGGGTTTGGGGTTGATGGTAGTTAATAATAATAATAGGTTTTACAACGGTGTTTCTTTCATACTATTTCTTCCTCTCCTCCTGTCTTCTTTCTTGTCCTTCTTCTTATCTTCTTTCTTGTCTTCATTCTTGTCCTTCTTCTGGTCTTCATTCTTGTCCTTCTTCTAGTCTTCATTCTTCTGGTCTTCTTGTCTTCCTTCTTCATTCTTGGGTAAACCAAGGTACTTTGTGTTATCTCGACTGATGTTTAGTTTGGAGCATCTAATTCATTTACTGATACGGACCTTGTTCTTCTCTAAAGGTTTCAGGGTATTGTTTTCTTCCTGATCACAAACTTTATTCTTCCTTCTTCTTGTCTTTGGGGTATTTTGGTATTCACTACTCTTAAACTGATTCTCCTTCTTCTTGATCTGGTGTTATTTATTTTGTTGACTGCTCCTAGCTTCCTGGGTAAATTACTGATCTTATAATATGAATTGTTTTCAATACTTTCTTTGATATTTAAATAGTGGTTTTTATATAATGTAATGAGGATTTTTATTTTATCGTGGTTCATTCCTTTGATTTCCTTAAATCTCATTCAATATTATTTTAACATATGTGGTGTAATTAAACTTTATGATTTTATATGACTTAATAAGTAGTGGATTTTCTGTCACGCTACAGAATGCCCTTCTCCAGAAGTAATTTTTTCAGACTATACTTGCTTTGTCTGAAACAATTGCTTATGATAATTATTCTAGGTTTGTTATTATTCTGGACTTCCTTCCATTTTAAAAATTTTCTTATTTATATTTGAGTTTATATCATTCTCATTCTCACTGGATCTTCCTTGATAGTAATAGTCATCTGAGTTTCATATTTATTATTTCATTTTCATATTTCTTCTTAGTATTTTCTCTTTGGGATATTTCCTCCCTATCGTTCCCTACTTTGTGAGCTGGTTCAGTTCAGAGAGGCACTGTACGCTACTTTCCTCTGCTGTCCAATACTTCACACATATTTGAGTACAGAGGCAAATCATCTCTGCTCAAAAAACATATTAATATTGCTGGAATTATCTACAGACAGATTAAAAAATTATTCAGAATAGTACACATTTGTTACTATTTAAAAAAAATATGTTTGAGATACTTCACTTATTACTTATTATATTTCTCAGAGATTTTAATATTCCTATCTCAGTTGTTCTTCTGACTCGTTAACTGGACGTTTCTTTCATTTGATATTATGGTAGGAAGCTCTTCTATTATTACATTTTTTAACTTTTCTTATCATATAAATCTTTTGGTTATAAATTCTTTATTACCTTCTGGTTTTTTTATTATAATCTGCATTGTTTATTGTAGCATATCTTTATGACATTTTTAGACTGTTTCTTTGTTCTTATTATTTCCACTTGTTCTATTTTCTAGAACTTTTTATAACTGTCATTATCATAATTGACATTTAATTCATAAATCATTTTATACTAATCCGTTTAATTACATATATCTTTGATATTATTCTCACATTATTCCTGTCATGGTTATTATATTTTCGAATGAATGTTTTTTTTTTATTAATTTCATAATGAGGTCATAATTTCTCCTCATACCACTTCAAAGTTTTATTATCTCATAATTCCAAATAAGTTTTTGTACTTTATTATATTCAATCACTCAAATCGTATCAACTCAAATCGTATCGTATTTTGTTTAAATTTCCTTTGGCATCATTTTATGGAAAGGTTTTTACTCTTTATTATGAAATTAGACATGATCATACTGTCCAGAATTATTTGTGTTAATTCCAAAGTCTGTTTCCTTTATTCATCCCATTATGATCCTGTATTAACATGGTAATTATATTTTATGCTTACCATAAATATGGTATTAAATCTCTTCTGTTTATCTCACCAAAGTGTTTTATTAATAATTGGTTGGTAAGTTGTACTTATTCTTGGTTCGGAAACTTGATTTATACACAATTCAAAATTCACTCTTCTTATATTATTGCCATAAAGTTTTCTTCAAATAATTTTTTATGTAAGGAGAACTTACTTTTGTTTTAGAATTTAGGGGTATTTAAATTCTAACTTCTTCTTATACATATCTTCTAAATGGTTTCATTAATAATGGTGTAGTAAGATGTACTTACTTTGTCTTTGGAATTTTGATGATTTTATTCTAATTCCTTCTTATATTATTGCCATAAAATTTTCTTCAAATAATTTTTATGTAAGGTGGACTTACTTTTGTTTTAGAATTTAGGGGTTTTATTCTAATTCCTTCTTATATTCTTGCCATAAAATTTTCTTAAATAATTTTTTATGTAAGGTGGGCTTGCTTTTCTTTTTAGAACTTATTTTATTTCAATCTAAATTCTGTTTTATATTTATCTCTTCAAAAATTTTTTTCTCAAATTCTTGGTTAGTAAGGTGAACTTACAATCTTTTTAAATTTAGATGACTTCTCACTCTAAATTCTTTTTTATATTCTTGCCATAAAGTTTTCTTCAAATAGTTTTTATGTAAGGAGAACTTACTTTTGTTTTAGAATTTAGGGGTTTTTAAATTCTTCTCTTATATTCTTGCCATAAAGTTTTTCTTCAAATAGTTTTTATGTAAGATGGACTTACTTTTGTTTTAGAATTTAGGGGTTTTTAAATTCTTCTCTTATATTATTGCCATAAAGTTTTTCTTCAAATAGTTTTTATGTAAGATGGACTTACATGTGTTTTAGAATTTTGTGGTTATTAAGTCCAAACTCTTCTTCTTATTTATTATATTATTGCCACATAGATTTTTCATAAATAACTGGTATGTAAGGTGGGCTTACATGTGTTTTAGAATTTTGATTATTTTAAATTCTAATTTATTATTGCCACATAGATTTTTCATAAATAACTGGTATGTAAGGTGGGCTTACATGTGTTTTAGAATTTTGATTATTTTAAATTCTAATCTCTTCTTATATTATTGCCACATAGATTTTTCATAAATAACTGGTATGTAAGGTGGGCTTACATGTGTTTTAGAATTTTGATTATTTTATTCACAAAATTTCTTCATGGATGCCTGGTTAAAGACACCCTTAACTTTATTTGAACTCATTTCCTTTATTTCGTATGTGTTGTTGTTATTGTCCTTAGAGACAATATAGGGACCAGTGTACAGAAGCAATAATTTTTTTGTTATCCCCTCTAAGGAACTGGGTAATTCCCTATTCTTCAACAACACCATCTCTCCAACGGTATAATGAATAACCTTACCCATGCTTTTATTGTATTTATTCCGCCGTTTCTCCTGATCTTCGGCCACCTTATTGTGAAATTGAATTCTATCAAATATATATTTATGCTCTCTGGGGAACTCCAAGATATCTTCAATCTCTCTAGGGGGTTGTCTATCGTACATTGCGGAGTAAGGGGTTATTCCTATGGCTGGATGGTATGCTAGGTTGAGGAATTCTTCAGTGGCCTCCAAGTATTCTTGCCACCTCCTCTGCTGCTCATGGCAATACGTTCTTAATAGGCGCCCCACCTCTCGCAAGACTCTTTCGGCCGGGTTACTGCTCGGGTGGTATACGGATGTCTTGTATGTATGAACCCCCATTGACAGCAGTGTATCCCGCCATTTCCTCCCCTTGAATTGTGTTCCGTGGTCGGTTATGATCGTTACCGGTTTTCCGACGGTTGGGAAGTACTGGTTGATCAGGATTTCAAGAACTTTATTCGTAGTCGCCCGATTCGCTGGGTATAGCTTCACGAACTTGGTATAATGGTCCATTATGATGACGAGATATTTGTATCGGTGGCGGCCTCCACTGCGGGGAAATGGCCCACAGATATCCAGGAATACCTTCTCAAGTTTCGACTGCGAGGTTATCGGAATCATCTGCCCCTCTCTTTTCTCGTTGTTAGTTTTCACGAGTTGGCAAATGCGACAGTTTCTAATGTACCTCCGTACCTTCCGATTTATGTCTTTGATATGGCAGCTCTCTTCCAGGGCCTTTACCACCTTTAAGGCGCCCATATGCCCATATCGAACATGATAATTGAACACTATCTCCTTCTCGATATGGGTCGGAATTATTACCTTCCATTCCTCCTTATATAATGATGGTCTTGAAAACAGGATTCCATTATGTATGGTATAATATTGGGAGATTGTCTCATCCCCTGCTTCCAATCTTGAGATAATAGAGATTAACTTCGGGTCAGCTTGTTGGTGTGTGCTTAGGTGTTCCAAAATTGATTGTAGACCGGCGCTGCTGCTGAGAATATGGTATACTTTCAGAATACTCTCCTTCTCCCCCTCGAACGTCTGTTTGTCAATGTCTACTCTAGACAATACGTCCGCGACGACATTCTTCCTTCCGGGGATATACTCCCACTTAAGGTCGTATTCTTGCAGCAATAGTATCCACCGCGTTAACCTTCCATGGCTTAACTTACATCTCTTAAGGAACGAGATAGATTTATGGTCTGTCCGGACGGTAACGGAATAACCAAGGATATAAGTGCGGAACTTTCCGCACGCGAACACGACACTCAATAATTCCTTTTCTGTAACGTGGTAGTTTTTCTCACATTGGTTCAATGCTCTGCTGGCAAAGCAGATCACCAGATGTTCGCCCTCCTCATCCTCTTGATATAAAGTAGTGCCGAGGCTGATGTCACTGGCATCACAATTAAGAAAGAAAGGCTTGTTAAAATCTGGATGGCGGAGTATAATGGGTTCAAGGAATTTTTGTTTTATAAGAGTTAATATATTTTGTTGTTCATTACCCCAGATGCATTTATTTTTAGATGACAGTTGCGGCTGAAATCTGGCAGTCAGTTCGGAGTACTTTTCCTGGAACTTGCGGTAATAATTACAGAGTCCCAGGAACGACTGTAACTGCCTTCGATTCTTAGGTGTAGGAAAGTTCTGAATCGCTTCGACTTTTTCAGCCGACGGTGAAATTCCCTGATCATTTAAGATGAAGCCTAAGAATTGTATTTCTTTAGCAATAAAATGAGATTTTGCTAATTTCAGCGTAATATTGTTTGCTGCTAGCTTCTGTAATACGTGTTCCACACGGTAGCAGTGTTCCTCCCAAGTTTCTGAGGACACTAGCAAGTCATCGACGTATACGGTGGTGAATTGTAGTGCTTCTTGGCCAAGTATCTGATCCATGCAGTGCACAAAGACTGCGACTGAGTTTACCAGTCCGAAGGGCAACCTCTTAAACTGGTAGTTCCGCCCTTCGAATATAAAGGCCAGATACTGGCGACTCTGTGGATGTAATTCCACCTGCCAGTACCCGCACACCGTATCCCAGGTACTGAAGTATTTGGTACCGTGGAACCGTTTTAAGATCTCCTCAATCTCACCGGGCGAAGTCCTGTCATTAATGATCATTTTATTTATTTCGCGCGCATCTAAACACAAACGGATTTGTCCGTTTTTCTTAGGAATAGCCACGATAGGACTTGTATATGGGGAATGGCTACTCTCTATAATGTCACGGTTAATCATTTGCTCTATTTCAGCTCTTACTGCTTGCTTTCGTGATTGCGCAATGGGGTAAGACTTCCGGTTAAAGTCCACTGTGTCTCGGAACTGTAGAGTACACTGGAAGTTTTTCACTTTACCGGGCTCATCAGAAAAGACTGATTTATATTTGTTGTATATGTTTATTAATTTGTTCGCTTGGTTTGTTGTTAAACCTTCGCCAGTTATACCGCTCCGGAAATCCCTGATCTCCTGGATTTTTTGTGACCATAAATCTTCATTAGAGGTGTCGTCTATCCTTTGATCGATTATAGATGTTGGATGGATGTAATTAATTTTGCGGATTTGCTGGTGGATACTATCGGGAACAACTTGGTCACTACCCACCAAGTTCGCCGTCCAAGTATGTCCGTTAGAAAACAGCGACAATGTTTCAGTTCTCAAATCAATGATGGCGGAATTCCTCCTAAGCACATCACACCCGACCAGTATATTAAATGGCAGACCGCTCGCCACCAAGAATTCCATATCAATGGCTAATACCACAGCTCATCACACTGGCGGAGACTTGCCTACGTATAGTTTTGTTTTGTCGGCCGGTTGCACCCAACAAAACAATATTATTCAACGGCAACGTTGGTAAAGTTCTCCCGCACTCTTGCTGTATCCTCTCCAGTTCCGTCGTACTTATGATTGACACGTTCGAACCAGTATCGATCATTAACTTGGCTGGGATGCCTTCTACCTTGGTGTCGACATGTATTATTTCATTATTGAAGTTATTGGTGGGATTCCTGTTATCCTCTTCCAATAACTCCTGTCTGATGTCCTTTAGGTAGTTGCACCCTATGATTGTGATACGATTGTTATTCTTCTCATGATTGCACTCATTATTATTATTATACCCAGTATTTAGGAGCAGTAACGGGTTCTGGCGATTTATTACTGCCTGTGCCCGTTTAAAGGCTCGGCATCATTGTTCCTTTGAGCCATACTAGTCGATGCCTCATTTGGAATGCTTAGAGTGGTTACCTGTCGATCTGTCCTATGGTCTTCCGGTCGTTCGTGGTTCGACCTCCGTTCAGCGTCGTCTAAACTATTGATCCTCCTTGCCGGATAGTACCTTGGTTGGTCCCGTTCTAGGCTCCTCCGCCTTTCTTCATATCCGCGGTAGCTGTTTCTTCGATTGTGATCGAATCTCCGCTGTCGTCCATCTGTGGCTCGTATGAAGTTCACTCTAGGGCGAGGAAACCTATTATTAATGAAATTACCATTATTGGGACCCGCACGATTAGTATTATTAGGGTAATGACTATTACCATAATTGGGGCTTCTCTGAGTATTTGCGTTATTAGGGTAGGGATTGCGGTTACCCTGATAACCATTAGAGGGTCGATTCGGGTTTTGATGGTTTGGACCCGTATTATTATTATCATTGTAACTAGGATTGTTCACATTATTACTATTATTAGAACCGTTATTTCGCGGGTATGCCCGGCCTCCTTGGTACCCAGTGTTTAGGTTGTTCGTACCATGGTTATTGTTCTGATACGTCCTTGGTTCGGGCCCATCACTTCTTCTACGACTCTGTCGGTAGTAGTCTTCATTTTCATAATTTTCGAGGAGTTCTGTCATTGCCTGGATGGTTTTTATTTGGCTGCCCCTCCTCGCACGAATTACCTCTTCATCATAATGATAGGACAACTTATTTATTAGGCACTCCTCAGGGATGGCCGGTTCCAAGTGCTTGGCCATACATACCTTGCCGAGGAAATAAGCTGTCATCGAACTACCGACTTGAGGTTTGTAGTGGCCGTGGCATATATTGTCTCTTATTAAATTTTGCGTGGTCTCTGACCAGTATTTGGCCTTGAATAGGCTCTTGAATTGCTCATAATTGTCGATGTCGCTCCGGTTGGCCATCCACCAATGGTCATTCACCTCCCGAAACGACTCGTCAAGGATCTCCCTGTTCTGGACCCATCGGTTCCCTCTGTGTTTTTCGAGGTACTCCTCTATGCGTGCCAAGAACTCCATAGGCTTCCGTTTATATTGCCGGAAATTGAGCCATTCTCTGTTTTCTGACATGGGGAAATTATGATATCCAGACGGTCTGTTCTTTATCAACTCTATCTCCTCCTGGCTCTGACGCACCTGTCCGGTTATGTTCGACATAGCGGCTTCCACGCCGTCGCATCTTTCGGTTACCTGTGTCCGCACTTTATTCACTTCCTCCAAGGCAAATTTCTTGGTCTCCTCCATTTTAGTTTTCTGTTGTTCTTGGACCTGAGTAATCTCCTTAGTTATTACTTCCCGGACTTCCAGCACTTCGTTTTCTGTTTGACGACATCTTTCGTCTACTTCTCTGATCTGCTGGTTGACAACCACGACTTCCTGTTCTAATTTCTTGACGATGGACTTCTTCGTCTCAGTTATCTTTTTATTCAACTCCTCTTTAGCTAATTCAATCCTCTCGTCTAACTTATTCATCATGTTCTCTTGGTTAACTTCCCTAAGTTCTTCTCTCAACCTTTGATTATTCTCGTCCATCTTCTCCTCCATTTTCAGATTATTTTCCTCCAACTTTTCCCTCAGTTGCTGATTGTCGCTTTCCATTTTCCTACTAGTTTCCTCCATTTTCTCTTCCAGCTTCTTACTCAAACTCTTACTGGTTTCCTCAATTCTTTTATTAGTATTTTCTATCTTACGGCCCAATTCTTCCTTTGTGGATCGGTTATTTTCCTTCAAATCTTCCTTCAATTCCTGATTCATTGATTTGTTATCCTCCTTTGTGGACTCCATCTGCTTATTCATGTCTTCTCTCAATTTCTTACTATTTTCTTCCATTTTCTTACTACTTTCTTCATTGTCCTTGCTCATTTTTAGGAACATTTCCATTAATTTGTCCAACTGACTATTTTCTGTGGTCTTACTTTTTTCTATTTCCTTGTTTTGGACATGGACTTCCCCTGTTTGAGTGGGTACTTCTAGTTGTTCCTCTGGTGCTGGTTGTTTCGGTTCCACTTGGCCCACTAACACTTCCGGATCCTCCACGGGTGTTGCCTCCTTATCCCCCATGTCAACCTCTTTTTCGGCCTCTGCCGCCCTCTTTTTCGAAGTAGCTCGTCTTTGCATTTTCTTCTATTAATTAACCGCTGCCAGGCTTATCTTATCAAGCCCTCTAAGTTGGACGCCACTTTGTAAAAAGACCGCTGTATGCCGGTCGTTACAAAAGATAAAAAGTAGATGGAAAATTTTATAAAAATAAAATTTTCAAATAATAAAAAATTTTGTTTATGTTTATTAATGTATGTAAATAAGAAATAAATCTGTTTTAAAAGGTTCTTGTAAAAATTTTGATAATCAGGCAGGTATTTATTAATTATCGAGCACTTCTGGAAGATTTGAACCAAGTCTGGAGCTAAATAGATTAACTCCAGTCAGCAATCGATTGGTGATTTTTCTTGCTGGTCCAATATTTCACTCAAATAAAATATTTTCTTCTTCTTGAAGTCCCTCAGCCTTGGTAAATAATCTTAAATTAGCCTGTGAAATAATAACAGATAAAAATAATGGAAATATAAAGATTTATTGAACAATTTAATAAATAATCGATTTTTTATCGATGGAGAACAATTATCGACTCCGTCTCAGGGAATTATCGATTGTGCATACAGAACAAAATTTATGATATGTATTATATAAAAGACAGGTTCTTTGAGCGATTAAAATTAATAGTCAGAGAAGGGTGACGAGAAAGTATAACATTAACAATTAAAATAAATACAATAATTATTATTCAATAGTATTTAAATAATTCTGATATGTAATATTTATGAAAGTTGTCGTCAAACCATATGCAGACTATGACGTCACTGCTGGATGATGAGGAAGGCAGGCTTGAATTTCAAGATGGCCGCTACTAGATATGGCGAGTTCACTGCGATGTCATTGTGTCAAAAAATCACAGCAAATATACCTTCATGAATGTTTGAAATATTCCCGCACTGGTGTAATATGTCTGTTAAGTTATTTGGTGTGTTCTGAAGAAGTGTTCCGTGTAAACTTGTGTTAGTTAGTTTATTTTGTATGTGTTCACTTCTGTGGGTTAAAGTTCTCAAGATATGGTTAGGATTTGTAGAGTGAATTAGATTAAATATATTGTTTTACTGTTTTATATCACTCGTATCATGAAGTTAGGTGTTTGTTTTCACTATTGTCGTGAACGTTTTGGTAGATTTAGTTAAAAAAGTGTCTAATTCGTCTAACTCTCGATTCACTTATATTATAATGGCTGACGGTTAGTACCATTTTCGACTCGGTTTTAAAGGAACGTTTTTCACACAACTCTTCAGCTTGATATTCAACAAAAGACTAATTAACTTGGTCAAAATTTGGCCCAGTTAATCTTTGAAAAAGTATTGTTAACATATTTCGATTACTCATACACATGATAAAATATTACATTATATATGGAATTTATTTAGTTTATTCATCACCTTCATGAATTATGAACCTTATCATTGGTTTAATAATCTCATTCCCTTTAAATTGATATATTATAGTCCATATCTGTTGACATTTTGTGGGAATTAACAAATTTCTTTACTTTATGGAAATATAGGCTCAAAATTGGATTTCCGTCTTTATACAAATTTCCTCCATTTTAATTATTATTAATACTATTATAATAAATTTTAATTAGTCATATTCCTCTTCCTTTCCTTAAATACATATAAATTAAACCTTTAAACTGGTTTTTTTGTGTTAATCTGTAAATTTGACATTGCTCTTTAAATTAATTAATTTATATATTTTGAAAATTTACAATATTTTATGGTATATTTCCTTATTATCATTTTAACTCATAGGATCATTCCCAGTAGTGGTTAACTGAGTTACCTTATCTAAATCTTGTTAGTTTACAGGATTTATAAGTGAATTATACTGGTGTATATTGTTTCTGTGAATTCACCAAATGGCCTAGATTTTAGAATTTTATATTTCTGTCTTTCTCAAATAAATTTAATCCTACTTCCTCCTCTGACTTTACATAGTTACTATTACATGAAAATAAAATGGTTTATAACTTATTGTGAGGTGTAGTATTTAATTAACACTACTGTTATTAAAATAAATAATTATGAACATTATTTAGCAATATGCACAATTGAACATATTGCTGATATGGTTTGAACATATATTTTTAACTATTTTTGAGTTAACATAGCATACCTATTGAAACATTATTAATGGTATGTATGCTGTTTTTTAGCAAACATTATTCATTTAAAACACATAATATAAATCTTATTTTCTAACAACTCTTACAAATACATTGATTTTATGGCTGTGAACAAACAGTCTATTTAAACATTTTAAACCTATGAATACTAAATTAATGCCAGTCCTTTCTGGTCTAAACCATTACTATTTATGATACCCTACATCAGTAAACATGACCACCCATACTCTAGTTATTAGCATTTTTTACAAATGTCTTGTAAATAAAGAGTTACATTAAAATAATAAAATACTGGAAATCTTCCATTTTATTATTTTATTATGCTGTTTATTATTGGATATTAAAGTTGTTATATAGCATACTGATAAGTCATAGTATAACTAACTTTAAGTTTATTGCGTTTCTAAAAAACACTTACACAAATTCACTTTCACTGTTGGTTCTGATATTTTGAGTCTTATGATCTCAGACCAGACCTTTAGTAATCATGGACTGTTAAGACTTGTTTATTTTCTTATCACACAATAGCTTTAGTCGGTTCACTTCTTATAATACTATACAGCACTTTAGTTTTATAAATAATTACATTTTTATAGGATTTTTGGTATGTTATACTTTCTTTTTAATCGTTTTGTGGGTTTGGGGTTGATGGTAGTTAATAATAATAATAGGTTTTACAACGGTGTTTCTTTCATACTATTTCTTCCTCTCCTCCTGTCTTCTTTCTTGTCCTTCTTCTTATCTTCTTTCTTGTCTTCATTCTTGTCCTTCTTCTGGTCTTCATTCTTGTCCTTCTTCTAGTCTTCATTCTTCTGGTCTTCTTGTCTTCCTTCTTCATTCTTGGGTAAACCAAGGTACTTTGTGTTATCTCGACTGATGTTTAGTTTGAAGCATCTAATTCATTTACTGATACGGACCTTGTTCTTCTCTAAAGGTTTCAGGGTATTGTTTTCTTCCTGATCACAAACTTTATTCTTCCTTCTTCTTGTCTTTGGGGTATTTTGGTATTCACCACTCTTAAACTGATTCTCCTTCTTCTTGATCTGGTGTTATTTATTTTGTTGACTGCTCCTAGCTTCCTGGGTAAATTACTGATCTTATAATATGAATTGCTTTCAATACTTTCTTTGATATTTAAATAGTGGTTTTTATATAATGTAATGAGGATTTTTATTTTATCGTGGTTCATTCCTTTGATTTCCTTAAATCTCATTCAATATTATTTTAACATATGTGGTGTAATTAAACTTTATGATTTTATATGACTTAATAAGTAGTGGATTTTCTGTCACGCTACAATATTTATGTTCATTCACCAATCAATGAGTTTAGTCTTCATTTACCAATGTACAGATTATAAGTTAAATGTAGTCGCATTCATAAGCGAAGTTTTATATGTGTACTACGTTATTGACAACAAAGAAGTACTGTAGTTTCTATGGAAACTCACCGGTTCCCATTTTCGATCACGCACCAGCGACCGGTCGTAAATTGTGCGACACGTCCTTATAAACATTTCTAATGTTAAAAACTTTCAGGCCTGAAATGCAATCGCCAACCAATATATAATTAGGCCTTAAACGTTTATTACCGAGCATAATTAATAATAATTATTATTATTATTATTATTGCCAAAATAATAGGTATAAATTTAATGCCAAGAAAATTATTCGAATTAGTGAGAAATATAAACTTCTAATTAAAAGGGCTCTTCTACATTACTGATATAGTAGAAGGCAATGAGACAAAAAGAAGTTGGAATTATCAAAACATTTGAATTATTCAGGTTTGGATGCAGGTTCCACTGCGTATGTTTTTGACGATACGAAAGGATGGCGGTTCTCTTACTGACTCCAAACATCCAAGTTGTTTGTTGATCCTGCAGAGGGATGTTTCTGTTGCAACGTTTCGGTCAAGCCATCTTCTGGCTGAATTCTGCACGGTGGTCTTCGATGGTCAGGAGGTATATAATGTTATGATACACACAATAATATTTGATAATAACATAAGTTTCTATCTCACGCTAATAGGGCAGCAGAAATTAATGACGTAAACGTAGACTAATAACAATTAATAAGGAACATATTCCTTTTGAAATACGACCCATGAATTTCTTGTAAACGAACAAAAATCTTAATATTATTTTGAATGTTCATCACTACTTTTTTCATAGCACTTAATAATTATTATTTAATGGTACTTTCACTTGTGAAACTTACTTGTTGATATTCCCTCAAACGCCGTTTCGGAGTTGTATTCTCCTTCTTCAGTGAGGTTTGAATACGGAATGTGTCATGTAGTCGGTAATTTGTAACGGTTTTTTTTAGGTTACTGGTTGTGTGTTGGGGTGTGGAGACCCAACCCCCTTCCATCTCCACACCTAAAAAAACTGTTACAAATTAACGACTACTTGACACATTCCGTATTCAAACCTAACTGAAGAAGGAGAATACAACTCCGAAACGGCGTTTGAGGGAATATCAACAAGTAAGTTTCACAAGTGAAAGTACCATTAAATAATAATTAAAAATCTTAAATTATAATTTTTAGATATTTTTGTGTGTGTCAGTTGTTCATTACTATGTTTAATTTTAAATAATAATCTTTTAGCCGATCAGTACAATAAGTAAATCTGTGTAGTTGTTATATACTCAACCGTCCCTTTACGCGTGCGTGCGCATGGTTTTACTTTAGCTTGCTTTTATACTTGATAGGCGCTATACTCTTTACTGCAGGTCAGTTTTGAGACCCTTTTATAGTTCCACCTTAGACGGAAAGCTTCAAAGGATCATTTGAAATCGTGTAGGCCTATATATGCATTTGCAGGAAGATGATAGTCAATTTTCAAACTGTTTTTGGGTAAATCCTAAACCATCCGATGAACTACTTGCAAAAATATAACATGGTTTCCACTTCTTCT
The DNA here is from genome assembly GCA_034769895.1 of Magicicada septendecula. NCBI lineage: Eukaryota > Metazoa > Arthropoda > Insecta > Hemiptera > Cicadidae > Magicicada > Magicicada septendecula. Next base: position 851,656,126 of record CM068368.1, read on the forward strand.
GGGCACAAGCTACAGTATGCCTATTAACCCAAAGAGAGGCTCTGCGTAACTTTGTGGTAAACCTATTTTAATTACATAGGCCTATCTCTTCTTCTTGTCCTCAACCCAGTGGTTGATGCACTTGTAACTTCTTCGCTTCCGAAGACAGTCTCTGAACCACTACATGCTTTCTTCTCATCCATATACTCAGGTGTAACCCTTCCCCTCCTACTACGCCCATCTATCATTCCTTGGATGAACCGGTTTGAATGGCGTAGTACCAACCATTCCACTTCTCCTTTCCAGAATTGTTTCATCAGAATCCTTATTTAATCCACTTTCTTCAAAACATCGTCATTAGTCACTCTTATTGTGCACGGTATTCTTAAAGTTCAGCATCGCATCACAAAAGCTCCAAGGTGGCCAGGGTCCTCAAAAGCGTTTCCAGTTTCCAGGGTCCAGATTCCGAGCCTTATGTGCATATGCTCCAAATGAAACCTTTTATGAATTTCTTTCTGGTTTCCAGGGACACGATCCTGGACGCCAAAGAGATATTTTCTTTAAAATTGCTCCTTTTGTTTGAGCAGTTCCACTTTTTACGTCACTGATGCACCTCCCGTCTGATGTAATGCAGCACCCAAGGTTTTACGTCACTGATGCACCTCCCGTCTGATGTAATGCAGCCCCCAAGGTTTTACGTCACTGACGCACCTCCCGTCTGATGTAACGCAGCCCCCAAGGTTTTACGTCACTGATGCACCTCCCGTCTGATGTAATGCAGCCCCCAATGTTTTTATAGGTATCTACTCGCCTAGCTTCCCAACAGAAATATCTCAGCCTTTACACTTTTGGAACATTTCACGCCTTTTGTTTTACATTATTTATTGTTATGTGCCATTTGTCTTTTAGGGTTTTGTTCATCTGGTGAATGCATTCTGTAGTTAATTAAATATATTATAAATTAATACTTAAATTATACAAATTATACGTATTTAAATATTATAAGTATTATACAAGTTATACAAATTTTAAGTATATTGTTACGAAATTACAGAACAATCTTCGTGTTTCTCGAACGATCCAGTGGAATACGGCTAAATGTTGGGGCGTACGTGATTTCAACATGCGTTCGCGAGACTTTTCTGGAAGACGCCAGCCGCGCGGACTGTATCAAGGCCGCAATTAATTACGTCGTAGTGTAGAGCTAACGCGCAGTATGGAATAATCTAGTATTTCGGGTGGTACAAATACCAGTACTCAACGACGTTCAGTTTCAGTAATAGTTGCGATATATTACAGTCCGGTTCGAGTTTATTGTCGGACGATTGCAAGTGATTACTCTGTGCGTTCAAGTGGTTATTGTGGCGAAGTGTTGTGTTTTATAATCGGGCGGTATAATTTTAATACAATTGTGTTTTATATTAGTTGACATTTCATTGCGTGTAAACAATTTTTATTTGATTTGTTGTAAGAAACTGTGTTGTTAATTACGAACTGTTTAACTGTGATAATTAAAGCTGGTGATTAGTGACTTAATTGGTGTCTTGTATTTTGTTTTCCACTGTGTCATACGACGATCAGTAGACGTCGAAACAATATTTTATATTAAGAATAACACTATAGTAATTAATGTTTTTCCTCTTCTTTTAAGTACAATAAACATACACTTTGTTTAATTTTACATAACAGTCAGGTTTGGAGTAACTCGTCAGTTACACAAAGAATGAAATCTTTGTGTGCACCACTTTTGCAATTTAACGAAATATTTATAATAGCAATATCAGCTTATTTTCTATAATTGTTGCAATAACAAAAATCGTATACAATCATTTAACTCATAAACATAGAATACAAACGAATATTAAAAATAGTTCAATGTGCCACTAATGTGTAAACAAATTAAAGACATAAGACATTAAAACAAATCCTAAGTACTAAAGACATTAATAAACTGTGTAGCCTATACAAATTTGTATACGGACATAAGTAGCTATCTTTATTGTCACAGTTGTCTATTCCAAATTTTCCGAATCATCTACACTTTACACTGAACTTCTTCACTCCATTGAAGCTGGAGAAACCGGTTCATCTGATATTGACAGATTGGACTCAACTTTGATAAAGTGAGAGGCTGGAGAATGATCTGGGGTTTGATTACGTTGAGCACAATTGGGTGGCCTGATACCGCGGTGTTGGTATTGTGAACACTGAGGATGTGCTAAGCCCGTGAAGTTGGAGGAAGAAGGAGACGAAGATACTGGTGCAACAATCCCACGTTTTACACAATTGGGTGGACTGATACCGTGGTGTTGGTATTGTGAACACTGAGGATGTGCTAAGCCCGTGAAGTTGGAGGAAGAAGGAGACGAAGTTACTGGTGCAACAATCCCACGTTTTACACAATTGGGTGGACTGATACCGTGGTGTTGGTATTGTGAACACTGAGGATGTGCTAAGCCCGTGAAGTTGGAGGAGGAAGGAGACGAAGTTACTGGTGCAACAATCCCACGTTTTACACAAGTGGGTGGACTGATACCGTGGTGTTGGTATTGTGAACACTGAGGATGTGCTAAGCCCGTGAAGTTGGAGGAAGAAGGAGACGAAGTTACTGGTGCAACAATCCCACGTTTTACACAGGTGGGTGGACTGATACCGTGGTGTTGGTATTGTGAACACTGAGGATGTGCTAAGCCCGTGAATTTGGAGGAAGAAGGAGGCGAAGTTACTGGTGCAACAATCCCACGTTTTACACAAGTGGGTGGACTGATACCGTGGTGTTGGTATTGTGAACACTGAGGATGTGCTAAGCCCGTGAAGTTGGAGGAGGAAGGAGACGAAGTTACTGGTGCAACAATCCCACGTTTTACACAAGTGGGTGGACTGATACCGTGGTGTTGGTATTGTGAACACTGAGGATGTGCTAAGCCCGTGAAGTTGGAGGAAGAAGGAGACGAAGTTACTGGTGCAACAATCCCACGTTTTACACAAGTGGGCGGACTGATACCGTCGTGTTGGTATTGTGAACACTGAGGATGTGCTAAGCCCGTGAAGTTGGAGGAAGAAGGAGACGAATTTACTGGTGCAACAATCCCACGTTTTACACAATTGGGTGGACTGATACCGTGGTGTTGGTATTGTGAACACTGAGGATGTGCTAAGCCCGTGAAGTTGGAGGAAGAAGGAGACGAAGTTACTGGTGCAACAATCCCACGTTTTACACAATTGGGTGGACTGATACCGTGGTGTTGGTATTGTGAACACTGAGGATGTGCTAAGCCCGTGAAGTTGGAGGAAGAAGGAGACGAAGTTACTGGTGCAACAATCCCACGTTTCACACAATTGGGTGGACTGATACCGTGGTGTTGGTATTGTGAACACTGAGGATGTGCTAAGCCCGTGAAGTTGGAGGAAGAAGGAGACGAAGTTACTGGTGCAACAATCCCACGTTTTACATAAGTGGGTGGACTGATACCGTGGTGTTGGTATTGTGAACACTGAGGATGTGCTAAGCCCGTGAAGTTGGAGGAAGAAGGAGACGAAGTTACTGGTGCAACAATCCCACGTTTTACACAATTGGGTGGACTGATACCGTGGTGTTCGTATTGTGAACACTGACGATGTGCTAAGCCCGTGAAGTTGGAGGAAGAAGGAGACGAAGTTACTGGTGCAACAATCCCACGTTTTACACAATTGGGTGGACTGATACCGTGGTGTTCGTATTGTGAACACTGACGATGTGCTAAGCCCGTGAAGTTGGAGGAAGAAGGAGACGAAGTTACTGGTGCAACAATCCCACGTTTTACACAAGTGGGTGGACTGATACCGTGGTGTTGGTATTGTGAACACTGAGGATGTGCTAAGCCCGTGAATTTGGAGGAAGAAGGAGACGAAGTTACTGGTGCAACAATCCCACGTTTACACAATTGGGTGGACTGATACCGTGGTGTTGGTATTGTGAACACTGAGGATGTGCTAAGCCCGTGAAGTTGGAGGAAGAATGAGACGAAGTTACTGGTGCAACAATCCCACGTTTAACACAAGTGGGTGGACTGATACCGTGGTGTTGGTATTGTGAACACTGAGGATGTGCTAAGCCCGTGAAGTTGGAGGAAGAAGGAGACGAAGTTACTGGTGCAACAATCCCACGTTTTACACAATTGGGTGGACTGATACCGTGGTGTTGGTATTGTGAACACTGAGGATGTGCTAAGCCCGTGAAGTTGGAGGAAGAAGGAGACGAAGTTACTGGTGCAACAATCCCACGTTTTACACAATTGGGTGGACTGATACCGTGGTGTTGGTATTGTGAACACTGAGGATGTGCTAAGCCCGTGAAGTTGCAGGAAGAAGGAGGCGAAGTTACTGGTGCAACAATCCCACTTTTTATTCTCATTATCAGCTGGACCACTTCACTTTGAAATAAAAGTTTTTGATCATCGTTAAATGAATGCACATGTGGAAGCATAGAAAGTAAAAAGATCGGTCAGCGTAGTTTTCCCTGTCTTTAATGCTTTCCAGCAAGGCCAGAAGTTTTACTCCAAAATGATACGACTTGTGTCCCTTTTTAGCCAACTGTTTGTTCGTTCTTGCTTGATCCATTTCGCCCTTGTCTTGTGTAACAATAGTGTCAGTCTGTCTAACGTCGTCATCAGATTGGTAAGCACTAGGAAGGTCATCTCGTGTTGCTGGAGCGTCGAAGTATGACGAGGCAGAAGGTCGCTGCGAAACCTCCTCCAAGAACTGCATCTGTTCGTGGTAAAGATACTTGGTTGACTTGGCGGATGTGGAACCTGCTTTACCTTTCGTTTTACACCTCATATATGCATCCCTCGACGTTTTCCATCTGCAGCGAAATTTATCCACTGAAAATAAGCACACAGTATTACTTAATTGTAATATGTTACAAATATTATACATATTCAGAGATATATTGTATTATATATAATGTGTATATTATTGTACGAGCAAAGAGAGTTAATAGTATTTGTTTGCCATTTGTCTGTGTCAATCTATTTGGTGTATGCCTAGTCTATGTCTCACGATAACTTCTGAATTCATCAACCGATTTTGGTAAAACTTGGTACACACGCTTCCATACTTTGTACAGAGTCCTGTCGTTTTTGAGATTTATATCCCCAAAGTAAGAGGGCGGGAGATAAAAATATGTGCGTGTGTGTGCGTGCGTGCGTGCGTGTAACGCATAGGCTATATATAATGTGCCTATTATACAGGGTGTCCCAAAAGTCACTACCCATTGTGAGTTACTGAGTTACCCATTGTAAAAAAAAATTGTTTTCCATCTTTGTCGATAAAATTGCACTCTAGTGTTTACATAAGAAACTATCAGACACAAACCAAAGGCGCGTAATTTAAAATCGATGGGAAGATCACAACCAAAGTTATCTTAATGTTTACCATGGGTAACTCAGTAACTCACAATGAGTAGTGACTTGTGACCCAACCTTGTATATATGTTAGACTACCTACCATTACCTATACGGCACACATGTCCGTACCATCCTCAATCTTTTAGCATTAATTCTGACATTTATATTGGGACATATCCTATATTTATTACTTCCCTTGTTTGTTAATTTTTAACCCTATCCATCAATGTAAGCCTACAGCACCTTCTCTAGTATCCCATTTCCATGGCTAGTAATCTCTTCCTCATATGTTCTGTAGTCTGCCGCACCTCAACCTCATATGGTACAATACTTTCCACTAATGAATTATATATATATATTTTCCAATTTTGTTTCGGGCTTTAAGATAAAAACGTGTGGGATCAAAATTATTTTAAAATCGCCAAAATCAATGAGTGATATCAAATTAAAAGGAATTTTAACTATAATCTGAATCAATGGTGTAACTAGAAGCTGCTCCCGGAGGGGGGATGAGGTTGACTTCTCGGAGGGATTAGACTAGTCTGAAGTTTGCAACTCCCTCACCAATTTTCCTCAGGACAAATGTGAAATTCAGGATTCTTCCCGTATAATTTTATAAATTCTTTGCATCTCAAAGGTTTTAAGTAAACCAAAATGTAGTATAAGGACTGAAAAAATATGGAAAAGAGCTGACTTCAGAAAATTATATCTTCATTAATTCTTTTTCAAAATAAAGTTAATAAATCTCATGCCATTAGTAATTACTTGAATTCTAAATTTTTATTCCTAATAAATTTTTGAAAATGAGTCTATCTGAAAAAGCTTGAAAAACCGGTTTTATTGCCCCTCCGCGCTTAATTTAACACTTTCACTACCAGGCGTATTTTCGTGTACCTCACACTCAGACCACAGTTTTATGCAGATGGTATTACCATAGAGCAGACAACCAATCGGTTTTAAAAACGTCCAATTAAATCCGAAATATTAAAATATAGGCTATATGAGTTTTTATTAATTTATTTGCTTTCATCTATTTTAGGTAGCAGTCTCATATATGAGACTCTGGTCACTGGTAATTAATTTTTCATAATATACCACAAGTCTCATATGTGAGACACATAAAATAACGCGTTTTATTAAAAAAAAGTCATTTATTGGGAAGTACAACACTTTAAAAACAGCTCTACATTAAGAATTTACTTAAGAAATTAATTATACTCAAAACAAATAGTGTAACGTTTGTAAAATTAGCTTGTTACACATTATTAATATTAAAACCTGTAATGTTCAATATGACAAGTTTATTACATTGTGTGCTATGCAGCAAAACGCTTGTCAACACAGAGCCCAATCATTCTTTTTTTATCATCCCTACACACATTGCAGTTGAAAAATGGAAGTCTTTTTGTTATTATTATTTTTTTTTTTACATTGACGGCATCGAAATCGTTTCTCCATTTTCACTGGGAAGTGGTTTGCAGATTGTCTTTGCGGAGATCGAGTGTTTCGAGGAATATCTGACTGGATATCTAATAGTTTCGCAGCTGAAAGTAATGTAAGAATACTTGTTCTGTTGTACCTTGGAGTACAGATATGTGCTATTCCATAATGCTGCATCAAGTAGATGAAAGAATAATTTAACATACCATCGTTCAGTTTTTCGTGGAGTTGAATAGTAGCAAATCATTTGGTCACTTCGATCTATAGCCTACTACTCATATGTGTATTATAATCAGAAACCATTTGAGGTTTACGTACAAGTGTACCGTTTTTAGTCTTGACATCAATCATCCTAGGCCCATGAGCACTAGAAATCATTAAGACGTCTCGTTTACCTTTCCACTGCATAATGGTAACATTACTTCCCTGCAACCAGATGCACTCAATTTTTCCAGCTTTTTGCTAATCACTCCTTTTGGGGTTCCTTTCCTCCGTTTTCTCAGAGTACCACACATACTCGTGTTATTCCTCATAAGGTTATCTGCAAGGCCTACACTGCAGTAATAATTGTCTAAGAAAATTGTATGTCCCTGGCCTAGATACTGTTTCAAAAGTTCGAACACAACAGAAAAAGTATGACCTTTCTCACTGGACACAACTGTACTTTTACCAGAATAAATAAGTAGACTAGATTTAAAATGTAGCCATCATGAGTGCAAATTTCATAGAGCTTTGTGCCGTATTTGTGTGGTTTATTTTTTATGTATTGACGGAAGGTAAGCCTCCCACGCCATGACATCATTGCTTCATCTAGTGATTGGTATTGCCCAGAAGTAAAGACACTATTGAAGTTGCCTATAAGATGTTTTAGTATTTGATCAATTTTATGCAAACGATGGTTGGGTAATTGAATCATTGTCCGATTAAAACAAATAAATCTTAGAATCAGCTCAAACCTATTAATTGACATAGTTTTGCCGAAGATGGGATGATGATACAAAGGATTAGTGCTCCAATAATTTTTAATACTTAGCATTTGAATATTCCCCATTAAAATACATAGTCCCAAAAATATTCTTATTTCATTCACATTTGCATCAGTCCACTGCTTAACATTTGTTCAACGTGATAAATTTTGTACCCGTTTTGTAGCACGGCTATCTATCCAAATAACTAATTTAGATAGAAGACTATCATCAAATAAATTTGAGAAAATGTCTTGAGGGTCAATCTACATTAATACAAAATATTTTCTTGTCCTGTAAATGAGGGAACAATATTGGTTCATTTTATGTAGTTTGCGGACATGATTATTTCCACCGTTATTATCTAAATCACTGTCAGAATTAGCGTCTGTATCATTTACCTCAGATGAATCCCCGCCAGACTCGTCTAACTGATACTCTCACCACCAGACGAAAATGATTCTAAACTATTTTCACTGTCACTGTCCACCACCATTCTATCAATTTCACTTTCACTTAAAAATTAGTTTGTTCCACGTTACATTTTTAAATCTCACTGACAATGAGAAACAAAATGAAAAATTGTAGGAGTCAATAAAACAGAGCCAACAGCAAAGAATCAAAGGTTGTAAACGTTGTTTACACACACCTATTCAAAGCCAACTTCCAGACTGAGGAGAAAGATAACAATAACGTATCAGGTGTACCAACGTAAAAGTACTTTACATCACCAGACCATTTGTCTCACATATGAGACATGTTTTACTGTAGACCAGTGGCGTAGCTAGCCTTTTAGGCGCCCGGGGCAAGAAGATCGTTGGCCGCCTCGCCTTCACAATTAAAAGGGGACAAAATAGCAAAAATGAAGGCCCATCCACTAAACAAAGTACTGTACTTAATAAGTGCAAATGTGTAGAATTTTATATGAAAGCACGTCCAGAAAAAGCCTTAAGAATAATTGTTAAGTCAAAATTAAGAAATCACATATTATAAGTTTAATATTATCGGTATTCAGTTTGTATACATTTATTAGTAACAAATGTAGACTATAAAAATGTAGTAATATAACAAATTTATAACATAAAAACGTTCCAATAAATGTGGAAATTCCTGGTAGGTCTAAAGCGGATCCTCAAAACAATATCCTAAAGCAACATAAAGTTAAACAACGAACTACATTAAAAGTAATAAAATAAATCACTTGCCATTACAGGTTAATGGTTCTGTCTTCTATTAATAAACACTTAATATTTATTTTAATATTTAATAAATATTTAAAACGAGACGTTCTAAAATGTAACTTTCTTGGTCTTAATTGCTGCAAAGTCGATTATTAAATCACTATAATCTAAAGACGAAGCAATGTCGTTTTCAATTGAAAGTATCGCTAGATTTGATACCTTGTCTGAGATATTGTTGATCGTAGGTACGATTTAATCAATTTAAGTTTACTAAACGATCTTCCACAAGAAGACACAGATACTGGTAAAGTAACAAAAATTTTTAAAGCTGTTACTAGTGTTTTGTAGGCTTCTAATCCCATTGAAGGAATGTATTGTAGCAGTCCCTGAGGTGTAAAGTCCATTTGTTCTCCATTAACTTCTGCCCTTTTTAATAAAAGTACGACGTCTTTCAAGTCACTGAACAATTCTTCACTGTTTAGGTCATGTGGATACAGTTTTGCAAGCACTGTGCACTTAATATTGATTTGAGAAAGCTGTTCCTTAAAATGTATATCTCCATCATTTACGTACGCCTCAAATTTACAGAGGAAAACAAAGCGTTTTTCTAACTTTTTTATGTTAGAGAAACGGCTTGAAATTTCAACTGACAGTTTGTCCAGTCTCTAATTTCAATTAGAGAACGTCGCAATTCTTGTTGAACGGTTAATGCAGAGTCGTCTGCATACTCCCCTGGCATCGTGAGCTTCTTTCTTATCCTTTTTGTGATACTGATGCTCCATCATCAGTAAGTCCCCCTCTGTTTAAAGAACGTTCCAATTCCTTCCATTCCAAAAACGCAGACCGATGAGCAGGACTATTTCCGTGATCCTGAATACGAGGATTTAACTTTCGCCACGACGAAAACCCATTTTCATTATTGAAATGGCTTCTTTGATAGTTTTTTTGTGGTAATAAAGTGCAACAAAAACAAAATAGAGATTTTTTGGTTGGGGAAAAACACATCCAAGTGCGATTTATCTTTTCGATATTTTGCAAGGTTTTATCAAACCAGTACTTGTTTAAGGATCGTCCATCTTCATCTTCAGGAAAATGCTGTCCTTGTTCTGCAACTGACATGTTCCTCTATTTACCATTATATCTCGGTAGGATTGAGATATCTCGCTTGGCCAAACTCCCATATCTTGTAGAGCGGCACCGAGAACACGGTCTACATTATTGCTAGCAATGTTCTGTCCTTCATCGCCTGCAATTTCAAGACTACACGATGCACCGTCAACCATGGTACTAGAACCAACTGAATCTTGTAACTGAACTTTGACTCTTTCACAGTTTGAAGTATTCACGTCGTTAACTTTATTGCATTTATCAACAGCCTCGTCGCTAACAACATCCATTTTATGATCCCAAGTTGATTCCTTGTTAATTGTAATACTTTGACATTCTTGGGTCGACTTTCCATGAATAAAAGACTTCATAAACTCTTTGGAACTTGTTGTAGCTCTTAATCTTTCTTTCCTTTCTTCCCCCCTCTTCCGAAACCGGGCCCCACTGAGTTTACTTCGTTTCGTATCAGCTTCAAATAAAATTCAAAAAAACTGATTTTCAATAATATAGTATGAGTCTGATGACATACACGTAAAGTATTATAGGCCTAGGTATACTCACAAGACGCACAAACTAAAAACAAACCGCACACTCAAGATACTCATAAACAACTGATAGTCAACACGATCACTCCGTCGAACCGGGAAGAACTGCACATACGTAGCCCACGTAACGTTTTTTTATACGTTTATAAATAATATATTCGTCGGTATATGAATAACAATTAATAATATCAATACAAAGCTAATACTGTATGATTATCAGTTTTCCTTTGCGGTACAATAACTCACTACAAATTCGCAAAAAATATTGGAGACAGCAAGTGAATACAAAGAGCATGAACACTGATAAAAAACCGTACTGACTAAACGTCTACTCATCACTCGCATGCAAGATAACAAAACTCATTTAAAACAGCATGCACTGTTTAAAAACACCGAGATAAGAAACCGCATAGACTAAACATCTGTCGCCAACGAAGGCATAATGAACATGGAGAATGAAATACTGTATTGTACAGAGAGAGGGACAAAGAGCCTCTGTTACAGCGTAATTTGTTGTCATAATGAACCGTAATTACGATTCTTGAGTACAAAATAGACTAATACTGTTTATTACGCAAGGTACGACAACAGCAAGCTGGCTGGTTATGCTTCTTTTATGAAAAGAATAGTCATATCAAAGAAACAAGTTGTTTGTACTTTTATAAACTGAAAGTAATTTTTTCAAGTCTATGATCACATTGCCGCCCTCCTGGCTATGCCGCCCGGGGCGGCTGCCCCCTTGCCCCCCCGTAGCCACGCCTCTGCTGTAGACCACCATATTTAAAAACTCCATTTTCGTGGACCATAATACTATGAGGAAGCATCCAGTCTAACACAACAAATGTTTCATATATGAGACGGCGGTCTGATGTGAGGGACTGTGCGTCTCATATATGACTCTTAATCCCACTTGTAAGACTGTGCCTCTCATATATGACTCTTAATCCCACTTGTAAGACTGTGCCTCTCATATATGAGACGTGTGGTAGAGAACGTGTTTGGATGTTGTCGCAAGGATGTTTTAAACAACTTAAATTCCAGCAATAAAATCTCATTTTTCCGAATTAGAGGAAGAACTGCCAGTCTACCATACGGACATTAGACTAGAGGAGTTACGACATAGGGAAGTGCGTCTGGGCGAAAATGATAAAGGTTGATAAATAGGCTCTGCCTTCGTTTTCTGGCGCGCGCGCATAACATTTTAAGGTTGCAAACACACACGTTATTTACCATATGTTGAGCGATTGTCATTATTAAGAATACTCTATTTTATTAGTTTACAAATGTTGTAATTCTTGTTAGGCCTATTTCTACAATGATTATTATTACTACTATTACTATTTTCTACTTAATATATAAAATAGCACAGTACTACAACAAGATGCGTCCAGAGTTAAAACAAGGAAAAGCTACACCAAACATATAGGCCTATATGTCTTTCTGTACCCCCTTCTCTCTCTCTCTCTTGCACTCTCTATCAGTCTATCTATCTACCGCTATCAGTTTTTTTAGGATTTGTAAAGGCAGAATCTACATCGCTCTTAATTTTAAAATCATTTAAAATAAGATACGGTAGTATAACAACTATAACTAATCGTTCATAAACACTTTTTTCTGTTTGTCTGATGGCGGTTTGTGACGCAAATTACAGTTTTAGCCTACTTTTGTCGGTGTAGGGGCTTGTGAGGGAAATTGTTTTTACTGGCACTTTACAATGGTAAACTGACTGCTTGATATCCCACCTTCAAAGCACTACTGGTTCCGCGTTGGCTCACGTTTTAGATGGCGGTTTCTCCCTTAGTCAAAGCCTGTTAAGTCCATAGTCGAGAAAACGTTTACATGACAAGAACAGAATACTGAACTTCAGATTGACGAGGACTCGAATATATATGGATCGTTCGTTTGGAATTTTAAGCAACAAACGGCGAATTTACCATAACCTACAGGCGTACCTCTGAACGTTGCACAAGAACGTTGCATCTACCTTTCTATTATTTGCACAAGTGTGTTAGGGATTATTTCACTTTTTAAGAGACGCTAACAGTGTCGATTTTGAAGATTTTTCCTTTATCAAGACATAGTGCTTTAATAACACTATTTAAAAGTGTATTACTCAAAATACACTATTTCATGAATATGGGAAGTTTACCTTAGCAGGAAACAAAGTTAATCACCCACTAACAAATACTGAATTAAAATTATGCACATTAATTGATTGCAAACCTGCCTAATATTAATTATTAAATTTTTTGTATTTAAAATATAAGTTAATTGGTTATACATTTATTTTCACATATGCCTATTTCTTTTCTATCATAGGCCTATATGCCTACCCCTACATAGAGGAAAAAATATGCGCGTTTAATTTATGGCATGACTTGCACCAAACATGTAGGCCTAATTGATGAATGTTAACCTAGATTTTAAACTGTAGGTTTTTACCGTGTAGTATCAATAACACACACGCGCGCGCGCGTATATAAAGTCTGATCTTTATACAGTATTGTAATACTTAAAAGATGTTCAGTTAACTTTTTCACTACTAATAAACAAAGAATTACATTTTGTTATACCGGTACTATTAGGCTATTAATGTTATCACAACATTATCTTACCACTATCACGGCATTAACTGCACTTCATGATTAACACACACACAAAAATTATATAAAAATTGTATAGGCTTATTATAATTTTTTCAATTATTCTAAAAGTAGCCCTACATTTGTAAACTATTATTGAGAGATGTGTGTGTGTTTAATTAAATATATAACAAGTTATAACAACAAGATATAACAATTTTTTTATATTTATCAGATTACCTTTCCTTAGCTTACCTGAGTTTTAAGTTATTCAGAATTTAAATCATTTCAGTTAGAGTGCGAGATACTTTTAAAGTTTTCTGCACTTCGATTCTAACAATTTTTTTTAATACATACAAATAATAAAGCCTAGTCTACTGGAAACGTAAAGATTTAGTTCATATTGAGAGAAAAGTATAGTTTGAAACTTAAATTTGTAATAAATTACTTACCGATTTTTTCTTAATTTTGTCGTTATTTTCTTCAAAACGTGGAATAATCGTTTTGCAAATGTCTTCCCACGCTTTGTTTCTTATGTCTCGGTTTTTGTAGTCCTCGTTTTCTGGATTCCACAGGACAGGTCTTGCTTGCACTTCAATAATCAGAACCTCTGTATCAACGTCGGCATCCATTTTGCTGGAAATCTCAGCTGCGACTGAACTGAACTGCCACGCGTAGCAGCAAAGAAACCAATCGGCGCCAGCTGCGTGGCGTTGCTGCGCGAGGCGTAGCGGCCACCTGCCTGACCCCTCTTCGCTCAACGCAAGCAGGAAAATAGTGCGTCACAGAACAAGTCTGGTCAAAAAAATGTTCGTCTATACGCCTACAGAGCGCATAGCGAGTGACATGCTCAAGAAACTAAGAACGCCAATATTCATTTTTGCTTGACGTAGACTATTAGTTTATAATTAATTTTATTTAAACGTACTGTCGAGACAATCGCCCTGACTACATCTACTAACTTTATTAAAAATTTTAGAATTTTTTCATTAAGCATTTTAATTAATATCTGTCTAAATGATGAACACACACAATTTCAGCCTCTCGCCCACTGCGCATAGAGTTTAGGCTATTATACGTATTCAGACTTCATAAGATGAAGTTGCTTGTATAATATAACATATTTATTTCATATCCTTTGTCTCCATCGACAGGATCGACAGCCTTTTTGTCTTGTCATAATTGGGCGGAGCCTGATGAGCGTAGCGAAATCAGGCATAGCCCCCTATTTTCGACTCGATCCACAACTTCGGCGGCGAACTCCTCCGAAACTACTCAACCGAATGTTATAAAATTTTACATACATATCCGGACTGTATTGTAGAGTGCAAACATGTAATTTTTATTTCTCTAAATCATTTGGTTCAAAAGATATTACGATTTTTAAACAATCTTAGCTTCAACGTGTGAGAGGAAGAGAGATAGAGATATCGCTGGCTGTCGCCCGATAAGATAAGATTTTGCTGTATCACAAATGCCGGTGTGTGTGCGTGTGCGGCTTCCGCCGTCAGCGCTGGCCCGTCTGGCGCCATCGCCCGATAAGATAAGATTTTGCTGTTTCACAAATGTTGGCGCGTGTGCATGTGCGGTTCCTGCCGCCCGCGCTGACTGTCGCTCGATAAGATAAGATTTTGCTGTTTCACAAATGTCGGCGCGTGTGCATGTGCGGTTCCTGCCGCCCGCGCTGACTGTCGCTCGATAAGATACGATTTTGTTGTATACAGTTTGTAGTCTTGCCTTACACGTGTTTTATTCAAACAGTAGTAGAGCATTGTTCTATGGTGTAGCCAGATGTACGGATTTGACTTAAGCGTTGAACAAGTGTCAATTTTTAGAAGAGAATCTATTTAGTCGCTGATGCACTGCAATTTTCTGTTACGTATTGCAACGAATCACAATTCAGGTAAATTTTAATCCAAATTCTATTTAAATTATTAATGTTTATTGTCTTCAAATAATGTTTTCTTTAAGAAAACGAGAATATTATAATATCACAGAACTTAATTTATACACTATTACAATTTAAATTGCTGTATGTAATGATATTTTTAATTAATTATAAAAGCAATAATCAACAATTATATATTAGATTGATACAGAAAACGTTTATACATATAGCAGTCAACATATAGCGTAAGTAGTAAAATATAACTAAAAACAGATTGAGGGATGTTCAACTCTGTAATTATTGAAAGTAATTTTTAACATGTTTCACTCACTACTGGTATTAAAAACAATCATAATTTAGAAACATATAAATTACACAGTAACTGTAGAATTTTACGACCTTACATCAAATAGTTGACATAATGTTACAAACACAAGTTTATGGTAAATTTTTCTAACAAGTAAACATGGATAATAATTGTAATCACATTGTTGTAAATTATAGTCCACAGTACTATAGAATATTGTAAATTTATGTACATGTCCACAATCACACCCGCCCTCTCTCCCTCTTTCTCTCTCACTGTTCCAACCTTCTCTCTCTCTCTCTCTCCCCCTCTCTCTTTATCTCCCCTCTCCCTCTATATCTCTCTTTATCTTCCTCCCCCTCTCTCTTTATCCCCCCTCTCTCTCTCTCTCTCTCTCTCTCTCTCTCTCTCTCTCTCTCTCAAATGGCACTCTAAAATACTGACCATTTCTATTAACACTAGAAGGTGTAACCAAATTATCTTAACTCCTTCACATATACAATGATACATACATACGCACGCACACGCGTGCGCGCACACACACTCACATACACGAACACGTTCACCCAAACAATTCTTCTGTTGTGTTTGACATTTCTTTTGAATACACACACAGGTCCTGATGATGACAATAAACATTGTGAAACGTCGACACAAATTAGTTACAATGTGTGTTATTTTATTACCGATCCTCACTAACTTTTCACTGAAAAATTATTCTTATACCGTACTTCTTTATTCAGTTTTCCTAATTCTATTAAAATTATTAATCTTATACTTTTTATTCAATTTTGTACTATTTGTTTAAGTACTTTTTTCTGTAATAAGCATATTCCATACATTCTTCTTCATCAATTTATATATAACTTATGTATTATTTATAGTATGCCTCGACGGAGAAGAGGTCCAAATATTGGTCGTTTAACTACAAGTCAAAGACAGAAGAGAGAGCGACAAAATGTTGCTGCAGCAACTGTTGAAGGCCCTGCAGAACATAACATGAATCATGTGTTATATGAACAAAACAACACAGGATATAGGAATCTTCAGAATGAATTTGAAGATAATTTACGATCTATAGAATTCTATGAATGTGTAAATTGTTCTCGAGTGTTGATGCAGCAAACATTTTTTGATATGTGTCCGCAGTGTAAGCGAAACCCAAATAAGTTTACTGCAGTTAATCGTACAGATCCTAAAGATGTACCTATAGAACTGATGGCCACTTATGTAGAACAACTCTTGATAGCAAGAGTACAACCAGTGATGCGTGTGTATAGGGTGAAATCGGAAATATTATAAATATTGGTCAAAATATAACGGAGATTGTTAGTTCCATGCCCCGTACACCCCGCTTCACTGAGCACTATAGTTGTAAGAAAGGAAAGTGTTAACGGACATCGGGATTTTCATGTGAGACGTGACAAAATTTTAGAATCAGAATGATCACTGTTGCACACCACTATATAAAATTTTTTTCGATTAGCGCTTTCAAGCTTCACAGCCTATCGTCAGATCGAAATAGACAGGAAATATATAAAAACAAACCCTTCACCCCTCTCCACCACCCTGCTCACACACAACAAGCTATAAATTAATGACCCTTCCTCACCCCCTAAACCCTGCCCCACCATCTGTACAGTTACATATTTTTCTAGCAAATTCCTTGTGTTTCAGTGTTGTGTGTGTGGAAGATGCACACACACACACACACACACAACACTGAAACACAAGGAATTTGCTAGAAAAATATGTAACTGTACAGATGGTGGGGCAGGGTTTAGGGGGTGAGGAAGGGTCATTAATTTATAGCTTGTTGTGTGTGATCAGGGTGGTAGAGAGGGGTGAAGGGTTTGTTTTTATATATTTCCTGTCTATTTCGATCTGACGATGGGCTGTGAAGCTTGAAAGCGCTAATCGAAACAATTTTTATATAGTGGTGTGCAACAGTGATCATTCTGATTGTGATTTCAACCACTAACACAAATTTCTTCATTAAAAATTTTAGAAGTACTCAATTTTTTGAAAATGAATAATCCATTCTATAGTGATATCATCATTGATATGGAACAAATATCTCAACTTCCATTAAATGATAGTATTTATGGAATGATACCCACTGTTGACTTACCTGAGGTGAATACAGATGAAGAGAACTTTTCTGAAGAAATTTATGAAAGTATGATCTCGGAGAATATTAGAATCACAGAAGCTGATCGACTCCAATCTGCAGTAAATAATGTAATTCCATGGCCACAATGTACTGATATCAAAAATGAATTCTCGTGCGAAGGATATGTAAGCATGGCATTTCCCGCTTTAGTACCTTACGGATCTGCTGAACTAAACGATACTACTCGAGCAAGTAGTATGAAACTTACAGCACTTGAATATTTTCAATTTTTGATGCAATTTAAAGACCAACGTTTTGCACAAGATCCTAGGTTCAGATTTTTTGCATTGTCATCAAGCTATTCAACGAGGGACAATATTTGCTAGAAAATCCCATTTCAATGGATCAATACACCAACTGAGAAACACGCTGTCGAGTAATCCTCA
This sequence comes from Magicicada septendecula, assembly GCA_034769895.1. Lineage (NCBI taxonomy): Eukaryota > Metazoa > Arthropoda > Insecta > Hemiptera > Cicadidae > Magicicada > Magicicada septendecula. The sequence goes on from CM068368.1 coordinate 851,674,066, forward strand.
AATAGTAAGAAGTTTATATTATTGGTGTGGAAAAATAAGAGGATCAAAATCTTACTGGTTTCAACGAAGGGGTGAACTTGAATCAATGAGTGAGCAGTGTGATAATCTTCCACGGGTTTTTTTACTTTGAGTGCAGCTGATCTTTGGTGGCCTGATCTGGCACGACTCATTGGTTGTAATTTCGTGCAAGAAGAAACGTTAGATGAATCTAGAATCGCTCAGCAAAGGCAAAAACTTATAAACGAGAATCCCTCAATTGTTGAAGATTATTTTTCGTTTCGTGCAACTGTATTCATAAAATATGTCGTCTGTAAGATATTCTCAGTTTCAGATTATTGGTTTCGTTTCGAATTCCAGCATCGTGGTTCATGTCATGTACACGGTCTTCTTTGGATCTCTGGTGCTCTTGATCCAAGAACTTTTGATAATGCATCTGAGGAAGACACTTTGAGTGCCAAGATGTATTATGACCATTTGGTTAATGCATTCAATCCTTTGCCATTCACTCCTCCGGCAACTATACATCCTTTAAGGATCAGATCAACTGATGTTTTATCGACAACGATCGTTCTCTTTCAGAACTACTGAATCGATTCCAAAGACACACTAGATGTACCAAAGGATATTGTCTTAAGTGGAATGGCAAAGAATATACTTGGAGGTTCAAATATCCCAAAGAATTACAAGAGCAACCTCTTCTAGAGAAAAATGTGAAAGGTATTTGGATATACACACCAATAAGGAATGATGAACTCCTGAATCAGTTAAATCCTGTCATCGCACAAACATGGAGAGCATATACTCCATGTTATATTTTAGTATAATCACCTCCTTATACCAGGTGGTTGAATATGTATCCAAATACGCTTCAAAGTCAGAACCTGCTTCGAAAAATTTGACGGAAATGTTTCAAGAAATCGTTGAATCGAGAGCCCCGGATGAAGTCTGATATACAAGTTTGATGATAAGAGTGATCGAAGAAAGAGACATCGGGGCTTGCGAAACATGTCATTTACTCCACGGATTTCCATTGAATATCAATGCACCAGAACTTTTAGAATACTTGTCATAACAATAGAAGACTATGTTGCAATTACTGGAACCAATAGTGAAAATGACAGTAATTCATTCATTCAGTTTTATAGTAGTAGACCACTAGACACGGAAGAAATAACATTATTCGATTTTGCTAAAGATTTTCTAAGGGAAGAAATAATTCAATTAGCACAAACAGAAAAGAAAAAATTGTACAAGTTTTTCCTAAAGTAAACAACAATAACAATGCAGTCAATACTGAATTATATTGTAAAGAAAAGTTGATTTTACATAAGCATTAGCGTAATGAAGAAGACTTGAAAACTACAGATGAAACATGGTTCATGGCTTATACCCGACAAAATTTTGGACAGTTTCACGAACAATTACACATGTCATTAATTACAGAAGAAACTGAAATTGATCAGGATATTAATAACAAGTCTGATATTTTTGTGTGTAATAAGGAGTATTTTATATATGCGTGTGTAAGCCAGTTGAATCCGGGGTGGCGTCACCCATGAATGAATGTGAATTTAATAACTAATTTATTTAAATTTTGTTAAGTGCGCGGAAGTTCGGACGGAACAAATTACGCCACGTTATTAATAATATAAAGACGCACACATGTGCAAAAGTTAGTGCGAAACAAACAATGCATTTACATGCAGTATAAATAAAAGTTAATAATAATTACAATAATTAAAATATGAAAAAACTATTAATATACAATTTTACATAAGAAAATTACCGATCGTTTGAACATTGTGTAATAACCAAAAGACTTCGCATGTTGCGAAGAAAGTTCAAATAAGAACAAAAAAAGTAAACGAATCTGTAAACGGACGCTTAACAAACTGTGACAATCCAAATCGTGTACAGAATTGTCGAAACATGATTTTTGCGCCCGACAGTATAAATAATCGAGGATCGCTAGCCTCAGTCTACTAGAACCCATCTGCAGCCGAAGGCTATGTCCGACAGCGTATCATCCAAGGTCGATATCCCAGCGGTATAGAGGAGCCATCGGGACTGGACCAGGAGGATCAGACGACGGATTCCAGGAGGACCAGAGGACAACGGAGGATCAACGCTGTACAAGGACACAAGACTCAGGATCATAACGAGGAGTACCAAAGTATCACCTCATCTATAATAAGGTGACACAAAACCATATTACTCGTCAACATGGTTCATGAACAACATTAAAAAGAAAGAATATAAAAAAAATAAATAAAAAGAGACTATGAGAGACTCTATATACTAATTTTTGTAAATATTAATAATTGTAAATTTTATATTGTTGAATTAGAGTAAGAGAATGTACAATTTTTATAATTATTAAAATGATACAAATAACAGTACTTGCAATAACACATAGAGTCATTTATAAAGTAATAATGACGTCAGAACATAACTTGCAAAATTATTTTTCAGTATTGTAATATTTTATTACTTTGATAGTTGATTGATATTTACGTACACAAAGTAAAGTACTGATTAAAAGAAATGATTTAAAATAAATGCATTTTTTTAAAAGAATATCTGAGCAAGTCGAGAACACATTTTACATCATATAAACTTCATGTCACGTCGTATTTATTCATGTTTATGTTTACATGTAAATGTATATTTGTGTTTAAAATTTATGAATATTTAGGTTAAGGATATTTGTATAGTTACAATAATTATGTGTATGCTGAGCACACATAAAAGAGGAAAACACATTATGCTAATAATACTGATGAATTTTAATTCGTAATTTGAAATTTGTATTTAATAAAAATTCAAATGATTTTCCATATTCAATATGATAAGAAGTGTTATTATTAAAAAAAAATCCTTTACACCTTTTCTCGTTATAATATTTTACTATAATGTAGTGTATTCAATAAAAAGTGTGTAGTGTATCATAAAAGTGTATATATTTTGTTGATTGTAAGAATATTGATAAATAAATTATTACGAATCTATTTATCTAACGGATCAAAAACGGTTGATTGTAAAAATATTGGTAAATAAATTATTATGAATATCAAAGGCTCCGCCCATTTGTGTCAGTGACACTCCTAGTTAATTAGTTACTTCCAGCTTGTAGGTTACTTCCAACTGGATGATGGATCATGTGGATGGATGCGGCGAGGACTCTACAACCAACTACCACACAATACAAGTATAACGTAACCTACACGTATGACCGCTATCAGGAGAGCAGGGAACGCTAGATATGTATAATTTATTCATTGTTGGTCTACTGTAGATTAATAGCCGTTTTAAAAGCTTATCAGTCTCTCAGACAACATAAAAAAAATTACGCTTGGTCGGTCTTCACAAACATCGTAAAATTATTCATTAAGTTTCTGCTTTATGTAGTTTTGTTCTTTATCGATTTCTCTGTTTACTACAGTTTAGAATAGTTTATTTACCTTCATCATCAATTCTTAATTTACCGTTTGTCATTTGGGGACCAAGACCAAGACCAAACCAATCGTGGGGCAGCTAAGCTGGGCGTGCACCAATGGTTGCAGTGTCCGGGTGAAACCGATGACTGCCTGATGCGTGTAACTTCATGAGTAGTCATGTGCCTGTATTAAGGATGGAGACATCAAGGAGGGATGGAGTCTATTAATGTAGTGCTGAACCGCGGGGCAATTCGCAACAGAGTTTTTTGTTTTTGTTTTTTTAAGAGGAAAAAAAGGAAAGGTATCGACAGTGAAAACAGTTTTAGTTCTTATTCGTGTAGGAAGATGAGTTGGAGTTTCACTTTTGAGACTGACAGAGGAAAGAGTAGATAACACAGGCCAACGATGAAAAATCTTTTTAAACGATTTTGCCAAATTCTTACGTTTTTCAGTGCGCTGAAACCGAAAATGACAATAAGAAAGGCGTATCACCCATTATTTTGTCACAAACGAATAGTCAGTGTTTGAAAAAATCAACATTCATATAAAATAAACTCGAATTTTATTTAGTAAAGAAAAAGTAAAAGTGAGCGAAATTCAACTGGCAGTGGCAGCAAATGGAACACTGAAAACTTCCTATTGCTCTCGCTTTGTTCGTCTTCTTCGCTGAGTGAGCTGTTTGTTTCGTTGCTGTTAGTCTAACCTCACTTTTCCATTTGTTTGCGCATGTGATTAAGTGTGGCTAGTCCAGGTTGTAGGAACTGTTCTGACTGTTTTTGATATATTTGAGGAGATTTTGTGATTAAAAAACATCAAAGGCATTTTACAGAATTTGTTAAAAAGGTGTACTTTTCATATTTTGGAACGAAACTTGGTGATCAGAATATGTCTTGGGCGCCACACAAGGTATGTTATGTATGTGTCGAGGATCTTAGAAAATGGTCAAAAATGAGAAAAAGTCCTTTAGATTGCTGTTCCTAAGATATGGAGAGAGCCAAGAAACCATTCTGATGATTGTTACTTTTGTAGCATTGGTGTTACTGGCTATAATTCCAAAAATAAAAAAGTAATTTTCTACCCAAACCTTCCGTCCGCTATTCGGCCAGTAGGCCATGGTCCGGGTCTTCCTGTCCCTCAGGTACTAGATGATGTTGATGATGTTGTCCTTGATGTTTCTAGTGATACCCAATCTGATGAAGATGGACAGGATGGTGAATTTAAATGTATTACAGAAAACTGAGAACGTCAGTTGTTTACGCAAATCGAGTTGAATGACTTGGTGAGGGATTTGGGCCTAACTAAGGAGAAAGCTGAAATGCTTGGTTCTAGATTAAAAGAAAAAAACTTGTTGGGAGCTGGAACGTCTATTTATGTGTATAAGACAAGAGAGCAAGAATTCACACAATTTTTTAAGCAAGAAAACGATTTGGTGTACTGCTCAGATATTGCTGGTCTAATGAGTGAATTTGGAATTGAATACAAAAAGGAGGAATGGAGGCTTCTTATAGACTCTTCAAAAACCAGTTTAAAGGCTGTTCTTTTAAACAATGGGAACACATATGCGTCACTGCCTGTTGATCATTCAGTGCATATGAAGGAAAACTATGACCACCTATATGTAGTTCTAAATAAAATAAACAATTCTGCTCATAGATGGATGATATGCGGGGATTTGAAAGTTGCATGCATGCTCCTTGGCCAGCAAAGTGGATTTACAAAATTCCCATGTTTTTATGTGAATGGGATAGTAGAGCAAGGGATCAACACTGGTCCAAAAAAGACTGGCCTGCTAGAAAAACCTTACAGCCAGGAGAGAAGAAAATTTTGCGACAAAACCTAGTGGATCAGAAAAAATTCTTCTTCCACCTCTTCATATCAAACTAGGTAGGCCTATGATGAAACAATTTGTAAAAGGCTTGTCTAAACGTTTTAAGTATCTATGTGAGAAGTTTCCTCATTTATCACAAGCCAAACTGAAAGTAGGCATCTTCGTTGGGCCTGACATCCGCAGAATTATGTTTGATACCATCTTTGAATCAAAAATTACTTTAAATGAAAAGGAGGCTTGGATATCATTTAAACAAGTTGTGACGAAGTTATTTGGGTAATGAAAAAGACCCAAACTATGCGTGTATCATAACCAACATGCTGGACAAATTCAAAAAGTTGGGATGCCTGGTGAGCCTAAAAATTCACTTTTTGAACAGTCATCTTGACTTATTCCCTGAAAACTTGGGCGTTTCCACCAAGATCTCAAGGTGATGGAAAAACGTTATCAGGGCAGATGGAACATCAACATGATGGGTGGTTACAGTTGGTCACTTCACCGAGAAATTCAACATGCATCACACCGGAGAAAAAGCTGCATCAGAAGCTTTAAAGAGAAGAGAGAAAGAAAGTACAAACTAATGAACATATAAAAACTATTATTTTGAATGATCATCACTTCTTTCACAGCACTTTAACAATTAATAATTAAATACACTTTCACTTGTGAAAACACTTACTTTTTTTATATCCTCATACGCACGTTTCGGAGTAGTTTGCTCCTTCATCAGTACTCCGAAACGTGCGTATGAGGATATAAAAAAGTAAGTTTTTTCATAAGTGAAAGTGTATTTAATTATTAATTGATAAAACTATATATTTAAATGTCATTTTTTAAGTTTTGACTTGAATAAAGGCTTTGTACATATTGTAATACTGGCATAAATTTTCATTCCCATTGAAAAAAAAGACACTTAATATTTGATTAAACATTTTCCAATCGTTCTGGAAGTAAGTTGTGTAAAATATTTCAGGCAGATAGCCACTTTAATGCATTTCCTAATGCGCATTTCCATGAGTCGTGAGGCGATCACGATTTTGAATAAAGTAATTATCATTAAAGTCCAATACCATTATTTTACTATGGAAAATCTAATGTTGGTGAGAGACCAAAGAACGGAAATTGATGCTGAAATCACCGTGTCCCTGACCGAGTACTACACCTGACAGAGAAGTCTCAATAGGAATATCTCCGGATTGCGTGGTCGGACCCTCCTGTTTATGAGGAATTTTATTATTGTGATATATAGCCTATATACACATTCTAATTGGACATGAAATTAGCTTACATATGATATGCATACAAAGAAGCTATTATGCACCCACAGCTTCTGAGAATAATTCCAGATTCCAGGGATCGAAACACGTAAAACACACGTAACAATGAAGGCATTCCATGTAGCGTGTTCACATGACAGAAATCACCCGTCGCTAAGGCGTATTAAAGAAGAATAATTTCATCTTACTTTTTTTTTTTAATTTATTGGAGATCTGTAATCTGTTCGACTAAGCGAACATTTAACAAATTGGCTGACAACACACACAGGATTATGAAGAGCTGACCATTGACAGCTGTTCTTGTTTTGACAACAGATTAAAAAGTTACACAAAATACAAAGTAAATGATAAAACATGTAGCTTAAACAAATGAACAAAAATCACTTCCACTTCCTGCTGGCATGATACAATAAGTTCAAATATTAAATACTGGGCCCACAAGGCACATATACAGGTTGACATTAACACGTATGAATGACACGAATACAAAAACACAGAACAGATATCACAGACAGTACAATACAGAAAATACAGAGAATATATTATTAGTTAAACCTGAATGGTAAGTCTAACAGTTTGTGTCTTTTTAGTCTATAAATATCTTCACTGTTGTCTAACAAGTTAATTGCCAGGTGGTTAGGATGCTGTTCTAGTTTGTAGATGTGAGTCCTGCAGAGGCGCATGATTTCTTCTCTCACGGTTGGAACTTTGAGGTCGCGGTGTATAGAGTTGTTGTAGACAAACCATGGAGCGTCGACTATTGATCTTAAAGTTTTGGACTGAAAGCGCTGGATAATCTCAATATTACTTGTACTTGGATTACCCCAAAGTTGAATACCATAAGTCATACCGGTTTAAGAACTGCTTTATAGATCAAGAGTTTGTTGACGAGATCTTACTAACCGTGCTGTCTGATTCGTACACAGGGATAGTGGTGGGAAGTGTCGCAATCTTAAGAAGACACTAGAAATCAATGGCTTACTATTCCAAAAAGGACGAGGCAGTTTTACACACAGTCTGTCCGCAGAGAATAATCTCGTCTCATGTTTTATGTTTGCCTAGCCGGACTCGAAACTGTGTATAACGAAAGCGAATGTACGCGTATTATTAACGAAACGTGCCTGTAGTGTGTAGGTTTCAATTATGTAAATCATGACCCACGGTAAACCAGCACAGTAGATGGTCACGCATAATCAGCATATCATTTCATATATTTGATAATAAAAAAGAAAGTGGATACTATATTAGTAATCGTATTTTTTGTAATTCCATTAAACACTACAGGCTAACTATTTAATTTTAAGCCGTGCTTATCATTCACGGGATTAGCCAGCTCATGATAGGTAAGTTGGACCTACAGAAGAATTTATGGCAACTGTATTCACCTATCAGAGATAACCAGCCTCTAGCTAGATAGGTAGATGATGCGGCTGCCACTTTATGGTTTCCCAACGTGCCTGATTTTCTGTTGGGGTTTTCTCCCTTAGCCTTTGAGGATTCCGCCAAGCCACAAGCTAATGGTTTTGTAATTTTTAATCAAGGTTTTCTTCCTTTGACGAGCCAACGTCGGACTGCAAGGCAGCAGCTTCACCGTAACCCTTACATGGTACTATCATCCGGGCCAGATGAACCCTGGTTTTTTAACGAGTTGTTACTCATCCCCCTCACCCTTTTGCGACAGGCTTTGGCGGGTTTATTCCAAAGCGAGCTGGTTACAGTATTCGAATACTTAACATTTTATTGCTTCATTGTGTAAAGCTGTTTTGTTAAGGTACATACAGCTCGTTTGTTTTGTCTTGTTTATCGCCACTACCAAAGATCATTAATAAACTACAGAATTTTATCACTCTCTGTTTCTATCTGTCTTACTAAGAAAACTGCTTCATGTGTAAATGAATAGTTTGAAAAAAAGCACTTTCACTGTTTTTCACCCTGTAAAGGGTCTGTAGCAGAGCTGAAACACCAACAGCGAATTAGTTGTAATCATGGCTTTGGAAGGACGGTATGGAGACCCTATGTGGGTGCCATCCATATTTGAAAGCACAATGCTACAGGAAGTAAACTTTGACGAATTCATCATTAGATTGGCATATCATTTAGGACCGGAGGAATTCAGAAAGCGGCTTGGCCATCCATATATATACTGAACTAGGTAAGTGACTTCTGTTTCAATTGGATGGTTTGGTATTTGTCTGTTTACCTATCTATTTGGAGTATGTCTCACGATAACCTTTGAATACATCAACCGATTTTCATAAGATTTGAAGTGCATGTCAATAATTTATTCTACAGACACCTATTCTTTTTCAGTTTGATTTCCCCAAAATTAGGGAGGACGGAAGGTAAAAATTGTGATTGCAAAAATTTTGAGAAAAAAATGGCAAAGTTCGTATGGGTATCAAATTAATGAGAATATTTACGTAAGTTTGAATATAATGTTCAGCTTTTAAATTCACAAAATTTTAGAACACCAGGGACAAAAAATGATAACAATTTTGAAGGGCCAAAGGTTTGAAAAATTGTGAAACTCCATAATGAATAGTAGACTAAAGGGAATTTTAACCCAGATTCGAATGAAGTGTTAGTTAATTCTGTGTTATTTTTATTTTTTCAACTTTAGGGTCGCCTCGGGAATAATGGAAGTCAACTTTTTAATCTCATCGAATTGTAGCGTCTTGATAAAATATATATAATTAATGAAAACACACCTTATGACTAACTATAAGGCCTATATCTCACCTGCCTATAACTTGTCTCTCCGTAGTGTTTGTAGGCAGACTATGATATAGCCAACGACGCGAGAAGAAACTTGCAATGTAAATGTAAACAATAAAAAATCTTGCAATGTAAATGTAAATTAAAGTTTTAAGTACAAATAATTTTTTAATAGTTGTCTAATGACCGTCCAACTTATCATACAGCTGGATAGTTAAGACAATCTTTCTTCCCTGATAGACAACTTAGTTTCTGTAAACACAGTAAGATTTCCGTGACTGGTGCGAGAGTCTGATTGTTATTATTATTATTATTATTATTATTATTATTATTAAATACAGTCTATTCATCTATTGAACAAACACACCGCCTGAACAAACTACAAATACACCGCCAGATAAATACAATTTAATCTATGTATATAGGCTATAGAATGTTTGGATGTTTGTTTATTCAGACTTGTAAATTTACACTCTTTGTGTTCATAGGCACCTGATACATTACTAGTATAAACAGTGTGGTATAAGTATTACTAGCAGCAGTGTCAGTATTTGAAAGTACCAGCAGTCCGTTCCAAAAACGTCACCCTTACAAATACCTGTTACCGCGGTAACGGTTACTGATAACAGTGACTACAGGAACGGTTACAAAGTAAGCGAAAAGACATTGTTTCCCGAGCTGCTGTATTTCCATCATTATGTTATGACTGTCGCAAAGTGTCGGCATCAGATTTTGTTTTGATTTTAAAGAAGACGTGTAAATGTTACGTGGTTCATTGGAAAACGTTTTAGCCGATAACAGTGAACAGGGAAACAATTCTGGGAAAAAATCTAGTAAAAAAGAAACTGTAAAATTTGTTGTTACAAAACAATTTAAACATAAATATGTGAGCCAATGACATTAAAAAAACTTTCTGTTTAAGACACGAAAAGTGCTGTTTTAGTAAACTATATAGTGTTATAAAAACTCCGAAACGCGTGCGCAAAGACGAGAAGTAGACCCGTTATACGGCAACTTTCGTTAATATAATTTAGAATTGCCGATTATTCGCGGGTTCAGAATCTACACTTCTACTGTCACGTTCTTTCAAATGTGATGTATCGGGCGTGTGCGCTGTGCATCTGTCCACAAACAGAAGGATTTTCCGACCTTTTGCGGTCATCGGACGCCTCGCAGCAAGTGTTCACTTTGTCGTGATCCACGTGGTACTGTTGTTAGCGTATACAGCGTTGCAACGTCGCTACATCGTAAATTTCCCTACAGCTAAGGGAAGCAGCTGCCATTTGCGCACAGCACTGTTACACGTTGTTTACTCCGCTTCCCACCAAAGCAGCTGCCCCCTTTGTGCGGTCATCGGACGCCTCGCAGCCAGTGTTCACTTTGTCGTGATCCACGTGGTACTGTTGTTGCAACGTCGCGGCTTCGCAAATTTCCCTACAGCTAAGGGAAGCAGCTGCCATTTGGGCACAGCACTGTTACACGTTGTTTACTCCGCTTCCCACCAAAGCAGCTGCCCCCTGCCCCCTTTGTGCGGTCAGCCAGTAAATTAAAAGAAAAGGCTCTTTCGGCGGCTTTGGGAACATACGGAGACGTTATTTCCCTTAAACGGCTATCTTTCACTTCCACTCACGCACTGTATTAACTTATACACTCTACTCTCACCGCACACACTGTTCCTGCCTTAGTCAGATCAGTGGCGTATCTAGAATTTGGCCTTAGGGGGGTCCTGGTTCGGGTCAGCTTTATGGAAAAGAAAAAAAAAACAAGTTAAGACTGATCAACATTACTATATTTAAAGTTGCCGAAAACGCTGCCATTAAACGTTAATAACTCATTAAAAATGCGCGTTATAGGAACAGTGTTTAAAAACGCGTTATTGGGTACTTAGGCCTATTGACTGAATCGATATTTCTATATTTCAAACGTTTATACGCTAATGCTGCCTAATAAATCTGTTTGTTGGCCCTATATTTAAAAAAAAGTTACTACTTTATTAGCGTACACCCCTGAAAGAAATAATAAAACACCTTAAAAATTAAGAAACGAACAAAAGTCTTCAATTTTTTCGACCCTCTCGGAGGGGGGATCCGGTCCTATTCGTCCCCCACCATAAATACGCCCCTGGGTCATATCTGTGTATCCAGTCGGTCGACCCATGAAAATCATCTTCAACACCGAACCCGGCTGCTAGTTGATTTAAGCCTACCTTTTTTTAAAGCACTGGTCCGCTGATAGGAACTGCTTCCGTTCCGTGCTGCTGGCCCAGTATTCCAAGCGTTCGTATTTTCCGCCTTGAATAGGTGTTATTATTACACATTATTAGAAATGCCAAGCACCCGAGTGCTTTCTTCAATTTCGGTTGCTATATACCCAGCCGCAATTGAATTCAACGTCGCCGTAGCAAACCCAGACTCTTTGGGAATGACTACTCTTTTCTTATTCCCTCTTTCCTTCACTACTTTCAGAATGTTTGATTTCTCAGCGATCGTAACGCTTTTCCTCATTTTCCACTCACGATGTTTTCTCAAATAGAAACGATAACGAATTGATGACGATGTAGCTTTAATAGCAGTGAAAAAATTAGGCCTACCTCACCATTCTAGGAACCTAAGCTAGCTGAAAGGTCACTGCTAACTCAGCCACTAATTGATGGGACCCTAGAAAAGTACAGCTGTCTTAACGTTTTTCGACATACGCAATGTAAATCTTCATGAACATTTAAACCTTTAATTATGTTTCGTATCTCCATTTCGTAACTCCAGGGACGTAAAATGTGGTCGCATTAGTGTAAAATATGAATAAATGAAAACGTATAACCGAAATAAAATTACATGGAAAGTTAGGAATTTCGGCGGGACCTTAGAGAAATATCGAATACCGTAAATGTGAAAAACGTGTATGAAACGTATAAAATAAGGTTTTTTTTTTTTTTTTTTTTTTTTTTTTTAACGTATTCAACAATTACACCTGCATCATGCGAGTACTGAAGTAACAAGTGTCAACTTTACTATTTATGTGTGTATCAGTTTTCAATTGTAGTAATATTAAATACTGGAGCAACGTACTGACGTGAAGACTACATTCAGAGGGCGGGAAATGTAAAGCTGCAAGAAATAATTTTACGTTATTTATTGTCTACACAACGGCAAATTGTATTCTGGCTATGCATCACAAGTAAAAATACAAGTTTATTCTTGTATTTCGTTGTCCATGACGTGTCCGTTACTTAACTAAAAACAACTATTTCACTAACGACTCGGAACACAAAGTTTTTTATGAGTAAAAACATAAAGTTTTACCTTACAACCTGAACCGCTAATGTGAAGCTTTAGAGGTCTGAACCTCTGAAGAAGCTTTTTAAAAGTGAAATCCGGTTCAGGTTGTAAGGTAAAACTTTATGTTTTTACTCATAAAAAACTTTGTGTTCCGGGTCGTTAGTGAAATAGTTGTATTTAGACAAGTTTTATGTATAAGAATTTATGATATAAGACTGGCACAACAGAAGTGCTTATGTTAAACAGCTTTATCTGTATTTTGGCGTATAGTACGGCAGTATATTGTCATATCGATTACTACCTATGTTTCTTGTTGATAACATACCAAAAAACATTACATATGTAATATGACCACGATAGCGTTCTGCGTTTATCTATTTATTCACTAGTTGCATACTGATTCAGCAAGTCAGTTTGAACTTCAGCATTCAGCAAACTCAGCATTCAGCAACTCAGCATTTTAGCAAACTGATTTAGTTTGAAAAAATTAAATTAAACAAATAATTATAGTGTTAAGTAAATTATTAAGTTGTTAAGTTTTTACTTGAACAATTTACTTATGAATAATACGTTAATGTTGTATTCGCTCTTAATGTTATAAACTATTAATATTACTACGATACTATGCTCCCTGAGCTGAACAACTCGCTCACTGTTTTGAATGAAGTGTACGTATTTATTATTACATAAACGTCCACATTAGAAAATTTTGCAGTTATGGGAAAAATTACAAAAATCCCGATTTCTCTACTATTTCTTTAGTAATATCTTATAAGAATTTGTAGAGCACACAATCATACATTAAACGCTAAAAATCCGATACATTCGGAATTGAGTTACAGTTACTTTTTATCCGACACCGTGCTGGATTTTCACAACTTTTGTTCAAATTCTTTATCTCTTTTTTGGGCCCTGGCGTCTCAAAATTTTGAAATTTCCAAAACTTAACACTTCGTTCAGATGTTAGTTAAAATTCTCTTTAATTTGATACCCCACATGGGTTTTTGCGATTTTTCACAATTTTGACCCCCCCCCCACATATTTTGGACCTCCCACACCTCTATTTTTGGAGGGGTAAATCTAAAAAACAATAGGGTTCTGTAGGGTAAAAGTATGAACACGCATGCCAAGTTGTACGAAAATCACTTGATGCTTCTAAAGTTATCGTGCGCCAAACGGTCGAGTCAAAACGGAGAACTCGATTCGCTCGTTCAGTTATTGATTTTGATGATCAACGTCTTTAAGTTAAAGGGATAAAAAAGCAACGAAGTTTGATTAGATACAGGTTTGAGGATACAAATTGTTGTATTTCCCACATACTATCGTAGCCTGTGAAAATATCACTATCGTACTTGTTTTCAATATAAACAAAAAAAAAGCAACATTTTTTGTAGTCTCCAGATCGCTATTATGATTAACATAAGAATTTTTTTTTTTTACCTTGTATAATCACTAGGCGATCTCAGTCCGGTGCACCGAGTCGACCGGTGCACCGGTGCATCCCTAATCCTCTAGGGAGGTCGACCGGTGCACCGAGTCGCTTTTAACGTGTTCATGTGGTTGTGTTATATGTTAATTTATTCAGTGATTTTTGTGCGTGTGTTTTTATGTATAAACATTTTAATCACTTCGACGACCCCTATGTATTAGGGGAATAATAATTTTTTACTGTACCTGAAGATGGGGATTTAGTCCCCGAAACATGTTGTATGTAAAAAACTGAGATCGCCTAGTGATTATACAAGGTAAAAAAAAAATTCTTAAGTTAAAAAAGCAAGTTAATATAATATAAACTGAACAACACAAGTTGCGCGGCGAATTAGAAAAAAATGTTAGGCAAAGTAAAACAATTAATACCGTACCAATTTTTAGTTTATTAACTCTTTTATGAAATCACCCATCTTTGTACCTCTTTCTGCACATCCAACTACATGAAATAACAAACTGGTTTTTAGTGCAGTAATACTACTGCAGCGAAACGGTTGTTAAATTATTCCATTTTCACCACTGGATGAATGGGAGCACTGGAGAAATTTGCGAAATGATTCTTTACTCATTCAACTTAAAAGTAAATACTGCCCGGGCGTATACGATAAACGCGCCTTTTTTCATCTGTATCAGTTTTTTTTTTCTTTTTGCTGCCAGACAGGATGGGTGGAGCTGGTAAGATTAAGCTGACTTTAAATTGTTGCAAATTGTTGCATGCATTTGATGTTCTCTGTACTCCGTATCAGGAGAATAGCAGTCGTATGTAAGTAATACAATAATACAATACATTACTTATTATGGCGGTAAAAGAATGTTATTCTAAGTTCTTAATTAGAATTTGTAGAAATCTTGACAAATATAAATGTATATAACCACTGTTTTATTTATTTTAAACACAGGTGGAAAGAAAAAATATTATTTAAGAGTGGTAATAAAAACGAATACCCATAAAATAAAAAAATATTTAATTAATAAAGTTGTGTTAGTGGTTACAATCACAAACAAAACAAAAAAAAACACTGTTGCACACCACTATAGTAAACATTCCCGATGAGCGCTTTCAAGCTTCACAGCTCATCGTCAGATCGGAAATATACATATAGGCTATATCCGATTGTATATTTCAGATCTGGTGATGAGCTGTGAAGCGTGAAAGCTCTAATCGGGAATTCTTACTATAGTGGTGTACAACAGTGTTTTTCATATTTCAAAAAATAAATCCGAAAATGGATTGCTGAAATAAATCTGAGCCATATCAAAAGCTTGATTCCTTAAATTTAAAATTCAATAATGCCAACATTCAAATTTATTCAGTTTACATAAATTTTATAAATTTAAACATTATAAATTTAAATTTCAAAATCATTTAAGCATGAAAATGTACATTTTATGAATTCTTAAACGTAATAACCAGAGAATATTTACACTGATTAAGGAAAATTGTAAACATCGGAATAATGAATGTATCTGTATGTAAAAAATAAAATTACATAAATCTCAACTTAAGGTCAAGTATCCCTCCCTATATTTTCTGTCGATGTTATTAGAATGTTGAAAACATCTGTTTGCAGATTTTTATAGATTTTTTTAACTTATCTAAATAATTTTTGGTGTCGTCAGTAGAGGCAAAATTCTGTAGCAGAAGTACATTTTTTGGTGAATAATTAATTCGAGTGAAACTGAGGCCACGTTTACTGTAACAACCAGACAGAATATACACTCCAAATTTAGACTTTCAGGTTTATAGACATTATTTTGTTATCAGTAAAACATAGTATTGTCTGCGAAGCTATCATTTTAATGAATCGTGTGTGAATACAGTAACCACACTCCTACTCCAAATTATTTAACTGCCGTTGACAGTTAATTTTGGCGACACACACGCGCGCGCGCGCGCGCACAGACACACACACACACACACACACAACCACATTTCTTAATGAATTTTATTTACACATCATGCTAGTTACATATAAATAGCATTAAATATAAATACATACATAATACTACCTACCACCATACCCATCACAACGGGTCGGTCATTCGACTACAGTCGAATAAAGCACACGTTGGATGTACTAGCGTCTAGTATTTCTCTTCTCTGCGCCGGCCGGAGTGAATTCAAATAGTACAGTGTGGTGTGGTGAGGATCGAGTATCTGTTGCATGAACACAACACTTGTCTGAGGAAGTCGCATCCTAACCTCAGTTGATAACGCGTCTTCCGTTTTTTTAGTGAAATAAATTTTGCTTAATTTTTTAAAGTGGTATTTTTCACACCTTAATAAAAACATTAAAATATTTTAAAGAAGAAGACGTGATGTAAGCTCAAAGCTATAATAAGTTTACTAAGATTAGAATGAATGATTTCGGGAGGACTATTCTGTTCTTTTTCATGCGTTTTATAAATACAATTGAATGAGATATAGGATGTAACATTGATTGCAACAGAACAGGATATAAGGTCATATAATTGGAATACTAATCCTGTAACACATTTTCTGACGGCCAGAGACATGTTAAAAATTCATAAGTTTGGAACCAAGCAATGTTTAAAAAAGTGTGTTATGTCAAAATTTTCATAATTTTATACTCTTTTATGTCAATTGAAATAATTGCGTGTAAGTGCGCGAGGACGCGTGTGATTTACATTTTAATTAATAACTTAGTTGATAATTAACATTTCCTTTTGAAACTTGGACAGGGTATTCTCATGGTTACAAGCTATATTTTCCATATAGTACTCAATTCTTCACAACTATAACTTTTATATGTGTTTTTTATGAAATCAGTTTTTCTTTATTTCGTTTTCTCTTGGAGAGTAATAAAATTTGTAGATTAAATCTAGACAGGCCTTTGCAGAATCGGACAGAGTTTTAACATGGTGTCTGGCTATCACTAAGAATATCTATGACGTTGCTAGATTTTCCACCAATCAGAAGGTCTAAAATTTATTTGAGACAATCTCTTACAGAGTACGGATCGTTCAGTCAGTTCAGAAATCTTGCCATAGAAAGACGTACTCGCTGTCACGAGATTTTCGTGTCAGGACTGGAAGATTTCCAGTTAGGGGCAGAATACCTATCGTGGTATTCTGAGTATTAACGCGAGAATACTTCAAGAAGCCGGAATTGTGTAAGCCTAATACACGATCTATTTATACCCAGGTTTGATCCCCGAAATTAAGATTATTTAAGTTATAAACAATAACAGTCCCATATCGCAGTGCGTGTGTGTCGAGACGCGGATATTCAACGGGGTGATCTTCGATCGACGCGCAGCGGAGCAGCGAGCGGAGCGTCTGGTGTCTACGCAAACATTTGGAATTCTACGCACAAGTAACTTGTATGTAAAACAAGCCAATAGACTCATTTATTGAAAGACAATTCTTTAATAAACAATTTTATATTATAAAGCTATAAGACAATAGTAAATTTTAATGTGTTAATGAAAAAATTGTCCTACCTCCAGATATAGGACTCTGTTGTAGTAATTTCAAATTAACCTATCTATGCAGTTATAATTTGTATCGTTGCAATATATATATATATATATATATATATATATATATACAATTATATATCTTTATTAATATATAGAGTTTGTGAGGGAGCTATAGGTTTATCTAGAGTAATTAACTTTATTCGATCTCATGGAAATGAACATTTAGTGTCTCTATCATTAAAAACATGTTAAAGTTAAATTTTTTTATTAACCCCTTTATTGTTTAATGTATTATTATTAAGAAATATATTAATTATGTTAATAATTATTACTCCATTATTTTCAGAAGATATTTAATTATATTAAGATATTATTACATATACATTCCATATGAACTTATTCTTACAATCTGGATTTTATTTTTTATAACTGATTCTAGACTTATATATAAATATAAAAATATGAATATATTTTTCTTTATGGTTTTATGATTTATAATTGTATTAATGTTATCACTTTGTTCATATAATATTGTTATATATATTTTTTTAATCAAGATTAATTTCTACAATAATTATTGTTTATAGGGCAAGGTTATAAACCTGAACAAGTAAATGCTAGACATTATTTATTATTTTATACTTTATCTGAATCTTTTCTTATATTAATTTAAAATATAACACACGACATGTAATTGTTACGACATCACAGAACAATCTACGTGTTTATCGAATGTTCCAGAGGCTGAATGTTGTTGCGTACGTGATTCTCAGCGCATTTGCTAGACTGTGACAGAATTCGCGCGACCGCACGCACTGTGTCAAGGCCGCAATGAATTACGTTCTAGTGTTTTCTACTAGACGCCTATTAGCGAATATTCTGGAACCTCAGCGGGGTATAAACACAGGTACGCAGGGACGCTCAGTTCAGTTATTTGTCGGGCGATACTGTGTGCGTTCAAGTGGTTATTAGTGAAGTGTTGTGTTTTATAATCGGGCGGGACAATTGTGTTTTAGATTAGTTGACATTTTATTGCGTGTGAATAATTTTTATTTATTTTGTTGTTAGAGACTGTCTTGTTAATTACGAACTGTTTAACTGTGATAATTAAAGCTGGTGATTAGTGACTTAATTGGTGTCTTGTATGTTCAGTAGACCATCGTAACAGTAGGTCAGAAGTGCGACAGAACCGTTAACAGTGGAAACAGTGGACACTTGTACACCGTTAACAGTGGACTGTGTAATTTCTGATTAATCGGTAAACAGTGGATGCCAGTCAGATGATGGAAAATTTACAGGCGCTACTGTTACAAGCAGGAAAACGACAGGATGCGAAACGCATGCAGGAGGCGAAAGAAGCAGAAAACGACAGTATGATAAACGCAGGCAGGAAAGAGAAGAGGCTTATCAACGTCAGAAAGCACTAATGCTAGAAACAGAAGAAAGACAAAAAGAAGAACGTAAGCAGGAGGCAGAGGAACGGAAGCGTGAAACAGAAGACATCAAGGAGTTAATACAGGAGCAAAGGAGACACAAGAACAAACCGCTGCAGACTTGGGACACCTACGAGGTGAGCTTAATAAACAAGTTACTAAAATATCGGAGGTACAAGAATCAATGATATTAAAAATAGCTGAAGTAGAAAAATCTGTCTCGAGTGTTGAAGAATCAATGTCTACAAAAATATCTCTCATAGAAGAATCTGTGTCAAATAACATATCTGCAGTAGAAAACTCAATGACAAACATAAGAGAACAAATTAAAAGTGAAGTTGATCAGTGCATGAAGATTCAAACAAAACAATTTTCTGAACAGACTGTACTAATGATAAAGGCAGAAAAAGACACAGAAAATAAGTTAATAGAGAAAGTCACTTTGCCATGTGAAAGCTCCAACCTTTGACAGAAGCAGTCACTGGGCAACGTACCTCCGCCAATTTGAAGCTGCTGCATGCGTAAATATTGAACAGAGAAAGACAAGGCAGTTTCACTCGTTCTCGCAATAAAAGGACCCGCGGCAGTACTACTACAGAAAGTGCCACCTGACAACCAGAACATCTATACCGAGTTGATAAAAGCTCTAGAATTACGGTATGGTGATAAATATTTGCGAGATGTGTACTGCACCCAGTTGAGAGCAAGGCGACAGCATTCCGGGGAGAGCCTTCAAGAGTTTGAAGCAAGTATCGAGAGACTAATTAGACTGGCCTATCCTGAAGTGCCAGAAGATTTTCGAACGTGTTTTGCGATGCAGACATTTACTGCCGGTGTCCGAGATAACGAACTACAGCAAGTGTTACGAATGGCAAGACACCAGAGAGTGCGGACGCCCTGGTACATGTTTTGCAATTTGAGGCCGCCAAATCACCGTCTGGTGGACAAGTCATAAAGTGCGCGCTTAAAAGATCGCGACGTCACAGACGATGAGGAAGAAGAACAAAGAACAGAGAGTCGACGGTACCCGCGCCACAGAATAAAATAAGAAAGGATAGAAGACCGAAGTGTTATAGATGTGCGAAACCTGGACATCTACAACGAGATTGTCGGGTTAGAATTCAGCAGCAGGAAAACGAGCAGTAGTCGGTACAACGGGGCGTGTGCTGACTAACTGGAGGAACGAAACCCTTAGACAATACGCAATTTCTACACTTCAGAAAAACAGCGGGAGATACTGGATTCGTTCAAGAAAGGCCATCCTCAATTACAGTTGACACAGACGCAATAGTTTCCATTGTGAGGCCCGACGTGGTTAAAGATCTAAAGCCAATCTGGTGCTCTTAGCTTGGGAACAGCTACTGGACGGCCTGTAAAAGTGTATGGAAAAGTGGAGATACACCTACGCCTCGGTCGACTTAAGTTTAATCATCAAGTACTTGTTGCAAACATTGTGGATGAAGCAATTCTTAGTGTGGACGTTATGAACGCATACGGATTCATAGTCGACTTCAAAAACAATGTCTTAAGAATCGGAGGAGAAGAGGTAATGCTCTCCACAATGACTACAGCAGAAAAATCGATGGACGTCATAAACCAAGTGGCCGTAACAGTTCCGCCAAACTCCGAAAAGATCATCATGGTTAAAACCGAGGTATATACTAGGGGCAACCAGTGCTCTATATTCGAACCCCAGGTAGTCAGGACACCGGGCATACTAATTGACAGAAGTTTAGTAAAACCTGACGAAACCGGAAATGTACTTATTAGAGTGGCGAATATTTTGGATCAAGCTGTCACTTTACAAAGCAATACGCTCCTAGGCAAATTGACTCCTGTGGCCTGGGTAGGCGGAATGACGCAAGATAGATCCAGTGTTTCGGAAAATTCCAAATTAACAGAGGAACTGCAGGAATTATTGAACAGATCTTCTAAAGACCTCTCAAGTGGTGAGGTAAAAGAACTCAGACTTATATGAATGCAAAGATTCTTTTGCAGTTCGGGAACAGTCACTGGGAAGAACCTCCTTGTACAACATCGCATCAATACCGGGGACACAACACCGATACGCCAACCTCCTCGAAGGTCTCCATTATCTAAGCAAGAGGAAATGTCTCGGTTAGTACAGGACATGTTGACAGAGGGAATAATCGAGCCTTCGTCAAGTGCTTGGTCTTCTCCGGTAGTGCTGGTAGCGAAGAAGGATGGTGGATTACGTTTCTGCGTAGAATATCGGAGGCTGTATGACGTGACAAATAAAGACTGCTATCCGTTACCTCGCGTTGATGATACACTCGACACGTTGTCCGGGGAACACTGTGGTTTTCCACGTTGGACCTGAAGAGTGGATATTGGCAAGTGGGTCTTCATCAAGAAGACAAGGAAAAGACCGCTTTCTCGACCCCAAGTGGCTTATTCCAATAATTTTACATCATGCCATTTGGACTCTGTAATGCACCGGCAACATTTGAAAGACTGATGAATCTGGTAGTTCGAGGGCTGAAATGGAAAACTTTTCATGTTTATTTAGACGATGTCATAGTCATCAGGAAGACTTTCAAAGACCATTTGGGAAACCTTAAGGAGGTTCTAACTAGAATTCACGGTGCCCAAGTGAAGCTGAGCCCGAAGAATTGTTTTCTATTCCAGAAGGAAGTACAGTATCTGGGCCATCTGGTTTCGGCAGCGGGTGTTAGCATGGATCCTAATAAAGTAGAAACTGTAAGAGACTGGCCAGTGCCGAAGAGTAAACACGAAGTTCGGAGTTTCCTGGAGTTATGCTCATATTACAGACCTTTTGTGAAAGGCTTCGCTACTACTGCTAAACCACTACATGAGCTAACGGAAAATAAACGAAACTTCCAGTGGTCGAGAGAGTGTGACCAAGCATTTAGGACTTTAAAAATTGCATTATGTTCGCAGCCAATTCTCGCTTTTCCAGCTTCCGAAGGGAAGTACATCGTAGACACAGACGAAATACTGGTCTAGGAGCAGTTTTGTCTCAAGTTCAAAACGGTGAAGAACGAGTAGTAGCGTATTACAGCAAGACGCTTTCTAAACCAGAGAGAAATTATTGTGTTACAAGGAGAGAGTTGTTGGCGATTGTCAGAGCTTTGGAGCACTTCCATAAATACCTCTATGGGAGAGAGTTTTCACTACGTACCGACCATGCCGCGCTTGCATGGCTCTTGAGATTTAAAAATCCGGAAGGACAGTTGGCAAGGTGGCTCGAACGTCTGCAAGAGTATAACTTCAAGGTACAACATCGGCGGGGGCGCCTCCATGGTAATGCAGATGGCTTATCACGAAGACCGTGCCCGGAAGACTGCCGAAATTGCCACAGAAATGAAGAACAAAACTCAAGCGAACATGTTCAAGCCATCACTGTAGATTTCCTGGCTGACGGCTGGACAACACAAGACTGTCGACAAGAACAGATGACTGACGAAGACATTGGACCGATCTTGACAGCAAAAGAGGAAGGTTGCCGCCCGGATTGGCAAGATATCTGCCATGGTTCCGAAGTGCTGAAAGGCTACTGGGCACAATGGAAATCTCTTACCTTAGAAAACGGATTGCTGAAAAGGGGGAAAGTGCAGATGGACGAGACGTGGTCATGCAGTAGATAGTTCCCCGAAGTAATGTGCAGTCTGTTTTGTAGGAAATGCATGATGGAACATCTCGAGGCCATCTTGGCATTAACAAAACCCTTGCCAAACTACGGAAGCGATTCTATTGGCTTCACCTTCGCCACGACGTAGAGAAATGGGTTCGCACGTGTGCAATATGTGCTGCAAGCAAGGGCCCACAAACCAGAAGCAGTAGAAAAATGAGACAGTATAACGTTGGACTACCTTTCGAGAGAATTGCCATAGACATTGCTTGACCATTCCCAGTTACTGACGATGGAAGCCGGTACATCATGGTTGTAGGCGACTACTTTACTAAGTTGTTGGAAGCCTACGCAATTCCATATCAGGAGGTTACCACTGTGGCAAAGTTGTTAGCTCACAACTTGTGTTGCCGTTATGGAGCCCCTATGGAAATCCACACGGATCAAGTAAGAAATTTCGAATCAGGAGTGTTTAGAAAATGATGCCGTCTGCTTGGAATTCGAAAGACCAGGACAGCGCTTCTCCATCGTCAGTCGAACGGGATGGTTGAGAGATTCAATAGGACACTTGAGCAGCTTCTTTCGAAGGTTGTTGACGAGAACCAAACAGACTGGGTCCAACGTATACCACTATTCCTCATGGCGTATAGATCATCAGTACACGACACAACCGGCATGACTGCAGCAAAATTGGTGTTTGGGCGGGAGATTCGTTTTCCTGGGGACTTGATGTTCGGATCACCTGAGACTCTGTCCCAAGAGCCACAGAACTATTCCTCTCAATTAGAAAACCAACCGCGAGAAATGAATAGCTTGATAAGAGGACGGCTGAAGATAGCCAGTGATAAAATGAAAACTCGGTATGACACTCGCAGCAATAGTATGGGTTTCCAAGAAGGAGATCAAGTCTGGTTGTTCAACCAAAAGCGCCGTCGTGGTCGCTCACCTAAGTTGAAGACTAACTGGGAAGGACCCTATACTGTGAAAAAAAGAATCAACGATGTTGTTTATTGGATTCAACAGGAAGGACAGCGAATATTCAAGGTCGTCCACCTAGATCGCCTAACTAAGTATTACTTCAGAGACGATTTGCCAGTTCGGGACGAACAGGCTTAAGGAGGGGACAGTGTTACGACATTACAGAACAATCTATGTGTTTATCGAATGTTACAGAGGCTGAATGTTGCGGCGTAAGTGATTCTCAGCGCATTTGCTAGACTGTGACAGAATTTTGGCGGCCGCACGCAATTTGTCAAGGCCGCAATGAATTACGTTCTAGTGTTTTCTACTATTATGTGAGACGTATCAAAATAAGCTTCCAGGCGACTGCGGTATTGCCATGTCGCTTCACTCCCCGCCCTCCCCGCCTTTGCCTACGCATAACCAAGTGTAACGTGCGACAACGCTGTTGGGCGAGGGGCGGGGAAGAGCTGTTACTATTGCGTAACCTCGAAGCTTATTGTGCTAATTCCCGTACTATAGACGCCTATTAGCGAATATTCTGGAACCTCAGCGGGGTATAAATACAGGTACGCAGGGACGCTCAGTTCAGTTATTTGTCGGGCGATACTGTGTGCGTTCAAGTGGTCATTAGTGAAGTATTGTGTTTTATATTCGGGCGGGAAAATTGTGTTTTATATTAGTTGACATTTTATTGCGTGTGAATAATTTTTATTTAATTTGTTGAAAGAGACTATCTTGTTAATTACGAACTGTTTAACTGTGATAATTAAAGCTGGTGGTGAGTGACTTAATTGGTGTCTTGTATTTTGTTTTTCACTGTGTCATACGACGATCCGTAGACAATAAAAACATACAAATAATATAACTTTTACACATTCAAGAAGAAAGTTTGTTTACTAAGGGATAATTTTGGCATTACTTATATTTAATTTTTGATTGTTAAAAGCACATGTGGAGACACCAGCATCTGGGTCAATAATTTTGGCAGGAATTTTATTAAAATTAGGAACATTTGGTTTAATTCGTATTTCCTTAATTGGAGGAATTATAATTAGATTATCAAGTATAATGCAAACTGATATTAAATCAATAATTGCTCAATCCTCTGTAGCTAATATAGGATTATTGGTTGGGGTAATTATAATTTTAAAACATGTGGGGTCTATTAAGGCCATATTATATAATAATTGTCCATGGTTTATATTCTTCTGCTCTATTTTGTTTAACTAATATCTCTTATGAACGTTTGGGTAAAGGAAGAATTTTAGTTAATAAAGGATTATTGCGATTCATACCTTTGATGACTTTAATATGATTTTTAATGTCTGCTAGAAACATTTCATGTCGTCTAACAATTAATTTAGCTGGAGAGATTATAATCTTAAATAGATTATTATCCTGAAATTCATTGTGTGTAATTTTTATGTCCATTTCTTCCTTTTTATCAGCCTGTTATATATTATGTTTATATTCATATAGGCCTACTCAACATAGTATATTTTTTCAAGTTCTTATTCCGGTAGTGTATCTTAATTTTTTTAAATTGTGATACATTGAATCCATTAAATTATCTTGAATAGATTGTTATCTTGAAATTAAGTCTATGAATTTAGTTCAAATATTTTAAAATAAAACATTAAATTGTGGAGTTAAAAATATAATTTTTTATTGGATCATTACAGATAAAAAACTCAATATATACTGTTACGACGGTCTACTCGATCGTCGTAGGTACAGTGGAAACAAAATAAGTACAAGACACCAATTGAGTCACTAATCACACCTTTAATTGTTACAGTAAAAATAGTTCGTAATTAACAACACAGTCTCTACAACAAATCAAATGAAAATTTGTACACACGTAATAAAATGTCCACAAATATTAAAACTCAATTGTATTACAATTATACCGTCTGATTATAAAACGCAACACTTCAATAATAACTACTTGAACGTACACAGTAATAACTCCAACCGCTCTGGAAATATATCGCACTAATACTCTCGAACCGCACTAACCAATATCTCGCATGGAACTGAAAACTAAGGCCGCTACCCGATGTATTTATAGTCACGCTCACACACCAGAAGCTTCCAAACTGCGTCTTATCTCTCGTGAACTACGTAATTACTACGGCCTTGACACAGTCCGAGCGCCCGAGCGAAGCCCGGCACAGTCGAGAAAATTCTCGCAAAATGCGTCTAGTAGCACGTACACCACACGCTTACATCGAGATCCTTCTGGCATATTCGATAAACGCGTAGATTGTTCTGTGCTGTCGTAGCAATACTTTTAAAATTGTATTTATTAATATAAAAAACAGTATCGAACTCACGGAACAACTAAAAAACATACAAGAAAAATTATATTTTTCGACATTTCAAACATGTACACAAATATTCCTATTGACGATACCATAAACATTATAACAGATACACTGAAAACAAATAATGAAAACGACACATACATTAGACAATAACTAACAGTTTAAAAATTGTATTAACACAAAATTATTTTCAATATAATAATAAGCTGTACCACCATCTCTGAAATCTTTTTACAAAAACTTGATGATGAAGAAATAATAAAAATAATAAAATTAAATGACCCATTAGGATGTATGGGTAGATACGTTGATGGCATTAGGGGAAAGTCGGGCGGTATCGGACACCTTATTTTATTTTAAATATTTTTTTTTAGGATTATGAAAGCATAATTAAACACAATTTTTTATAAACTTTAATACTGCTACTCAGTGTTTACACAACTTTTTTTCTTACAAAAATATTAAGAGACAAGATATTGAAAATGAAATGAATCATTACATTTCAGTCATTTTCAAAATTGGAGGGTGGTATCAGACAGTGATTCTTTTCTTAACAAAACTTAAATAATACAAACAGTTAGAATTTTTTAAATAAACAAAACTATGCTACAACTATTTTAACTTAATTGATGGACTAAATGAATACTTTTCCATCAGTTCAGTTAACTTGTTAAAAAACAAGTCGACCTGTTCCCTGTTAAAGCCTGCTGAACGCTGCAAACTCGTTGATGCGGTTCTTAAACTCAGATCTGGGTGGCGTTTCATAAACTCATAATAAAAGTCTTTTACTGCCATCAGTGTTGTTTTGTTACATCGGTTATTAATTTGTAGTCGTTCAGCAAAATATAAGCCAGTTTCAAACATTCTTTTTTGTTTAGGGGCATGAGTTGACTATCCAATGCCACAATGCCAATTATGTGGTTATATAATTCAGTATCTTGGTCATTAGTAAATGTTTTCTGAAATGTGCCACTGTTGTCTACACAAGGTCTTAACTTTACTTCTTTAACGGTTGCAAGAGCTTTTAGTCTGTCACCTAACGAACTTTTAGGAACCGAAAAATGATCACTGGCCTGTCTTATGGACATTTCCTTGTTCCTGACTTTATTTATTGCTAATATCATATTACTTTCTTCCCAATTGCCTCTTTTCGATCCCACCATTTCCTAAAAAAAAAAAACAGAGTCATCAGTACGCACGATAGGATAAGAAATTTTTATGTCCGATACCGCCCGCTAGATTAGTGTCCGAAACCACCCGAATGACACACAAAGGGAAAACAACGTCTACAGTTGGCAGCATAGACATAAGTAACATTTTAAGCACGCAGTATGCAGAATAAAATATGATGTTTCTATTAGTGTAATTAAAACTGATTTCAACGTATTCTCGTTGGTGTAGTTATTGTGAAAAGTTAACTCCGTGCAGGCAAACACAACACACAAATAACAAAAATTACAAACACTCGCTAACTGCTCAACTCAGAATGGCGAACGTACACTTCTCAGTTACAAACAAGTTTCCTACTTGCTAAGCAGGTGCTGCTTCATGCGACAAAACTGAGAAACCGTACTTGTCCGATACCAGCCGCTGTCCGATACCATACGAATTTCCCCATATTTCTAATATATTAAACTCAATTAACAAATTACATAGCAAAATAAAATTCACAACAGAAGAAGAATCGAATAATAAATTGAATTACTTAGACCTAACCATAAACAGAACTGAAAATAATTTTGAATACTCAATATACAGAAAACCACTCAAACTAATTTAATAATTCCAAATAAGTCTAATCATCCTCCCCAACATAAAATGGTAGCGTTCAATTCATTAATATACCGTATGTATGGAATCCCATTAAATGAACAAGAAAGACAAAATGAAAGAAATATTATAAAACAAATAGCAATAGACAATGGATACAAAATAAAAACTATCAATAAATTAGAAAATAAAGTAAAACATCATAAATGATAATATTTATGATAATACAAAATATATAAACTTTACTTATCACGGAAACATAACTCGTAAACTAGGCAAACTATTTAAAGATACAAACTTAAAAATAAACATATTCCCTAACATACACAAGAATTTCTATAAAAAACAGAAGCCATAAAATGAATAATTTTATTAAAATAGCACAAATTAATCTACTAAAAATGAAATTAATACACAATATTCAAAATTTATTAATTTAAGTAAACAATTATTACAACTCCATTTACAACATATTTAGCAAATAAACGTAATTATCTTACATGGTTACAGAAACTAAATTTAGTAAATAAAATTACTATAGTTCATAACCGATGCGCTTTTCTATTTTTCTCCACATTTCAATTGCGCAAAAAAATTTTTTCCCCTAAAGCCATTTATAAGAAACAAGTAGTGCAGGAAAATAATATTTGTGACTAGTGTCATATCTGTTTCAATTATCCATAAATTATTTTACTTCCAAACTGTTGGGCCGTGGTTGTGACTACCAAACGTTTTCGCTACTTCCGCAGTCGCCATCTTCAGTGGTCCTCCTCCTGCAACTGACGAGTTTGGTAGTCACAAAAATGGACTACGGCTCAACAGCTCGCAAGTAAGATATTTTATGGAAATCGACTCCGGCCGTAAAGTTAAATTTTTAATGTATCAATTATCTCCGGTAAAGTGATTCCCAGTTTCTTAAATTGGAAAATTGAAATTACTCAAAGATATTTATCAAATAACTTATAACAAATTCAATATTTGAACAAATTTAAATGCACCGAGACCTTGAGTTACGCGAGAGCTCCGCGTTCCACGGCAAAGTCGAATTACTATAATAAACCGCAGAAAACTGAATACCGGCACTGCACTGTACTGTACTGTACTGCCTCTTTCACACACACCGGTTTCAAACCGGCCGGTTGGAACCGGGAGAAAACCGGTGGACCAAAGTTGCTCACAGACAGCTGGAAAATTGAAATCCTTCGTTTGAATTGAAAAAATAATCAGTCTGCTCTGGTCTCGTGATGGAGCGTCACCAAATTATTGCTTTGTTATTGCTCAATCGTCGCCGTAAACGAAAACGTGTCAGAAGAATGTGGGTTCATCCGTTATTAGAAAAACGGGAAGATTTGGGTGCATTCTACTTACTTTTTGATGAGTTAAGGCAGTACGAAACGAAATTTTTCAACTATTTTCGTATGTCCATATCGTCGTTTGACGAGATGCATGCTCAACTGAAAGATTGCTTGCAGCGTCAGAACACGAAGATGAGGAACTG
Source organism: Magicicada septendecula (assembly GCA_034769895.1). Lineage (NCBI taxonomy): Eukaryota > Metazoa > Arthropoda > Insecta > Hemiptera > Cicadidae > Magicicada > Magicicada septendecula. The sequence goes on from CM068368.1 coordinate 851,703,133, forward strand.
CATTCAACCAGTGGAAATGATAGCTATAATCTTGAGGTAAGGAAAAATTCATTTTAAAAATTGAGGGGCCGTTTTTGCTACTAGAAAGAGAACAAATTTTTAATTTCTTTTTATTTTAAATAAAATTTTGTGCCAATAGCTTGTACAATAATAAGTACGAAAGTGGTTCAATTTATAGATTCCTTCAACATTGATTTATTTGTTGATTTCCACTAGTTATTCTGGCTCTATTAGGCTACTATGGATTATGTTATAAAGTACAATAAAATATTGCTTAATATTAAGCATTAAGTATCTAAATTCAAAGGGAACATATACAAAATACGCATAAAGATTAAACGATGATTATTAAAGTTTTAAAACAAATCACAATCATATACATTAATTCAAAACAACAGGATACTGCAGTCTTCTGATGAGGAAGTTTCAGATGAGTTCGGCGTCATCGGCACTGAGTTTACATTGAGTTCCCTCTGGCTTTTAATATTGGTGATCAACTGGAGAACTCCCATTTGAAATTGCAAGGTTTCTTCCTCACTGAAATTTTCAAGTGAAGGAAGAACACCTTTGAAAAAACAAAGGTGTCGGTTCTCATTACTTCGGTCCTCTAAAGCTTTTAAAAGTCTGCAATCGACTTCATCTAGTTTACGTTTCTTGAATTTTGAAGCTGGTTTCCTGAAGGCGTCAGCGGTTTCAACCTCCTGATCATTATCAATGGTCTCGTTATCAATGGCCGCTTCTGGACTCTTTTCTAACGAATCAGAGGTTTGTCTGTGTGCCATTGTTTTTTTTTTTAATCGCAATTGCTCTGAATAAATATATTTTTTGAAAGTTTTAGCCCCTGAACCAGATGCAGACGCATCCTTCGATTTCTTCTCAGATTTTACAAATGAGTCTCTGATGTTTCCCCATTTCTTCGTCACTTCTTTACCTAAAATATCAAAAGCTGTCTTTAGAAATATGTGATATTACCTTGTTTTAAATATAGGATTTTAATTATTTTTAGAATTACTTTTATTAATTTACTAATTAATTATTTAACTTTACTATTATTAAATTTCTAATTTTAATTATTTTTACAATTACTCTCTTTAATTACAATTTTTTTGTTTTTATTTCAGGTATCTTTCAAGTGGGTGTACTTTAACTGACCTGTACTACACTTTTCGAATTGGCATATCAACTGCAAGTAAAGTAATCAGCAATCTGGTCCATTATGCGCTTACAGTGTATTCCAGAACTGACTAAAGAAATCTGGGAAAGCACTGCCACAGGATTTTGGGAGAAGGCAAATTTTCCAAATTGTTTGGGAGCTGTTGACGGGAAGCACATAAGAATAATTAAGCCTGAGGAGAGTGGATCCATGTGGTTCAACTACAAAGAGTATTTCTCAATTGTTTTGATGGCTGTGGCTGACGCTAATTACCGGTTTCTATTTGTGGACATCGGCAGTTACGGGAAGGACAGTGATCCGACAATTTTTCGCAACTCTACCCTATGGAAACCCATTAAAGAAAACAAGGTTGACTTACCTGTTGCTAAACCATTGCCTGGGACAAACGATATACCCATACCTTATTTTTTTGTTGGCGACGAGGCATTCCTCCTTCACGAGCACCTCTTGAAACCATATCGGGGACAACAAATTTCTTTCAAGAAGAAAGTCTTTAACTACCAGTTGTGCAGGGACCGAAGTGGAATGTGCATTTGGAATTTTAACGAATAAGTGGAGAATTTTTCATCGTCCACTCAATGTTAATATGAACTTAGCGGTTGATATAGTGAAGGCATGTATGGTTTTACATAACTTTGTCCGCAACCGAGATGGCTATAACTGCGAGGACACTTTGACAGTAGTAGGGCTAGAGGGAAACGATACCGAGGCAAATATTCGTGAAAGTAAGAAAGCAAATATAGTACGGAATGACGTGGCCACTTATTTTTTTCTCAGAAGCAAGACAGCTGAAGTGGCAGATATCAAAAGTCTGAGCTTCTTGAAAATCAGTTAGCTCTAGAAATTGTACCACACACCCCGTTTATGTTAAAACTGGTAGACTATTGTAGGTTAATTGCATTTTAATTAAGAGCTAGGTATTGTTTTGCCTATTGTATATTGTACTATTTTTTTTAAGTACTACAGAAAAAACTGTCTTGAAGAGTAATACTAGGTATACAACAACATTTTGCTCTGTACCTCAGTATAATTTTTACCTAATTGTAAGTACTTTATTGTGAAATTATTCATTTGCGTAACCTACATGTCTGATCAACATATTAATCGTATCTTCTCTTGTTTGTAATATAGTATGATATTTTAATGATACTTATTTGAAAAACATTTTATATTTAAAATAAATAAAAAAAACAATGCTTACCAAAAGCGTTTTTTTTTTTTCACTATCTAGCAACTCGTTGAAATCGCCTCTCAATTCAGAGCATACTTCCCTCCATACATCTCTTGTTTTGTTCCTATCCTTGAAAATGTCTAGGGTCTTGTCCCACAAAACAGGTGTAGCCTCAACTAGACAAATCAACAGCTCTGCTTCAATTTCATTCATATCTCGACTTTCCATGATAATAAATTTAATCTGACAACTTAAATAAACAAACAAACAAAAAACTGGACAAGAACTTAAACAAACAAACTGGAAAAGGGCACAAGTGAATTCACCGGCTGCTGGTTTAAAACTGGGATATGTGAAAGGCAGCTATGTGTTTAACCAGCTAGAACCGGTGACGACTGGTTCGCCGGCTGCCGGCAGCCGTTGGAAGTTAACATTGGGACGGTTGTTCCCCGGTCGCCGAACCGGGAGAAAACTGGACCGGCGTGTGTGTAAAGGCTCCATGCAAAAGCATGATAAAATGAATACCTCAACTTCACCCGGTTGTAACCGCCCGGCTAACACCGACCGGTGTGTGTGAAAGCGCCCGAGTAAATTGTCAGAGTATAACAGAATCATATCATACGAATATCAGAAATGTACCAACTAATGTAATCTGTAGATACAAAGTAGTAATAAAACAGAAACTAAAAAATTATTTAACTGCCACCGCTGTTTTTAAAACACAGAACCAAATACTTTGATATTTATAATGACACCTTAAGTGTTAACTACAAATTGTGTTGAAATAAATATAAACTTTGTTTAATTATGAACAACGTTTTATAAAGAAAAGGCTTATAGATCAATCAATATGTGTACATAAACTGTAATCAACATTAAAAATTCACAAACCATTTCCACATTAACAAAACAAAAGAAAATTTAACACCTGAATGCGTGAAAAGAGAACTTACATATTATTGAATTACTGTAGTCTGCACCAGTGGCGAAGCTAGTAGTTAATGAATGGGTAGGCAAAAATCTTACCTTAAATTTTTTTTAAGGAATCACTAAAAGGACGGTAGTTCAAATCGGACGGTGACGTAGAGTTTGCTGTTATATAGGGCATGGTTCCGCAAACTCCCGTAAGAATTTTACTAGCAGGGAATCTACAGATTAGTGCAACAGTGCGTACTCATGTCTTAATGTTAATTGAGACTTCTTTTAAAATCGTTGAATGAAAAATGCTTTACAGCTCTAAACGTGTTTCTATTCATCAATCCTTGTATAAGTCATACACAATAATACAACTGATTGAACTTCAAATTTTTAAACTCGATTAGTTTCTATAAATATGTGTTTTGTTACAAATAATTCAAATAACAATCTTGATCATCTGTAAGTTCAGCGGAATAACAGGCACACTTTTAATAACCGCATAAAATAAACACACTTATAAACAACACAGCGCGCTTTAACTTAACTGTTTGGACCACAGAAGTGAGACATGCCTCAACGCTCTATGTGTACAGCGCGGGCCAATCCCCTCCCCCGCACCTCTCTATCACGCCAGCACATTGCTTACATACGATGTATACAAAAAACGCTGAGGCAGTTCACGTTGCCTCATTCCCTTCAAACGAGCTATGCCGAATCTCACCTGTCACCATCTAGCGGTCGCTCAGTAAAGCACGTTTCGGCTTAATAAATTTGATAGTCACAGTAACAATGTATAATCTTTACGTTACGTAGTTCATACGTATTTATAATTATTTTTATTCTACAGAATTTTTTTGGGCAGGCATTACCTCAATTGCCTCCATGTAACTTCGCCACAGTCTGCACAGAAACTTAGTAGGCCTAGACTATATGAGCTTTTAGACGAACAGTTACAGTTACGTTCTTGTCAGACTATTGAGAAAAGAAATTTAATAAGATTTAGCAGAAAAATGTGTGAATTATCTTGTACAATATAACCTGCTGTGTCCTATTCATACTGTTCAGTATTGTACTTTAACACATAACACAAACACGTGTACTTTACCACGAAGTCTTATTGTATTTGGTAATTACGTGTAGGTGGACACACTGCTGCTCCGGCCGGCGCAGGGAGTAGTCCCGTCCCTAGTCCTTTGATGTTGTTCTCTGCTCGAAGTATCAGGGGAGTAGCAACGATATGTATCTCATACTTCTGTTATATTTACTCTATGTATTATTGAAAATACTGCTGCAACATATTTATATGTATTGTGAAACACATATAACTTGATAAGTACACCGTTATAATTTCCCGCGTGCGCGTGAGAGCGCATATATAACACACAATACACACAAATCGCATTTAACGAGACACGCTGTCAGTAAATGTTACAAACAAACCTTTGGAATGTAATTTGGAATTTTGAAAAATCTTCAGATTCAATTCCTGTAAATTGTCACTTCATTGCAATTTCGAATTGGATATGTATTTATTTTTAAGCGAACAGACGGAAATACTATTTCTGGGATAGAAGAATCTGAGCTAAAATCAGACCTGGTGATTCTGACTTTTTGGTGTGTAGTGTAGGTAGCTACGTTTGTTTAATTATACAGCCGCTCATCCTGGGCGGTACCGACACCGGACGCCCAAACAGTAAATATAATTGTTTATTTTAAGACACATTAAGTTGACTTAGAAAAAAAAAAGTTGTAAAGAAAAGACAGAAAACATAATTTCTCTTCTTGGTTTGAGGAGTTGAACATAAATCATATCCAGTACGTTAATTGAAACAAGGGTCCATGTTACTGGGCAGGTTAGATGATACTCCACGAAAAACTTAATTTTTTGAAACTCTTTTACTCGACTTTCGACTCCACGTAAACCATAATCGGCCACACTTGACTCTGTATTGACGAGACGAACACTCAAGAAACTGAGTTCCGAGCTACCGCTCCTGCTACCGGCCACAATTCTTCGCAAATATATATAACTGATTAGCAATTACGTAATTGCGTAAGTAACGGCGTCACCACTGTAATGCCATGGTGATGGCAGTCGGTATATGTAATAGGAAAGTAGTAGGTGTGAGCAGGGCAGATCCTGCGACTCCGCATATATTTTAACAATGCGGAGATGAGTTGTCCTTTACAGTTTGGACTATCAGGCCACTAGTATAGAGTAGGTTGTTGAGGAACTGTTATATTATTTAGTTTGTTATTTTAAATAATGTGGTAATAATTATACTAAGTAACGTTTTACATATATTAATATATTTAATACATATATTTCCATATGTTTCTATCTCGCTGAGCGTGTAGATCGCATCATACATTTACGTGTACAACATGTTAAGACATATCCGCCACAGCAAGAAAGCGTGGGAAGTTTTCGTGTGTTTGAATCTTTAAAATTTATCAAAATTAGTAGTTTGCGAAATTTGTGTGTAGGCTATGTGTTTTACATAGTCTTTAAGTTCATGTCGTTTGCAAAGCGGAGTGCACGTAATCACAAAGGTGTCTTCGTTAATTAAGGTTACACCTAAGAGTTTCTCGTCTATTGATTTCTAACTTTAATTAGAAATAAAATATCCGGTCCTTCCTTGGTACATCGGCTGAGTCCTGGAAGCAGACGGAAATAGTATCAATGTACGAGAAACTTATTGCTATGGCATAGAATGTTCAGAATTTGTTGGAAGAAACAGCATGCCAACGCTTCAAGACTATATAACGTCGCGCCGCTGGAAACGTGCGAAGGGATGCACGTACGCGTATTTTGAGAGCCACATCAAAAAACTTGTTATGGATCGCGCTTCTACCCGTTCAGTGTGTTTATTGGTTTTCATATACTCGACTGGCGAACATTCAAATTGAACAATGAATATTATACGTACATTTCAAATATATTTACCTGTAAATAGAAGGAAATATCTGTATGCAGAACCATACATGACTTCCATGTTAAAAAATTTTATTTAAAATCATTTTGAAATAAAATATTTCCATAGAAACTACATCTTTCTACTTATTGCTTCAGCCTTAACCACAGTACTATGGTCACTAACGTATACCACGTTATCGCTCTCGATTTTCACTGATGATGTCAGTCGATGGCAATGCCGAAACGTCTGGTTTTGCAGACAACATTGAACTACGGCCAAACAGCCCGGAAAGGAATTTTAACAACAAACTACTTCTTTGTGCCGATAACGTAGTATAGGCCTAGATATAACAAATTTCCCCTCCCCTTCACCTATAATTTTCATTTATAGAAAATTACCCCCACCCCGTTCAACTAGCCTCTTCATTTATAGATATTTCATCTACGTTTCTACAGTGGATTATTATGATCTTCTTATCAGGATACTTTATTTATCAAAATCAAGTACTTTACTCTTGTTAAAACATAAAACGTTGCAGGTAAACTACCCTTTCCCCGTCACCAAAATCAATAAGCATTGAGTCCTCTACAACTCAGTCATATATGCAAAAATCTATTCGATTCTGTTTGAATTTGCGGCTGTTATCGTTCGTCATAGAAAAAATTACCGTTGTTAAAACATAAAGTGTTGCGGGTAAACTACCCCTTTCCCTTAACCGAGCTTCACCAAAATCAAAAAACTTTAAGTTCTCTATAATTCAGGAGGTGTGAAAAAATTATTTGATTCTGTTTGAATTTAAGGTAGTTATCGTTCGTCATAGAAAAAAATTACCCTTGTTAAAACATTAAACGTTGCTGGTAAACTACCCCTTCCCCTTAACCGATCTTCACCAAAAACAATAGGTCTTGAGTACTCTACAATTTAGGGCTGTATGCAAAGAATTATTTGATTCTGTTTGAATTTGCGGCTCTTATCGTTTGCCATAAAAAAAAAATCTGCACACAGATAGACAGACACACACACAGATACTTTTTTCATGTTTTGAGGGTAGTACAATCAGAATCTGCATTCATCTCGAACACGATTTTTTTCGCCATGAAGATACTTCCATTTCCTTATGGAAAATGGAAGTAAAAATTGCTAAATAAAACTGTAAGCCTATTACCTAAACGTTGATAAATAGCCTATTAAATAGACCCCGTTGGTGAATGTTTTAGCCAGACTGTTCTGTTTGCGTTTAAGCACATTTCAAGATTAAAGCCAGGGAATTTAAAAGACAGAGTTTTAAAGCCTGCTCTCCAGGGAATGGGGAGTGGGTCGCACAAAGGCTTAGAAAACCACACGTGTCGAGCCTGTGCGAATGGTGAGTAGGCCTATATTAACGATCAGGACAGAGGAGGGGGCGCGTTATTGCATTGCTGTTGTTGGCTGTGGTGTCGGTGCTTTTGAGGTCGTGTCGACGTAGCGTCAGACAACTTCTGCTTGAGTGTGTTAGAAATTACGGAGGGAGCTGTATATATCAGAATCGAGTTATTTATAGTGCTTGTCGGTATTTTTAATCGATTGCCTTGACGACAAGCACCGCAATTCAGAGATGTGAAATATTTGAAATAGTTGCATTTAAAATGCAAATACAAAATCCAAAATACCTATTTCTATTTTGCATTTAAATACTTTTTCGAAAAAAGCATTTTGTATTTTATTTCAAATACTTTTTTGAACGTATTTTCTATTTACTAAATGCAAAATACATTTTTTTAACATTTCTCAAGTATTACTAACATTATCGATCGAACGTTACAAGTTATCATATAAATTTTACGAAAGTTGTTCACACTGACCACTAGAGGCGTGGCAAGTCAAGTTATATTACGAGCTTTGTGTGTTGTGTGTGGTCTGTGGACCATGTTTTCGAGTTGCGACAAGTTTGCATGTTGGTACTGACTATTGAAGTTGCATTGCAGTGATATCAGTGCCTGTTTTGTTTATTTCGAATCAAGTTTGTTTTATCAGTACTAGTTATTGCGTTGTATTGGTGGAATTGTATGTATTGTGTTCCTTTCTGATCGACTGTTTACGGTTTGTGTGTCGTGGGCGTGGGGTTATCTGTTGTATCTATGCACATCACGTTACTTTGTTATTCTATGAAGTAAACCTACAAAATGTAAGTACAAAAGCAATAATGTTTTATTTACACTACCTAACACAAATTTTACTTATTATTATGTTATGTTTACTCCATCTCTATCGTTATAACGTACTAAAGAACGAAAGAACGGATGAACTTAGAAAATGTTTCGCAAAAATGGTGTCATTATAGCATCCATTTTAAATTATTTTATCAATTATCATACAGAATACGTTAAAATAAGCGTGTTTTACTTGAAACAAATTTCTCAAAAAAAAAAAAAATCACCCAGCTTGGGGATCTGACAGATTGGAATTCTTTGCTCATAAAGCACAAGTACATTATTATTATGAATTATTATTATTATTATTATTATTATTATGAATGGGGATTTATGTTACACTATTTTTTATTTCAGGGACAATACAAATATCCCATTTGTATTGAAACACTGTTTTAAAGATGTCAAAAAGGATGCTGGAAGTGAAATTAATATATCCGCTGTTTGCAAGCAATGCTCAAAAACATTGAAAGTAAGTCTTAATGCAACTAAAACTTCTTAAACCATATAAAAGTAAGTAGTGTTACTTAGCTTACACAAACATTATTTACTAAAATAAAAGAATAAAAATAATATTTTCCTTTATAATCTTAATTCTTGTAATATCCGAGTACTGAATTAATAGAATTAACTTGAAATTTAAATAAGGTAAAGGCACCAATAACGGAACAGACACCAATAACGGAACAACTCGGTAGACATATGTTAATTTAATATTTTCTAATTGTTTAATCGTTATAAAAAAATTGTTTAATTATTTTAACAATTATAATAAGTGTAATAAGTACTTTACCAGTAGTACTATTCAATTGTTAATCCTTAAAAATAATTAATAATTATTGCGTCTCAGCTGTTTTGCTGAAAATCATTGATTTCTAGCAGTGTCACGTGCAACGGAGAAGTACTTTGATTCATTAATAAAATAATTTTTAAATTATTAATATTAAAACTTTTTATTTTATCTGTACTGCAAAGGGTTATATTTTCACGAAATAATTTTTTTTAATAATATTATTATATTGAAATTAAATTAAGGGGTGTTCGAATATTGGTGTAGCTGAACAGGTTATTCACCAATTTATGTACATACTTAAAAACATAAATCTTTGAGGTTATAACCTCAAAAAAAAAAAATTTACATTTAAAATTTGTATTTAAATAATTACTTTTGGTGATTTTATTTGTTAATTTTATAAAAATAATTGTGCTATTAATATTTTTTCGTAATAATATTTTTTGATAAGAAAAAAACCTTGAAATATATAAGCTATATTTAAAATTTTTTAATAAATACTAGTCTTCATAATGACTGCGTGTTTTAATTATTTATATTGCATAAATTAATTTATATGTAATACTGTATTACTTTTAATAAGTAAAACAGTATTATTATAAATTTATAATCATAATTAATACTATAATTACAACAAATAACATTTAAAAAAAATATAAACTAATCCTGCAGCAAGTGTTCCGTAATTGGTGCAATTAGTGTTTCATAATTGGATACAGCTGTTCCGTTATTGGCGATTTGAGCTTTTTTAAATTTAATTATAAATTTAATAATAATTTATTAAATAATTATAATAAATACTAATATATTTAAAAAGTTTGAATGTTTGGTAATTGAAAAATCCATTATTCATTTTCTTTTACCTCATAATTATTATTTTATTATTAATTTAAAGTTGTGAAAATCCTTAAGTGTTCCATAATTGGTGCCTTTACCTTAATAATAAATATGTTTTTTCAGCGAAAAGGTCATGGTGATTTATTCAAAGAATATGAGGAACTCAATTCTCAACAAACAAAGAAGAGGAAATGTGGTGTTACAGATTCAGATGATGATAGAGCAAGTACATAAAAAAAAATGAAACAAACAACTTTGTCGAATACCTTACCAAAGTCTATTAATTTAGACAAGTTGATTGTGAATTTTGTGGTTGATACAATGTCACCAATGTCAGTTGTGGAAAATGCTTATTTTAGGGCTCTAATTGAAGGAGCTCAACAATTATCCACCCTCCTAAAATTATGTGCCGCCGTACATGTAATAAAAAAATTGCTGAAAGATTTACTGAATATAAGAAAAATCTAAAAAATAAATTAAAAAATGTGGAATATGTTTGCACCACAGCTGATATTTGGTCATCATCAAAGAGTAGTTATCTTGGTATGACTGTGCATTGGATTGATTCCAACACATTTGAAAGGAAAAGTGCTACTCTTGCCTGTAGGAGATTTAAAGGATCTCGTGCTTTCTACAAAGTAGCAGAACTGATCATTGATATACATTCTGAATATGATTTGAGGTTGGCAAAAATAACAAAAACTGTAACTGACGATGGCTCCAATATGGTCAAAGCTTTTAAAGTATATGGGAAACCCGATTTGGAAACAGACACAAGTGATGGAAATTTACCTAATAATGAAAATACTGAAATGAACGAAAATGAAGACAACCATAAAGATAATGATGATGATTATGATGAGGATGGGGTATTACTTTTGAAAGAATTTCCTGGATCTGATGAATTTGATGACATGTACCAACTACCTAACCATGAAAAATGTGCCACCCACACATTACATCTGATTCCTTCTTGTGATACTGATAAGGCCAGATCTCAAAATAATTCATACAGAAAACTGCATGATGCAGCAATGTCTAAATGCCATGCAGATTCGAATTTGTGTTCCAGGTCGCCTAAAGCGTGTGAGATATATTTAGAATCTACAGAAAAATCTCAAACAAGTCCATGCCCAACACGATGGAATTCATATTATAACTGTATTATGGATCTTTTGACGGTTCAGGAGACTATAAATGAAGCTTTGAGAAAACTAGGTTTAGCAGTTTTTAAGGAGATTGAATTACAGTTCCTAATTGAATATACCAATTGCTCAAGGCCCATAGCTGAAGGTATCAGGAGTTTGGAAGGAGATAAAAAAACATTTTACGGATGCCTTCTACCTGAATTTAATGCGAATGAAAAGAATACTAGACTCATTAAAAATGGATAATCCAGCATATTGTTGTGTGCTTATAGATGTAATCAAGAAGAGTCTAGAAAAGCGTTTTGAAAATTTTTATTCATTCGAGGAGCTTAGAGCTAAAGAAAGTGTGTTGGCATCTGTATCATATCCCTTTTTTAAACTGAAATGGGTGCCGAAAGGAAGTAGGGAGTTTGTGAAAGAATTGTTTGTTGCAGAAGTAAGAAAGATGAAAAATGAAGACATAAAAAAACCTAATCAGTATGAAAAAATAAGAGAAAAAACGAGTCATACTACATGTTTGTAGAGGATTCCGACTCTTCTGCAGCTAGTGACACGGCTAACACCACAATTGATTTAGAGACGCTTCAATATTTGAAAGATGACGATACGAGTTTGGATTCACTAAACAAATACCCAAATATCAAAAAAGTGTTCCAAAAATTTAATACGTGCTTGCCAAGTTCTGCACCAGTAGAGCATTTATTTTCCTTTGGTGGCATGATCATGAGGCCTCATAGAAGAAAGATGACTGATAATTTATTTGAACAAATTGTTGTGTTAAAGTCTGGATTATAATATACCTATATAAGTACTCTTTTCAATATGTGTATGAGGCCTCAAGGCCTCATGATCTTTATAAGCAATATTGATATCAATAAAGAAAACTGATAATTTGTCTTTATAAAAGCATTTTATTTGAAAAACGTATTATAAAAATACCTATTTTGCATTTAGTATTTAAATACAAAACGAAGAAACTATTTTGTATTTGCATTTGAAATAGAAAACACAAAAAGTATTTGTATTTTGTATTTAAATATTTTTATCAAACCATTTGGTACATCTCTACCGCAATTGCACTTTTGTTATCACTCTGTTCAGACGCCTGGGTGAGTGGATTATGGGCGTGTTTTCTGATACTGTATTTCCTTAAAATAATATTTTATTTTCTTAAAAAAAACGTTGTTAATTTTTGGCAATATAATGTTTATTTTCTAATGTAATCAAGAAAACATGTCTCCTTGGCCAAAGTACTTCTTAGCCTTGTTAAGACTTAATCTTATTAAATAAAAGTAAATTAAATAGACAATACACGGGCAGTCTCGAGAAGTGATTTCTAATGTGTGGAAGTTTACCCAAGCTGAAAAAACTAGAATAAGTTTTCCATTACAACATATTTTTAAAGACAGTAGTATTATTTAGTAACCGGAATTCTTAAACGGAGAGTCCCTCGTATTAAAAATAAGCCGGTTACACTAGAACGAATAGGCCTATATGGAAATGTGCTTGCACTGAGCCAGGCCATATTATACCTGCTCGCATATAGGTGGTCTGAAGCAAGGACTGGAAAACCCTCTAGTATATTTGGGGCTTGACAAGGTGCGCGCGGCGGTCAATGGGTCCTTTCTGAGCGTTTAGAGCATTCTTAACGTCGGTAAAATGAATTTTGTATTCCTCAGACAACGGTACATAAGAGAAATCAATCTTGTGGTCATTTAATATTAAAGTTAATTTCTATTACGTTATTATTTAATAAAAAGCTAATTATTTCATATTTATTCCGTAAACCGAGCTCGGGGCGACATAGGTAGAGAAATTTATGAATCTAGTAAAACGAAGTGTTTTTTTAATGTTTTATATACCATATTTATAATCTGAATAATATTATTTTCAACTTGGAGCACTGCCACGGGCCGCTCGCTCAGCGACAAATCATTTAGAATTTATAATACCGGCATATTAATTAAAAGGTGGACATTTTTTGGGACACGCATTGTTACCCTCAGGGACAAACGGTTGTTTAGGCCTCCATACTACAATTTCAAACGTGAACGTTTGTGTAGATTAGTAAAAAGCCTACATTTTTAGTAAATATAACTCAACAGAAATTGAATGAATAAGACAAAAATATTTACACGCCAAAAGGCATCCGTTTATACTGTTCAAGTAGCGTGTACGTGAAACAATTTTTGTTGTTCGTGTATTTCAGTTTAATTAAAATTTTAATGTTTGACGATCTCGTATGAGGGGTATATAGCCTATGTCTGAAGATGGAACGATCGTTCCGAAACGCGTGACAAAGCTAGTAGAAGAAGTCGCAAGGCGGAACTGAAATACGCGTAAGACAATAGACTATATACTGTACGCGCCCCTTGTATACACCCCAAGAGTTGCCTCCGCGCGCACCTTGTATAGACCCGTATATTTCAGTGACGTGAGACACATCCTTTTACTGAAATTATGCCGAATATTTAGTATAGTATTCAGTATAAATACTGAAATCTACGCTGAAGAATTAGGAGAATTATAAACAAAAATTTTAATTCTGTGTAGGGAGATAGGAAGGAGTCCAGTACTATAACAGATCTTTTTTATGGAAAGAATTTTTAAAACTTGTAGCAGACAGTTTTCAAAAAATATACGCTATACTAATTGATTTATATTGCTCAGTAGCAAAAGCAAACATTTTTCCAATTGTGTTTGCCGTTTTACCTGACAGGAAGAATTACATTTATGTTCGATTTTTCGCCTCAACGTCGAAGCTGTTCTGGACTGAAAATCTAATTAGAATCTGTTCTAATTGAACGTCGATTTTGAAGCAACGGAGATTTCTGCCCACCTAGAAGGGTTTACCTTTGTAGAGAAAACTTGATACTAACTCATATGAAAAGGAAGAGGTCTCTGGAGAAAAATGTAAGACTTTGAACTTAAACGGAATGAGAAAGTTCTACTTCGCAACCGTATGTGTAAAGTTGTGTCCTTCCTTAAGCGGAGGACGTCTTCGTTGTCTGTCTTGAGATGTATTCGTATGCTCCTGACAGTACGAAAATTCGCGAATTTTTAATATGTTTCGCTGAGAGACGGTCAGAAAATGAAATTCATATCCAGCTGCGGTGGTGCAGCTGCTACAGCAACGACATTGTAATACCAATGCTCCTGACGGTTGGAAAAACAAAATTAACTGTACTTACGAACCCTAGAATAAGACATCATGCTATGTTTAAAGAAGAAGCAGAAAAGTCAGCCCCCATGTACACGAGAACAGTTCTGAATCTTCCAGGAAAGAACAGAAAAAAATCTACATAAAATTGGACGAAATTAAATTTAAAAAAAGGTAGGACTATGAAGATACGGGTAAATCTTGCTTTAAAGCTTTCCTACATATTAAAGCTGGACTGCTTTTGCTGGCTGAGACACCGATATGAATAGCCTATTTAAATGTTATTGTAAATATTCAGCTTACTGTAAAAGTTATTGTACATCCTGCATAGTGTAACAAAACAACAGCAAACAAAAAAGAAGATGGAGTTTGTTCTAAACTTGAAAATTATTAACGTATCTCATAATTTTTTTTTTTAATTTACTTGTTTTCAAACACTTACTGCCTCTAAAGTGCAGTATTTGAAAACGCAACAACAATGGGTTTCTATTAACGTAAAATTCTGAAATAGTAACGGAATTGCAATTCGATTTAATATGTTGTCCCTAGAATTAAATATTCAAGGGCCACGTACGTAACTTATCATTAAATTATATAACGGTAATTTTGTTTATAAATTTATATGTTTTAACTTCTTGATATTATTGTAATTATTGAGAAAAAGGTTTCTTGACATTATACGTTGTAGGATTATATAGAATATGTTCTCTCCACTTACGATTACGTGGAGAAATCAGTATACTTTTTTGACAGACTATAACAGGGGCGCAGTCAAGATTTCCTCCTTGGGGAAGGGGAGTTCTCGAGGATTTATTACTGTGTATAAAACTACTATTTATTTTTTTGTAATCAAGGAAGTAAGTATGGAAACATTACTTTACATTAAGAGTTATCATACAATTAACAAAGTCACGAAACAATAAACTTGACATGTTAAATTATAATATAAATAAAATAAACGTCAGGAAACTGGCACAAACTTTCTCCCATCTTCTGCGCGCGGTGACAGCGTTAAATATTTTATACGAATTTTTTAAAACTTTGCATTAGCGAATACGTGTCTGCAGGTGAGTCTACTCCTTAAATTTGTTAAACGGATCTACTCGTTTTGTCTCAGACTTTAACTGAATATTGTCATTCCGATATTTTCTAGTGTAATCAACTACAATTAATAATGGCCACCATTTCTTACTAAATTTTGAAAATGCTATAAATTAATGTTCATAATATGTAATTTTTAGTTTCATTACCGTTAACATAAGGTACACAAAGGTTAAAAAAGAAAGAAAAGATTAAACCGTAACAGTATTCAAGGTTCTTATTTTATTTCCCAGAGGAAACGTGGAATTAATTATAAAAGAACTCGGCATTTTCCATTATTTTTTGTTAACAATGAAAAGCACAAGCAAGAAGTCAGGTTACCAAAGTGTACGGGAAGTTCTTTTCTACATTAACGGTTTTTAAATAATGAACCTACAAAAGTTTACGTTTATCGGATTTGTGAGACGATTCTCTGCTTACTTGTTTATTAACGTTTATAAGGTTTTTAGAAAAAAATGGAAAGTTTTCAGCTAATGTATTCTATTCTATTAAATATTCCTGTTTACATATCCACAGTTTGCTTTCCAATCTCGTTGATCGATTCGTTGGTCATCTTAATCTTGCTTTTTGGCTTTCGTCAGTAATTTGAAACAAAAAAGAAGGACCAGAACGCCACTGAATATGTTCAGCCAGACCGCCAGAACCCCAGACATTTTATCAACCAAGACCAACCAACGCTCGATTTTTTATAGTTTCTGTGAAACAAGGTTACATTTATACTAATTTTATTTCCTTGTTCCGTAAGGAAATGAAAGTAAGGTGATTGCGAAAAAATCCTCTTCGAGATAAGGCCTGATTCTGATTGTACTACCCTCAAAACATGAAAAAAAGTCATTTTCCGAAAAGTGTCTCTGCGTGTGACTGCCTGCGTGTGTCTGCCTGTGTGTGTGTGTAGAATATTTTCTATAGCTAACGATATCTGCCGAAAATACGAACAGAATCAAATATTTTTTTGCATATGGGCCTGAGTTGTATAGGACGCAAGGCCTGTTGATATTGGTGAAGATCGATTAAGGGGAAGGGGTAGTTTACCTTCAACGTTTTACGTTTCAACAAGAATAAAGTACTTAAAAATACATTAAAATTTTTTCAAACAATGGTAATTGTTAAAAATGCAATAATTTTGTTACCAGGCAAGCAGGTTGTTTGTTTAAGAGGGAGGGGTATTTTACCTGCATTGTTTTGTGTTTTAACAAGAGTAAAGTCCTTCATTTTAATAAATAAGTGCTCCGAAAAAAGTCATATCAGTCCACTGTAAAATGGTAAATGAGATAATTATAAATGAAATAAGTAGTTGAAGGTGAAGGGGTGATTTCTTTTGAAAATTGCTTTGCTGAAATCAAGTAAAGTACAGATATTTAAATTCGAAGGATAAGTTACCTTAGAAATTGCATATGATAAAACTATTACTCTATGAAAGAGTAAATATTATTAAAGGTGGGGATCGGTTGAGGAAGAGGTATGATTATCTGCGTAGTTTAGTTTCTTTATAAGAATAAACTACCTAATTTTTTATAGATAAAGCAACTCGAATATAACATTATATTAAACGACTACCCCATAATAATAAAAATATATATAAATAGTGAAAATAGTTTGAGGGTGGGCGATACTTTGTTAAAAATTATCGAACCGAATTCAAGTAAATGATTTTAAATATAAATCTTAGAACATGGAAGTCATGTATGGTTCGCCATACCGATATTTTTAGTCTCTTAAGAACACGAATTATATATCGCAGTCCGGTCAAATAAAAGGTTCTTTCGTCACTCTTAAGCAATTCAACACATTCTTACCATCGTATTATCCTACGTTGGTCATAGCTTACAAACCGTTCCCTTTGTTTAATTATGAGCAGAATATTGTCTGGTGTTCACAATTACCACCACAAATGTCTAGTGAACACACTGTGGTTATACAGCCGGACGTTTGTAAGTGTATTGTAATTAGGTCAGCTGTACGTTATGGGTTATTACGGATTGTTACCGCGAGTAACAACATTTGAGTCCTAACAACGCATCACCAGCGGCAGGACTTGGCGATAATTAAACTACGGAAAAGTTGAACTCGTAGTTTTCTTAGCAGTTTAGAAACAAAGTTTTTCTTCTTCGTGTTTTCACAACGACGGTTTCCTGACAACTACTTGCAAGGGACAAAGGGAGAAGTTTTCCTTGTAGCGGGGAAACAGAGGATTTCGTCTCCAACCGTTGCCACGGTGTGGATAAAATAATAAAACAACATATTGTTACGACATTATAGAACAGCCTACGTGTTTGTCAAATGTTCCAGAAGAATCTCGCTCTAATGTGTGTGGCATTCACGAGACTTTTCTGGAAGCCGCCAACCGCGCGGACTGTGTCAAGGCCGCAGTTAATTACATCGTAGTTTAGAGATAAGGCGTACTTTGGAATCTTCTGGTCTGTGCGCGGATGTATAAATACAAGGCGGCAGCGGCCTTAGTTTTCAGTATAGTTGCGATATATTTACAGTGCGTTTCGAGTTATTATCGGGCGATATTACTGTGTACCCTCCAGTGGTTATTAGTGAAGTGTTGCGTTTTATAATCAGGCGGTATAATTGCAATACAATTGTGTTTGACATTTTATTGCGTGTGAACAATTTTTATTTGACTTGTTGTAAGAGACTGTGTTGTTAATTACGAAATGTTTATCTGTGAAAATTGAAGCTGGTGATTAGTGACTTAATTGGTGTTTTGCATTTTGTTTTCCACTGTACCTACGACGATCAAGTAGACCGTCGTAACAGTGGTGTCAGAACTGGGACAGAACGGTTAACAGTGGAAACAGTGGACACTTTGTACAAGACGAGTGTAATTCGTAATTAATCGGAAAACAATGGATGCCAGTCAGATGATGGAAAATTTACAGGCGCTGCTGTTACAGACGGAGAAACTACAGGATGAGAAACGCAGGCAGGAGGCGGAAGAAGCAGAAAAACGACAGGATGAAAAACGCAGGCAGGAAAGAGAAGAGACAGAGGAACGACGAAGACAGGAGGCAGAGGAACGGAAGCGTGAAACAGAAGACATCAAGGAGTTAATGCAGGAGCAAAAGCATACACAAGAACAAACCGCTGCAGAGTTGGGTCTCCTACGAGGTGAGCTTAATAAACTAGTTACTAAAATATCGGAGGTACAAGAATCAATGACATTAAAAATAGCTGAAGTAGAAACATCTGTTTCGAATGTTGAAGAATCGATGTCTACAAAAATATCTGTCATAGAAGAAACCATGTCAAATAAAATATCTGCAGTAGAAATCTCAATGGCAAACATAAGAGAGCAGTTCCTGAAGTTACAACCAAAACAACTTTGTGAACAGACTGTACCAATGATAAAGACGGAGAAAGCCACAGAAAATAAGTCAATAGAGAAGGCCACCTCGCCTGCGGTTGGGACAGTTCATGTCAAAGCTCCAGCCTTTGACAGAAGCAGTCACTGGGCAACGTACCTCCGCCAATTTGAAGCTGCTGCATGCGCAAATAATTGGACAGAGAAAGACAAGGGAGTCTCACTCGTTCTCGCATTAAAAGAACCCGCGGCAGAACTACTACAGAAAGTGCCACCTGACAGCCAAAACACCTATGCCGAATTGATAAAAGCTCTGGAATTACGGTATGGTGATAAATATTTGCGAGAAGTGTACTACGCTCAGTTGAGAATAAGACGACAACGTTTCGGGGAGAGTCTTCAAGAGTTTGAAGCAAGTATCGACAGACTGATTAGATTGGCCTATCCTGAAACACCAGAAGATTTTCGAATAAGGTTTGCGGTGCAGACATTTATTGGTGGCCTCGGAGATTGTGAACTTCAGCAAGTGTTACGAATGGCAAGACACCGAAATAGTTCAGAAGCTCTTGTTCACGCCCTAGAGTTTGAAGCTGCCAAGTCAGCGTCCTGCTACATTAATGGGTTTGTGCAATCACATTGCAGTCAGAAGATCCCTGTATCACATTGCCGTTACGATGGATGCAGAAAAACAATGTTGTTGGACAAACAATTCAGAAGTTCAAGAGAGTCGCAACGATTTGAACGATGGGAAAAAGATAGAAGACCGAAATGTTACAACTGTGGGAAACGTGGTCATCTACAGGTAGACTGTTGGGAGAAGAAGTTACCGAGAGAAGAGAGTGATCGCACCAATTGGAGAAGTAAAGTCCCATAACAGCACACAGTTTCCATTCTACATAAGACCAGTGGAAGCTTGATGGTTAATGGATTTGCGGAAGGTAAACCAACATCATTTACAGTTGACACGGGCGCAACAGTGTCCATTGTGCGCCCTGAATAGTCAGCAACCGCCAGCCTCTAATTAGCTCTTGTACAATACAGACTGTGACTGGAAGCCCCGTCAAGGTGCTAGGAAAGGTAGACGTACGTGTACGCCTGGGTCTTCTCGAGTTTAGCCACCAAATGCTCGTTGCAGACATTATCGATGAAGTGATTCTTGGGTCGGACATTATGAATGCCTACGGATTCGTTGTGGACTTAAGTGAGAATGTCCTGAAGGTTGGCCAAGAGAAGAAAAGCTTTGCATGGCTAAAATGACAGGGTCTACCAACCATTCGATTAAGCAAGTGGGTATTAGTCGAAGAAAAAGTCAGCAGGTCTGGTCAAGAGGAACGCTCCCTATTGCAAGCGGAATTGGAAGAACTAGCAGAGGAAATACAAATAAGTGTAACGACAAAAGAAGTGACTGGAAAGCTAACTATGGGTGCCGAAACAAAACTCTTGCTTGTTCCTGAGCTGATAAAAGCGCCCGAGGGAAAAGTTGCTGATGATGAGGTTACGCAAGAGGTTGTTGACGAGAACCAAACAAACTTGGATCGGCCAGTGGTGTTTTGGTCACCAGTACATGACGCAACGGGAGTGATTCTAGCAAAACTAGTGGTTGAGCGGAAGATTCTCATTCCTGGGAACGTGATGTTCGGATCACACGAGACTGAATTCGAAGAACCGGAGAATTATCTTTCCCAAGGACTTCCACCTAGATCGCCTGGTCGAGTATTACTTCAGAGACGGTTCGCCAGTTCGGGACGAACAGGCTTAAGGATGAGGCACTGTTACGACATTACAGAACAGCCTACGTGTTTGTCGAATGTGCCAGAAGAATCTCGCTCTAATGTGTGTGGCATACGTGATTATCGACGCATTCGCGAGACTTTTCTGGAAGCCGCCAGCCGCGCGGACTGTGTCAAGGCCGCAGTTAATTACGTCGTAGTTTGGAGATAAGGCGTACTTTGGAATCTTCTGGTCAGTGCGCGGATGTATAAATACAAGGCGGCAGAGGCCTTAGTTTTCAGTATAGTTTCGATATATTTACAGTGCTGTTCGAGTTATTATCAGGCGATATTATGTACGTACAAGTGATTATCGGGCGATAATACTGTGTGCGTAAAAGTGATTATCGGGCGATATTACTGTACGTTCCAGTGGTTATTAGTGAAGTGTTGCGTTTTATAATCGGGCAGTATAATTGTAATACAATTGTGTTTGACATTTTATTGTGTGTGAACAATTTTTATTTGACTTGTTGTAAGCGACTGTGTTGTTAATTACGAAATGTTTAACTGTGAAAATTAAGGTGGTGATTAGTGACTAAAATTGGTGTTTTATATTTTGTTTTCCACTGTACCTACGACGATCAAGTAGACCGTTGTAACAATATCAACTTGACCAACAGAAAAGTAGATCCAGTAAGGATTTATATTAATGGGCTGGAAGTGATGGATATGTTAACACAGCAAAGTATCTAGGCATAACGCTGGATACAAAGCATAAATGGAAAGAATATATAAAAAAAGGAGGAACTCAACATAAAATACAGAAAAATGTACTGGATGTTAGGGCGAAACTCACAACTAACAGTTGAAAACAAACTGCTGTTGAACAAACAAGTTCTGAAGCCTGTGTTGACGTATGGAATTCAGCTGTGGGACTGAACAAAGAAAACAAACTTAGAAAAGGTACAAAAATTTAGAACAAAGTACTCAGAAGCATAGTCAATGCCCCTTGGTATATAAGGAACAACAACCTACATAGAGACCTCAATGTAGAATATGTCAGCGAAATAATAACAAAATATGCAGACAAACATGATCAGAGGATTCAGAAGATACGATAACAATAATGCGGCACGTGGTAGAACAAGCTCCACACGTCCTGAAGCGACTCAAAAGACAGAAGCCACATGATATGGTATCGCAATAGAAAACAATTATATATATATATATTGTAGCACAACGAAGTTTTTACCTTGTTCTACAAAATAAGATAATATATGAAAGGAAGGGAAGAAGTCATCTAGAAGGAATAATATCAACTTAAATAAAAATCAACAGAAAAGTATTTACAATTATAAACAAAAGAACTTGACGGAACTAGAAAAGTCAATTCAAAGGAATTATATGTAGTCAAATCATAGCCATAAAGTGTTGAAAAAATAAATAATAAGAGTATCATATCAGAATAATAATTAATGAACCCAGTAAGATATGAAGTAGTGAAGAGTAATAGCCCAGGACAAATAAAATAGAAATGACAATTATAAGACATGAAGTAGTGAAGAGTAACAATTCAGGACAAATAAAATAGAAATGACAATTTTAAAATAGGAAACAGTGAAGAATAATAGCCCAGGACTAATGAATTGAAGGGAAATAATAATCCAGATACCCAAAGATCTATTATAAAGACAAAAACCTCTAGAGCAGCAAATAAATGGTTCAAGGGAAATTAGATTCTATTAACTATATCAATTTAAAAGAAATGACTGGCCCAAACAAGAGAATCCAATGCATATAATTAAAAATAATGTAAAAAATTAATTATACTTAGAATAAATGTGATTAAGGGGCACACCCCAAACCAATTTGTCAAAAAGGACAACAAAAAGACTATTATTAGTATAAAGTTTTAATGTATTTATTTATATAATTATTTACCATGTTATGTTATTATTGTTTGTGATTACCATACAAAGTATGTTAATACTAGTAAATGCTAGGTGTTAGAATGTAAGAATTTATTATATTTTAATCATGTTAATTAATATTATATTTTGTAAAAGTAAGGAAAGGCAAACAAACCAGAAAATTATTAAGTTAATAATTCAAACAAACCAGAAATAGTGGATCAAAAAATATGAAACTAATAAGATGAATTAATAATAACTTTGCTAGGAAAATTGGAAATTGATGACCAAAACAAATTCAAATTCGACCATACAAATCTAATCAAAGAATACAAGTTAATAGAACCTAAACTAATTTGATGTAAATTACCCTATTCAATATACAAGTACATTATCATAATAATAACCACGACCTTTAATAGTAATGAGAGGAATCAACAGGTAAAATTGACTTAAATTAGGTGTTTGTACCAGGTAAGGCCATAATCAGTAAAGTGTACTAGTAAAATGCAAATAATTTGTTAAATGTTTAAAATAATAGCCAAATGTAAATTAGGCAAATTACAGACATTTAATTAGGAATCGAGTGAAGGGTAAATTGTAACATAAAACATATTTTAAACCATGTTATAGGTAATTCTGTAAGTCAAGATAAGGCCTACAGATAAATTTCAAAGAATGTAATTCAGAAGCACAGTTCAAACCAAAATAGGGAAAATTGAGTATTAAAGTGTATAAAATGAAATCAGGAATATTGTTATATAATTAAATTTACATAAAGGTACTAAACAAATAATTTATAGCCATTTAAACATAAAAATGTCAATATTTTTATATATAAGATTGAATTCACAGACAACAGCTGATGGCTGAACAATGAGAAATTATACCGAAATATTATAAATCTTATATAGGAAGGAACAAAAATCAGTTAGTTGATTGTTAAAAGCCAAACGAGATAGACGTGTCAAAAGACTTCTCAAAGAAATATTAACGAAAATTTTACTAACACTAACCGAGATATATGACGAAGCCAAATATATGATGAATAGAAAATAAACCAAAGTGAAGACTGTTATAATATTGATCACTGAACATTAAAACTAAATTAAATAATATTAAATTAAACCGTCACTACACCTAGACACGACAGCAGAACCAAATATAACTCAGATAAACGTACACCGAGTGAAGGGAACCTTTTGGGTCATAACACTACTATTACCGAACCAAAAGCTAGTGGGTAAACAACACTACACTCTACAACTCGTGGATCGTCCAAGAACAACATCACTGGAGAGCAAATAACCAATGGAGACATTTATTTGAAGAAAGAACTTGTAGCTGAATTCACATCGCAGTTCAACTCATTAAGGCAGCCATCTTATCGTTTTGGGTCAACTTCGCACAGGCTCACGGGACCAGCGCGAGTGACGTCGGAGAGCCCAGCTGTATCGTAATATAAATTTTTATATACATTATACTTTATAATTTTGTCTATTTCATGAATAAGTTTTTTAATACTTTGTAAGTATTGAATTCTCTTGCCTTTCCTGACTATTTCAACAGTTAAAAGAACCTTATAATATAATAATTACCTTGAAATATTTTACATATATAAATTAATCGAACAGTAACTTCTTATCGAATCAGATTCAAGACGTTGCGGCAAATTCAAATAATTGTTTGACAAATAAACTTATTTATTGTTTTAATACTGTTTTATTGATCAGCTAAGCCTTAAATTGAATTACCTTAGTTATTTAAGAGTAAAAAGTGAACTTCTTAAGTAGACGAGCTAGAAGAAGAAGAAGAACAGATTTTAAATTGGCTGCTACATGCAATCGATACGGCTTAGATAATCTATTTGAAGTGAAGAAATAAATAATTTTACATCAGAACACACACAGTCATTAAACAGTATATTTTTTATTAATTGAGTTTAAACAATTAAAAAACAACTACACCAATTAAAATTAATTCAATCAATAAAAATGGTAAAAAAATATATAAATTAAAAAAAAAATTTTTATTAACCAATTATTATCTAATTATAGATTATAGATTATTTGTTTTATTACAAATTGGCGCTCAACTTTAGGGGCTTAAAATAGGAATTGGTAGGACTAGATAATAAGGACAAGTTGCCCAATCTCCTATTTTTAGCTTGGCAGCTGTTAACAAGTCAGGAAAGCGATCGAAATGCGAAAGAGAGCGACGTCCAAGAAAAGGGCGGCAGAACCCGAGGAGGAGATAGACATAGACGACAAGGAAGCGACTCCAGTGGGAGATATGGAGATGACATTACCTCCGGCGGAACCGAACCAGCCCGCACTCCAGGAGAAACAATTAGAAAATTCAACCACAACAGAAGATACAATATTGAATAAGATGATGGAAATGTTCCAACATATGAGTAAGAAGATGGAAGAGAAAATGGATGAGAACAACAAAACAAATAAGGAAGAATTCAAATCGATAAAGGAAGGAAAGGAAGAATTGAAGGAGGACAACAAGAAGGCCAGGGAAGAGAATCAGAAGAGCATAGACTCAATAAATAAAAATATAAAATCCACAAGGGAAGAGTTAAGGGAGAATAGTAAGAATATGGAAGAGAAGATGGAGGTGAATAGTAGGAAGATGGAAGAGAAAATGGAGGAAAAATATAAGAAGATGGAAGAAAAAATGGGGAAGAAGTTGGAAGAATTGAAAGAGGATAACCAACTATTAAGAGAGGAATTAAGGGAGGTTAACCAGGAAAATATGGACAGATTAGACGGAAAGATAAAATCATTAAAGGAAGAGTTGAGTCAGAAGATAGTGGAGATCAATGAAACAATCAGCAAGAAGAGGAAATAACAGTAATTGAACAAAGGATTAAAAAAGCTGACGAAAGATGTAGTCAGACTGAGCGAGAAGCGCAGAATCATAAAGCAGAAGTAAACACCGAAATACAGAGTTTTAAAGCAGAGATAAATTAATATAGAAGATAAACAAAAGGAAACACGTGAAGAATGGGAAAAAGTGAAGAACCGATTCACAGAAAAATGTGACGGGATAGAAGCTGCCGTTACCAATATAAATGGCCAGGTTCGCCAGAACCAAGCAGACATAGAAACCTGTCTGAGTAGACCAACTAGTATTACCCATTGTTCCACTGCAGAAAACCGAGAAGTGGTTAATTTCAGGTTGTACCAAAGAAAACCTATGGAATTTATATCTCGGATAGAAGAGTATTTTGCTAAACATAGAAGTAACCGTTGGAGTACAAACAAGGAAGTACTCGATGAGTCATTTAAAGAGATGACCGATAATTGGTGGATGGCCATCAGAGATGATATCACTGACTATCAAATGTTTAAGAGATTGTTCAAGGCCAAGTATTGGTCGGAATCGGCGCAAAATATAGCAAGGGACAATATATGCCATTGGAAATATAACCCATATTGGGGTAACACCTTGACCTCATATTTCCTAGGGAAGGTGTGCGTGGCCAAACACCTAGAGCCTCAAATACCCGAGGAGTGCCTAGTCAGTAAATTGTCCTATCACTACGAGGAGGATATAATCCGAGCACGAAGGAATAGTCAGATTAAGACCGTACAAACTATGACGGAGTTACTCGAGATGTACGAGCATGAAGACTATTACCGACAGAGTAGAAAAAGAACTGACAGACCAGAATTCAGGAATGGTGGTAGCTACGTGAATAACAGTCAAAATAATGCGAATAATAATCATTTTAACCCCTCGAACCGAAATAGTAATTATTATAATAATAGTCGCAACAGTAATAATAATAATAACAATAATAATAACAACCATAATGGTGGAGGTGATAACAACCAATTAAACAGAAATACCTATTATAATAATAATGAAAACAATAGAAATAGTCAGAGAAATTCCAATCAAAATAATAATTACCCTTATCAAAGTAACCATAGAAACTATCAATCAGGTGGTAATTATAATAATAACAGGATATTCCGACCGAGGGTGAACTTCATAAGAGCAGTAGGCATTGGCCAACGGAGGTACCAAAACCAAAGGAGGAATAGTTTCCATGAGGACAGAGGACGACAGATAAACCATGAAGGTGATGATCGGGGAAATTATGTACGCAGACGAAGTTCCAGCCTGGAAGACCAAAATAGACAGCGGAGGAATGAAGTGCAATTCGACGATCGCGGGGAGCGACAGGAACCAGTGAATCATTCTCGCAACGAAGAACGAGTAATAAACCACATCATGGCGGGGGATAGCCAAGAACCTAATAATGATCCCAGCAATGAGAATGAAAGGAATGATTCACACAGCTACGCCGAAAGGATATGGCCCGATCAAGTAGTGAGACGGTAATGACAACATCAAAATTCTAAAGGGAGTAAGTACATCTTACAGATTATCTAGGAGAAAATATTTTGAAGCGAATAAATAAATACCATCTAAATTCTAAGAATAAATAAGTACATCTTACAGTTCATATCAAGGAAATTATTTTAAATAAAATGAGAAGGGAAAATAAATAAATTATTTCAATATTAAAACAAATAAGAACAGTATACAGAAAATATGTCAGAAGAACTTTGTTTTGGATCAATTAATAATGAGAAGTAATGAAAGAAGATATCTCAGGGTTTAAAAAATAATAAGTACAACAACATTAAAGAAATTGAATGAAATAATTAAAAAAAAAAAGAAAATTTTTATCACAACAATAAAGGCTAAACAGTGACTACTCAAGACAACTATATAAATGAAATACTCATCGAAACAAAAATGTTACAGGACTTCAAAATAGAAAGGTAAATAAGAATCCAGATATTGTATATATTTTCAATGTAATAAGTTGATGAGACCTCTGAACAAAAAATAAGATTATCGAAGAATAAAGAGGAGAACCAATTAACTAAAACAGATAAGGAAAAGGTATTAAAACCAGATATTATGCCGTGAGCAATAAACTAATTAATGAACCAACAAATGAAAAAAAAAAACTATATACATAAACATGTGCTACCCAAAATGTAAACAAGAAACAGTCTGTGACAAAAACTAACTACAGTCGCCGAATTTCACCAAAAAAGAAGGCTGAAATGGATATTATGCCAAATACCTATTGATAAGTAATATAGAATGAGCTTGAAATGTAAGAATAATCATATGGATAGAAATATTAAATAATCTGAATAATTATGAAGTGATGAATCTAAGTATATTTATTAATAGTCAAAATGGACTACTTATTATTATTGATATTTTAATAACTGGATGTAGATAATTCCACCAGTTTTTTATTATTGAGCAGAGATGATAATTCCTCTGAACTCAAAGAAGTGATGTATTGGTCAGCAGAGAAATGAAGCCGAAAAAGTGCCACTCTGAACTGTTCCAGCTCACATGTTAGGGAATGTTAGGGAGTAAATACATAAATGAAGAAACACTAAATAAGAAGAGAAAATATAGATATATTAAATAATAAAAGGATGAATCAGATTAAAAAAGAACTATCTCATAAGAGTAGAATAAAAAGTAATGGCAACAAGAATGCATATCAATTTAGAGCTCAACCAGAAGAAACAGGTGTCTCAGGGTAAACGAAGCCAAGAAGAATAGAATAAAGAAGGATATCAGAAGCAAATAGTTCACCCAAACTAAAAGTATGTGCTGAACTAATCACTTTTATAGGGGGGCATTTGTAGCACAACGGAGTTTTTACCTTGTTCTACAAAATAAGATAATATATGAAAGGAAGGGAAGAAGTCATCTAGAAGGAATAATATCAACTTAAATAAAAATCAACAGAAAAGTATTTACAATTATAAACAAAAGAACTTGACGGAACTAGAAAAGTCAATTCAAAGGAATTATATGTAGTCAAATCATAGCCATAAAGTGTTGAAAAAATAAATAATAAGAGTATCATATCAGAATAATAATTAATGAACCCAGTAAGATATGAAGTAGTGAAGAGTAATAGCCCAGGACAAATAAAATAGAAATGACAATTATAAGACATGAAGTAGTGAAGAGTAACAATTCAGGACAAATAAAATAGAAATGACAATTTTAAAATAGGAAACAGTGAAGAATAATAGCCCAGGACTAATGAATTGAAGGGAAATAATAATCCAGATACCCAAAGATCTATTATAAAGACAAAAACCTCTAGAGCAGCAAATAAATGGTTCAAGGGAAATTAGATTCTATTAACTATATCAATTTAAAAGAAATGACTGGCCCAAACAAGAGAATCCAATGCATATAATTAAAAATAATGTAAAAAATTAATTATACTTAGAATAAATGTGATTAAGGGGCACACCCCAAACCAATTTGTCAAAAAGGACAACAAAAAGACTGTTATTAGTATAAAGTTTTAATGTATTTATTTATATAATTATTTACCATGTTATGTTATTATTGTTTGTGATTACCATACAAAGTATGTTAATACTAGTAAATGCTAGGTGTTAGAATGTAAGAATTTATTATATTTTAATCATGTTAATTAATATTATATTTTGTAAAAGTAAGGAAAGGCAAATTAATAATTCAAACAAACCAGAAATAGTGGATCAAAAAATATGAAACTAATAAGATGAATTAATAATAACTTTGCTAGGAAAATTGGAAATTGATGACCAAAACAAATTCAAATTTGACCATACAAATCTAATCAAAGAATACAAGTTAATAGAACCTAAACTAATTTGATGTAAATTACCCTATTCAATATACAAATACATTATCATAATAATAACCACGACCTTTAATAGTAATGAGAGGAATCAACAGGTAAAATTGACTTAAATTAGGTGTTTGTACCAGGTAAGGCCATAATCAGTAAAGTGTACTAGTAAAATGCAAATAATTTGTTAAATGTTTAAAATAATAGCCAAATGTAAATTAGGCAAAATACAGACATTTAATTAGGAATCGAGTGAAGGGTAAATTGTAACATAAAACATATTTTAAACCATGTTATAGGTAATTCTGTAAGTCAAGATAAGGCCTACAGATAAATTTCAAAGAATGTAATTCAGAAGCACAGTTCAAACCAAAATAGGGAAAATTGAGTATTAAAGTGTATAAAATGAAATCAGGAATATTGTTATATAATTAAATTTACATAAAGGTACTAAACAAATAATTTATAGCCATTTAAACATAAAAATGTCAATATTTTTATATATAAGATTGAATTCACAGACAACAGCTGATGGCTGAACAATGAGAAATGATACCGAAATATTATAAATCTTATATAGGAAGGAACAAAAATCAGTTAGTTGATTGTTAAAAGCCAAATGAGATAGACGTGTCAAAAGACTTCTCAAAGAAATATTAACGAAAATTTTACTAACACTAACCGAGATATATGACGAAGCCATATAAAGATGAATAGAAAATAAACCAAAGTGAAGACTGTTATAATATTGATCACTGAACATTAAACCTAAATTAAATAATATTAAATTAAACCGTCACTACACCTAGACACGACAGCAGAACCAAATATAACTCAGATAAACGTACACCGAGTGAAGGGAACCTTTTGGGTCATAACACTACTATTACCGAACCAAAAGCTAGTGGGTAAACAACACTACACTCTACAACTCGTGGATCGTCCAAGAACAACATCACTGGAGAGCAAATAACCAATGGAGACATTTATTTGAAGAAAGAACTTGTAGCTGAATTCACATAGCAGTTCAACTCATTAAGGCAGCCATCTTATCGTTTTGGGTCAACTTCGCACAGGCTCACGGGACCAGCGCGAGTGACGTCGGAGAGCCCAGCTGTATCGTAATATAAATTTTTATATACATTATACTTTATAATTTTGTCTATTTCATGAATAAGTTTTTTAATACTTTGTAAGTATTGAATTCTCTTGCCTTTCCTGACTATTTCAACAGTTAAAAGAACCTTATAATATAATAATTACCTTGAAATATTTTACATATATAAATTAACCGAACTGTAACTTCTTAACGAATCAGATTCAACCCGTTGCGGCAAATTCAAATAATTGTTTGACAAATAAGCTTATTTATTGTTTTAATACTGTTTTATTGATCAGCTAAGCCTTAAATTGAATTACCTTAATTATTTAAGAGTAAAAAGTGAACTTCTTAAGTAGACGAGCTAGAAGAAGAAGAAGAACAGATTTTAAATTGGCTGCTACATGCAATCGATACGGCTTAGATAATCTATTTGAAGTGAAGAATTAAATAATTTTACATCAGAACACACACAGTCATTAAACAGTATATTTTTTATTAATTGAGTCTAAACAATGAAAAACAACTACACCAATTAAAATTAATTAAATCAATAAAAATGATAAAAAAATATATAAATTTAAAAAAAAATTTTTTATTAACCAATTATTATCTAATTATAGATTATAGATTATTTGTTTTATTACAAATTGGCGCTCAACTTTAGGGGCTTAAAATAGGAATTGGTAGGACTAGATAATAAGGACAAGTTGCCCAATCTCCTATTTTTAGCTTGGCAGCTGTTAACAAGTCAGGAAAGCGATCGAAATGCGAAAGAGAGCGACGTCCAAGAAAAGGGCGGCAGAACCCGAGGAGGAGATAGACATAGACGACAAGGAAGCGACTCCAGTGGGAGATATGGAGATGACATTACCTCCGGCGGAACCGAACCAGCCCGCACTCCAGGAGAAACAATTAGAAAATTCAACCACAACAGAAGATACAATATTGAATAAGATGATGGAAATGTTCCAACATATGAGTAAGAAGATGGAAGAGAAAATGGATGAGAACAACAAAACAAATAAGGAAGAATTCAAATCGATAAAGGAAGGAAAGGAAGAATTGAAGGAGGACAACAAGAAGGCCAGGGAAGAGAATCAGAAGAGCATAGACTCAATAAATAAAAATATAAAATCCACAAGGGAAGAGTTAAGGGAGAATAGTAAGAATATGGAAGAGAAGATGGAGGTGAATAGTAGGAAGATGGAAGAGAAAATGGAGGAAAAATATAAGAAGATGGAAGAAAAAATGGGGAAGAAGTTGGAAGAATTGAAAGAGGATAACCAACTATTAAGAGAGGAATTAAGGGAGGTTAACCAGGAAAATATGGACAGATTAGACGGAAAGATAAAATCATTAAAGGAAGAGTTGAGTCAGAAGATAGTGGAGATCAATGAAACAATCAGCAAGAAGAGGAAATAACAGTAATTGAACAAAGGATTAAAAAAGCTGACGAAAGATGTAGTCAGACTGAGCGAGAAGCGCAGAATCATAAAGCAGAAGTAAACACCGAAATACAGAGTTTTAAAGCAGAGATAAATTAATATAGAAGATAAACAAAAGGAAACACGTGAAGAATGGGAAAAAGTGAAGAACCGATTCACAGAAAAATGTGACGGGATAGAAGCTGCCGTTACCAATATAAATGGCCAGGTTCGCCAGAACCAAGCAGACATAGAAACCTGTCTGAGTAGACCAACTAGTATTACCCATTGTTCCACTGCAGAAAACCGAGAAGTGGTTAATTTCAGGTTGTACCAAAGAAAACCTATGGAATTTATATCTCGGATAGAAGAGTATTTTGCTAAACATAGAAGTAACCGTTGGAGTACAAACAAGGAAGTACTCGATGAGTCATTTAAGTTTTATTACACCAATTAAAATTAATTAAATCAATAAAAATAATAAAAAATAATTAAATAAACAAAATTTTTTTTTATTAACCAATTATTATCTAATTATAGATTCTAGATTATTTGTTTTATTACAATATATATATATATATAAATAGATTCATAAAACTCTAGGTAAGAGAAAGACAGAATAATCTTGGGATTAGCCACTGGGCTTCACCCTACCACCCGTGAAGTAAATATGAAGGAGAAACTGCTGGATGGGCTTGCTCAGTTGTAGCATTAAGAGAGGTGATTTTAGTGGGTTAGAGTCCCACACTACTAGGAACTACGGGGTTCATAGTGTCTACAGAGATTTTCACCTACCCTCAAAAAAATGATTTCACAACGACGGTTCTGACAACTACTTGCAGGGGACAAAGGGAGAAGCACTCCTTGTAGGAGGGGAACAGAGGATTTCGTCTCAAAGCGTTGCTACGGTTTTCCGTCAACTCAACCTTGGAAGACAGGAGGTATATTCTCTCATAAAGCACACCTATTTGTCACTTTGCGGACTTCCGATTGAAATCGTGAAACACCACTCAGGTTATGATAACAGTTAAATTCTTGAGTGGGAGAATCCTTTACCCTGAAAACTGATCTGATATTAGCGGCAACAAGACTTGCTTCCTCAGTTTGAAACCGCTTCAACTTCAAAACAGATCCTACTGGTGTGGAACAGAGAGCATGGTGTTGTACTGCGGTTTGAACTAATACATTGTCTACGGCTAACACATTAGAAGTGGTATATTTTATTTTGCGCCTCGACAAGATTCAGAAGTCTACCGTGTGCTGTAAATTAGGCATGCTGTACTCATAGTGTTTGTTATTATTATGTAAAGACCACTAGTGTTTTGCGTTTAATTTACTTACATTCGTTAAAAAACAATTATACAGCAAAGGTGAACCACACGTTTAATGGAAACCACAAAATTGCTGTTCATATTAAGTGGGTACATGATACAATGGGTATTAATTACACTATCTTGATCACATGTTTGAAGATTTTTTGTATTTTATTTATTATAATAAAATCTTTTGTAATTTTAGTATAAAGTAGGTAACTGTTAGGTTTGAGTATCTATTATACAGCGTACACATAAATTAACTTAATCTAACATGTGTAAATTGTGTGTGTGTGTGTGTGTGTGTGTGTGTGTGTGTGTGTGTGTGTGTGTGTGTGTGTGTGTGTGTGTGTGTGTAAAGTTCTTATCTATATACACTACGACGGTCACTTGAAAAGTTCGCGGAACGACATCTATAGGTTAGTTGTAGAACTGATATTTTTCATGTGTTGTAAGAATCATATTTCATGTAAACAGCTGTTAATTCCTAAATCTCTCCTGTCAATGTCTTCATTGTTTACCAGCTGTTCGAAATTTACGTGTCACGCGTGTTTTAAAAATGGACAAAATCAAACATCGTGCTGAATTCAAAGTGTTTGTTGAAAAAAATTTAGCGCCAATGGAAATTCACAACGAAATGGTAAATGGTCATGAGATGTTACACCTTCAAAAACAATGGTCTGTAAGTGGGTACATGAGTTTAAACGTGGTTGTGCGGGCATTGAAGATAATGATTCCCTCAGTGGATACCAAAAACTCCAACAAATCCATATATCAATTAAAAAATTTCATACACGGTATTGGAAGACTAGTGATGGTGAGTGGATTACAAGTCTGAGATCATATGCATATCACGTGAGCGTGTGTATCATATTTTAACAAAAACTTTCTATGAAAAAACTTTGTCCAAGTTGGGTGCTGAGTTTGGAGTTGTTGCAGTTTTGAGCGTCCACTGCGAGGAGCACCTTGAGTTCTCGCATGGTCACGTTTAAAATCGAGGGTCCATTAACAAGCCATTGTTTCTGAAAGCTCAGCGTCTAACGCATTTATTATTTTTTCTGTATTTCTATTGACTCTTAGAGTTTTTTAACAAAGAATTCTTAATTTTTTTTAAACTCGTGTGACACGTGAATTTCAAAACATCTGGTAAGTCGTTAATAAATTGACTGATAGAGTTGGAAATTGACAGGTGTTTATATTAAATAATAATCTTAGAACACACGAAAAAATTTAATACTACCACTGGTCTATAGATATCGCTCCGCGAACTTTTCAACTGGCCTTCGTAATTTTACAATCTTTGTCAGTATTCGTTAATAATGTGGCAAGAATTGTTTCCTGTATAAAGAGAACAGCAGAAATAGTAGTAAGCGTAGTATTAGTAATATTAGTAGTCAGTGGTCAGTAGCGTAACTAGGAGTGACCCTTGGGGGGAGGAGGTTGTACTAGCTTCTGGAGGGTAAGCATAGTTTGAAGGTGGGGTCCGCCATTTTCTATTTCGATTTCAAAATTTAGGATTCTTCTGACATAGTTTTACAAATTCTTTTCATTTAAAAATTTTTTAAATAAAGCAACGTAAAATATAAGGGTTGAAAAAACAGGGAAAAGTACTGATTTGAAAATATATTATTTAAATTAATTGTCATTGAAATTAAAGGTAATGAACCTCATGTCATTAGGCATTGATTTATTTTAAAATTTGTATTCTTAATGAGTATTGTCAAAAAAACTTTTAATAATTACAATTTGGGAAACCCAGTTGTACTACCACTTCGTACTTCCCTAAGAATGTTTTAAGCAATCAATAATTACTGTTAAAATACATTACACTAGAACCTCACTAATTCGTCACCTACAGGACCGAAGGGTGACAAATTAGTGAGAGAGTAACAAACAAACCCATTAAAGACCAATTAAAAACAATATAAAAAAGAATTTCGACGAAACCGAAACATCGAAGCATGATAATATTTTTAGGCTTTTGAAACGTACAATGTGCATAAACTGCAGACTCTCCTGTTCAGTGATGTTCGTACGGATTTCTTAAAAACGACAGAGACCGAAGATTTCTAGACTTTGGGGAATCGAAAGTGTGGAAAAAAATCTCTCCTTGCTAAACTCAATGTCAGCAGCGATTATTTCTGTCTTGATGCGTTTACATATCAGATTTCTAGACTGTGGGGAATCGAAAGTGTGAAAGCGTTACGTTTTTCGATGACGATTTTTGTGGAATGACCCCCAGCCTAAAAACATTATCATGTTAAAAACATAGTGTTAACATCACCTGGGGCATTACATTTTTCGATGACGT
The DNA here is from genome assembly GCA_034769895.1 of Magicicada septendecula. Lineage (NCBI taxonomy): Eukaryota > Metazoa > Arthropoda > Insecta > Hemiptera > Cicadidae > Magicicada > Magicicada septendecula. Next base: position 851,738,318 of record CM068368.1, read on the forward strand.
TACACATTTTGCATCACGCATTTTGTGGAATGACCCCCAGCCTAAAAACATTACCATGTTAAAATGTTTTATTTCAACACTTGCAATGTACAGTACTAATGTTATCCTCGAACATATTTATTACTGAAAATTTTTAAACTCAAACAAGTTAAGCACTGTTTATCAAAAACAAAATCGTTTAATGATTGTGCGCAGGTTCTGTGGATACGTACAGTATGTAATAATTTCATCATCATTAAAAATTTCGTGGCTTACATCCAGTAAGACTATTTCACATCAATTTTAGACGTTGTCTTCATTCAAACCGTTAAATACTGGTAGGGATTGGCAGATATCTAACAATTCCGATGTAGGGTCAAGACTTTCTGGTTCTGCAAAGGCTGATTGTAATTCAGATGGCCGTAACTTATTCCAGGCAGATTTTAGAGTGTTTACCGGAATACTTAGCCAGGCATCAGCAATCCAACTGTATTTTCTGAAACGCATTACGCTGGAACAACACAACACTTATTGTGTCGTGTACACAAGTAGGAAATAGCCATTCTCCGAACCAATACCTTCCGCAATCCGTTCTCCTGGCTACTATTAAGAGCGCCGGCCACAATCAGCACGTTTCTGGTTTACCCCGGATATAATTAGAGCGCATATGTTATTCGCTTGTTAATAAAGAAAAAGAAAAAAACCCATGAGTGGATGACAAATTACAGATGGAGACGAATTAGTGAGTTTCCACTGTACTTTTATGTCAAAATCCAGCAATAAAATCTTCTAATGTTTTCCAAACTAAAGTCAAGAAACTATATTTTGCGTATGCGAAGACGATTGTTCAAACACAGACATATTAAAAACAATGAACCTGTAACGGGAAGTGTATGCGGATGAAAGAGATAAGGGTAGATTAATAGGACGTGCCTTCGTTTTGTGGCACGTGTGTAATTGTTTTTAAGGTAAAAAATACATACGTTTTTACCAAACGTTGAGCGATTGTCATTATTAAGAAAACGCTATTTCATTAATTTATAAATTTTGTCCGGCTAGTCCTTATTTAGTAGTAAATATGTCCCCTGGATATGTTACTAGCATTTCGCAGGGTAAGACGTATGGTGGGGCTGCCAGCTTCAGGCTTAACGTCCAGCCCGATTTTCTGTCTGGGTGTTCTCCCATAAACTGGCTGTCTTACCAGACTGAAGAAACCAGTTTTCCCTGTTTATATATCCATACTGATCTTTAATATGGTGATTTCGTGATTTCTCCTTGCCTCCCACATCCTACGTCGTTGACCAATGGAAAGTCATCCGTCTTTGGGAGCAACTTCTCACCCCAAGGGCAAGAGGGTGCCCTAACCTCTACTTGACAAGTAGAGGAGGGACAGCAAATACCGGCTGTCACTCGGTCTCCAGACCAGCTCAGTGACCCGCACTAATCTTTGCCTATTTGAGACCGGAACAAACCACCCTTGGTTTAATCATCCTTGAAGATGATGATGATAAATTTTGTAATTTATTTAATTTCTAAAATTATTTTTAAGCCTTCTTTTAACACACGGAAGTGGCTTAGGAATACCCCTACGTTAAGTGTTTAGGGAAAAATGAGAGTTCTAACACGGAAGTGATCTTGATCTTCCCTCCCTCCCCTTACTTCTAGTATGACATCACGTCCGGCCTGAGTTAACAATGGTCGTTGCGAGTTGTTTGTTCCTCTGAAATATGGAATTCTGCATTTTCAACACTTCTGAGGGGGTAATAAATCTCACTGGAGCTCCCGATATTTAGGCCACTGGTAGTTGTAGTGATAGTAGTGGCAGTAGTTTGTAACAAAATCAGATAAGAACCTGCTACACGTAGAGTGTACATAAATCCTATAAAAACACCAGACGGGTTACTGGGAAGTCAAGGGAGCGGCTGAATTAGACCTCGAAGTCAGGCACGGCGTTCAAGATCTTCAACGACTGATGGCTGTCAACGAGGATTGAATCCTGAGAGACTTGGACGGACAGAACGCCCATGAGGAAACCATGACATCGACAAGCCACCTTAAGAGGACAACGCCCATTGTTGAAGCCGGAGCAGGCGCGTTTTATAACATAAATATAAAGTAGTAGGGGAAAATGAGAGTTCTAACAGCTCTGAGGGGGGCAATGAATCCCCCTGGACCTCGCAATATTTAGGCCACTGGTTGTGTTAGTAGGCCTAATGGTAGTGGCAGTAGTTTCTAACAAAATCAGATGAGAACCGCCACGCTGCTGCCGCATCCCGCATCTCAGTGTCCATATCAACTTATTCTGTGTATCTTCATTCTTCAGATTCTTTTCTTCCGTACTCCTTTCGATCCCTTCTATCCATATTACTCTAGGTCTGCCTCTTTTTCTTCTGTTGCTAGGTCTGTATTTGAACACACTCACAGGTATTCTTCTTCACTCATTCTCATTAGGTATCCATACCAGGAAAGCTGTTTACGTTTTATATCTTCTATTAGAGTTTCTTTTCTATTTGTTCTTTCCCTTATTACGTCATTCCTTACACATTCCAGACGACAAACTCTGGAAGCTCGTCTAAGATAGTCCATTTCTACAGCTTCAATCTTCATGCGGTTCTTTTCGTTGATTGGCCGACATTCTGACCCATAGGTTCAATAACGGCATTATAAATACATTGATCTTTGTCGGTACCCCGATTTTGGTGGACCATAAAGTGAGTTTAATTGGCGTATGGTGCTTTTTCCTAAAACTAATCGATGTCTTATATCTTCATCACATATTCCATCATCGCTAATTATATACTTCCTAAATATTTATACTTTTCACACTTCTTGATGGAAGTATTATCTGATAACTGAAGATCTGATGTTCGACTTCCTGTGGCTAATTACTCTGTTTTTTTTAAGTTTATGTTTAATCCCCATCGATCGTATTCTTCTACTACTCCTAGAAATATTATATTATACATATTATATAAATATAATATATAAATAAAATATAAAAATAAATACACATAAAATATACATAAAACCGCCAACAGTCCCGTACTAATGATTTTGAACAGTGTTACATAAAAACTACAACACGCTACGGTAAATTGTAGTTAGTAGTTTACAGAGAGCGACGCGCACGTAGAGTGATAGAGGCAGGTTTCCAATTGACCTTGCACCATTTACTGTTTGTTTATTTTCAATTTATCAAGTGTTTACGTAGACAGACGTTCTCATTACCTGTTAATAACGTTATCGCCAAGGGGTAAACGCAGTTACACTGTTGCGTTACCAGTCAAGCGTCTATAAGCAAACTTCTTATAATTGTAATCAGTTGTATCCGATTACCGATGTAGATCGTTTTTGAGTTTACTGAACAATGAAATCTTACCTTCAAATACTAGTAAGAAAAACATATTTTGATAGAATCAAACCTAAACAGATAGATTAATTCATAATTTAAATGGAATATATAAAATCAAATGCCCTACTCTAACAAATTTTATGTTGGCCAAACTAAAAAGCGTTTAAAAGAGAATATGTACAACACCGTAATTCATATTTAAAATCAGACATAAAATCAAATTTAGCTACACACTTAATAAAAAAACAAACAATACATTTCCAAATTTAAATAATATTAGTTTATTAAAACATACTTTAAAAGGTCCAAAATGACCTTATAGAAAAATCTAGAAGTATTTAAACATAAAACAAGTAATAAATTAGTACCAGAGCAAAGTCAGATTAATACAAAAAAATGATAATATTTTCAAAATTACTGATTTAATAAAATAATACATATGTATATTATTTTTTTACAATTAATTATATAACATATTTTATATACACATATAAAAACATTATACTTAGTCCACATGCAAAACAGCTGTTTTGAACAATTGATTAAACATTTTGTATTTATTAATGTATATCTAATGATTATAGTTGGATTACTATCGAAACATTAGTAATTTACAAGATAACAAGATAAAAAATATATTCTTGTTGAAAATTTTTTAAATATTAATAATAATACAAAATACAAAATTGAGCATACATGAATATATAATATGAATTTATAATACATTTTTTCTCTTGAACTTAGTACGATAGTATTTTCAGTATGTAAACTTATAAAGCATATTTGTATTGATGCAAGTGTTTTCCGGTTTGTCAGATAAAATCTACAAATCATGTCGTAACGGGCCCTTAAGTGTATATCGAAAGTATACAGGCAACGGTGCCATAAAATATATCAAGGGAAAAGTGTAGTCTAAGGATAGTGCCGTATGTTTTCCTTCCATTTCTTTTCCTGTTCATAAATGAAAACACGTTAATAATGAGTAAAGGAAAATAAGTGTATTGGTGAATGATTGTATTGCGTCGATTTTTGTCGTATAACGAAAAATACTGAGAACAGAAAAACAGTGAGACTTTAGATGTTTTGTGGCAGACGATCATGAAAGTTACGTTGAAAACAATACAAGATAAAAAAATTATAAAAATTATATAAGAAAATGTAAATATGATGATTAAAGGTTATAAAAAGGATAATTATAAAATATTTGAAGTTATACTTCTTGAGGCGCGTTGAGGGTGAAATTTTAGTATGTAACGAAATGCGCCCGCACCATGCAACCAAAAGTTAACAGGATGAAGATAGCCGTGGTCAACGAGCCTGAGGCCAAAAAACCAAAACATTCCGGTCGCGGCCCCGATGGACCTGCTGCTGCTGATCGTGAATGGATATATAATTAAATAACTTTATATACATTATGGTGTGAAATATTTTTCGGTCACAAAAATTGTGTAACCAAATTTTAATAAGTGTTTAAAAATATTTGAGGTTAATTATTCGTAAGTATTAATTTCAAAAGTTTTTTTATATTAAATCAATAAAAGTTTCGATAAGTATTATATCGTTATGTTTGCTTTAATCCAATAATCTAATATATATTTCTGTATTTTAAATTATAGATCACACTTAATTATTCAGAAATCTATCGAAAAGTAAATCCATTACTGTAATAGAGTAGCCTATTCGTAAGTATTTTGAGCTATTTGATAAAAAATTAACTTTTCTCTACTAAAATATTATAATATTGAATTTAAATTAATTAAATTTAATTAAATTTTTATCTTTTAGTGTATAATAGTCATATTCATTTTATTTTATGCATATATATTATATCTGTGGTGGTTGTTTATTCATTGTTATTTATTTATTGAATCACTTAAACACTACAATAAGATATATATTATATTCTTTATATTATATTATATATATTATATAATATATTATATACAAAAAAATAAGTATTACTTCTAACGCGCGTACATAAGTACACGCACCCAACATTTTTTTTATATGTATTTTTTAATACAGTTATAAAAAATAAAGCTCATTTATCATAGATAGAACCTATATGCATGAATATTCTTGTATTTTGTATTAATATTTTTTTATAAGTCTTTCCAATTGTCTTCAATGGGACCTGTAGTGATAATACAGTTTTATCATAAAGTTTAATTTACATATACTGAAGACAGCTTGTAATGGCGTTTCTTTGAACCAGATTTTGTTGCAACTGAAACCATGCCGATATTGCTACGTTGAGATAATAGATAACAAACCTGCTACGTGACACTTCACAGCGTTTTCATTACGTAACACTCGAGATTCTTCCAGACGTTTGTTGATTATTCTACCGACATTCGATCTGCGTAATTTGTACCGAGGTTCAACATTGATGTTGTTTCTAGAGCGTTCCTCTGTAACTACGCAATTTATTTCAGCGTTTCCCCCTCAAAATGGTAGATTACTTTTCGAACCACAGTCAAGTATAAATAAGCAGCTCCAGCTGCCGGCAATTTCAATTTTCTATTGTATTGTATTTATTGTTTATAGCCTAAAGGTACCATACATACGATGTGTAATAAAATTATTCACATTCTTGAAAACGATCGATTTCGGTCATAGACTATCGTCAGGTTATATACAGCACAATTGCGGTCACAATACCGTAAAACTCTACTATTTATAAAAACGAATTCGTAGACATTGTTAATGAATTTGATACATATGTCGTTAATAATTATTGTTTATTTTAGGCTATAAACAATAAATACAATACAATAGAAAGTTGAAATCATAGGTACCATTAGTAAAACAATAAGTGTATGTATATTATAAATACATCACATTATCATTAGGCCAATTTCAGTTTCGGACCGGCGATATTAGAGTGTGTTTAGGAGTGATTGTTATTGTGTAAAGTAATTAGTATTGTGTATCGTTTAGTGCGGCTCTGTTAATAATGAGACATTCATTGTTTCTTTCACTGCTGTATGATGAACAATCATTAGCGTGAAGAATTGTATACGAGTCTCACCTTTGTTTATTAATTGTAATTAAAGACGTAAATACAGATTTCATCTGGTTATTCCTACTGTATAATAAGACGAATCCGTTCATCATAGTAGCTACAAACAATACAATAGGACAAGCTAGTATGAAACAATATTTTATATATTTATTTTTAATGCAATTGAAAAAAATAATTGCCATTGATAGTCTCATAGAACCTGCATTTATCGAAATTTAAACTTTTTTATTTAATACCTTCATACATGTCTTCCCATTGGGTTTTCAATGGGTCGTCATGAGGTTTAATTTAGGTATTGTAAAATAGCTTGTTTGCCGTGTCTTACAATCACATCATGCTGGTATCGTGTTTTAATTGAAGATTAAATTATATTATCTTACAGGGTCCCCTAATATAATAACCATAAATTATCTTAAACAATAATATAATAAAGAATATTATAATATAATAACTATATTGTTGAAATTATCTTAAGAAGACAAACACTTAAGCCTACCCAAAACTAGACTAGAGTAATTCTCGAAGTGTTCCAAGTGTTCATAGTGTCTTAGTCCCCAAACACAATAATAATATTATCCACGTCAAGTGTTCATAACACCGTTATATAAGAAAAGTGATACAAGGCTGTAGTTTGTTAATCTCATAAAACAGACAGTGTGTGTGCAGGCAGGCGTTCGCACGTTTGTAGTGAAAAGGTTTATGCGTAGACTTGAGCATCTACAGGCGTAGGTTATTATATTGTCATGGTGACGCTTTAAGCAAATAAAACAATTGGTAACCACCTAGTATGTTGTTGACAGACTAACATTTGTGAACCCCCTACATATAAGGAGAGAAGTCTGTCAGCGTCAAGATACTTACTTGCGCCACGGGTGATCTTGACTTGACCTACTGAACGTATCCGGAGCATAAGGGACAGTCACATTGATAGTTGTTTTATGGCAATTGCTTATACCCTGATTAACGAAAGAAAGTGACTGGCGGAGCGGCCGCGGGCGACCGAGTTTGTAGTAAAAACATTCCACTTAATAACCTCGTGAAAACGTAAAATACAGGGTTAGGAATGTCTAATGAACTGTATTTTAATTATCGATTAAAGACGGTTTTAACAAACTTTTCTAATTTTTTAAATCTTTTTTCAATTAATTTACATTGAGAGTTAAATAAAAAAATACACGAATTTGAATTAAAAATTTAGGGTTTATCATTTTTATTACGTAAGAACTCAGAGATTAAGCATCGGAAAAACATTTCTTATAGACAAATGGTACTCCACCTTCTTTAGTACAATATATCAAAGTTTGAGATTCCTACGAATAATATTAACGACGTTATTAATTTTTTCCAAATGTACTGTTAACTCCGTTATTAATAATTTTTTTCATTGAGTTTTTTCTCAATAAGCATAACAAAATTGTATTCATCAATACAATGTGGTATGTAACCTTCAAATATTACGAAATATAACCGCATCAGTTAATATAGGAAAATTAGAACTAACATCGCTCAACGGGGCGCGATCGAGTCAAGGTACAGTAACAGCCCAAAGAAAGTGGTGCATACGCTCACGGCTCACACATTGACACATAGCCAACTTGCTACGAGTCACGTCACCAACCTCTCATAAGTATATACAGAGATTTTAGTTATCTGTCTACTTATTTGCTCTAATCTATCTACCTGGAGATCTGTCAAAATCTTACATCTGACCAGACTTTTGTGGTTTAGTTGAACTACATGCTTTTTATAACAGATGGAGTGTCTTGAATGATTGTTTATCATTTCTTTTGCGGTACGGTATTTATTGTTTTCTTGTTAATAAACTGTTTTTGTTTTGTGATCAGCTTTAATACTACTAATTGAAGTGCAATGTAATTACTGGGTAATTGTTAATGCCATTCAAATTTCTCAACAACTAATTATTTAACTTTGTCTACAGGAAATGTTTTTCCGATGCTTAACCTCTGAGTTCTTACGTAATAAAAACGATAAACCCTAAATTTTTAATTCAAATTCGTGAATTTTTTTATTTAACTCTCAATGTAAATTAATTTAAAAAAGATTTTAAAAATTAGAAAAATTTGTTAAAAACGTCTTTAATTGATGATTAAAATACAGTTCATTAGACATTTCTAGCCTTGTATTTTACGTTTCACGAGGTTATTAAGTGGAATGTTTTTACTACAAACTTGGTCGCCGCGCGGCCGCTCCGCCAGTCACTTTCTTTCGTTAATCAGGGTATAGTATGTTGTAATTCGTGCAAAGTGATAATACATTTTTTTTATTAATCTTGTTAATATACTCTTTTATTACAGTGCTTTTTCTTAACTTTACAGATTTTAGTGGCTCTAACTCTTGATAAAGATAATGCGAAACGGATTATAGATAGCACTGTTACGACGGTCTAACAAAACACTGTTGTATGGTTCAGTGGAAAACAAAATTCAAGACACCAATCGAGTCGGTAAAAACCAGCTTCAATTATCACAATTAACAGTTTGTAATCAACATGTTATTCAACAAGATTATATTCGTACAAAAATTCAAATTAAATTTGTCCACACGCAATAATAATGTCAACTAATAAAGTCCTGCAAAATAATCACTTTTCACTAACAGCCACTTGAAACGCACTGAGTAATTGCCCGAAGTAAACTGACATCTAAGCGGCAGTTGTCGTTGTTTAAATAGACAGCATAAGTGTTCCAGAATAATCCATACTGCGCGTCAACACTACTCGAAAACACTAGAGCGCAATTGATTGCGGCCATGAACACAGTGCGTGACCGGTGACGTCTGGAACAGCCTCGATTGTTGACGCATGTTAAGTGTCACGTAATTGTTTTTCTTCTGAAAGTAGCAATACGTACACACACAAACATTACAGCTGGGCTCTGCTGGGATATCTGAGAAACGTGTAGAACGTTCTGAAGTGGCGTAACAGTAGCCTACATTAATCAATAGGAAGCTGCATGTGACCTGGATGATATTCTTCAAAACGATTCGCGGTTGTTCGGTTCACTCTGGTACTAAAAATCGCCACATTCCGCCACGTTGCAATTCTTAACCCTTACTTTAAGATTCTACCAGTGCATAAAACGAGATTTCATTATGCAGTGGTAACGAAATTAATCGCAGCTGTTGCGCAGTGCAGTAAAACGTTAGCGTGGATTACTCGACGTAGAGTGTGCGGATAAGTGGGAAATTCTTTTCGTTCTACTGACACATATTGCGCTGTTGTAATGGGAAATATAAGCAATCGCGCGCACCTGTGCTCAGTCGTTAATGAAATGCGACCCACAACAAGCTGACTGCATTTCAAATTAAACCTCCCCAGCTCCAATATTGCAACACAAGACAGCATGGCAATTTACATCGACCTCAGTGTTACACCTTTCATTATGCGCGTCTCAGTCAATAACAGTGACGTAGTAGGAATGTCTCAAGTTTCACGTAGCGTGGTATTGTTGCGACGGTCTCACTGATTGTCGTATGGTACAGTGGAAACAAAATACAAAACAACAGGTCAGCAATAACCAGCTTTAATTACAGTAGAGTCTCGATAGTTCGAGATTCCGTATAGTTCGAGGTACCCATACATACATACAGACATACATCCTCGGCGCTACAGCCCAGTCCGGGCCCTGGCCTCCAAAAGAAATCGTCCCCACTGGTCTCTACTACCGGCCAATGTCCACCACCAGTTTGCTGCACCCAGCCTCACTGCCTCATTACGAACCTGGTCCAGCCATCTTGTAAGGGGTCTTCCCCTCCTTTTCCTTCCCATCGGAAAATAATTCATGATTTGTTTTGGGATTCTATCCCCCACCATTGTCTGCACATGTCCGGCCCAACGCAATATGTTAATTTGTACGAATTGCACGATCGGAAGATCTTTAAACCTTTCGTACAACTCTCGATTATGCAGTCGCTTCCAAATCTCGTTTTCCTTCACAGGACCATAGATTCTCCTCAGTACCTTCCTCTCAAACATGGCTAGTTTCTGCTCATCTAGTTTTTTTAGCACCCACCAGTCCGAGCCATACATCAGAACTGGTCTGATCAAGGTCTTGTAGAGGGTGGTTTTTGTCTCTTTACTTATTAATTTTGATTTAAAATGTTTCACTAGTCCGTAGTAACACCTATTAGCAGATAATATTCGTTTTTCAATGTCTCTAGAGGAGTCATTTCCAGAGTCCACATATGATCCGAGATATGGAAAACCTTAAACTTTTTCAAATTCGTAATCATTAATGCGCAGGGACAGGGCGCGAGCGTTGGCACCTACAACCATATATTTAGGTTTGCTTTGGTTTATAACCAAGCCCATAGCCTTAGCGGGTTCGAGGTACCCCGTTAAAAAATAATGTGTACAACATTGGTTTAATGAAGGTGAACAGTATGAAATAACAGACAGTTCTATTTTGGATATGGTGATGAGGTCGACAACGGTGTTGAAGAGAAAAGCGAGAGTTGCGGCGTGAAAATTACACACATTGGGGGGGGGGGCAAAGACTGGTAATAGCACTACGTTACGTCGAGCAGCTGACGTGATGATACTTCAAAAATGGCGGCATATTATTAACAGAAGATCGTCAACTCAAAAACAAAATAGCTCTTGATTCATTTTTTAAAAAGTAAGTTGCACGCAAAGTATTTTGTTTTCAAATATACATACGGTACATAAGAAGAGTTTTCCGGGCTGTCTAGCTGTGGTCTAAGGTTTAATGACAACCAAACGTTTCAACAGCTCCACTGGCTGCCATCATCAGTGGAATTTAAAGAAATCCATGACCTCCTGAACGTAGGTTGTCATCGTCAGGCCCACAGTACTGTGGTAAAGGCTGTGGTTTGGGTGGGCGGATTATATACTTAGCTCGGAAAACTCTTCTTATACAACTGACTCCGGCCATGAAAGCCTTAGGACAATTATACATACAGTACAGTGTTTAATATTAATGTATGTAATTTTAAATTTTAGTGGGTGCATTTAATAAATAAATTTGTAAGTGTTAACAAAAAACTTTTTGAATTTTTATTTAATCTTCATGAATAAACCTAATTAAACGAATGACCTTTCGTCGTCGATTTTTCCTTTTCCTTTTGCTCGCAAATGTTCTCGAAAGCCCGCGCAAATTAGTAAACAAAATGCACATATACAGCACACCAGTTTACAGATTTTGTATACCATTTCTTTTAGATATTCTTTTAGACTTTCCAAGGCCGGCTATATGGTGAACTCGGAAGTAAAATTTACGTGCATGTCGCCCCACGGTGTCATCCAAGCAGCGGACACCGAGTTCACTTCTCAAAAGACGAGAAAGGAACCCATACGGTGCTTTGGCCGCTAGCCAAAGACCCCTATCGAGAACGCTTTGCAACTTTTTTTTATGAACAGCGATAAGATAGCACCAGACGGGGATGGCATAGGTGATGATCGGCAACAGGTATTCATACGGATTCCTTAGCTCTTAATAAATACCGAATACTGCATTGACACATGCCAGTAAGCTAGACCAGCCAATCAAAAAACAAGAGAAATGAGATTGGCCAAATAACGACCAACCAACAGCGACTATAGAAACCTTAGAATAAATTCAGTTCATTAAATCACAGGGTTTGAATGGTTTCAGTTTACGCGCTTCGCCACCGCTAGACTGATAAGGACGTTGGGATCGTTTGTCAGTCTGTCGTTGTAACTGGCGTTGCCTAGCTCTATCTCTTCTGGGAGTGAAGGAATCTGTAGATCTCTCTGGATTACACATACTATGGGGGCGTTCGTGATGGTTCTGAGCGCTGAAGCTTTCCAAGGTTAGAGTTACTGGCGGTTCCCCACATATTATGCCTAAGTCCAGACAGGTTTTGGGACAGCTTTGTGTGTGTGTGTGTGTGTGTGTGTGTGTGTGTGTGTGTGTGTGTGTGTGTGTGTGTGTGTGTGTGTGTGTGTGTGTGTGTGTGTGTGTGTGTGTGTGTGTGTGTGTGTGTGTGTGTGTGTGTGTGTGTGTGTGTGTGTGAATACGCAAATATGACTTAAACTACGTTATTCTAATTTGTTTAAAAGGCAATTACATTCTAATTAATTATTTTGTGTTACACGTCTATCTCGTAGACGAATTAATTTCGGCACCGTTATGCGATAAAACCCTCACTTACGGGAATCAATTCCCCTTGTTGTTCTTGCTACTGTGCTGGTTTGCGTACCTCTTGGGAAGATCACTGATTGTACATTAGAAGCTAATTTATTCACAATCAAAGTGTTGTGTGTTTAGTGTAATAACACACTGAATTTCAGTATCACAGCGGGATTTACCAGTTTACCACTGTTTGCTTAATGTACCGGGTGGCCCATAAGTCAGTTGGTAATAGCAGTATGTAGACGCTCGATTGACTAGCATAGTAGTTACTTGACTTGACTAGAGCAGTAGTTCCCATAATTCAGTTGAGATTTGAGGTTATGAGGTTAGGTTGATGTTGAAGTGTATGCTGTTATTAGCGCTGATTTGTTGTTTGTTGTTCGTGTTGTTTGCGAGACAATGAATAGAAAACTATCTAGAGAGCAGCGTGTTTTTGTACTGCAGATGTGGTGGAAACAGGACCATAATTACAGTGGTGTTGTTGAGTTATTAGCGGAACGTTTTCCAAACATCACACCACCATCTAGAGAAGGTATTCGTTAAACTGAATAAGAGATTTGAACAGACTGGAACGGTAGCGGAACTTCCTCGATCAGGTAGGCCAAAAACAGTTACAACAGAAAAGAATTTAAATAGCGTTGCGCAATGTTTTGTGCAGTCAGCAAAGAAATCAACACGAAAAGCGTCCAATGAGTATGGAATACCTCGAACAAGCCTGCAAAGGGTGCAGAAAACGTTGAAGTTGATACCATATAAGCCCACTTTACTCCAAGGCCTAAATGAAGATGATCCTGATAGGCGTACAGAGTTCTGCGAATGGTACGCAATACGACAAGAAGCCGATCCACAATTTTACAAAACCATTCTTTGGAGTGACGAGGCTACTTTTAAGCTGAATGGTACAGTGAATAGGCACAACTGTGTTTACTGGGATACTGCGAATCCACATGTGGTGATAGAGACAGAGTTAAACGCTCCGGGGGTTGCTGTTTGGGCAGGGATCTTTGCCGGTGGGATCATCGGACCCTACTTTTTTAATGGTACAGTGAATGCTGAAAGTTACCTACAAATGCTTCACGAAGTGTTGATGGAACTAGAAAACAGTCCACTTTTTGAACATTCGAGAAACGTTAATATGGCAACAAGATGGGGTACCCCCTCACTATGGACTGATTGTGAGAGACTTTTTGAATGCAACGTTCGATGAATGGATTGACAGACGGGGTCGTGTTGAATGGCCTCCACGTTCTCCTGATCTTACCCCGATGGACTTCTCGGTCTGGGGTATACTAAAAAATGCAGTGTACTCCGTGAAGATTCGTGATGTGGAACAATTGAAGGAAGGCATTCAATCTGAATTTGAACACCTAGAGTCTCTGAATACTTCGGACATAATTTGTGCTTCAGTGCTTCGAAGATGTCAAATTTGCATAGAAAAGGATGGAGGGCACTTTTAGCATTTCTTGTAGGTCATGAGAACTATGCTATTAACTATCTGTATGCGTTATCTGTATCTGTATCCCTGCTGCACCTCTACAATAAAAGTGATATTTGCAATTTTGGTAACTGACTTATGGGCCATCCTGTATTTCTTCCAAAGGCTGAGGTGAAGGTCAATCTAAGTACGATTGCCAGTGAAAACGTAATTAACTTAATGACAGCGTTCAACGAGCAACTAGTGTATGTCAACCATGTTATCAATGTATCCCGCCACTTCAAATTCATAGAGGTGTACAAGTCACTTACTGCTGCCTCAGTTACCGCTGTATACATGAGATTACGAATATAAATAAAATATGAAATATTTAATTAACGTATTATAAGTTGTATTAAATCTTAGAATGTGGAATTCTACGAAATCGAGCTTTACTGTATTCGTTGGTTAGTTTTAAGTCCTAAAAATTGTAAAGTGTTACTTGTAATATAGGTGTGTACATGTATGTGCTTCCTGAACGAAGTCTGAATTAATATGGACAGAACCTCCCTTATAATCTTCAACTTTATTTGAAAAAACGAGATTATATTATCAAATGCAACGGTATATACAGGGCCGGCCCTAGCTGTTGCGGGGCCATGTTCAAACCATTGTCACGGGGCCCCTCAGTTTTCGTTCCCGGCCCATTCCCTATCACATTATTTAAACTTTACCGTTATGAAGCCAGTTTTCACATTTTTGGTGTACCTTAATAAACAAACAATGTTATTGAACAATAATACTCTTTTTGTCTACTAGAGCATAGACAAAGTTATAACTATTGATATACCTTGTTTAAAAATACAGTAGGCCTCCTCTCTCCTACTGTGATAACGTTAGTCAAACTTAGCGTAATTAACCTATAAATTGTCACCGGACAAAAGGCTTGCCGCATGACAAATGGGGCCAATCGTACACTGTAGTGTTTTTGGTGGCCCTAAAAAGGACCGGGTGGCGAGAAAGCTGATGTTGGTGGTGCCGCGCTGAGATGTTCGGCGGCTGCGCCCGCTGTTCGTGGCGTACTGCAGTCCTCCTCTTCTTTCGGCATCGGTTGTAGAGTCGGCTGCCGGCCCAGCGAAATCCATCGCTGGCGCGGAACTGGAGGGCGGAGACGCAAGAACGCCGGTTCTATTCTTCGGCCGTTCCTTCCGGCTGACTCCGCGCCGACGTCGTCCGAGAGAGGAGAGGAGATGAAGTGCGTCCGATGGCGTGGCGATGAAGAGTGCGCCAAAATTTTCTGCCGGCCCGGGGTTTATGCACTAACCGGGATCGCTGATTGACTCGCTCCGAGCACTTAGTTGGTCACGTCTCGGCTGCTGATCCCTGATTGGCTTGTCAGCCGCTGGTAACGGAGAGCAGATGTTCGCATACCGCTGCCGCCACAAAGTAATAGGAACAAACTTACCATCAGGAATTCTCGTTGAAGGTTCGTCACTTCACTTCAGCTGCTCGTACTGGAAGGACCTGCTCTCTTGAACCAGCTCTCTCTGGACGACTCCGGAAGATTGTCGCTGTTAACAGCTGCTGCCCTGCTGCCTTCGGCCTGCCGAGGACAGACGTTCTTTATCTGCTGCCCTGCTTGTTGGACACCACCTTGCCTTGAAGAAAGAAGACCGCAACTCAGCTGGCTGGTGAACTGAGTAGCCAGCACTACAGCTGAGTTCGCTCGTCGGACCTTCTAAGGGCCACCAGCCAAGTGACCCTTTTCAGGACCACCAACCGCCGTGGGAAAGGAAGCAATTCCAGCCTGCCAGAGCTGTTGGTTGCGCAGCGCATCTAGCCCGCTGACGCTCAGGCTCTTAGGTAGCGCTGCCTAGGACGATCCTTGCGAGCCCCCACCAGTGGTAAGCGAGCTTGGATATCGCCTAGGTAAAGAGGCCGGTGGACACCTCTCTTGGTAAGGGGAGGTATCTAACGAAGCCGGTCATTTGCCCAGCTCATAGACAGCCTGAGCGTTTCAGTCCCGCTTGCGATCCGGCTCGGGCCGGACCCTAGGTCCCTGGTTACCGCCGGAGGCAGCCTGGCTGCCTCTGGTCGGCAACCCTCCCGCTCGTTGGCGGAAATGCCCGCTCCGGGCGCGTCAACGAGCACGCAGTCGCTCGCCTCTTCCATACCCCACACGAGCGATTCGCCGTGTTCTCCGGCTATGGATGCGGACCAAGCTGTCGATCCCCGGACGGTTCCGCTGCCCGGTGACGAGACCGACGCTTTCGTGGCGGTTGGGCCACGGGGGCGCCCGGTTAAGAAACCGAGGCGGAACCGGTCCTCCTCAACCTCTTCCTCGGCGTCCGCCATGGAAGTTGTCCCCGCCGATGGCGAATCCGGCTCGGGGCCGACTGTGCCCGGCGCTGCCCAAGCACCGCCGGTCATTCGTCGCATCCCGCCCGTGTTCGTTCACGGCGTGAACAACGTCACCGGTTTTTACCGGCGACTCATAGTGGCTCCCGGACTTTCCCCGGCCAGCGTTGACCTGAAGCTCCTTGGGGGCGACACTGTCAAGATCGCTGTCCGCGGAATGGACGAGTACCGCAGCGTCATGGCGTTCGTCGAATCAGCCAACCTGCAACACCACACCTTTACCCCGAAACACGTGAAGCCTCTGTCCCTCGTGCTCAGAGGCTTAGACGTGGACTCTCCTCTCGAGGAAATCCTCGATGAGCTGCGCGAGCTGGGTTATCCGGTTCGCGCGGTACATCGGGTATTTGCTCCCGCCGGACCAAGGCGTCCAATTCCCCTGGTTCGCATCATGGTCGAGAACAGCGAGGCAGGCGCAAGCCTACTCTCTCTTACGCGGCTTTTTGGTTTCCGCGTAAAAGTGGAAAGAAGCCGCGCTCCCGGGGCTCTGCCTCAATGCTACAAGTGCCAACGCTTCGGGCACCATTCAGAGACTTGCTCTAACGCTCCGGCGTGCGTGAGGTGTTCTTTGCCTCACGCCAGTAAACATTGCGATGCTCCAGCTTTTAAAAGGTGGATCAACTGCGGCGGAAGTCACCCCGCCAACTACCGGGCATGTCCGGTGTTTCAGCGGGAGCTCGAGCGGCGAAAGCCGAAAGGGCGCCTGCCACCACCGAGGCATCCGGAAGCTGGTTCCAGACCTGCAACCGAGCAGCCAGGCCCTGCGCCTCCTGCTACGGCTGCCGTGTCTTTCGCCGCAGTTGCCAACAGGCAACGTAAACGCAGCAAAGGCCCGAAGCAGACACCTGTAGTTCAGGCATCTCCATCTCAGGCTCCTTCCCAGGCCCCTGTCCCGCCTCAGGCGAAAAAGCGCCGCAATCTCGCGACTTCTAAAAAAAGTGAGACAGACCAGCCACTGCCAAACATCTCGGTTGTGGAGCCTGAGAATACTCAACCCTCCCCAGCACCGGAGAATCCTGCCCCTGCTTTAGAAGCAGCCTCGCCAGACCTCCCGCCCCCGCGGTTCCCTAATGCAGGCAAAAAGAAGCGGCAACGTAAGCCCCGTGGCGCTAGATCCCGGGCTCCTGCCAACCCAGCCGCACAGTCCAGACAGCCTGCGCAGCGCGTGAAGACCGACGTTATCGCATCTGTCCCTCTTCCTAGCACCTCCGCTAGAGGCGCTACACCTGGCCCTAAGAAACCCCTGGCTTCCACCAATCCCCCGATTGACAAGCCTCGGCGCTCTTACGCGCAAACAGTCTCCGGGCACTCTGCCTCAAAAACCGTTCCTGACGACTATCAAGTCGTCAAAGACTTCCTTGCGGAATTTGACCTCCGCAAAGTTGCCCAGACCTTCAGGTCCATCCGCTCCCGCTTGGAGACTGCCGATACAACCGAGAGATTCATGCTCTTGGTGGAAGCCGCCACTTGTGTAGGTTTTCTATGAGTCGGGTCCTCAAACGAGATCTCTCAATTCTTTCCTGGAACGCCAACGGGTTGTCCAACAAGATCCAGGAACTCCAAGAATTACTGGCCCGACTCAAACCCGACGTAGTCCTTCTCAATGAGACCCACTTGACTCCTGCGAGTCGGTTACGACTGGCCAACTATGTGTGCTATCGAAACGACAGGCCGGGCACTGCTGGTGGCGGTACTGCCGTCGCGGTGAGGCTCACTCTCGAGCATCACCGAGTCGTCTTGCCTGCAATGACTCACCTCGAAGGCACCGCTGTGGAGTTGTTAAACACTCTAGGCGGCGTACAGATGGTCGCGGCGTATAAAGCGCCGCAAAAAGAGCTCCTTCACCCCGATCTAGCGGTCGCGTTCGATGCACACAGGAGGGTCATCATGGCCGGCGACCTGAACTGCAAACATCGCGATTGGAACAGTCGCTTGACTGCCCCAAACGGGAAACGTTTGCGCAGGTTTGCCGATTCTCGCAGGATTCAAGTGATTGGGCCTACCCAACCTACGTTCTACCCCTCACAACGCAACGCGGCTCCCGATGTCTTGGACATAGCGGTGATTCAAGGAATTGACTGTCCGGTCCATGTGTCCGTGCTAACGGAACTATCGTCCGATCATCTCCCCATCCTGATACACGTCGCTACCCAGCACGTCGTACGCAGAGATGTCAGGACGGTGGTAGAATGGGACCGCTATGGCCCGGCGTTAAGTCGCCGATTGCCAGACGCGGGACCACTCGAAACCGTCCGCCAAGTCGACGAGGCAGTTGCCGCGTTTGACGAGGCTGTCGTATCTGCGATCGACGCGTCTTCCAGGATGAAGCCTGGTGTCACGCCCCACTGGCAGCGGATCCCAGAGGAGACGAGTGCTCTCGCTTGCGAGAGAAATCGCCTCCGGAGACGCTGGCAGCGGACCCGTGATCCGGCCGACAAGGCAGCGTACAACCGGGCGACCGGCATTTTACGTCGTGAAATGCAGGCCTACCGGAGACGCTGTTGGGAACTCGCCGTGGCCCAGGCAGGGGACGGATCGGACGAAAGTAGCCCTTACCGGATACCTTCGGCGTTGGTAGGGAAGAGGCGCCGGCCTCGCATCCCGGCCATTGCTGGACCTTTCGGTCAAATCCTGGCTCGCCCGGAGGCGAAGGCCGAGTACTTGGGCGCGTGTTTTGAGCGACAGTTCGCACCTAACCCGCCCATGGACTGGGACTTCGACGAAGAAGTCGAGAACGAAGTGGAAGACTTTCTATCTCTTCCGATCACTTCGGAGCCCGAACCCATTACTAGGGAAGAGGTCACAGATCGGCTCGTTGAACTCGTGCCGAGAAAAGCTCCTGGCCCGGACGGCGTCTCGAACGCCGCTCTTACTCGACTCCCGGAGCGAGGAGTACTTTTCTTGGTCGCGCTGTTCAACGCGTGTCTTAGACTGGCCTATTTTCCCCAGAAATGGCGTAAGGCAACGGTCATAGTGATCCCGAAGCAGGGAAAGGACGCTTCCCGTCCCGGCAACCTCCGGCCCATTAGTCTACTGTCAGCCACGTCAAAGGTCCTCGAACGTCTCGTACAACGGAGAGTACTAGATCATCTACGAAACTTCGATGTACTGGTCCCCGAACAGTTCGGCTTTCGTGTGGGGCATTCCACCACTCATCAACTGATGAGACTGGTGGAATACATCACGGACGCCGGGTGTCGGAAAGAGCAGACTGTCGCCTGTTTCCTAGATGTGGAAAAGGCCTTTGATAGTGTCTGGCACGACGGGCTCTTGTTCAAGCTCCGGGAAATCCAGCTCCCAGATTGCTACCTTCGCTTGATTGCTAGCTTTCTGACGGAGAGGACTTTCTGCGTGCGACTAGACGACCACGTCTCTTCCGAGAGACGTATCACAGCCGGGGTACCTCAAGGTAGCGTGCTAGGGCCTCTCCTGTTCTCCGTGTATGTCAACGACGCACCCAGAGAGCCTGGAGTCCAGATGGCTTTGTTTGCCGACGACACGGCGGTCTATACCGCCGATCGGAACGCAGACTTTGCTATCCCACGACTTCAGCGCGCACTCGATGCGTATTCGACGTGGACGGAAAGCTGGAAAGTTGCCGTCAACGAAACCAAGAGCTCCGCGGTGCTATTCACAAAGCGCCGGAAAGAACCGCGAGGCCGAGTGAGACTCGGTAGAACGTACCTGCCCTGGTCGCGGGAAGTTAAGTACCTCGGTGTCCACCTTGATCGTCGGCTCACCTGGCGTACCCACGCTGAGACGATGCGAAAGAAAGCGTCCGCTCGTCTCGGTCAACTGTTTCCGATACTTGCCAACAAGGCTATGACCCGCAAGCTGGGTAAATTGATTGTCAACGCGTATCTGTTGCCGATCATTACCTACGCTCTTCCCGTCTGGGGTTACCTCGCAACCGTTCATAAAAGAAGGTTGCAAAGCGTTCTCGATAGAGGGCTTCGGCTAGCGGCCAAAGTCCCCTATCGGTTTTCTTCTCGTCTCCTGAGAAGAGGACTCGGTGTCCGCTCCTTGGATGACACCGCAAGGCGACTTGCACGTAAATTTTACGTCCGAGCTGCGAGGACCCAGACAAACCCACTCATAGCTGGCCTTGGCAGGTACCGAATACGTCCAGGTGAATCTTGGAAACGGCCTCGACAAATACTGTACTAGTCGACCTAGTACGAGCATGTCGTTGTAGCGACCATTAAAAATTAATTAACAATATTCCGTCTGGACAGGACCACTAGGCAGGAGCCCCTACCGGAGGCTCGGTACTAGGAACCCATTGGGTCGTCTCACGACGCTCAACCCAACAGCTCTGACCACTCTCAGGAATTCTTCTCATGTTACAAAATCCAAAATTTATAGGGTATACAATATTATTTACATTCTTAGCCTTCTAACTAAAAAACGACACACTTTTATATAATAGTATACTGTTGTATATTTTGAGATATTTACACATTTGACACTTTTATAAAATCTTTAGTATTTCAAAATGTCACTTTACAAAAAATTCCTTTTTCTTGATTTCTGTCGAGCAAAATCATCAGTCAGGTCATCAGAATTAAGTTTGGGAACTACGTCATGTTCTATTGACAACTATTGTTCGACACTTCTTCACTACTTGCCTAGTACAGTAGCAGTATTACAACTAGGCATTATCATGACTAAAGTTATATAGGCCTATATGAAGCAAAACAAATTTGCTATTTTTCCAACTTAAATTTGTTGTTTGTGTGTGTATTTCTTCTTCTTCTTCTTCTTCTTCTTCTTCTTCTTCTTCTTCTTCTTCTTCTTCTTCTTCTTCTTCTTCTTCTTCTTCTTCTTCTTCTTCTTCTTCTTCTTCTTCTTCTCCTCCTCCTCCTCCTCCTCCTCCTCCTCCTCCTCCTCCTCCTCCTCCTCCTCCTCCTCCTCCTTCTTCTTCTTCTTCTTCTTCTTCTTCTTCTTCTTCTCCTCCTCCTTCTCCTCCTCCTCCTCCTTCTTCTTCTTCTTCTTACCATTATTATTATTAATATTATTATTATCATTATTATTTTACCGAAAGCGTGGGTCTCCCTAAGGCACGGGGCCAGGTGCGGCCGGACCAATCGCACCTGCCTAAGGCCGGCTCTGGGTATATATATGAGACACAGGTAAAAAAGAAATATAACTGTACAAGGCGATTAAAAAAGAGGACAAAAAATAATGGTTGCGCATGATGAGGATCTAGTGAATAAGTGCTGTACGGATGTCTAGAAGAGATTATATACTCAACCGTTGGAGTCAAACAATGTAGAGAGTAAATTAACTAGCATCTCACAAACATAGCTAGACAACAAACTATTCAGTTCAGCTCATGTCAAAAGAATGTCAATGCTAAACAATTAATAAAATGGAAATCTCCGGACAGGAGAAAGCCGGTAGTAAAACAATTTTACTTCCATGTTCCGTAAGGAAATTGAAGTATGGTGATCACGAAAAAGATCGTGTTCCAGATAAGGGCCGATTCTGATTGTACTACCCTTAAAACATGAAGAAAAGTCATTTTACGAAAAGTGTCTATATGTCTGTGTGTAGAATTATTTCTATTATTTCTAAAATTAGTTCTATCGTTTGCAAAATGATAAGTGCCGCAAATTAAAACAAAATCAGATAATGTTTTGTACATGTGACCGAGTTGTAGAGGACTCAAGGTCTATTGATTTTGGTGATGATCGGGTAAGGGGAAGGGGTAGTTTACCTGCAACGTTTTACGTTATAACAAGAGTAAAGTACTTAATTTTCATAAATAAAGCATCCTGAAAAGAAGGTCATAATAATCCACTGTAGAAATGTAGATGAAATATTTATAAATGAAAAGTGTAGTTAAAGAGGGAGGGGGTAATTTTTTGTATTGATGTTGCAAATTTATTCGACCGAAAACTTAAAAAATTTCAATACAATATTAACAATTGACATCTTTCCATGCTATGTCACTACGGATACGTAAACAAAATAATTTTTCGTTTTCAGAAATTCACAGATAACAAACGCTGGGCGGTATTCACTTTCTTTCGCGTTGTTTAAATAAAAGATAATTTAATAAAACAAATTCTTTATTTTTAAAATATTAACAACTGGGTACAATTTGTATTTTGATTATCTTTCTCAGCATTTTTACCAGAAGCATTCTGATATATTTGGTTTTGTTCTGAGTGTTGGGCTACATATTAAAAACAAATTTATAATTAATTAGAACGTGGAAGTCATGTATGATTCTCCGTACCGATTTTGTAAATTAGGAAAACTTAAAAAAATGTTTAAGACTAAAACTGTTTAAAACACTTGCCCTCTTGTATACTATACAGGGAAAGTGATGAAGGCATTCTACATAGCAAAAAATGTATATTAATCTTTGAATGTACTCTTAAATATGATGTATGTTACAAGATAACAAAAACTACTAAACTTCACTGCGTACGGGCGATAATTTATTTTGCCTCCTTCACTTGAGCACAGACTTGAAGATGCTCTCACATAATTCACGTAACTGAAAGTGAAGTGCTTTTTCCATACCAATTATTGGCAATAGAAAACTGCTTGAATCACAATCTCATAACGCGGCCGCAGCTTCAATACAGGCAGGATAATTTCCACACGGCGTTGTGTAGTGTCGCCACTGTGAGCTGATAAATTTACGCTTCAATTACACACTCTGTCGACTCGTTTACCTAATATGAAAATATATAGTTCAAAAAGTGTAAGGCCTCAATGTACACAGCCGCAATCGGCACTGATAATCGTTTATAAAAATTTGACTGCTTTTTAGACAATAGTTTCCAAACGTTTTTAACCCACAGCACACTACAAATAAATAGTCAGAAGCCGCGTCACACATGTCCATCTACATACAGACCTATCTCACCATCACTTCTATTCCGGGATGTCTTTAAAATCACACTGCAGTGTAATATACCATAATAATGAATGTTCCTTGCTTACTTCAGTATTACGTGTGGTTTTCCAGTTATGTCAGTAGACTTTCCCAACTGTAACGCAAATTTAACAAGTTTATATATTTGTGACGTATAATATTACAAAAAGCCATTGAAACACATTTTCTCACATAACTTTTATTTGCACTTTCTTAATTTAAAAAATAGTAAAAAACACAAAATGTTACACTATTTAAGTTTGTTTTGTATTTTTTAGTCTTTCCGCTTCCAAATTTTGAATGCGATACACGGGATTGGTGTTTTTCTCATTAGGTCCTTTTCCCGCGGTCGAATAGTGGACAAACACGCTCTCATGTCCTGTTCGAATGTTTGAATTTGAGATGGATTTTTTTATTTTAGTTGATTCGTTGTGGACAACGTTGACTCACAAATATAAGGTTTAGAAAAGGGAAGAGGCGCCTTCATATCCAATGATTAGTGACAGCTAAAAAGCCACAATGTCAGGGTTTTTAAAATCATTTTTCCAAAATTTTGCGGCACACCCAGCGGGGCTTTGGAGCACATTAGTGTGCTGAGGCACACTGTTTGGGAAGTCTTGTTTTAGACTATACCTACAAGAGAAATTATGATTATTTGAGTATGACGCGTATAACATTGGTGAATTGAATAATTGATGGTATTTAATATTTTATAAATTCTTTTAGACAAACGAGTCGTGTAGAGTATAATTGACGTGCAGAACGCTTATCACCTCAAACTTGACTTGAACCTATAGGGCGAAGAAAATTATTTCGAGTGGGCTCTCGCCTTAGAGATAAAGCCGTCACCAAGTCTGTGAGTTATATCTTTGAATAGAATACAATATATGGAACAAACAATGGAAGAGAAGTTTACGCGTAATGCTTATACGGCAGAAGTCTTACCAGTGGTTTGTAAACAACGCTCAAATACAAATGCTTAAATGTACTAAAATTTGTCGTCTACGTCAGTGACAAACTTTTCAGTTTATCAAAATCAGTGGCGACTGCTGCGGTTTCTGACTGCTAAGCAAACAGTTTAAATGTCATAAAGATGACAAAAGTAATAGATCGCCATTGAAGAGCCAAATTTTTACAGTTCTTGTAAAGTAACAGTTACCGTGTTACATCGGGGGTGTAGGTGGAGTTACTATTTTACGTCCATGTTCTGCAACCAAATGGAAGTATGGTGATCGCGACAAAATTCGTGTTCGAGATAAGGGCTTATTCTGATTGTAGTACCCCAAAATACGAAGAAACGTCATTTTCTGAAAAGTGTGTGTGTGTGTGTGTGTGTGTAGAATTTTTTCTGTGGCGAACGATAACTGCCGCAAATTCTAACATAATCAAATAATGTTTTTCATATGTTCTTGAGTTGTAGAGGACTCAAGGCCTATTAATTGTGGTGAAGATCGGTTAAGGGAAAGAGGTAGTTTACCTGCAACATTGTATGTTTGACAAGAGTAAAGTACTTAATTTTGATAAATAAAATATGCTGAAAAGAGAGTCATAATAATCCACTGTATAAAGATAGATGAAATGTCTGTAAATGAAAAGGGTAATTGAAGGGGGAGGGAGGAATTTATATAAATACAAGTGATAGTTGAAGTGATATTTTCTTATATGTGTAGGTACTACGTTGTCGGAAACAAAGAAGTGGTTTCTATGGAAATAATTCGTTTCAATTTGTCAAACATAAAACTTGATTTACAAGGTAGGGGGGTATTTTTTTTAGAAATTATAGAACGGAATTCAAGTAATAAATTATTTTATATATAAATCTTAGAACATGGAAGTCATATGGTTTTCCACACAGATTTTTCAACTGTAGTTTTGTTTCTAATTACGCAAGGTTTACATGATCAAACGTCTTATATACACATGAATTCGGCATATTTTAGTTATAACGTAATACACTCAAGCTCACATCAACTGAATACCTATAGCCCCACGTTTACGAGCACAAAATCAGTCTAAACATAAACACAAAATTGTGTATAATGACAACGGAACACTGAAAATGACCACTTTCAGCTTCTCCTCGTCTTTATTTGTAAGCTGATTGTTTTAGATATTTATATTACTACAATTGCCACAACCCTCTGGCAGAGCTTCATTTTAGTTTGAGGAAACTATAATACAAAATTAGTAAAAGGTGTTTGCAAAAACAAAAACGTTACGGCTTAATTCGAAAGAGCAGAGATTATTTCCAGCATCTACAAGTATTGGAATTCAGTTAGTGTTTTGTTTAGCGCTGAAAGAGAGAAATGTTTGTTTATAAACGCCCAGTAATTTTGTATCGTAATTAATATTAATTAAAAATACAGCTTTATTCTGGGTACTGTAAAGGAATTTGATATTATAAATCTTTATAAGCAGTGATATTATTCTGAGATATACTATTCGTTTGACCGGCCACGGTATGAATACCGTTTACATTTGATTAACACTGTAATTTCAACACAAATTAATAATGGTAATAATCAAATTACTTTTTAATAAAAACATTAATGAAAGTCTGAAATTTAATTAAAATTTTTAATAATAATTAAGTTTGAAACAATTTTTTTTAGCGTTTATAAAAAACCCAATAATATTTCTTACTTTTTTTTCTATTAAACATATCAGTTTGCAGTTTAAGTATACTCTAAATATTTTACGTGCAGTTATTCTAATCCAAACATGAAAAGTAATACCATTATTTATAAAACGACTGAACTACGTAGAATTGATTAATTAGATTCACTATTTTTATGTAAATATTTAAATGTTTACCTTTTTAAAGATAGGCGTCTAGTAGCATAATGTTTACCTGCACTACTATTACGTATCACTAAACGAACACTGTATGAAGTACAGCTTAGCTTGTTACTGAGTACTCGACTAACAAGATGTAATTTCGTGCTCATATATTTTAGTCTTACTGCTAATAGCCATATTATTTTCTGTCCTTTGTTAGATTGCTAACAATTAATTGTTGTCAAATACAATTGCAATTACTATACAGTTCAAAATTGCTTATGTAGCAAACAATAGATCGAAAAGACAACAGTACGTATACAGTGATAACACGAAGAGACCCAGATTAAGGAGGCATCTGTTTTTTGTTAGAGAAGCGATTGTAGGAGATGTAGCATACACTCGTAGAGAACAGGAACGTCTTTGTAATAAGTTCAAAGAGAAATAAAGAGGATATTACGTAGGCCGTGACAGTAAAGAGTGTATAATCAAAGAAGATGAAATTTAATAAAGGACGTTTCCTACCAGTGTAGAAAAAACAGGTGGAAACTTAATTAATTGACGAGATGACACTAGTGTTAAAAAAAATGGAGTTTCTAAATGAACTGGTTTATGAATGCTGAGAGTCAAAATAACACAGTCAGCAAAATAAAGAAATCTCTAACACTGTTTTTAACAGCTTTTAGTAACTCCTGTTATCACCTTGTAATATGCGAGTTTACAACACATACGAGAAAACATCTGCGGTTTAATAACATGAGATGTCAATGCCAAAATTTCTTCTCCACGGAGAATGTTTTCTATTCTATGCATTTCTTCTTATGTAACCTAAGGCGTTGAATTTACTGGCTGTATCTTCTCGTTCTAGTTACGGCCAGTGGGAAGCAAGGCAAAGAAATACAATCCAGAATTAATTTGAAAAAGATGGCTATATCTGCATTAAATGGAATCCTGTGGGATAAGCAAATTACAGCAGAAACTAAAACTAAAATATTTAAAACCATTGTTAGAAGTATCATGACTTACGGCTCAGAAGTTTGGACTACTAATAAACACACAAGAACAAAATTAATGACAGCAGAGATGGACTTTTGGAGACGTTCGGTATTAGTATCCAGACTTGAGGAAATTAGAAAAGATGTCGTTAAGATCAGAATAAATGTAAACAATTAAATTAATTTAATCTAAAAAAAATTACAATGGTATGGACACACGAAAAGAATGGCACAGGAAAGATTTCCAAGGAGAGTTATGGAATGGACCCCACCAGGAAGAAGGAAAAGAGAAAGACTGCCTATCACCTGGATAGAAGAAATTCAGATTATATTGTGGGAACGAAAAATTGAAGATCTTTAGATGGACAAGCAGCAGTGACAGATGAGAATTCAATCACTTCTGTAATCTTTGGTAAACATATAAACTAGCTGGATACCCGTGCTTCGCTACGGTGATTACCAGAAAAAACAGTGATTACTGCGGCTATTGCCACAAAAGTTTTGATTTATTCCACCTCGAGTCAAGTATATTATCTCTGTCGTCGCCTTCTTAGTCACACTGTAGAGTCGGCAAGTTTTCCTTGGAAAATGGCAATGTCTGAGCCAAGTTATATAAGGTTACTTATTTTAGTCACCTGCTAATGTTTTCACGGAATTGTGGCCGTCGAGATATCAGAACAAACGTCACACGACTACTTTGCGAACAGAAGTTTACACTAACGTACTGAATCGTTATAACGTCATGTCGTCGACCGTTCTTCTGTCAAAACTCAACAAAATTAAATTTTTTAATTTATTTTATCTAATATTTAATTTTTTACTTCCATGTTCCGTGGAGAAAAGGCTTGATTCTGATTGTACTACCCTCAAAACGTGAAGAAACCTCATTTTCCGAAAAGTGTGTGTCTGTGCGTCTGTTTGTAGAATTTTTTCTATGGCGAACGATAATTGCCGCAAATTTCGTCAGAACAGAATCAACCAAATTTTTGCATGTATGTCTTAATTGTAGAGGACTCAAGGCCTATTGATTTTGGTGAAGATCGGTTAAGGGAGAAGGGTAGTTTACCTGCAAAGTTGTACGTTTTAACAAGAGTAAAGTAGTTAATTTTGATAAATAAAGTATCCTGAAAAGAATGGCATAATAATCCACTGCAGAAAGGTAGATGAAATTCTATAAATGGAAAGGGTAATTAAAAGGGGGGGGGTAATTTTTTACATTTGGTATTGATTTAACAAGTTTGACGAAATTAAAAATGCATTTAATCTTTTTCAAACAATGATAATTATCAAAAATAAAATAATTTTGTTGCCCCCAAAAAAAATTATAATTTTTTTATTTTAATTGAAGTCGTCAATGCGTGAAGATCCGCAACTACGACCCAGCAGGCCACAGAATAATTTTTTGTATGTAAATATGTAATCAATGCGTGATTATATGCGTAGTTCAGTTTCTTTATAAGAATAAAGTACCTAATTCTTATAGATAAAGTGACTCAAAAATAACATTATATTAAACGACTTCACGATAATAACAAAAACATCTATAAATAGTCAAAATAGTTTGAGGGTGGGATATATTTTTTAGGAATTATCGAACTGAATTCAAGTAAATTATTTTAAATATAAATCTTGGTACATGAAAGTCATGTATAGTTTTCCGTACAGATGTTTTAAACCTGAGTGGGTTGTACGTCTCAAGGCGAGCAAATATGGTATGAATAAATATTTTGATATGGACAGCAAAATGGAGTACAATACAAACAAAGGCAGATAAATAAGCATTGCGTCTACAAAGTAGCATGGAGTACATTACTGTAGAAAGTAACACAGAGACCAATCAATGATATTACAACAAAGGGTTTTGGTGCAACTTTATTGAGCCAGTAAAATATAACCGTCTTCGTAGAGTCATGAGAACAGACTTCGTCGCCTTAAATATCACAAGTTTTCTCAAAATCGTGAAAACATGCTTTATCCGCGAAGAGGTAATTTTGCTTATCGACAACGCAGACATGATTACTGAAGCGAAAGAAGTCACTCAAATACAGAAGTGCAGTTATAAGCAACCTTTGAATTTATCGGGGCGCATAGATAACTGAGGACCAGGTCGATGAGGCCCCCCCCCCACCACCACATTAATGGAAAATAGAAAGGTGCGGAGTTCAATACCCGGACGTTACAAACATAAACTGTCGCTTTATAATACCCTTGCGCTTATATTTAGCGATGTGCAACACCGAATCTAAAAAAGCTTTGCAGTATTTTTCATACAAATTTGTGAACATTTTTCACTTTGGGAGTAGGTCATCAACAATTTGTCGTCATAAATACGCACGTTAAAACTAACAAAACGAAGAAAATTGTTAAACAGGAAAACATTTTAATTAAAATAAATTAAATAACTTGCCACAATAACACTATTTATTTTTACAAAAGTGCAGAGAAATGTAAAACTTAAAAAAATCATTTTGGGGAGAGAAGTGTTTACAGGCACTGGGCGACAGCTTGACAATCGTATTGGGGGAAGACGTAGCGGGGTTCTGAAAATGGCTGGTACTATTTTATAACAAGTGCTTCAAAGCAGACACAATGCTGGTGCGTTGTTTCGTTTAAAAGGAAATTAAATTATAAATTGGTTTGCGGCCGCAGGGTTGCCGACTGTTGCGGTAGTGTATAACTGCTGTTATGTAAGGTCCCATAAGCTCCATGTAATTTAATTTAAATACAGTAGACACTGAAACTACAGTAAGGTCTTCATAAAAAAGTAGAAACAAGAAAATACAAATGAATGAAGCCTGTCAGAAAAGGTTTTGTAATTCAAGTTTAAGTAAATTTGATCATTTCTCTATTGGTCGATCAGAGTTATCACAGAACACAACTGAGTGTTGGCAATTCTCTAGTTTTTTATTGTTCCTCTCACATTTTGGTAAATACACCTCTCTCTCTCCCCCCTTTATCTCTCACCCCTCTCTCTCTCTCTCTCTCACGCTCCCTTTCTACCTCCCTCGCTGTCTTTCTCCCCTCTCACCCTTGTTCTCTCTCTTGCTCCTTCTCAACCTCTTACTCTTTCTCCATTTTGCGTATTAGTTTAAGCAATACAACTTTCCACTTTTACATGATTGTTTCAACAGTTGTAACCGATTGTCGTTGTCAAACAACTTTGTAATTTTAATCAAATGTACGTTAAGCTATTCGTGTATAGAGAAATTCTACAGATCACTGCCGACTGGAAGCAATAAGTTAGGAAGAGTTTATATTGTTTTCTATACAACAGACGCGTCAGAATTTAACTTTGTAAATGCTGCTAGTAAACAAATAACAATAAATTTGCCCCACTGTCTTTTAATGCTGCTGGTAAAACAATTGTGCACTTATCTGTGAGATTAACGTAGGTGTTGAATTTCAGACTGTATTAATTGTGAGTTTCACAAAAGTATTCTAAACACCACTGTACGCAAAGCAGTGAGGAGGCGTAAAACACAAGTTTTCTATAAAATCGAGTCCTTTGACATTTTCTAAACATATTGTTACGTAGTATGGAACATTCTACAACTATCTCGGATATCCCAGCAGAGCCCAGCTGTAATTTGTGTGTGTGTGTGTGTGTGTGTGTGTGTGTGTGCGTGTGTGCGCGTGTTGCTGCTACTGTGACATGGAACACAATTACGTGATACATATCATGCGTCAACAATCGAGGCTGTTCCCGACCGTACCGATCAGAGCACTGTGTTCAAGGTCAGACAGTATGCACGGTTTCTAGTGGATTCTAGAGCGCCTGTAACACGTAGTTTGCTCGACACGTCATCCAGAAAGTGACCGATTATTCTGGCATTTCAGCGGGATATAAATATAAGCATCCAGCGACAGACAGTCAGTTTACTAAATATCACTATAATATTGACGACTCGGAACACTAAGTTTTTTATAAGTAAAAACGTAAAGTTTTACCTTACAGCCTAAACCGGCTTTAACTTTACGTTTTTACTTATAAAAAACTTAGTGTTCCGAGTCGTCAATATTATAGTGATATTTAGTTAAGTAACGGACACGTCATGGACAACGAAATCCAAGAATTTAAGTCAGTTTACTTCGGGCGATTACTCAGTGCGTTTCAAGTGGCTATTAATGAAAAGTGATTATTGTGCGGGACTCTATTAGTTGGCATTATTATTGCGTGTGGACAAATTTAATTTGAATTATTGTACGAGAATAATCTTCTTGAATAACTTGTTGAGTACAAACTGCTAATTGTGATAATTAAAGCTGGTTTTTAGTGACTTCATATGTGTCTTGTATTTTTGTTTTCCTCTGTACCATACGAAGATCAGTAAGACCTTGACTTTATTACACATATATCAGAAACAAAATATTATAACTAGTTAACAACAACCGTGTTGACGATTGCGTAGTCTAACCTAATGTAGGTTCTAATAAACATGTGGTGTACAGAACTAGGAGCAGCATGTTCCCGAGTCTCTTAGACGAACACAAAGAACAAGTGCGGTAGAGTTCTTTGCCTGTCACAAGTGTCCTTATCTACGATCTATATAAAGCGAGAGACGGCGGCAATTAAGGCCACTTTATTAATGGACACTAATAAGGCGCTTAGTTACGTATTGTCAGTAATAGTATAAAGTGAAAATAAGCCTAATTTTTCATTTGTTATTGACCGTCATTAATAAATGTCGGTTGAGCAGTCATTAATAAGTGATGTGATTAAGATCACGTAATGGATTTACTAATAGACACCTATTCGGATTATAGAAACCTATGATGGTTTTACTGTCCCTGGTTTTAATTTAATTCCACCAAACTGTTTACCGGATACAAGTGGCGATATTGCAAAGTAGTGAACATAGATGTCGTTATTTATAAAATATATATTTCTGTCTTATCATGTGTGTGTGTGTGTGTGTGTGTGTGTGTGTGTGTGTGTGTGTGTGTGTGTGTGTGTGTGTGTGTGTGTGTGTGTGTGTGTGTGTGTGTGTGTGTGTGTGTTATACCTTCTCTTACACAACAACGTTTGTCATCGGTTGATACAGCGCTGGGTACAGAAGTCTGTTTCACAGTGCCCCTGTGGATTCCCAATGTGTTTATCCTGTGTTTGCGGCAGTTAACGACAGTATAGTACTTGAGTGCTAGAAACCAACCAGACGCAAAGGATTTACTCCTCGATTGAATTTATAGCCCCTGTAGGTATCGTGGCCAACTCAGTTCACTGGAGAAAAGCACAGTACTATTCCAATCATCCTGGAAAATGGTTATTTCTACATTTCAGAGACGACAGACCACAGAATCCTAGAAATACAGTGTGTGCATGTGGTGTTCAAGAAATATTTCCAAGGCAAAAGGACAAGAATAAATACTCACTTGATCATAACAATTAAACATTTGTAAATAAAAAGCAAATATAAAAATGACACTATGGGTATACCTGTACACGTTTCGTTACAATCTACTTCATATTGTTACAGAACGTTCTACATGTTTCTCGGCTAACCCAGCAGAGCCCAGCTGTAATGTTTGTGTGCATACGTGACACTTAACATGCGTCAACGGTCGGGGCTGTTTCGGACTCCACTGGTCGCGCACTGTGTTCAAGGTCGCGATCAATTACGCTCTACTGTTTTCGAGTAGTGTTGACGCGTATTATGGATTATTCTGGAACACTTGTGCTATCTGTTTAAACATCGACAGTTGCCGCTTAGAGTAAGTTTAAGTGGCGATGTATTCACGTGAGGTTCGAGGTATTGTTGCGAGGTGTTATTGTTTTATAAGCGTACAAGACTCTATTAATTGACATTGTTATTGCGTGTGGACAAATTTTGCTCGGATTATTGTACAAGTTAGAGGTGGGCTAAACTGTTGTTTTAAAATACTAGGTATGAAAATACCGTTCCAAAAAATAACAGATACAAATACCTGTTATTGTATACTATATATACATAACCTGTATTATCCTTTGTAAGTAACTCGTTTTGAGTTTCCTGCAGGTCTCCTATGCAATGTCTTCAAATAAATACACTGCAAGTAGGTTTATTTTCACCTAGATAAACCTATTAATATTTTAATAAACCTACTTGCTGTGTATTTATTTGATGATATTATATAACCTATACTATATAATTTGTTATAAGAAATAAATTGAAACTAAAAGTATTAACAGTGTTACTTTACACTGTGACTTTATTAAACTATTACTGTTTAAATGAAAATAAGAAACAAGAGAATTTATAGGCCTATCTCCCTTTGGGAATACCAATTTAAGTTTTCACTAGTAGTAAACAAACTAACATTGGTTAGACAAATCAGTTGCGAAACTCGGGGCAATTAAATAATTTAGAGTAGGCCTACACGGAATACCACAAAAAATAATATGAAAAAACATTATAAACGTATAATAAAAACATAACAGTAAGCCACAAGAGTGAATGAGAATAAACAAAAATTTTACAAATAAAAATAAAAAAACAATTTGTAATAAAATAAATATAAATACATAAATAAAAATTTATAAATAATAAGCAACAACAAAAGTAAATTAAATGCATTACAGATATTTAAGGAACAGGACTAGATAAAGTGCATAAATGTCCATTACAACAATCTCATCATTTACGTGAGATGTGTAGTGAAGTTAAAATCACATTAATAAAAAGTATAATATAGCTTATCAACATCAGCCACTCTATAGGTTATAACTCAATATAATTAAATACAACTATTTCACTAACGACTCGGAACACAAAGTTTTTTTGAGTAAAAACATAAAGTTTTATCAACCGATTTTAGTTACAAGTTGGTGACTAGTATAATATATAATTTATTAGCATATAATCTGTATTATATATCTGCATATCACACGAGAATAAATGTAACAGCAGGATGAATTATTTCCTTTATTAAAAACAGCTTCGTCTCTTTGCGCAGAATGAAGTATTCAGGACGAAAAAGTGGCTTCGTACTACTTTCTACTCGAAATACGCTTGATATAAAAATACAACTTGTTCCTAAAATACTAGGTGTTCCTAAAATACTACTGTTCCTCTGATACGCTTAATATTTGTAATACGCGTTGTTCCTTGTGTATCAGTGATACCCCTAGTATTTAAAATACCTAGTATATTAAAATACTGGTTGTTCCTTGCGTACCAGCGATATTTTTGTACGCCTAGTATTTGGCCTTGGCGTATTCGTTTACTTGTTACTTGCGTACTGTGTGTGTGTGTGTGTGTGTGTGTGTGTGTGTGTGTGTGTGTGTGTGTGTGTGTGTGTGTGTGTGTGTGTGTGTGTGTGTGTGTGTGTGTGTGTGTGTGTGTGTGTGTGTGTGTGTGTGTGTGTAGGAGTGTAGGGGGCGTGCCTCGACTCGGAACAGCGAGGGGGCATGTCTCGACTCGGAACAGCGTCGCCGCGAATAACAGGTATTTCAACTTTTCAGTCACTGTTACATCCGTTCCACAAAAATATCGTTCCAAAATACCTGTTACAGGTATATCGGCCCACCTATATTACAAGTTGATTATAAACTTGTCCACTGTACCATACGACGATCAGTGAGACCGTCGTAACAATACTTTGCAAAAACAAATTTAGCTACATTTTGTTGTAATTTATAGTTTAAGTAGCATAAATTTAAAGTTAAAGAAACATACATATAAAGAGTGTAATTAAGACAAAACATTAAGTTTTAAAAAATTAAGTTGATAATAATGCATAAAATTATAACGTATTAAAAATATAATTTTGATATTAACATTTGATGATTATAATAACTTTCATCCCTATACCCAATAACTTTTATAGGGATGTATATAATACTTTGTAGCCTACGTTAATACGTTAATATTCTGCGTCTTCATGAAATTACAAGTAGAGTTTTAGTGTTCCCGTTGTGCGGGATTTTTACCGTCAAAGTCTGTCCACTATGTATGTTGTTACGCAATACGGAACATTCTCGTACATTCGATACTGTCGTTCTACAAGCTTCTCAAGTAGCCCAGTCGGCGCGTGTTTCTGCCAAGGCCGCACTGAAGTGTCCTCTAGAATTTTCGAGTGCTTGTGAAGGACGCATATTATGAAACCCTGCAGACTATAAACAGCCAACACCTGCCGCTTGGAAGTAAATTTAAGTGGTGATTTATTCAAGTGAATTTCGAAGTATTTAGGCGAAGTGTTATTGTGTTACAATTGTGCGGGACTCTATTAGTTGGCATTATTATTGCGTGTGGACAATTAATTTAAGTTGACTTATTGTACGAGTTGATTATAAACTGTTATTTGTGATTAGTTAAACTGGTTATCAGTGACTTCATTGGTGTCTTGTATTTTGTTTTTCACTGTACCATACGACGACCGGTGAAACCGTCGTAACATAGGGAGCATCATAACCCTTGTATAACCCTGTATCAATACCCTCTGAAATTTTCTGGAGTCTTTCATGGCAGATTTCATCCAGATGTCAGGATAAAATATTTCAAAGGAGATCCCCAACGTTATTAAGTCTTATTTTGGAGCAACTGCACTTGCAGCTAAGAGAATTTTTTCCAGTGACGGATAATAGTGACATGTGGATAACGAATCAACTAACGAATGCTGATGTTCTGTCAACTAACCTCTCTCTTACACCACAAGAAGAAGATTCATCGGCAGAAATTTCACTTGACAGTTCACTAAAATTACAGTTTTCCCAATTTCAGCTAGGTGACATTTGGTTATATGTAATAACTTACTATCCTGAACTCGCAAAGTGTTTAACTGTGGTTCCCTTTAATTATTTGTGTGTAACAGCATTCTTCCAGCTCACGTACTTAAAATCAAAGTTAAGAAATAAACTTGCTGTCGATAGTGACTTAATATTGAAATTATCAGAGATTAAACCTGATATTGCAGAGCTAATTGTTCAAAACAGCTTCATTGTTCACATTAAACTTTGTTTGATATCATAAATATTATAATTTTGCAAATTAAGAGAATTTTGATTTTAATACATTTAAATTAAAATATAAGAGTTTGTATCATATTTACTGTTTGTTTTAATTCAGTACTCAGACGGGGTCCCTGAAATTTTTATATTTTTGGGGGGTCCGCCAACTGAAAAGCTTGGAAACCACTGATCTAGGTTGTTTTTCTTTTTGGTGTGTTATGACACAATGCTAAAATCTCAGTTCGCAGAATCCGTGGGCCCGTCACCACCTGCCCGTCAAGGTAATGCACGTTGAAAGGTATCGTTACGTGAGCGTCTTGTTTGAAATGTATTATTAAGCAACTGGCCGCAGGCATGTTTCCAACTTCGCGGAAATCTGAGATTAATTACACGCGTATAGACAACAAACCTCAACCTTATGCTTACACACACACACACACACACACACACACGCACACACACACACACACACACACATCGTCTTCGAAATGTAATTAGTTTAATAATTTGAAAGACACCTCCTCACTCTACATCAATGTAATTAGATTTGTTGGCAGCTTCCATCTGTTTTCTTGTTACAAACGTATTTCTTTACTACTGAGTGCCTTTTTACCTGACAGGATTCTTGCAGTTTCTATTAAATTATTTGGCAACACATTTAGGAAAATAAGAATTGTCAGTTTCAGTTTTAATTATTTGTATACTTTGTTTACATTTTAGGCACTATAATAGTGTTAATGTAACATTGCATTTTATGAAAAATAATATGGGAAAGGACCGTTTCACAACTGTTGAAGACGTAAAATAAAATATCGGTATGGAGAGCCATACATGACTTCCATGTTCTAAGATTTATATTTAAAATCATATACGAAATGAAATATTTCCATAGAAACTACTTCTTTCTACTTATTGCTTCAGCCTTAACCACAGTACTGTGGTCACTAACGTATACCACCTCACGTTTTCGCATTCGATTTTCACTGATGATGGCAGTCGATGGCACTGCCGAAAAGTCTGGTTTTGCAGAAAACATTGGACTCCGGCTAAACAGCCCGGGAAGGAATTTTAACAAAGACCTACTTCTTTGTTGCCGATAACGTAGTACACATAAAAAAAAATTCTCCCCTCTCCCATCAACTATAATTTTCATTAATAGAAAATTACCCCCAACCAGTTCACCAAACCTCTTCATTTATAGATATTTCATCTACGTTTCTACAGTGAATTATTATGAGCTTCTTATCAGGATACTTTATTTATCAAAATTAAGTACTTTACTCTCGTTAAAACATAAAACGTTGCAGGTACTCTACCCCTTTCTCTTAACCGATCTTCACCAAAATCAATAGACCTTCAGTCCTCTACAATTCAGGGATGCATGCAAAAAAATATTTGATTCTGTTTGAATTTGCGGCTCTTATCGTTTGCCATAGTAAATACCCTTGTTAAAATATAAAACGTTGCAGGTAAACTACCCCTTTCCCTTAACCGATCTTCAACAAAATCAACAGACCTTGAGTTCTGTATAACTCAGAAAGGTATGCAAAAGAGTAGTTGATTCTGTTTGAATTTACGGCAGTTATCGTTCGTCATAGAAAAAATTACCCTTGTTAAAACATAAAATGTTGCAGGTAAACTACCCTATTCCTTTAACCGATTTCACCAAAACCAGCAAGTCTTGAGAACTCTACAATTCAGGGCCGTATCCAAAACTTTATTTGATTCTGTTTGAATTTGCGGCTGTTATAGTTTGCCATAAAAAAATTACCCTTGATAAGAAAAACGTTGCAGGTAAACTACCCTTTCCCTTAACCGATCTTCACCAAAAACAATAGGTCCTGAGAACTCTAAAATTCAGGGCTTTATGCAAAAAATTATTTGATTCTGTTTGAATTTGCGGCTTTTATCGTTTGCCATAGAAAAAAAAATCTACAGACAGATAGACAGATAGACACACAGACACTTTTCGAAAAATGACTTTTTTCATGTTTTGAGTGTAGTACAATCAGAATCTGCAATAATCTTGAACACGATTTTTTTGGCAATCACCATACTTCCATTTCCTTAAGGAACATGGAAGTAAAATCGGTATGGAGTCATATACATGACTTCCATGTTATAAGATTTATATTTAAAATCATTTTCGAAACGAAATATTTCCATAGAAACTACTTCTTTCTTCAGCCTTAACCATAGTACTGCGGTCACTAACGTATACCACCTCACGTTAGCGCACTCCATTTTCACTGATGATAGCAGTCGATGGCACTGCCGAAACGTCTGGTTTTGCAGAAAACATTAGATCACGGCCAAACAGCCCGGGAAGGAATTTTAACAACAAACTACTTCTTTGTTGCCGATAACGTAGTACACGTATAACAAATTATCCCCTCCCCCTTCAACTATCATTTTCATTTATGGAAAATTACCTCCTCCCATTTCAATAACGAATGTATTTCAATCGATTCAAGAATTGCTTAACAGTGACTGTTACATTGCTCAGTGGAAGCACGTAACCCTGTGGTATTGAAAACGTCTCGAGAGAAACAATGAACGAGCACCAGAAATACAGAAAAGCTCAGCGCGAGTTTTTGATTTCACGTATTAAATATTTATGTGTGTTGCCGAAACGAAACTACAACCAGTTTCACGTTACAGCTTCTTTGCCTGACCTCTCTGTGTGAGAGGAGTAATAAAATTAGGTAAGTCCGTTTTTTGTCGACGGAAATGGCATTTCAGTATCTACATAGTTGAACAGGTTTCGAAGAGATAAATTTTAAAAATCGGTATGGAGATCCATACACCACTTCCATGTTCTAATTAAATATAAAATTATTTTGACTATGTATACTCAGAACGAAACAAAATATATCAGCATGCTTTTGGCAAAAACGCTGAGAAAGATATTCAAAATACAAATTGTACCCAGGTGTTAATATTTTAAAATAAAGAATTAATTTGTTTAATTATCTTTTATTGAAACAACGTGAAAGAAAGCGAATACCGCCCAGCGTTTGCTATCTGTGAATTTTTGAAAACGAAAAATTATTTTGCTTACGTATCCATGGTTACATAGCACGGAACGATATCAGTTATTAATATTTTACTGAAATTTTTAAGTTTTCGATCGAATAAATTTATAACATCAATACAAAAAATTACTCCCTCCCCCTTAAACTACCCTTTTCATTTATAGATATGTCATCTACCTTTCTACAGTGGAATATTATGACCTTCTTGTCAAGATGCTTTATTTATCAAAGTTAAATACTTTACTCCTGCTGCTCTGCTTTTAAAAACATAAAATGTTGCTGGTAAACTACCCCTTCCCCTTAACCGATCTTCACCAAAATCAATATGCCTCGAGTCCTCTGCAACTCGTGTACATATGCTAAAGATTATTTGATTCTGTTTGAATTTGCGGCAGTTATCGTTCGCCATATAAAAAATTCTACACACAAGACACTCTGCGGAAAGTGACATTTCTTTATGTTTTGAAGGTATTACAATCAGAATCAGCTCTTATCTCGAACACGATTTTTTTCGCCATCACCATACTTTCATTTCCTTATGGAACATGGAAGTAAAATTGCTGAGCGAGCTCAACTCTGTACCAAAAGGTCTATTCAAGTGTTTTGAAGACTGTAAAACCTTTGGCATAATCGTGTTATATCTAACTGAGAATACTTTGAAGGGGGCACTATAGACTTAGATGTATCAAAACATAATTGTTTTTCAGATAAACAAAACATGCACAACCTTTTTTAACAAAGCTCATAAACTATTATTTTATATCATTATACAAACAGAGTAATACAACATTGTTTTAAGTATATGACGTTAATTCTGCATTTTTATAGACAAGTGTTTGTCGTCGTGTTTTGGAACCCCACTGGAAACCTGACTTCCGCCATTTTTATAAGATTGTCAAACAAAATTTATTTCATTTCATTTCTTTATTAATTTCATAAATTCATTAAAACGTTTTAGAAATACTATTAGTATGTTTAAAGATCTTGGAAAAACGTCAGAAAAATAGATATCTGGAAGAAACGATAAATTATTTGACATCAATTCATAGTAATTTTACTTCTTCTTCTGATAGTTTCTATCCGTTTCGGATGTTGGATATCATACAGACTATTTTAACTCTTTGCACTCCTGCACGGAATAAGTTAGTTACATTAATGCCAAATCAGGTCCTTAAATTTCTCACCCATGAGATTCTCGGTTGCTCAACTCCTCTCTTTCCAAGTACTTTTCCCCTGTAGTATGGACTGCAATAAGTA
The DNA here is from genome assembly GCA_034769895.1 of Magicicada septendecula. Taxonomy (NCBI): domain Eukaryota; kingdom Metazoa; phylum Arthropoda; class Insecta; order Hemiptera; family Cicadidae; genus Magicicada; species Magicicada septendecula. The sequence continues at coordinate 851,778,517 of CM068368.1, forward strand.
AAATCTCTGTTCATTTCTCATGAGATATTCCAGATAATGAAGCTTTCTTATCTTCACTGTGTTATGAGTTGTTATGAAGAATTGAGTTGTTCTACATGTTTCTCGGCTAGAGGAACAGGTACGTATCTCTGTCAAGGCCGTATACTGAAGTACCCTGTAAACCATTCGAGTGCTTGTTAACAACGCACATTATGGAAAATTATTCGGGAATATCTGCAGGCTATATATAAGCAACAGCTGCCGCTTAGTTAGTCAGTTACAGCTGGCGATTTATTCAAGTGCGCATCGAAGTATCGTGGCAAAGTGATTATTGTGTTATAATTACTGTGGAACTCTACTAGTTGACGTTATTATTGCGTGTGGACAAATATAACTAGAATTTTTGTACGCGAGTATCTTGTTGATTACAAATTCTTAATTGTGAGTCATTAAAGCTGGTTGTTAAGTGACTTCATTGGTGTCTGTATTTTTGTTTCCACAGTACCATACGACGATCCGTGAGACTGTCGTAACAGTACAAAACCTATTTTAAGCTTAAAGAAATTCGTAGCGCAATGTGCGCAGTGCTCAACATCTCACGGAATGACAAAAATTCAGCGTATTTTTCTGTGCACAAAACGATAGGAGTGGCTGGATATGTAATCTGTCTGTGTAGGCTATACGTTTCATTAATTCACACCCACATGACACGACACAGACAGGTAATCAGTATTTGCAGTAATACGTATGTCGCGCCTGTAATACACATTTCCCAAGTTACTGGTGTGCAAAGCATAAGAGTAATTTATTGACAACGTATTACACGTGGCGCATGTAATACTGTGGCATTATAGATCCCGTTTTAGTGGCAAAGGTGCACACACACACACACACACACACACACACAGAGCACAACATTTACTGGATTTTTTAAATTATTCTTGTTCAGCATTAATGAAATTGTTTGTTGGTCGAACAATTAAACAACAGTCGCAAATGTTTTGTGTTGTTGTAAGCAGTTTTCCTTGTGATGCTTTGTGACGGAGGAGTGGGACATGCGCTGTAGATTGCGAATAGTCTTGACAACTCTTATTAATGAAAATGTTTTAGTTTCTATTGAAAATGATGCAACATGTATGAAACACAAAACCGCATTCTTGTTTTAAAACAAGCATTTCAATCAGTATGTGATTTCTTCATTCTTTTACTGACAATGTATTTATAACCGTACAATAGTTTATATCGTGTAGTTACTAAATAAAAGTATTTCTCGTGTATAAGATAATGTTCGGTTTACTATCGAAAACTTGCAATTACATTACAAATTTTAGGCTTTCTTATTATCGTAATAGTAATGAAAATACAGCCATGCGTTTTAAAACAAACGGCTGAAGAGACAGTGCCAATCATAAAGACAGAAGAGCACATAGCAAATAAGATATAAAAAAAAAAAAAATGGCTTAGACTGCAGTTGGGCCAGTTCATGTCAAGGTTCCAACATTTAACGGAAGCACTCACTGGGCGACGTATCTTTACCAATTTGGAGGCACTGCATACGCAAATCACTGGTCGGAGAAAGATAAAGCAGTTGCATTCTTTCTCGCTTTAAAAAGAGCTGCGATAGAACTTCTACAGAAAGTGCCACTGATAGCTAGAACACCTACGCTGAAATGATAAAAGCTCAATAATTACGGTATGGTGATAAACATTTGCGCGATGTGCACTACGCTCAGTTGAGAACAAGGCGACAACATTCCGGGGAGAATCTTTAAGAGTTTGAAGCAAGCGTCGACAGACTGATTAGACTGGCGAACCAGAGGATTTTTAAATGAGGTTTCCAATAAAGGTATTTACTGATAGTGTCAGAAATTGTAAACTTTAGCAAGTATTATGAATGGCGAAACACAGAAATAGCTCAGAAGCTCTTGTTCAAACCCTGGAGTTTGAAGCTGCCAAGTCAGCGTCCCACTCCATTAGCGAATTTCAGTCATCACACTGTAGTCAGAAGATCCCAGTAGCATATTGTCCCTATGATTTGGGTAAAAAATAAATGATAGGAGGCAAACAATTTAAAGGGTCAAGAGCGCCACACCGATTTGAACGATAGAAAAGAGACAGAAGACCGAAGTGTAGCAAATGTAAGAAACGTGGACATCTTCAGACAGATAAAATACAGAGAGAAGGGCGGAATGTAAAAATTGAAGAAATAAAGATCAAGAACAGCACACAGATTCCGCTCTATATACGACCATTGGAAACGTAACCATTAACGGACTGCTGAAAAGGTCTTGTAACGTGTAGGTGGACAAGACATGGTCACGCTGTTGATAATTCTCCGAAGTAAAGTGCACTCCATTTTGAAGGAAATACATGATAGGGTATCTGGAGGTCTTCCTGGTGTCAATAAAACAATTGACAAAATACGGAAACCATCGTATTGGTTTCATCCTATTCGAGTCACCGGCATGACTCGAGTAAAACTGGTGTTTGGGCAGAAGATGCGTCTTCCTAGTGACTTGATGCTCGGATCCCCCGGGACTCAGGTCCAAGCTCCGCAGAATTAATTTTCGCAATTAGAAAACGAACTGCGAGAAATGACTCGTTTGATAAGAGGACGGCTGAAGATAAAATGAAAATGTCGTATGACATCCGCAGCAAAATTGTGGGTTTCGAAGAAGGACCCCAGATTTAGTTGTTCAACCCAAAGCGGTCGCTCCCCGAAACTTCAAGCTAACTGGGAAGGGCCTTACACTGTGAAAAAGAGAACCAATGATGGTGTTTATCGAATCCAAGGACAGGGAAAATTCAAGATCGTCCACCAGGCCACGTGTTACTACAGAGACGGTTTGCCAGCTCGGAACGAACAAGCTTAAGGCTTAAGAGGCGAGTTAAGTGCTATGTTGGGATGAAAAACAATAACGTAACGCTCTAGATAATTCGAGACTCTGATAAGGCGACATTTATTGTTGTGTGCAGGAGAGATTTAACTTGAATTATCTTAAAAGAGCGTCTTTGTTGATTTCTAACGGTTGCTTTTTGTCTAATCACGGTTTGTAATTAGTGACTTCATTGGTGTCAGTTATTCTGTTTTCACTGAACAGAACACGCGGATCAGTGTGCCTGTCGTAATAGTATTAAAACTCGGTGTGGAGAACCATACATGACTTTCATGTTCTAAAATTTATATAAAATCGTTTAAATATAAACTGAAAAATTTGACAAGTTTGACAAATTGAATTAAAATATTTCCATAGAAACTACTTCTTCATTGCCGATAACGTAGTACACATATAAAAAATTACACCCTCCCGCTTTAAATATCATTTTCGTTATTATATAATTATCCCATCCCCCTTCAACTACCCTTATCATTTATAGATATTTCATCTACCTTTCTACAGTGGATAATTATCACTTTCGATTCAGGATACTTCATTTATCAAAATTAAGTACTTCACTCTTGTTAAAGCGTAAAACGTTGTAGGTAAACTACCTCTCCGTCTTAACAGATCTTCACCAAAATCAACAGACCTTGAGTCCTCTACAACTCGGGCGCATATGCAAAACATTGTATGATTCTGTTTGAATTTGCGAAAGTTATCGTTCGCCATAGAAAAAATTCCACACACACACACACACACACACACACACACACACACACACACACACACACACACACACACACACACACACACACACACACACACACACACACACACACACACACACACACACACACACACACACTTTTCAGAAAATGACTTTTCTTCATGTTCTGAGGGTAGTACAATCAGAGTCAGCCCTTATCTCAAACACGATTTGTTTCATCACCACCATACTTCCATTTCCTTACGGAACATGGAAGTTAAAATGTAAATCAAAACAAATTTAATAATAAGTTCAACAATTAAGAATATTTAATATTTTTATCATCGTCAATCGTTATGAGATGGTTAGACTGACAATAAGTATACATGAAACAAATGTGTTATAATGCATTACCTAAAATATTATATGACATACGAGAATGATACTTAATACTGTCACAGTAAAGAAATCCTGAAGAGATTACGCCGTGATATACAGACTCTGTGGACCACTTTGTCGCCAAAATACGGATACATATGTAACACTGTCTTTTGTAATGACTACCGCTTCCGTAACACGAAAAGTCATAGGAAGTAACATTACGCGATTGGACGCGATATAGACTCACTGTGGACCAATGTATCACACCCATGTGTCGGGTAAATATGACATAACTTGCTCCTGGCCTAAGGACTACCGACTAGTTATACAATGTGTAGATATCGTACTTCCTTATCCTAAAGTACACTTTGACACAATGTCTTTTTCCAAATTAGTCTCTAAAGGCAAATAAAGCAATCTGTGCAGTTCGGCTAGGAGACCATGGTCTACGTGTTTGCTTTCGTACACATGTCAAAAATTAAAAAAAAACAAATTTGAGCAAATTATTAACTCAACGTATCAGACAGACATGGGAACAGATTTCAAAACCATCCGATACTACGTTTTTCAGGTAAATTATTTGAAATTCGTATTTCATTGTTTATATTTTTATTGAAACATTTGTTTCTGCGTAATACAGTTTGTGAATACTTAATTTCGTAGCTTTCTACGTTTTGTACGATAATAAAATTTAACGTACAGTACTATTAACGGGCAATGATACAACTATTGATAATTATTTTTCTAGTTTGATTACTTGATTACTTGCTATTTTTGTAGTAATTATATTATTGAATAATATATAATAGTTTTTAACAATAATATATTTTTACCAAGTTATATCACAACACATTAATTTATTTTAGCCTTATCTTTATATATATATATAGGAATGTTAATTATCGACCGTATTATTATACTGTTAATGATTTCGAGGTTCGGTCATTAATTATGAAAACTCAGTTTTGCGACGTTTCGAGATTTATTCTTCTCATAATCATGCCTACAACATTAAAATATAGTCTTACTACAATTATATTATTTGTAAGTGTGTATAGGTGTGTGTAAGTAAATAGTTATAGTAATGTATGACTTTACACACACCTATACACACTTACAAATAATATAATTGTAGTAAGACTATATTTTAATGTTGTAGGCATGATTATGAGAAGAATAAATCTCGAAACGTCGCAAAACTGAGTTTTCATAATTAATGACCGAACCTCGAAATCATTAACAGTATGTATATATATATATATATATACATATACATATATAATGAAATAATATAAATGATGACTTACAGTCAAACTGTAAAACAACAGATGCTGAACACAGCTACTTTATACATATAATTATATATTTCTTTTCATCTTCTCTTTGTAACTCTTGATGATTCAAATGTCTTGCAGTGTGTGTGTGTGTGTGTGTGTGTGTGTGTGTGTGACTTATTTAATATTTAAATTGTTTTACCTCAAGATGTGTTTATTCTTATTTGGAACATGTTTCGGGGCTCTTATTGTTATCATCCTCAGCCCTCTTAATTTTGGATCTAGTTGCGTATTTGTGTTCTGGTTGTTGTTGTTGCTATGGTTTCCTGTTGGCTTTTGGTATTTTAACTTGGTGTTATTGTGTATGGGTGTGGCGTATATATTTATTTTTTGGATGTTTTCAATGTTGAGTATTTGTAATACTGTGTCACGCCATGCCGAAAGTAAGTATTGTGTTAATTAGTGTGAAAATGTAATAAGGTGACCCTTATTGTTGTGTGTTCGGCAAGTTTAACATAAATTATTGTATAAGAGTGCTTTGTTGATTTGTAACTGCTGTCTGCGTCTAACTAAAGTTTGTTATTAGTGACCTCATTGGTGTTAGTTATTCTCTTTCCACTTATCAACACGACTATCAATGTGACCGTTGCAACTGTATTTTCAAAAATATATCTTCAACGTTTTGTTAAAGAATATTTATTAACTAGTAGTGTAAAACAATATTTCAGCTCTGTTATGTTACTGCTAAGAGGGGTTCTACAAAAGAGCTTATAACTTTCATCTGATTATTTTCATCGCGACGGGAGTGTTCAATAAAATGTGAATAGCGCTTTTATGTTCACTGATTGTAGTCACAACTGCTTTGCAGAAACTTTTTCAAAAAACAATTTCATTTCATAGCTTTACGAAATTGCCTATTTTATTTTAAGATTGGATGTAATGTGTCTGTTTGCATCAAAGAATTCAACGTCTCTATTGAACTGAATTTTATTCTAAATCCAGGTAACCAAATAGCAGGCTTTATTACTCTTTATTATAACATTCCTTTGACGGTCATTCTCTTTTACTGTTTTTCTCATAACACTAGAAGTCTGTATTTTCATTTTATTTTATTTTCTTTGGTACTATATTTTGACACGTTAGAATTGTTTTCAAGTTTACAGAATTAAAATTATTTCAGTTATTTAGTTTTACTTATCAGCAAAGAAATTGCTGTTTAATTCGTCTCACTTATTTCAACGACATATTTATTGAGTCTATAAATTTAAAACTATTACCTGTTATGGTTATTAATTTATTAAGATCATTTCAGTGGGTAAAACTGTATTTTTTTAATAAAATAATATTGACGTAAACGAATGTAACTATGAGCTAATGTTGATGGAATATATTGGATAGTACTCATATGAAAAGTTTTATATTAAAGTAAAATATTATGTGTAGTTATTAAAAAAAAATGTATGTTAGCAGTAATTAGCAACTAACATTCATACATTCCTTCAAGTAATCACATGAAAGTAGCCTACTTGACAATAGTCACTCATTCTGCAAACATTAAAGTTATAAACAGACCATTCTTTAATAATAATAAAGTCTGTTTTTCCTTCAATATTATTCAACCCTTACAATTTTATTGAGTTTGAGAGTATTACGCTAGCTCATAATTTTGGCTTAGGTAATGATGATATTGCTGTAATACTGTTGTATATTATCAGTAGATACTTAAGTTTGAAATAAACGAAGGGGTAAGACAAGGTTGTTGTCTGTCACCATTCCTTTTTAAACTTTATGTAAATGACCTCCTCAAAAAATGGAAAGAATCATCCCTGACGGTATTAAAATCCACCGAAATAAAAGTCTGAAAACCATTCTCTTCGCGGATGAGCAAGCTATATCGCCACTTCAGAAGACGATCTCCAGCGAGCAATATACATCTTACATAAAATAGGAAAAGAATATAACTGTAACATATCTGAATCAAAGACAAAAGTAATGGCGTTTATAAAAGATGAACCGATTAGATATGCATAGGCAACACGTGCATAGAACAAGTAACAATTTCAATTATCTTGGACGTGACATTAGTTATGATCAAGATAGAGATTTAGAAAATAAAGTCTCTAATTTTACATGAATGAAATTTCTGAGATCAGTTAAAAGGTGTAATACACGAGATCATATAAGAAATGAAGAGGTAAGAAGTGCCTTATTTTTGCAGTTAATGACAGGATTAAGGAATACAGATGAAAATGGATTGAACACATCAGTAGAATGGAAGAAACTAGAATACTTAACATGGCAAAAGATTGCAACCCTAGGGCCAGAAGAAAAGTTGGTAGACCTAAGAAAAGGTGGACTGTGCAATAGGAACAGTCTGCTAAAGCCTAAAATCGTTAAGAAGAAGATAATGATGATTTCAAGTGGAATACTACGGTTTTTATTGTTACTGCAAGATGGGTATGTATGTACGTGGCCCGTCTCGTTTACAGTAAGTTATTTTGCTTTCATCATCGGAAAAAATAGAGTTCAATGGATCTATCGAAATTTATGCTTCAGTTATGATATCTAGTCGAGTCTTGGCAAGTGAAAAACCGATTCCGTGAATCGAGAACTGAAATTGTTTCTGTATGAAACCACTTGAGAGCACTTGTGACTACAATCGATAGAACTATATAGTGGATTGAATTTAAAGCTGTAGTATGTATGTACACACTCCATCGAAGGTGCTAAAAAGTTAGTGATGACACGTCATCTTCCGTTGCTAGCAATATGCAAACACATAAACTGTTAATGTTAATACTTTTGAAACTAATTCTGGATTGTGCATTACCTTAGTACTGAGTGCTAAGTTATAGGTTAATCACTGTTCAATTTTAACAATCATAAAGTTTCGATCAGTATACACCTATCTTCAGCAGTTACGCAAACTAACCTAGTATTTGTTAAAACTGAAAATACGTGAAGTGTTTACAGATAATAAACCATATCGTTAATTCAGAATGAAATTCACATTTTGTTTTATTCTATTCTTTGAATTATATTGTTACGCAATTAGGAACATTCTCGAACAATGGAGTGTGTCGTTCTACTCGTTTCTCGGCTATCACATATGAGAATTTATTTATGGCTATCACAAAAATTTGTTGCATCCTTTTCAAAACAAAACTTAAAAGTTTAATTTAAATTTTTACTATTATTATTCAGGAAAGTGTTATTTCTTTCCATTACTAATTATCAGAATTTAGGATTACTGATGAACATAAAAAAACGCAGTATCTGTGTGTCGGAGAAGAAACAACAGATTTAATCTTAGAAAACAACGAACGTATACAACAAAAATGCAACAGATACAAATACTTAGAAATAAACTTTAATAAAGAAGGAACAAACAATGTTGAAATAAAATCAAGTATAAACAAATCAAAACAAATAATTAGATAATTTAATGTTTTTCTATGGAGCACAGAAATTGGAAAAGAAAGGAAGGAAAGAATATACGATAGTACGATTGAAAACACGTAGATGTACGGATCCGAAACATGCAGAATAAAGGAACAGGTTGACGAGCGAGGTAATGCTTTGAGACCGTCAAGGCTACAGCGAACACGAAATGAAACGGTCAAAGAAGAAATGGGCGTACAAAAGAAAATCATCGACTCCATTGAAGAAAAACAACTAATCTGGTACAGACACATACACAGAATGGGACAAGACCAACTACCAAAGAAAACAATGAGATGGGTACCTAGAGAGCACAGAAGGAAAGAAAGACCCAGGAAAACATGGATAGAGGGCATAAGAAGATCAATAAGCGATAGACGACTAAACGATGAAAACTGCAACGACAGGCTACAATAGAGGTTGGGCATCTTACAACGTCGTAGGACGTTTTGACCCCGAATTAAAAAAAAATAAAGTAAATAACTCTGGTAGCTTTAAAAAGACAACACACACACACACACACACACACACACACACACACACACACACACACACACACACACACACTGCACAATCTACAGAAGCCAAGCAGCTATGTGTATAGCATATGTGATGACACAGTCTCACACCCTAGAAATAAATCTGTAAAACTTCGACCATTTTTTTCATTAATCACTTATCCACCAAGTATTTGTTACTCTCTCTTTCTTTTTCCTCCGCACTCTCTCACTCTCTCTCTCTCACTCTGTTTCTGTGTCTCTCTCTTTCTCTATCTTCTTTCTACAGTTCTGGTATTATTATCAGAAAGTTACATATGGTGTTTGCTTTCTCCGAATTCTGAGAATGCAGCAATTGTTCTTGAACGTTTATAAAGATGAAGAACAAATCTGTGTCTACTGCGGGAGCGGATAACAGTGCTGTCAGACAATGTTATTGCTGTCAGACACTGATATTGCTGTTTGAGGCAGTCAATATTTGTCTCTCTCACTTATTGCGTAGAACCAAACTTTTCTGCACTATTTTCACGGGCAATAAATGATATGAAATCTTTTGCGACTGTGTTGTTCTGAGAAAAACGAGACATTTGTTTTAGAAATTAATCTTTCTGTTAACCGATTTCAGTAAAGTAAAACAAAACAAAAATCGGTATGGAGAACCATACATGACTTCCATGTTCTAAGATTTATATTGAAAATCATTTAAATATAATTTGAAAAATTTGACACGTATGACAAATTTCAAAGAAATATTTCTATAGAAACTACTTCTTTGTTGCCGATAACGTACTACACATATAAATATTACACCCTCCCCCTTCAACTACCCTTTTCAATTATAGATATTTCATCTACCTTTCTACAGTAGATTATTATGACTTTCTTTTCAGGTTACCTTATCAGAATTAAGTACTTTACTCATGTTAAAATATAAAACGTTGGAGGTAAACTACCCCTTCTCCTTAACCGATCTTTATCAAAATCAATAGGCGTTGAGTCCTCTGTAACTGGAGAATATATGCAAAATATTATTTGATTCTGTTTGATTTTGCGGCAGTTATCGTTTGCCATAGAAAACATTCCACGCACAGACACACAGACACTTTTCAGAAAATGACTTTTCTTCACGTTTTGAGGGTAGTACAATCAGAATCTGCCCTTGTATCGAACACAGTTTTTTTGCTGTCACCATACTTCCATTTCCTTACTGAGCATGAAGTAAAAATTAGCTGTCCGAATCAAACATTCTGATGAATTATATTCTCCAATCGAAAACATAATATTATCTATTCCTTTCTTTGCAATTTTGCTTTCGGTATATGAAGTACAAGCGTAATTCTCCTACACAAAATTTACAGTAATACCTAAAATCTAGTATTACGCCTAAGTACTCAGAGAGAAAGCGTTAAAAGTTAACAAAGAGGAAACAAACTTTCGGAATCTAATACACAGATTGTAGTCATTTAATTCTGAATTGAGTCATCTAACATCAGTAAGGCAAATGGTTTAATTGTTTAAAACGCTGAGTAAATCATTGTATTGTTACGTAATACGGAACGTTCTACAAGTATGTAAACTTATCAAAATCCCAGCAGAGCCCAGCTGTAATGTGTGTGTGCGTACATATTGCTGCTACTTTGAGATGAGAGACAATTACGTGACACTTATCATGCGTCAACAATCGAGGCTATCTCAGACCGTACCGGTCAGCGCACTGTGTTCAAGGCCAGGCCAGACACGTGGATTCTAGAGCGCCCGTATTACGCAGTTTTCTCCACACAGCATTCAGAAAGTGACCTATTATTCTGGCATCTCAGCGTGGTATAAATATAAGCGTCCAGCGACGGACAGTCAGTTTTACGTCGGGCGATTACTCAGTGCGTTTAAGTGGCGATTTATTCAAGTGAGGTTCGAAGTATTGTGGCGAAGTGTTTTTCTGTTATAACTGTGCGGGGATCTATTATTTGACATTATTATTGCGTGTTGAGAAATTTAACTGAATTATTTAACATAATCTCGTTGAGTAACTTGTTGATTTGAAACTGTTAATTGTGATTTATTAAAACTGGTGATTACTAGTGATCAGTAGTGACTTAATTGGTGTCTTTATTTTGTTTTCCACCGTACCATACGACGATCAGTTAGACCGTCGTAACAGAAGTACACCAGTTAGCACACAAAAACAAATTACCGTAACAACTGATAGAAATCGCTTGGAGAAAGGAATGAAAATTTCGCCCGTAACTATTAGTTCCAAATAAAACTGGTAGACACGCGCAAACGGCGCAACCAGTAGTTACCAAGGGCGTATTTATGGGAGGAACCCCCCCCCCAAAGTCGAAAAAGTTGACGAATTTTGTTAGTCGATTAATATTTAAAAGATTTTATTATTTTTTCCAGCTGTGTACGCTGATATACTCGTAACGTTTTTCTAAATGTACCAACAGGTTTATTACACAGCATTTGCGTAAACTTTTAACAAATTAAATATAGAAAAATCAACTCATAAAATAAGTATCTTATAAACAATGCTTCAATAACGAGGTTTGTTTATTGTGCTATTACCGTTTATTTTATTGGTACTGATTTTAAGATATTTTTACACGTTTTTCAACCACTTTAAAGACATTAATGTTTTTAGTCTTCACTAACTTTTTTCTCTTGTACGAAACTGATTCGACCGCCCCCCCCCCCCCAGGCCAAATTGTAGACACGCCACTGATAGTTAATAAGCAGTAACACTCTCACGTTGTAGTTTAAAGCTGATACTTTGTCAACGCTTGATTAATAATTTGTTGAAACTTTTTACCGTTAGATATGCGGAGTAAGTATTTTGAGATTCACAAATAAGATAAAATGCTTGCAGAGAATTGCGTGCTTATGATTATTTACATTTACAGGTACGTATGAAGCTTAAGAAAGTAAAGTTTTAATACTTATCAATAGCTCCAACTTTGTCGTGCTTATTTGCTACTCGTTCCGGACGAGGCCTTTCAGTGTTTCCGCCATTTTCAAGTCCTAAACCACGACCTAACTTGTGTGAATCAGAGTTATTTTACGTTTAATAATAAATACTACTATATCCAAGAAGACGGACTGTCAATGGGTTCACCGTTGTCTCCGATAATGACTGATGTTCATTTGAATAGTTTTGAAAAAGTTTTCTGATAGATACAAAATATACAGAAAACGTGAAGTTGCGGATCAGATATGTTGAAGGTCTTGGCTTAGGACTTGAAACTGGTGGAACCACTGAAAGGCCTCGTTCAGAACATGACATTTAGCAGTTTAGCCAATAAGCACGACGAAGTTGAAGTTACGGTGACTGCTAATTCAAATAACAAGATTAACGTATTAATAGGGCTACGACAGTTACGTAACGCTCTCAGAAATGCGAGAGCGTCATTCTACACGTTTCTCAACTAGTCCAGTGCGTCCACCGTATGTGTCAAGGTCGTGCACGCACGTAGCCTCCAGACTGTTCGAGCTCTTGTAACTACGCAAATCTGATAAAGTGACTGTTGCGGATTAGTGGAAAGCGATTATTGTGTTAGTTAATGCACTACTCTAATAAGGTGACATTATTATTACGTGTGGACACCTTTAACTCGAATTATTGTATGAGAGTACCTTTGAAATGTCTTACTTGTTCTATTGATGTGTTGTCTATGCATATTTTGACCCAAACCGATTCATCTCCTTTAAAGCCGTAGCTTTTGTCTTTGATTCAGATATGTTACAGTATTATTCTTTTCCTCTTTTATATAAGATTTATATTATTTACTGGAGATCATCTTCAGAAGTGGCAATATAGCTTGCTCATTCGTGAAGGGAATGGTTTTGAAACTTTTATTTCGGTGGATTTCCGAGGCTACTGTCGGAATTGTGAGTTGTTGATTGAGATCACCGTATAGAGCAACAAACCCTATGATCAAGATAGAGATATATAAAATGAAGTGACGAATTTTACAAGAATATGTTGAACGATTTGGAGAACGTTGAAAAATAAATGTAGAAAAAACTCAAATGAAATTTTATAAAACAATGGCAATACCTACACTACTGTATGGTTCTGAAACTTGGGCCATAAAGAAAAAAAGATGAACAGAAGATACAAACAGCAGTAATGAACTTTCTGAGATCAGTTGAAAGGTGTAATAGACAAGATCGTCTAAGCAATTAAGAGATAAGAAGTGATTTAGATAGTTTTGCAGTTAATTAAAGGATTAAAGAATACAGGAGAAAATGGATTCAACACATAAATAGATTGGAAAAAGTAGAATACAAAAGATGGGGAAAGATTGCAGCCATAGAGGTAGAAGAAAAGTTGGTAGATCTAAGAAAAGTTGGACTGTGGAATAGGAACAGGCCGCTGAAGCCTAAAACCATTAAGAAGATGATGAGTATCTTTGCTGATTTCAAATTATTATTTCTGTCTAATTAAAATCGGTAATTAGTGACTTAATAGGTGTTTGTATTTTATTTCCAGTGTACAATACGACGATCTGTGAAACCGGCGTAAATAAAAAAGAATATTTTCTATCTTGTGAAACCTATGAACGACGTGAGCTAACACAGATGGGTCATGTTGGAAGTAAGTTAAATTATGCGAACAACTTTGTTGAAAACGTATACATTTATTCACCGTAAACACACTGAGGTGATCCATATCCGCTCACAGCTGACATTAAAGGAAATACAGTGGCTACATACGGCAACGCAGACACGGCACCGCTCTGTAATATAAAATATTAACAACTGATCAAAACGTCGTGAAATGGGATGCTTATATTCAGTGTATACTGTTTCAGTTCTTAGTTCAATCCTGATGTAAACAAACAGGCGTGGCACATCCGAAACGTTATTTGCTGCTTGAAGTAGAGGCGTGTCACTTTGACAGAAGCACTACAGACAGGGTATACATAAAGTTAATACTGTTTAAACACATATGTAAATGTAATAATTTCTGCTGAGCAAAGTAAAATTTGTGTGACAGTGACAGACCGACAGTGAAATATTTTGTAACACCAGTTAATGGCTTCTTTTATTGACAGTTTGAAAATCGCAACAAACCAAAAAAGTAAAGTTTATTTAAAATGAAAATAGAAGCTGTAACAATTACTTACCAGTGTACTGTAGACTATAGGCCTATTATCAGTTGCTATCAGAAAGTAATTCAATCCCTTCTCGGAACTTGTCTCATCACTTGAGTCACTTGTCTGCCCGCAATGATAAGACTGTCCACAACGACAATGTGGGCCAGTTCCCAGAACATATCTTTTTCCTTGATTATATGCTCGATACAATGACACCACTTGTCTGCCGTTGTTTCATTTACCACCTTCTCTATCAATTGTTTTATATCAGTCAGCTTATATATGTTGTGTCGTGACGGGCAACATATCCTTCCATCTGGGTCCATTTTCCTTTAGTAGGGTTCAGAATACAGTAATAAGGAGAACTTTGTGTGGGACTACAGTTATATCCGTTGTCTGGTGTAAATCAATTCGCCTGCAAACATTACTCACAACTGGAGGCGTAACCACTCTCAACTAACCGCTATACCGTTGTACGTCTGCACATTTTGGCCACGTAAACACTTAGTGATGCATGGATATCATCCTCGACTTCCATTGTTATAAGACTATGTTTAAAATCATTTACTTGGATTCGATTCGATATTTCATTAAAAAAATTTCCCCCACGTTGTAAATCGAGTTTTATGTTTGACAAATTGAAATGAAATATTTCCACAGAAACTACTTCTTTGTTGCCGATAACGTAGAACATATACAGAATATTGGTTTGGAGAGCCATACATGGCTTCCATGTTCTAAGATTTATATATGTAAAATCATTTACTTGAATTCGCTTCGATAATTTCTAAAACAATATCGCCCGCCCTGAAACTGTTTTCACTATTTATAGATATTTTTGTTATTATGGGGTAGTCGTTTAATACAATATTATTTTCGAGTTACTTTATTCTTAAAAATTAGGTACTTTATTCTTATAAGGAAAGTAAACTACGCAGATAATCATTTTCGAGTCACTTTATTCTTAAAAATTAGGTACTTTATTCTTATAAGGAAAGTAAACTACGCAGATAATCATCCCTCCTCCTCAACCGATCCCCACCATTAATGATATTTACACTTACATGGAGTAATAGTTTTACCATATGTAATTTCTAATGTATTTTATCCTTCAAAATTAAATATTCGTACTTTACTTGATTTCAGCACAGCAATTTAAAAAAAACACCCCCTCCCCCTTCAACTGCCCACTCCACTTATAATAACCTCATTTACCATTTTACAGTGAATTAATATGACTTTATTTTCGGGCCACTTATTTATTAAAATTAAGTACTTTACTCTTGTTAAAACACAAATCAGTGCATACAAACTACCTCTCCCTCATAACCAAACAACCTGGTTGCCTAGCAACAAAATTATTTTATTTTTAACAATTATCATTGTTTGAAAAAGTTTAAATGAATTTTTAAGTACTTTACTCTTGTTCAAACCTAAAACGTTGCAGGTAAACTACCCCTCCCCTTAACCGATCTTTACCATTATCAATAGGCATTGAGTCATTTAGAACTCGGGGACATATGCAAAACACTATTTGATTCTGTTCGAACTTGCGGCAGTTATCCTTCGCCATAGACAAAAATCTATACACAGACACTTCTCGAAAAATGACTTTTCTTCATGCTTTGAGGGTAGTACAATCAGAATCATTCCTTATCTCGAACACGATTTTTTTACGATCACCATACTTCCATTTCCTTACGGAACATGGAAGTAAAATCGACGATTACCAGGGTAGCGTAGTCGTGTTAACAAACTTTTACTAACTGCGTCCAAACGGGCGTTCGTGAAACCGAAGTTATATTACCATAAAACTTTATCGAAGGTTAACTAACGATCTGTTAGTAAGGAAGTTAACAAAGGTTTGTAATGCTGGGCGCTAAAAGTGTATCAACATCACTTACTATCATCATCATGTTTTTAACGGTTTTAGGCTTTAGCGGCCTGTTCCACAATCCGCATTTTCTTAGGTCTACCAACTTTTCTTCTCCCTCTAGGGTTATAGTCTTTCGCCATCGACAGTATTCTACTTTTTTCCATTCTATTGATGCATTGAATCCATTTTCTTCTGTTTTATTTAATCGTTTCATTAATTGCAAAATATCTAAATCACTTTTTATCTCTTCATTTCTTATGTGATCTCGTCTAGTACACCTTTTTACTGATCTCAGAAATTTCATTTCTCCTGTTTTCTATTTGCTGTTCAAATTGTTTCTTTACGACCCAAATTTCAGAACCATACAGTAGTGTAGGTATTGCCATTTTTTATAAAATTTTATTTGTGTTTCTTTTCTACATTTATTTCACAACGTTCTCCAAATCGTTCCGCACATTTTTGTGCAATTCGTCACTTTATTTTCTATATCTCTATCTTGATCGTAAGTAATGTCACGTCCAAGATAGTTGAAATCTCTTACTTGTTGTCTATGCATATTTTGGTCCGAACCGGTTCATCTCCTATAAAGCCCATTACTTTTGTCTTTGATTCAGATATGTTACGGTTATATTCTTTTCCTATTTTATGTAAGATGTATATTGCTCGCTGGAGATCGTCTTCTGAAGTGGCGAATGTAGCTTTGATCGTCCGCCAAGAGAATGGTTTTCAAGCTTTTATTTCGGTGGATTTTAATACCGTCAGGGGATTGTTCTTTCCCTTTTTTAAGGAGATCATCTAGATAAAGGTTAAAAAGTAATGGTGACAGACAACAAACTTGTCTTACGCCTTGGTTTGTTTTAATTGGGACAGATTCTTCTCCGTCTTTTATGAATCTATGAATCACTTACTACAATATGACCAAATTGATATTGATTAATATTTGTTGCCTGTAGTGATAGCACATACTAACCCAGACAGACGTGATTGGCCGTTATTGCGCTATACTGTAACGGATACACGTTGTATATTGTCCAGGTGGCAGCCGTTATTACAGTCTGCCAATTATAAACTAGCTGCAACATCAGCTGGACCTGTATTAAACTGGAATCAATAAAGTCTACGTGGAACAACGATCCACTGATCTTCACGCTTTACACCAACTGGACCGATTGTTATCATATTGTTACGACGGTCTAACTGATCGCCGTATGTTACAGTGGAAAACAAAATACAAGACACCAATTAAGTCACTTATCACCAGCTTTAATTACCACAATTAAACAGTTTGTAATTAACAAGATAGTCTCTTACAACAAATCAAATCAAAACCGTTCACATGGAATAATAAAGTCAACTAGTATAAAAAACAAATGTATTACAATTGTCCCGCACAATTACAAAGCACAAAACACTTGGCCACAGTACTTCGAACCGCACTGGAATATATCGCAAATCAAACTGAACTAAGCGCCGCTGAAGCCTTTTATTTATACCCCGCTCAGGCAACAGAACATTTTGAACGTAATCGATTGCGCCCTTGAAACTGTGCGCGCGGCTGGCGAAGTCTAGAAAAGTCTCGCGAACGCATGTTGAGATCACGTACGCACACAACATTACAGCCGGATTCCACTGGAACACGCAGATTGTTCTGTAATGTCGTAACGATATTGTACAGCGAGCTTGACCATAATCGTATTTAAAAACTATTTATAAAGCTTTTTACAAAATACGAATGTTTGTCCTTGGTCCATGTGTAAGGCCGGGCGCACACTGGAGTGACATTTTGTTTAGCGACAGAACCGTTTTGGCGCACTATGTCGCTAAGTGTCGCAGACGATTCTATTACCATCAGAATCTGTAAAGCGCCACACACTGGCTGCGACATTGTCTAAAGGCGTCGCGAAGCTCCTTGCGACCAAAGACGAAGCTCCTTAAATTTACGTCTGGCAACAAAAGAGCTCGCGATATTTTGAACTGCGCATGCGCTGGATTCTGGAGGTTGAATTTTCAGTCGGGAGAGGGGGCACCAGTCTGATGGTAGTATAGGGCACCACGCGCTTCTAATCCGCCCCCGGTTGTGAAAACATCTGTCCCGGTTATTGCTATATATTGGAGGTTAAGTGGGAGTCAAACGCTAACGTAGGATGATATACGTTAGGACCACAGTACTGCGGTAAGGCAAGCAGCGAGTGGCACTCCCGAAACGTCTGTTTTTATCACAAACTATGGACCACGGCCAAACAGCCCGGGAGTTAATTTTAATAAAAAAAAAAATCATCATCTTTGCTTTGAAACGCATCATAATTAATTGTAAATCAAGAAGTCACAGGCGGTTTGAAAAGGTTAGTTTATCAATTCATACAAATGACTTGAATACCATTGAAAACATGCAACATGAACAATTGTGTAAGCCTGTACGAGTGTGTGTGTGTGTGGGGGGGCGTTCAGCATTTGTGAATCCGTGAGGTATATTTGAATTGAAACTACGCAGGCAGTGGAATCGCGTTGTGTTTCGCTATCACTCGGCAAACAAATTATAACAGAAATGCTTCAGCAGAGTCGCTGATGCAGAAATATGCAACATTTCACCGCACCAACGTTTTCGGTCATTTATCGCTGACAGCGCACACCGCTACTTGGCCCAGAGTTTGTAATAATAAAATGATAATAGAATCACAGCGTGTTTTGCTGAAGTAGTTGCGGGTCCCAGGTACATTGGAGTTTAATTACACTACGTTCATTACATCATAATATTGATGTAGTATTTCGCCTACGTTTTTTAATATATTGTGACGGCACGGAGGTCGCAGCGAACACCTGGCGGCGCGTGACACCTGACGTGTTAGGAGCGAGTCAATCAGCGATCCCGGTCAGGGCATAAAAACAGCGCCGGCAGAAATTTTTTGCGCACTCCATCGCCACGCCATCGGACGCACTTCATCTCCTCTCCTCTCTCTGACGACATCGACGCGGAGTCAGCCGGAAGGAACAGCCGAAGAGTAGAACCGACGTTCTTGCATTCTTCGCCCTGTACCGCGCCAGCGACGAACTTCGCTGGGCCGGCAGCGGACTCGACGCAACCGATGCCGAAAGAATAGGAGGGCTGCAGTAAGCCACGAACAGCGGGCGCAGCCACCGAACATCTCAGCGCGGCTCGGGCGGAACTAACATCACTACGTTTTCGCCACACGGCTCATTTTATTGTCACCAAAATAATTAATAGTTATACGATTTCTGCCATTTGTCATGTGACAAGCCTTTTGTCCGGTGACAATATATATTGGCATCATCCAATCATGGAGACGAGATATTGCCTCAAGAATTTGACTTAACCAGAACACGAGTTTGGATATTTTATTGTATGCTGACGATGCAGTCTTAACACAGAAATCAGAGTATGAGTTCCAGTATTCTTCACATCGTCTGTAAACAATATGATTTACATATATCTATGTGGAAAACAAAAATCATGGCTTTTGAAGGGAAGTTGGCAGTCAGGTAAAAAATTGTTTTTGAGGGAACAGTTTTGGAACAAGTCTCTGACTTCAATTACGTGGGTTGCACCATCATTGTTGGAAGTGACAGAGACCGAGATATCACTACAAAAATATCGAGGTTTCAGATGATGTGTGACGTCATACATAGAACGTTGAGGAAAAAGACAAGGCTTAAATTTTATTAAAAAAAAGCAGAGCTTGTTTTACTATATGGATGTGGAACATGGGTTCCTACAAAGAAAATTAAAAACCAGAACAAACTTTGGAAATGAAGTTTCTGAGAAGAACAACGGGTTGCACGAGACAGGATCGTTTGCGCAATGAGGATATTAGAGAAAGGCTACAGGTATTCTCCATAAGTGATATGATCCAGACAATGTCATATCGCAGGGAATGGTTACACAATCTGGACAGAATGGAGGATGGACAACTAGCTAAAGTTGCGTTTCAATATAGGCCCTTTGGTTTAAGAGATGTAGGATGACCAAGAGTGAGTGGGAGATATACTGTGTAAAGACGGAACAGGCAAAGTGCCTACTCCGTGAGGTGAAGAAGAAGAAGAAGAAGAAGAAGAAGAAGAAGAAGAAGAAGAAGAAGAAGAAGAAGAAGAAGAAGAACGTATCATAATGTTAAAGTATTGTAGAATAGAAGAAAATTAAAAAAAAATAATGTTTTGCAAGATATACCACTAAAGTCTGAAATAACCTCCTTCCCTATTGTCTTCATCGCAATCATTTGTTTTTTTTTCTGGACACTTCACCCTATATATCTGTTCAGTCCCCATATACTATAGGCTAAACACAAAGCACTTATAATGAAAGAATTATAAATTAAAGTTATTTCAAAATATTTTGTCAAAACACACCGGGCACGTAAATTTCGAGCATCTTGTGAAAAATTAATAAGTTGACAGATAGATTTGAAAACTTACAGGTGTTTATATAAAGTGTGAACCTTATAATACACGAAAACGTTTAGTTCTATCGCTAAACTATAGGTGTCGGTTCGCGAACGTTTCATCTGACCCTCGTAATTTATTTTCTTCTTCTTCTGCACCTCACGCAGTAGGCACTTCCGTCTTCACAGAGTATCTCTCTCCATCTCACTGACGGTTTTCCTACATCCCTTATACCAAAGGGTCTATATCAAAACGCAACCTTAGGTAGTCGTCCATCATCCATTCTGTCCAGGTGACCACTCCATTCCCTACGATACGTCTGGATTTTATCATTTATGGAGAATACCTGTAGCTCTTCTCTAATATTCTCATTGCGCATTCCTTTGTTCTTCTCAGAAACTTCATTTCCGAAGTTTGAATCTGGTTTTTAATCTTCTTTGTAGGCACCCATGTTCCACATCCATATAGTAAAACAAGCTCTGCTTTTTTTTTATAAAATTTAAGCCTTGTCTTTTTCCTCAACGTTCTGCGTGTGACGCCATCCGAAACCTTGTAAATTATAACATAATTAATTAATTATTGAACTTAAATAATTGTTAATTAATCTGACTTACTGAGGCCGCATAGATTTCTTGGTATTTTTCCAGTGTTTAAAAATAATACAAATGATGTCATCTACATTATCACAGCCAACAAATATACATAAATAATCAACAACTATACAAATAACTTGATTTAATAAATAGAATTCTAAACGTGTAAAATAATTTGTTTAATTACCAAATACTATAATTATAATCTGGAATGGTGTTTCAGTATTAAATTGTGTTTATTTAATCATTCCGAATTTCAATTGTAATATTTAGTAATTAATTAAATTAATTTACACGCTTAGTATTATACTTATTAAATCAAAGTTATCTGTGAAACGATTCATAGAAATCTTCAAAATAAAACAAGACACAGCGCAAGGATTAAATTTTGTACGACAATTGCAATACCCACATTGACATATGCGAGTGAGGCGTGGGTAATTACGAAAAATGAATGTGGCAAGATTCAGAGTGCTGAAGTGCAGTTTCTTCGAAATACTTTAAATTATACATTGCAAACGTATTCTCGGTCCTCTTCTACGGTGTAGAATCTTGGACTTTGACTAAAGCCACAACTAAAAAATTGGAATCTTTCGAAATGTGGCTTTACCGTAGAATACTGAGCATTTCATTGACAGCGCATATAACTAATGAAGTTATTAGAAAGACGAAGAAAGAAATGGAAGTTATTAGCACAGTGAAGATAAGAAAGCTTCAATATCCGGGACATGTCATGAGAAATGAACAGAGCTTTTACTTATTGTAGTCCATACTACATGGAAAAGTACATGGAAACCAAGGAGATCGACGACCGAGAATCTCGTGGCTGAGAAATTTAAGGACCTGGTTTGGCATGAATACAACTGACTTATTCCGTGCAGCAGTACAGAAAGTTAAAATAGTCTGTGTGATATCCAACATCCGAAACGGATAGAAGATAGAAATCAGAAGAAGATACATTGCAAGATAGAAGTAGAAATGATGATATAGGTGCAGTTCTCAAAGTAGAAGAGATAAATGAAATTATCTCACCTTACAGGAGACAATGGTGGGATCATTTGCAAAGGATAGCAGAGGGCCGAAAGCGGCACTGAACTATAAAGCAATTGGTAGAAGAGACTCATATCCACCGGGGATGAGATGGTTGCAGGAAGAGATTTATATAACCTAATTCTTAAAGTGAAGAAGATGGAGAAAAAATGAAAGTTACTCGTTTGTTTCTTGGTTTACTTTTGTGATGTACGTACTAAGGCTGTAAGGACTGCAGAAACATGTGTACCAGCAACACAATAAAAGCGGTACAGACAACAACGCGTGTTTGTTTTTCCACAAAAATTAATATTAAACTATTTGCCATTAATGATAAAACGTACATATAATTTCAATTAACATATATAAAAAATAATTAGGAATTAAGAAATTCCAAAAACTGTTTTCCTTAAGCGTGGTGATTGAAGAACTTTGTTGAAATGAATAAACAGTATTCCATTTAAAGTTAGGCCGGATGTATACCGATCCGCCTGCTTAGTAACAGCCAGGCTGTCTCACTCCTACAGTTACCCTCACGATTCTGGGTGGCCACCAGATGTAGCGAAGCAGAGTTGAACGCAGTGAAATTGAGCTGAGTCACTGAGGGGGAGGGACAATAGAATACTGAGTACTGTCAGTTGCCTTTATAACCTCAGCGATGTCAGACGTGCTAAATTTCAAACAGATCAAATACTCGATGCTTAGTTAGGAATCTGATGATTCAGACACCGAATTCAGTCATTATGTGTGGAGTGTGTTAGCTGCTAAGCGCAAGACAGAGTGGGAAAGTCTTTATCTGGGACGACAAAATGAGTATGGTTGTCACTGGGAAGGTGGTGTAGTGGGGGAAGTGGAGTCAGCTTACAAACGGACCTCGGCCGGAGCGGAGTGGACCCGTGCGACGTCGCTTCACTCCACTTCACTCAGCTCCGATTCCGGTGGCTACCCTTTCATTGGAACATCATTGTTTACATTTGACAAGCTCAGTCCACTACACTCAACTTCACTCCGCTCCGCTTCTGGTGGCCGCCCATTGGAAATTTCCAACTCCCTAACGTCCATCTCCACCGCGACTACCTTCCGACGTATTCCTTAAAGTGATTAACCACATTTACGGAATGCCCTCACGTGCTTGGCTTAAACAAGATTTATTAGCAGTAATAAAAGGTATGGCGTGAGATGGCAGAGTGGTTTCGATGACGAATATCAATCGCAACGGCGGTGCTGAATCTGTGATAGACTCAAGGTCATGAGTCGGTCTGTATGTCCGCGCCTCATGCTGGAGACAAATAATAAGGCGGTCTTATATCGTAGTATTCAGATAATTAGCATATCTTTGTCAGATAACAATTAAAGAGAAAATTAAACACGGGGCGCACTTGCGCAATTCCTTTTCCGCAGTACGACTCGCTGTCTCACGTAGTTAAATCTGGCTGATTTCTCTTTGACGGCGTAGGAATCTGTGCTGTATTACCGCCAAAGAGGGCTACAAGTCGTAGGCGTAATGTTTGAAGGGATGAAAAGTGAAAGAAAAAGAAGATGAAGGATAAAATATGCCTCCTTAAATTTTGCTTAGCTAATTTTCGACCGCTTCTCCATTATGGTGACGTCATGTCATAAGGCTCTACGGTGTTTTCTACGAACGTACTCAGCCAACGTCGAGGTTTGTATTTTACCTAACTTGTCGTTTGTCGTGTGTTCAGACATCCGAAAGCATGGCCCAAATAGGTACAAAATTGTGTCCCATACTTATACGCAAGTCCTGCGTTATGGTTGTATTGTCAATTTTAGAAACATTTAGAGCATTTTTCTAAAGCTATCTGTACGAATATGGACTGTCACTAACGTGTGCGAAAGGGAATTTCGCTTCACATACATGAGTTATAACGGTTATAAGGGCTCCGTTCCCACACGTATATTTAAAACGTTACAGCGATGTACCATACGGTTTAAACGTCCAGTCTGATTCAAAAGTTTTAGTCAGTTCTGTGAATTGTTTTACAGCATACTGAGTGTTGTGCAAATGCAAGTATGTATGAAGTGTTTACTATAAGTACTTAAGTACTTCCGTTAATGTTATTTGTCATCTTATTTACTGTTACTGTCTATGTGGTTATGGCGTGTTGGGTAATACATGAAAATTATTGAAATACCAGGTACCAGGATGACTGTTAATAAGAACTGGCCATCAACTTTAAATCTTAACGATTGTTGGAGGTTGTTCGTGACACACAATGATTTCCTGCTTGTATACGTAAATAGTATTTACGTGTTTGTGCACTTCATTATTCTCAGTTAATTGCGTCATATAATGTATTTCATTTTACATTTAAGTAGGAAAACAAAAACTAGTGAAAGACCTGTGTAAGTTATTGATGGAGGGAGCTTGGTTAATCAAAACTAACGTAGTATTCACGTTACATAAATTATAAAAATAATTTATTTTCTTTTTGCCTCTACTCTATATTTAAGAAATGTTACGATTATGGTGAAGCGATACAGAAAGAGATGGAAATGAAACTATATATTGCAACGAAACACGTGTTAAGGAAGTCATCAAATAGGGATATTATCTATAACACATTCTCTGACGATCGTAGACAAGTTATAAATTGATTTTGTTCCTTTTTTGTAAATTAGATGTAAGTTTTGAATTTAGATATGAATAAGAAAGTGAGTTATGTCAAAATACCCATAATTTTATACTCTATCATGTCTAGGGCAATGTTAGTGCGTGATTGCGCGGGTTTGCGTGTGATTCACATTTTATTTAATAACTTCAATAATAATTAACATTTATTTATGAAACTTGGACAGAATATGCACAGGATTAAAGGCTACGTTTTTCATATATTCAGTACTCCAGAACTACAATTTTAATATGTTTTTTTATGACACATTCACATAGTGAATTCTTTTTTTAACTAGTTATCTGCAAGAGGGTAATAAAAGTTGTAGATTAAATCTAGACAGGCCTTTGCAGAATTGGACAGAGTTTTAACTTGAAATCACTCTATCATGGTAAAAATCTATGACGTTGCTAAGATTTTAATCAATCAGAAGGTCTAAAAATTATTCGAGTCAGTCCTTTACGGAGATCACTTCGTGCTGTTTGCTTCGAGGTCTTGTCATAGAAGATCGTACTGACTGTCGCGAGTTTTTCGTGTCAGGACAGGTCTATTCTATATGTGACGTAGAACTTAGGTATACGTTACAAGTTTTTCGTGTGCGTTATCTAGTCGAAGAACTCAAATTTAAAAAAAATAATATATCAGTATTATTGCTTTGCGTGCTAGTGCAAGATTTTCTGCCTAGGGACAGCAATACCGATCGCGGTATGGCTAATTAGACGCGAGAACACTTCAAGAGTCAGGAGTGTGTAAGCCCAATACACAAGATCTATTTAATTACCTATTACAAAAGCCCCGCTGTGATAATTTTATAAACAATAACAGTTCGATAACCGCAACGGGTTTGTGTGTGAAACGTAGAAGTGAACGACGCTGAGGTCAACGGCAGTGAGTCGTCTACAGCAGCTGATCACCGGACATCGACGGTGGTTGTGGAATTCGACATACAAGTACTGTAACAATCTATTGTAAAAATAAGAACCCAATAAAATCTTTAGTTGAAAAACAAATAATCAAATAAATAATTTTATGTTTAAAAACTCAATAAGACAGAAATGATAATTGTGTTAGTTAATAAATTTTCCTACCTCCAGATACAGACTCTCTGATTTTATTATCATTATAGCTATCTATGCAATAATTATTTTGTTACCCTGCAATATATTGGTCACACAGTGTAAATTAACGGTTAGAAAATAAAAACTATAAATAAAATAAAAAGCGAGATAAAAGATAAAGCTACAATCTCTACATACTGTAAATACAAAATAGTCGTACATTTGTCAGGAAATAACAAAAAATATGCAATTTATGAAATTGGAATAACTTTATTTGAAGCTTATGTCTAACCGTATATAATTCAATTTCTTCAAAAAAGAATAATCATTTTTTAATGTAATTATATTATACATGCAACACAGTTGCTAGTTACAATAGAAACAGTTATTCGAATTAGTTTTGTAATAGAATGAGTTATATAGTGCAGGTGGTTTATTGCTACCTCTGAATGCACTTGCAAAAATTCCCGTCTGCACTACATCGCTTGTGATGCAATAAATAAACGAATGAAAATTCAAGTAGCAAACGTGTGGACAATGTAATCTGTTTTATTGTAGCCGTTTCAATACGCCGCTGGTGATCGGCACTGCGGACAATGTATCTCATACTGTTGCGTACAATTTGTGTTGCACAGCTGAAACATAAAATGAAATATTATGTACACTGATAAGCTGATCGATTGATTGTTGGTACAGGAAGAGGGAGAGAGACAGAGACATCGAAACTTCCCGTAGTCCAGCAGTGGTTCCCTAAACGAGAACGAAAATCGTTTATATTTACTAACTAAATAGACTATGAGTATTTGCTTATACAGGACCAACGATTGTGTTTGACTTTAGACCTGTGGGTCCGAGTTTGAATCTCAAGATACACCACTTAATCAGGTACTGTCTCAATATCCGTACCTACACTACATTTCGATGTTTTGAATATGCGAGTGTATCGATTTACTATAAAAACACAAACGCTTTTCGTATATAAACAAATACTCGCAGTATAGTTTGTTGGAAAAATATAATACTATTTTCTAAACTGTCTAAATATGCGTACTCCACTACAGTTTCGATGTTTTGAATATGCGATTGTATCGATGTACTACGATGAGAAGAAGAAGAAGTTTACTAATTGCAAATTATTCTGTTTCTTAATGTAAAGCGAAAATACGTGTTGTTAATAATGTGAGGTTAGGTAATAACGGTTTTTAGGTTACTGTTTAAAGCAATAAAAGCCATGGTTAGGAAAAATATGGCGTTTAATGTGTCTACACAATGCTTGAAAGAGAGAAATATTAAAATCAAGGAACAAGAAGTATTTTTAACAATAACAACAACAGAAAATGTAAAGTAAAAAATACAATTATTTCTGAATAGTAAGAAAAAAACGAAAAACAACCTATTATCAAATGAAAACAAGAGTTGTTATTAGTTAAGTAGTCAATATTCTTTTATGTTATTTAGTAAAATCTTGAAAACTTAATTTGAAGAAAATTTTGTGCGAAACACAAATAACTGGAGACATGTAGGAGTAACAGGCACCCGCCTTACAACGAGTTGGTTTTTTTACCTCGATTTTACAAAAAGCGAGTATTATTTTAAAGGCATATTGGTTTCCATGTTAACATAACAACGCCAACGTTTGGCGTCACAGAGACACATCGGAGTTATATTATTGCTAAAAACATTTCTCGTAAAAAATATGGCAATAAAACACGATTGCAATCGTCAGCAGACTATTTTATAACATACACAAATAAATTTTGACTATATCTATTATCTAACTAAAATTATATGCGTTATTCACTACATATCGATGACAATAATCGCATAATCGAAAATGAATGTGGGTACGGTTATTGGGAAAGTACTCTTAATGAATATGCGTCGTTTCGCCTTAGATCAGCCACTGGCAGTGGTTGCCGGGGAAGCAATAACAGACTGGCAAAACAAAGTTCTGGCTTCACATTGGCTTCGTAACGTACAACACGAACTGACCTGCATCTCCTAAGGCACTATTTCGCTGCTACATAAAGGAGTTTATTGTTACTATAAACTTCTAAAAACTACGCAAACTTAATATTATTACGGACTACTTCAACTAATTTCTACATACCTGGATTATTGGTTTAGTCTAAGTTAATCTAGTCTAAAGCTTAATTAGTCTAAAACAACTGTTTACGGTACTGTCTCAATAACCGTACCTGCACTCATTTTCGATATTTCGATTATGCGATTATTGGCATCGATAGTAAATATCGGATATATTTTATTTGGATAATAGAAATTGTGAAAACTTAGTTGTGTATGTTATAAATTATTAGTTTGCTGACAGACAAAGATTAAAGCACCACAGACAAAGCAACCTACTCGAAGTAAGGCAGGGTAGCCCTGTTACTATACATGTCTCCCTTTTTGTGTCAGAACTCGTTATCCGCTAATACTCGTTTCTTTCACTAATACTCGGTTTTTGTGCAGATCACTGAAAAAGCAACCGACTCAAAGTAAGGCGGGATGTAATCGTATTTCAATGCCATATTCTTTACGAAAAATGTTTCTAGTAATAATATAACTCCGATGTGTGCCTGTGACACCAAATGTTGGCGTTGTTAGGTTAACATGAAAACTAAAATTACACACGGAAACCAATATGCTTTTAAAATAATACTCGCTTTTTGTGAAATCCACATAAAAAACAAACTGGAAGTAAGGCCTACTATACATGTCTCGCTTTTTATGGCAGAACTCGTTTTCCACCAACGCTTGTATTTTGTGCAGATAACTGGAAATTCAACCAACTCAAAGGAAGGCGGGATGCTATGTGTGTCTCCTTTTTTTTGTGTTTTGCACAAAATGTGTTTGCAGTAAAATTTTTGATATTTTACTGATTTATATAAAAGAATATGAACCACCTAACAAATAATAAATGTTGTTTTCATATTTTAACACGTTGTGTTTTTTGTTGTACTCTTACTGTTCAGAAATAATTGTATTTTCACTGTTTCTGTTCTTTTTGTTAAAAATGCATTGTTCTTGTTTTTAATGTTTCTCCCTTTCAAGCATTTTGTAGACACATTGAATGTCATATTTTTCCAACCATGGCTTTTATTTCTTTAAACAGTAAGCTGAAAACCAAAATCCATTATTAACCAACCTCACAAATGAAAACAATACGTATTTTTGATTTACATTAAGAAATAGAATCTTTACAAATAGTACACTTCCTCACCTTATAGTATATCCATACAATCGCATACTCAAAACATGGAAAATTTAGTATGGGTACGGGTATTGGGACTGTTACCTATTTACAATCTGCTAATTAATAAATAAGAAAATCACTTATGTGTTGCATTGAAATTAGAATTCCGTCAATGGCAGTATTCCAACGACTTATGTATAAATATCGAAATAAACGTATATTTTAATTTATTTAACTCCACGAAAAATTTAATTTATAATCTATTCTAAAAAGTAAGACTTTTCGTCTATAGTTATTCTCACAGTTGCCCAACAAACGAAATGCCAGTTCATTAAAATGAACGTTAAAGGCAAGCAGGCGCTAAATAAAATTACGGACACAAAGGAGTTAGTTTATGTATTTACTATTACTTTTAAGTCGCATTTACACTTAGATGGATTTAACATTTCCTAAGTATTCATCCATGACGACGCTGTGATAATAGCCAGATCAAGACAACGGCTAGTTGAGCTATACAAGGAGCTGAATCAAAAATCAGCTGGAGTGGGACTCAAAACTAAATACATGCTGATTTAGAAAGGAAAATAAATGGGTATAATTTATCCATACATGGTAATTTGTTTGATGCAGTTAATAAATTCAGATACCCTGGTAACATGGTAGTTAATAAACACGACAATACATGACAGGATACAAATAGGAAATAGGTCGTTATCGGCAACAAAGAAGTAGTTTCTATGAAAATATTTCATTTCAAAAAATCGAACATAAAACTCGATTTACAAGGAGCACACCTAACTTGTTGGAAATTACGAACCGAATTCAAGTAAATGATTCTAAATATAAATGTTAGAACATGGAAGTCACGTATGGTCCTCCATACCGACATTTACATATTACATTTATTTTCATGCAAAGATGAATAAACGAACTTTACTTACACTAAATATTGAATATGTACTTTATAGTCGGTGAAACTGTATATTCAGAACGTCCTCTCAATCTATTGTCAGTAACATCAGTTCACTGTGAACCGTCGACTCTTTTCACTGCAGAGGTATACTAATCATGTAACTGATTCCAAGAAAGTATTGCCTTTACGTATCGTGGGAAAAGGAAGGAGACCCATATATTTAATTCCTCGTAAAAAAATATTATTACTACCTCAACAAACAAAGCTGCTGCTACAAGGTGTCTCTAATTACGAGATTGTTATGTTCCAGGAACGCGGCAAAACCGCTAAGAGAATAAACCTGTGGTGACGCTTGTTGTCATTGTCCCTAGGACGTTGTGGCATTAGTCAAATGAGTTTATAAATAGCAGTCTATGATTCGCTTAATTAATTCTTAAAGGAAACCAATTTACTTTTAAGCTGAAAACACGTTTACAAAAGATATAATATTATATTGTTACGACGGTCTTACGGATCGTAGTATGGCACAGTGGAAACAAAATACAGACACCAGTGAAGTCAATAATTAGCAACTTTAATTAGTCACAAATAAAAATTTGTTAAGTCAGCAAGTAAAGGAACACGCTTAAGGTTCTACAAGGTGATGGCTTTTCCCACACTTCTTTATGGTTCTGAGAATTAGACTTTAACGAAAGTCCAGGCCAGTTGCATCCAAGCGGCTGAAATGAGATTTCTCAGGCACGTGGCAGTGTATACTCTCCATGATCATAGAAGAAACACAGATGTACGGCAGGAACTGAATAATATGAGTATACTCGACAGGATCGCCCAGTATCGGCTGAATTGGTGGGAACATTTTTTCCGAACTGGTGACTGCCGCATCCCCAAACAACTATGGAACTATAAGCCGAGGGACGGAGAGGTGTGGGACGTCCGAGGAAGCGCTGGCATGACCAGCTCTAATCTTTGTCTGTTTGAGACCGGAACAAACCATCCTTGGTTTAATCCTGGAAGATGATGATGATCAACAATTTGAATCAACAACGTACTCTCATACAATAATTCAAATTAAATTTGTCCACACGCAATAAAAATGTTAGGTAATAGAGTTTCGCACTAATTATAACACAATAATCACTTTCGTCTAATCCTCTCAACAACCACTCGATCCGCACTAAAGAAATCGCCCATTGTAAATGACAAAGCCAGCCGCTGTTGCTTATACAGGTCGCGCAGATGTTCCAGAATAATTTTCCACCCTTTCGGCGGCGTGCCAGCATAATCTACGTATTTACAACTGGTCTTGGACAGTCTAGAAGATCCTCTAGTGCTACGTGTGTTGACGGCCTTGACAGAGACGAGGAACGCTGGGCTAGTCGAGAAGCGTGTAGAACGACACTCTCGCCTTTTTGACACCGTTACCTAGTTGTCGTAACCATATGTAACAATTTCTAATATTACCTACCATCACTTACAAGGATGAACTTTTATTGTTATTTAAATTACGAATTTATTTTTATAGAAATTTATTTTATTAGAAATAAGACTATTAGAACCGAGATGAATATTGACAGGACAATAATAGATGAAATAGAAAGGAGACAATTGACTTGGTTTGGGCATGTGAAGAGATTGGAAGATGACAGATGTCCCCGCAAAATATTGGAATGGATACCACCGGTGAGGAGGAAAAGAGGACGTGCGAGATGACGTAGCGGAAGCAATGGTTGCAAGAAATTTAGAAGAACTTACGTGTTACGATAGGTTACAATGGAAGTCGGAGACGGAGAAACGGCGACAGCTGTAAAGATCCGTTGTATATATATATATATATATATATATATATATATATATATTGTTATGAAATAAGTAAGTTAGGTACTAGCGAAACGTCCGTCTTATTCAAGCCCCACTGTCGTAAGCGCCAATTTGCAATAGAACTTGTTTTTTTTTTAAAAAGGGTGTAATTAGTTATATGAGACTCCTGTGTTGCAGGTGGCAATTCGTAACAATTAAAATGTTGTTACCTGGTTTAATTAATGTGTTATTAATAAATATATCTTTCGGTTGTGACCGATGAAACCTTCAGAAAATAGATTATTAAGCAAACAAAATTATAATTATGTTCCTTAAATTTATAATCATACTACTCTATAAATTTAACTTAGTTTTCAGTGGTTGTGTAATATTAGCGATATGTATGGAGTATTGACGGAATGTAAGGGGTATTTGTGTCAACCCTAGTCACTCGATGTGAGAAAATTCCATTCAAATTTTGTACTAAACACAAGCTAGTTCAGCAATCTCCCGTCCCATCAGCTGCAAACGTTGAGCGCTGTTACTTGTAATAAGCGTACTTATAGGTTAGTTATTCATTGAGTTTGAATCAACCTTTTTGTAAATTATTCCAACCACTACATATAGTATTTATTCTGCAATAACTTCAAACGTTATCTCATACAATAAAGATACTTTATTTATTTTCTCTATTAATTCACAGTCCACGTTATCTCAAAAAATAATAATACGATCAAATCGATCACACAGAAATATATCGATTATCAATTACTCAAATTCTATAAACATATACACATGAAAATAATAATAAATAATTCTTATCCCAGGGTTCGTAAAGTTCTTGGAACCATTAGTAAGGCCAGGTAAAATGCATAATTAAGGTTGCTCAATTTACAAAACAAAATTATTTACTCTAAATATAGTGAAATTAAAATAGGTTGTTTTTTACCAAGCTGACGAAAACTTCGACTGGCTGTGGGCGTCCGTAAACAGTTGCCAAGATTCAGATTAATTTGTCTTCATCCAGTAAAAGTGTTCTACCTTTAATAAAATTGATTGTGGAGAGGAATGGGAAGCTCTCAGGAGTTCTTCGGACTTCTGATCTTCCTCTATGATCTCGTTAATTCTCGGTCCCGGTGAAATGAAATTAGGATCCCAGCTTCTTCTGCTGCCAGTGAAGGTTATCTCTGCCACACTAGGTCTTCTGGTATTTTCAATAATTCCGTTAGTTCAGGCTTTAATTCTTTTAACTGATCTTCTGTTTATAGAAGGAATTGGTTGAATACCAAATCCAGCGGAATTATTTGGTGAATGAGGTGAGAGGCTTTCAAATCTTTTTAGATGTATTCATTTACAATTTGGAAGGTTATTTAATTTTCATTACTCATCAGCATTAAATTACAATTATTTTTCAAAAAGGGTTTTTCAATTTTGATTCATGTTTCTTCCAGATTTATTATTCATATTTTTTAAATATATCGGTCCATCTCAACCTAATAGCTTGTAACAATCAGAACGAATAAATTCATATAAACAACTTCTGTACATTTCAGTTGCCTTAACAACCACGTTTTCTAAATATCCTTGAGCCGGCATTATAGAATATTACTACTCTTTTCCAATAAAATACTCCATGCTTGGATTAATATTAAATCACCTAAAATTCTCCCCTAACCTTCCTTCTTAAACAGTAAATGTTTTACCATAGTTTCGTTGGACTGGGTTTCTTAAAAAGGTATTAATTTCCTTTCACTAATATGGAATTTAGGCCTATAGATTTTCTTACAACCGTTATAACATTATTTGGTTCTTTAACTTAATTTTCTTTTACCTGACCTACTGTACAATTAATTATTGGTTAACTGGTTAATTACATTAATTTTAATTTACTGGTGGTTACTTTTTTACATTAATTAACTGGTTCTGGAACCCTTCGTTAATTTATAATATAATTGTCAGAACTACTTGTCAAACATGAAACACTGGTCACCCTCCTGGCCCAGTTTATAAACATTAATTAAAACAACAGTATTATTCAACTTTAGACAATACTTAGAACTTAGTATAATGCCTAACACTAGTAACTGTACTTGATTGTCTGAAGACAAATTTAACATAAATACAACCATAATCTTTGATGAAGTATTACTATTAAACAACATCAGTTCATTTTTAGCATACTCAAAATACAACATAAATACTCTGTAGACCTCAACATGTTACAGTACAAAAACAAACATTTTATTACATTCAACCATTCATTGGTCTGGCTCTTTTATATTTAACATTAGTCATTGCCTCCTTTTGACTTGAGGTACCTCTCAGACACATTAACTACTGAGCAGCCTTAATTCAGGGTATGGTCCTTGACCATGTTTCATTCAATTTTTATGTAACGTTGGGGGACCTCAACTCTGTTACGTTACAATATATATATATATATATATTTTTTTTTTCTTAGAATTATTACTACTGTACTTCCTTTTTGTTTTCATCGACATACCAAAATGAATTGTTTGAGTGACACAATGTACATATTATCAGTAGTAATAAAGTTCGCCCTCGTTACATCGAATTTGCAACGACTTCGGATTACAGATCCCTGCATGGCCGAGGTGATAGAATGTTATAAAAGCCATATTGTTCCTGTTCCACGGTCGAAATTAAACTTTACATCGACATTTTCAAATAATAAAGCACTACGCGTCTTTAACACAGTATTGTCAATCTTTTAAACAGTTTATGGAAATTTTTGAATTCGTCAAAAATACGAATGCTTTAGTTCAAAATAGTAAAAAAATTGTTTAATTCTTGAAAAATTGAACCTGAATAAGTATTTATTTTATATTCAATACAGCTTACAATATGTGATTTTTTATATCAAATATTTTGTCTTCGTCTTAAGAAATTTGGTTTACATTGATATTACTTTTGAAACAAATAGTCAAATCGCACTTATTTATATTCACATCTATGAGGGAAGTACACGGATAAATACTAAGGGGTCCCTAATTTGTTTCATCAGCTATTTGAGAAAAATATTCTTTTTTGTAGAGTGGTGTACTTTTGATAAAAAAGATCATAATCGTTATCAATCCCCCATTCCCGTCATCATCATTGTTCTCACCACCACCATCATTATGATTACAATTATATTTACTCTTAATTTCAATTATTGAGTTATATGACGTTATATGTACTTAACTCTTAAAAAGTTTAAAGTTTTAACTTTTAACAGACAACAAATTTTGCCAAACGGTTCCCTCGTAATTACACAAAAAGTAATAAACACAAAACGGGTCCCTGGTTGTGCAAAAAGTATTGATTATGAATATAAATAATAATTATTATTTGTTTGAATTATGTTTATTTGTTTGAGTTGGGCTTTCACAAATGTAAGCTTTGTCCAGAAAGTGACCAATTCACCTTTACTTTCATACTTTCATCATCATCATCATCACCACTCCAAAGACTAGGCCTTAGACCTGTTCCGGAACCCATGTCCTCCTCGGTCTACCGACATCTCCCTTCCCAGTAGGGTGATAACCCAAGGCAGCCACAGATAATATGCGATTCAAGCATTTACACCATCATTTTCTGTGGTCTTCAATCTTCTGGTGCAATTATACAATGTTTAAATCGCATCTAATATCCTTGATCCTTCACCGATCCAAGAGAGAACAACCTTGAATCCCTCTTAGAAATTTCATTTTGGCTGCCTGAATCATCTGCACGTCGCTTTTACCATGCCTCCATGTCTCACTGGCATACAGGAATGTGGGGCCCATTCGGGTATCCTTCCGTGTTTTATTTTTCACGTACCTACGAATCGTTCCACAGATGCGTCTAAATTTTGTTAACTTACTGTCCCAATCAATATCAGTGCCATATGAGATATTACAACCGAGGTAATTAAAATGACTAACCTGATCCGAAATCTGACTATTCACGACTATCTTAGTTCTTATAGGATACCTGCCCTGAAATGTCATCGTTTTAGATTTTGTAGCAGAGATCTGTAGCCCATAGTCTTGTATGATGCTATTGAACGTAAATATCGCCCGCTGTAAGTGGTCTTCTGTTTTCTGTATCATTACCTTGTCATCAACATAAAGCAATGTATTCACATGAATACTTCGCTGAAGTGATATTTCCCGAGTCAACTTTAGCTGTCCATCGCAGAAATATGTCGTCCATGTAGATATTAATAAGTTTCGGTGAAACCTTTATTTTCACTATTTTTAATTAAACTGCGTACCTTTATTTGACATCTGCTGACTTCGACGTAAGCAGTAAACACTGACAACGCTTTCTACGCTCTAAGTGCGTACGTGTATTGTCGATTGGAATGGTGTACAGTTCTACTGTGGAGCAGCAGGGGGGAGGGTGACGTGTTGTCGGCGTTGCAATATTGGCCAGTTTACAACAGTCGCAGTTACCCCCTGTAACTGACTTTACAGGTCCCAAAGGTGTTTTACCAACTCCAAATGCAGACGCAGCCTGTGACGTGACTTCGTTTAACATCTTTCGGTTAATGTTCAACTTATTCCTTATACATAGTTGTTGTGGTCTCCAAGCTGCATTTACAATTAAATTGTTAACGTTATCTTGGGTATTGTTAAAATGTTAATATTATATTGTTAACATGTTCCTTTCCTTGCAACTTCTTTTTTTTATATTTTCTGCACAACGTGTTTTGAGACTTATATTCCCATCATCAGGTGATAAAATATTGTTACGACAGTCTACTGATCGTCGTATGGTACAGTGGAAAACAAAATACAACACACCAATTAAGTCACTAATCACCAGCTTTAATTATTACAATTAAACAGTTTGTAATCAACAAGAGAGTCTCTTACAACAAATCAAATAAAAATTGTTCATACGCAATAATAATATCAACTAATATAAAGCACAATTGTATTACAATTGTCCCGCACAATTATAAGACACATAACACTTCGCCACAATACCTCGAACCTCACTGTGTGTATTGCCGACAATAATTCAACTGGCCGTCGTTGAGTACTTGTGTTTATACCCCACCGAAAATCCATAAACGTCCCTACTGTGCATCAGCGCTACACTAGAACGTAATTTATTGCGGCCTTGACACAGTGCGCGCGGCTGGCGAATTTTAGAAAAGTCTTGAAAACGCATGTTGAGATCACGTATCGCACACAACATTACAGCCGGATACCACTGGAACATCCGAGAAACACGTAGCGTATTCTAACAATATGTTCACTCACATGGAGTACGTCAATTAATAAAAGTCAAACGCATCCCGTTATTTGAGCCACTCCCAACCCGCCTTACCTCACGATGCGCATCGCTACGGATGTCGCAAGAACCTAGAAATTCTTGGATACTTACAAGAAACATCTGCCTAAGGGTGACGTTAGGAACATTAAATCAAACTTTGCTTTACAAGTCATCAATCATAACCATAATTATTCGTTTTCAAAACAGTGTCACACCACTGCATTTTTTGCAAAAAGAGCAAACTCGTGGATGCACTGGAAGAGATTGAAATTTACAGAGCCCCCAAGAACTCAGTGTGATCAGCTTCTGAATGAAAAACTTTCTTTAAAACCGAACGAGCTATATGATATACGCGTGCTAGAACAATATGATAGATGAGTGCGGCACAGTATGATGTAGAATCGTTAGTCCGTAGAGCGATGCGTATCGTGAGGTAACGCGTGTTGAGAGTCGCTTAAATAAAGGTACGTGCGTGACTTTTATTAATTGACGTACTCCATGTGAGTAAACATATTGTTACGACGATCTACTGATCGCCGTATGGTACAGTGGAAAACAAAATACAAGACATAAATTAAGTCACTAATCGCCAGCTTTAATTATCACAATTAAACAGTTTGTAATAAACAAAATAGTCTCTTACAACAAATCAAATAAAAATTGTTTACACGCAATAAAAGTGTTAACTAATAGAGTCCTGCACAATTGTAAAACACATAACACTTCGTCACAATACTTCAAACCGCACTGGAATAAATCGCCACTTCAACTGCACTCTAAGCGCAGCTGTCGTTGTTTAAATAGACAGCACAAGTGTTCCAGAATAATCCATAATACGGGGTAACTATACACTAGAGCGTAATTGATTGCGACCTTGACACAGTGCGCGCGGCCTGGGAAGTCTGAAACAGTCTCGCTAACGCCTGTTGAGAATCACGTACGCACACAACGTTACAGCTGGTTACACTAGAACAGCCGAGAAACACGTAGAATGTTCTGCAATGTCGTAACAATATTTTATCACCTGATGATGAGACTATAAGTCTCGAAACGTGTTGTGTATAAAATATAAATAAAGAAGCTGCAAGGGTGCAAGTATAAAGGGAACCTGGATACACAAGATAATTTTAACAACGTAATTATTCTTTATGTTTTATTTAAATTTGTAACTGTAAAACTTACGTGACTGATACTTCAGAGTCTAAAAATAAGAGTCAAATTATCTGCTAATTATGAAGAATAAATTACTACAACATCTATTAAATTAAGGTAATCTTTCAGGTGGAAAAGTTGATAAAATTCTGCAAAACTTAAGTCTTTTAAAAAAATATTCTGTGCATTTATATATGTAAATTTTCTTCACTTGACTAAATAACGTTTGTCTTATTTTTAGATATTTCAATTGTTTATATTGTCACAAAAATAAAACGACATATCTATCAATGTCATTGTTAATAAATTTATTTTTTTAAAGTTAAACGGTACTACGAGGGGCGTGTTTACTTGTGGAACAAATAAGACAGTCGTTACCGGTACGTATGTTTTGCTGTTCAAACGTGTCTTTAACACTTCGTTTTTAAGTCCCGCCTTTTACTTAAAGGGTGAAATTAATTTTACTACGACAATTGTGTAACGCTCTCAAAAATTACACCTGGCGAGATTGTTGCTGATTAATGTAAAGTGATTATTGTGTTACAATTAGTGCGGAACTCTATTGGCTGACATTATTATCTGCGTGTGGACAAATTTAATTTTAATTATTGTATGAGAGTATCATGTTGATTAGAAATTGTTGTTTGACTTTTTTCATTTTGAAATTATGACATTATACATTTTTTCAGTATCTGAATTTGCTCATGAGTGTAGTTTCCCTGCAGGTAATCTTCACAGTCAGTTGCAACAGCTACAGTCAGCTGAGCCTCGGCGAATAAAGTCAGTTATTAAGTGTGTTTTGCTGTTTAAATAGTGTGTTTAGCACTTCGTTTTTAAGTCCCGCCTTTTACTTAAAGAGTGAAATTAATTTTATAAACAACCTATTGCTACGACAATTTATGTAGCGCTTTCGCAAATTCAGCAGCTGCAGCTACGTAAAATTCCTACGTAAAGTTTCTACACGTTTCCCGGGTAACCGAGCAGGTGCAGTGCCTCAGTCAGCAACGTGCACTCAAGTAGCTTCTAGACTGTTCGAGTACTATTACCTAAGAAAATTATGCTAGCACGTCGCCAAAACAATGTAAAATATTCTAGAACGTCTGCCAGACCTATACAAGTAACAGCGGCCGGCTTAGAAGTTAGTTACACCTGGGAAGATTGTAGAGTGCGGATATCAAGTGATTCTTGCGGATTAGTGGAAAGTGATTATTGTGTTCTAAATTTTTGTGCGGAACTCTAATAGTTGACATTGTTATTTCATGTGGACAAACTTGACTTGAATTATTATATATGAAGCTGCACCCTTAATATAAACCAAAGGCCAGTTGGACGTGTAAGCCAATTTACATATCTTGGTACTATGAACAATGTACAGACCACTCTCAAGGAATAAAGAGCAGAATTGAAAAGGCAAAAGCAGTGTACACTAGAATGAGCAGTTTATTCAAAATTCACGATTTAACTATAAACACAAAGATGAGACTTCTACGCTGCTATGTATTCTCGGTCTTTTTCTACGGTGTAGAATCTTCGACTTTGACTGAAGCCACAACTAAGAAATTGGAGTCTTTCAAAATGTGGCCTTACCGTAGAATACTGACCATTTCATGGACAGCACAGTATCTGAAAACGTGAAGATAAGAAAGTTTCAGTATCTGCGACATCTCATTAGAAATGAACAGAGATTTTACATTTTTGCAGTTCTTACTACAGGGAAAAGTACTTGGAAAGAGAGGAGTTGGGCGACCAAGAATATCATGGGTGAGAAATTTAAGCACCTGGTTTGGCATGAATACAACTGACTTATTCCGTAAAGGAGTGCAGAAAGTTAAAATAGATAAAATATGATATCCAACATCCGAAACAGATTGAAACTATCAGAAGAAGAAGATTGTATATGAGAGTATCTTGTTGATTTTACATTGTTATTTGTGACTAATTAAAGCTGTTAATTAGTACAAAGGTTTTGTAAAATTTATAAAAACACTTGGTAAGTTTCACAAATTTTGTTTAATTAACTCTGACAGCTGTTTCGACTAGCTAAGCCATTGTCAAAGAGGCGAGTGAACGAAATTACTGAACACAGGATGTTAGTGGAGTGTAGGTGGTGAACATCTGTTTAGGGCGTATCTGGAACATCTGTGTTGTGATGGCGGGGGGGGGGTACAAGAGACAAGGGAAGGTCAGGTGTCTTTAAAAACTATAAAAGCCATAGCACAAAGTAACGGTTATGATGAGAGAATAATTGACTCTTTAATTTAAAAAAAAAAAAACAAGAAAATTACTTTAAAAGAATTTTATTCCATAGAGCCAGATCAGGGTAACAAAAAAAAATTTCACTTAACAAATTACATTCCGTGTATAACAGATAAGATTTTATATCTATCTATACCTAAAATAATAGGTTAAAAAACCATGGTCTTAACACGGTATCAGTAAACAAACGTAATCTTTTTTCACTACTAGTCAATAATAAAGAAAAATCTAACACACTGGAGAAAAATGGAGTTTATGAAATACACTGTGCAGAATGCGATGTTATTTATATCGGACAATGTGGCCGTGCTCTGAAACATCGCATTTCTGAACATAAGAAGGCGATTTTAACCAATACATCTAATACAGGTTTTGCAGATCATTGCTTACAACACAATCACTTCATAGACGCAAAAACATAACACTACTCCACAACATACAAAAAGGTAAAAAATGGGTTTGTTAGAAATTTTAGAAATTAAAAAAGCAATAAAAAATAACAAAAATTTAACCAATGAATAGACTAAACTTTGTGTATCCCCTTTATTAAAATCTGTTATTTAGTTTAGTTTATTTTATATTATTTTGAATGTTCATCATTATTTTAAATTTTGCAATCTGTTATTTAGTTTAGTTTATTTTATATTATTTTGAATGTTCATCATTATTTTAAATTTTGCATTCAGTTTATATTTAGTTCAGTTAATTTTATATTTTGCATTCATGATTGTATTTAGTTTTTAAAGACACCTGACCTTCCCTTGTCTCTTGTACACCCCCCTCGCCATCACAACACAGATGTTCCAGATACGCCCTAAACAGATGTTCACCACCTACATTCCACTAACATCCTGTGTTCAGTAATTTCGTTCACTCGCCTCTTTGACAATGGCTTAGCTAGTCGAAACAGCTGTCAGAGTTAATTAAACAAAATTTGTGAAACTTACCAAGTGTTTTTATATATTTTACAAAACCTTTGTATTAACATGTTTCACCAAGTGCCCAACGAGTCATCAATTAATATCGTGACTCTTAATTAGTGACTTTATTGGTGTCTGTAATTTGTTTCCACTGTATAATACGACGATCCGTGACACCGTCGCAACAGTATAATAAAATATATTGCTACTAGTCCGGCCAAAGTAGACATTTCAATCTTACAATAATTCGCATAGAGCTGAAAATTGGTACAGATCTTGGGAACACTATTGCAAATAAAATGTCAAAAATCCCCATCGATCCCACGTCTGCTAAAAAAGTTATTCAAGGTCAAATGTCAAAAATATTGGGTTTTTGCATTTTTCTGGTAAACGGTAAGTTTATCATAAAAATAGGTCAGACAAAAGTTGTAGATCATGAAATTATCTACAAAAATTGTTCTTATACTTTTATTCCTAAGAATCACCATTCCTGAGAAATCGCGATTCTAAAAGTTGAATTCTACATAATATGCACACATTCCCGCACCACCTGTGAGGTAGTGTACTTGGCGCATTTTTTTAACGTGGTGTCCCCGGTAGGCATACTCCACGATCTATTGTGAATGAGTTTTGTTAAAAAATATTCTATTAACTAAAAAATGGTACTATTGGAAATGATTTAAGTGGCTCGAATTATTGTTGATTTCGGGAAAATGTTAGTCTGACTGATAATCTTCAAATGCTACTTCAACAGTAATGTCTTCTTCGCTTTCTTCTTCTTGTTCTTCTTGTTCTTCTTGCTGTATATCTGAAAGTTGTTCTGAAAAAGATACATCAGTTGTCTCCTCATTGATATCATAAAAATCTTCATCTGTTGCATTTGATTCAACATTGGAGCAAGACTGGCCTTGACAATTGGTACATACTGGTGAACAAAATAATCCGACTTTTTTACAGCCACATTTTGCACTACAACCTTTTTTGCAATTGCAAAAAATAGTGTTAAGAAGTCTTTCCGGAGCAGGTGGGAGTAAAGTTTGAATTGGCTCCAAAGTATTATCTATTAATTTCCAACCCCAGTCTTCTGGGTCCAGTTGATTGCCTAGCCACACTTGAACTTGATAGTATACTCGATATAAGTGTTGATGAGCAGAAGCAGATGTTGGAGGAAGACAAGATAGTTGTACTCTTTTATTGTTCCGTGTATTTTTTACAAAACTTAAATATCCATACTTGTCTAAACAATCAATTTTTTTTTTGAGCTCCATATAGAGCAAGAAGAAAGCGAATCCCGTTTGTGATGATGTCTTGTGGAGAAGAGTCAATCTTTTTAAATACTTTAGCGCAATCAATTAAATCATGTTTTTCAAACAATTTAAATACTGTTGTTTTACCCCTTTTGAAAAATGTTGATGTAGAATCGCAGCCAGTTATTGCATGTAAAAATAAGATATGATTTTGACATTTTGGATAAGCAGATAAACTTTTCGATGAATATATTTCTGTTGGTTGTTGAGCTTTCCCGGGTTTCAAAAAGTAAATAATCTTATTAATTGGGGTTCGTGCAGTCAGTAGTACTAATAAATCAACATCTTCACCAACAACGATAGTTGTATTTGCTGTATTGGATTGTTCTATCGCTGTTTCAATTATGAGGACATCAGCGTCATTATCAGCTTGTTTCACTAAAATATTCGCAGTTGTAAATTTTTCACATAACATTAAAATGAAGCGAGACTTGTTATGAGTATTTGCAAAGAATTGTTGTTGGTTTGTTGAAACTGTCATAAATTGATCAAAAACGATATCAGAAGATGAAGATGTTTTTGTAGTTCGACGACGTTGTTCTGCAGCTTTAATGTTTTTCTTACAATCAGTATAACCATCAAATACTATAGTCACTCTATGACCAAAATGTCTATGTACATACTGAACGTATTTATCAAAAATAACGTTGAATGTTTCTTCTCGATCCCACACAACGCGGTGTAATAGATATCCTCCATCGATGATGTAAGTAGCATTTGTGTTGTCAATTTCAATGTTCACTGATTGAAAGCAATCGTAAATAGCTGATTTCTGTGTTTTACGCATTCCAATTGCATCGAAGAGTGATAATGGGTAGGGGGCTAATTCATATTCGAAGAATTTTTCAATTTCATCCTCAAATGTCTTAGTAATACTCATACGTTGAAATAATAATACAGGGTCTATAGGTACCTTCTCATCATGAACTTTTATGGTGCTGCTCATAGTTAAAAGAGGAAGTACTTTATCAGCGCGTTTTAATTTGATATTATTGAATGTTTCTCCTGTCATTTTAGACATAGAAGCAATCCCAACTTCACGAGCTTTATCACAGTTAATTTTATTATCACCGACGACTCCACTGGCAATTGATATGATTTCTTTAACCTCAGGGAAAGGATCATGTGATGAAAACCACTCAAGAAGTTTTTTAATGTCTTTAGCATCTTTTTTTACTCGTGAATCACTTGCATCTACATGCTGATCTGTTGTATCCATTCTAACATCAGCGAGATCTTCCAATCCTTCACATACAGTATTCATTGCATGCATGCCATAAACCCATTTACTTATGACACTCTCTTTCGTACTTCTTCCTCGAGAAATACCTCCATCTGTCTTCATTGATTTCATCATTGATTGCTCGATCACCATATCCGTTGAAGTTCCACAATTTAGTTTATCAGAACGTCTAACAGTGAAAAATCCTTCTATAAACCTTTGGTAAACACTAGGATTAATTAAGTTCTCTAATTGTAGCATATCTTGCAGATATAAGTGCGCAGACTTAGCATAAGGAAAATGTCCTGATGCGTGGAAATAAGGAAGCATTTCTTTAATGCTGTTCAAATGAACTTGCCAATCTCCCATACGTTCAACTCTTATAAACTCCTTTGCAATCGACACCATATGAAAATATTGTATCTATAGTTTTGCTGTAGGTCCTTGTTCTTCATATTCTTTTAGTTTTTGATTGAACTGATAAAGTAATTCTTCAGATATTTCATCACCATTTTCAATGTCATTATATGAAATAGTGTTATTTATTACATTCTCAATAGTAATATTAAGATTTGCAACCATCTCGTCATCAATAACAAGGTCTTTTGATATTATTATTGCTAAAGTGAGCTGAAGTAATGTATGAGCTCTAACAGCTCTCGCGTAAGCATGGCCATTGAGCATTTTTTCTAATGACTTAGGTGCATAAATTAACGAAAGCATCTCTTGTATGCCACTTCCTTGCATAATATAACCGATTGATCCAAAAAATGACATAAGTAAATGAAATCCTCCAAGTCTTATTATGATCTTCGATAATTCAGATCCTTCAGGTGCTGCAGATACGATTTCTCGAGCTTTTGCATACAGAGGTTGATCAAAAGTAATAATGCATACTTCGTGGCCATAACGTTTTGCATTTTCTAAAGCACAAAGTAAAGTTGTGTATATAGTACTGTAGTTACTTGCTGGTTGATGAATAAATGGTAAGAATGAAATTTTGGATTTAGAAAAATTCATAATATTACTTGTTAAACGTTCAATATAACCATTCCAACCGGGTAACGATAAATTTTTCCATTTACCATAGAACCAT
The DNA here is from genome assembly GCA_034769895.1 of Magicicada septendecula. NCBI lineage: Eukaryota > Metazoa > Arthropoda > Insecta > Hemiptera > Cicadidae > Magicicada > Magicicada septendecula. The sequence continues at coordinate 851,823,481 of CM068368.1, forward strand.
ATCACATCGACTTTTTTGAGTAAAGATACTGGTACTTCACTTTCATAAGCAAAATTTTGCACATTTATTTTACTATAACCTACTACACCATCATTTTGATAGATTAGTATTGGCACATGAGCTTTTGCCGCGAAATCTTTTGCTGAAGGGACTTCATTTATTCGTGGTATAGGCTCTTCTAATATAACTGAACTTTTCGGGGTAACAATTTGAATGATACCCATTATGTGAAGCGTGTTATTACCGTCTAAAGTATTTACATTTATATCAGCATTGTCTGCAACATATTGAATAAATGTGCCAGTTTCTGGTGGTAAGATACGAGGTGGACGGTCAAGAACTGCTGCTGCCTCATACATCACAGTATCACTGTAGGATGCGCACAAACCAAAAGACGAAAAGATTTGTATAAGACGTTTTGAACCAAATCGTCGATTAAAAAAAAACTGAGAGACCCAATTGCAATTTTGATTTGAAAGACCTAGGCCTAACAGCAGTCATAATACTGTGGCTGATATTTGTACATACTAATTTTAAATGTTCTAATTTAAATCGTTTATTTTTAAGAATTACTTGCTCCAAAAAATAAGTTAATGACTCTGGAATATCGCTGTTAATATCTTCAAACATTCGACTAGGCGGGGGGTAATTGGTATTATCAAATACTGAAGATTGAATGTCCTCTCGAATGATTGCTGCCGCAGCTTTCAGGATTCGAAATCGTTCTTCTTTTTCATTTTGACTTTTTTTCTCATACCAAGCTTGGTTAAGAATATCGTGATGATTGTCAATGAAACAGATTAAAGTTAATCTTCCCGGTTTGTCAGTGATAATAATATTATTACCATACTTCAACTTCAATCGTATCTTAATTGTTCTCTGGATTTTTGCAAATATTTTTTAATTCTTCTAATGAAAACTGACAATCATCACTATTTTCAATGTACGTAAATATTTCTTCCATCGCAACATTCGTAGATTCATCTTGAGGACGACCGATTTTACCCCCAGTGGTGGGTCTCAAGAAGGAATTATAACAATTATTATGGTACTTACCCTCAGCAGCAACTAAATAATATTCATACTCAATGCGTGCAGTAACATTTTTTGCTACGTCATCAGAACGAGTCCGAGCTACCTTCAGAATAGATTCTTTAAATGCAAGTGTAGCAACTTTATAAATTTTACGCCGAACATTCTGCGCTTTCTTCTTTTCAGCCTCTTCATTCGCTTCATCGCCGCAAAATAAGCAATATTTTTTAAAACAAAAATCGGATTCACTTACGCGCGCTCTAGTACGAGGTGGACTAATTTTAGATGTACTGGCTTGCTCCATCTCGTGCTGTCTTTTAACTGCAGCAATAGTACTCTTCCGAGTGTACATTTTACGGTACTGCACATGAATTGTCACAGATTTCTGGTCTTTCAGGTATTCAAAGAACCCATCATTTCTTTCAACACTTGAATCAATCAAAGTCTTCATTCCACGATCAACAATAACAGTTTCACTTTCAGTCAAAGGTTTACTACAAATAAAGCAAAATTGCGACATTTTATAAAAATTATTAAACGGCACAAATTGTAATAAGAAATATTATAAATAAGCACGTGTATTCACTGCAAAGGAACGTTCAACACTAAAAGTATTTCGTTTATGCCTTCCAGAAAAAAAGCAGGTATACGACCGTCGCCTCCCGGACAATAGAGTAGTAGACAGATGTTGCTCAAGGTTATACGGACAAATGAAGTTAGGGACTGAGTTTCTTTTATGTGTATATTCTCACAATCGTATAATTTGTATGTATAAGTTACACAAACCAATATTTTTATTTATATTAAACATCCGATGATGTATTTAGGCGGTTAAGCGTGCATATTATTGTTTTCGATGTTTCAGATGATGATATCTCAGGAATGGCGATTCTTAGAAATAAAAGTATAAGAACACTTTTTGTAGATCATTTCATGATCTACAACTTTTGTCTGACCTATTTTTATGATAGAACTTACCGTTTACCAGAAAAATGTAAAAAACCAATATTTTTGACATTTGACCTTGAATAACGTTTTTAGCAGACGTGGGATCGATGGGGATTTTTGACATTTTATTTGTAATAGTGTTCCCAAGATCTGTACTAATTTTCAGCTTTATGCGAATTATTGTAAACTTACTACTATTTTTTTGACTACTTTGACCGGACTATACGGGAAACGTGAGAATTGCATTATCTGGTTACCTAAAAACTGGCCACGTAACAAGAAAGTTTATTTAAGAAGTAAATGTTTTTTCTATCATCAAAACACTGAATTTCGACTTATTGTCATATCTCAGTGCAAGTAACATGCTGTTGACGAGCTGGGCGCGTTTACACAGGAAGACGTTATTAACTGTTATCGGAAACATTATCAGATTCCGCATTACTTGGTTTAAAACTCGTGTTTACTTTGAAGAAAATTTGTTCTGTTGTGCAACAAAAATATCACGCGTTTATTTAACAATTACAAGTCAGAAGTTGAAACCGTGTCTCGTCTGGCCTGCAGCGTAGTTACTATTGAGGTCAAATGCGCTTTACAGTAAAAGTAAACTAAACTCATCTGTCCCACTCTCGTCGTGGCACAATTGTTATGTGGTAATCACATAACTAGATTAATTCACCAACGAGTCGCGCAACTGCATTGCTGGAGGCGCACAACTTTTACATTGGGTTGCCGGATTATCAAAACAGTGCCCCAATTATATAGAGTTGTCAATACAACTCGGAACGTAATTGTTGAGTTGACCCTATGTCCTTCACTGGCGATATCATATGCCTCTATTACACTACGCAACTTATTGCGAGGAACTGATTTGAAGCCTACGTAATCTAGTTTTAACTGCAATCTACGTGACACATAGTTTGCAGGGTAGTACAAACAGGCTGCAACTGCTCTGCAATCAGATGCAGCGTAAGCATGTCATTTATACTGCTATTATAAAAATGTGAAGTTTGTTTGTTTTGTTGTCCGGGCTAACCTCAGGAAGTACTATCCGATAAAAAAATTTTTTCACCACCGTGTTCCTTGAAGTTGAAGATGGTTTTAGACATAAATTTGAAGTGATAGCTTTAATAATTTTCAAGAACAGAGATTTAAAACGGTCCCATGTCTTGAAATGTCTTTGTTAATTTGCGTGTAATCCTCGTCCCAGGTTTAATTTACAGCGTTGGCTCTTATGAGAGCTGTCGCGTTCTGTCTTACACATGTGTTTCTGTCCTTTCCTGTCGTTCCAATGTTGCCATTCGTAGTAAATATGAAGTGCGAATTTTAAAGAGTTTTAAATTTTATTGATGTTCTACATGCTGTGCTGCACATTTCTGAATAAATTACATGTCTGTAACACAATTACCGTCTTCATAAAAAAATATGTTATAAATTTATGTTTACTTGTAGATGTTAGAGCAACGTTTCAATCAACCAGTGACTGTTACCCTATTATTAAATTTATGGAATTAATTTTAACCACGTTTGATTTAAAATAAATGTCCTTTGTTATAAGCACATTTTAAAAGCCAAAGAGCAATAAATAAAACTTTTACTGATTTTTTTATCTCTATAATTAATTAATGTCGTCCGTGTGTGTATTAACATTTTTGGCCTGTGAGGAAATTGTTTATTTCTTGAGATAGAAATATTGTATAAGCGTAAAAGTTGTAGTAAATAGTCTAAAGTTAATTTTAATTTTAATTCTAATATTCAACTTAAGGTGATTTGGACCACATATACAATTATTTGTAATCATTATAGCAGACGCTTCGGGAGACGCGCGCCAAGTCCTGTCGCCACCTTATTCTCGTTAACTCGTCTTGCTTATGGAATGTTTACGTTAGTAATAAAAACGTTTATACAAATTTCATATCCAGCTTACATACACAAATTTCGTATCCATGCGATACAGTTATTCTTCTTCCCCGAAACGCTGACTAAAAACGTAAGTTTCAGAATTTACTAAACAACTCATTCTGTGTGGTGGAACATACTTTTAAACGAGCTTAATCACAAACAAACAATACCTAACGCAAATGTTTACATTTTTCTTAATCATTAATACCTTATTTTCATATAAATATACTATAACAAAATATTGTGCCTTACAAATTGTTGTTTATGAGTAGTACAGTAATATGTTGCAATATCATGTGTACTAAATTTTAATTTGGTTTTAAATGGCGATTCCTAACGTTAATTAATTATACAGTATATTTCATATTTTACATTATATTATTAAAGCATTGTGTGTGTGTGTGTGCGTGTGTGCGTGTGTGCGTGTGTGTACACAGGATGCAACGTAAAATATGTCCTGACTATACATACTCGAATTTATGCCTCAGTATAAGAAAAAAGTTCCTATTAACCTTAGGCCGAAAAGTCTCACTTTCCTCCGTCTCTCCCCCATTTTGTGTTTTTAAAGAAAATTTATATCTAAAGAGACGATAGAAGTTAGGGTAGGACAAAAAATATTTTTATTATTTTTTCGATTCGCTATACCGCGGAAAACTTGCCCCTAGGAAACATAAGTAAAAAAAAAATAATTAAAAAATCGGTTAATACCTTCCGGTCTCGCATCACCCCGAATATCACAAAAACTGATCAATTTTAACAATTTTTCGTACTTAAAAAACCAAAACTTTTTCTATGTGAGTCAAATGGTAGGCCTACAGCTTTAAATAAGTAAAGAATAGCAAAGGAAAGATAAATAAATTTAAAAAGCGTAGATATTTCAACTTTTATTGGTCGTGCATTGCACCTGAAAACATATTTTTAACATTAAAATTGAAAATTTTACACTTTAACATAAAATAGTTAATGATAATTGTTACGAACTATGGCATTATGTCAATAGCCTTTTACACATTCTTTTTGGTAGTAGCTATTTTAAACTCCGATTTGTGCGAAAAACATGTCATGATGGATCGTGAAAGAACCATCGTTCTGATGAACCCATCTCTGGACTTGGCAACAACGATTTTTGTAACGCTTCACCTTCACACACCGCTCCACTGCTAGTGTATGACATGGAAATTTGTCAAATTACATACGGATATCAGGCATGCGATATAAGTGTTTACACCAACTCCTTCTGTGGTCTTCCAAAACCAAAATTAAATTTGTAATTTTTGATAAATTACACTCGCATGCCAAAAATTTCACTAATGGCCGTCCCACATTTAATTTACAGCATTGGTTATATGGGCTACATTGTTGCCGGGTTCCGTGTGTGGAAATGCCTATTCGGCGGATTGAAGGCGTTCGAAATGTATTTCTCCCGAACAGCGACGTCGATTTACTGCTACATGGAGTGAATTTTATCACTGAAGGACTACACATTATTGTACTGTTTTATTAGTGTTTTACTTATGATGTAAATACTTACGTGTTAACAGTTACGAGATCAGTATCACTCAGTTCTATGTATGAAAATAACATGACGTTAATTACCACAAAAAGTTTCACTTTACCTATAATTGAAAGTGTGTTTATATTATTTAATGAATAAGCGGTCTTAGACAATCAATATAAAATATCATGTAACTAATCAAGGACGAAACCTTTGTATTACAGGAAAAGCAATTATCTAAAATAATAATTGTGAATTGTAAACGTGTAAAATATTGTACTCTTAAAACAATACGTGACGTTAATAGTAATATAAAGTTTATACTATATACTATAGGATTACACAAACGCACACACGCGCGCGCGTACACGCCAGGGTGTAACGTAAAAGGTTTCCTCACTATACAGATTCGAATTTTTTGTGTCAGTACAATACGTTCCTATACACACAGGTCCGGATACTTTATTTTCAGCCTGGCCGCCATTTTGTACTTTTTAAAGAAAACTTTATATATCAAGGGGTAACAGAGATAACTTAATGAAGTTTGGCACATATGTTTACATTAATGGAAGTTAATGAATTAAAAAATATTCCTAATTTCATAGTTAGGACTACGGTTCCTTCAGTATAAGAAACAGTTATTTAAAGTTATTACTACTTTTTAAAACTGCCTCGCTAATAGTAGTTTATAACAAAGTAAGGGCTTGGTTTTTAGCGAAATTAGAATTAATAACTTCAAAAAAATTTAGATAAACTTGTGTGATGGGTTTTTTTCTGCCCTGTAATTATTATCATGGACATTAATAATTCCATTTCATGTAAGACTTCTTCATCAGTGAATATATCAGGGACTAAATAAGTGCGGATCAATTGCAATTTTGTGTAGAAAAGTAAACAAAATACCCGTCTATGTTCAAAGTCAACATTTTCAAGGGCTTGTACCCTACGTTATGTAGATAGTACTGCTTTAATCTTTGTGGAGATTCATCTGTAATAAAATCTGGAACATTAGGCTGTGTCGGTGTCGCAGAGACCGTTTGCTTCACTGTGTTGCTCTACATCTGTGGGGTGACGGACCGCATTGGCAGCCTGCTGAATCGGCGGGGCGTGCATACAATCTACAAACTGACCAGGAAGATACAACAGTTTCTGAGACCGGTCAGGAACACAAGGGATCCATTCTCGTCGGGTGGCCTTGCTCGTGCGCCGAAGTGTACCACGAAGGGCAGCGTCCGCACACGCGTAGGTGAACACAGTCGCTATTGTCGTTTGAGGCAGACGGAGAAGTCTGGGGTAGCCGAGTTCCTTTGAGTAGAGAAAGGTCTTGTCCTCGAGAGCGCCTGCTACCTTCGGCTGCACATGGAGTCCGTGAAAATCTTTAAACATGGTTATGTAGTGAAGAATCGAAGGGAAAAAACCTATTGAATAGGATCGGGTATTCTGTGCTCCCAAGGCAATCAGATACCACTTGGTGCTGATTGGTCGATGCTGCTTTCCAGCTTAGATCGTGCTGGTACAAAAGTTTATAAAAGTGGGCGTTCTCAGGTAGTTTTCTCAGGTGCCAATCTAGACAATGGTGATGGCATCCGATGGTGGGGGCGACACGCTTGTCAACAACGATTACTGTGGATCACGGCATATCAGTCCCTGATCAATAACATTATTCCTAGTAATTTCAACAGTCAAATTAGTTTTAAATAACGTCTACAGAAAGATACCTAAGATTAGATAAGATAACAAAGTGCAATACAACAGCACAGACTACAAACTTCAAAGCAACTCGATAACTTTTGGAAAGTTGGCAGACTGTATTTGGAACGTAGGTGAGGTAGTCAAAAAAAAAAAATCGTTGCACTTGTCTAGAAGATATGTTTCGATGACATTTGTTGGCAACACTTGTGCACTTCCGTATCCACCAGCTGTATTAACGTTTCCCACTTGGCAGTAACGGTTAGTCCTTTGTTAGCCACGAAACACATCGCGTAATTTGGAAGTAGCATTAAAATTAGAAATCCGCGCAGTGACTCGTTTTTTGTGGTGTAACCCTACTGAAGTTTATCGCCAGTTGATGGTAGTGTATGGCCTCTATTACATTAGGCAACTGATTGCTGAAAAAGTTGTAGGCCATTGGTTTAAATGAGACCTATCACACTCATTTGTGAACATTAGCCTATACACTTAACCTGAACTGTATTTACAATTAAATGTCGAAATTTGCCCCTTAACATCATAAGAAATGTGTTTATAGCAAAATCATAGGCAAACAATTACTTTTAAGATAATAACTGCAGAAGTTATATGCGGAACACTCTTCAAACTTAATAAGTGTTAAAAGAGTGGTTAAAGAAAAGTATAAAGCCTATTCAAAAATCTGTAAAATTGTTTATTTCCTAAACTAGAAATGCCTGCTTTCTACCTGGGTATAATCTGAGAATAAAGCATTTCCACATATCTTACATGACAGTTTTTTTTTCATTTTGGAAATATTTCTACGCCGTAAAAGCCGTAGGAACTCTATTTTGACTGTGTTTTGATTATTTTGTACCAACTTTATTAGGAACTGCAAAATTGAAGTTCAACATTTTGTACGACCAAAAAAGTGCATTACACGACTTGCTTAGTAAAACTTTTATCATTTAAATGGGATATTTTATTAGATACGTAGACGGAATTGTGGTGAAGGCTTAATTTTATAATATCACTATGTTTATATAATAATATTTATATATTACGTTTGTCCAACCATTATAGATTTCTTGTTACATGGATATCGTGTTACTCTCATGATGGGTCTGTATTACATTAAATGTGTTCCTCCAGTTCAAAGCTGTTCTAATTTTAAAAACAAAAATGCATAGGAAACCAGTAGGGAGTTTAACAACTACGGTTAATGTAAAAGTTTTTGTTTCATTTTTATTTTAAAAGTAAAATTAAAATTAATTGAAAATCAACCACAGTTGAAAAGAATATATCTTTTTAATGTTGTAGACCTTCTTATAAAAGCTTTAAAAAAAATTCTGGGAAATATTAGAGGAGACGGTACAAAGTTTGTAAAGGACGTCGCCGGAAACATAACAAGGTAGGCTTATAAACAAGGAAGCGAAATCAAAACAAACAAATAACGCTGCCGAGTGCAATTGCCGCGCCCTAAATTGCGGCAGTCATGCTCTCAACACAGGGGTAATAATACTGTTTGTAAGTAAATAAATTTTTTATTTTGTAATAAAGATTTAATTAATATAAATTTTGAACTTTCATGTTTACAAAAGTTATTTTACAATATACTAAAAACAAAAATAATAATCATAAATGTTTGAAACGGACTAAAATAATTAGAAGTAAATATTAAATATACAACAGTTACATACATAAGACCTTGATTAAGGTAAGCGTTTATATTTCAAAAATTGATTATACAGTCGCTTTCTTTAAACAGTAAGATAAAAACCAAAAACTATTATTACCTAACTTTACAAATGAAAACAACACATACTTTTGCTTTACATTAAGAAACAGTATGCTTGGGCCTACTTAATATAAATAGTATAAATAACGAACGTGAGCCTATTTCTAAGTAATATGAGTATGTTTACATACGCGTTATATAAAATTCTTCTTCTTCTTCTTCTTCTTCTTCTTCTTCTTCTTCTTCTGCACCTTACGGAGTAGGCACTTTGCCTGTTCCGACTTCACAGAGTATCTCTCCGTCTCATTCATGGTCTCCTTACATCGCTTGTATTAAAGGGTCTACATCGAAACGCAACCTAAGGTAGTCATCCATCCTCCGTTCTGTCCAGATGCTGTAACCATTCCATGCGATATGTCTCGATTTTATCATGTATGGAAAATACCTTCTTTTAATATCCTCATTGCGAAAACGATCCTGTCTCTTTCAACGCTTTGTTCTTCTCAGAAACTTCATTTCCGAAGTTTAAAATCTGGTTTTAATCTTATTTGTAGGAACCCATGTTTTACATCCATATAGTAAAACAGTAAATGCCACTGTTTTATGAAATTTAAGCATTGTGTCTTTTCTTGCCTTTTTCCTCACCGCTCTATGAATGACGCCACACATCATCTGAAACCGCAATATTTTTTTAGTGATAGCTCGGCCTGTGTCATTCGCAATACTGACAGTGCAACCCATGTAATTGAAGTCAGAGACTTGTTCCAAAACTGTCCCCTCAAGAACAATTTTTGATCTGACTGGACGCTTCCCTCAAAGAGCCATGATTTTTGTTTTCTTCTTAGATATTTAAGAATCATATTGTTTACAAATATGGTTTAAACTATGTAGCAACTCATCCTCTGTTTTCTGTATTAAGGCTGCATCGTCAGCATCAATACAATATCCACAGTCGTGATTTGGTTAAGTCCAATTTCTCACTGAGCCAATATCTCGTCTCCATGATTAGATGATGTCGTCAAAATATATAGGTAACTCGAAGTTTCTTGCAGCAATTATGTAATATTGTGATGTTATGCAATGTAGTTTCTTCCGCAAGAAATGTATTTTTGTTTCAACACCTGACGCACGTTTCACTGAAAAATATCAGCACCATCAGAGGTTTGTGTGTAAATCAATCTAAATAAATTTGATTTACATACAAACCTTTGATGACGATATTTTTCAGTGAAACGTGCGTCAGGTGTTGAAACAAAAACTCAATACATTACTTGCAGAAGAAACTATGTTGAATAACATCATATTATTATTGTGTGTGTGTGTGTGTGTGTGTGTGTGTGTGTGTGTGTGTGTGTGTGTGTGTGTGTGTGTGTGTAAAGCGTCGGCAAAATACTACATGTTATACAAAATCCGCCATAGATGATTATAGATAGATATGATTGGGAAGGATCTTAAATATCTCATTTGTCCCGATAAAAATGGAGAGTCCAACCTTCAAGCTAATCCCATCCCTCCCCAGAAGCTAATCCTAGTTTCGCCACAGGATAGAGGTATAGGTGGACGAGAAACAAACTCAGAAACGGCAAGGTGTTTCGTTTCTCTGGAATATTGTACTAGATGCCTTGCCAATTTTTGCAGTCGTGACATAAAATCGGCCGTAATTCATTCATTTATTCAGATTAAAGTACTAAATGTCATATACTATACACTTGAAAAGCCTTGTTTTCAAAGCCACTAGACCGTAAACTTGTATCGGTGACTTCACAAACGTATCAGGACTGTGATTTGAGTTGTTTGTTACCGATCCTATTAAACACCATAAGCGGTCACTAAGCGTAGCCATTAGGCGTCCAAGACGGACGCGCTATTGCTAGACAATACCATATGTGTAGGCTCATTACTCTACATTGTAGTAACTGATGTGAACATTACAGCACTACACATCGTCATTACCCAATCAACAGTAATTATTTGTAATGGTTTACTATTACAGATGCTTCAATTACAATGCGTTAATATGCCATTTGTTACGTCAACTGTCTACAATTTTGCACTAATTAACACAGTGATCACATCCTACTAAACCGCTACAATAATCCCGAACAGAACTTCTAAAATCGCCAGGTGTAACTAAGGGCCTCCGCACACACCGTGACTTCTCTGCAACACCAGCTGAGCAACTGCTTTGATACTCGATCGTTTTGAAACTTAAGATGCTAATGGATTGGTGTTATCCTCAGACGGTGTAACTGAATTTTGACCAAAATGAAATCAGTATCGGCCAACCTGTCTAGTGAAGATGACTTGAACAGAACGTAGTGAGAAGTTTTGTTGACATTCTTCTTCATATTATTATTATTATTATTATTATTATTATTATTATTATTATTATTATTATTATTATTATTATTATTATGTGTATCAGTAGTGATGAGGAAGGCATTGTTGGTTATAAACAATATCAAAGACGGCGAAGAGGTGGCAGGATGTTCTGGACTCATCCTTACATCGAAAGAAATATTAAGTGCAGGCTTTTTTAGCTGCTACTCAGCTGAAAGAATGAGATTCAAAATTTTAAAAGAGGCTGGCTTTTCCACCTCTTGGACGAATTTTAGATTCGCCACCTGATGATTCATTTTATATATGAAAGTATAAAGTTAACAAAAATTACAAAACTTTAAAATAAAACTATAAAAACTTATACAAATTATATATTAAATTAAAATTATATATATAATTAAAAATTTATAAAATGAATTTACACTAAAAAAAATGCAGGACGAAAAGGTTGACAACTACGCGACACGAGTTGCTTTTCTACCAGGAAGCTGGATTGCGTGCGACTGAAATGTGAGTGATTTCAAACCGGTCTCTTTGCGATCGCGTCGTGTGAGACGCCCCATTCTACTACAGTAACGGCAAAACAGTTAGTCGCGCAACCCGTTAACAACTAAAGTCGCAAAATAGTCGCGCAGTCCATAAACTGTCCTGGCCACTGGATGCTTATATTTATACCCCGCCGAGATTCCAGAAAAATCTTTCGCTTTTCGGTCGGCGTGCCAAGATAATTACCGTAGTTACAGGCGCTAGAACAATCTGGAGGCTAGGTGAAAGTTCGACCTTGAACACGACATGCCTGCTGCATGCGGTAATGTCTGGAAGGGGCATCTCCCATGGCCTAGAACAATCCAGAGCGTTACGTATTTCTGCCGCGCCCATACACGTGGTGCAAGGCGTCACCCAGTCATTTAGCGACACAGTACTATCTATTTCCTCGGTCTCGGTCAGTTGAGACGTTTTCACCTGTTGTTGTCCGGTCAATTGCGCCCTGCACATTCACTTTGTCGCAACTGACCGAATCTGTGGCATCTAGTAGAAATTTTTCCTGTTCCAACCTTCTCTATTATTTTACGTAGATTAGGTTAGGTTAGTTTTGGTTGGGATAGTTTAGGTCAGGTCAGGTTAAGTTAGGTTAGGTTAGGTACTACTTTACTTTTGGTAGTACTTTAGCACAGATTAAGTTGATTGGTCGCAATTGTATATAGGCCCAAACACTGGGAACAGTCGTGCGCATTACCATTCCAAGCGTGAGCCTTCACACGCCTCTGATAGAAGCATTCTGTCTCTGTAGCTGATAGGACGATATTTTCGATCGCCATTGGCTGGGTCGCAACTGACCGGTTTTCATATGATTGGGTCGCAACTGACCGCGGTCCGATTTTATGCTGACAAACGTTTCAGGCTCACCATCGGAGCCCATCATCAGTGTAACTGAGGCGAATTGACGGACACCGTGCCAATCGTTACCAACACTGAAGATGGCTTTCGATGGTGAGACCGAAGGGTCTGTCAGCATAAAATATAAACCACAGTCCAACATCCTGGCTAATAATGTTTCCAATTGTGTGGACTCGCGGCCGTGAAATCCTTGGGAAGTCTGTAGGAGCTCTTGCGTGAACACATGTGGAAGGGCGCCGTGTGCGATGCCTTGCTTACCAGTCTTGTTTCGGTCTTGCTGTTCACTGTGCATATAGTCTTGCATACGTATAACCTCTGGCAGCTAGTAGGTGTCAACAGCTGTAATGATATGCGGAACGCCACAGCTCACAGTACTCCTCAGTATTAAACAGATCCAAACTTCTATAGCCTATTTTACAAAATGCTAGTGTTTAAGGATAGTGGAAACTTTTATTAAAGCTAATCAGATCCTATGACACAGAAAAGTAAATGCAATATTAATTTATAACGTGGTCGGTGTCAACATTATTGAAATGAGAATAAACCGGGCTGTGTTAGTCGGTGGTCGGTTGCTATTAACTGGCGACAGTCAATTCACACGGACATTCAATGAATAGGAGTGGCGGAAGGCTGTAATTGAATAACACGCAGCACGGTGTTCTCAGCAAACGTACTGCAACGCGACCAAGTCACGAAGCTGTGACCGTGCGAGTTTTTCTCCCTCGTGTTATTTGAGACTTGTCCAGAAGGACAAGTCCCCTTCAGCCGAACGGAAGGAAGTGATGTCACGCACGCCAGTGCAGGCCGGAAGCGACGAAGATGGAGGCACATTGGAGGTAGAATAGTGCGTGTGTGTATGTATTTGTAGGGTGTAACAATATAGGTAATGGAAGTGGGTGATGAAAGTGCCATAAAGTTTATACATGAGGACGGCCAAGATAGGGACGAGTAACGCAGGTCGCCAAAGCTAGACGGAGGCGACAGAGAGGCGTCTCAGGGTAGGCGGGGGACACAAAAAGAGAGCTTAAAACTCGGTAAGTAGTTAGGAAAAATTTGAATTGTTATGTGATCAGGAAGGATGGCAGGTCCGAGACTTGGGAGCCAGGATTATATATGTATAGGTAACCTTGTGTTACCGGGCGCCTGTTGCTCATACCCGGAAACGTTGACGGCTATCTCGTTCGGCTAAAATCTGATGTACTTGTTTGTTTAACACTCTGTCCATGTGCGGCCTGAAAAACATCCCGAGATTGTGGGAGTGAAATGTAGCCGACGATGCCGCTAGTGAACAGCGACCGACCACGGCCTATCGGGCAGGTTAATTATCAGTTCAATAATGTACATTCAATACGTTCGTAGCGTGGTAGTGACGTTCAGCAATCGGTGTTTGCTGAAACCTGTTGCAGAATTATTAGTCTGAAATTGAAAATGTTTATTTTACTGGCGTGATTTCTGTGGTTAGACATAACCACGCGCTGACCTCGATATGTTGCATATAACGCCAGTGGAATCAACATCGGTTTATGCAACACTAATAATGCGCGCGGGACGCACGGTAATCAGTAGTGTCGGGATATCAGCTACGGTTCGTTTATCCCAAACTGAACACAGGATATTTACATAAGTGTTGGGGCATTACAATTAGTTCAAAGCTAAACCTTTTTTAATCAGAAGTAGAAATTAGTAAACGGTCTGCTTTAACTGATGTATTCGTAAAGACTCGATTAGTTTCTACGGAAATATATGGCAAAACAATTTGAAGTTAATTCCAAAATCCTCGTACCTGATGAGGACTACGCTTTCGTTAAGAAAATATAACATATAAAGATGTTGCTGTAAAAGTTTAAATCCAATGTTTTACAATATTTAGACGGTGGACCTCAAGCAGATTACTAAGCAATGCTGAATCAAGTGGATGAAATAAAAATCATAAAAAGCGAAAACCAATCCAAGAAATAAAAAACGTTGTCGTTAGATATCAACGTGGCAAAAAGAATATTATATCACGAAGGTAACGAAAACTTAACTGAAACCATACTTTTTAACTTTAATTGCATTGGTGGGAAAAATACAATTATTTTCCAATAAAATTACACTCTGCTCAGAAAGCGGGAAAGATACGTTCTTGATTCATTTTTGTTTTATGTCTCGTAGAAGAAAATGTGTTTTAACTTTATGGCTATCAGAAAACAATATTTTTTTTATATTTTCGTTAAAAATAAGGTAAAATTGACAACCATATCATTTGAATTGTAAAGTATTTTAGCAAATCTCCGTGCTCAGATATTTACAAAATCTACAGCGTAAAAAAACAGTTTTGTTACTATCTTGTAAGTTATTAAAGAAAAAGGTACCTCATTTTAGACAAATTAACATACCGAATATAGATCCGAGATTTCTATATGATTAATATTCAATCACACAGAAAACAGTCGACATAGTAGACACCTTTGAAAGGAAAATCGTCAGACGCATTATAGGCCCAATACAAGAAAATGGCTCATGGAGACTGACATACAACAACGAACTATATCAAATATATAAAGAGATACCAGTCTCAAAATTTATAAGAATTCAAAGATTGCGTTGGGCCGGACATGTTATGAGAATGGAGGATGGCAGGAACCCTAAGAGGGCTTTGCTGGGTACATGGGAGGGAACGAGACCTAGAGGTAGACCGAGGAAGAGGTGGGAAGATGGCGTTGCAGAGGACGCGAGAGACATGGGGATAAGAAACTGGTTGCAGTTGATAGAGTGGATTGGAGGCGGAGATTGGTGGAGGCCAGGGACCGAATTGGGCTTTAGCGCCATAGGAGAGAGAGGGAGATTTCTATATGACCACAGAGAAAATACATACAGAAATTTCTGACATTCACAGGATTTATAGGGTCTGAATATATAATAAATACCTTGTCACAATATAGAAACTAAAGGTTAAACAAATTGTAGTACTACCAGTAGCAAATTGTAGACACATCTTCACCAGATAAAGCATTCAATTGTAAATAATTAACATTACTCTGTAACATCAATCTGTTCTGAATAACGTTTATGCTAAACAATTGTAAGCATTTCACACTTTTAAATAACGGCGCAGTTACTTAGTAATTAATTAGCTTATTCACCTTCGTCATTACCTTCACAACACGGCATAGCCAAGATGCTGCCTGTTTCGCCTTCAAAAATCCTCCAGCCATTCCTTCCTGGGTCTACCCACACACCTGTGTCCGCTGACATTCTTTCTAAGTGTTTTCCACCGTTGTTTGTAATCTTTTTTAATTTTTCATTCAATTCGAAAATCTTGTATCTCTTCTCTTGTGGCCTCATTCCTTATACGGTCAAGTTTAGAACACCTTTTAACTCCCCTTAAGAATTCCACTTCTGAAATCTGTATTTTACTGTCTTGTTTTTGGTTGTTCCCTATAATTCACACCCATAGGACAGTACAGGGACTATCACAACTTTGTAAATTTTTAATTTTTTTTCCACGACGTATCTTGTTTCTGAAAATACGGTTGATTTTTCCACAGACCGTCTGGGCCTTACCTAACTTAACATTAATATCATAATTCCTATCATAGCCAAATGATTAAGTGGTTCACTTGTTCTAGAATTTGATCACTGTTTTAGTAAACACATAAACACACAAATAGATGAGTAATAAAACTAGTACAAAAATAGCAAAAAAGTAATATTGAAAATATCTCGACAACATCGAGTTGAGTTTAACATACAAAATTATATTTAGTTCGTAATAATGCTATAGTTGCATATTTAAATGTAGTCGTAGTTTTGCCAGTCTGGAATATGACATTCTTTTTAAGTGTTCTTTCCTCCGTCGTTTGTAATGTTTTAATTTTCCATTCAAGTTAATAATTTGTAACTCTTATCTTATGGCCTAATTCCTTATACGGTCAAGTTTAGAACGCTTTTTAACTGCTCTTAAGAACGCCATTTCTTCGTCCGACTGTGTTCTTTGAAAGTTGCAAATTAATTGAATTAATTCTCCAATTATAGGGTACCAGCCTATAGACGGGTAAGTAATGTAGAAGGGCTGCCTCCTTACGGGCCACGACTCTTAGCAATTTTTATTCAGGGTTGTCTTCTCCCAGCCTTTTACGCTTCAACACCCAACTGCAAGGCAGCTGCAAAATGTAATCCTATAACAATAGGACGTAGTAGTACAGCCGACTAAATCCAAGTAGATTCCTGCCTGTAAGCCGGGTAGATTCCAAAGATAAGCCGGTCCAGGATCATTTCTCTTACGTCTTACCTTGGTACTGGTGACATTGCTGCCCTCTACCAGGAATATTTATCGACCTTCCGGTTTAGTTGTCTGATTAAAAAAAATATAAAACTCAATTTTAATTTTTAGCTAATTAATTAAAACGTATGTTGTTATTGACAATTTTTAAAAAGTTATTTTATATTCTATAAGCTGTATTGAGTATACGATTTCAAAGGACATAGGCCTATAACCGGTACGCTTTACTTCTACATAATACCAGCCTCTGGATCTGGTGTCTTTTATAGTCGGACTACAGAGACGCCAGTCCCGGAACCTGTAGCCACCTGTGGTCTGCTGTTCACCGTAATACAGTTGAAAGTTGTTGGATAGTTGAAATTCTTGGACTCGTGGCAATACCTGCAGGGATATTTCCAACTTTATACCTATATACGTTGACTTCAACGTGCAGAGATTAATTACGCACAGCTACATCTCGGCGACAAAGCCACAGACGCATACACGTATAAACACACACACACACACACACACACACACACACACACACACACACACACACACACACACACACACACACACACACACACACACACACACACACACACACACACACACACACACACACACACACACACACACACACACACACACACACACACACAGTAACACGCAAACCAAATATCAACTCATGTAACGTATCTTGTATTCGACAAGTCATGCGTTTCACTACACGTAGTTTGAACAAATGACCAATAAAAACCATCAAGAGGACTGCTAAAATGAAATCACGTATGCAAATGGCAAATCGCTGCTCCTACGTATACAAAGCCCGCTCCTATCGGCCATAAAGCTGAATTTCCCAAACATTATGTAGATGTTGTTGGGTTGACTCAATTTTGAGCACAACACGACTGTTGAACACCATTCAAAACCAGCTCAATTGCACCACTCAGTTTAATCTAGACTAGATTAATAAACTAAAACAGACTAGATTACTGAAATAAAAATTAATAAACTAAAGAATAAATAATTCTATTTTATTCCTTTGCGCTTACGCCGTATTTTATTCACAAACAATAAAACCCAGCTTTTAATGCCCTTTCAACTTTCGTGTTACACTAAGGCCTATATAGATTTTTGTTACAGTTTGACAATCATACATTTCATTCATTCCTCTGGTACTACAGCCCACGATGAGCCTTGGCCTCCCCGACTAGCCGCCTCCAAACACATCGGTCCTCCAGCCTCCGCCTCCAAGAAAACGTTTTGTAATCTTTTGTGTCGAACGTGGGTCTGTTTTGAGGTGAACAGTGAGATGCTGAAAAGAGAGAAAACTGCAGATTCGATACTTTCAAGATATGTCGCCAAAGCAAGTGGAAAGGTTTACGTAAAACGTTTATAGAGTAAGAGGATCGTAAACTCACCAGAAGAGTGTATAAATGGTCGGGGTTTTAATTTTACAGAGTAGTAATATGATGACTACTGCCAAAAAAGTACAGATATGGAAGTGCTGCAAGAAACGACGAAAGAGGTTATTGGACCAGACAAAGAGTTGAAACAGTACAATGTTTGCTTCACAACACAATATTGCCACTTCTTTGCCTCCGAATTAATGTTGTGATGAGATTAAAGAAAATACGATCTATCAGCTCGTGCTCAATGAACTGGATACTGCTTGTCACGATAAAAGGTTTAAAGTAATATATTACTGATACAGATCAAAGATTATCAAGCATAAATTCGATTCCAGTCGATTTGGGTAATTTGATATACCATACAATAAGAGATCTGGTCTCCGTTTACACTTTGAATTGTTGTTTTCAAAAACTAATTAGTCTTATAAAAGTTAATGAACCAATTTTCAGCTTTTGACATTTAGGCGTATATTTTTTAACTCGTTTAAGGTGTTTAACGCTACTTTGAAGTTAATTAAACGGTTTTCTTTTTTTATTCAATAGTGTCAAGTTATTGTGTAGATTCTGTCAAGGAATTCGCTAGGATTATTTTTATTTTACAATTTTTAGAATATCTGGTTATTACATCTTTTTTTTCAAGCGCTATGTAGAATTTTAATAACGCCTAAATATACTCAACCAAATATTTTTGTTTAAAACCTTTCATCTTGATTATTTTGAGTTTTGTTATTTTAGAAACTTAATTTTCTTTAATTTTGTTTGCGTTAACTGCCATTTATTTTTCGCATACTTACTTTCTTACGTTTTGTTGTGTTTATTATAGGATTGTAATCAGTTTGTCTTCGTTCTTTCTTGAATATCACTCACAAAACGTAATTATTTCCATAAGGAAGCATATTGCTACGAAAATTACATAACGTTCTCGAAAGGTCGGCCGGTGTAGTTCAAGTTCTACACGCTTCTCTCGACTAGACCAGCGTGCTACGTGCAGCAAAGTACCCTCCACACTGTTCGAGTAATTGTACTACGAAATTTACGCTGGCAGGCCGCCAAAAGAATGGAACATTATTCTGGTACATCTTCGTGACCTATATAAGCAAACAGCGACCGGCTTAGTGAGTCAGTTACACCTAGCGAGATTTTAGAGTGCGGATCAAATTACACCCGGCGAGATTGTTGCTGATTAATGTAAAGTGATTATTGTGTTATAATTAGTGCGAAACTCTATTGGCAGACATTATTATTTGCGTGTGGACAAATTTAATTTTAATTATTGTATGTTTGTATCGTGTTGATCAGAAATTGTTGTTTGACTTTTTTCATTTTGAAATTATGACATTATACATTTTTCAGTATCTGAATTTGCTTCATGAGTGTAGTTTCCCTGCAGGTAACCTTCACAGTCAGTTGCAACAGGTACAGTCAGCTGATCCTCGGCGAATAAAGTCAGTTATTAAGTGTGTTTTGCTGTTTAAATAGTGTGTTTAGCACTTCGTTTTTAAGTCCCGCCTTTTACTTAAAGAGTGAAATTAATTTTATAAACGTATTGCTACGACAATTGTGTAGCGCTTTCGAAAATTCAGCAGTTGCAGCTACGTGAAATTCCTACGTAAACTTTCTACACGTTTCCCGGATAACCGAGCACGTGCAGTGTCTCTGTCAAGGCCGTGCACACAATTAGCTGCTAGACTGTCCGAGTACTATTACCTACATAAATTATCCTAGCACGTTCCCAAAAGAATGGAAAATATTCTAGAACATCCGGCAGACCTATACAAGCAACAGCGGCGGCCGTCTTAGAAGTTAGTTACCCCTCGGGAGATTGTAGAGTGCGGATATGAAGTGATTCTTGTGGATTAGTGGAACGTGATTATTGTGTTATAAATTAGTGCGGAACTCTATTGGCTGACATTATTATCTGCATGTGGACAAATTTAATTTTAATTATTGTATGAGAGTATCATGTTGATTACAAATTGTTATTTGTGACCAATTAAAGCTGGTAATTAGTGACCTTCATCGGTGTCTGTATTTTGTTTCCACTGTACAATACGACGATCCGTGAGACCGTCGTAACAATATTCTCTGAGACCAATCTTCACATAATAACACGAAAAACTGAAAACGACTGCAATCGCACACGGGGGGGGGGTTTCAAAAACATTCCTAAAAGATTCCCCTAACATTTTAACACAATTATTTTGAATAAATGGAAATATCTAAATTACCATAATTTGGTATCGGTAATGTAAATTAGCATAAATTATATTTACATAATTTTGAATTTCGCATAAGCATAAGGTGTACTCTTTTCCGAGATCTCACTATAGGCCTATTGTTACACCATCAGAGAGCATTCTACGTGTTTCTCGGATATTCCAGCAGAGCCCGGCTATAATGTGTATATATGGGTAAATGTTGCTGCTACTTTGAGATCAAGGACAATATTACGTGACACTTCTCACCCGTCTACAACCGAGGCCGTTCCAGACTACATCGGTCCACGCGCACTGTTTTCAAAGCCGCAATCAATCACACTCTAGTGTTTGTTAGTAGTGTATGGATTATATGGATTATTCTGGAATATCAGCGGGGTGTAAATACAAGCATTCAGCGACGCTTAGTTTCAGTTCAGTGGCGAGTTATTCGAGTCAGGTTCGATTATTCTGAGCGATTAATTCGGACGATTACTCCGAGCGTTCAAGTGGTTATT
The DNA here is from genome assembly GCA_034769895.1 of Magicicada septendecula. NCBI lineage: Eukaryota > Metazoa > Arthropoda > Insecta > Hemiptera > Cicadidae > Magicicada > Magicicada septendecula. The sequence continues at coordinate 851,844,373 of CM068368.1, forward strand.
AGTGAAAAGTAATTATTATTCTGCGGGACTCTATTAGTTGACATTATTACTGGTGTGGACAAATTAACTTGAATTATTGTACGATTATAATCTTGTTGAATAGCGTGTTGATTACAATACTGTGATAATTAAAGCTGGTTTTTAGTGACTTCATTGGTATCTTGTATTTTGTTTTCCACTGATATTACAGTCGATGAAGGTTTTGATTCTAATATAATTTTGAAAAGAATAAACTTTGTTTTTTAGGAAAATGAAAGCATATATTTTACAGTAAAAAAAAGTTTTGGGTACTACCTGGTGTGCGTCATTAAGAAAAATGCGGCTAATGGCAAAAAATTCGATTTTTTTTAAGTAGCTCCCATAATATTAAATAAAGACAAGTTTTTTATTCAAGCAATCGAAGAGGATGAAATTCTACGTAAAAAAGGTATATTGCATTTTTTTTGTAACATATCCCTTTTGCAGAGAAAACATTTTAATTTTACATGCGCTTACTGGCTGTGACACTACATCGTGCTTTTATAATAAATGAAAAAAAGTATTTGTAATTTGTTTGAGATGAAGGCAAAAAATGACGTATTCAAAGAGTCTGTGGAGTGTTTTAAAATCCCCGATAACACTCATGAAATTGTTTTTGAAAATGGGTTGAAATGTGTGCTGGCTCTCTATAATGCACCAAAAAATGTATCGCGTATTGACAAATACAGATATATTTGTTTTTCAAAAGCTGTATTAAAAAAGAAATCCGTTAATTTAGCGAGCCTGCCACCAACAGCTGACGCAGCCCGGCAACATTTATTCAGAGTGTACTTGCAAGTACAGAAATGGCTGTCAAATGACCTTGTAGCCGAAGATTGGGGTTGGTTCAAAGAAGACATCCTTTTACCAGTACAAATGAATAAGTTACCTGCTCCAAAGCATCTTTTAGAGATGATTTTTTGCAAGTGCAAAAAAGGTTGTACAAAAATGTGTAGTTGCAGAAAAGCTGGCCTTTACTGCTCTGCGGTGTGTGCTTCCTGTCAAGCAGAACAGTGTAATAATTTGCCTCGTACTTTCAATGAAGATGACGATGACGTCGATGAACATTTGGATGCTAATGATGACGTCGAAGAAAATTTGGATCCAAACGATGACATCGATGAACATTTAGATGAGTAATTATATGAGTAAATTGTATACTGTAATTTGTTAATTAAAACATGTTTTCTTTTTAAAAGCGCGGAAAAGTTATTATGAAACAATACCAGCATGTAAAGTGTTCGAAGACAGTATATTTTAGTTCATTAATATGTAATTTTTATGATATAACGATTTTTATGGTAAAACAGTATTTTTCTTCGAAAAACGCGATAGTAAAACAAAGTTTTGGCCATTACCCGCACTTTTCTACATGTTAGGTTATGTTCGAATACCGTATATTTTAATTAATATTAGTATGTCATTTTTATGATATAACGATATTTTTTACTAAAACAGTGTTGTTTCTTTAAAAAACGCGCAAAACGAATTTTTGGACATTACCTGCACTTACGGGTTAAGCACAAGGCCTGGAACCCAAAACTTTTTTTTAATCCCTTTTTTATGCTTCAAATGTATTGTATACAAAGTTTCAGCCTTTTCGGAAAAATTTTAAGGTTTGAGGGCATTTTCGGATTCGTCGACTGTACCATGAACCCTACGACGATCAGTGAGACCGTCGTGACAATATATAGAAGTTTCACCATACATAACTCTTACTATACATACGTTACTGAAGATATCTAAGCAATTCTGAGAGACACACTGTTGTATCCATAAGTTGGGTAGGACAGCGGCCATTCGTGCACTGTGAGACACATTATTCACCATCATTTCGAATATGACGTCACGGAAGTTGCGTTGTCAATCAGTCATTTTCTATTTAACATTTGACGTTTCCCTTAGCTGACCATAGCCCACTGCATTAAGCGTGTTCCAATTGTCTTATCGAGGCGTTACGTCACGTCACGTCACATCATAACAAACCTTTTGATATATCTAAGTGTCTTCAACAGCATTGACAAGGGATGGCATATCCCTTTGTTAAGAATTATACCATTGGCCACAACAGTCTTCAACAGTATCCCCTTCGGCATATTATGCTGTGAATAAATCAGCGTTCCATCACCCTGCAACAAATCTAGCCGCAACTGTACGCAACTTGATCCATTTGCAGTTATCAGTAATTGACAAACTGTTTTATTATTTCAGCTGTACAATATTTACATATTTTCCGAAGCCAAAGATTACAGAATTGATTGAATTCTCATCTTCCACTGCTGCTTGTCCATCCAAAGATCTTCTTCTATTTTTCATTCCCTTAATATAGTCTGAATTTCTTCTATCCAGGTGATAGGTGGTCTTCCCCTTTTTCTTCTTCCCGGTAGGGTCCATTCCATAACTTCCTGTGCCATTCTTTTCGTGTGTCCAACCACTGTATTTTTTTTGTTTAGATAAAATCAACAATTGAATTTTTCACATTCATTTTGTCCTTAATGACTTCATTTCTAATTTTCTCACGTCTGGATACTCTTGCCTAACGTATCCAAAAGTCCATCTCTGCTGTCATTAATTTTGTCCTTGTGTGTTTATTAGTAGTCCAAAATTCTGAGCCGTAAATCATCAGACTTCTACCAATGGTTTTAAATATTTTTGTTTTCGTTTCTGCTCTAATTTGCTTATCCCACAGGATTCCATTTAACTTAGATTTAGCTATCTTTCCCAAATTAATTCTGGATTGCATTTCTTTGTCCTGCTTCCCACTGGCCGTAATTTTTATCCCTAAATACTTGTATTCCTCTGTATATGAAATCTTCCCCATGTCTTTCTCCAATATGAAGTCTTGATAAAAGTCACCTTTTGCCATGTATTTTGTTTTATTCATATTTACCTTTAGTCCCGTTTCTGATATTCCTGTACCAATTTTCTAGTCATGTACTCTATGTCTTCAAAGTCTTGAGCCATAAATAATTTGTTATCTGTAAACTGTAATGAATAAACTGTATCATTGACGAACTGTTAATTGGTTTATTTTGCCATACGAGAAATACCTCACGATTGATGTTGGATATTAATTACATTACTGGCCTGTGAGATGAACCTATCGTCTTGCAAAGGGAAGATTTGCTTTACGGAAGCCAAAGTTCGTTTACATGCTAGCTGGTAGCATTCTTCGTGATGTAACACGATTTTAATACGCTGAAAATTGTCATACGCTTTCTTACTTCAACGCGTGATTTAGATTTAATCCGCATTTTTCGAGTCCTAGTAAATTACATTCGGTTAATCGTTTAATATAATGATTATCTGATAATACAAAACATTGCCATGACATTACTTTTAAAACGAACAACCTTTATTATAGTGTTACAGTGCAGAAGTTGTGTTACGCCGATAATTTTAGTTTTCTGTTTTTTTTTTTTTTCTTCACTACATGGCTTGAACTAGAGCCCGTTCCGACTTCACAGAGTCTGTGACCATTTCCACGATGTCGTCCCCACTGGCCTTTTCAACCGACTGTTTAGGAATACGCGTGTTTACCATGCGTTCCACATGGGACCTCCAATTCTGTCTGTATTCCTGTATTCTGTCCAGAACCGACTGTAACTTCACGTCGTTCCTTATGTCGTCGTTCCGTAGATGATCTAACAAACGGCATCCCTTAACTGCTCTTAAAAATTTCATTTTCGAGGCCTGTATTTTTGGAATATCTTTTTGCAGGGTAGTTCATGTTTTACATCCATACACTAAAGTCGACATACGGCCTTACAGAACTTTAGCTGTGTCTCCCTCTGGGTTTTATTCTTCAATGGTCGTCTTATTTTTCCACAGGTATAACTAAATTTATTTAACTTTCTCTCCGATATCGTTGTCCTTCCTGCATGAGATATCACATTCAAGTAATTAAAATGTTTGCTCTCACAGGGTCCTTCTCTAGGAGGCATTGTTTTTGTTTTAGTATTTGAGATCTTCAAGTTGCATTTTGTTGTATTTCTGGCAGATTGTACGCAAGGTATAAATTGTAACTCATTTTCACTCTTTCCTATAATCATTTGGCCATCTGCTTACAGTAAAGTGCTAAGTGATCCCTTATCCGAGATTCGTATACCTACAGGACAGTCTCGCAAAATTTAGTCAACATACATACCAAATAAACTTGGAGAGAGGCTACAGGCTTGTCTAACACCTTTATTTTAAGCCACTTCTTGAGACAGTCTTTCCTTACTTAAATTTAGACGAATAACTGTCCGTGTATACAGGCGAGGTGAAGTGGAATGGAAAGCCTCTACGTATTCAAATAACCCACAAATATCCCATATTTTAGTTTTATGAAATTAAAAATTATTTCTGATTTACATAACATCTTTAAATTCCATAATAAAAATTTCTGTATCCTTAAAGCTGTAAACTAAATTTAAAACTTTATTTACCCAGTAAATATTGTGTCCTGCTTTTTCTTATTTTTTTTGTTAGAAAAATGAAATAATACGTGTATGTAATGACCGAAAGTGATATACTTTTGTTTTGTAGATTCTTACAAAGCTTTCCAGAAACAAAAACCTTTCTTGTGTTGGGAATTCAGGAGACAGTAAGAAGTGTGTAAAGCAAGACGCAGGCCACATAACGAGATAGATTTACGAGTAAACAAGGAAACAAAGTAAAAACAAACAAATAATGTAGCCGATTGACCTACATGACGTTTCTTGGAAAACAAAGTTTTACGTCCAATAATCCCAAAGAGAAAAATGTTTACATTATATCAGTTTTAAGATCAGGCACGTTGATGATATATTCTGTAATTGCACGGGAACGGATAAGCTGATAAACAAGATAGTGGGATATATTAATGGTTTTCATACAGTCTAATTTACACATAGAACAGAGGGACGTGGATGTTTTAATTTTTTGGACATCACCATTACTAGTAAACAATTGTTAAGGAACATAATTAGAAATTCATGGAAAACCTACTTTTACTTATATGCTAATGAATAACAGATAAGAAATGATTTACATCATGGCATAAAAAGCAGTTACAAACAAAATTAATCACATCGTTATCCATTGCAAAGTTTAATAAAGAAATAAAATTGAAACCACAAAATAATAGTTGTGTTCTTTGAAAGTTGCGAGCAAATTAATACGCAACTCCATTATACGGTCCAGCCTATAGATGGTTAATATCCGTGAATCAAGGTGTTAGACAAGAGTATAGTATATCACATACATCTGGCAAGGACATGGAAACATCTAGTGAACCCTGGTATTAAATTATCACGAGACACATACATGAATGTGCTGTTATATGCTGACAAATTTCTTGTACTTCAAAATACAGAATCTGATTTGCAACAATCCGTTTTTAGGCTTTATAATATTTGCAAACAATACAATATAAAAATCTTTACTATAAAAACAAAGGTAATGGCATTTATAGGTAAGGAGCCAATAACAACAAAAATAATGGTTATTGTTCAAATTCTAGAACAGGTGAACCACTTAATTTTTGGGAAATGATATTGCCTATGATATAAATTATGATATTGATGTTATCTTAGGTAAGTTCCAGACGATCTGTGGGACAAATAACCGTATTTTGAGAAACAAGGTACGTCGAGATACAAATGTAATGTTTTACGAGGTTATGGCGTCCCTGTACTGTCCTATGGGTGTGAATTATTGACAACAACCAAGACACTAGAATACTAAAGGGTGTTCCATATAAAACGCAACCCATCTATGTCAGTAATTACATATAAATAAAAAAGGCATATGTAAAGTATTTAATTAAATATTTTATTTCCAAACTTTACAATACTTAAAATTCTAGAGTAAATGCTGGAAGTGGCCGCCATCTTTATGAATACACGCTTCCACCCTTTTCACTGTGTTTCTTGCAACTTTTTTTAGAGTATTTGGGTTGATATTTAAAACAGCTTGTTCGATATTGACCTTCAGTTGTTCAAGTGTTCTTGGTTTGTTGCTCTAGGTGCTTGTTAACAATAATTTTTAAAATGAGTGCTGCGATTGAAAATCCCGCGAGCTGTGAAGTGCGCTCAGTAATACGATTTCTGCAAGCAGAAAACTGCAGACCGGTGGACATTCATCGGCGACTGTGTGAGGTGTATGGGAAGAATGTAATGGAGTAAGGCAGTGGTGTGTTCTGTTTAAAAATGGCCGCAGCAATGTGCACGATGATGAGCGGAAGTGTGTGCAGACCTTGTCAGCAAGGAAAATGATGGTGACAGTTTTTTGGGACAGAAAAGGGGTTCTCCTGGTAGAGTTGATGGAACGGGGTACCACAAGCAACTCCGAGGTTTACTGTGAAACCTTAAAAAAGCTGCGGAGAGCAATCCAAAACAAGCGACGCGGTAAGTTGAGCTCCGGGGTATTGTTCTTCCACGACAACGCCCGACCGCATACAGCATCACGAACGTAAGAACTTCTGGGAAAGTTTGGATGGAAGCTTTTCAATCATCCCCCATACAGCCCTGATCTGGCACTGAGCGATTATCACCTGTTCATGCGTATGAAAAAGTGGCTGGCAACACAGCGCTTTGAAGACGACGAAGAGCTGAAGGCGGGCGTTAATGAATGGCTGAAATCACAGGCGGCAGATTTTTACGATGAGGGCTTTCAAAAACTTGTAAATTTTATTAAACTCGATGCCTTGTTAGGTACTGGTTTATCACGGTACTTACGGCAAAAAGATTCTTGCACTGTAACCACTGATCGCGTGCTAAAGTACGACTCAAGAATAAAAACACGTTCGTCTTGTGAAAAAAAAAAATTTTCTCTCTAACAATGCACTGAGCGTTATGATCGCTTTGTCGTAGGTATCAGTGGCAGTTTACTGCGCCGGCGCAATGTTCGATTGTTGGACGAGTCTATTCCAGTAAAACGTAGGGGAGTTTGGCGGTAAATTCAAATATTACAGAAGGCTGATTAGTGGGTTGCGTTTTATATGAAACACCCTGTAGAATACACAGAATACAGGCCTTGGAAATGGCCTTCTTAAGAGGGGTTAAAAGGTGTTCTAAACTTGACCGTATAAGAGAAGCGTTACAAGTTTCTGACTTGAATGAAAAATTAAAAGGTTTACAAACAACGGTGGAAAGGACACTTGAGAGAATGTCATATTCCAAAGTGACAAAACAAGTCTGGAAATACAAACCCATAGGACACAGGTGTGTGGGTAGGCCCAGGAAGAGATGACTGGAGGAGGATTTTTGGAAGCGAAATAGGCAGCACTTTGTATTAATAATTAATGTAACGATTTCAAAATTTAGAATGGCTAAATCTATCTATTTTATTAGGGCATTCAATTGGAATATATATTGTAACCTTACATAATCAGTACGAAATACTGAATACTAAATACTAAATGAACGAAAGGTCCAATATTCTTTAATAAAAAATAAAATACCTATTATTATTATTATTATTAATGATAAACAAATTCAGTAGGTATCCCATTCCCCAGGTCAGAAAATGTATTATACTAAAGTATCATACTATAAAACCTTTGTCGTAGATTAATAGTACACTAAACAATAAACACTTTAGTAGTGAATAAACAGTGTAATAAGTGGTGCTATAAAAATACAGTGTACACCAAGTGCGACATAATATGATTAGTGATATTAAAGAGACATCAGTCACAAGTTGTGATAAGAATGCAGGAATATTGTAATAGATAATAAGTAGTTAGTAGTAAGTTATTACTGTTTTATTTTTGTTAGGCCACAAAGGCAATATTTTAATGTATAAGTAGAATATTATTATGTTTATTGTTCTGAAAGATCCAGGGTTAGAGAAGGAATTAATCACTGTTAATTGGAATAAATTATAAAGAGATAGTGAAAAATAAAATAGGGCCTAGTGCAGTAATACATTTACAAATATAAAAGTCAGAAATGAACTAATTAAACACATTTGGTAAACCGAAAATATAAAAGAAAACTAAATTTTAATAAAAAAACTCTTTCAGGTGATGACAGAAGGGTATATTAAATACGTTTATGTAATTGTTATGAGAAAATAATGTTAATGGAAAATAGTTCCTAAAAAACAAGAATGTTGTTAATAAAAAAACTATGGATTATCACCACTAAATTATAACATATAAGTATCTAAGCATATGTAATAGTATGAAGAAAAACACTATGTAAATTAAATTTAATTAGAGTTAACCTTTATAAAGGAGTATTTTTCCTGAAAGGTGAAAGAACTAATAATATCTTAATACTAGCCTAATTACTAAAACTGTACCTAGGTTAGCCAATAAAAACTCATCAATTCCTTGGTTACTAACGGTAACGAAGGTAACAAGATGAGAGGATTGTTAATTTTGATTTCAAGAGGGTACATGACACAAAAATAATGTCCAGAAAATTTCAGAAATATTAACTAAATTTCGAACCGTTCGCTATTCAAAACTGAAGAAAAGAATCAGCATAAGAAACTATGTCTGGGACATCACTTGAAACGTACTAATTGATGCGAGAATATACAAAAACATTGAAAATTTGTCCAGCCACCAGATAGCTTGAAAATTGGAACATAGTCACTGTCATTGGTGAGAAAGGCCTACCTTCACAAACTAAAAAACTACACATCACCACCAAGTAACGGACACTAAAAACCAGTACAAAATAATTAAATCTATAAGAAAACTTAGTGAGAACATTTCTAACTTTATTTATTTAATTTAAAACAGTAAAAATATAATCTCATTAAAACAATCACAGCGGCCATGTTTCTTGTTGGTCAGCTGTGTGAATTCATGTAATCTGCGCTCTGGCGTCTAAAAAACGAACTCTTTGATCTAGTCTTTAAGAATAAAATATTTTTCTTGTAAAGTATGATACTCTTATCAAAGCATTTCTGACTTTCTTACAACTCAAAGAATCCCCAAAAAACCCTGAGATAAATACAGTAATTTATTAATTTTGTTTATAACTATAATTGAATATATCTGTTGTATGATAGAAATACATATATCGAAAGTTGTTATAATTTCGATAATAGTTGATTTGAAAATCGATTAACTGAATTTAATAGTTTCAAAAAATAAACCAATATTAGATAATAAATACCTTTTTGAGGGAATTGACTTTGTGTTATTCTTTGTAGATAGCAAATTTCTTACAGGAAAATGGTAAATAGCAGAGAAGAGTGACCAAATTAACGCAGTCATCATAGCGTACGAGGTATAAACGGCGAATATAACCTTTCGCATGTTGCCGCCTTGAAAACAGCTGTTGCAAAATACGCGTAATAAAACGATAACACAGTACACCGGAGAGGAACTTGCTATCTCTCTCTCTCTCTCTCTCTCTCTCTCTCTCTCTCTCTCTCTCTCTCTCTCTCTCTCTCTCTCTCTCTCTCTCTCTCTCTCTCTCTCTCTCTCTCTCTCTCTCTCTCTCTCTCTCTCTATCAACTGAACTGTAATACCTACAAGGACAAAAAACCGCAAATGATCCCGTAAAATAATTATTTGTTACAATATATAGACCTATAGGGTCTGCCATCAATAGAAAATAATTTTTCATTTACCTTTTAATGGAAAACTAAAACATTGTTTTGGTAGTAAGAAAACATATATATTTTCAATGTATAACTCTTTATAATTTTTATTTTCATAAAATTTTTTTTACTTTGAAAACAATAGCCTAAAACAAAAATCGGCGGGGGCTGTGTCGGAGCCACGGCCGCAGATCTTCAGAGCGTAGAATACGTAGACAGTAGACACCTCACTCAACGTTCTGTCGCATCGGAAACCGGAGAAATACTAATTTTAGTGCGCGCCGACCGGCGAAAAACATTTCTATTTCTCCCCCCGCTCACCCCGCGCTGGATGATACAATAGCCCGCTTATATTGTGCTACTTATTATCTTTGTTCCTTTACCTGTCGAATGGTATCTCATAATTGCTTTGCATTAAGCAATAGGACAATTTACAATTAGTACACTTTCCACATCGTAATATGTCGATACAATCGCATATTATATAAAACATCAAAAATGTACTGCAGGAATGGATAAATGTACAGTTCCGATGCCGCTAAATAGCTTTTGTTTATTTACTTGTTACTATGGTAATTAATTCTGGTCTTGTTGACATCTTTAGTTAAGTAATTTAGTTAAATAATATTAAATATTTCATAACTTGTTCATTGCATCATCAGAAATACGTATAAACATACATTTCATAAACGCTTAAGACAATTACAAAATATATAGACGTATCTGTATAAAAAATTACAAAATATATCAATACAATCGCATAGTAAAAACATTAGAAACTGCAGGAACGGATAAAGGTATAGTTCCGATGCCGCTAAATATCATTTGTTTATTTACTTGTTACTATGGTAATTAATTCTGGTCTCCATGGTGTTGCAACGGCATCACTTTAACAGCCACTATCTTTACGTCCATCTGGAACCACAGTCTGTCACAAACGTCTCACGCGTGTCCAAATTCATTATTAAAGAATGTTTTGTGGATGTGCTTTGTAGCTAACTGCCACGTTTTGCTGAATTCGATCGGCTGATACACTTGCGATGTCGGGCGCTCTTCCTCATCCAACTCGACTTCAGTATTTATTTCTTTGTCTTTTAAGCGTTGTCGGTAAATCCTCTGACGTTCGGCATTGGTCATTTTGGGTTTTTTGAATTCCCCATGATTTTCTCTACTCTCCTGTATGCGTTTACGATAATTTTGATCACGTTTAGCATCCATATACGGCGACATTTTGTCCAAACACACGATTTTTACAACTTGAATTACGATTATTCAAACCTCTTAATAATATCACCGCTATTACGGTACACTGTGTAGATAGTACTCGATGAGGCAATTTTAACGACACCTCACTCAACGTTCTATCGCATCGGAAACCGGAGAAATACTAATTTTAGTGCGCGCCGAACATAGTGGAGAACATAGTTTTTAGTGGAGACCAAAAACATTTCTATTTCTCCCCCCGCTCACCCCGCGCTGGATGATGCAATAGCCCTCTTATATTGTGCTATTTATTATCTTTGTTCCTTTATCTGTCGAATGGTACCTTATATAAACGTGAATCTTTTGTCGTTTAGATAATATTTCAATTTCAAACGTGACGTGAAAACGTAACGCTCGATTTTCTGGTTGGGGGTGGCAATTGCTGGCCTGATAGGTAAGACGTATTCTACGTCAAAATTGTTTTTGGTTCCATGACCTTTAAACGTTGGTACAATAAAAGTGCTACTATCGCGTGTGGCAACAGAGTTAACACAATTTAGCCTCTTCATCCAAATAAAAATTTGCAGTTTTATTAATTTGGGAGAACGATCACTAGAGGTAGAACGTTGCTTTGTGTACACCACTGTACGTGTAAGTGCGCGCGTGCTGTGCCATTTACGCAGTGTGCTGCTGTGTAGTTTTACACCGTACGTAATTTCATTAAAAACGTAAAGTCTTTAGCAAACTTGCCCATATAGGCAAAATCCTGAATATGTATACGCCCATCCTTATGTAGTTAAACACTATCACGCGTACTTAATCATACGACGCACAAAACTGACGTTAAAAAAAAAGTAGTAACAAGGCAGCTTGGAAATAATTTTGGCAAGTATATTGTTACGACAATTGGGGAACTCTCTCGAACAGTTTAGAGTATCGTTCTACACGTTTCTCGGCTAGCCATGCCGGTGCAGTGTCTGTGACAAGTACCCTCTAGACTTTTTGAGTGCTTGTTAACTACGCAAATTATGCTGGCATGCCGTAAAAAGAATGGAACATTATTCTGGGACATCTGTAGGCTATACATACGCAACAGCGGCTGGCTTTGTCAGTTAGTTACAGCTGGAGAGATTCTAGAACACGGATGAAGTGGTGGTTGTGGACAGTGATTACTAATAATTAGTTATTTCATTGGTGCCTGTATTTTGTTTCTACTATACCATACGATGATCCGTGAGACCGTAGTGACAATATTACAAATTTCAGTAAACTGTACGTAATTTATTACTCTATAAGAAATAGAACATTTTAATACTCTCAAATTAGCCTATAACTGGGTAATAATTAGGCCAATAGTTAGGTAATAATTTAAAAAACGAATAGCTCTTATTATGGATTTTTGCCGTGGCAATTTAAATCCGAATTCCACGGCGAGCTTTAAATGTAATTAGCCCGTCCGTATTTCGCGACGGCTGTCTGACGATAGCAATATGCCGAGTGGATTTCGCCGCGCGGGGTCTGTGAGCGGTCAATTGCTGTATAGTCGCGCTCTGTCGCCGAAATCTAGACAGCTCTATTCAGCTGTTTCCGTCCGTCTACCTCGTGGTCGCGAGCCTGTTTTTCTGCGCATTTCCTCATCAAGACGCCTCGTGTGCACTTCTAGTCCGGCGGCGAATTAGTTTCTGTTTGCTGAAGTTTTGTACGACAACTATGGATAAATAATTCTATAAAGTGCCTCTGGTAAGCTTTATTACCTATTTGCTTGCTAGTTAATAAGGGAATATGTGTTAAAATGTATTTACTGGTTGGATGCAGATTGATTACCTAACGAATGTGTGTGTGACCCACTTCTGGTTACTACCCGAATTCAAGCAACGTGGTAAATTTTAATTAAGGAAGTTAAATGTAAGTTAAATGTAAATTGTGTGAACTACTGATTGATTATATATATATATATATATTGTAGCGTGACAGATAATCCACACAAATGCATTACTCAATGATCATTAATAAAGCTCTAATATATGGAATATCCAGATGAGAATCAATTAAAATGCACTATTTAATAATATATTCACAAGAAAGGTTAAATAAAGAAAAATTCTGCAAATAATATAATAATACAAATTTAAAAACCCAGAAGACTAAAAATAATAATAACAAAATTACCCAGGTAAGATAGAAGCAGGCAATTAATATACCCCGTCAAAGAAACCAGACCAGAAAAAACAAAGATACAGAAGACAGAAGAAGGAAGAATAATTAAAACTACTATTACGGAAGAAGGAAGAATAATTAAAACTACTACTACTGAAGAAGGAAGAAAGAAGAACAATCAAAGCTACTGAAGACAGAAGAAACAAAACTAATTAAAACTCAAAGAAGAAAGAAGAACAAACTAAATCTACTGAAGAAAGAAGAAGGAAGAATAATTAAAACTAGAGAAGAAGAGGAGAGGACCAAAGAAATAAAATATGATAGCAAACCAGAACCAGAAGAAGTACCAAATGATATAAGGCAGGAACAAGTAATGGTAGTACCGAAATTGAAACTAACCGAAACAAGGAAAATATTAAACAAAGGAAAAGGAGAATGTATCTAAGAAATGTAATGAAAACAAAGGAAGAAATGGAGATGATGAACCATGGTTTATTTGATGATGATAATATCCCTATTACCAACCGTGAAGAAATCTTGAGTTCCAGGAATAATGGAAGTAGATTAAGGGTAATCTCAGAGATGGTTTACCAGCAGACAGTAGTTTACCACTGGAAAAGGACCAGAGGTAAACTGAATAAAACATGGAGACTAGATCAGTTTCAGCGAAGGACTGGACAGTGTATTCCAGAAAGATGGAAGTATGACATTTTACCAGACTGTGATGACGGCACAGATGAATCACCAGAATGTGTTCCATTAGAGTACCATCCAGGACAGTTCCAGTGTACAGGTACACTAAAATGTATTCCTTCAGGGTGGATGTGTGATGATGAACCAGATTATGGGGCTTCAGATAAGCAAATGATTAATCATTCAGATGAAGATCCTCACAGATATTTTTCATGCAATACCACATATGGACCAGAAACGTACTGGTGTATAAAACACTATGATAGAGGGAGCCGAATAAGCTTAGCAGCAAACAAAGGAATAGCAGCTAGAAAAATGAAATACAAGACAAAGGCCAGAGAAGTCACTAGTACCGGAACGATGATGAAAACTATGGTCATCCGGACAATGAGAGCGACTGAAGTGACAGACTACGGTTAAATCTAATACCATACACCTCCACAAAAAGGGACTGATGTTATGATAACCGGCAACGGCAAAAAACTATGTCAAAGAAAAAGAAATTATGAGCAATTGTCCAACCTAATAAAAATCTTCAACCTGGGTATTTAAAAGAAAAATAATTATAAGAAGTACATTTGAAATAAAGAAAAGAAGAGAGCTAATACCATATTTAGGGTAATAATATGATATGTTAACCATATTTATGAAAAAATATTATGAGTAATTGAATGTATGGAAGAAATAATATTAAAGTAAAAATTCAAAAATGAAGTAATGACTACTTACTACCTATTATTTAGAAAACAATTTATGAATCAAGAAGAAAATGAATTTTGAATTAAATCTCAAAATTTAAAAAAGAAGTAAGAACAACTTACTACCTTATTTTAAAAACAACTTTTAGAAATGAACAAGAAGAAAAAGAATTTGGATAACACATTACAAACAATTATATATGGGACCAATTCTGAAAAACTTTCAAGAATAAAGAAATGGCAGTACAAACCATTGATACAATTTAAATGAATAAACTTATTGTGAAGTAAAATAATGAGAATTTTATGTCAAATAAACAGAGATATTAAACATATGGCATTAATAATAAAGGAGTGCATTTGGATAAAAAGCAAGAGCAGAATAAAATTTTGAAAAAGAAAGAAAAAACTATATATAAATAAATCCATACGAAAAAGATGATCATAAGGGGAGTCATATACAACTGAATTGTATGAAAAAACCATCATTAATATACTAAATTGCCATAAAATAAGTGAGAATTGACAATTATAACAATTTCAGATTTTATGGAATAATAATTATATTAGGTAAAATGGCTATTATTTACTTAGAAGACAGGGAAGTATAATTTTAGGCCTACCTCCCAAAAAATTATAAGAAATATAATTTTCAGATAAAACTTTGTAATACTAACTTAATTACTATCAAAATAAGTAGAATAGAATAGTGAAAACGAATATGTATTTTATATTTCAAACAGTTAACTAATAACGAATTTATTTTTTGAACATAAAGTATATTTTTAAAGTGTATCGGAAGTTATGGCAAATTTAAACAATATTGGGATATATTATATAGGCTAAGACTTTCATGAGACGAAGGAAATACAGACAGTTCATTATTATACCTCGAAGAGAGCACTTCTTGTGAATATTTGATTGAACCAATCTTTAATGGACGTTATGCTACAACGGAGTTCTGAATCATTTTATGTAAACTAAATTTTTAACTATTTTAATGAAAGTGAAGTGGTGAAGTTGACCCACGAACTACATAACACCTATAAACGAAATCACATATAACCAATTACATGAAATAACACTGAAATCGCATCAAACACCAAGTGAAAATTCGAGGTTAACTGACACACATAAACACCAGTTGATATACTTATTTAACAACATTTTTACACCAAGTGAACGTTTCCATCTAACACCAGTGACAATAAACTACACCCCAGAAGATCATATACCGTAGCGAAGAACATTTAACCGAAGAAGGGACATATTATCTCAACAAGTACGTTGTTTACATTAGAAGCTTTCAACGCGCATGCGTCAGGCGGCCATTCTGATCCAGTTCCGTCACCTCAATTAGAGACGACTAACTGCTTTCTGGTTTGAACAAAATTATATATAAACTTTTATTATTAATAATTACCAGTATATTTTTTAAATTTAAGACCTTTTTTTTGAATTGTAAGTGTTATACTTTCATGTCCCTGACCTTCTCTGGCTTTTTATATAAATAACCGTTCAAAGAACCTGTTTAAATAATACAACTGTAAAACTTCTAATATCGACCGACCCTGAGCGAGTCGATATGGCTTGTAACCTCGATTAATTAATCGACCAACCTTATTATTGTATTTAATAAACGTATTTGTTTGTTTTTTGGGTAAATTGGAGTTGATTTCTCTTATAAAAGGACATAATCATTAATTAACCAAGAAAAATAGATAATCTTTAAAGGCAGTATATGCGAAACTACAACATTTCAAGAGTAAGAAGAAGAGAACCGTTTTCGCCTAACTTGAAGTTAATTGGATTATCTTTTTAACAAATTTACCGAACATAAATTTATTACCAAATTAAACACCTTACTATTATAATTATAATTAAGATCCACAACCTCAATTTATTCCTAAATATTAAGCACATAAATACCTCGAAAATATTTTTTCCGAAATTATTTTTTTTTATAAATATAAATTTTAAATTTATATTTTATTTCAATTTGCTACACAGCAAAATACACTTTATTTAATTGATGGTAATAACATCCCAATTACCAATAACAAAGACCAGGAACTTTACCAAATCGACGATTCCCAGAGCGGAACGTCACTACTACATATACACACCATAAAAATTATCCTGGATAATATTATACCAGAACACTCTACAATTACAATTATAGTATGGTTTTATTACCAAAGCGAAGATCAACAGTAAGAGCTTAGAAGACAAGAAGATATTAGCTACGTTACTACACACAATAGTGAGAGTACAATTCTCTTACATCAACTATTTATTTATTTTTATATTTAATATTTATCGTATTATTACAAAATTGGCGAGTCCAACTTGTGGGGCTCGATTACCGCAGAATACCAGAACAAGTAACACTTTATAAATTTAATTATAATTTGTAATAAATAAGTATATATTACAATATATATATATATATAAAAGAATTCTAACAAAATATGTACAACTAAATCAGCAATAAATTATTAATTGTTAACGTAACTCAAGCCACGTGGTCAATCGTATTAATTGTATAAATTCGTACCGAATAGAATGGTACTAAATATAGCACAATACTTATATACAATAACACAATAGCAAAATAGAATCGTACAAATAGAATTCAGCAACAAATTATGACATTTTGGGAATAGTACGAACTTTAATTATTAAAGCATGTATAGCCAACGGTTATGGTAATATCAAGTATAGTGTGTGCGTAAATTGGATGGTGTGTGTGTGGGGTCAGAGTCGAGTCAAAGGAGTTGGTGTTATTTTTTGTGTGACGGCGCACTACAGATAAAAAACTGTTCTAGGGTTCCCGACCCGTCGGAAGAATCGGGAAAGGACTGTTGATGATACTGTCATCTTTCACCATCAGCCGAGCTATGCTAAGAAAATCTTCCCATCGCCTAGGACCTTATACATAAATACCTTGGTCATTACGCCATACAGGCTGACTATAAATATCCGTGGTATTAACGTCTGACACCACTTGGGCGTCAGAGTCCGGTCCCTGGAACTGAGTGTTTTGGTGGTTGTGTAACTGGACGCTGTGATTTATCAAACAGTAATGGAGTGCACAGCCATCTATAAATACCACATTCCAATATACTGTCAACTTAAGCCGGCTACGTACTATCCATCGCCGCTGTCCAACATGCCCGACGTCGGTGATGGATGTGCGCACCACACTGTCGTGCAACTCGTCCAGCGTGCCAGACGTTTTTTAGTTCTCGTTGTCATTCTTTTACTTTTATTCATGTAATCTTCCAAGGATACGTCCCACCGACATCTATATAATTTATATTTTTCGATAAATTTTGATGTTATTTCACGGTCCATTATGAATTGTAATTAAAAGAAGTTAATAGTAACAATATTTAAAATAATAACTGCTAATGATATTTGAATGTATTACGCCCTGTTTTCCTTCTTATATCTTCGTTCCTAACATGTCGCGTTCTAGAAATATTGCATGTTCTTCTTAAGAAGTCCATTTCCACAGTTTCTATCGTCTTTTTCTCTTTATCTGGAAGTTGCCAACATTCGCAGCCATAAGTTAAAATTAGGCTCCACAATATTTGTGTAGATTGTCAGTTTAGTTTGAAGTTCCATTTTGTTCGACCAAAGTAACGAGTTTTGCAAACGAATAGCCTTTTTTCCCTGTTGTATCCTATTTTGTACGTCATTTTTTTTTTGTTCCAACATCTGAAATGATGCTTCCCAAATATTTGAATTCGCTACACTTTCCGATTCTATGGATTTGCAGATCTGAGTCTTCTTCTTGCGTGTCTCCTATTTTCAGATATTTCGTTTTAGTAGTGTTTATGTTTAGACCCCATTTTTCGTACTCTTCTTTCAGTTTTCTAAACATATGGTCTGTGTCGTTATTGTCGTTAAAAACGTCAGATTAAGTAAACCGAAATTTTACACACGAAATGCTGGATTAATCCTTTCGTCAAACTAAAATTTCAACTGGTCACGGATTGTAGTATTGCTTTGCACCCGTGGTTTGATTGCAGCTTCGGTACTGTCCCCAAATTGTTACAAGTAATTTTATTTCGTTTCTGCCGTCTCTGTTGACAACGAAAATTAATTGGATGTACTGCGCTTTGTAGTTTTGCAGAAAATACACTTTATTTTATTTACATGTTTGTCAAAGACTAATTAAATGTTTTTTAACCAAACAAAGATCATTCCAGTTATGTTTATATTGTCTTCTAAAAATGCTAGTACTGTAAAATTAAACAGACATGAAGCAGCGCGCAGGTTGTAGTGGGGAGAAGTCGGGAGCAGTGGAGCCACGGGAGAGGAAAATGTCTTCTAACGCATTTGAAAATATTGGTCTACTCTCTGAATTGTGAATAAGCTAATATGAGATGAGCTTTTGGCACGGATTAACTTTTTATACCTAATATGCCGAAGTTACGCTTCTTTAATTAAAGATGAAAGAAAATAGTAAAATTTACGTTTTTCCCTGTAAAAGTACTAAAATTTAAAAACTGATATCGCTTATAATTACAGCTGAAATAAAGCAGTTACACTGCCTTGACGATTCACAATTATTCTCTTTTTATTATTTTTATAACTTTATTCATTTAATGTTCTATTGTCTATGATTCTTATAGTATTTTCTATTGTTTATTTTTAATTTTTAACGTTTTTATTGTATTTATTGTTTTTTCATTAGCTACATTTTTAATTATATTACTAAATACTTTACCAAACTAAATTTTACAGGCCTACCAACACCACACACAAATACACACATATATGTAACTAACTTTTTACTAACCAATTATTCTTATAATTTTAAAATTCTTTTCTTATTCTTTTAATTGTTTTTTAAGGTTTTTACAGTTTAGTACGTTTTATATTTAATTCTCTACTTTTTACTAAGTTACTAAATACTAAAAACTTGGTTGTAGATAAGTTTTTATTTCGATTACGACAGTAAACGTGGACATTTTGTAAGACGAAACAAGCGTCAGACACAACAGAAAGAGACAATGTAATAAAGATGTCACACAGTTATAAAATGTTTAATACTGCCATTATTTTGTAAACAGTGACTTGGCGTGTTGTGTCTGTTGCAATGTTTCTCGAAAGTCGAGCCTAGACATCAAGAATCGTTGTATATTTTGGAATGTGTACACTTTGTGTTAGGATTCATGAAAAAAAGTAGTAATATATGATCCACATTGCTCTGGTATCTTAATTTGTTTGAATAAGTAACACTAACAACAGCCTCGTACGTGAAATGATTGTGTGTGTGTGTGTGTGTGTGTGTGTGTGTGTGTGTGTGTGTGTGTGTGTGTGTGTGTGTGTGTGTGTGTGTGTGTGTGTGTGTGTGTGTGTGTGTGTGTGTGTGTGTGTGTGTGTGTGTGTGTGTGTGTGTGTGTGTGTTTAAAAAATAAGCAGATGTAAACTATCTGTAAAGAACAGGAGAGACAATATTGATGTAACAATTAGACTGAAACTATTTAAGTAGTACAGAACACATTTACTTACATGCAATTATAATACTTATTTAGGACAGTCCTTCACCTTACTCATATTTCCGTAACTGTTATCACCGTTAGCCTATTATCACTATCACTCAGATTGCCTTCACTGCTGCTATCTCGTCTTACATTACTTTCTAAACGATCTGTTACAGTATCCCTTACTTGGTCCGATCTCACGTAGTCATTTTCAATTTTCATGACGCCACGTCTTGATCTCTAGTCTGCAGGAGAACTACAATAAAATTCCTTTGACACTGTCTACAGAAAAAAGCATGTTTTTTCTTTCAACACGCTCCTTCCCGGTTGCCCAAGTTAGTTTCATACGATTAAAATCCGGCTGATAGGGTGGAAGTCGTAAAACGGAATATCAATGGTTTCCCAAAATAGGATCTATTTTAAAAGTTTTGTATGTTGGTTTGTTTTGTTTAATTAGTGCATAGAGCTCAGATTTTAACATAGATGGACTACAAGGAATGTAATGGTTTTTTAACAAGTTAATGATGTCTGAGGTGGATTTATTTGTACATTGTGGTAGGAGGCATCATCTATTATTATTACGCTGTTCTTATTCAAATGAAATGAAACTAAACAACTAAACACTTCACTTTTGATGAATACTGATGTTTTTTGAAAAGTACTCACACAATAACCTCCACAGCCTCTCAGAGAAAACTAAGCTATGTTTCTCTGTTGACGCATGCGCATTACATAACCTGCGCCATTAGCACGAAAACGGTTGATTCATGTCTATAGTGAATCTTACTGTACGTTGAATATTGTAACGTAATACGGACGTTCTACAGTTATCTCGGCTATCCCAGCAGAGCCCAGCTGTAATGTGTATGTGTGTGCGCGCGCGCGTACATATTGCTGCTACTTTGAGATGAAAGACAATTACGTGACACCTATCATGCGTCAACAATCGAGGCTATTCCAGACCGTAACGGACCAAACTGTCGGCGCACTGTGTTAAAGGCCAGATAGTTTGCACTGTTTCTAGTAGATTCTAGAGCGCCTGTTTGCTCGACACGTCATACAGAAAGTGACCGATTATTCTGGTAAATGTCAGCGGGGTATAAATATAAGCATCCAGCGACGGACACTCAGTTTACTTCGGGCGATTACTCAATTCGTTTAACTGACGATTTGTTCAGGTGATTATTGTGCGGGACTGTATTAATTGACACTATTATTGCGAGTGGACAAATTTAATTTAAATTATTGTACGAGTATAATCTTGTTGAATAACTTGTTGTTTACAAACTGTTAATTATGATAATTAAAGCTGGTTTTTAATGACTTCATTGGTGTCTTGTATTCTGTTTTTCCAGTCTGTCATAGGACGAACAATGACACCGTCGTAACAACATGTTAGTAACGGAAATGTCTAGTACAGTAAACATTTATATCACAATCTGTATTCAAATGTAAATAATTCACTCGATCGCGTTACAAGAATTTCTTAGAAAATATTTTCTCTTCTTTATAAATTCTTTCAGACGATTTGTCTCGTGTACACAATTTGTATTCCGTCAATACTTCTGTTGATTGTCGCAATTCTTTTGCTTTTTCACAAATGTAAATAACAAACAAGCTAACTTCTCTGACAACGCGACTCAAAAGAAATGCTATGAATCATTTGACACGAACATTAACTAACTGGAATTGAAATCTATATTTTGTAGGACAAAAAATTGGTATGGAGAATCATATATGACTTCCATGTTATAAAATTTATATATAAAATATTTTACTTGAATTCGGTTTGATAATTTCTAAAAAAAATATCAAATCTTGACAAACTGAAATGAAATATTTCCATAGAAACTACTTCTTTGTTTCCGATAACGTAGTATACATATAAAAAATTATCCCCTCCGTCTTCAACTATTATTTTCATTTATAGAAAATTACCCTCTACACATTCAACTACCCTTTTCATTTATAGATAGTTCATCTAACTTTCTATGGTGGATTATTATGTCCTTCTTTTCACGATACTTTATTTATCAAAATTAAGTACTTTACTCCTGCTAAAACATAGAACGTTGCAGGTAAACTACCCCTTCCCCTAAACCGATCTTCACCAAAATCAATAAGCCTTGATTCGTCTACAAATTGGGCACATATACAAAAAATTATTTGATTCTGTTTATATTTGCGGCAGTTATCGTTCGCCATACAACAAATTCTATACACATACACTTTTTGGATAATGACTTTTCTTCATGTTTTGAGGGTAGTACTGTCAGAATCAGTCTTACCTCAAACACGATTTCTTTTTTCGATCACCATACTTTCATTTCCTTACGGAACATGGAAGTAGAAATACAATAATACATAGGGGGCAGGTCTGATCGTATTGTTGGGTGACTGTTCAGCCGGCATACTTCGACTTCGTTTCTCTGCCTGTTTACGAATATTAAAATTAACTTACTGTGCCTTGTTGCTTTGTGAGAAGTAAAAATTTCATATTTGTCAAAGTTTAATTCTATTTGTTTTAATTAAAAACATTTCTATTAAATTTATTTTATACCGGCTTGTTGAAAGAGACAGCACGCTAACTATATTTGTAACGGAAATATCTGTTACTTTTATATCACGACCTATTTTCAAATGTAAACAATTTACTACCCCATCATGTTACAAGAATTACTTGGAAAATATTTTCTCTCCTTTATAAATTTTTTGAGACGATTTGCCTCGTGAACACAGTTTGTATTCTGTCAATACTTCTTGTGTTGATTATCGTAATTCCTTTAGCGCTCTCACAAATGAAAAAAGTAATAATAAAATAAGAAAACTTTTCTGATACCGTGACTCAAGAGAAATGCAACGATACATTTGACAAGTGCTGTAACCAACTGGGATTGAAACAAATGTTTTTGTGATACAGAAAAATAATACATATATAGGGGCGCGCCTGATCGTATTGCAGGATAATTACACAGCCAGCCTATTTTAGCGGTGGTGTCTACAATGTTGTTTGCTCTCGGGAACGATATATCACTGTGGTATATTGCGTGTGAGAGTGCAAATAGAATATGTGTGCTTACGTCAGATTGTGACGTATCTAGGCAACGTTATAAGTAATTATAGTGGCAACTCGGTACCACGAACCTCGATAACACGAATTCCTTGATAACACGAATTTTGTTCAATCCCGTTGAATGTCCCATAACACTCAATATTAAAAATACCTCTATAACTCAAAATTCTTTAGTTAAAAACCTTAGTACGCCGAAGTTTTGTTGATTTTAGATCAAAACACAGTACTAAATAACCTTTATAACACGATGTTTTACTCAACAGAACCTCTATCGCACGAATTTGACCTCTACAAGACGAATTACCCACGGCAGCGAGCTCAGTAAGCCGAATGTTACGAAGCAGGAATATGACTAAGACAATGGCGGGCCTTGTTAACACAAACTTTTGTTATGTTGTTACAGGGGGGAAACGAATAAACAGAAGCGTAACACTACTGACCCAAATAGAACGGTAATCAAAAGAGCTGATTAGAAAGAAAATAAACAGATCAAGTAGCCCGCGAACTCGGAACACCACACGCACAATAAATTACATGAGACTACACAACAACGTTTATCAGATAAGCAGGGACAATAATAGAAATTTCTCTGCACATGCAGTTATCACCTGACCAAATGTTATCTCACCCCCGTTTCTACATTACGACAAATCGCCCGACGGACAATAAAATTTTCTTTTTTTCTTAAACATAAGACACAATGATCAAATGTCGCGGCCAAACGTCAACCACTAACAAAATGACAAAATTAACAAAATTACATATTAACAATTTACACTAGTTATTTTGAATGGTTCTAATTCTATAAGGCATGGTCCCATCAATCATGGTACGGACATGCTTTAAACATGATTGACCATGACGTGACCCAACCACGCTCTGCTACCACTCTCTTTTATGTTAAGTCCTATGTGTGTTAAATTGTATGATGAGGCGCTGGGCCCAAACAGACGTAACCTTGGTAACACGAACCTCGTTTTGACGAATTCCTCGATAAAACGAATTTTTTATAATCCCCTTGAGATTCGTGTTATCGAGGTTCCACTGTATAAACAAATATAGGCCTATATCACTAACGCATCCTAAGTATTATTTACTTTGCAACGAGTTAAATTTCTCTCTCGTAAAAACGTATCATTACTGTATTAAACCAGTTGCAAAGCCATCAATAAGGGTAAGCGTACACTAAAGAAATCAATCGGCATCTTTATTGAATACTTTTATTTATGTCATATTCTACAGTTGGTTTACATAAATATTAGTTAGTAATTATTAATTTTTCTGGTGTTCGACAACTCATGCTCCAGTGTTTGTAAATCAAAGTCCGTGCTATCCTCGGAACAATTATAATTAATTAAATACTGCTTGAGTTAAACAATAATAAAGACAAAATTGTTTGAGCTAACTACAACACGGTTAAAAACAAACATATTGGAATGAACCACATTAGACAATCTGATTGATATTGTGACGAGAATGGTATCAAACCATGTAGAAAAGCTGAGAGCTTCCTTCCACTCGTCAGCCCCCCCGGTGGACAGGTGTTGCCTCAGTCAAGGTCGCATTCAAGTTTGTTCTAGATTTTTAAAGAGGCCACTTGAAATACGCATTAGCGTCAGCATTAAGTGGCGTGTTACGTAATGCAGAACGTTCTCGTGCGTTCGATGGTGTCGTTCTACAATAAGCTTCTCGACTAGCCCTGACGGTGTGTGTTCCTGCCAAGACCGCGCTGAAGTATCCACTACAATTTTTATGTGTTTGTTAATGACCCATATTATGGAACCCTGCAGACTATAAATAGCCCATACCTGCCGCTTGGTTTCACTTTATGTCGGGCAATTTGCACAGTGCGTCTCAAGTGGTGTATTAGTGGAAAGTGATTATGTGCGGAATTCTTGTAGTTGACTTTATTATTTGTGTAGACAGATTAACTGAAATTGTTGTAAGAGACTGCCTTGTGAAACGCCCTTAGTCCCAGAATGTTTATTTGTTTTAACACCTCTTTTCTAATCTCAAAAAAAAATTAATTCTTTTTTTTTCTGGGAAGGCGTCACTTAATATTTAAGACTAGGCCGTGGCCTAGATGGAAATAAAATGTGCTGAGCCCATAGTGACAGGTCTTGCAAGAAAACACTTGATTAACAACAACAAGATTTTATTTATGCTTCTTGAATTTGAAACAATTGCTTTTACAATTACATCTTTGGTTTGAGTCTTCCTTAATGCTTAACATCGATTCAGATATCTCTTTAAAACACCATGGTGGTTGAATTACAACAGGAATATTTCAAAATATCTCCAACAATTAAATAATGACATACCAACCTACTAGACTTGTAGTTTATTATATTTATTATAAACTTGTATTTTTGTATTTCACTTTCAAAAGATTTGTTTTTATTGCATTAGTAATGCATGAACAATTCATTAACATAAGATAATTATAAGTACCTAAAGATGACAATCCATGATCAGTAGATAATAAGATAATAATTAAATTAAAAAAAAAAACTAATTACTTAAGTGTGTTGCAGTACCCTCATCTACCTGCCCCCAGCACTAGGATTAATAGCCTTAAAATCGAAACCAGTGATCACATAACCGATGTTAAAGATTGATAATTAATTATTAAAATATGTAGTTTAATTTTTTTGTTAATTAAATATTAAAATTTTATTGTACTATTATAAATTGAATAGTTAAGCAGAACCAAATAATAAATAACTAAATCAACAGGAGTTTAAATCTAGAATCTTAAAGAACAGAAAAAATGGAACGTGCAGGATCACAAGTCATATGACAGGTAGATGCAAGTACTCTCGGGGTATTACATTTTCTTAAGGTCTGGATTTTGTTAATAAATGAATTTTGAAATTGGTTTTCTTTTGCAGAAAAATAGAATTAATGATTTATATTATACAATGGTAACCCTTGACATTATGCAAAATTAATACACGAATACTTATAAGTTATTCATAACACAGTCATCACTATCCACACTTTAGCATGTCTTCACAATACATGTTCAGTAATGTTAACTCTGAAGCATGCTTTTAATTTCTAGAACTGAGTTTCTGTATGTGTCTCTGTGTGTGTGTGTGTGTGTGTGTGTGTGTGTGTGTGTGTGTGTGTGTGTGTGTGTGTGTGTGTGTGTGTGTGTGTGTGTGTGTGTGTGTGTGTGTGTGTGTGTGTGTTACCCGGTAACCAGCGGAGTATTTCGTGTGTGATGTACATAAAATAAAAGGAAAGTTCCCACCTGATCTTTCAGATTACATTAAGAAGATTTGCATCATCCTGCATACATTTTCATCCTGCATTTCGAGTTGGGTGCGAAGAATGATGTCGGATGGCGTGACGGCGATGGAGCTCCTTACGCAGGCTCTGCGGATGGGAGAAGATGTTGAGTACCCATCTCGTCGACCTCTTTCCTCCCGACTAAAGCGGGGAAACCTATGAAAAATTTTACTTGTATATTTGATTCAGAGAAATGCACATACCACCCCTACATTCCTTCGTCAATGCACTCAGATCACACACACCACTATAATTTCAATACCGCAAATGCCGGTTATTAACTCCGGTCAAAATCACCCTTCAGGCTTTTAATTTGAATTTTAAATTTCAGCATGTCACACCGAAATCATTACACTTTAAGCTTATCAATTTTTATGGGTTACCTTGTATGTTTAACTTCACATTATGAATGACTGCCGACCACGTGGTCTCTGTTATTACATTTATAAACCATTTCAATTAATAACCAGACTTCAGTGGAACCACAATTATAATTTCATACTTCCTTTAATTCTTTTGTTTTAAGCTTACTCTGTCTCTAACATTATTTCTTTAAATTTACTTCAAAATAATTTTACCACGTACTTGTATTTTTACCGGCACGAACATGGACCGCCTGAGCCACACACACACACACACACACACTATCGTTACATTTTACACACACAAGCCCCAATTAGATTAATATTAAAAAGTAAACCCTCAATACTGGCTCACCTGAAGCTCTTTATCGAATTATCGACTCATAGTAGTCAATCACGGTACACCGTCACGATCCAAGCAGCACCAAGTTGAAAGAGAAAAAGAGGAGGATGAAGACGCTGCGCGAACTTATAAAACTAAAAACGTTGCTGTATAAATCTCGTTGTCAGGCACAGACGCCACTGCCAACCAAATGACGTCACCGATCAAGGTCGCGGCGGCCGACTGATTCTCGATATCGAAAGCGGGCATCACTATATGCAGCGATAATGCACCGAACGTACGGAAAATACAATTGAACTGGCCGTGGTTGTTTACCTTTTAATATAACCACGGGACACTTGTTGATTACAAATTATTAATTGTGATATTTAAAGCTGGTTATTAGTGATTTCATTGGTGTCTTGTTCTCCACTGTACCATACGACGATCAGTGAGACCGTCGGAACAGTACACAACTGTCCGCTAAAGGGACAGTTGCAACTTCGTCGGCAACTAAGTCGGTCTTAGAATAGGATTTAAACGGCACCAGCAGAATTATGTCTCGATACTTGTAGAAGGTTTGAGAGGGTCCGTGCTGTTAGTAGCTCATTACACATCATATTGTTATTGATGGAACGACATGTTTATATAGACTAGTTTAAACACATTTTCTGGGCCGTCTGTCTCGATAAAGACACCTCTACCAGTAGCGTATGTAGGTGGGGGCCAAGGGGGCAGCCGCCCCGGACGGCATAGCCGGGAGGGCGGCAAAGTGAGGCTAGACTTGAAAAAATTGTTTTCAGTTTATAAAACTAAAAACAACTTGTTCCTTTGATATGACTATTCCATAAGAACTACTGGAATATAAGATTTTCTTAATATAAGAGTTTACGAAGTCTTTTATTCAAGGAAATTCGAACCCTGACTGTCAAAATATTACAGTTAACAAGGAATCAACTTGCAATTATAAAATGGATGTTATTAGTAACGAAGCTGTTGATAAATACAGTAAAGTTAACGATGTGAATACTTCAAACTGTGAAAGTGGCAAAGTACAGTTACAAGATTCAGTTGATTCTAGTACCATGGATGAGATCGTGTTGCATCTTGAAATTACAGGCAATGAAGGACAAAACGTTACTGACAACAATGTAGACCGTGCTTCCCGGTGCTTCTCTACAAGATATGGGAGCTTGGCCAAGCGAGAAATCTCGATCCTTCCGAGATATAATAGTGAATAGAGGAACTTAGTTGCAGAACAAGGACAGCCATTTTCCTGAAGATGAATCTGGATGATCCTTAAACAAGTAAATTGGTTTGATAAAACCTTGCAAAATGGCGAAAAGGTAACACTTGGATGTGTTTTTCTCTAACTAAAAACTCTCTATTTTGCTTTTGTTGCACTTTATTTCCACAAAAAAACTATCAAAGAAGCCATTTCAATAGTAAAAAAAAGGGTTTTCTTCGTGGCAAAAGTTACATCCCCGAATCATGAAAATTGTCCTGCTCATCGCTCTGAGTTTTTTGAATAGAAGGAATTTGAACGATATTTAAACAAAGGGAGACTTATTAATGAGCTACTTCGGGAACAAATGAGTAAAGCAGTTAAGACATGGAAAAAATCCTCGAACGGGTCATTGGCACAGTACAAACTCTTGCAGAACAAAATCTGGCGCTGATAGGACATCGGGAGTCAATTACTAACGATCCAGATCCTGGAAACTTTCAGGCTTTGTTAAAATACTTGGATAAATTTTTAACGTATAAAAATATACTTTATGTATAACGTGTTAAAATACTTTATTATGCTTTGGATAAATAAAGCATTGACAGTTCTGGAGACGCTAACGGACAAACGGACGGGATATACATTTTAAGGAACAGCTTTTCCAGATCAATATTAAGTGCACAGTGCTTGCAAAACTGTATCCGCATGACCTAAACAGTGAAGTTCAGTAACTTGAAAGACGTCATACTTTTATTTAAAAGGGAAAAAAGTTAACGGAGAACAAAAAGACTTTACACCTC
Organism: Magicicada septendecula; assembly: GCA_034769895.1. NCBI lineage: Eukaryota > Metazoa > Arthropoda > Insecta > Hemiptera > Cicadidae > Magicicada > Magicicada septendecula. Next base: position 851,873,247 of record CM068368.1, read on the forward strand.
AGGGACTCCTACAATAATGTCTGCAATGAGAGTAGAAGCCTACAAAACACTAGCAACAGCTTTAAACATTTTTCTTACTTTACCAGTGTCTGTGTCTTCTTGTGAAAGATCGTTTAGTAAGCTTAAATTGATTAAATCGTACCTACGATAAACAATATCTCAAGATAGGGTATCAAATCTAGCTATACTTTCAATTGAAAACGACATTGCTTCGTATTTAGATTATAGTGATTTAATAACCCACTTTGCAGCAATTCAGACAAGGAAAGTTACATTTTAAATATCTCGTTTTAAATATTTATTAAATATTAAGTGTTTATTAATAGAAAACGGAACCATTAACCTGTAATGGTAAGTGATTTATTTTATTATTTTTAATGTAATTCTTTGTTTAACTTTAGGATTTATGTTAATTTGACGATGCGCTTTAGACCTACAAGGAATTTGCATGTTTATTAGAACATTTTTACGTTATACATTTTTTATATTACTACATTTTTTATAGTCAACATTTGTTAATAATAAATGTATACAAACTGAATACCAGTAATATTATAATATATAATTTCTTAATTTCGACTTAACAAATATTGTTAAGACGTTTGCTGAACGTGCTTTCATACAAAAATCTACACATTTGCATTTATTAAGTACTTTGTTCACTGGATGAACCTTCATTTTTGCTCTTTTGTCCCCCTTTAATTGTAAAGGTGAGGCGGCCGACGATCTCCTTGCCCCGGGCGCCAAAAAGTCGAGCTACGCCACTGCGTAGGCCACTGGAGACCCGGGACGGATTTCTTTCTGTGACCCCCCTCCCCATAAGAATGGTGTTTATAATCCAATTTACCTTCAAGTAATACATAGCAAAAACACTTTACTGTTATATATTGTCTAACTACTGTATTAATACATCTAGTTAGGAAAGGTTATAGGAAGTTATAGTAATGTTTCAAACAAAAATCTACTTTCATATTGTAAATACAGAGTTACAGAAATAATAGGAGTAGTAGGCCTATTATTTATAGACTGCATTAAAATTATTAATATACTCTAGGTCTATAATATACAATAAAATTATATATTGCAAAACAAATTTATCGCCCCTGCAAACAATACTTGGCAATTTTTTTTCAAGTCAGTTAGCAGTTTTAGTACAAATAAGATTAACTCTCTGGGGTTCGTGCTGTTTGGGGTTCAATTTGCGACTTCCGACTGCGTGGAAGGCATTGATGCCAGGTAAAACTTACGCTTCTTTTTTTTAGTATAAAATATTTCTAATAATAAACTCACCTTTATAGAGGGTAAGAATGTAAGAGAGATATAGAAGGCGATTGTCTGCGGTGATAAGAAGACGAGAAAAGGGTGGACTGTGGAAAGGAAGGCGGCCCATAGTGTGCGAATGAGGGCCTTCTGGCAGGAGAAGAAAAGGAAATGATATACGCGTGGCCGACGGCTGGCCTGTTCGTGTAAACAAACAAAACTTATACCTTTATAATTTTTAATAAAGAAAGTTGTGTTAGTGGTTAAAATCATAAACAGAATTATCACTGTTGCACACCACTATATAAAAATTATTCCGATTAGCTCTTTCAAGCTTCACAGCTCATCGTCAGATCGGATATGACGATGTGACGTCGTCCGATCTGACGATGAGCTGTGAAGCTTGAAAGCGCTAATCGGAATAATTTTTATATAGTGGTGTGCAACAGTGATAATTCTGTTTGTCTTTATAATTTTTGTTAATATCTGTAAACAGTTCTTGAGGCAGGGTTGTAAGGTAGATATTAAAATAATATGAAAAAATTTTTGAAATCGATTGATTAAATCCTGAACAACTCCTAGTGTTGCATTTCAAGACGTGATAATAGAACGTTTGCAAATAAATTAAAACATTTACCAAAAAACTTAATTTTACAAATTTGGAGGTCCCCTACTAAGTGGGGCCCGGGACGGTCAGCCCCCTCGCCATCCGTTTAGTCCGCTACTGGACGCCTACACAATCGTTTGCGTAAGCTTCACGCGATTAAGCTTAGAACTGGAACGGTTTTATGGAACTGGGAATTAACGAAAATTGTACGATGCAGTTGGTTGTGCTTGATCATTACTCCAATTCAGCCGGTTAGATAGGTTGGCACATACATACACTGACGCAGTTCTGCGGGAAAATTTAATTAAACATTGGCACTGAAATTTCCAAAGTGGGTTTCATGTTATTTTATAAATACTGTCAAAGTGAAAGGCTTCGATTGAATCAGTTAGCGTTAAATATATCAATAATCGCTCTAAATATGAACTCTAAATATCTTGTTTCATAGTAATATAAGTAGGCTCCACGATTTGGTGTAGTAAATAAAATCGTCATTATTTTACTACAGCAGATAGTAATTCCAGCAGTTTTTGTAAACCTAGTCGGCACTGCTACAGAGTTAAAATTAATATGTAGCGGTAAACATAATGTTGTGACATGCTTAATATACAGGGTGATTCAAAATTGCACGGCAATCTCTCGGGATCTGATTCGATAGCTAAAAATAAGAAAAAAGTTCATATAAGCATAGGTCCAAAAATCGTTTGTTAGTGAGTGAACCAGTTCGCCCTGATTTCTGCTTTCATGATAAATTGACGCCATACTAAAATTCGTGGGGCACAAAGTAAAGGTGAAATTTGGATGGGTTCTTATGGTTTCCTTGATGGGTTCGTTTCTTAATGTATATAATATATATTTTATAATGACTTTACCTCAAGATGTTTTCTCCCTATTTGGAACATGTTTCGGGAAGCCTTGTGTTCCCATCCCCAGCCTTTCTGATTTTGAACCTTGTGAGGTATTTGTGTGTTGGCTGGTTGTTGCTTTGGTTTACTGTTGGTCTCTGGTGCTTTAAATTGGTATTATTGTGTGTGATTGTGGTGTATATATTAGTATTTTGTGTATTTTCTATGTTGAGTGCTTTGACAATTGTGTCATGTGTTGTATTGATTTGTATTTGTTGTGTTTGTTTTGTGTTTTATGTTTGTATCCCTATTCATTATGGTCCCTTTGTGTTGTATGTGTTTTATTAGTGTCATATTGGTTATGTCTGGGAATTCATGTCCAGTGTTTATTGCATGTGTGGCCAAATTATATTTATATATTTCTGGCAACCACAGCAACTACCAACCAACACACAAGTACCTCTCAAGGCTTAAAATCAGGAAGGATGAAGATGGGAACACAAGGGTTCCTGAAACATGTTCCAAATAAGGAGAAAACATCTTGAGATAAAGTCTTTATAAATATTAAACATGTGTGTGTGTGTGTGTGTGTGTGTGTGTGTGTGTGTGTGTGTGTGTGTGTGTGTGTGTGTGTGTGTGTGTGTGTGTGTGTGTGTGTGTGTGTGTGTGTGTGTGTGTGTGTGTGTGTGTGTGTGTGTGTGTGTGTGTGTGTGTGTGTGTGTGTGTGTGTGTGTGTGTGTGTGTGTGTGTGTGTGTGTGTGTGTGTGTGTGTGTGTGTGTGAACAATATGTAGAGCGCGGTACATAGATCTGTACACTTGAAGTTTGCTGCTGTCGAGAGCGATACATCACTTTGGCATGTTGTGTATTATTGCAGTCACAGAACGTAATACAGTATGTAGTGTTTTGATGTGGGAATGAGGCGTACCTGATACTAGGGCACACTATGAGTAGTAATTAAAAGCATATATAGTCACTCTATCAACACGTACTAAGTAGTCACTAAGCTGCCTTTATGAAGTATCTTTACTGTGATAATCACAGAAAAGATAAAAAATTGTGATAATCATTATTGCGATAAAAATGGTTTTATGTTTTGTTAAGCAGTGAGATAATATTTATTAAAATTAATATGAGTTGAAAGTCACTCGTTTGTAGATTACACGTGATTTAAATGGACGAACTCAGTAGAACTGCATAACGTGATTTAAGTAGATTCTAATTTCTGAATAACAAAATAGAACTCTTACAGACGAAGCATAGTTAAAGTTATATGTCAACCTCGAACGGCCGCTTTTCACAAAACTGTTTATTATTTCTTGTTACCATTACTTGGTAAATGTAATGACTTAACGGTTGTATTACTTTCTGTGAACAGTGCATGATGGATACGCAAGTACAAAGGAGAATTGTTGTGTTGTCGTCATGATCATCGTCATGCTCAAGATTTAAACCATGAATGGTTTGTTCCGGCCTCAAATAGGCAAAGACTAGAGCTGGTCACTCCGGCGCTTCCTCGGACGTCCTACACCTCTCCGTCCCTTCGGCTTATAGTTCCAGAGTTGTTTGGGGATGCGGCAGTCGTCCATTCGGCAAAGATGTTCCCACCAATTCAGCCGATACTGGGCAATCCTGTCGAGAATATTCAGTTCATAATATTCAGTTCCTGCCGTACATCTGTGTTTTTTCTATGATCATGGAGAGTATACCCCGCCCGAGAAATCTCATTTCAACCGCTTGGATGCGACTGGCCTGGCCTTTCGTTTAAGTCCAATTCTCAGACCCATAAAGAAGTGTGGGAAGAGCCAACACCTTGTAGAACTTCAGGCGTGTTCCTTTACTTGCTGACTTAAGCGTTCACCTGATGGTCCCGCACATAAGGTTGAACTTATGCAATTATGCACCACGTCGCTGCTTGTATTATAAGACACTCTGTAGCTTAGGTATTTAAAACTGCTAACTTGTTCCAGGATAGTACCATCTATAACAATTTTTGGCCGTACGGAATCAGTTCCACAAAAAGCCATCACCTTGGTTTTAATTGTGGATATCTGCAATCCAGAGTCTTTGCAGAGAATATGCAATGCAGATTTGCAGAGTTGTGTTTTCGTCCGAACGAACAAAAAGTGTAAACGTTTGACGTTGTTTCACTGACTGCGGTGTACTATGATTTCTAACACATTAAAAAAAAACAGTCCAAGTAACGATACGTAGGAACGTTTGTATGGGATATTTGTATATTGTTATTACGAAACGCTCTCGAACAGTCAAGAGTGTCATTCTACACGTTCCTCGGCTAGTCGAGCTAGTGCGTGTTTCTGTCAAGACCGTGTACAAAAGTACCCATAGACCTTTCGAGTCCGTGTTGCTACGCAAATTATGCTGGCACGTCGCCAAATGAATGGAAAATTATCCTGGAACATCTGCAGGCTATATATAAGCAACAGCGGTCGGGTTAGTTAGTTACACCTGGCGAGATTGTAGAGTGCGGATCAAATGATTGTTGTGGAAAGTGATCACTGTGTTATAATTAATGCGGAATTAATTCTTAACCTAACTCTTAATAGTATTATTATTGCGTGTGGACAAGTTCAACTAAATTTACCGTATGATAGTATCTTGTTGATTTCGAATTGTTATTTGTGAAAAATTAAAGGTGGTAATTAGTGACTTAATTATTGTCACTAATATTATTATCATTATTGTCCCGGACGACGATCCGGGAGACCGGAATATTACTCGCAGAGAATTTGTTGACTGCAGTATGAGGCGGCTGCGAAGTTAGGTGTGTTATAGGCTACACGAGATTACGTAGTGACGTGTGCCTGTCAAAAGTTTAAACAAGGCTTTTGCGGACAATTTATTAACACCGTATTTCAAAGGCTTTCTCCGCCTGTGTAGCTTGTTGATGTTTTAAGGGCTCTACTAAGCAAAACAATAGATCCACAAGTTCTGTCCTAAGTGAAATATGAACGTACTAAGTGAAATTTTGGGCCCGATGAATGTACGTCGCATAAAACTTTTCGTTAAGCCTACAGTTGTCTAATTTTTGTGCATCGATCCGCTTTGAAATTTGGTCAGTATGGAGCTTGATAATTGTCCGATTCCATGTCGCTTCAAAAATCGTCAGATTCCCGTGGACCACCCTGTACAACCAAATTTGCTTTCCTTCAGATCCTACACTATTACTACAACTATCTACTACCTTTTTATTTTGTCACTGGCTAACTTCAGCCCGTCTTTTATCAAACGATTCATCTCTGATTGTTAAGAATAATACTGCGGTTCTTGGAACTGATTCTCAGATCAGTCCCCAGGCAGAAGGCAAAGCTCTCGCCCAAACACCGGTTTTGTTGGAGTAAAAAGGGTATGTCGTGTATCGTGTATCGTGTATGACGTATATCGTGTATCGTGTATCGTGTGTCGTGTACTGACGATCTACGCGTATCGCGTGTAGTAGTGGTACATCTGTTTGCTTCACTTTGGTAACCGTTGACAGATTCTGCTCAAGTGTTCTGTTGAACCTCTTAATCGTTTTGCCGGACTGAGGCTCGACAGGCGTTGCACAAATACCAAGTAGGTGACATAATTCTTTAAAAATTCATCAGCATCATGTTTTACAAAAGCTAACTCAAAAAAATTCAGAAGTTGTTTGGATACTCTAGAACAGTGCCGGTTACAACAATTTTTACTCGTATGGGCTCAGCTCCATGAAAAGTTTTCAATTTGCAAATCTGTAAATAGAAATCCATGCTGTAGCACCTACAGCATTGTAGAGCAGCTAAAGATTCATCCATTGTTATTAGATTTACACGTTCATTGATGTCCGCAAATTTTGTGTATTCCAGTTGCTCCTGGTCCACAGCCTCTCATAATGCGTAAGCCATTCCTCTCCATGACATTACTAATCTCCATGTTGTCTATTTCTGTTTGACTTAAGTCCCGTAATATTTTGTAAACGTTGTCCTGTCTATCCTGTACATTGTGTTATATATCACTTATAAATTCGACCCAACTATTTCTTATGATTTTCTTTACTTGTGCTGCCGACGGCTTCCTTTTGGGCTAGAGTATAAAAAAATCATAAAAATCGATGTCAATCACTTATAGAACAATACCTACCATTAATATTAATGCCCTAAATTAGATTTTAACCTGAGTAAACTTATTCGTATAGTTCTTTGTGTCCGTCTGTTAAATACCATCATAAAATCCTTGCTGTGTTATAAGATCTGCAGAAGCTCCTCCCGATTCTAGAGAAATCGTGCCAAAAATACAGAGCTTTGGTTAAAACCAACTTATATTAGACGAGGAAAGGATTTTCTATAACCAAATGATGATGCTGCGAATAATGATAAATTAGGCATTTAATTTTTGCCTAATGACCTGCAAACTAGCCATTTCCGTTTCGTTTTAGTATTTACAAAACATCACCGACAAAATTAACACTGTTGCACACCACTGTAGAAAAAGTATTCCGATTAGCGATTTCAAGCTTCACGGCTCATCGTCAGATTTAAAAATTAAATGATTTTTATTTCCGATCTGATTTTGAGCTGTGAAGCTTGAAAGCGCTAATCGGAATAATTTTTCTCTAGTGGTATACAACAGTGTTAATTCTGTTTGTAATTATAACCACTAATACAACTTATTCTTTTGTATCGGCCATCTAAGGACCACATGCCAATTTCAATTCTTTATTCTTTGTTCTTTTCTATTTCTTCAATATTCTTTCATCCTTTCACTGTGTCTTTTCTTTCTCTCTTTAGTCTACTTTGAGCCTGCGTTTTTCTCTCTCCTACCCTGGACTCCTTCCATTTTTAACATTTTTGTCCGAAAAACTTCCCTTTCAATTAATACAACTTTATTAATTAAAAACATCACCATTTTTAGTTTACCAGGAAAAAGTTTGTACTGGTTAAGACAAACTTTTAATGAGTTTTCTAAACGGAATAACATAGTTTAGAGAAACATAGTTTGATTTTAAATTCTGAAACATGTGAACGAGGCAGCTCAACCTTTTTGCTAGAGTTAAAAAAAATTACGGAGTAACTTTTTACAGAGCAATTTTTATACTTTTCAATTACAGAGTTTCCTGTGACCGATAAAGTTAAATCCTTTCAACGTTAACTTAATTTCAGTTTAGTTACATCGTCAGTTAGTTCATTAACATCATAATGTAAACTATGAAAACGTTGACTTATAGCAATGGTATTGTTCATCTTGTTATTTGAATTAGCAGTCCCTGTAATACCAACTTTGTCGTGTTTACTTGCTAAACTGCTTACTTGTCACGTTCTATATGCAATGGTAATGTTCGGACCGCGGTCAATTGCGACCCAATCGTATAAAACTTGATCAGTTGCGACCGATGTAGACATTTCAACCCGGTCAAAATCGATCAATTGCATTTTCATTCTATTATTATAATAATATAGAAATTATCGTTACACTTCTATTCATTCCTAGCCTAACCTAACCTAACCTAATCTAATGTAACCTAACCTAATTTAACCTAACCTGACCTTACCTAACTTAACCTGACTTAATTTAACCTAACCTCACATAACCTAAGAAAAACATTGAAAGAAAGAGGTTACTCCCACAAATGAAAAGTCGCAGAACTGAAATCTCATCTAAATTGAGAATAGCAACGTTTCTAAATGACGGATTAGGTCAGTAAGTGAAAGTGCAGGGCGCAATTGACCGCATAAGAGCAGTTAAAAACGTTGGTTCGTCGCAACTGACCGAGACCGTAATATTCTATAAAGGTAAAAAAGACGAACAGTAATATACTAATGAATATACAAACAGAATTTAGTAATGAAGAAATATTTCATGTTTTGCAAGGGTGAAAGATGTGAATTCCGTCAGTGTTAGGTAAGTCGACAAAGCTGGGTGTGGCTTAATAAGGTAACAGAGGGAGGGACGAATCTTCGTAGCAAGTAGCAGGGGCGGAGCTTACACAGCCAAGCCAATAGGGTAGTGACTAGTAGCATTGTTTACAAATTGACCTGCCGTGAAGGCGGATCGCGGGTATATACATACGGTTACAGTTTTCGTGGTTTAGGACTCGAAAATGGTGGAAACACTGAAAGGACTCGTCCGGAACATGACAAGTAGCAGTTTAGCAAGTAAACACGACAAAGTTACAATGGTATTGTTTACAAATAAATGTGTGCGTGTGTATGTAGACAGAGAGACAAGGGACAGACAGACAGAGATGTATAGATAGCTAGAGAGAAGAGAGAGGATGAGAGAGAGAGATAGAAAGAGGAGAGTCTGAGGCTATGAATCTGAATATGATATAAGAGAGAAGATAAATAAATTTAGGAATATTTGTTCTACAATTCATAGAAATCTTAGAAATAAAAAAGACAGCACAAGGATTAAATTTTATAAGACATTGCAATACCCACTTTGATTTATACGAGTGAGGCGTGGGTCATGACAAAAAAGGAATGCGGCAAAAATCAGGGTGCTGAAATGCAGTTTCTTCAAAATACTTTAAATTATACATTGTAAGATAGAATAAGGAATGAAGATATCAGAGCAGAATCCAAAATAAATTATATAAATAAAATTATTTCAATTTACAGAAGACAATTGTGGGATCATTTGCAAAGGATGACAGAGGATTGATTGCCGAAAGCGGCATTGAACTATAAAGTCGTTAGTAGAAGAAACGTGGGTCGTCCGAGATGAGGTGGATGCCGGAATAGGTTTACATAACTCAATCCTTGAAGGAGAAGAAAAAGAATTTTATATTTCCTCTTAACTTTATTTACTTCGTTTTCTTCTTATCACTTCCTCCTCTTTCTTATTTTCCACTTCTGATTACGTAAACAATACATTATCACAAGTCCAACTTTTAAAGGAAAATGTAACTTTTTTCAGCGGAAAGAGGAAACAATTAAAATTCACTGGTCCCAATAGGCATAACCTGTTTCCGGTACCTGTTCGCATATCCAAGATAAATGCTTTCAAAGGGAGCAACAAAAATGCCCCGAGAAACATAAAACATTTGCATTAAGGAACAGAAATATTGCCTTTTATTTGTTAGATTTACGATTTAAAATTATATATTACCATAGAACATTAATGAAGCCGTTAAAAGAAATGTCGGTGGTTCCGCAAAAGTTTACAAAATGTGACAAACAACTAACATATAAGCAGAATTGTTTAAAATAATAATTTAATTCTTTCGTTGAATACAGTTCCTTTGGTTTACATCTATCATAGGTATATTTTTCTTCTGATGGCTTCTTGGATTTCTTTTCCGATAACACAATGTAACGCTGAGCTCACTCACTGTTGAACTCTGTTCAAGAAAATTCGTAAATTAACTCATCCCTAGTCTCAGAGAACAAGAACAATTACCTTAGCTGTGAACTTTAGCCCTCAAACTTCGTACGCTTAGGTGAAGTATTGCGTCGCCAATCCATCGACTGCCCCTTAGTTTAGGAATCGCCTTAATACACCCAGGAGCGGACCGCCTCGGGGCCCACTTAGTAGGGGGCCTCCAGATTTGGAAAAGTAAGTTTGTTTTGGTAAAGCTTTTAATTTATTTTCAAATGTTCTATTTTCAAATGAAACACTAGGAGAGGTCCAGGATTAATCGATCGTTTCCAAAGAGTTTTTCATATTATTTTGAAATCTTCCTTACAACAGTGCCTCAAAAAGTGTTACAGATATACAAAAAAAAGTATAAAGGTAAGTTTATTATTAAAAGTATATTCATACTAAAAACGTAGCGTCAGTTGTACCTGGTGTACAACTCACCACGCAGTCGGAAGTCGCAAATTGAACCCCAAACAGCACGGACGGCAACGGCAGCGGCAGCAACTCAAGGAGGCCGTGCCTCAGTACGAAAATGTCAACGGAGGAGTGAATTACCGGGCGATTACATGTAGGCCTACACTAAAAGAGATTATATCAGAGAACAGTATTTAACATTTCAGAAAACCAGTAATTTACTTAAAATCTCTCATGTGAATTTTTACCGACCCGTGGATAATCCGAAGTGCAAATATAGTTGGAAAAACAAGTCGAGTCAGTTACTCGAACGAACGAATTCACAAAAAAGTGCATCACATATTACGTGAGTGAATAAAACCGTGAGTGACATCGAATACAACAGCACGAACAACTCTACAGACACTATAAAGTATTTCAATAAATTTAATGCATTCTATAAATAATACTACTTCTATTGTTTCTTTAAACTTTGTGTTTACAATATGAAAGTGTATTTTTATTTCAGTTTCTATAACTACAGCTTTTATTAGTTTCTTATTAAGTTTCCTAACTAGATGTATAAATAAGTATATAACAGTAAAGTGTTTACTATGTATTACTTGACGGTAAATTAGGTTATAAACACTCGTCTTATGGAAAGGGGGCCTCATAAAGAAATCCGCCCCGAGCCTCCATTGGCCTAGGTAAGCCATTGAATTCACCTAAGCCTAATATTCAGTCCAAAATTTTAAAATGTTCTGTTCGTGGATTTCAAATCTGGACAGCAGTTCTGAATACACTTTCGCCTTTCATATTTTTCAAGCACGTAGCCTACTGTGAGTTCAAAGAAGAAAATCGGTACGGAGAAACATAAACCTACATGACTTCCATGTTCTAAGATTTACATTTAAAATCATTTACTTTAACTCGGTCCGATTATTTTTATAAAAAAAATTCGCCCATTCTCAAACTGTTTTCACTATTGATAGATATTTTTGTTATTATGGAGTAGTCGTTTAATATTATTTTCGAGTCACTTTATCTATAAAAATTGTGTACTTTATTCTTATAAAGAAACTGAGCTACGCAGATAATCATCCCCCTCCGCAAACCGATCCACATCATTTATGAGATTTACACTTACATTGAGTAATAGTTTTATCATATGTAAGTTCCAAAGTATTTTATCTTATTCTAAGGTATGTTATATTCGTACTGTACTTGATTTCAGCACAGAAATTTCCAAAATTTCCACCCCTTCCCCTATCAACTACCCACTCCATTTATAATTATTTAATTTACCATTTTACAGTAGAAAATGACTTTATTTTTGGGGCACTTTTCTATTAAAATTAAATACTTTACTCTTGTTAAAACACAAAACAATGCAGGTAAACTACACCTCCCGCCTAACCGAACAACCTGGTTGCCTGTTAACAAAATTACATTATTTTTAACAATTACCATTGTTTGTAAAAGTATAAATGACTTTTTAAGTACTTTACTCTTGCTAACACGTAAAACGTGTAGCGTGACAGAAAATCCACTATTTATTACTTCATATAAAATAATAAAAATTAATTACACCACATATGTTAATATAAAATCGAATGAAATTGAATGAAATCAAAGGAATAAACAACAATAAAATAAAAATTCTCATTATATTATATAAAAACCACTGTTAAAAATCAAAGAAATTATTGAAAGCAACTCATATTATAAAATCAGGAATTTACGCAGGAAGCTAGGAGCAGTAAACAAGTTAGATAACACAATATCAAGAAGAGAGAATCAGTTTGAGAGTGGTGAAACACCAAAATACCCCAAAGACAAGAAGAAGGAAGAATAAAATTTGTGATCAGGAAGTAAACAATACCCTGAAACCTTTAGCGAAGAGCAAAGTCAGTATCAGTAAATACATTCGATACTCCAAACTAAACATCAGTCGAGATAACACGAAGTACCTTGGTTTACCCAAGAGTGAAGAATGAAGACAAGAAGAAGGAAGACCAGAAGAAAGACAAGAAAGAAAACAAGAAGAGAGGAAGAAATAGTATGCAAGAAACACCGTTATAAAACCTATTATTAACTACCATCAACCCCAAACCCATAGAGACAATTAAAAAGAAAGTATAACATCCCAAAATCCTATAAAAATTGTAATTATTAAGAAATCAAAAGTGTTGTCTAGTATAATAAGAAGTGGACCAACTAAAGCTATTGTGTGATAAAGGAAATAAACAAGTCTTAACAGTCCATGATTACTAAAGGTCTGGTCTGAGATAATAAGACTCAAAATATCAGAACCACCAGTGAAAGTGAACTTGTGCAAGTGTTTTTGGAAATACAATAAACTTAAAGTTAGTGATACTATGACTTATCAATATGCTATATAACAACTTTTATATTCAATAATACACATCATCATAAAATAATAAAATGTAAGATTTCCAATATTTTATTATTTTAATGTAACTCTGTTATTACAAGACATTTGTAAAAATGATAATAACTAGAGTATGGGTGGACATGTTTACTGATGAAGGGGATAATAGATAATAATGGTTTAGACCAGAAAGGACTGGCATTAGTTTATGTTCATAGGTTTAAATTGTTTAAAATGGCTATTTGTTCACAGCCATGAACTCAATAGGTTTATACGAATTTTTAGTAAATAAGATTTATATGTGTTTAAAATGAATTGTGTTTGCCAAATAACAGCATACATACCATTAATAATGTTTCAGTAGGTATGCTGTGTTAATTAAAAAGGAGTTAAATGTATGTTTTCAAACCATGTCAGCAATATGTTCAATCTTAGAATGCTGAATGATGTTCATTATTATTTTTTATATAACAGTAGTATTAATCAAATACTACACCTCACAATGGGTTTGTAAAACGTTTTATTTTCATGTAATAATAACTATGTAAAGTCAGAGGAGGAGTAGGATTAAATTTATTTGAGAAAGACAGAAATGTAAAATACTAAACTCTAGGCCATGTGGTGAATTCACAGAAGCCATATAAACCATTTAATTCACTTATAATTCCTGTAAACTAGCAAGATTTAGGTAAGGTAAATCAGTTAACCACTACTGTGAATGATCCTATGAGTTAAAGTGATAATAAGGAAATATACCTTAAAATATTGTAAATTTTCAAAATATATAAATTAATTAATTTTAAAGAGCAATGTCAAATTCAGAGATTAACATAAAAAACCAGTTCAAAGGTTCAATTTATATGTATTTAAGGAAAGGAAGAGAAATATGACTAATTAAAATTTATTAAATAGTATTAATAACAATTAAAATGGCAGAAAAATTATATGAAGCGGAAACCAATTTTTGAGCCTAGATTTCCAAAAAGAGAGAAATTTGGTAATTTCCACAAAATGTCAACAGATATGGACTATAATATATCAATTTAAAAGGAATGAGATGATTAAACCAATGATAAAGTTCATAATTCATGAAGGTGACGAATAAAATAAATAAATTCCATATATAATGTAATTTTGTATCATGTTTATGGGAAATCGAAATATTTTAACAATACTTTTTCAAAGATTAACTGGGCCAGATTTTGACTAACATGAAGGAAGTTAGTTTAGTCTTTTGTTGAATATCAAGCTGAGTAGTTGTGTAATATAATGTTCCTTAAAACCGTGTAGAAAATGGTACTACGGTTACCTACTAATATCAGTGAAGCGAGAGTTAAATAAATTAAACACTTTTCTAACTAAACCTACAGAAACTTTAGCGACAATAGTGAAAACTAACACCAAACTTCATTATACTAGTGATTTAAAACAGTAAAACAATATATTTGTGATAATTAACGCTACAAATCATAACCACTTTTTGAGCAATTAACCCACAGAAGTGAACACATATCAAATAACATAATTAACACAAGTTTACACGGAACACTTCTTCAGAACACACCAAACAATCTATTAGACAGATTACACCAGTGCGGGGACATTTAAAACATTTATGAAGGTAATTTTGCTGTGAGATTTTAACACGACGACATTCCCAATAACCTCGCCATATCTAGGAGCGGCCATCTTGAAAAATACGAACCTGTGCCTTCCTCATCGAGTGACGTCAGAAGCTACATATGGTCTGACGATTCAACTTTTTTAAACATTATATCAGAATTATTTAAATATTGTTAGATGATAATTATGGAAACTACTTTAATTGTTAATGTTATACTTTCTCGTTACCCTTCTCTGACTATTAATATAATCGCTCCAAGAACCTTTTTTATATAATACTTGTAATAATTTTTTCCACTGTATGAACGAATCGATTATTCCCTGAGACGGAGTCGATAATTGCTCCCAATCGATTAAAAATCGATTATTTATTAAATTTGTTAATAAATCCATTTATTTCCATTGTTTGTATCTATTATTATTTCACATACTAATTTAAGGTTTATTTATTAATGCAACGAGACTTCAAGAAGAAGAAAATATTAATTAACAGCGAGATATTGGACCAGCACTAAACATCATAAATCGATTGCTGACCGGAGTTAATCTGATTAACTCCAGACTTGGTTCAGATCTTCCAGAAGTGCTCAATAATTAATAAATACCTTCTTAATTATTAAAATTTTTAACAGAACATTAAAACAGGATTATTTCACAATTACAGACATTAATTAAAACATAAACAAAATTTTTTTTTATTTGAAAATTTTTTTTTTTTTAATAAAATTTTCTCTTTATTATCTTTTTTTGTAAAGACCGCATACAGGGTCTTCTTACAAAGTGGCGTCCAACTTAGAGGGCTTGATAAGATAAGCCTGGCAGCGATTAATTAATAAAGACAGAAGAAAAATGCAAAGACGAGCTACTTCAAAGAAGAGGGCGGCAGAGGCCGAAAAAGAAGTGCACATGAGAGATAAGGAGGCAACACCCGTGGAGGATCCGGAGGTGGTGATACCACAGAGGGAGGATAAACAACCCGCACCAGAGGAACAACTGGAAATACCAACACAAACTGAAGAGGTTACATTCCGGGAAACCCTAATGAGAATGATGATGGAAATGAAAGAGGATAACAAATCCATAAGGCAGGACATTGGAAATACCAATAAGAATATGGAGTCTAAAATGGAAGGAGTGAATAAGAACATAGAATCCAAAATAGAGGATTTGAAGGAAGACGACCATTCATTAAATGAAAAACTGGAGGATTTGAAGGAAGACAACCATTCATTAAATGAGAAATTAGAAAATTTAAAGGAAGACAACCGATCCACAAAGGAAGAATTGGGCCGTAAGATCGAAAATACTAATAAGAGGATCGAAGAAACCAGTAAGAATTTGAGTAAGAAGATGGAGGAGAAAATGGACGAGAATAATCAAAGGTTAAGAGAAGAACTGAGAGAAGTCAACCAGGAGAGCATGAATAAGGTAGACGAGAGAATAGAGCTGGCGAAGGAAGAGTTAAATAAAAAGATAACAGAGACGAAGAAATCCATCGTAAAAAAGTTAGAACAAGAAGTCGTGGTTGTTAACCAGCAGATCAGGGAAGTAGACGAAAGATGTCGTCAGACAGAAAACGAAGTGTTGGAAGTTGACATAAAGAGATTACACATGTCAAGGAACAACAGGAAACGAAACTGGAAGAAAACAAGAAATTTGCCCTGGAAGAAATGAATAAAGTGCGGACACATGTAACCGAAAGATGCGACGGCGTGGAAGCCGCTATGACGAACATCGCAGGACAAGTGCGTCAGAGCCAGGAGGAGATAGAATTGATAAGGAATAGACCAACTGGTTACAATCATTTCCCAATTTCCGAAAATAGAGAGTGGCTTAATTTCCGGGAGTATAAACGGAAGCCCATGGAGTTCTTGGCACGCATAGAGGAATGCCTGGAAAAACACAGAGGGAACCGGTGGGTCCAGAACAGAGAAATCCTAGACGAGTCGTTTCGGGAGGTGAATGACCATTGGTGGATGGCCAACCGGAGCGACATCGAAAATTATCAGCAATTTAAGAGCCTCTTCAAGGCGAAGTATTGGTCTGAGACGACTCAAAACTTGATAAGAGATAATACATGCCACGGCCACTACAAACCACAAGTCGGTAGTTCGATGACAGCATATTTCCTCGGCAAGGTATGTATGGCCAAGCATTTAGAACCGGCCATACCTGAGGAGTGCCTAATAAATAAGTTATCATACCATTATGACGAAGAGGTAATTCGTGCGAGGAGAGGCAGCCAAATAAAAACAATCCAGGCAATGACAGAACTCCTCGAAAACTACGAAAACGAAGACTACTACCGACAGAGCCGGAGAAGAAATGATGGGCCCGAACCAAGGACGTATCAGAACCACAACCAGGGTACGAACAACACCAACACTGGGTACCAAGGAGGCCGTGCATACCCGCAGAATAATAGTTTTAATAATAATAATAACATTAACAATTCTAATTACAATAATAATAATAATAATACAGGTCCAAACCATGTGAACCCGAGTCGACCCTCTAATGGTTATCAGGGTAACAGAAATCCCTACCCTCATAACACAAATAGTCAGAGAAGCCCCAATTATGGTAATGATCGTTACCATAATAATAATAACCGTGCGGGTCCAAATAATGGTAATCCCGTTAATAATAGGTTTCCCCGCCCACGAGTGAATTTCATACGAGCCACAGATGATCGACAGCGAAGATACAACAACAATCGAAGAAACAGCTACCGTGGATATGAAGACAGGCGGAGGAGCCTAGAACGGGACCAACCAAGGTACTATCCGGCG
Organism: Magicicada septendecula; assembly: GCA_034769895.1. NCBI lineage: Eukaryota > Metazoa > Arthropoda > Insecta > Hemiptera > Cicadidae > Magicicada > Magicicada septendecula. The sequence continues at coordinate 851,890,499 of CM068368.1, forward strand.
AGAAGGAGTACTAGTTTAGACGATGCTGAACGGAGGTCTAACAACGAACGACCGGAAGACCATAGGACAGATCGACAGGGGTCCACTCTAAGCATCCCAAATGATGCTTCAACTAGTATGGCGCAAAGGAACAACGATGTCGAGCCTTTAAACGGGCACAGGCAGTAATAAATCGCCAGAACCCGTGTTACTGCTCCTAAATACTGGGTATCTTAATAATGAGTGTAATAGTATAAATAATAATAATCGTATCACAGTCATAGGGTGCAACTACCTAAAGGACATCCGACATGAGTTATTGGAAGAGGATAACAGTAATCCCTCCAATAACTTTAATAACGAAATAATACATGTCAACGCAGAGGTAGAAGGCATCCCAGCTAAGTTGATGATCGATACTGGTTCGAACGTGTCAATCATAAGTACGACGGAGTTGTTGAGGATACAGCGAGAGTGCGGGAGAACTTTACCAACGTTGCCGTTGAATAATATTATTTTGTTGGGTGCAACCGGCCGACAAAATAAAACAATACGTAGGCAAGTCTCCGCCAGTGTGATGAGCTGTGGTATAGCAATTGATATGGAATTCTTGGTGGCGAGCGGTCTGCCGTTTAATATACTGGTCGGGTGTGATGTGCTCAGGAGGAATTCCGCCATCATTGATCTGAGAACTGAGAAATTGTCGCTGTTTACCAACGGACATACTTGGACGGCGAACTTGGTGGGTAGTGACCAAGTTATTCCCGATAGTATCCACCAGCAAATTCGAAAAATTAACTTCATCCATCCAACATCTATAATTGAACAAAGGATAGACGACACCTCCAATGAAGATTTATGGTCACAAAAAATCCAGGAGATCAGGGATTTCCGGAGCGGTATAACTGGCGAAAAATTAACCTTAAACCAAGCGAACAAATTAATCAACATCTATAACAAATATAAATCAGTCTTTTCTGATGAGCCCGGTAAAGTGAAAAACTTCCAGTGTACTCTACAGTTCCGAGACACAGTGGACTTTAACCGGAAGTCTTACCGCATCGCGCAATCACGAAAGCAAGCAGTATGAGCTGAAATAGAACAAATGATTAACCGTGACATTATAGAGAGTAGCCAATCCCCATATAAAAGTCCTATCGTGGCTATTCCTAAGAAAAACGGACAAGTCCGTTTGTGTTTAGATGCGCGCGAAATAAATAAAATGATCATAAATGACAGGACTTCGCCCGGTAAGATTGAGGAGATGTTAAAACGGTTCCACGGCACCAAGTACTTTAGTACCTGGGATACGGTGTGCGGGTACTGGCAGGTGGAATTACATCCACAGAGTCGCCAGTATCTGGCCTTTATATTCGAGGGGCGGAACTACCAGTTTAAGAGGTTGCCCTTCGGACTGGTAAATTCAGTCGCAGTCTTTGTGCACTGCATGAACCAGATACTTGGCCAAGAAGCACTACAGTTCACCACCGTATACGTCGATGACTTGCTAGTGTCCTCAGAAACTTGGGAGGAACACTGCTACCGTGTGGGACACGTATTACAGAAACTAGCAGCAAATAATATTACGCTAAAATTAGCAAAATCTCATTTTATCGCTAAGGAAATACAATTCTTGGGTTTCATCTTAAATGATCAGGGAATCTCACCGTCGGCTGAAAAAGTCGAAGCGATTCAGAACTTTCCTACACCTAAGAATCGAAGGCAGTTACAGTCGTTCCTGGGACTCTGTAATTACTACCGCAAGTTCCAGGAAAAGTACTCAGAACTGACTGCCAGATTTCAGCCGCAACTGTCATCTAAAAATAAATGGATCTGGGGTAATGAACAACACAATATCTTATCATTAATAAAACAAAAATTCCTTGAACCCATCATACTTCGCCATCCGGATTTTAGCAAACCTTTCTTTCTTAATTGCGATGCCAGTGACATCAGCCTCGGCACTACCTTATATCAAGAGGATGAGGAGGGCGAACATCTTGTGATCTGCTTTGCCAGTAGAGCATTGAATCAGTGTGAGAAGAACTACCACGTTACAGAAAAGGAATTATTGAGTGTCGTGTTCGCGTGTGGAAAGTTCCGCACTTATATTCTTGGTTATTCCGTTACCGTCCGGACAGACCATAAGTCTATCTCGTTCCTAAAGAGACGTAAGTTAAGCCATGGAAGGTTAACACGGTGGATACTATTACTGCAAGAATATGACCTTAAGTGGGAGTATATCCCCGGAAAGAAGAATGTCGTCGCGGACGTATTGTCTAGAGTATACATTGATAAACAGACGTTCGAAGGGGAGAAGGAGAGTATTCTTAAAGTATACCATATTCTAAGCAGCAGCGCCGGTCTACAATCAATTTTGGAACACCTGAGCACACACCAACAAGCTGACCCGAAGTTAATATCTATTCTAACAAGATTGGAAGCAGGGGAAGAGACGGTCTCTCAATATTATAAAATCCATAACGGAATCCTGTTTTCAAGACCATCTTTATATAAGGAGGAATGGAAGGTTATTATTCCAACCCATATCGAAAAGGAGATAGTGTTTAATTATCATGTTCGATATGGGCATATGGGCGCCTTAAAGGTAGTAAAAGCCCTGGAAGAGAGCTGCCATATCAAAGAAATAAATCGGAAGGTACGAAAGTACATAAGAAACTGCCGCATTTGCCAACTCGTAAAAACCAACAACGAGAAAAGAGAAGGGCAAATGATTCCGATAACCTCTCAATCGAAACTTGAGAAAGTATTCCTGGATATCTGTGGGCCATTTCCCCGCAGTGGGGGCCGCCACAGATACAAATATCTCGTCATCGTAATGGACCATTATACCAAGTTCGTAAAGCTATACCCAGCGAATCGGGCGACTACAAATAAAGTTCTCGACATCCTGACCAACCAGTATTTCCCAACCGTCGGAAAACCAGTGTCGATCATAACCGACCACGGAACACAATTCAAGGGGAGGAAATGGCGGGAAACACTACTGTCAATGGGGGTTCATACCTATAAGACTTCGGTATACCACCCGAGCAGTAACCCGGCCGAAAGAGTTTTGCGAGAGGTGGGGCGCCTATTAAGAACGTATTGCCACGATCAGCAGAGGAGGTGGCAAGAATACTTGGAGGCCACTGAAGAATTCCTCAACCTGGCATACCATCCAGCCATAGGAATAACCCCCTACTCCGCCATGTACGAAAGAAAACCCCCACGGGAGATCGAGGAAATATTGGAGTTCCCCAGAGAGCATAAGTATATATTTAATAAAGTTCAATTTCATAATAAGGTGGCCGAAGATCAGGAGAAACGGCGGAATAAATACAATAAAAGCCTGGGTAAGATTATTACTTATACCGTTGGAGATGAGGTGTTGTTGAAGAATAGGGAACTACCCAGTTCCTTAGAAGGGATAACAAAAAAATTATTGCTTCTGTACACTGGTCCCTATATTGTCTCTAAGAACAATAACAACAACACGTACGAAATTAAGGAGATGGGTTCCAATAAAGTTAAGGGTGTCTTTAACCAGGCATCCATAAAGAAATTTTATGAATAATAACCCTCAAAATTCTAAAAATAATGTAATACCAAATTACATACAATTATTTAAAAGAAACATTTTGGAAAGAGAAGGAAAAGAATTTAGAACCCCTCAAAATTATAAAAATAATGTAATACCAAATTAAATACAATTATTTAAAAGAAACATTTTGGAAAGAGAAGGAAAAGAATTTAGAAACCCTCAAAATTCTAAAAATAATGTAATACCAAATTACACACAATTATTTAAAAGAAACATTTTGGAAAGAGAAGAAAAAGAATTTAGAAATCGACAAAATTCTAAAACAAAAGTAAGAACACCTTACATACTAATTATTTGAGAGAAATCTTGTGGAAATAATATAAAACAGAATTTATAAATAATCCAAATTCCAAAACAATTGTAAGATCACCTTACATACCAAGCATTTGAAGAAAACTTTATAGAAGGATAAAAGGAATAGAATGAAATAACTCAAATAAATTCCAAACAAGTGTAAGATCACCTTACTAACTAAAAATTTGAAAAACTTTATGACAAGAATATAAAAGAAGAATTTTGACTCATCCAAATTTTAAAACAATGTAAGACCACATTACTAACCAAATATTTGAGAAAAACCATTTTGCAGAGATATAAAAAGAATTTTGAATTGAAAACAACTAAATTTAAAAAGAAAGCAAGCCCACCTTACATACAAATTATTTGAGAAAACTTTATGGAATAATATAAGAAGAATGAATTTTGAATTGTGTATAAATTAAGTTTCCAAACCAAGAGTAAGTACAACTTACCGACCAATTATTAATAAAACACTTGGGTGAAATAAACAGAAAAGATTTAATACCATATTTATGGTAAGCATAAAATATATTTACCATGTTTATAAAGGATCATAATGGGGTGAATAAAGGAAACAGACTTTAGAGTTAAAACAAATAATTCTGGAGAAATATGATCATGTCTAATTTCAAAATAAAGTGTGAAAAACTTTCCATAAAGGGATACGAAAGGAAATAAACCGTGTGATACGATTTGAGTGATTGAATATAATAAAATACAAAAACTTATGTGGAATTATGAGATAATAAAACTTTGAAGTGGTATGAGGAGAAATTATGACCTCATTATAAAATTAATAAAAAACATTCATTCGAAAGGATAATAACCATGACAGGAATAATGTGAGAATAATATCAAAGATATATGTAATTAAACGAATTAATATAAAATGATTTATGAATTAAATGTCAATTGTGATAATGACAGTTATAAAAAGTTCTAGAAAATAGAACAAGTGGAAATAATAAAAACAGAGCAATAAAATAAAAATGTCATAAAGATATGCTACTATAAACCAATGCAGATTATAAAAAAAACCAGAAAGTAATAAAGAATTTATAACCAAACACTTTATATGATAAGAAAGGTTGAAAAAGGTACTAATAGAAGAGCTTCCTACCATAATATCAAATGAATGAAATATCAAGTTAAAGAGTCAGAAGAACAACTGAGATAGGAATATTAAAATCTCTGAGAAATATAATAAGTAATAAGTGAAGTATCCCAAAGATTTTTTTTTTTTAATAGTAACAAATGTGTACTATTCTGAATAATTTTTTAATCTGTCTGTAGATAATTCCAACAGTATTAATATGTTTTTTGAGCAGAGATGATTTGCCTCTGTACTCAAATGTGTGAAGTATTGGACAGCAGAGGAAGTAGCGTACAGTGCCTCTCTGAACTGAACCAGCTCACAAAGTAGGGAATGATAGGGAGGAAATATCCCAAGGAGAAAATACTAAGAAGAAACATGAAAATCAAATAATAAATATGAAACTCAGATGACTATTACTATCAAGGAAGATCAAGTGAGAATGAGAAGGATATAAACTCAAATATAAATAGGAGAATTTTTAAGATGGAAGGAAGTCAAGAATATTAACAAAACTACAATAATTATCATAAGCAATTGTTTCAGACAAAGCAAGTATAGTCTGAAAAAATTACTTCTGGAGAAGGGCATTCTGTAGCGTGACAGAAAATCCACTATTTATTAATTCATATAAAATAATAAAAATTAATTACACCACATATGTTAATATAAAATCGAATGAAATTGAATGAAATCAAAGGAATAAACAACAATAAAATAAAAATTCTCATTACATTATATAAAAACCACTGTTAAAAATCAAAGAAATTATTGAAAGCAACTCATATTATAAAATCAGGAATTTACCCAGAAAGCTAGGAGCAGTAAACAAATTAGATAACACAATATCAAGAAGAGAGAATCAGTTTGAGAGTGGTGAAACACCAAAATACCCCAAAGACAAGAAGAAGGAAGAATAAAATTTGTGATCAGGAAGTAAACAATACCCTGAAACCTTTAGCGAAGAGCAAAGTCAGTATCAGTAAATACATTCGATACTCCAAACTAAACATCAGTCGAGATAACACGAAGTACCTTGGTTTACCCAAGAGTGAAGAATGAAGACAAGAAGAAGGAAGACCAGAAGAAAGACAAGAAAGAAAACAAGAAGAGAGGAAGAAATAGCATGAAAGAAACACCGTTATAAAACCTATTATTAACTACCATCAACCCCAAACCCATAGAGACAATTAAAAAGAAAGTATAACATCCCAAAATCCTACAAAAATTGTAATTATTAAGAAATCAAAAGTGTTGTCTAGTATAATAAGAAGTGGACCAACTAAAGCTATTGTGTGATAAAGGAAATAAACAAGTCTTAACAGTCCATGATTACTAAAGGTCTGGTCTGAGATAATAAGACTCAAAATATCAGAACCACCAGTGAAAGTGAACTTGTGCAAGTGTTTTTGGAAATACAATAAACTTAAAGTTAGTGATACTATGACTTATCAATATGCTATATAACAACTTTTATATTCAATAATACACATCATCATAAAAGAATAAAATGGAAGATTTCCAATATTTTATTATTTTAATGTAACTCTGTTATTACAAGACATTTGTAAAAATGATAATAACTAGAGTATGGGTGGACATGTTTACTGATGAAGGGGATAATAGATAATAATGGTTTAGACCAGAAATGACTGGCATTAGTTTTTGTTCATAGGTTTAAATTGTTTAAAATGGCTATTTGTTCACAGCCATGAACTCAATAGGTTTATAAGAATTTTTAGTAAATAAGATTTATATGTGTTTAAAATGAATTATGTTTGCCAAATAACAGCATACATACCATTAATAATGTTTCAGTAGGTATGCTGTGTTAATTAAAAAGGAGTTAAATGTATGTTTTCAAACCATGTCAGCAATATGTTCAATCTTAGAATGCTGAATGATGTTCATTATTATTTTTTATATAACAGTAGTATTAATAAAATACTACACCTCACAATGGATTTGTAAAACGTTTTATTTTCATGTAATAATAACTATGTAAAGTCAGAGGAGGAGTAGGATTAAATTTATTTGAGAAAGACAGAAATGTAAAATACTAAACTCTAGGCCATGTGGTGAATTCACAGAATTTTATCACAGTGATAATAAGGAAATATACCTTAAAATATTGTAAATTTTCAAAATATATAAATTAATTAATTTTAAAGAGCAATGTCAAATTCAGAGATTAACATAAAAAACCAGTTCAAAGGTTCAATTTATATGTATTTAAGGAAAGGAAGAGAAATATGACTAATTAAAATTTATTATAATAGTATTAATAACAATTAAAATGGCAGAAAAATTATATGAAGCGGAAACCAATTTTTGAGCCTAGATTTCCAAAAAGAGAGAAATTTGGTAATTTCCACAAAATGTCAACAGATATGGACTATAATATATCAATTTAAAAGGAATGAGATGATTAAACCAATGATAAGGTTCATAATTCATGAAGTTGACGAATAAAATAAATAAATTCCATATATAATGTAATTTTATATCATGTGTATGGGAAATCGAAATATTTTAACAATACTTTTCCAAAGATTAACTGGGCCAGATTTTGACTAACATGAAGGAAGTTAGTTTAGTCTTTTGTTGAATATCAAGCTGAATAGTTGTGTAATATAACGTTCCTTAAAACCGTGTAGAAAATGATACTACGGTTACCTACTAATATCAGTGAAGCGAGAGTTAAATAAATTAAACACTTTTCTAACTAAACCTACAGAAACTTTAGCGACAATAGTGAAAACTAACACCAAACTTCATTATACTAGTGATTTAAAACAGTAAAACAATATATTTGTGATAATTAACGCTACAAATCATAACCACTTTTTGAGCAATTAACCCACAGAAGTGAACACATATCAAATAACATAATTAACACAAGTTTACACGAAACACTTCATCAGAACACACCAAACAACCTATTAGACAGATTACACCAGTGCGGGGACATTTAGAACATTTATGAAGGTAATTTTGCTGTGAGATTTTAACACGACGACATTCCCAATAACCTCGCCATATCTAGGAGCGGCCATCTTGAAAAATACGAACCTGTGCCTTCCTCATCGAGTGACGTCAGAAGCTACATATGGTTTGACGATTCAACTTTTTTAAACATTATATCAGAATTATTTAAATATTGTTAGATGATAATTATGGAAACTACTTTAATTGTTAATGTTATACTTTCTCGTTACCCTTCTCTGACTATTAATATAATCGCTCCAAGAACCTTTTTTATATAATACTTGTAATAATTTTTTCCACTGTATGAACGAATCGATTATTCCCTGAGACGGAGTCGATAATTGCTCCCAATCGATTAAAAATCGATTATTTATTAAATTTGTTAATAAATCCATTTATTTCCATTGTTTGTATCTATTATTATTTCACATACTAATTTAAGGTTTATTTATTAATGCAACGAGACTTCAAGAAGAAGAAAATATTAATTAACAGCGAGATATTGGACCAGCACTAAACATCATAAATCGATTGCTGACCGGAGTTAATCTGATTAACTCCAGACTTGGTTCAGATCTTCCAGAAGTGCTCAATAATTAATAAATAACTTCTTAATTATTAAAATTTTTAACAGAACATTAAAACAGGATTATTTCACAATTACAGACATTAATTAAAACATAAACAAAATTTTTTTTATTTGAAAATTTTTTTTTTTTTTGAGATTATAACATAAATAACATAAATTATAATTATCGTATAAAATTCAACTCCCCATCGCATCATAAATATACTACTTTAACGTCATCGTTCGTATTTTAATACGCCATCGAAAACAAATCCTGTTTCCATAGAAACCACTTGTTTGTTTTTTTTACTTATTTTGGCTTAAATGGAAAAACTATTTTACAATCTATATTACAGTGACTGTATATACTATATTACAGTATGTTAATAATATTCATTCAACTGTTTTAACTTAATACTACTATATTATTGTTTATTAAAATTAAAAAATTATATAATCAAATTTGTATCTGTTTTTTACTCCCATGTTTGGTAAGAAAATGGAAGTATGGTGATCGCGAAAAAAAATCTTGTTCGAGATAAGGAATGATTCTGATTGTACTACCCTCAAAGCATGAAGAAAAGTCATTTTTCGAAAAGTTTCTGTGCGCCTGTGTGTAGAATTTTTTCTATGACGAACGAGAACTGCCGCAAACTCAAACAGAATCGAATACGTTTTTGCATATGTGCACGAGTTGTAGAGAACCCAAGGCCTATTGATTTTGGTGAAGATCGGTTAGGGGGAAGAGGTAGTTTACCAGCAACGTTTTAACAAGAGTAAAATAAATTATCCTGAAAAGAATGTCATAATAATCCACTGTAAAAAGGTAGATGAAATATCTATAAATATAAAGGGTAGTTGAAAGGGGAGGGGGTAATTATCTATAAATGAAAATGATAGTTGAAGGGGGAGGAGATAAATTTGTATATGTGTACTACGTTAATGGCAACAAAGAAGTAGTTTCTATTGAAATATTTCATTTCAATTTATCAAACATAAAACTGGATTTACAAGGAACACGCCTAACTTGTTAGAAATTATCAAACCGAATTCAAGTAAATGACTTTAAATATAAATCTTGGCACATGGAAGTCATTTATGGTTCTTCATAACGATATTTATTGTTTGGTGTTCATTTAGTCCCTCCATTCTAAGATTTCCTATCGAGGAAACAATACGCTACGACAAATACGTAACGTCTCGAAAATTCATGAGCGTAATTCTACTCGATTCTCGACCGCCCCATCGTGCTGCGCTCACGCTGTAAAGGTCGGGCACCATACGTAGCCTCCAGATTGTTCTAGCTGTTGTAACTACAAAAATTATGTTGGCATGCCGCCAGGAATATGGAAAATTATTCTGGAACCTCTGGGGGATCTGTATAAGCAACAGAGGCCGGCTTAGTCAGTCAGTTACACCTGGCGATATTGTAGAGTGCGAATCAAGTAATTGTTAAGGATTAGTGGAACGCGATTATTGTGTTAATTAGTGCGGTATCGTAATAAGTTGACATTATTGTTGCGTGTGAACAAATTTAACTTGAATTATTGTATGAGAATACCTTGTTGATTTCAAATTGTTCTCAGTGACTAATTAAAGTTGGTAATTAGTGACTTCAATAAGGTCAGTTATTTTGTTTCCGCCGTGTAATACGACGATCCGTGAGACCGTCGTAACTAAACTAAACTGAACAGGCAGAATAACCAACATTACAGTGTTAAAAATAAACGCACAGACATAACTTAGATATACAAGAAACTTTACCCTGAAAAAGGTATGTGATACGTTGTACATAATGTTGTAAGGTAAGATTATTGCAAAGAGAGGAACAGGTAGGAAGATAAATTCATGGATGGGCAGCAGCAAGCAATAAATCAACATTAACTGTGGCTCGTTAACACACCTCTATGCGCAGAACACAGATCACATTACCTTGTGTGTTAACGTGTTCTAAATGTCTAAACACGTCGTCAATGTATATATTAAACAAGGTTAGGGAAACAGCATCCCTGCCTAACTCCCTTATTTTTTAGAATGTCACCTGAGAGCCTACCATTCAGATCCAGGACAAAAGATGTACTTTTTTTATTGATGTATTGGAGTGTTAGTGGTCTCCAATATTTCTACTAGTAATTTTGTACAAACCACTGTGTTGTCTTTGGTACTGACGAGCGCTTTCGGCAATCAAGCCATCTTCAGGTCATTTACCAACAACACACCTCTATGCGCAGAACACAGATCACATTACCTTGGAACACAGAATTGTTGTTGGTAAATGACCTGAAGATGGCTTGACTGTCGGAAGCGCACGTCAGTACCAAAGACAACATAGCGGTTTGTACAAAATTACTAGTAGAAAAGATGTACTTTTGTAAAGAATCTTAAATGAATTTATTAAGTCCTGTGGATATCCTCTTCTATTCATAATGTTCCTTAACTTTTGACGGTCTACATAATCAAATTCTTTTTCTAGATCAACAAAAGCAATATACGTTTCGTGGTTAGGTATGTCATATGTTGTGCATGATGTTGTAAGGTAGAAGTAATGCAAAGAGAGGAACAGGTAAGAAGAAAAATTCTTGGATTCGCCAGCAGAAATGAGCGCATCAACACAAGCTGTGGCTCCATGCGCAGAACCCATGTCACATTACTTTGCATAATAGTCTAAACGTCATCAAACACGGTACGTAGGACGATACAGGTTAAATGGCTTCAGTTAGATAACGTTTTAATAATAGTTTAATTATGTTGTGATCTAGCGTCTAGTAGCCTACAGTATAACGATAATATAGTTGCCTTGGTTGTGCAGTTTGTATAGAAACTGCGCAACAACGGACACCCTAACTCGCTTCCGCGGCTCCGTTGGTGCGTACAGATATTATCGATTGCCCTTACACACGGTGCGAACAATATGTTACGATTAGTTGTTAATTGGCGGACTACAATAACACCCATCCACCTATACACGATGTCTGCGTCTGTTCAGTACAGTACATTGCAACAACTGACAGTCGTGTGTGGGAGTCATTATATGCATCAGTAACTATATAAGAGATGTGTTAAAAAAAATCGGTATGGAGAACCATACATGACTTCCATGTTCTCAGATTATATATAAAATCATTTGGCACTGCCTTTATGCGTACCCGCAGATATTTCGATAATGCGACTTTTGGGCTTCGATATGTAGTGAATATCGCACAAAATTTTATGTAGTGAAAGAATTATACAAATTTTTTAATGGAAAATGACTGTAGTAGTAATTTATCACATGTCGTGGCTGTGACACCAAAAATTGATTATGTTAGGTTAACATAAAAACTGAAATTATACATGGAAACCAATACGTTTGAAATGTAAAACTATTTTTTTTTCTAAAACCACGAGAAACTCAACTCGAAGTAAGGCGGAAGTGGCCCAAGGATCGACCTCTTGCCTGTTATTATTGGCCTACGTGTCACTTTTTTGTGGCAGAACTCGTGTTTTTGGTAAAATTCGTTTTCCGACAAGTTGTCGTTTTGTGACTAACAAAAAACAAACCGGCAGTTATCGTTTGCCATAGAAAATTTCTACAGACAGACAGACACACACACACACACACACTTTTCGACAAATGAATTTTTTTCATGTTTTGAGGGTAGTACAATCAGAATCTGCCATTATCTTGAACATGATTTTTTTCACCATGACCATACTTCCATTTCCTTATGGAACATGGAAGTAAAAAGAACTTTTTGAATAACAAACCAACGGACCGCGGTCAGTTGCGACCCAGTCGTACAAAACCCAGTCAGTTGCAACCGAGATGAAAATTTGAAGCCGGCCAATTGCGAAGGAAACATCGTCCTGTCATCTAGAGACACAGACTGCGTCTATCAAAGACGTGTGAAGAGGCAGAGACACACTGTTGCGACTAATCATCTTTATCTCTACTGTCATAGGATGGTGCCGATCGTTACTAACATTTTCTGTACAATTGTAATACAGAAATTACAGTTAGCCTACAATTTTTTTCATGCCTAACAGAATTGCAATTATTAACACAAAACACAAATAACTTTGAATACTGCTAACCTAACCTAACCTAACATAACCTGACCGAACGTGACCTAAACTAACCTAATCCAACCTATCCTACCCTAAGCTAACTTAACCTATCGTGACCTAACAAAAGTATTGGAAGAAAGACGTTACTCGCACAAATGGAAAAGTTACAAAATTGAAACTTCTTTTTGGAATAGGAACGTTTGTACTAGTCGCCAACGAATTCGGTCAGTTGCGACCCAGAAAAAGTATGGGGCGCAATTTACCGGGTAAGAACAGGTAAAAACGTCGTTTCGTCTCAACTGACCGGGACCGCAACCAACTGACCGAAGCTGCTGCCATTTTAAACGCTCCTAGCGACAGTTTCTAACAACAATCTGCCATTTATTCACTTCCGCTATAAGCTATAGTCTTTCAGCTACATTAGATTGAGTGGGGACGTGCGCAATCTGTCCATCGGGTTAGAGACAAAGTTACTAAAAAAGACATCGCAAAGAACAACGAGTGCGTATGAAACAACCTTGCTGCAAAACTAAGTTAAAACTTTACAGAGACATTCTGGTTGTTTAATAAAGCATTCGGGAAGGCCAACATAAGCCGAACGATTATTACCTAAGCCATTTTTAAAGAGTGCAAAAACAATATTCGATGCAGATCAATTTGATGTAGAAAATCATGGCAAAAGACCTCGTGATGTGGTAATTGTAAATCATCGTTTAACTGCCAACCAAGACGTTCTGGAAGAGTGGGAATTGATATAAAATCGTAAAATTAATATTGATAGAAAAATTAAGTGCGTCTTATCACTGAAAAATTCTTGTTGTGTTTGTGGACTGACGATTAGCAAGAGATCCATTTTGAAAACGGTCAGCAGCTGAAACGGTAATGAGAATGCAGTGAAAATTTCTCTGTAAAGATTTTACTAAGACTTCTTCTTCTTCTTCTTCTTCTTCTTCTTCTTCTTCTTCTTCTTCTTCTTCTTCTTCTTCTTCTTCTTCTTCTTCTTCTTCTTCTTCTCCTCCTCCTCTTCAAGGATTAGGTTATATAAACCTGTTCCGGCACCCATCTCTTCTTCGGACGACCCACGTCTCTTCTATCAATGGCTTCAGTGTCGTTTTCGGTAATCAATCTTCTGTCATCCTTTCCAGATGTTCCCACCATTGTCTTCTGTAAATTGAAATAATTTACTTTACTTTTCTTTACTCCTTTACTTTGAGTTCGGCTCTGATATCTTCATTCGTTATTCTGTCTTGCAATGTAGGTCTATAATTTCGAAGAAACTGCATTTCAGCTCTTTGAATCTTGCAGCTTTCCTTTTTTGTCATGACCCACGCCTCACTCGCATAAATCAACGTAGGTATTGCAATTGTCTTATAAAATCTAATCCTTGTGCTGTATTTTGTTTTATTTTTAAGATTTCTATGAATCGTACTACAAATATTCCTAAGTTTATTTACCTTCTCTCTTATATCACATTCAGATTCATATCTCACTGCACAGCCGAGATATTTGAAACGGCTCACGCGTTCTAAAGTGCTGTTGTTTATAACTATCTTAGTCCTCTCTGGATATTTACCTTTAAAGGCCATGGTTTTGGTCTTTCTTACAGAAATTGCCAGTGAGTACTCTCTTGCCACTTCTTGAAATTGAAACATAGCTTTTTGAAAATCATCTCTATTTTCTTGAATAAGAACTGTCATCCGCATATAGTAGGGAACCCACATAAATTGATTTGTTAAGCTGGATCCTGAAGTCACTCTGGATTTCCATGTTCTCAATATGTCGCCAATATATATATTAAACAAGATTGGGAAACATAACATCCCTCCCGAACTCCCCTAGTTATCATTTCACTAAGTTAGAAGCAAAATTGTATGCACACACGCTGTGTCAAAATCGTCATCGAATTAGTTTTCTACGAATAGCTTATAAAAATGGCGTAAAATGTCCAAATAGTAATCTTCATTTACGACTACGCCCAGCAGTGAAATTTTGTGGAGCGTATAAAACATAATTTTCATCTGACAATCACGATCTTCAACTCATTTTCGGCAGTCTTTGGAGGTTGTAAACCGCTTGTTCGCGCAAAACAGTCTCGCCAGAAGGCTTCTTTACTGAACACGTTTACTAGGACACAGTAGTCTTTCTCTCAGTTTACACAAAATTGAATCCATGATCTTCAGTGTTCCATTGTATAATGACAAAGAATCGCCTAATACACCTAAGGACGATTGACTCAATTATCTGTAAATCTAAACGATGCAACAAACAGGGCTAATGTCAGTAATGTGTATAACAACACCACATAAAAACAATTTTTTAATCAGACACTTGTATCGGTGATAATTCCAAAATTGCAAGAACTTTTTGAACAAGCCTCGTATTTCTGTCTTACTGACATATTAAGTTGCAAACTGGACAAAAACTATCTATGTACGTTAATTAACAACGGAAACATAACGTGTTATGTTTTGATGTAAAGTGGTTGGAATGTTCAATTTGTTACGTTCATATGTTTTACATGTTTGTTTACTGTCAAAATAGCATAGAATATTTTTAAAGTAAATTAGAATAACGGTCATAATATTATAATATTTTAAAAATTATATTCCTGTAACTTCAATTTTTTTGATGACTAAACTTTCAAGTTGCGCAGTACATTGGAAGTGGGCAAATTTGTAATGGTGTGTTCCTCTAACTTATGCCTCTGTTTGTAGTGGCTAATAATTCCACACGAGACAGTAAACAGCCAATCACAGTCCTCTGTGCACACAAGTGTGTTTAATTGCCTTTGTGTTTATCACTGAGTGTTGTTTCAACGTATTTATCTTGTATTGTCTCCTTCGAACATTACATTAGTTATATTAGGGAAGAGCAGTAAAGATTAAGTTTGACAATAACGCATTCTAAGCCAAAGGTCACGGTAATCCATACAAACAAGCAAATTAATACAACAACGTTGTCTTTTTCTGAAATGATTACTAAATATCAGGCTGTTAGACCGAGGTCGGTTGCTATGAATTCTCGACATCGTCGGCAACGTTTCGAATATCCCTTCGAGGATCTTCTTCAGGCTGCAAAAAGCGACAGAATATACAAAACAGTAACGGCCGATCTTCGGCAAAACGATACCCGACACTTGTTTCGGATAAAAGCACCTGGCGGCTGGTAACACAAGGTTGCCTATACAATCTCGGTGACCAGGTTTCAGCCAATCACAGTCCCAATAGGCTCGCTGACAGTTAAATATCCTTCGACCAGAGATCAGTATAGCTGACTGTTGTCACGAGATTACCAAGCAAAAACATTGTTTTAAAATTTAATTAAAATAAATATAATATGTAGTTTTATCCAAAAATATTTTAGTGCTATAAAGTCTTTAGAAAACATTCTTTCCAAAGATTAACACAGAAAAAATAATTAAACCTTTTTGGTTGGCACAATTGGTATGTTATATACTTTATCACAAGTTTACCATACTGTCCGTTTTTTAAAATTTCAAAATATTTGGACAGCATTACCCAAAAAGTGGTTGAAAATATTGACAAATTGCAAATATTTTTATTTTATTTATTTTTTTTTTTGAAAAGGGGAAAGGCTTTTAAGGGGAAAGGGGAAAGGTACATTTTAAAACTAGGCAGATGGCCTAGACGAAGAATAAAATGCACCGAACCCATTGTGACAGGACTTGCAAATGAAACGCATGATTAACATATTAAGATTTTATTTGCTTTTGATCTCAGTGTGAACATCATACGTACATAATACATATATATATATATATATATTTTTTTTTTTCAAGAAAGAATATTTAATGGGGTCACTCTGCAATTAACATTAGTTTTAAAGCTCTTCATAACTTAAACATGAACAATTAAATTACAAAAACATTTCAACAAGTAACAATAATTCACATTAATTCTCCACAGTGACCTTCCAGAAAGGGCTAACCATTATATATATTATAACGAAACATTGTTATCAATGTTTTTAACGTTCTAACTGGAGTACGCATAATAAGCGTTATCTGCTACAATTGTACATTTAGAAGGGTACAGATAAGATTTTATATAGCAAACAAAACAGATAACAGTCCACCTGCATAAATATGTATAATTTTGTAGGCACATGTCAGAAGTGTTTTAAAACTTAAATAATAAAAAAATGACAAAAGATTAAGAAGAACTAGGTTGACCAGTGAATAGTGCGGAAATGTAGCTTTATTTAGACACCAAACACATAACGAGATAGTGAGAGTGTCGTGAACTATAAGCGTTTTACTATTTCACACCTTTCGCGGTGCTAATTAAAGATCGCGTGTATACATAGCTAATAACTGTGTTCAAGACACGTCTAACAAACAACTTTGTTACCTAAATAAATAAAGGATTGTTGAGATATTCGCCGATAGAAACTCATTTGCACACGTGGCTTTGCCCTATAAACAGTGAAACAAAACGAGCATCTGTCGCATTCATAAAGTATTCGTTGAGTCGTACACACGGAACAATACGCTGCAGAAGACGCTTCAATGAGACCGGCAGACACCTGAGTTACTACAACTACGTACTACGGACATCAGACTATACCCGAGGCCAGAGACGCTGTGTCCATGACGATAAAGGAACGACGCCTAGCCTAGCTGTTCATACACCGCTAAGCGACGCTGACGGAGGTTTCGAGAGGAATAGCTGTACTCAACGCCGACGCCTGAGACCCGTGTACATCTGTGCAACATGAAATCATCAAAACAGGTGACCTGATATGGTTCAGGGTTCATAATAATGTTGTAAAACACAACAAGTAAATGAAAAGCCGCTATAAGCGAAATTGAACAGTTTTAAAAAATTGATAAACATTTAATTATATAGGCGGTATGACTAAAGCCTAAAGACACTTTTAAATGTTGTACTGTATATCATATAGAGACATTTATTCAAAAAGACAGAACATTTAGATAATGTGTGATCATTATAATAATATGTTAATAAGAGTGCAGAAAGACTCTAAGCAAATGTTTTCATGAGATTGTGCACTGTATAAAGAATAATTACCATAGAGATAACGATAACTATAACCCTTGTTATATTCATTTAAAAAGTTCGTATTTTATTTTCTCATGTATAAAGAACAGGGTTACGGATTTCATAGAATGAAATCAATTCAGTATTTCCATTTTATTAAATAATTATTTCAATATAACAAAAATGATTTTTATAAATGAATTATAATTACAGGCAGACAGTGTGAAACTGCCCATATATGTGTGTATATTTCCATGTTATATGTTTTGTGTATATACTGTGTATTGTATGTCTTATTTTCAGGAACTTATAAATTATGTACTAAGATATATGATTTTAATATGTGATTGTTAGACGTAAGCATTATAACAATATATCACTAGAGAAAATATGGTAAAGTAATATTCAAGAAAGAATATAAATGGTGGAACCCGCCGTAAATTGTGTTAAATATTTGAAATTCTTTTTATTATTATGATTTGTTTAAAGATAAGCACCTTGAGGGTGACAATTATAATCATTGGAATGATAGACTAAAAAGGTAGTTTTCATTTATTCACAATTTATACAACTCAGCTTCCTAAAATAATTCTTTTGGAAACACATCGTCCCAACTCGTTACCTGATACCTAATAAGCCCAAATCCCACACCTAATAGCCGGCAAAGCAGAAAAGTACCATATACTGCAGGTAAGTGTTGGCATGGTATACCCTAACCAGGTCCATGTAAAACTCATAATCCATAATGAAAGAAATCATAAAAAGATGTGTTGCAAAAGAAAATGTCGCTTCCAACGTGGGGCCCGATTAAATAAATAAAAAAAAAAAAAACATAATACAAAAAAAAAAAAAAAAAAAAAAACTAAAAATTAGTAAGAAGTTAAATAAATATAAATTCACATAGAACAAATATTTAGAGTTGATGTGTAATTATTATAAAACGTGCATTTATATGTTGAATGTAGCTGATAAGAACGTACAGTTAGCGTTATCAGTAGAGTAAACAAAGGGGAGCTTAGATAAATATTGTGGTTATCAGAAACTGATACTACAGGCGCCCAAGATAATGGTTGTATGTTGATGAATAAATGACTACCAATACAGTATTTAATAATAATCCAAATAATTAATAATATACAAATTAATAATAAATATTTTAAAATCGGTTCACCAAATTAAAATTAAACATGGCACATAAACAAGAGGTCAGTTTAGCCGACATAATGAAGAAGTTAGAAGCCAGCAACGCTGAAAACGTAAAAAGGTTTGAAGAAATAAAAACTAGTGGTGCTGAAACTATGAGAAGATTGGAAGCCAGCAACGCTGAAAACGTAAACAGGTTTGAAGAAATAAAAACTAGTGGTGCTGAAACTATGAGAAGATTGGAAGCAAGCACGTCTGAAACTATGAGAAGATTAGAAGCAAGCACGTCAGAAATTCAGAAACTATACGCGTATAATGCTGAAAGTAAGGTAGAAATTATGGAACGAATGGAGACCTTAGAAGGTAAAGTTAAAGAGTCTCTAAAACAACAAGCGGTGGTGATGAATGAAAATTTCGAAGAGCAGCGAAAAAGACTACAACAAAATTTTAAATCTATGGCCGACACACTGGACCAGAAACTCGAAAAAATTACGCATCGGCAAGATACCAAGATACAAGTCATCAGCGAGTTGGTGCAGAGTAATGTCAGGAAGACCATGAAAATTGAAGAAGAAACAAAAAGTCTCGCCGCAGCAGACGACACCATCAAGAAATCTATCCAACACCATGACAACAGGGTAGATCAGCTGGAAGTCAAGTTAAAAGGTGAAGTAGATCGACTTACACGAGAAGTGAGAAGACTACCAACACAAGCGTTAGTATACTCGACCGTACCTAGAGAAGAGAGACCCATTAACTATTTTAGAGGATCCAGAGGGGAAAATCCCATTGAATTTCGTATCAAATGTGAGAAAGAAATAGATAGTATTGGATCTATTCTCAGTGACAAAGATAAAATAGACTTTGTAAGCCGTTACTTAAAAGATGCAGCAGCCAGTTGGTTCACGATGGTGAATGACGATTTAAAAACGTATGAAGAATTTAAACTAGCATTCGAACGGAGGTATTGGAATGAATACATACAAATGAGAATACGAAATACACTGGAATTTGGTAAATATAATCCAGGTAAGCTGTCTGAAGATGAATACGTCATTATGTTAGTAGAGAGGAGTAAACATTTACGTCCCGCGTTAACACAAAAAGAATTAGTCATTAAGCTTGCTAATCATTTCAGCAGGAACATCCAACTAGCTATACATGTTCAGGGTATAGCTACCATTGAAGATCTATTAATACTTTTAACACAGATGGAGGGTGTAATCCGTGAACGAGACCCACCAAGAGGAGTTCAGCGAGATAACCGGAACCAAAATCAAGATAGAGGTACGTGGTATTCGCAAAGATATCGCCAAGAAGATAAAGGCAGAGAAGATAGACGTACAGACGATGAAAAATATCCGAAAAACAAAAATGTATCATATGATAGACGCCATGAAGATGGACGAACATATGAGAAGCAGGAGCAAAATAATGAAAGAGGTAATTACAAAGGAGGTTACCGATGGCCGAATTCGTCGAAACGCTTTTCGAAACCATGGACATCCGATAGGAATGCAAATATGCAGGCGATTACCGTTGAGAAAAAACAGAAAGAGACACCGAGAAACACTGAGGAACGTAATAAACCGTCCACATCGAAGACTGAAAATCAATGACTACATTCTGGAGTCTGTATAGAAACACATGAAGCTAAACCACAAGATGTCAGGGTACTTAGCAACATAACATACAAACCCGAGAGAGAAGTACAAGAATTACTACGTAATCTCGCTAGAGAGCAAGATAAAGATCAGCGATTACAGAATATAAAAAATAATCCGTTACCTATAAATTATTGTGTGAAAGATGGAATTTTATTTAAGCTTATTAATTATGATTGGAAAGTTGTGCTATCTCATGACCTGTTACAGCAATTAATTATGCCATGTCATCGTAGTCTAGCTCATGCATCTCCATTGAAGTGCTATTTAACTATGAAAGAAGCCTTCACCTGTAATAATATGTTCAGAAAAATTAAAATAATTGTTAGGAAATGCCATGATTGTCAAACAGCCAAACATCCGAATTTAAACACTTGTGTTGAAATGGGGAGTATCAGAACTAAGAAGAAGGGGAATATAGTTGCACTTGATTTCCTTGGACCACTCCCGCGATCAAGTCGTGGGTACCGCCATATAATTGTGACGGTAGATGTGTTTACCAAGCTAGTAAAGTTATATGCTGTACGAAGACCCACCATGAAATCTGTTCTGAACGTCATCACCCAGAAGTATATACCAAAGTATGGAAAAATGGATAAAGTGTTGACAGATCAAGGTAAGCAGTTTGGTAATAAATTATGGAAGGACGCATTGACAAGACAAGGTATAAAACCTATACTTACATCCATAAGGCATCCACAAACTAATCTTGCTGAAAGAATAAATAGAGAGTTAGGCAAGTACATGAGGTTATATTGCTACAATCAACAGAGTAAATGGCCCGACTATCTACAATTTTTCGAAGATGCAATGAATCACAATTATAGTGAAGCTACAGGATACACACCGTTAGAATTAAGTGAGAATAAAATACCTAAAAGATTCTGGCACAACATGATTAATAAACCGGAAAATTATAATGTAGATTTGCCAATTCAAATAAAAATAAACAGAGCTGAACGACAGTTATATCATCAAGCAGGTAAAAGGAGAGACCGGTATAATAGAACTCACCGATTGACAAGATTCCAGATTGGTGATAAGGTATTGATAAAGACAAATCCTGTGGGAAGTAGTATATTAAACACTTCCAAGAAATTCTTCAGATTATTCTGTGGCCCATATGAACTAAGGAGTCGTCTAGGACCACACACCTACATGGTATATGACCCAGTGGGAAAGTACCATGCGTCATCTCTGCGTCATTATATCCAATAATACCCATATGTGATTGTTACTTTAAGATAAGATTTTATATTCTTTCTAATAAACATGTAATATAACTGACTGTGTATGTACTAAACATAGAAAAAAAAAAAAAAAAAAAAAAAAAAAAAAAAAAAAAAAAAAAAAAAAAATGTTATGTAAAACACAAACAATTTTTTTTTAAAGCAAGTGGGGGAGTGTTATAACGAAACATTGTTATCAATGTTTTTAACGTTCTAACTGGAGTACGCATAATAAGCGTTATCTGCTACAATTGTACATTTAGAAGGGTACAGATAAGATTTTATATAGCAAACAAAACAGATAACAGTCCACCTGCATAAATATGTATAATTTTGTAGGCACATGTCAGAAGTGTTTTAAAACTTAAATAATAAAAAAATGACAAAAGATTAAGAAGAACAAGGTTGACCAGTGAATAGTGCGGAAATGTAGCTTTATTTAGACACCAAACACATAACGAGATAGTGAGAGTGTCGTGAACTATAAGCGTTTTACTATTTCACACCTTTCGCGGTGCTAATTAAAGATCGCGTGTATACATAGCTAATAACTGTGTTCAAGACACGTCTAACAAACAACTTTGTTACCTAAATAAATAAAGGATTGTTGAGATATTCGCCGATAGAAACTCATTTGCACACGTGGCTTTGCCCTATAAACAGTGAAACAAAACGAGCATCTGTCGCATTCATAAAGTATTCGTTGAGTCGTAGACACCTGAGTTACTACAACTACGTACTACGGACATCAGACTATACCCGAGGCCAGAGACGCTGTGTCCATGACGATAAAGGAACGACGCCTAGCCTAGCTGTTCATACACCGCTAAGCGACGCTGACGGAGGTTTCGAGAGGAATAGCTGTACTCAACGCCGACGCCTGAGACCCGTGTACATCTGTGTAACATGAAATCATCAAAACAGGTGACCTGATATGGTTCAGGGTTCATAATAATGTTGTAAAACACAACAAGTAAATGAAAAGCCGCTATAAGCGAAATTGAACAGTTTTAAAAAATTGATAAACATTTAATTATATAGGCGGTATGACTAAAGCCTAAAGACACTTTTAAATGTTGTACTGTATATCATATAGAGACATTTATTCAAAAAGACAGAACATTTAGATAATGTGTGATCATTATAATAATATGTTAATAAGAGTGCAGAAAGACTCTAAGCAAATGTTTTCATGAGATTGTGCACTGTATAAAGAATAATTACCATAGAGATAACGATAACTATAACCCTTGTTATATTCATTTAAAAAGTTCGTATTTTATTTTCTCATGTATAAAGAACAGGGTTACGGATTTCATAGAATGAAATCAATTCAGTATTTCCATTTTATTAAATAATTATTTCAATATAACAAAAATGATTTTTATAAATGAATTATAATTACAGGCAGACAGTGTGAAACTGCCCATATATGTGTGTATATTTCCATGTTATATGTTTTGTGTATATACTGTGTATTGTATGTCTTATTTTCAGGAACTTATAAATTATGTACTAAGATATATGATTTTAATATGTGATTGTTAGACGTAAGCATTATAACAATATATCACTAGAGAAAATATGGTAAAGTAATATTCAAGAAAGAATATAAATGGTGGAACCCGCCGTAAATTGTGTTAAATATTTGAAATTCTTTTTATTATTATGATTTGTTTAAAGATAAGCACCTTGAGGGTGACAATTATAATCATTGGAATGATAGACTAAAGAGGTAGTTTTCATTTATTCACAATTTATACAACTCAGCTTCCTAAAATAATTCTTTTGGAAACACATCGTCCCAACTCGTTACCTGATACCTAATAAGCCCAAATCCCACACCTAATAGCCGGCAAAGCAGAAAAGTACCATATACTGCAGGTAAGTGTTGGCATGGTATACCCTAACCAGGTCCATGTAAAACTCATAATCCATAATGAAAGAAATCATAAAAAGATGTGTTGCAATATATATATATATATATATATATATATATATATTCTTTTCAAGTGGCTTTAACCATTTAACAAATTCACAGTAAGTTTCAAATAATCACACAAGTATATTAATTCATAATTCTTATAATTCACATAATTCATATTAAGTTTCACATAAATCACGTTTTATATTCCAAATAATCGGTCAGCAATAATTAATTATACTCATATTACTCTTTCTGTGCATTGCAGGTAACTAACAATCATTTAACAATTACACAAATGGCATGCCAACAATAGGTACTTCTAATTATTTTTATGTGTCTCTTCAAAATTGACCAGTAGGCCTACTATATACTGTATGTAACATGATTTTCATTGCATACTGAAATAGTAACCCTCGCAGTATTCATCAGGGCTGCAGGCATGGACAGCTCGATTAAAATCCGATAACCAGAACTATGAATTAAAAGAGACAAAAAATAAGAATAGGCAAGGAAGGCTAGAATGTAATACCCGAAATTTACTATGGTAAAAGAATACAAATCGAATATGACCAACAGCATACCGCATGCTTCATACATGCACGCTTCTGCACGGACATGCACAGTATGTGCTAGAATTAATTACAAAGATGGAAAATACCGGTGTACAATAATATTAGCAATTTGAAGGAAGCTGTAAGTCTATGGTTAACACTGGGGTAAAACATTTAAACAGCTAATGAGGTACACTTGCCCGGTTGATCAAGAAATCACACGATAAGTCAGGTAGACAGGTCACACAGAATTAAAGAATAAAGTAATTAGAAAAACCAAACCATAAAACGAGCAATCGTTCTGTAAATGCCTGCTGGCCCCTCCATACAATTATTGAATCTTATAGGTAATTTACATGTTAATAACACTAGCCTATAAGTGTGCATATCACAATCGGACAGGTTCGGTTCTGATCACTAGATGTTTTAACTGCAATCCAAATTACCAAATCTGAAATCTAATGTTGTTTGACGTTTAACGGAGCAGTTGTTTTACAGAAAACAAGTCGCGAGGTCGAGTGTGAATAAACTGAATTCTTTCAACTGAGCTTTAGAAGTTACCAGATGTCGGCAGACTGCTGGTTCAAGATGGAAGAGGTTCATCGTGGAGATAATGCGGGTCCCATTGAAGCTTCCGACGACGAAGGGAAGCTCTACTACATCGCTCGGCGGATGGTGAGAGATGGAAGTGTCACCATCGAGTTGCCCTCAATTCCTTGGCTGGGCAGGAACCCTACAAGCACAAGTATTCTGGTATTCTGTAGCAGCTGTTACAAAAGACTGAATTCACACCCCCATAACTCGACCTTATATGGTACATACACCTCACACTTCCGACTACAACAAGTCACCCGCACGGAATTCAGCTATTAATCTAATTACATTTTAATAATCAACGTGAGACACTGCCAAGGCTATGATTACATCCTATTGAAACGAATACTGTCAGCATTTCATGAGATATTATACTTTCAAATAAAACTCCACCACGTGGCGTGAATTACGTTAATTCATTTTTATCAATCAATTGCTAGCTTTGGTTAAACATTTCTTTGGCACATTTATTTTTACAAAACGTTAATTAACAAGAGTACATAACTAATAAGTATTCGCTTTAAATTAATATTAAATGGTTCACAAACGATTTCGCCACGTGCTTTACTATCAAGCTTGCACAAGTTTGGGCACACGCACACTTTTTCTGTATCCAACTTCATCTAAATATTAAGTACATTTAAACTAAACACGTTTCCCCTTATTTTTAAATGACAACATATAATCAAGGAAACTTACCAGAGGTCCTTTATGAAATTAATTAACCATAGTTGAGGAAGTAGACCTTACAAACAAAATTTTCTTCGTCGTCAGAGACCTGAAGCGAATTGTATGAAGACAGGCGAAGCACTGACCACACTTAGTGCAGTCGGACACGGCGTTTTTCACTCAACGAAATCAGCTGACCGGCACATTGGCCTCCGGAAACCAACTGCCTACCGCTGTCGCCGCACCGCGGGAATACCACAAACCACTTAGCAGACGACATCGCCCACGAAATGTGGACCGTATCGCAACAAATTATCATTCGCCACGGAATTCATTTGAATACCGTGGCACAGGGTAACTAAATAAATAGAATTTTAAGTAACGTTCAAATTTCAAAATTTCCAAGAAAAAATATATTGAAAATTTGAAGAATAATTTTGAAAATTCATCAGAATAAAATCAATTATAACGAAAATCCGAATGTTTAAAATGAGTAGTCTATATTCTGTAACTGAGTGCTTTAAAATTGTGATATATTAATAAAGAGATAATCGCAAAATCGTTATTTTTAAATAATTAGTATAATTTAAAATTTGTGTACTATCGTAATTTACATAACAATAAATGTACTTCGTTCAAAATAGTGAACGAGTTCTGTAGCTCAGCGAGTATGCTAGTATACTTAACTATTCAACGATACCTAACTTCGTGGACTACGATAAAGAAAGAATAGAAAGAAGTTTTGCTGTCTAGAGAATAGCAGAAAGAAACACGTAAAAATCCCACACCGTTTCGTACATAGGACATATAACGCTGCCTGTACTCATCCCTTGTCTTCATCTTCAAATCTGGAACATGGATCTTGAAACAGGACATCCACTATAAGAAGCAACGCATTAAGTATAGGAAGGATATCTCTGTATAGAACGAATAGATACTGAAACCGAATAACATTCACTTAGTTTTTAAAAAGTATTTTATAGCCAAAATTACCTTGACGACTAAGAATGTATTATCCTTCTTCGTTTAAAAAAAATATATATAACTTTTATATAATTGATTGAAAAATTATAACCGTAAAAATTATTTATGATAAAATTAACCGTATTTTTAGAAACAAGGTACGTCGGGATACAAAAGTTCTACAAAGTTATGGCAGTCCTTGTACTGCCCTATGGGTACGAATTATGGATAACAACCAAGAAACAAGACATCGGAAATGGCGTTCTTACGAGGAGTGAATAGGCGTTCTTAACTTGATCGTATAAAGAATGATGCCATAAGAGAAGATTTACAAGTGTTTGACTTGAATGAAAAATTAAAACGTTGCAAGCAACGGTGGAAAGAATATGAAGAAAGAATGTCAGATTCCAGACTGGCCAAACAAGTGTGGAGATACAAACCCATAGAACACAGGTGAGTTACTAGAGGCAGGAAAAGATGGCTCGAGGATCTTTGAAGGCGGAACAGGCAGCACCTCGCTTGTGCCGTGGTGTAACGATGACGGTGATGATGAAAAATTATAAGTAAGGCGAATGTGGTTCAATTGTTTGACTCAGAAACGTGGAAACATTTAAGCAAAATAAAAATATTAAGGTTGGGTGAAAACAAGTAAAAAACAGTCCAATTACGTTCGCTACGAGACACTTATTTAACTAAATTAATTCATAAACGTTTCCGTTTCAGTAATTTTTAAACGCCAGATTTAATTATAACATTTACGTTTTCAGTAACAGCAGCTACTAAATATTACCGGTTGATGTTTTTTTTTATTTTACATTTTAAATTAAAGTAAAATAAAACATTGTTCTCTCGTTACGGTTTCATTTGCACGGACGCGGAGTACAAACAAACAACGTTTAATTAGTTTGACCGTACGGTAATTAGTTTTATTGTTTTATTTACTCAGTAAAAGTAATGGAAATTTAAACAAAATAAATATAAAACTGACAAGGGTGTGTTATTGTGTATACTGCCAAGGCTCAGTGTTTTGGCATTACACACAACTGCCATTATTCAGTTAACAGTTCCGTGTGTAATCTAAGTAAAACGGTTTATTACATTAAAAAAATTTAAAAAATTGTAATTTTCCAATGTAAGAGTGAAAAAAATACCGTGACAACTTCACACAAAAAAAAGTCTGAGAAATAAAAGCCTTTTGTGATCACTGAAAATAATATTAAAAGATATTTAAAATAGAAAATGGTGTTGAGAAAACAATTAAAACATACTGAATCTTTTAATGTACATCATTTGTAAAAGCATAAAACAAAATAAGTTGAACTCCGAAGAAAGAACATATAAAGTCCCAAATTAATAAGTACAAATTTTCATATTTCCAAATTTTTAGTTTTAGTTTTTGTTTAATTTATAAAAGTATATTGCAACCGGTATGGGACTCAGCAAAGAAGTATAGATAAAAAGTTAAATTTTGAAATCCCAAAGTGTTGAAAGATTACTAACTAATTAGAAATAAAGCTCAAGCGTAATACTGAATGTTACATAATTCAACACAATGTTAGACAATAGTGCTGAAGCAGATTAAAATGTATCAACAAACAGACTTACTTAACATATTAAACATGTAAATTGGATTTAAGTTGCTTATTAAAAGCTACGGTAGACGTTTATAGAGGAAAGCTCGATAAAATGGTCATTTATTTGTCAAACATTTATTTAATGTGTATTGTTTATAGATATTAAGTATAAACAGTGCAAATAATTTTTGGCTCGAATTTTATTGTTAATATTTGGTACTTTCAATTTTTAAAACAATATTTATCTACCAGACTTATATTACGTAATAAAGAGATACAGCAATCATAAACAATATTGATAAGAATAAGAGTAAGTATATAATAAAGAAGAGCTGTACGGATACTGAGAACAGGAATAGTTTCTTATGAAGATCGTGAATGTCAGATGACCATTATGTTTTATAGGTTTCACGAAACGGTTGAGTTATCCCCGTTTTCTATCCCTCACAGGATTAGAATTAACTTGCAGTTGTCTGTTTTGGTTTTGTTCAGCTTTATGCGCCATTGTTTTGTCCATCTTGTGACGTACTCAGCTGATGATTGTAGAGCGTCTGTTGCTGCTTCTGTACTAACACCCGTAGCTAGTAAAGCAGTGTCATCAGGGAATGTAGCTGTTGTCACCCCATCATATATACGAATATCTCCTGTTTACAACAAGTACAGAATAGGTCCAAGGACACTCCCTTGTGGTACACCAACTGAAATATCCGTTAAATTAGAATAATCATCACCAACTCTGAACCGACGTGCTGATCTATATGAACAAAGTGTAACCGTACTAAAGAGTGCTCCAGTGGGAGCTTACCTTACACACTGTTAACTTGTGTATTAGAATAAAATTGCTAGATAGTTTGTAACTAGTTCCAATGAAGTTAAATTAAAAAACAGACGTCTGTCTCTTTGCCTAGACAACTTTAACTTTCCAGATGATGAGAAAACTAACCACTTAAAGTTTGTTCACTCTTAGAGCCCCATATAAACAAAGCGAAGTGATACAACACGGAGGCATGTACATTACAAACTTTTTTTATTTCTTAACAGATCCAAATATAATAAAATTATTTACCTTATTTTTTGTCGTATTAATCCTAATTGTACAAAAAAAAGTTTGTTGATATGTTTTTAATTAATTAATATGATAATCAATTGGGAACTACTTTATTTCTAGCTGTGGAGTTAGTGATACGGCCAGTCATCTAACCAATCCGGTTCAAGTACAAGAACGTTGTGTTTACACCAGGCTTCATTCTAAGAGTGAACAAACTTTAGTTGAGCACAGACTCCGGTTATTTCTTTAAGTCGATTTGCCAAATTTCTTTAAAATGGTTTTATTAGTCTTCATAGATACATACTTAGATTTCCAGAATATAGTTAAGTTTCTTTCGTCATTTTGATTACGTAGTTTAACACACACAAACACACACACACACACACACACACACACATTCACTCACATCACGTAAACTAGGTATGTATAACTATTTCAGTTCTTAGTTCAATCCTGATACAAACGAACAGGTGTGGCACATCTGAAACGGTACTTGCAGATTTAATTAGAAGCATGTCACTCTATAACTCCGTAGAAGGAGAACGCTGTTTGCTGTTTGAATTAGAGGCGTGTCACTCTGACAGAAAGAGTGCAGGCAGGGTACGTATAATGTTGATATTATATAAATACACGTAAATTGTAATAATTTGTCCTGACCAAAGTAAAATTTCTGTGACAGTGTCAGACCGACAGTGAAATATTTTATATCAGCAGTTAATGGTTTCTTATTAACCGTTTAAAAATCGCAACAAAACAAAAAAGTAAAGTACATTTTAAACAAAATAGAAACCGTGATAATTACCAGTGTACTAATTATTATCAGTTACTATCAGAGTGTAATTAAATCTCTTCCATATCTGTGTAGGAACTTGTATCATCACTTAAGTCACCGCTATTATTGATAAGACTGTCCACAGCGACGTCGATAAGGTATGCCAGTTCCCAGAGCTTATCCTCTTCCTTGATTACATGCCGCATACACTGTTTCCCTGCGACCGTCTCAATAATATACAGATGAAATACGCGATAAGTTGATACCAACAATATTAATCCACTTGTATTATATTATTAACATGAACTAGTAAATCTGTCGTGCCCGATGCCTCGTGTAGAAATTGGAAAATACTGAATCTTTTCCCTTAGTTCGTTACAAAACTTCCAAATTGAATAGATACGGTTTGTTACCACGTTATCAGAGTCGTCCTTACAAAGGGCTCCACCTGCCATTGCCTTTACTATGCACTTTGCCGAACCAAAGATGCTTTTCTTTCTTTTGTCAATATTGTCTACACTCATTGTCCTCAGAATGGGAACTTTGACAGCATATTCCTTGACAATCAGAATGGAGTCTGAAGTAAGCAGACTTCATATTCCTTGATAAGACTCCCCGTAAATGACAGGAGTTCCTAATCGCTAATCGTAACCACTACCTCAGATTTATTAAAAGAATATTTAATTTATTATTTCAGTATCAACCAGTCATGGTTGACGAAGAGTCCTGTAACAGACAAAAAAAGATGAAGATATCACCTCCAATAGTAAGCAAAATAGAACACGAAAGACTGTAAGTCTAAATCGCGGTAAATATGAAGAAGAAACCGAAGTAAAAACAGAATAATAGGAAAAAGAAGAAGACTAAAATAAAGTAAAAATATCGGTATGGAGAACCATACATGACTTCCATATTCTAAGATTTTTATTTAAAATCATTTTCGAAATGAAATATTACCATAGAAACTACTTCTTTCTACTTACTGCTTCAGCCTTAACCACAGTACTGAGGTCACTAACGTATACCACCTCACGTTATCGCACTCGATTTTCACTGATGATGGAAGTCGACGGCATTGCCGAAACGTCTGGTTTTGTAGAAAACATTGGACTACGGCCAAATATCCCGGGAAGGAATTTTAACAAAAACTACTTCTTTGTTACCGATAACGTTGTACACATATATATAAAATATATGCATAAAATTAATGGCTTGTATAAGTTAATGATTGATCTCCATTAAGTAGTGCTCAAGTTTCCAAAGTTTTAATATTATGATGTCCGTAATTAAAACATCAGAGCAGGTTTAGTGTGAATGAGGGTACACTGTGGACAAAAATTTTCAACATTTCCTATTGAGCGTTGCTTAGAGTAAAGCTGCGAATCTACAGTGTATGTTTCACAGAACAATCACGCGAAAAAGAAGGAGCGCTCCGAAGTCACTCATGGACCCTCAGCATCTTGCAGAGGGTTCATTCCCTAAAGACGAAAAGTCTGTCTATGAATCGTTCCTCTGTAAACACGTGCAGTTACATTGCCCAGCGATCCACAGGAAGCAAATTGATGTCCATTTTTTCGGCTTGCACGCGTTATGTTGGTGTGGGTTTCGGCACTTTCCATTTAAAAAGCGTGCAAATGTAAGAAAATAAACATGAGTGAGGCCAGAAATAACGTGAATTGTGTGTGTGTGTGTGTGTGTGTGTGTGTGTGTGTGTGTGTGTGTGTGTGTGTGTGTGTGTGTGTGTGTGTGTGTGTGTGTCTTACCTGCCTTTTTATTGCTGTAGGCATAATAATAAAATGGAAACGTAAACATTACATAACTGAGATATGCTTACCTGCCACGAACGATATATTATTTTATACATGGAGGAGTTCAGTGACATACACACGTACAGAAGAATTATACTGTATATATAAAGATATTAACTCATACATGATTTACATTAAAATGAAAAAATTATAATTTTATTGCCTGGAAACAAAATTATTTTATTTTTAACAATTAACATTGTTTCAAAAAGTTTAAATGAATTTTCAAGTACTTTACTGTTGTTAAAACGTAAAACGTTGCTGGTAAACTACCCCTTCCCCTTAACCGGTCTTCACCAAAATCGAAAGTCCTTGAGACCTCTACAATTCAGGGACGTATGCAAAAAATTATTTGATTCTGTTTGAATTTGCGGCTGTTATCGTTTGCCATAGAAAATACGCTTGATAAAAAAACGTTGCTGGTAAACTACCCCTTTCCCTTAACCGATCTTCACCAAAAACAATAGGTCTTGAGTACTCTACAAATCAGGGCTGTATGCAAAACATTATTTGATTCTGTTTGAATTTGCGGCTGTTATCGTTTGCCATAGAAAATGCCCTTGTTAAAAAAATGTTGCAGGTAAACTACCCCTTTCCTTCAACCGATCTTCACCAAAAACCATAGATCTTGAGAACTCTACAATTTAGGGATCTATGCAAATAATCTTTTGATTCTGATTGAATTTGCGGCTGTTATCGTTTGCCATAGGGAATACCCTTGTTAAAACATAAAACGTTACAGGTAAACTACCCCTTTCCCTTAACCGATCTTCACCAAAAACAAAAGGTCTTGAGAACTCTACAATTCAGGGTTGCATACGAAACATTATTTAATTCTGTTTGAATTTGCGGCTGTTATCGTTTGCCAAAAAAACAAAATTTCCCTTGATAAAAAAAACCGTTACAGGTAGACTACCCCTTTCCCTCAACCGATCTTTACCAAAAACAATAGGTCGTGAGTACTCTACAAATCAGGGCTGTATGCAAAAAAGTATTTGATTCTGTTTGAATTTGCGGCTGTTATCGTTTGCCATAGAAAAAAAATCTACAGACACACACACACACACACACACACACACACACTTTTCGGAAAACGACTTTTTTCATGTTTTGAGCGTAGTACAATCAGAATCTGCAATAATCTCGAACACGATTTTTTTTGCCATCACCATACTTCCATTCCTTAAGGAATATGGAAGTAATAAGACCTTTTCATAAATGCGAAAGTCCGCCATTATAGCATGTGATCAGGCCGGTGACCGTGTATGGAGTTGAAACAATGTGCTTTCAAAATTTGGTACCTCTTGTTAAAATTGAAAGAAGAATTCTTTGAAAATTTATGGCTCTAAGGAAACCGAAGATGGGTACAGGCATAAACCCAAAGAAGAGCTGGACAGGGATCTGGAAGATCTGGAAACGGCTTTCCGAAGGAAAAGACTGAGATCCCTTTCACATATGGTTCACGTATGGATCGGTCCAGATTAAATAAACAAATTTTCGACTATATTCTTACAACTTTCCAGTCTAAACGGATACACTAAACAACTCAAGGAGGAAATGATGAAACTCGGTATCTCTTTGAACGACTGTGTGGATCGAAATACATACAGAAACAGAATTCAAAATCTTGAGGTTCTCTGCGGTAAGAAGAAGACATAGTGTGCGAATGAGGGCTTTCTGGCAGGAGAGAAAAGGAAATTATATTCGCGTGGTCCACGGCTGGGTTGTTCATGTAAAACAAAGTAAAAGAAGAAAAGATTAATAAAACCTATTTTATTATCATGAAGACTCTTCATGTTAATAAAATTAAGACTATTAATTTGTTTACAAGTTATTATATAACACGAAACCGCATAATAATTATTTGATAACTTGTTAGACGGTGTTACGGTAAACTAGTCATAACACTTACCAAAACCCATTAATGCATAACACTTACCAAAACCCATTAATGCTTTCTAATATCGTTTACTTTATTAACTACATATTCCCTACAGGATTATAGTAGCCGAAAGTGAATTATAAAACATTAGGGGAACTAGTGTTTGTGTAATTAAGTTTGGGCGCGGTCTTTAAAACACACGAAATTATTCTCATATTTGCAAGGGATGGTACATTAATACGTTGTCTTCACATTACAGAACGAAATGACTATATTGTTGTAGTCATTAGTACTAAGTCACGCATTATATCTCAGTGGTAGGGCAATAAGGGGAGGCTTTGTTGCGCATCTGATAACTTTATCCCGACCGTGGGCGTTGGAGCCACGGACGTAATTACAATCTAGTGACCAAGTAAGTAGACATAGAAAGTGGATACAGGCGCGCCAACGTAAAATACTGTGCGTTTGTGACTAACTAAATATTGTTACAACACAAATAAGCCAACCCAGTACCAGGGATAAAAAACTATATTTATAAATGAAAAAATACTTCATATCAAATAAACTGATTAATTCAAATAAAAATATAAAGAATATGACTCGACAAACGACGACTTTGACCTAACCCAAGTGATTGACCCAACAACAGGAAACAAATGAAGAAGGGAACCACGCAAATAACCAACGAGAATAAGAGAAGAAAGTGATAAACCCAAACAAAAAGGAAACAAGTTCATGGGATTAAACGACCCCAAAATACCCAAAGAAAAGGATGGAAAAACCAAAGTATTAATCAAATAATGAAAATGAAGAAGGAGGGAGATAGGTAGAAGTGAAAACCAATAATGATTCACAAAACGAGTAATAAAGCATAGGAGAAGGAGAAATAAAGCACTCAAGAAGAATATTGGAACCAAAACAATGGTTATCCTGAGAAAGGAAAAGGTAACGGTTACTACCCATTAATGGACAAAATGATCTAGAGAAGAAACACTATTAAAAACGATTAAGGAGTAAGGTGATAAAAAGGCAACCTAAACCACAGATAAAATTGTTATTAATTATTAAGTATTAATTGTTATTAATTAATTGTTATTAGTATTAAGGATATATTGTAATGAAAGAGAAATAAGTATAGGGATCACCCACTAAAAAACACATAGTATAAACAGTGATACAGTGCAATAGTGTATGTGTAAAAACCCCAAAGTGAAGTGATAAGATACGCTAGTTAAATTATAATTAACCATAGATAATTTAAAAGTGAAGGTGAGATATAAGTGGGAATAGGGTAAGATTTAGAATATAACTATTATAAGAAATAGTGAATAATGAAGAAAGTAGACACTTCATAAATCTGTGGAAAAAGGCTAAAGGTTTAAAAGTGGAAAAATAACAGTGAATAAATAGCTGGTGAAAAATAGTATTAAGTGTGAATTGTAGAATAAGAAATGATAAACACTAGAAAGTGATGATGACATTATTATTTAAGAAAAGATGTTTAATAGAGTTAAGTTTAATTATAGCCGATAGTAATTAAAAAGGGAGGGTTCCAGGAAAGAATAAATTGAAGGTGTTGACATGGAGAGAATGTAAAGATTGTTTAAAGATTAAGAAATCAAAAACTAACAAAGACACCCATGTTATAAGGGACTGTTATAAATTTAATAAAAGTGATATTGTTTATCACAATAAAAATAATATGTATTGTAAACAAAAAATTAGCAAATAATGATAAGTTGGAAGGAAGTGATGATATTTCTCACTCAAAATAATAACTCTAATAACTTATAAAGAATTGTTCATGTTAATGTTATGAATAGGATATGGCTGAATGAAATTTGCAGTCCATAAGCCTAATGTTATGTTTTAAAGATTAAAATAGAGAAGGCAATATTGACATGTAATCAACACACCAACAGACTCAAAATACAACACAACCAATAAAAATAACAAAGTAAAGCCCATTAGGCTGAAACAAAATGTGATTTAAATGGAATAAGTAAAATACTATAATGGCTACTCAGGCCTAGGAAAGGCATAACTGTCAGAACCAAACAACCAAAAATTATAACAAATTGAATAAGAATTTAGAAAATCTGAGGTGAAGGAATCACCAAGAATAAATTGTAAATATTTGTAACATAAAATATTGTAATAAGCATTTTTATACAAAAAGAAATGTAATTAACAAGCATTAACATAATTGTAAAAACATAAAATCTGAAATTACCCAAGCTTGTGGGGTATCAAAATAATCTATGAAAGGAAATAAATACTATAGTGACAATATTTAATAACCAGGAAGGAAGATGGGGGAATAACAGCAATCAGAAGATATACGAAGAATTCGAATTTTGATAACAATACATCATCTCAAAATCAACCAATCGGAATCATGTAGTTACCATGGGAACGGCAGTTGAAGACAAAAATTACCGTTGGAATTAGGAGAAGCGAAGCGTCATTAAGCGAATACAGATGCCAATATTTGGAAGAACGTTTTTTCAGTGAAAATAATGCAAACAGTTATTAAAAGTTACTAACCATGATCGCTTGAGAAGCAGATGACCGTTTGTAGCAGCCAATTCAAGACCCAAGGCCAATTAAACGAAAAATATACTTGAAAAGAACATCTAGACCCATGACGAAAAAGACGCTCCATCTATTGAAGCCCCAAAATCCATGAAAACTGAACTTATGCAGCCACATCCTACCCGATTAAACAACGAAGGCACCTAGACGCTGAGGTGTTAAGTACAATCAAATTATTTACTTTCCAAAAACCCTAAAGACTTTAAATATTTTTAAAAGGTAAATCTACCTCACTATAGAACCAATATTTCTCTTTCATAGAATATTTAAGCAAAATAACACTTAATAGAAACTTGTTAACGTTGAATATAACCTATGAATTAAACACGATCTTAAAAAACACTTTTACGACATAACAGAACAGATTGTAACAGCACACATTATTATTTATGTACACATAGAATAAGGTAATATATATTTTTATTGTAACCATTGGAGTTCTTTAACTCATAGTCACAAGAATCCACGATTTTGGAAACAGAAATCATTGTAATATTTTAACGTACACAGCAATGCAAACGTTGAATGTTTCCTTGATCATATTCGCCGAACCTTAGAGGCAAGAGTCGAATGTAAACAGTCGGTGCAAATTTATTATTGTATTATTGTCAATGTGAATGTTTTCAATTATCACCTATTAAAAATAACTATTACAGGGAGTAACCGTCGTTATCATTTCATAGGGAGTGCTATATTTAAATTACTTGTGTTTAGTTAAGAATAAATTGTACAAGCAGCGAACAAGTTGTCATTCACGCAGCAGTAGCGACGATTGTGACGGCCGTGCGAGCGGGAATTATTTGAATGCCCAATACCGCAACGCTGATAACTCGTCTAACAATAATTTCAGTTGTTTTATAAAACGACTTGGCGCCACCCGGGATTATCACACCCCTATAAATAACAGGTAAGGTTACTGCCGTATTATACAGGTGATTACATCAACGCTACGAACATCGCTAGCCACAACATTACTGTAACGACCCGGTGCGAGGCGAACGCACTAATTACAAAACACATACAAACTGTACACATTTTGCAGGTACGATCAGATCTCTACGTTGCAGATTGACGACTCCAACGTGAGGCTTGAACGAAGACGAGGACGTCTATCTATTTACTTCGTTACAATATTGTATGTATTTAATAATGCAACACAGATTTCTTAGATTATAGTCTTTTAATTACTATGACGTCTGAGAAAAGGTCACCCTCCGTACGGAAGGAAGAATCTCGACGCTATTATAATTCTGGGGAATATTTTGGGACGTGTCAGTTATTGCTTATTATGCATATGATGATGATGATGATGATGATGATGATGACGACGACGACGACGACGACGGCGGCAATGATGGTGACGATGATATTGTTGTTGTTGTTGTTGTTATTGTTGTTGGTGGTGGTGGTGGTGGTGGTGGTGCTGTTGCTGCTGCTGCTGCTGCTTCTGTTGTTGTTGTTGTTGTTGTTGTTGTTGTTGTTGTTGTTGTTGTTGTTGTTGTTGTTGTTGTTGTTGTTGTTGTTGTTGTTGTTGTTGTTGGTACATATCCCCTACGGGCTCACGCTTGTGAGCCCAGGCTTGGCAAACCCGGGATGCCTTAACTGGACTCTCCCTTTGTTTCATCTTGTCTTGGGCGAAGTCCCTCTCTTTTAATCTATCCTGTCGGTCTCTCTTTACTAACTCCTGTTTTTATGACTCCTACGCTATTATTCGAGGGTTAAGGGTCTTTTATTTTCGCCCTTTTTTCTTAGTGTTTTTATGGCTAGTGTGCCAAAATATTCTGGCGAAGGAACCCCATTTAAAAAATACACCATGGAGTCACCTAACGAACAAAATCTTAGTGTGCAGAGGGTCGGATCCCTATTACCGGCGTCTGTCAGGAGTGAGCGAGCGGTCCTCATGACGTCGTTATCCTGCGACCGTAATGTCTTAGAGATGGGTCACTTAGCTGCCTTGGCACAACAGGTGCAAAATTAAGGTTTACAAAGAACATAACTGAAAGAAGGTAAAAACGGGAGGATTGGCTTCTTTGGAAAGAGCAGTAAGTTGCACAGAACGCCGCTTTCTACGAGTGGTATGACCACTTCTGGTGGCGTCTACAGTGCCCTAGCGGCGGCAGACGCTGCAGAAGAGCCCGAGATAGACCAGAACA
The DNA here is from genome assembly GCA_034769895.1 of Magicicada septendecula. NCBI lineage: Eukaryota > Metazoa > Arthropoda > Insecta > Hemiptera > Cicadidae > Magicicada > Magicicada septendecula. The sequence continues at coordinate 851,928,671 of CM068368.1, forward strand.
TGCCAGGTGATAATTCTAGCTACCTCTGAACCTGTGGGGGCCACAGAAACCCGCAATGCTCCACCTGCCTCCGGAGTTTTCACTCCCTCGCTGCATACTCTGTCCATTTAACGCCCTTGATTTCGCTAGAGGAGAAAGATATTGAAATGACCCAGTAGAGGGTATAATAACAGCTTTGCATGATGAAAAATATTAATGAGAAGATTACAGAAAATCTTCAGTGTCGATGTCAAGAACGACATTGTCTATCTCGAAGATTCCGTGGTCATCATGCCATTCCGTTGAAAGATTGTTCTGCAGCGTATCTGGAAGCGGGTGGACAGATGTGACACAAACTACACGTGTAAGTGCCGCCATGCAGTTTCCTTTACTGGAGTCTGCTCGTATTGGTAGGAGCAAGAAGAAGCAGAGCAGAAGGAGGAGAAGAGGACGAGGGATGAAACCCCCAGCCCTGAATGTCGTCTTCTCTAAGAGAATAAAGAGGCTAGCAAAACTAAGAAAAGAACAGAACAGCAACAACAACAGCAGCAGCAGCAGACTTCCTTAGTCAAACCGGCAAATATCCTTAATAGGAGAGAGAAGTGAGGCGCTTCTGATAAAGCCGGTACAAGGCCAGTTTTATGAGAAGGTTCTGTCTGAACTCCGTAAGAAACCGAAACCGGAGGATTTTTAGACTAAGATTCAGTCTATCAGGCAGACTAGATCTGGTGGCTTCCTGCTGGAGCTGGGCGTAAAACCAAAAACAAAGACATCTTCTGTGAGGCAGTTCGAGGCATCTTGGGGAATAAGACGGTTGTTTCTCCTCCTGACCCCCCATGCACGTTGGAAATTAGGGACTTAGAGTGTCTCACTGACAAGGGAGAAGTTGAGAAGTTTCTTAAACGTGGCCTTCTACATCTGGGAGAGGTCTAAACACAAGAAAACCTGGCAGACACCGGATCGCCATTGTGTACCTTGTGGAGAAGCAGCTGGACAACATCCTTAATCAAGTAAAGATTAAGATTGGCTGGTTGTCATGTAGGATACGAAGGAGAATCCTGCTACAAACATGCTTCAGATGTTTTGGATACGGGCACGTAGCTAGGAATTATGGAGGCTCCGATAGGAGTAACCTATGCTACAAGTGTTATAAAAAAATAATTATGAGGGCTATTCAAAAATTCAAAAATGAAGCTCACAGACAGTTGTAGGGGACGATCGTACATGTGGGCTACCAAATCGAAACAGATATTTCGATATGTAGCCCCAACAATATGTACCCTCCCCTCCAACATTCATTTCTGTATCGACTTAAGCATTTCGTTCTTCTCCTATGTCCTTTCTTTTATGTTTGTTTATGTCGTGGGGTAACCATGCGCTCACTGGTTATTATTAAACAATATCGATCGTAACCAGTGACCTGTTTCACGTTGGATACTAAATTAATTAATACGAAAAGCGCTTTACAAACCTGTTACTGTGTCTGGCAAACTACAACAAGAGAATTGAATTTCCCGAGATACATATAAGGTACTTGTACTTATACACGGAAACTGCAAGTCGGTAACATTCCCGCGACGAGTAAGCTGCGGATTACAGAATGATTCGTTAAGATATGTTTGCTATAAACTGCACAATCAGAAACACTACATACATATTGTGCTCTAGTTTAAGAGAGTAATACGTTATGTTTAAAACAATTATAATAACAGTTCCTTCATTATTCAGCTGATATTGGTATTTCAATTAGTTAAGTGTTTATATCGTTTCAACTTTTTAGAACTATCCTAGAAAAGTAAATTTAATTAGCCGATAATGACAGCATGAAAAGGAATTACAATTTATATTCTTCTTCTGATAGTTCCTATCCGTTTCGGATGTTGGATATCCTACAGACAACTTTAACTTCCTATACTGCTGCAAGGAATAAGTCACTTGTATTCGTGCCAAACCAGGTCCTTAAATTTCTCACCATGAGATTCTCGGTCAGCCAACTTCTCTCTATGCAAGTACTTTTCCCTGTAGTATGGGCTCCAATAAATAAAATCTCTGTCCATTTCTCATGAGATGTCCCAGATATTGAAGCTTTCTTATCTTCACTGTGTTAATAACTTCTCTTTCCTTCTTCATCTTTCTAAACATTAGTTATATGTGCTGTCCATGAAATCCTCAGTATTCTATGGTAACGTTATGTAGTTATGAAGTAAAAAGAAAAGTAAAATTTATAAAAAAATTATTAATTCCCCAAACATGACTGAAAAAAAGAAAAGCTATAAAAACTGTAGTATTATTTTACATTCTTATATTTATAATATATAATTAAGAACAGTGTAAAATTACAGGGAAAACATAAACATGTGTTAGTATTAAAATTAATTAGTATGTATATTACATTTTATGTAGCGCAAACAATGAAGAGGATAACAAATTATCAAAAATTCACGTAAAGAAACTTTCCTTCTTCTCTTAAGTACAGCGCACTTTATTTCTAATATGACCACTCATTAATTGCAGTTTTTTTGTTAATATAGTGTAACAAGAACACTACCGAACAGCCTAGAACGTTCTCCGCCCGTTCCCCCCACCTAGTTGGGCAGAATATAGGTGTTCAAAAATACTTGAGATACTCATTAAGCCGGCGTGCAGTAAGGAGGGTAAGCTATATTGGACCTCTGCTCCACCTATAAAAGCAAGAGCATCTAGATTAGTTCAGTAAGTTACGTGAGCGATTTTCCTTAGTGCGGATCGAGTGTTTGTCGAAGTAAGTGTTATTGTGTTATAAATTGTGTGGAACTCTATTATTTGACATTATTATTACGTGTGGACAAATCCAACTGGAATTATTGTACGAGTTGATTACGAATTGTAAATTATGATTAATTAAAGCTGGTAATTAGTGATTTCATTGGTGCCTTGTATTTTCTTTTCCACTGTACCATACGACGATTAAGTAGACCGTCATAACAATATGTTTTAATTTTTACGTGTTAAAATACTTGTTATTAGACAGTAATTTTTTTATAGTAATAAAAAGTAATTGTATCTGTAGATAATCCACTGGCGGCGTATGCTTCTGTTTTAACCCCTACTACTGTACGATGCAGTAATCTAATGAAGTAAACAAGTTTAAATTATAACTACCAAAGACAACGTTAAGTAGGCCTATTTTAAGTCAATTTGCTATACAGAGGTAACATGTTTTGTAGCTGCTAATTCTTTAGAAATTATTAATTGTAAATTTGTTAATGTAATTGTTAATTATTTATTGTCAATTTAATTGGCAGGCTACCTGTTGGACAGTTGAAAAACAAATTACAAAGTGAATTAACCAATCACAATTCTTATTTAATCAGTGAAAATTAAATTACGCTCATTAAATTAAATTATGCAACTGGTGTGGAGGCGGAAGAGCTTACAGTAGGCCAACGGTTGCACAAATGGACTGCGTTAGTTAGTCTACTGCGATCGGGTAGAGAGAGTTGGTCAGCTAAGTCAAAAGCAACTCTCTAGGGGAAGGGCAGCCCGAAATCAAAGTTCCTGGTCCTCCAGTAACCTGCTTAAGTAAAAATATATGTACTTACAGAACTCATACGACCCTCGGAAATCGGAAATCGGAAATACGGCAAATAAGACCTAAGCTAACCCAATAGGACAAATCACCAGAAGATTGAAGACCACAGAAGGAGATGGTGTGTGGGAACATTTGAATCGCATGCCTGATATCCGTCTACCTGTCGCTGCCTTGGTTTATCACCCTATTGGGAAGAGAGATGTCGGTAGATCGAGGAGGAGATCGGTTCCGGAACATGTCAAAGGCCTAGATCTTCGAGTGGTGACGACGACGACGACGACGACGACGACGACGACGACGACGACGACGATGATGATGATGATGATGATGATGATGATGATGATGATGATGATGATGATGATGATGAACAAAGTACTAAAATATTTAGAAAAATAGTTTCCCGTTATTAAATATATTAAGAGCCAGGAGCAATCGCCTCAAAGTAAGGAAGGGACATACAAGCAACTGATATACTGTACAATTCCTGCTAAAAGAGAACAAAACTTTTATGGGAAAAACAAGAAATGGTGCATTTAGAGAAATACTCGTAGATCGTACAGTCGAATAAAACTATTACCAACAATGATGGTTCGGTAACACTTGAATTTTAAATTGATAAAACAAAATTGTCACAAATTTATTACCCACACGTTAATGGTAGGCTACTGTGCATTACATATGCTCATAACATATATGGTTCCAAAAGCTGGACTTTGAGGAAAATGGAGTGAAGCTACCTTGAAGCTTTTTCTGCTGGAGAAGGAACTTATGACTGTCGTGGTCGAAAAGAGTAACTAGTAATGAGGTTCTGACCAGACTGGGTGAAAAGAGGACGTTCATTGGATCCACTGTGAAAACGCAAAGTAATACATTTGGTCACCTCCTACACCATTCAGACTGGTTCACCACGCTGATCGAGGAAATGATCGAGAGGCACAGTGGGAGGGGAAGGCTCAGACAGGAGTAAATGGAGGCGGTTAAAGAAGGAAAAAGATATGTAGTGGACAGTCAAGAAGCTATCCGCGGGAAGAAAGAGATTATAATCCTACCAACCTCTGGTTTAAGGAGAAAAAGAACTCAAATAATGAACAGTGATCGAATTCTAGAACAGGTAAGATATTTTAATTATTTGGGAAGTGATGTTGGCTACGATAGAAATTATGATATTGATGTTAAGTTAGGAAAGTTCCAAACAATCTGTGAGACAATCAACCATAGTTTTAGAAACAAGGTACGTCGAGATACAAAATTAAAATTTCATAAATTTATGGCAGTCCCTGTATTGTTCTACGGTTGTGAATTACGGACAACAGCCAAGAAACAAGACAGTAAAATACAGGCCTTGGAAATGGCGTTCTTAATAAACGTTAAAAGGTATTCTAAACTTGACCGTATAAAGAATGAGGCCATAAGAGAAGAGTTACAAGTTTTTAACGTAAGTGAAAAATTAAAAGATTACAAGCAACGCTGGAAAGAACGCTTAGAAAGAATGTCAGCTTCTACAAGTCTGGATATGCTCGAATTGAAAAGGCAAGAGCAGTGTTTTACTAGAATGAGCAGTTTATTCAAAAGTCACGATTTAACACTAAACACAAAGATGAGACTGCTACGTATTCTCAGCCCTCTTCTACAGTGTAGAATCTTGGACTTTGACTGCAGCCTCAAACTGAAAAATTGGAATCTTTCTAAATATGGCTTTACCGTAGAAAACTGAGCATTTCATGGACAGCACGTACGACTCGTACAACTAATGCTGAAGTTCTTAGAAGGATGAAGAAAGAAATGGAAGTTATTAACACAGTGGAGATAAGAAAGCTTCAGTATCTGGGACATCCCATGAGAAACAAACAGAGATTTTACTTATTGCAGTCCATACTACAGGGAAAAGTACTTGGAAAGAGAGAAGTTGGCTGACCGAGAATCCCATGCTGAGAAATTTAAGGACCTGGTTTGGCATGAATACAACTGACTTATTCCGTGCAGCAGTATAGGAAGTTAAAGTAGTCTGTATGATATCTTGCATTATAAGACAGACACGCTGTAGCCCAGGTATTCAAAATTGCTAACTTGTTCCAGGACAGTACCACCTATAACAATTTTTGCCCGTTCGAGGACAGTTCCACGAAAAGGCATCACTTTGGTCTGAAGTGTGGATATTTGCAATCCAGAGTCTTTGCAGATACGATTTAACAAATGGATACCCATCTCAAATTTTGATTACGTGTCCCGTTACATTTTAATTACCTATTTTTAATTACACATCCAAATTATTTGTATTTAATTTTTTAGTACTCAATAAAATAAATTGAAGTAAAATAAAATATATGAAATTAAATTATATTATTAGAATACGACGCTATTTGTAACTGAATAACAGGTGACACAATCTAATTATCATTATCTATTTATGAAGGAGGATAAAACATTTAGTCACTTCTACTTTGCTTAGATAACGTTAAGCAGACACCGTGATGTTATAACAAATTGAATTTAGTGCGATCAATCGCCAGACACTGCGCTTTGAGCGCTGCCGACCATACTTAATTTCACAAGAGAAGGGAAGCACAGCAACCCAATAACGTACCATCATTATTACTGCTGCAGTACGTAAGCGACTTATCCGCTCGTCAATACATTTACTGCGACGTTAACAGCATTACTGATAACAATATTATATCACCACACAGTGGAGGTAATTATTAAGAACAATCTTGAAATTAATTCGAACTCTATCAAAACCTCACCTAAATATTATTGTTTAGTTTTCAATAACATTACTAAACTATATTATAATTTTATATGCTACACTCACTTGTTGCACACACCACTAGTCACTGTGACACCGATTAGCGCTTTTGAACGTACCCGTTCATCATCAGATCGTAACTGCCACATCCCTCCACACAACTGGGGGTTGCGCGGCCCGCGCGAAGCGCGGGTCGCGAGTAGTGCAGTGTCCCGAGTCTCAGAAAGGACTCCTGCCACTGGGTCGATTTGAGTTCGTTATATATGTTTTACCTAATTATGGAGGGGTCTGAAGCGACTTGCGATTGGTGGGTTATACCACCGGGACTAATAAACGAGGTCGCTTCCAGGACTCACCTGGCCGCGGGGTGTATTTACCAAGTCCGGCAATGAGGGAACTGTGGGTCACTCTGTCGGAACGAACATAGAATCTACGCGCCAGGCGTCTCACGGTGTCATCAAGAGAGCGGACACCGAGTCCTCTCCTCAAAAGACGAGAAGAGTACCTCCGGGGGACTTTGCACGCAAGCTTCAGTCCCTGGTCGAGTACGCGCTGGAGCGTTGTTCTATGACCACGAGCCAGGTATCCCCAAACACGACAGGCGTAGGTAATCACGGGCAACACGTACGAGTTGACTATGAGCTTACCTACCCGGGGGTTCATTGCCGGATTAGATAGCACGGGCCAGAGTCTACTGAGTTGCGCCGAAGCGCGTTGACGGATGTATTGTGTATGGGTTCGCCAGGTGAGTCGGGAATCCACGTGGAGCCCGAGGTACTTGACGCTGTTGGTCCAGGGCACCTCGACGGGGCCTACTTTAAGCGGCCGAGGCTAGCCACATCCGTCCCTAACTCCACCTCCTTATATACCTGCCTCTACCGAGGGCGTCCACGTCACTGCAGGTAAACACATTGTCAACACTACTTCCTACACGCGGGCGAAACCATCAACCCATGTCTGTGTTTTCTTTCCTTACCGAACCTACCTTTTCACGTTTTATTATATTATAAAATATTTCTTCATTTTCAAAATTTATCTTAATATTCATTAAATTATTCATACCTTTTCCCTTTATTTTATAATTTCTAATTCTTCTATGAGCTTTCTTTCCATCGTATTATTAACTACCTTTATAATATCAAAATTTTCCAACGGGTTATTAAATTTATGATTCTCCTCTATAAAATGCCTAGCATAAAGAGAATTCGTTGTCCTATTTCCCTCTCCTCTCTTGTGTTCTCCCAATCTACATTCAAATCAGCGGCCCGATGATGAACGGGCACGTTCGAAAGCGCTAATCGGTGTCACAGTGACTAGTGGTTTGTGCAACAAATGAGTGTAGCATAAATTATTTAACCACTAATAAAATTTGTAGTTTAATTATAATTTTACTTAGATGGGTTTGTTTTTTATTAGTATTAGATTATTATTAGTACACCAGAGAGCTACAAAAACGTACCTTCCTTGCAGCGTGATGTCACCGTCATTGAGTAGAACGCCGATAGACTTTGGCCTAAGTCTCGAGGAACTTAGAGATTTCCTGGCCCGTCGCTAGCCCGATGTACTTCTCATCTGTGAGACCTTTCTTCGGGTCTGCGACAATGTGAGGTTGCCCAACTATGCAGTCTACAGGGACGATAGACCTGGTCGTAACGCGGAGGGGGGGAGCACAGCCATAGCGGTGAAGAATTGCGTCGCGCATCACCACGTGATTTTGCCTCCTTGCCAAAATATCAAGGTTCTGCCTCTCTGGAGTTCTCGGGGGTGTCCTCTTGGTTTCGGCTTATAAACCGCCGCAGGCTCCAGTTCTAGTCGCCGACCTGTCCACTCTTTTCGGAGCGCATAGGACGGCAATTCTTGCGAGTAACCTGAACAGCAACATCCTGAATGGAGTAGTCGTTTGACTACGTCATCACTCCACGACCACCATCTGCGTGCCTACGGACGTGGACAACTGACGTACTATCCCCATCGCCATGGCGCCCTACTTGACATACTTGACATTGATGTTGTTAAGGGAGTTGCTACCCAGATGTAGGTGCCCGTGTTATCCGAGCTGTCCTCTGACCATTGTCCCATAGAGGTGCACATGGCTACCCGACACACGGTTGGGAGCCTGAGAAGTCGCGATAAGATAAAATATGGAAAAACGTATATAAGAAAGAGGACAAAGATACAGATAAGTGATTTGAGAGGCAGAGAAATTTCTACCCATTATGAAGGAAAAGAAAACCAAAATTTTTACAAAATATCTTACCTACAATCCCCTGTACTCGTAATTTAATATTTGTATTACCAACATAACATCTGTGCAGAAAGTGTATGTTGATACACAATATGTGTCCACATTGGATCAATAACAACATAAACTGTGTTACACTTAGAAACGACAATCACTAAAGTTTGTTCGTCTTCGACTTGATCCTGATGTAAACACAACCCTCTGCTTGTACTTGAACCGGATTGGTTAAAAGACTGGACGTATCACTAAATCCTCCGCTAGAAATAAAGTAATTCGCAAGTGATTGGCGTTAAATTGATTTTAAAAGTATTAACAAACTTTTATAATAGAACTGGGATTAATGCAACTAAAATGAAGGTAAATGATCTCATACTTCTATGGGTTATGTTTTTTTTTTTGTTAAGATAGTTTTAACTTTGTTCTGTACACGCCTTTGTGTTGTATCACTCCGCTTTGTTTATATCAGGACCAACTTTAAGGGCGAAAACATTTTACATCTCACTTTGTCATGTACGTAGGGGTAAAATTAAAATTCACGATATTGATTGATGACTCGTTGGGCACTTGGTGAAATATATTACTACTAAGGTTTAAAAAAAAAACTTACAAACAGTTGGTAAGTTTCACAGTTTATTATTTACCTTTGACAATCGTTTCAGCCTATTAAGCTATTCTCAAAGAGATCATAGGAACAACTAAACAAATAAAGTGAGGGGACCCTCCCTGTGTTAGCTTCTCCATCATACACACCCCACACACATGTCCTTGGACACACCCTTAACACATGTCCACCACCCTCACTCTCTTCGTTTAGCTGTTTCTATGATTTCTTTGAGAATAGCTTAATAGGCTGAAACAATTGTCAGAGGTAAATAGTAAACTGCGAAACTTACCAAGTGTTTGTATGTTTTTAAAACCTTAGTAAAATTTAAATTACTTATAAGTAACTGTATCTGACAATACGTGTGTTTGAACTAACAACGTAATTTTCAAATGTAATTACAGCCTGTATAGGCCTAATTAGTGAATTAATGGAGTTTACTGTGTTGAATTAATATAACTGATATTATTGCGGAGTTAATCTGTTTGTCCACACGGTAAAGCACGCTAAACTGGAACGCGACGTGAACATTAGCGTACTGTACAGTCCGTGTGCAGCAGACAGCTGCAGTTAGTCGAGTTTCATAACCATTGCTTTACTTAGTCAACAAATATAGTAAAGTTTTTCTGATAGTCGGTAGACCCTATGCTGGCAATGATGAACTGTCCAAATTTAGGTAAAAGTTTCTCTCAAACCTGACGAGGTCGAGTCTCAAAATGTTCGTGGATGTTTTATGTAGACGTTTTATGTCTACTGAAGCAGAATTATTTAATTTCCGTTTCAACAACACGATTTACTTCTTCTTCTCCTTCTTCTTTACTTCAACGATTCTTCTTCTTCTTCAGCGGCACAACAACCCATTACTGAGTCAAGACCTCTTCTTTTTAGGTTTATGCACACAAGAGAGTTTCACAGATGGGATTTGTGAATTCTCCGATCCAACCCCTAACCTGGAGGACCAAAGACTTTGATTTCAGGGTGCTCTTCCTCTAGAGAGTTGCTTTTACCTTAGCTGATGACCTCTCTATGCCCGGTCGCAGTAGGCTAACTGACTCAGCTCCTGTGTACAGCCGTTGGACTACTATAGCCTCACCCGACTCCCCGCTGGATGCACATCTTGCATCCTGTGGACCCAGGATACCCCCAGACTGCCCTGACAGAACCCCCATCTCTCGTTTGCTTACCAATCCGTTCCGCCGAAGGTACTGGTTACCACAACCTTGGAGTGGATTGCTCGGCGTAACAGGGCCCACCGGCGTGTAGGTGAGAGTGGAGTTGGGGGTGGAGAGGCTGGTGCGTTTCTCTTCTATGAAAGCATATGTTTGCGTCACACCCTCTTTAGACCCCTCACTTCAACTACTAAGTTATATAAACTTGTCCCGGCACCCATCTCCTCCTCGGACGACCAACGTCTGATCTACCAATGGCTTTATAGTTCAGTGCCATTTTCGGCAATCGTTCTCTGTCATCCTTTGGAAATAATCCCAAAATTGTCTTCTGTAAGCTAACATAATTACATTTATGTCCTCTATTTCGAATTCTGCTCTGATATCCTCATTCTTTATTCTATCCTGCAATATATAGTTTAAAGTATTTCGAAAAACTGCATTTTAGCACTCTGAATCTTGCCGCATTTCTTTTTTTTTTTTTGCCATGAACCACATCTCACTCGCACATGTTAATGTGGGTATTGCAATTGTCTTATAAAATTTAATTCTGTGATGTGTCATGGTTTATTTCTAAGATTTCTATGAATCGTTCTAAAATATTTCTAAATTTATTTATATTCTCTTTTATGTCATATTCAGACTCATAGCTTACTGCACATCCAAGATATTTTAAACGGCTCACTTGTTCCAAAGTGCTGCTGTTTATAACTATCTTAGTCCTCACTGTGTATTTACCTTTAAAGGCCATGGTTTTAGTCTTTTTTACTGAAATTGTCATTGAGTACTATCTTGCTACTTTTTATAATTGAAACATCCTCACTGCTACTTTCTAAATCATCCTTATTTTCTTGAATAATAACTGTCTCCTGAATATAGCATGGAATCCATATAAATTGATTTGTTTAGCTGATTTCCATGCGCAATCGTGTTGGATTTAGTACTAAAACATGATTTACATTTATTTTAATTTTATAAACTTTTTTCAAGGAAAATTAATAAATATTTGTTTTTCTTAGCACCAAAAATATACACTTCAGTGGTACAATTCTGCTTCCGGAGAGAGACAACGTTGACTTTCATCAGCCCTGAAAATTTTAATATTCTACGTAGTACAGTTTCTGAGACACATGTGTACCTACGTCTCTATAAACATGTTTTTCAAATAACACATTCAAATAATATAATAGGGAACTAAAAGAAAAGGAAATTGATGACCAAACACTATTTTCACGCACAAAAACAAAATATACATGCAACCATAATGTTGACTTCAGAGTCGCCAGCATGAAGTACAAAATATCCCTTTTTACACAGTGAAGACAACGTTATTTTAAGTTCGGCCGTTTGTAAAACATTAACTATTGAAAGGAATCGCGTACAATAAGTAATGATTTTCCTGTGTGCAGACGTACTTTGGATTATTTGTAAAATGTGTTTCTGAATTTATTTGTTCATAGATTATATAACATCACCATCATCTTCACTTTAGGTCATAGACCTGTTGCGCCCTCCGGCCGTGATAGAACTCACGCCCCACCCCAGCCAGAGAGATATTAGCCAACATTATATAACATGTATTGAGAAAATGTTTAAAATTTTAATAAAAAGAAGCCTTTTCAAAAATTAATCATTTTAATTTTGTTTGCTTTAGACTCCTCTTACATAGCCTATAATACAAGCGCGAGGGTGTGAGTGAGTACAGTAAAAGAGAGAAAGTCTTTTTATAGGTTTTACGTTTACATAGAGTTTCTTAAACCCCCGACTTTCTCAATTCCCTTACTACTTATTGGCTAGTATAATAATTGACAAGCTAAGTATTGGCTAATAAATGCTAACGATTGAACGCCATTGCTCCTTGACATCAACGTTCCAGAATCTTATCAATGTTTCTTTCTTGTTTATACCATTGTACGTCTCGAATTTTCTAGAATCGTTTTTGTCCGTCTTTGCTTACCAACGTCTTGGATATGCTCAAACGAGTAAACTGTTTGAGTTCATTAAATTCTTGGTTTGTTCTGTGTTCTGTTCTTGGTTTGATTTTAGAGTGTCCCTAAACGGTATTGTTTGTTTTATTTTTCAGAAAGTCCTAGATCTCGTCTCTTATCAATTAGGTATCAATAACCTTTAGGTATCAATTTTTACAATATATTTAGGTTATCTTTAGTTTGTTTTTTTTTTTTAGAGGAAGCGAAACCATATGTGTTGTTTCTAGAACATTTCCTACGTAGATATCATATGCGTATGTAGCCTTTGTAGATATTTTCTTTGGCTTGCGCAGGAACTCTTGTTTGGTTTGTTTGTCGTTCTGTTATCTAGTCTCCAGCCGATTTTCTGCAGTAGCCCGTACGTTTTGCTTCCGAACAGTTTTCGTTTTTCCTGAAATAACGCTTCTTCACGTTTGTGACTGTACTAGCGCTAAGAAAAGATACACTTGTGAACTTTCCAGTGTTTTGAAATCCAGTATGTATACCTCCGCCGCCTTACACTGTAGTAAGAAAGCGAGCCTCACTGTCGTTTGAGTAGTCGAGTAGCGTCTAGAAGGGGCATCTCAAACACTACGCAGCGTTAGGTAATTCTGCGGCGTAAATATACGTCCTATTTCATAACCTGAGAGAGTCAATAAAACTGCGTAAGTTGATTGAAATTCAGTTCTTTGTAGTTCTTATTAGATCAAAAATGTATTTCTTTTTGTAAACAATACCCGTGTCTTTCTGTTGACGTCGCCGCTTCCTTTGTCCAATAAACGTTAGAACTACACGTATTGTCCTCTTTAATTTCTTGTTTTAAAAATTATTTTAGCGGTACCGGTATATGATTAAACTGTAATTAAAATCTTGTAAATCAGTTATCAAATAAAAACCGACATCAGTTATCAAGGCCAAATACACCGACATTCTAAATCATCTCGCCAAATGAGGATTACAAAACTGTTTATGATATAAACTATAATGTTAAAAAAGTAATTAAAATGTTTAACAGTGACAGCAGTTGTGATGTAATGCTGAGAAATATTTAAAACCAAGGTAAACATTGTCCTAGCCAACGTAATGCTACCTTAACCAGGGTAGCATATCAAGTCTAGTCTGAGTTAAGGCAATCCGATTGTTAGCCAGTTACTGTTAACGTCGAGTAGGAACTGATTTTATCACATAAAGAAACGTCACCACGCTTATATCGCACTAATTCCATTTAACTTTTCCGTTATGAAATATTTTGTACAAGAGTACCTTGTATCATTGCTGCGTATTAATAATACAGTTTGTTAGAAGGTTCAGTAAATTTTATGTGTTTATTATAATTTTTCAATATGAGAAGATCTATCCTCTTTTATATAGTTAATTGGAAGATTTTAGTATACTACCGCTTAGGTTTTGCCAAACGTTTGTCCGTTTGGTTAAACGCAATGTGTTTTTTAGAATAATGACAAAGTTAATTATTATTATTTCCGGCTGTACAATGTTTACACACTTTCCGGAACCAAAGATTTCAGAAGTGATTGAATTCTAATCTTCCACTGCTGCTTGTCAATCCAAAGATGCCGATGGATTCCTTGTCCATTCAGTTTCTCATTCCCTCAATATAGTCTGAATTTCTTCTATCCAGGTGATAGGTGGTCTTCCTTTTTTCCCTCTTCCTGGTGGGGTCCATTCTATAAAACTCCTTGGCAATCTTTCCTGTGTCATTTTTCGTGTGTCCATACCATTCTAATTGTTTTGTTTGGATAATGACAAAATTAATACCGTTTAAAAAGAATTGTTTGAAATTGTTTTTGTATAAAACACAGACACAGCCATCTGTTTAACAGCCTTTATAAACCAACACAGATTTTGTTGATTTGGACAGCGGATAAAAAATGTTTTATGTTCTGACACAGAGAAACACAATTATTCTATAATATAGTTTAAATAGCTCTTTTGTATGGATCAAAACCTCCTTTAGAAAAACCTTGCACACCAACAAAAACAAAAAAACACTGCGATCTTGTTGGTGTGCAAGTGTTTATGTGAGTTTTGCTTTTGTTTCGTGAGTGTTGTTTTTTCTTATAAGTATTTATTTGCGTCATTTAATCTCTGCGGTTATATATTATGTACAATTTTCTTATTATTATTTTGTTGACTCTCTATCACTTATCGATAGAGTATTATTTATTTCTTTTCATGCGTTAGTGTATAATTAGCCTGAAGAGAGTTGGCGAGTGGCCGAAACGTCTTATTTCCTTTTTTGTGATGGCTAAAGTCTGTCAGTCAGATTCAAATTCGAACGTCAACAATCCACTAAAGCCATCTTTTAAAGAAGCTGTTTTTTTGTGTAACACTCCACGGTAATTAAACGTAACACAAAAAGTTACAAAAGCAAAATTTCAATGCTACCAACTTAACAGAACGACCAATTAAAACCATTCGTTCATCATGGCACACTCCCATAGTTCGGCTGCGTATACTTTTCAGTTCTCCGTATTTTATCCTAGTGTTTTCCATATTTCTCTTTGTGCTACGCAGTTTTTTAATTGTTGTCTTGATGTCCAGAGATTTTGCCTCATAAGTTATTGCAAGATTTATACACCGAGTACAAACTTTCCTCTTTATAAACAATGTCAGGTGGTATTCTCTGTAATATTGCCCGTACTTATAAAACCATTGCTCGTACTTCGTGTTACCGACCCAGAACTCGTTTGGTCGACAATATCTGGTATTGTATCTTCATTGCTTTATACCACTATACGCAAGCATTTTTATTCACACATTGCTATCAGACTTTTAATAATAATTTTTAACATCTCACGTGGTGCAACCTTCTTCAAAACTGTTCTTATACTTCCCAAATTATATTTTCCACCCGTTATATTTTCGTGATTGGACTCGCTAACCCCAATATTATATCTCGGTTTCATTTTCAGTAAGCTACCTGACATAGTCTTTTATCCAAGCTTATATATAAAAACAGATTCCGTTTACCTAATTTGGTTATACAAAGAAAGCATTTATATAACGTTAATCTATGCAAACAAGTAATGCAAATAATATTTGCATGCTATATATGCACACTTCATGCTATTGTTCTTAAAAAACTGCCTTACTTTAATGCATCCCCGCTCCATATGAGGGGTTGTCTGGGTCCTCCTGCTCTTCAAATGCATCTTCTAACTTCCTCTTGGCTAATGAGATTTTCTGACGACACTGTTTCTCTATTTCTTGAATCGCCTTCTTGATTCTCGCGTCATCCAGTACGAGACATCCAAGACAAAGTATATATTGTCTTCATATATTTTGTGCCAGGGGAAATTCCTAGTTTTTTAAATGTTTCACATTTTGATATATTTCCTGTATTAAAAGAGGCAATAGCTTCATAAGCTTCTAACTCTAAAGTTGTTTTCATAACAAAGGTCCTCCAATTGTCTTACCGTTGGATAGGGTTGTTCTGCCCATTTTGGTGTTTAGTTTCCTAAGACGACTGCCCATACGTTTTTGTACATGGCCAACACACTCTAATTTTTCAATTAAAAACCTTAGCCATATGGTTTTGTTGTTACTACAGTTTGGTAGGTAGCACTGTCTCCATCACCAATGTGATATTTATAGTGTTGATTTTCAGACTGTTTTGCTGTGGGAGTTTTGTAGCCATAAAATTTCAAGCGCACGATCTCATAAAAATGTCCATAAAATGTGGTATACTCCACCGAAACCAATACCGATACCGATACCGATACATAATCTTGGTACTAAATTAAAGCTAAAGATGTGTAGAATAAGAAAAGATGATAAACCTGTACAATAAGCCTGTTTAATATTCTATGTTTCCTAAATAAATTACACGTATAGGCCTATCAAATAAATTTTTTATTTGTTCTTTTATCTAAGATAATGGTAGTAAACTTTAACATTCTGTCAATCAGGAAAGAAGAAAGTTGTATAGGTCTACAGCGCGATCTGTAGTCAGTGAGGTGCCGAACACGAGTCACGGAGCTCCATCTCTTCAGCGAAATTCAGTCTGCTGATTAAAAAGGGGAAGTGACGATGTCATTGTGGAAACTCCGCAATAAGCATGAAATTCTTTACTAGCGACATTTGTTTGTTCTTTTTAAACATTCCTCAGCAGTACTTCACAACCGGTATTTTAAGTACTTTTCTAATTTTACAATTTATATTCGAAACAGTTTTGTAATCCTCGTTTGGCGAGACAATTTAGAATTTAATGTCCTTGATAACTTATATCGGTGTTCTGTAGGTGAGATTTAGCCCTGGACCCTCTAGAACATTTCAAATCCTGTCTAATCAGACAGGTAATGATCAATTATAAAAACATTTTAAACACACAACACATATAGTCTTAACAAGGGAAGTATTAAACAAAGGAAGCGGTAATGTCAAAAGATAGACACAAATATTGCTTACAAAAAGAAGTACTTTTCCGATCTAATAAAAGCTACAAAGAAAAGAAATTCAATCAGCTTAATATGCAATTACACAGTGTTCTTTAATCTCTCAAATACAGTGTTGTTTCATACATACCGTTACGCTGAGGATATATTATATTATATATATTAATATATGTGTATTATATAAATATCACTATTACATTAATGACTCGGAACACTAGGTTTTTTATAAGGAGAAGCTCTGAAGAAGCCTTTTAAAGGAGAAAACCGGTTCAGGCTGTAAGGTAAAACTTTATGCTTTTACTTATAAAAAAACCTAGTGTTCCGAGTCGTTAATATAATAGTGATATTTAATTAAGTAACGGACACGTCATGGACAACGAAATCCAAGAATATATTATATATTATATGATATATTATATATGTTATATGATATATTATATATTATTATATATACTATATTATATATTATATATACATATATATACGCTGAGGAAATATATTATATACGTAACGTCTTCCACGTATAATTATGCGATACCATTACGTAACGCTCTGGTTTGTTCTAGATGTCCCTTCCAGATGTTACTCGATTACTCTGCCGGAATCGAGGCCCGCTTTCTTACTTCAATGCAAAGCGGCGGAGAATAAATGCTGGATTTCAAAATACTGGAAAGTTCAGAAGTGTAGCTTGTCTTAGTGCTTGTACAGCTACGAACGTGAAAAAGGGTTACTACAGGAAGCAAAAACTGTTCGGAAGCAAAACAAATGGTTTACTGCTGAAAATCGGCTGGAGTTTAGATAAAAGAACAACAAATAGCTGAGTATCTGTGCAAGCCAAATAAAATATCTACAAATACTACAAACCGTGAATATGATATAGTAGGAAATATTCTAGAAACAACATATGGTATCGCAATTTTCCAAAAAATAACCAAGTATAAGTAAAGGTAACCAAAAAATAGTGTAAAAATGGATACCTAAAGGTAGGAATAATAGATGAGATCGAGGACGTTCTGGAAAATAGATCAAACAAAACCGTTTAAAGACACTTTCAAAGAAAAACGGAAACAGAACATAGAACAAACCAAGAACTGAATGGACTTAAACAGCTTACTGGTTTGAGTATATCCCAACAAGTTGGTAAGCAAAGATGGGTAAAAATTATTCTAAAATATTGGGGCCATATGATGGAATAAACAAGAAAGACTCTTCGATAAGATTCTAGAACGTTTATGCCAAGGAGCAATGGCTTACAATTATCAGCAATAATTAGCCGATAATGAGCTTGTCAATTAATATATTTGCAAATAATTAGCAACGAATTGAAAATACACTTTTTGTTGAGAAGAATACAAAAAGTTCATATTCTAAGCTAATACAAAGGTACACCAAGGTATTGGATGTAAAAGGTTCGAGTGCGCCCAGAACTGACATGACACGGGCTCTACCTAGATCAGATGAGAAGCAACTAAACATATTTGAAAAGAGGATCCTCAGATAAATTTTTGGTCTAATGGAAGAGGGGTAAGCCTGGAGGAAAAGATATAATTTAGAGCTCTATAATTTGTATGATGAACCTGATGTGGTCACCTTTATTAAATTAAAAAGATTAGAATGGGCTGGACACATTATACGTGCTTGTGAAAGCAGAGTTATTAAGAAGATAATTAATGCAAAGCCAGAAGGTAAGAGGAAACTGTGTAAAAGAGAAAACTTGGAAGGCAAAAACTGAGATGGAGGGACAGGGTGAGTCAGAACATCAGTACTCTTGGAATTAGAAACTGGAAGAATAGAGAAGAATGGCGGAATCTTCTGAAGAAGGCCAGGACCCACAAAGGGCTGTCGAGCCCATGATGATGATGAAGAACATGATGAATTGAGAAAGTCGGGGCTTTAAGGAACTGTATGTAAATGTAAAACCAAGAAAGACGTTTTCTTTCTTTTACTCTCACCCACTTACACCCTCGCGTTTGTATTATATGCCGTGTAAGGGGAGTCTAAATGCAAAAAAATTAAAAATTTTCACTTTTTCGAAATGCTTCTTTTTTATTAAAAAAAAACAGCGTACTTCTCGTTGGTTTTTAGTGGAGCAACGTCTTTAATTTCACGATTAGTAGTAACTTATTACCTGTGTGATATCACTTATTCTGAATACCGAGGAATCCATTATTGGTTGATTTGATGAATTAGATATGATCTAGGTAGAAGTCTTTAAGGAAATCTGTGAGTGTTTTACTGTTTCCTGTGTTGAATTCAGTTCACCTCAAGTATTGCTATCTATGCTGAAATTCGTAGTATTTGGTAAAAGCGCCGAGAAAGATAATCAAAATACGAATTGTACCTAGTTGTTAATATTTTAAAAATAAAGAATTAATTTTATTAAACTACCTTTTATTTAAACAACGCGAAATAAAGCGAATACCGCCCAGCGTTTGTTATTTGTCAATTCCTGAAAACGAGAAATTATTTTGTTTACGTATCCGTAGTGACATAGCATGAAACGATATCAATTGTTAATATTTTATTGACATATTTAAGTTTCCGGTCGAATAAATTTATAACATCAATACAAAATTTAACCCTCCCTCTTCAACTACCCTTTTCATTTATAGATATTTCATCTACCTTTCTACAGTGGATTATTATGACCTTCTTTTCAGGATACTTTATTTAACAAAATGAAGTACTTTTGAAAACGTAAGTACTAATAATAATCTAATAATCTAATCTATTAATAACCAGATTGTGACACCTGTTATTATTGTTTGAATGTAATCAAGTAAGTATGATCTAGATAGCAGTGTTTAACCCTTCCGCAGAGGACAATCAGTTTTATTTCTTATTTAATTTTTCAGAGCCTTATATGTATTGTCATAAGTCTGTACATTACATCGTGCGTTGTTGTGGTGTTAAAAGCTGTCTCTAAACTCTCTAGCCAATGACAACAAAGCATCGTGTCCCTTTAAAGTTGAGAAATTTCATAATCTTTAGAAATCGTTGACTTTCTTAACAGAAACGTTTACGCAGTATTTCCTGTGTATCGTAAAGTTTTAAAAAATATATCAAATATATATTTCCCTGAATATATACATACATATATATTGCAAAAATACATATATTTGCATGTTTGCCAGGGCGGTATGTTTGTAAATATTTAGCATAGATAATATATGATGAACAGTTTTTAACAATATTATGCAGGCTAAGAATTGTCAGAAGGCGTACACCTGCCCCGCGAGTGAATACTACGCTTGTGTGTTTGTGTGTGTGAACACAAGCTACGACAGGCAAAGTCTACGATGGGGTGATGCGTACGAATTATTGGTTTGTCTGTAATCAGGTATTAACAGGATAAAAATAAACTGATTAATACGTTTTAAACCTGTGAACAAAGACTTACCCCAATTATAAAGACAATATTACATTAAGGACTTTTTAACGAATATGGTGATGAAAAAATTATTGGAGAAATGTGCAATAATAAAGACGCTAAGTAATTTAATGTTAATTACTAGTGTAATTAAATAGTAATTAATAAGTGTGTTATATGTGAGTGACCAGACAAAATTACGCAAACGATGATATCGCTCGTGCTACGAGTATATTTACGAAATCGCGAATATGAACCAAAAAGTGATTTGTAATTAAAAGGACCCTTTGCAGGAAGTGACAATATCTAACAGATCGAAAACAGTCCTGGACTTGTCAGATCGCCGTCCAGTATAAATACCAACGGCAATTTTGGGGAGATCTCAGATACTCAAGATATCTTCAAAGAACGTCACGCTGCTGGTCTGCCGACCGATCGAACATCTTTACCACACACACCAAGACTTATGGAGGAACTCTGGACCATCACAAACAACAAACCGTAGAGACAGAGAACACAGCATCAGCATAATCATCATCATCATAAAATTCTCTGGATTCAGGACACACACACACACACGCACGCAACGGTAACGTCGGCAGTACGCAGGTGATGATTATATTTTTTGTTTGCAAAAACAACTCTTAAAAAGGAACTTATATATGAACAGTAAAGACTTAAAGTTTTAAATATAATCACTGTACATAAATTTAAATGGTAGTTAAAGAAAATAATTTAATTTAACAAAAACATTTCATTTTAAAATACTAATTTTCTGTTGTATGTTAAAATTTGGGTGTGTCATTAGAAATAAATAATAGGTTGGAAGTAAATGTATTTTTTTTTTATAGCAACAATTAGTTTTATTCTTGAGATTTAATATTATTTTTGTTTGTAAATGAGTTGCTATTATTATTTAAAGTTTGAGTCAAAGTCAGACACACTGAAATAAAAAGATTTTAGATAATTTGTTTAACATGTCTGTTGAGCTAGTAAGATTATATGGTTGTTTATTTTTATATGTCATAAACAGCATAGAAGGTTACATTGTATTTTTGTAAACTTATAAAAGAGAATATTTTTTTATTTTTATAATTCGAAATTTTAATATTTGCATATTTTCTATTAATATTAATAAATCATAGAATGATTATTTTGAAACGGTGTTAATTAATTATTTCATGTCATCAACATCTCACTCCTCTTTGAAAATTATTTTTTTATTGTGCAACTACATATACTTGACGCAACGAGAATTAAAAAAAATCCTGCGACCGGGCCGGTGTGATACACTTCATAGTTGCGTTGAGTACATGGTATTGTATTTGTGTAATTTTTTTATAATACTTGTAACATTGCAATATATATATATATATATATATATATTTTCCCTGAAAATCATCAGGGAATGTTTGTGTTCTTATTTTTCCATTCTGTGATATCAGCTGTAACCAAATGACAATTCGTCCTCTCTACAGGATAGTAGCGTTGGCGAATACTCGGGTAATTCTAACCTCAACTTGTGTTGTCATTGTTAAAGATAGGTATAATGTTCCTTGAGCCGTATTTTAATATAGACAGGCTAGAATATAGAAGATTATAATGGTAGCACAGCACGATTTTTTAAATTCCATCTATAAGATATTTATAAGGTACTTGGATCCATGACTAAGACAAAGAAGTGACTATCTCAAGGTTCTGTATAACGAAAATTACAATGCAGGAAATAGAGAAATAGTTTTTCTTGACAAAAAAAAATGTTGTTACCATACTAATAACCATCAATTGATATCCACTTCAAGAGTTTTTCTTAAGAAAAAATACATTTTTTGGGATCTACATTAAAATTGTTAATTTCAATTTAAAAATAAAATTTTTTAATAGTCAGAACGTTATTTTTAACTTTAAAAATGTCATAATTTTATCAGTAATTTTGAAAATAAATAAAAAGTAGAGTTTTGATTGATGAAGATTCCGCATTACCAGTGGCCTACAATGGAGATATTGGATATGAATAATCCATTTTACACCAAACATATGAAAAAGTTTTAATATGTGTTTAATTTGTGGTATATTTTTAAAACATTTTTATAACTGAGAACAAAAAAGAGCCTCTGAAATGGTTTTAATG
This sequence comes from Magicicada septendecula, assembly GCA_034769895.1. Classification (NCBI taxonomy): domain Eukaryota; kingdom Metazoa; phylum Arthropoda; class Insecta; order Hemiptera; family Cicadidae; genus Magicicada; species Magicicada septendecula. Next base: position 851,950,859 of record CM068368.1, read on the forward strand.
AAGCCTACGATTGTTTTACTGTTTCCGGTGTTGAATTCAGTTTTCACATAGTAGCGCTATCTACATAACATTATTAAGAACTGTCAGATACGGAGTGACAGTTGGATACATTTTTACTTTAATACAGTTTGAAATATTTGGCGTAGTGTTACTACAACCCACTCACGTATCCAATATTGTAAAGTAACTAAATATTGCTAAACATAGCATAGTGTCCGATATGGGGGCAAATATTTATTGTAAATAGCAATGTACCCGCTCTTCTGCTGTAGGCGTTATTAATCACTGTATCATCAGCTTTTGGCTCCCCGCTATAAACATTTATAACTCATGTCATCTGTAAATGACGGTTCCGCTGTGTTTTTAACTTCGTTTATGATAAATGATGCTGTGCGGTGTTTGAAACTGAGATTATCAGATAACCCGTATCACTACGGCTGCTGGGCTCACGGCTATTTTTTGTCACTGAATGTTTATTCACAATTTATTCAAAATCACGTACGAATTAAGTCGAGACAAAGCCTCATTTATTTTAGTCATAAATAATATTTACATGATTTTAAATGTAGTGAATTATAAATTTAAAGTATAAATATAATGAAATTACAACTATTTGGAAAACATAGTATTAAAAGAAAAGAAAACCAAGAAGAGACGGTGAAACAAATTTCAGCCAGGATGGAAAAGTATTTCAACTCTAAATCCTTTACTACATCTCATTATGTCTTCTTCTTCTTCTTCTTCTTCTTCTTCTTCTTCTTCTTCTTCTTCTTGTACAAAATTTGCCTATTCTGCCTTCGAAGATCCTAAAGCCACCCAGCTTCTTGTGTCCTGTAGGTTTATCTCGTATTTCAAGACTTGTTCAGCTAGTCTGGAATCTGACATGCCACAACATGCAGTACAACTCTGTATCTGGATCACGGAACGTGAATTTGCAGGCGCTGTTTAGTATCTACTTCATTACGTTATAAACCAGAATGAAATGAAAACTCATGGCAGTAGTAGTAGTAGTAGTAGTAGTAGTAGTAGTAGTAGTAGTAGTAGTTGTTGTTGTTGTTGTAGTTGTAGTTGTAGTGGTTGGTGTTGTTGTTTTTGCTGTGGTACTAGTAGCAGTAGTAGCAGCAGCAGTGGTAGTAGTTGTAGTAATAATATCAATGCCACTCCTAGATGCCTACAGTTTTCAGTTATCGTTTTTCGTATTTTCAGTTATATGTTTAATTCCAATCATACATATACATATTAATGAAAGTGTGTGTAATGCATTAGGAACGTGCCATGAAAAATATTACATATTGCTAAAGCACAAGAAAATGTAAGTCGGATGAAGTCACTTAGATCTCTAGAATCTCTTCCATAAGGCAGTTTTTAAAGGGTAAAACAAAATAAAATAAAATATTTAACTCACAAATGCAAGAAACGAAACATTTGAATCACATTATGCTTCGGCATTACTAAACTTTACAATAAACGAACACAAATGTTAAACCCATCATCGTCATCTACACAACCCGGTATAGGCAAGGTGCTGCCTGTTCCGCCTTCAAAAATCCTCCAGCCACATCTTCCTGGGTCTACCCACACACCTGTGCCCTATAGGTTTGTATTTTCAGACTTGTTTTGGTCAGTATGGAACCTGGCATTCTTTTTAAGTGTTCTGTTCACCATTGCTTGCAATCTTTTAATTTTTAATTCAACTTAAAAAAAAATTTAAACCTGGTAGTCGTGGGACTACCGGTAGACATGGAATCATGGGCAGACTTGTGCTTTGGGAAGGAATGAAGGGTTGGTTAAATAAACAGCTACATAAGTTTCAATGTATTTTATTTATTCAGATGCTCGATCTGAGTAGCTTTGGGGGCACGCCGGATGACCTACGTATCGGAGATGCGGGCCGTTTGGGCGCTGACGTGGTTTCGTCAATCTTCAAATGGTTGCCATTTTCTAATTTTTCGGCCGATTTCTTTGATTTTAGTCTCAAACGATAGGCCTGTTGACGCTCTGTACAGGATTTGCCGGTTTTCGGTTTGAAATGTTTGGTTCGAGTTTTATTGCGATTTTTAGGTCGAGGCATTTCAAATTTTTGAGTTCAAATGTTGTTATTATTTTCTGCGAGTGCTTCTGGTACTTGAAATTGGTGTTATTAAAGAGATTTAGTTCTGAGGATCACAACGCACTTTGTATTTTCGCGATCGGACTTGTAGTTTCCGAGATATTTAAGTTTTAGTGGAGCAATTTAGAAATTTTCGGTGCAAAAACACCCTCACGCAGACAAAGCCTAGAGGCGACTGAAGTCAGTTGTCAAAATTCTCAGTACTATTGTTGGAAGGGGGCCGAGTGACTCGATCACCTGACACCTGGTTTCCTGGGATTGGTTGAGCGGTTCGTGAGATAGTGGTATGCCGAAAGTACATTTGAAACATAACGGTCGATTTTCGCGAAACGTGAGAGTAAGATATTACATACCTATGGATTCCATGTCAAAACTTGTGACTCTTCTCTTAACGCCTCATTCCTTATACGATCAAGTTTAGAACACTATTTAACTACTCTTAAAAACGCCACTTCCGAGGCCTGTATTTCACTGTCTTGTTTCTTGGTTGTGTATATAATTCGAACCCATAGGACAGTACAAAGACTGCCATAACTTTGTAGAACTTTAACTTTTTATCTCGACGCATCTTGTTTCTAAGTCCCACAGATCGTCTGGAACTTAACTAACATAACATCAATATGACAACTTAATACTAGATGTTTCCATTTCCTTACCATATCGTCAGTATAAATGTTAGAGTTGGTGATATACTGCACCATTGTTTAAAACTTTGCTTCACAGATATTTGTTGAAATATTCTACAATTATATTTAACAGCTATTCTTGTTCCGTTATATAGGCCTTGTACAGTTCTTATAAGTTGTTTAAGGTATCCCCGTTCTTCTAAAATTTGCCGCAACAAATTTCTATTTACACTAGCAAACGCCTTCCAAAGTCGGTATTAAATTTATTAAAGGAATAGAGTTCCACGGAAAGAAAGGAGAACAAATTGAGTATTAGAATGTTTTAATGAAGACCGCATCCTAGAAGAACGGCTTGTATTTAATAGAGAAGTTGCAGGAAGTGATTACTAATTCTACGAGCTGCCTACAGCTAATGTAATCACACACGTAGTTAGTGGAGTAACTAGGAGCTCCTTCCAGAGGGGGGAGCATGAGACTAGTTTCGGGGCACAGAATAAGAATCGCTTGACGTTTGGACTCCCTATTACCCTCAGGACGACAAATGAGCTATTAAAGATTCTTCCTCTTCTTCTTCTTCTTCTTCTTCTTCTTCTTCTTCTTCTTCTTCTTCTTCTTCTTCTTCTTCTTCTTCTTCTTCTTCTTCTTCTTTCTTTCTTCTTCTTCTTCTTCTCTTCTTCTTCTTCTTCATCTTCATCTTCTTTTTCTTTCTTTCTTTCTTCTTCTTCTTCTTCTTCTTCTTCTTCTTCTTCTTTTTCTTCTTTTTCTTCTTCTTATTTTTCTTCTCCTCTCTTCTTTAAGGTTTAGGTTATATAAACCTGTTCCGGCACCCGTCTCATCCGCAGACGACCCACGTCTCTTCTATCAATGGCTTTATACTTCAGTGCCACTTTCGGCAATCGATTCCCTATCATCCTTTAAAGATGATCCCAATATTGTCTTCTGTAAATTGAAATAATTTTATTTATGTCCTTTACTTTGAGTTATGCCCTGATATTTTCATTCCTTAGTCTATCGTGCAATGTATAATTTAAAGTATTTCGAAGACTGCATTTCAGCAGAGTGAATCTTGCCGCTTTCAATTTTTTTTTTTTGTCATGACCCACGTCTCACTCGCATAAATCAACGTGGGTATTGCAATCGTCTTATAAAATTTAATCCCTAAGGTTCTTTTCATATAATTATTTATTCTGCTACGTTGAGATGAAGACAATTATGGTGACACTTGCCACGCGACGACATTCAAGGCAGCTGTTTCAGACGACCCCAGTCGGCGTAGTGTGTCTAGGTCGTGTACTTCTAGCAAATTCCAGAGCGCTGGTAATTAAACAACTGATCGGCCGGAAAATGGTAGACTTTTCTAGAACATCTGCGGTATATATATAAGCGTCAGCGGCCATCTTAGCGTTCAGTTTCACCGGGCGATTTTACTAGTCCGGATTAAAGAGATTCATACGGTTTCAGCAGGAAGTCATTATTGTGTTAATTGATGCCAAACAGAAAGAAGGTGACATTTATTGTTATGTGTTGGACAAACTTAAATTGAATTATTGTACAAGAGTGCCCTTGTGATTTCTAATTGTTGTTTATGCCTAATTAAAATTTGTAATTAGTATAAGTTAAAATGGCTTTGCCTGCAGTTGGGCCCATTTACGTCAAGGCCACAACATTTTACGGCAGCACTCACTGGACGACGTACCTTTGTCAATCTGAAGCCGCTGCACGCGCAAATCACTGGACAGAGAAAGACAAGGCAGTTTCACACGTTCTACCCTTAAAAGGATCTTTTACAAAACTACTACATAAAGTCCACCTGATAGCCAAAACACCGATGCCGAATTTAAAAAAGCTTTAGAATTTCGGTATGGTGATAAATATTTGAGAGTATGAAGCAAGGATGGGCAGACTAATTAGGCTGTACTATTCTGAAGCACCAGAGGATTTTCAAATGAGATTTGCGATGCAGACAATTACTAATGATGTCTGACGAACTTGTCCGAGCTCTAAAGCCTAAGGCAGCCAAGTCAGCGTCTGGTTGGGCAAATCAAAAAGTGTGCACACTGAAAGACCGTGACGACACAGATGATGAAGAGGAAAAACAAGTGACGTCATTGGTGTCAATTATTCTGTTTTCACTGACCAACACGGCGATCCGGGAGGCCGTCGTAATAATGTCATTTAAAACCTATATTTTAGCACGTATAACTTGCTTGGAACTACGCATACTAGACGTGATTATGGAATTTTACTGGAATTTTTAGTATCTCTGGGGGGAGGGTATGATCTCCTTGACTGACTCCTTCACGTAGTTACGCCACTCCGTGTGGCCATATTTACATACATGGACTATACTACTATGTGTATTTATTAATGTCGTAATAGAACCCCTTGCAATACTTTACGAAATATTTTGCACAAGGAAACGTACGTCAGATGGAAAATCATTACCATGAAAAAGTTTAAAATACCAGAACACGTTATAGTCAGTATATCAATCACACAAATATTGCAAAAGAATCTGAGACCTTCAAGAATACGCGACCTTTAAGGAAAATCTGAGAAAGTGTAGGTGCTAAGTGTTTTCAATTTTCGTTGGAAAGCTATATCACATTTCCCCAAGCGGTAAAGGGATTTATCAGTTCAGGATTGAAACTAATGAGTATAGTGTAGTGGTTGAGTAAAATAAACAAACCCTTAACTGTCAGCGCAGCTAAGACAGATGACTTCCAAGTAACGAATGACCAGGGTTAATAGTTTTTCCAGGTAGAGAAAGTAACTTCCAGCAACAAAAACAAAAATTACAGAGATTAAATAGAAAGGAATGAGAAAGGAAAACACGTTATCTTAGAACGGTAGATACTCTGTGCATAATAATAAGCTGCTCGTCATCCGTAAGTCGCTTTTCAAATCAGTCATACACAAACACGCTAAGACTATGGATACAAATTTTATCAAAACACTGATTAATAATATACATGAAAATTTAGAAAATCCATGATAAAATTAATCATAGTAAAATTAATCAAAGAACTTAATTAAGCACAATAGCTATATGATTCTGATGTTAGAAAGAAAGGTTGTTCAGTAATCATTAGACGAAACAAATAGCCACTAAGTTAGTAAAATTACAATAACTTGCGGAATTGGCGTAACTGGGAAATTTTTCCCCTGGGGGGGGGAGATGGGACTAGCTACTGGGGTCCATGAGCCTACATTAAAGAGCCCACCATTTTCCTCAGAACAAATGAGAAATTCAAGATTCTTCATATATAATTTTAAAATAAAATACATTTTATAAATTCTTTGTGCGTCTCAAAGTTCCTGATTAAACTAACGTGAAGTGCAGGTGTTGAAAGTAATACTGTTATACGGTCTACTGATCGCCCCATGGTACAGTGGAAAACAAAATACCAGACACCAATGAAATCACTAATTTAAACACTCACTAGTTATACATGTTAAAACAAGGCATCCAAATGTCAGTGTTGTTACGACGGTCTACTGATCGTCCCATGGTACAGTGGAAAACAAAATACCAGACACCAATGAAATCACTAATTTAAACACTCACTAGTTATACATGTTAAAACAAGGCATCCAAATGTCAGTGTTGTTACGACGGTCTACTGATCGTCCCGTGGTACAGTGGAAAACAAAATACCAGAAACCAATGAAATCACTAATTTAAACACTCACTAGTTATACATGTTAAAACACGGCATCCAAATAACAGTGTTGTTACGACGGTCTACTGATCGTCCCATGGTACAGTGGAAAACAAAATACCAGACACCAATGAAATCACTAATTTAAACACTCACTAGTTATACATGTTACAACATGGCATCCAAATAACAGCGTTGTTACGACGGTCTACTGATCGTCCCATGGTACAGTGGAAAACAAAATACCAGACACCAATGAAATCACTAATTTAAACACTCACTAGTTATACATGTTAAAACATGGCATGCAAATAACAGTGTTGCTACGACGGTCTACTGATCGTCCCATGGTACAGTGGAAAACAAAATACCAGACACCAATGAAATCACTAATTTTAACACTCACTAGTTATACATGTTAAAACATGGCATCCAAATAACAGTGTTGTTACGACGGTCTACTGATCGTCCCATGGTACAGTGGAAAACAAAATACCAGACATCAATGAAATCACTAATTTAAACACTCACTGGTTATACATGTTAAAACATGGCATCCAAATAACAGTGTTGTTACGACGGTCTACTGATCGTACCATGGTACAGTGGAAAACAAAATACCAGACACCAATGAAATCACTAATTTAAACACTCACTAGTTATACATGTTAAAACACGGCATCCAAATAACAGTGTTGTTACGACGGTCTACTGATCGTCCCATGGTACAGTGGAAATCAAAATACCAGACACCAATGAAATCACTAATTTAAACACTCACTAGTTATACATGTTAAAACATGGCATCCAAATAACAGCGTTGTTACGACGGTCTACTGATCGTCCCATGGTACAGTGGAAAACAAAATACCAGACACCAATGAAATCACTAATTTAAACACTCACTAGTTATACATGTTAAAACATGGCATGCAAATAACAGTGTTGCTACGACGGTCTACTGATCGTCCCATGGTACAGTGGAAAACAAAATACCAGACACCAATGAAATCACTAATTTTAACACTCACTAGTTATACATGTTAAAACATGGCATCCAAATAACAGTGTTGTTACGACGGTCTACTGATCGTCCCATGGTACAGTGGAAAACAAAATACCAGACATCAATAAAATCACTAATTTAAACACTCACTGGTTATACATGTTAAAACATGGCATCCAAATAACAGTGTTGTTACGACCGTCTACTGATCGTCCCATGGTACAGTGGAAAACAAAATACCAGACACCAATGAAATCACTAATTTAAACACTCACTAGTTATGCATGTTAAAACATGGCATCCAAATAACAGTGTTCCTACGACGGTGTACTGATCGTCCCATGGTACAGTGGAAAACAAAATACCAGACACCAATGAAATCACTAATTTAAACACTCACTAGTTATACATGTTAAAACACGGCATCCAAATAACAGTGTTGTTACGACGGTCTACTGATCGTCCCATGGTACAGTGGAAAACAAAATACCAGACACCAATGAAATCACTAATTTAAACACTCACTAGTTATACATGTTAAAACATGGCATCCAAATAACAGTGTTGCTACGACGGTCTACTGGTCGTTCCATGGTACAGTGGAAAACAAAATACCAGACACCAATCAAATCACTAATTTAAACACTCACTAGTTATGCATGTTAAAATATGACATCCAAATGTCAGTGTTGCTACGACGGTGTACTGATCGTCCCATGGTACAGTGGAAAACAAAATACCAGACACCAATGAAATCACTAATTTAAGCACTCACTAGTTATACATGTTAAAACATGGCATGCAAATATCAGTGTTGCTACGACGGTCTACTGATCGTCCCATGGTACAGTGGAAAACAAAATACCAGACATCAATGAAATCACTAATTTAAACACTCACTGGTTATACATGTTAAATCATGGCATCCAAATAACAGTGTTGTTACGACGGTCTACTGATCGTCCCATGGTACAGTGGAAAACAAAATACCAGACACCAATGAAATCATTAATTTAAACACTCACTAGTTATGCATGTTAAAACATGGCATCCAAATAACAGTGTTGCTACGACGGTGTACTGATCGTCCCATGGTACAGTGGAAAACAAAATACCAGACACCAATGAAATCACTAATTTAAACACTCACTAGTTATGCATGTTAAAATATGACATCCAAATGTCAGTGTTGCTACGACGGTGTACTGATCGTCCCATGGTACAGTGGAAAACAAAATACCAGACACCAATGAATCGCTAATTTAAACACTCACTAGTTATACATGTTAAAACATGGCATCGAAATAACAGTGTTGTTACAACGGTATCCCGGATCATCTGAATCACTAATAAAGCTTTAATTATCACAAATAATAATTCGTAATCAACTCGTACAATAGTTCCAGTTAGATTTGTCTACACGCATAATATTGTTAAATTGAAATTGAGTTTCTCAGAATTTATAACACGATAACACTTTTCACTAATAGCCACTTGATCTGCGCTAAGAAAAATCGCTGACGTAACTCACTTGACACCGCCAGACGCTCATGGTTTTATAGGTCGCGCAGAGGTCCAGTATAGCTTTCCCTCATTACTGCACGCCGACTTAATGGGTATCTCAAGTGTTCTTGAATAAACCAGAACCTACTTGTGAGCGGCCTTGACTGAGCCAACACTGGATGGAGAATTTTCTCGGCTGTTCGATGGTTTCTAGTTACAATATGAACTAACGTTGATTTCAAAACATTCTATCGTGATTAACTATTATCCAATAATTAAAGGCAGTAAGTCTCGTGTCATTGGGAATCACTTCAAATTTTAAATTTGTGTTATTAATAAATTTTGTAAAAACGAGTTCTTCTGCAGATATTTGAAAACCCCAGTCTTACTGTCCCTGTGCACCTTAATTAAAGAACGTTTGTCCCAAGGCTACTCTCCCAATATCCCGTACCCGCACTACATTTTCGATGTTTCGATTATGCGATTGTATCGATATACCACGATGTAAAGAACAAGAAGTGTACTACTTGTAAATTATTGTGTTTCTAAATGTAAAGGGAAAATACGTTGATTTTTATTTGTGAGGTTAGGTAATAATTTTTTCTTGTTTTTAGTTAACTGTTTAAATAAATAAAAGTCATGGTTGTAATAACATGACGTGTAATATGTATATACAAGGCTTACAAAAAAGTAACATTTAAAATAAAGAATGTTAAGTTTTTTAACAAAAACAACAACAGAGAATATAAAGTGATTATACGATTATTTCTGAATAGTAAGATTGAAACAAAAAAAAACAACGTATTAACAAAGGAAATCAAGATTTATTATTCGTTAGGTGGTCAATATGTTTTAATGTTATTCAGTATAATCTCGAAAACTACACTGCAAGCGAATTTTGTGCGAAACAGAAAAAGGGAGCCATGTATAGCTCCCCGCCTTACTTCGAGTTGGTTTTTTTACATGGTTTTCACAAAAAGCGGGTATTACCATAAAGTCGTATTGGTATTCATGTGTAATTTCAATTTTTATGTTAACATAATGACATCAACTGTTGGCGTCACAGCCACCCACCGGTGTTATATTAGTGCTAGAAATATTTTTCAAAAACATTATGACAAAGGAAAACAACTGCAATCGTCAACAAACAATTTTATAGCATACACACAAAAACAGTACGTAATTCATTCGCCTAACTAAAATTGTATGCGATATTCACTACATATCGATGCCAATAATCGCATAATCGAAATATCAAAAATGAGTGCGGGTACGGTTATTGGAACATTACTGACCCAAGTATGATTTAAGCAACTTATACTCTGTGTAAAGTATGTTATTTTAATGAAAAATCTAGCAATATGATCTTATCGTTTTTACGAATCAAGCAATTGCTAGATTACCTGGCTGAAGACGACGGTTCAAATCGTAGAGATATTACACTAGAGGAGTCTTGACATAGACACTTATGTAAGCGGAAGTGTCTCTGGCCAAAAAAGCTAAAGGTAGATTGTAGATTAATAGGCTCTGGCTTTGTTTTCTGGCACGTGCGTAATCCTCTTATTTTAATGCTGCAATTATGCACGTCATTTACCAAATGATAAGTGATTATCATTATTAAGGAAACATAAGCTTTGTTTTATCAATTTTCAAATATTGTTATTCCTTTTGTTTCTACAATATATTTTAACACACACAACTGGCTTACAAATAGGCCTACGTTAAAAAATTTTGGAATTTCGATTAAATTCTTAATACCTCTGGGGAGCAGGAATTGATCCACCCGATCCACCCCGTAGTTACGTTACTGGCTTGCTGTACAAATAACAAACACTTGACTTTTGCCAATATACCTGCTTCTTATCTTACCGGACCCTATAAACACCGTATACAAACTCAAGTGGCACACTCGAATCGCTAGCGAACTCGTGGGACAAGCAGTTCAACCGGCCCCAGCTGTCATCATCACGTCTATATTTATTATCCTACGTCACTGTGTAGTGTAATGTTGACCAGACCCTTCCAGATGTCACTATATTAATCAGGCGACTTCTGGGAATGGACAGCCTCAACTAGCCTTTACCAGACTGTCCTGAACGGTTCCAGGATAATTGCGTCTAGCTGCATATTCAGCAATGCATTATAAGCATTATTAGAAATTTGAAGGCACGTTCAGATAGGTTATTATGTGTGTTATTTATGTCGCTTCTGCGTAAGACTATTAACGAAACGAAAACTGAACGCAACTCACTTTTAAGGAATGAAAGTCTGGTAACAACGATGGCCTTCCTAGGGAAGAACCTTGCAAGAGCAAAAATTGTAATTGATAACAGTGTTTTGGAGCAGGTATAATAATAATAATAATAATAATAATAATGGCTCCCATTTGTACCAACCGAAGTAGCTTAGGAGTAGGCAGCAGGGTAGGCTGCCTTATGTGAGCCGTTCGGCATACAAGGAAGGCAGTGTGTCCAGCACTACACTTCAGCCGCCCATTATTATCCCCAGGATGTTATCCTAGGTACTCATTTTCAACAGGCTGAGTCGATCTGGGGACTGAAAAGCGCACCTTGATTTTATGGTGCGTGGCCGGGAATCGAAACCGGGACCTCTAGATTAGTATCCAGGTGCCATACCCACTGGTCTACTGAGCCGCCCTTTGGAGCAGGTATTATTTTTAATTATTTGGGATGTGATATCTCATGTAGGAAGGACAACGATATTGAGAGAAAGTTAAATAAATTTAATTATACCTGTAGAATAATAAGACGACTATTGAAAAATAAAAAGCAGAGGGAGACACAGCTAAAGCTTTATAAGATTGTGGCTGTGCCGACTTTAATGTATGGATGTGAAACATAGACTCACGTGCAAAAAAATATTTTTGAAATAAAATTTTGAATAGCAGTTAAGGGATACATCTTGTGAGATCATCTACAAAACGGCGACATAAGGAAAGACCTGTAGTTACAGTCGGTTCTAGATAGAATTAAGGAATACAGGCAGAATCGGAAGTCTCATGTGGAACCCGTGGCAGACACGCGTTTTCCTAACAAAGCGTTTGGATAGGTCAGTTGGAACGAGAAATCGTGGATGACCTTGGAAAAAATGATCAGAGACTCTGTGAAGTTGGAACCGGGCTGTAGCCCAAACCATGTAGTGAAGAAAAAGTCTGGTAGCTTATATTCATATTTCTTTAACTGTATGCCAAAAGCGTTAATAATTTACTAACTTTGTGTATAACATCCAGCGAATGAATCAAACCTGGGCAGAATGTTGTTTTATAGAAGATAATACGGACAAAATTATACGAAAATGTCTTCTTTTTATTTATGACACAGTGGGGTAAAATATCGAGTGAAAATTTAAAAATATTCATATTCTTTTTCTTAAACACAATACACAATAATAGTGAATAATTAATAAATATCATGCAGAAAGTGTAGACTTTGATCGTTTACTAACTTGTGGCGTATCACCAGTTCAGTAAATGTTGTGAATGAATACACACAAACCTAACTGTTTTGTTGAATATATAATTCTTTAATAAATTATAGTTATCTCTAAACATACACACAAATAATCTGAAACAGCTTACCAAGTACACGTAAGCAAAATAGAAACCAAATGTGCTATTTGATCGCAAGCATGTCAATTGGAATGAATGCGATTGGAGTTTCTCCTTTGAGCGTAACCAAGCGACAAGACGATTCGACTTTCATAAGATGTGGAACTTTTTTAATCATATTCATGAGTGAGCAAAGTCGAATTGAGTTTAACATCGGTATGAATCATTGAATCTGGTTTTATTATAATGAAGTGTGAAATATCCAGTAACGTAAGATGTTTGTGTCAAAGTAGATTACGGATACATCTTTTGGAACATTATCTAGACAAGTTGTCAACATTGAAATCAAACATTCAATTTATTTTGTGATATGTTCAACTTAATAAAAGCAAATAATATGTGTACAGTGCAGTGGTATTAAATAAATGTTACTTTTAATTTTTTAATATTTTTCATTTATTAGAATGGAATTGCTATCATTGAAAATAATTTTACGATACTGATTGAGGACTCGTTGGGAAGTTGGTGAAACATATTACTACAAAGGTTTTTTTTAAAAACACAAAAACACTTGCTAAGTTTTACAATGTCTTCTTCTTCTTCTTCTTCTTCTTCTTCTTCTTCTTCTTCTTCTTCTTCTTCTTCTTCTTCTTCTTCTTCTTCTTCTTCTTCTTCTTCTTCTTCTTCTTCTTCTTCTTCTTCTTCTTCTGTGGCGTCAGAGTTCGGAGTCAAATCTTAGCCTCCATTTTTCCCTGTTCTTGGCAATCGATGTCCGTCGTTTTATTTTAAGTAAAATATCAGCATCTCTCGCCACTGCGTCAGTCCATCGATGCTTGGGTCTTCCGATAGGCCATCTACCCTCGATTTTACTAAAAAGTACCTTCCTAGGAATTTGGTTGCCTTCCATCCTAATGATGTATCCTGTCCATTGCAGTCTATGCAATCGGATGGTAGTGGGCAGGTCATTGCGTTTATATAGCTTGTATAGTCAATTTATTCTTAACCTCTGACAATTGTTTCAGCTTATTAGGCTGAAGTTTATTATTTTCAAAGAGTTGCTTCAACAAGTACAGGGAAGAGCTAGTATAGGGAAGGTCAAATGACTGTAAAAACTAAGTATAATAGGAAGCAAATTCTAAAACTTAAATAAACCAAATAAAATCTTTCAAAAATAAGGTATAAAGAATGCAGTCTGTTCGTTTGTTAAATTTTGGTTCCTTTTAATTGCTATTCTAATTTCTAAAATTTCTAGGACAGCAAAATTCAAGACCCCACACACATGTCCATATACACACCCTTACCAAATGTTCACCGACCTACGCATTCTTTATATTTAGTTGTTCTTTGTAGCTCTTTGAGAATAGCCTAATCGGTTGAAACAATTGTCAAAGGTTAAGAATAAATTGTGAAACTTATCAAGTGTTTGTGTGTTTAAAAACAAGAATTTATAGTCGTTCTTCTTACTATTACAGTACTGTTTAAACATTTTAAAACAAGTACCTGCATTGTAAAAATATAATTACACTTCTTTTGATTAGGAATTGTACGTATAAGCGCATACTGACTAGAAATAAAACTTAAGCACCTTCGGAAGCTGAGGACTTCAAGGAAATTCTTTTCATAAAAGTAAGTGCAAACAGTCTAATTGACTGTATTGGAGATTTCTTAACTTTACAAGTTTTGTGTAAGTTACAAAGTTAAATGTGATTACTGAAGTAATATTAGATAAGTTAAATATATCTAATACTTAAGGCCTCATGACCCTGGAGAGAAGATTCGGGTAAGGTAATAAAATTCTTAGTTAATTTATTTTTCAAAACCCGACATAGCTTATCGCCCATACAGATTCATTTGTAAATAATCACATGTTACAATCGATCGTTCTAGAAAAATGTGTTTAATAAAATTTAGAAACACTAAAAAAACCTTATGGATTAAAAAAGCACCTGACATCTAGCTTCATCTCAAGAAGCACGAAATGCAAAATCTAGAAAACACTTATCAGGCTAGTGCTGACATATGCTTCAGAAACCTTGTAACATAACTATACGAGTTATCAATTAATCACATAATATATACAATCATTAATAATAGAAATGAATTATGAATAGTAATAGTAAGTAAGAAATTGTCGTGTTTATGTAAAAAGAAAATGTGTAGAATACGAATGAATAGGGTGAGGCCCAATGCGACGACAGTCTGTCGCCAGCCAAAATAGAAATATAATAGAATTATGTACCTTTGCATAAGCATAAAAACATAAAATGCTTTGTATGATTAAAACACCAAAAAACGCGTAAGTCCCGTTAGAAAGGCGAGGCAGTGTCCTCCAAAAGATAATGGGATATACCCCAACATAAAATGTAAAAGTTAGAAAGTAGCGTCGTTTTTAACAAGTTAAACGGCCACGCGGTTAAGAAACGTGCCCGCATTCAATCGACCAATAAGCGAAAGCGTCAGTAGGGAGCTCGAAAGAATAGCGAAATATGACTGAGTATATTCAAACATACCGGGGAAAATTTCAAAATAGAACCAATGGGAAAAGAATCAGCTATGACGAAAAAGAGGGTATCTCCAAGTAAACTATAAAAAGAGAAGAACGTCAAAAAATTGGGAAGGCTATCAAAGTCTGATGGGGTAGGAGTCTGTCACTCAGTAGAATAACTTAAGTAATGTAATTATAACGGCAACGTTACTCCAAACTTGTAAATAATGTATAGATTGTTATGATAAAGAGTAGGAAAGGAATAAGTAGTATCGTGGAATGAAGAATATATAGATTAGTGCGCGGAAGTACGAGACAAGAAAGTATTATTTGTTATGTGCGTGTAAGTACGAAGCAAGAAGTATATTTATACATATTTGCGAGTAAGTACGAAGCAATAAGTATATTTATACATATGTGCGCGACGATAGTTATAAACGCGAACGTGTGCTGCAAAAAGCAAAGCAAAGTAATAAATCAAATGTGTTTATTAGTGGAGTGTAGTGTAGTGAGCAAAATTGCAAAATGGAGACACCAGTCATCTCAGAGGAATCCTGCAAAACAAGTAACAGAATACCATAATAACAATTTATAAACCAATTAATTTCAAAACATAGTAATTAATGTCTACCGAACTTAACTCGTCTCATTCTAAAAGATCACACAGTTCGTTCAGATCCTAAGCAAAGTAATTTATGTGTTATGACATGTCAAGAAGAATACTAAGTAGATATGTAGATTATAACAAAACGTAATAAATAAATTAAGATATAGTAACCAATGGAATTAAGTAAAAGGCTAATTATGTTACAAATGTTAGTATATTAATAAATTCATATTGGTTGATGGAATATTATGATGTGCATTAAACATGATATCGATTAAATATTTATGTTGCATGAGTAAGTGTAATATTGCAAACTAGTAATTCAAATTATATTATGAATAATTGTAATCCTGAAGATTAGCTAATCAATTAAATTTTGTTTTAGTAAGGAATTGTTAGTTTGATGCTTAATAAGCCAATTGTTATCATATAAAGAATGTGTAGTGTGGAGAATTAGAAATTTAATATACATGTCTGTAATTTGAATGATTCAATATAGAATATTATTAGAATCTAAACGAGAAAGTGTCATTATTTTATAAACCCTGAGGTACTCTGCTCTGGCGCCCAACAGTAATTAATGATTTAACATGATAACGAGCAGATATACTTAGTTATCAGACATAATAACATTCGTAGAATTAAAAATCTTTATATTTATCGCGAAACGTGAAATTAAAACTCTGTATATTTGACACCCCGAAAGAGGGGTATCCCCAAGAAACTTTATAACCTGGACAGTGACAAAAAAATAGTGAGAGACTTCTAGGTTGCTGTGAAAGACGGATTTTGAGAACAATATTTAGAGGAGTACAAGAAAATGGAATGTGGCGCAAGCGTTATAATTATAAACTATACCATCTTTACAAAGAGCCGGACATTATCAGGCTAATGAAAATACACAGGCTACGGTGGGTGGGTTGGACACATAGAGAGAATGGAGGAAGGACAGCCTATGAAACATAATTTCTACCAGAAACTAATGGTAAGTAGAAAAAGGGGAAGACGCCGAAGTAGATTCAAAGACCAGATAGAGGAGGACCTCTGAAAGCTGAACATAAGAAACTGAAAAGCCAAGGCATGCAATAGGGAGGAATGGAATAGACTCTTGGAGCAGGCCAAGACCCACCAAGGGTTGTAGAGCCACGGTTGATGATAAAAAAAACACAATAAATTTAAAAAACTGTGTCAGATATTTGTACCAACCAGTCACAATCACGTCCATCAACCTGTCGCCTCTAATCACTTCCACAGTAATAATGCCGTCCAAAATTCCCAACCCGACCTGTAGCCAATTTATTGTTTTAGATTTTGTCACCGGACAAAAGGCTTGCCGCATGACAAATGGCGCCAATCGTACACTCTAGTTATTTTGGTGGCTCTAAAAAGGACCGTGTAGCGAGAAAGCTGATGCTGGTTGTGCCGCGCTGAGATGTTCGGCGGCTGCGCCCGCTGTTCGTGGCGTACTGCTGTCCTCCTCTTCTTTCGGCATCAGTTGCGTCGAGTCGGCTGCCGGCCCAGCGAGGTCCATCGCTGGCGCGGAATGGTAGTGCGAAGACGCAAGAACGACGGCGGTTCTGTTCTTCGGCTGTTGCTTCCGGCTGACTCCACGTCGATGTCGTCCGAGAGAGGAGAGGAGATGAAGTGCTTCCGATGGCATGGCGATGAAGTGAGTGCTGGTGGCAAAGTGCTGGCGACGAAGTGCGTGCGTCAAAAATTTCTACCGGCGCTGGTTTTATGTACTGACCGGGATCGCTGATTGGCTCGCTCCGAGCACGTCAGATGTCGCGTCTCGGCTGCTGATCCCTGATTGGCTCGCATCGTATACCTCAGGTGTTACGCGACGCCAGCTATTTGCGCCTCTGGTACCTGAAGTCTGCTTCCCGGTGCAGGCTTCCCGAGGAGGTCCCGCTTGATACCACTCAGCACATCGACGAGGCGGTCGCCTTGTTCGATGAAGCCGTGGTCTCTTCCGTCGGCGTGTGCTCACGGATGAAGCCTAATCTCACGCCCGATTATCACCGGATCCCAGAAGAAGTCCGTCTTCTCGCTTTAGAGAAGAACAGACTTCGGAGACGGTGGCAGCGGACGAGAGATCCGGACGACAAGGCCAGCTTCAATCGGGCGGCCGGCAAGTTACGTCGTGACTTGCAGGCCTTCCGACGAAGCTGCTGGGAATTTACGGTCGCCAAAATGGCAGATGATGCACCGGAGGGGGACTCCTCCGTTTACAGGATACCTACCGCGATGACCGGGAAGAGGCGCCGTCCTCCACTCCCGGCCATCAACGGGCCTGGTGGACATCCCCTTGCCAAGCCGGACGAGAAATCAGAGTTCCTGGCCGGGTACCTGGAGCTTCAATTTGCTCCTAACCCGTCCGGGGACCCAGACTCCGACGAGGAGATAGAAGCCGAAGTTGAGGCTTCTCTCGGCAGCCCGATCACATCCGAACCTGAACCCACTTCGGTGGAAGAGGTAACGGACAGGCTTTTAGCGCTTCGGCCCCGGAAGAGCCCTGGACCGGACGGTGTTACAAACACCGCCCTACAGAGACTTCCGGACCGGGGTGTTCGCTTCCTGGTCGACTTGTTCAATGCCTGCTTCCGATTCGCCTATTTTCCTAAGAAATGGCGTTCGGCTACGGTCACGATGATCCCGAAGCCGGGAAAAGACCACAAGTTCGCCGAGAACCTCCGGCCTATCAGCCTGCTGTCGTCCACTTCGAAAGTCTTCGAACGACTAGTCCAGCGGCGACTAACGGATCGCCTTCAACGGTTCGATATTCTGGTCCCCGAGCAATTCGGCTTTCGTGCTGGGCACTCCTCGACGCATCAATTGATGCGTTTCGTGGAGACCGTGGCCGAGGCCGGTTGCTCGCGGGAGCAGACCGTCGCCGTTTTCCTTGATGTCGAGAAGGCTTTCGATCGTGTTTGGCATCCAGGCCTACTTTACAAACTCACGGAGATTCTGCTTCCGGATTGCTACCTTCATCTGATTGCTAGCTTTCTTCGGAACAGAACCTTTCGCGTGAGAGTTGATAACACCCTTTCCTCGGAAAGGGCTATTACTGCTGGTGTCCCTCAGGGAAGCGTCTTGGGCCCCCTGCTTTTCTCTGTGTACGTCAACGACGTGCCCAAGTTGCCTGGCACCAGGTTGGCCATGTTCGCCGACGACACGGCAGTGTATGCTGTCGATCGTCGTGCTGAGACGGCCGTTATCTGGCTCCAGGAGCAATTGGACGAATATGTTGAGTGGGCAGAGAAATGGAGAGTTGCCATCAACGCAGCCAAGAGCACAGCAGTAGTCTTCTCCAGACGCCTTAGGCTTCCCGACAGACTCTACGTAGGCGACACACTTCTGCCCTGGTCTCGAGAGGTCAGGTACCTCGGGGTTCACCTCGACCGACGCCTCACCTGGCGGACACACTCTGCGCAAGTAGCCCGAAAGGCCGCCCATCGTCTTTATCAACTCAGACCCATACTATGTAGCAACGCCATGACCCGCCGCCTGGGGAAGCTTATCGTCTCCACGTATGTGGCGCCGATGGTTACCTACGCGATGCCCGTTTGGGGCTACTTGGCCAAGACCCATAAGCGAAAGCTTCAGTCTCTCCTCGACCGAGGATTGCGCTGGGCATGCAAAGCCCATTATCTGACATCTAACAAAACCATCCGTGAATCCCTGCGTGTCCGTTCCCTGGACGCCACTATACGGACACTGTCCCGCAAATTCTATCGTCGCTCCGCCCGATTCCAGGGCAACCATCTCATTAGCGCCCTCGGTCGCTACCAATCTGTGCCAGGAGAATCTTGGACCCGGCCTCGGCGAACACTCACCCTCAATTAAATAATTAATTGACAACCCACGGCCGGTAGCAGGCCACACCCTAAATCCAGAACATCAGTAGTCCCTACGGCAGGAGCTCTTTTGAAGCTCGGGACGTAGTACACGAGCGGGCGACGGGCAAGCCCTTCGTCCCGCACAGCCCCTGACCCTGAAGTCTGCTTCCCGACCGAGTTGGCCGACGAGGAGGCGGCACGGCGATCGCGGTGAGGACCTCCATAGGTCATCATCGTGTCTCTTTGCCGCAGCTTACCAACCTAGAGGCCACCGCCATTGAGGTCCACGGAGCTCTTGGCGGCGTCCTCGTGGTTTCAGCTTACAAGCCCCCACAAGCTGAACTCCTTGTCGGCGACCTGGACGTCATCTTCGATTCCCATCGAAGGGTAATTTTGGCCGGCGATCTGAATTGCAAGCATCGCGTTTGGAATAGTCGCCTGACTACTCCGAACGGGAGGCGCTTGCTCAGTTTTGTTGAATCGCGCCGGGCGATGGTGTTTGGTCCAGCGCAACCCACGTTCTTTCCGTCAAGGCCTAACGCGGCTCCCGATGTTCTGGATATCGCGGTGACCCAAGGAGTTGTCTGTCCGGTCGAGGTATTCTCACTTACGGAGCTGACATCCGACCACAACCCTATCTTGGTCCACGTCGCTACCCAGCATGCCTATGCACGTTCTGACAAGAAGAAGGTTATCGATTGGGATCGCTACGGCCCGGCCTTGTGCCGTAGATTGCCGCCAGCGGCCCCACTCGATTCCGTTCGCCTCCTAGACGAAGCAGTTGCGGGAATCGAAGAGGCAATCATCTCGGCTATAGGCGTGTCTTCACGTACGCGAGCTGGCTTCACGCCTGACTACCAACGCATCCCTGAGGAAGTCTCTCTTCTCGCTCGCGAGAGGAATTACTTCCGGAAACGTTGGCAGAGGACCCGTGATCCGGCCGATAAGGCAGCATACAATCGGCTCACCGGACGACTGCGTGGCAGTCTGAAGGCGTTCCGACGTAGCTGTTGGGAACTCGACGTGGCCCGAACGGGGGATGCGGACCCGCAATCTCACCCGTACAGAATACCTACCGCATTGACGGGACGGAGGCGCCGACCTCCACTTCCCGCCATTTTTGGACCATTCGGTCGACTCCTGGGTCGCCCGGAGGAGAAGGCCGAGTACTTGGGCTTGTGTTTCGAGCGTCAGTTCGCTCCCAACCCGCCCATGGACTGGGACTTCGACGAACAAGTCGAGATGGCTGTGGAAGACTTTCTGTCTTTTCCGATCACGGCGGAGCCCGAACCCATCTCTTTGGAAGAGGTCTCAGCTCGGCTCGCTGAACTTCAGCCAAGAAAGGCTCCAGGCCCGGACGGTGTTACCAACACCGCTCTACGACTTCTTCCCGAGCCTGGAGTTCAATTCTTGACTGATTTGTTCAACGCGTGTCTTAGACTGGCCTACTTTCCCAAGAAATGGAGAAAGGCGACGGTTATCGTGATCCCGAAGCAGGGAAAGGATACCACCCGCTCGGAAAACCTCCGGCCTATCAGCCTACTCTCCGCTACGTCCAAGGTTTTTGAGCGCCTCGTACAGCGTCGTGTACGAGAACATCTAACCAACTTTGACGTGCTGGTCCCCGAACAGTTCGGCTTTCGTGTGGGGCATTCGACCACTCATCAACTGATGAGACTGGTGGAAAGCATCACGGAAGCCGGGTGTCAGAGAGAACGGACCGTTGGCTGTTTCTTAGATGTTGAGAAAGCCTTCGACAGCGTATGGCATGATGGCCTGTTATTCAAACTTAGGGAAGTCCAGCTCCCGGACTGCTACCTCCATCTGGTTGCTAGCTTTCTGACGGAGAGGACCTTCTGCGTGAGAGTTGGCGATTCTGTCTCTTCCGAGAGACGAATCACAGCCGGCGTCCCTCAAGGTAGTGTTCTAGGCCCCCTTCTGTTCTCGATCTACGTCAACGACGTGCCGAAACAGCCTGGAGTCCAGATGGCCCTCTTCGCTGACGACACGGCCGTATTTACGGCCGATCGTCATGAGGAAAGGGCCGTCCTACGACTGCAGCGCCAGCTCGACACGCTCGTGGACTGGACTGAGAATTGGAGAGTGCAACTCAACGCTGCCAAGAGTGTAGCCGTCGAATTCTCTAAGCGACGGAAGAACCCCGTTAGGCAACTACGTATCGGCAGAACGTACTTGCGCTGGTCCAACGAGGTCAAGTACCTCGGCTTACACCTTGACCGTCGGCTCACCTGGCGTACCCACGCACAGACAGTTCTTAAGCGAGCATCCACTCGCCTGTGCGCACTGTTTCCACTCCTGATCAGCTCAGCCATGACCAGGAAATTGGGTAGGATGTCGTCGGCGCGTATCTACTGCCGGTCATTACCTACGCCTGCCCGGTCTGGGGTTACCTCGCCGCAATGCATAAAAAGAAGTTGCAGAGCGTCCTCGACAGGGGGCTTCGGCTAGCGGCCAAAGTCCCCCGTCGCTTCTCATCTCGCCTTCTAAGGAGAGGACTTGGCGTCCGCTCCTTAGACGACACTTTCAGGCGGCTTGCACGCAAATTTTATGCACGTGCGGCGAGGTTCCCAGGCAATCCTCTAGTGACTGGGCTGGGAAGGTACCGTATACGCCCAGGTGATTCGTGGAAACGCCCTCGGTGTATACTGCGCTAGCGTAGGCTAGCACAACAGCCGAGAATCGGCCTGCTATAGAGCACGCGCCCTACTTGGGCAGGGCCACGAGGCAGGAGCTCCAGAAGGTAGCTCGGAACTCAGTTACAGTCCGGTTCGTCTCTGCGACGCACAACCGCAAAGTCGAGAGCGAAGTCTGCTTCCCGTCGAATTCTCGAAGCGACGGAAGAACCCTGTTAAGCAGTTACGTATCGGCAGAACGTACTTGCGCTGGTCCAAAGAGGTCAAGTACCTCGGATTACACCTAGACCGTCGGCTCACCTGGCGTACCCACGCTCAGACAGTTCACAAGCGAGCATCCGCTCGTCTGAGCTTACTGTTTCCACTACTGATCAGCTCAGCCATGACCAGGAAATTAGGCAGAATGATCGTCGGCGCGTATCTGCTGCCGATCATTACCTACGCTTGCCCGGTTTGGGGTTACCTCGCCGCAATGCATAAAAAGAAGTTGCAGAGCGTCCTCGACAGGGGTCTTAGGCTAGCGGCCAAAGTCCCCCGTCGCTTCTCATCACGCCTTCTAAGGAGAGGACTTGGCGTCCACTCCTTAGACGAAACATTCAGGCGGCTTGCACGCAAATTTTATGCACGTGCGGCGAGGTTCCCAGACAATCCTCTAGTGGCTGGGCTGGGCAGGTACCGTATGTTCGTCTCTGCGACGCACAACCGCAAAGCCAAGAGCGTCAAGTCTGCTTCTAGTTACCTCGCCGCAATGCATAAAAAGAAGTTGCAGAGCGTCTTCGACAGGGGCACATCAGAATACGACAGAAGAATCGTGACTGACGAGAGTGACACTTCACTGCTTGCTTCTGAAGAGTATATATCGAGATATCGTCAACGCAGAAGAGGACCGCCTCGACCTCGAACACCTGCCATGAAGAGGCCTTCTCAACAAGCCACTGCGGCAGTTAAGAAAAAACCGCCGGAACAACACTCTCCTCACCGCCAACGCCAACATCAAGCTGCAGCGATGAAATGCCTTACTAGCAAGACGAGAACCTTACTGCCTTGGGCCAATCGAGAACCCTACGACTTGCGCGGGAAGCCCTGCTCAACCCGCGCAAGTTCGTGACAACAATCGGTCCTTGTTAGGGCCGACACAGACCGTAAAAGCCGGATCTTCCGGCTGCACGGCCGCTAGTAGGCCAGGCAGCCCCAATCCTCTACCGGAGTTTGACTCCCCCAATATGGAGACCACGGCTTCCACCGACTGGGTGGTAGTAGGGCACGGTGGCAAGCCGAGGAAGTCTCCCTCACTGGTTTCCCTGAGTTCGGCTACGGACTCGGCGGCATTCCAAGCCTCCGCTGAGGTTGCGCCTAGCCGCACCTCCGAAGGAAGGATCCCGCCGGTGTTCGTCACGAACGTCAGGGATATCATCGGCTTTAGTCGCCGACTCCGCAAGGTCGTTGCGCTGGCAGATAACGCTTCTGTCAAACTCCTAGCGAGTGAGACTGTACGCGTTACCTGCCGCAGCGCATCTGAATACTTGGGAGTAATCCAGTGGCTGGAACGAGAATCGTTCCAGTTCCACACATATTCCCTGAACCGAATCAAGCCAGTAGCCCTCGTTCTTCGGGGGCTAGACATACAGGCCGATCCACAGGTGTCCTTGACAAACTGTGCGACGCGGGATACAAGGTTGTGGCAGCCTCTCGGTTGTATACAATCTATGGCTCGCGTCGACTCCTGCCACTAATCAGACTCCAGGTAGAGAAGGGCGAACCCACCCAGGCTCTTTTAAGAGTTTGTGACAGCAGCGGTATGCGAACATCTGCTCGCCGGTACCAGCGGTGGACACAGCGAGCCAATCCGGCATCAGCAGCCGCCGAGACGTGACCATCTACGTGTTCGGAGCTAACCAATCAGCGATCCCGGTTAGTTAATAAAACCCGGGCCGGCAGAAAATTTTGAACACTGTTCATCGCCACGCCAACGGACGCACTTCATCTCCTCTCCTCTCTCGGACGACATCGGCGCGGAGTCAGCCGGAAGAAACGGCCGAAGAATAGAACCGGCGTTCTTGCGTCTTCGCCCTCCAGTTCCGCGCCAGCGATGTATTTCGCTGGGCCGGCAGCCGACTCTACAACCGGTGCCGCCACAAGAGGAAGACTGTAGTACGCCACGAACAGCGGGCGCAGCCGCCGAACATCTTAGCGCGGCACAACCAACAACATCCTTCTCGCCACAAGGTCCTTTTTAGGGCCACCAAAAACACTAGAGTGTACGATTGACGCCATTTGTCATGCGGCAAGCCTTTTGTCCGCTGAAAAGTGGCGCCCAACGTGGGGCCGCGATCATTTTGCGGATGTAAGATCCAGCCACGCCATCGAGCTACAAGCCGGCACACCAATCAAAATGGCGGCCAACAGACACCTCCACAACATCTGGAGAAGAGCAGTAGGCTGGCTACCGGAGAGCATTCAAGACCCGGTGGAGTTGTGACAGCAGCGGTATGCGAACATCTGCTCTCCGGTACCAGCGGTGGACACAGCGAGCCAATCCGGCATCAGCAGCCGCCGAGACGTGACCATCTACATGTTCGGAGCTAACCAATCAGCGATCCCGGTTAGTTAATAAAACCCGGGCCGGCAGAAAATTTTGAACACTGTTCATCGCCACGCCAACAGACGCACTTCATCTCCTCTCCTCTCTCGGACGACATCGGCGCGGAGTCAGCCGGAAGGAACGGCCGAAGAATAGAACTGGCGTTCTTGCGTCTTCGCCCTCCAGTTCCGCGCCAGCGATGGATTTCGCTGGGCCGGCAGCCGACTCTACAACCGGTGCCGCCACAATAGGAATACTGTAGTAGGCCACGAACAGCGGGCGCAGCCGCCGAACATCTTAGCGCGGCACAACCAACAACAGCCTTCTCGCCACAAGGTCCTTTTTAGGGCCACCAAAAACACTAGAGTGTACGATTGGCGCCATTTGTCATGCGGCAAGCCTTTTGTCCGGTGACAAGTTGAAACGGCTTTTCGGGCTCTGCGTTAGCGTAGAGCCCTGCCGTCAGACCGGGAGGGTTTCCCAGTGCCATAGGTGTCAGTGGTACGGCCACAGCAGCTTTGGTTGTCGGAACGCGCCGACCTGCGTCCGATGCGGACTGGATCACCTAACGTAGGCCTGCGCTGTTCCTGACAACCACAGGTACTGTATGAACTGTGGCGGCGTCCATGCTGCAAACAACAGGCGCTGTCCCATTTACAAAGACCAGCTGGACAAACTTGTTAAGCCAGTCCAGCCCAAGCTTAGACATGCTATACAGCCAGTAAAAACGGCCAAAGCCTCTGAGCCTGTGGTACGAAAACCATGCGGCAGCGGATCCCGGAGGAGACGAGTGCTCTCGCTTGCGAGAGAAATCGCCTCCGGAGACGCTGGCAGCGGACCCGTGATCCGGACGACAAGGCAGCGTACAACCGGACAACCAGCATTTTACGTCGTGAAATGCAGGCCTACTGGAGACGCTGTAGGGAACTTGCCGTGGCCCAAGCGGGGGGACGGATCGGACGAAAGTAGCCCTTACCGGATATCTTCGGCGTTGGTAGGGAAGAGGCGCCGACCTCGCATCCCAGACATTGCTGGACCTTTCGGTCAAATCCTGGCTCGGCGGGAAGCGAAGACCGAGTACTTGGCGCGTGTTTCGTGCGTCAATTCGCTCCTAACCCGCCCATGGACTTGGACTTCGATGAAGAAGTCAAGAACGAAGTGGAAGACTTTCTGTCTCTTCCGATCACTGCGGAGCCCGAACCCATTACCTAGGGAAGAGGTCACAGATCGGCTCGTTGAACTCGTACCGAGAAAAGCTCCCGGCCCGGACGGTGTCTTGAACGCCGCTCTAACTCGACTCCCGGAGCAGGGAGTACTTTTCTTGGTTGCGCTGTTCAACGTGTGTCTAAGACTGGCCTATTTTCCCCAGAAATGGCGAAAGGCGACGGTCATAGTGATCCCGAAGCAGGGAAAGGATGCTTCCCGTCCCGACAACCTCCGGCCCATTAGTCTACTGTCAGCCACGTCAAAGGTCCTCGAACGTCTTGTACAACGGAGAGTCCTAGACCATCTAAGAAACTTCGATGTACTGATCCCCGAACAGTTCGGTTTCCATAACTCATCAGCTGATGAGACTGGTGGAATACATCACGGGCGCCGGCTGTCGGAAAGAGCAGACTGTCGCCTGTTTCCTAGATGTGGAGAAGACCTTTGATAGTGTTTGGCATGACGGGCTCTTGTTCAAGCTCCGGAAAATCCAGTTCCCAGATTGCTACCTCGCTTGATTACTAGCTTTCTGACGGATAGGACTTTCTGCGTGAGAATAGACGACTACGTCTCTTCCGAGAGACGCATTATAGCCGGGGTACCTTAAGGTAGCGTGCTAGGGCCTCTCCTGTTCTCCGTGTTCGTCAACGACGCACACGGAGAGCCTGGAGTCCAGATGGCCATGTTTGCCGACGATACGGCGGTCTATACCGCCGATCGGAACGCGGACAGGGCTATCATACGACTTCAGCGCGCACTCGATGCGTATACGACGTGGACGAAAAGCTGGAATGTTGCCGTCAACGAACCAAGAACTCCGTGGTGCTATTCTCAAAGCGCCTGAAAGAACTACGAGGACGTGTGAGACTCGGTAGAACGTATTTGCCCTGGTCGAGAGAGGTTAAATACCTCGGTGTCCACCTTGATCGTCGGCTCATCTGGCGTGCCCACGCTCAGACGATGCGAAAGAGAGCGTCCGCTCGTCTCGCGCAACTGTTTCCGATACTTGTCATCAAGGCTATGACCCGCAAGCCGAGTAAGTCGATTGTCAACGCGTACCTGTTGCCGATCATTACCTACGCTATTCCCGTCTGGGGTTACCTCGCAACCGTTCATAAAAGAAAGTTGCAAACCGTTCTCGATAGGGGTCTTCGGCTAGCGGCCAAAGCCCCTATCGGTTCCCTTCTCGACTTTTGAGAAGAGGACTCGGTACCCACTCCTTTAATGACACCGTAAGGCGACTTGCACGTAAATTTTACGTTCGAGCTGCGAGGACCCAGGCAAACCCTCTCATAGCTGGCCTTGGCAAGTACCGTACACGTCCAAGTGATTCTTGGAAACGGCCTCGCCAAATAGTGTACTAGAACGGCCTAGTACGAGCATGCCGTTGTTGCGGCCACTAATTAATTAAATAAGATTCCGTCTGGACAGGACCACTAGGCAGGAGCCCCTACCGGAGGCTCGGTACTAGGAAACCATTGGGACGTCTCACGACGCGCATCCCAACAGCACTGGCGGCGGCAGCGAAGTCGCGCCCTCGGAACCGGAACGCGATACACCCGCGTATGCTAAAGTCCCGTTGCCGCAGGATGACGAGGAATTTGATCCTCTACTGCCGCCGCCACCCAAGCCTTGCTACCCCAGATCAGGCAAGAAAGGTAAAAAACCTCAGGCCAAGAACACGGGCCAGCCTTTACCTGCCACTGGATCCAAGCCTGTCCGAGCAACCACCCGCTCCAGAACCAATCCCAATCCCAAGGCTTCCACTGCCTCGCCCCGCCACAGCTATGCAGCTGCCGCCAAGCGTTCTCCACAATCATCTACCGATGATCTCGCCGTCGTCTCCGACTTTCTGGCAAGCTACGACTTGCAGAAAGTAGCTCAAACTTTCCGCAACATCAACGAATGCTTAGCAACAGCCTCGCCCCAAGAAAATTTCCTTCTCTTGGTGGAAGCCTGCCGTGTTATTGGTCTGTTATGAACAACGGACAACCACGGCAATCCCTCAAACGAGACCTCGAGCTCGTGGCGTGGAATGCCAACGGTCTCGTTTCCCGGCATTCTGAGCTCTTAGAGTTCGTTGCCCGTCACAAGCCCGATGTGCTTCTTCTTGATGAGACGCACCTGACCCCGCATCGTCGATTCCGACTACCCAACTACGTGTGTTACCGGGACGACCGGTCGGGTCGGGCAGGAGGGGGCACCGCCATCGCGGTGAAGGCGTGTCTTCGCCATCACCGCGTTGTCCTGCCTCAGCGGGGGAACCTCGAGTGCACCGCGGTTGAGCTCCATGGTGCTCTCGGCGGTCTACTCGTGGTTTCCACATACAAGCCTCCACAAACGGAGCTCCTGTCGAACGATCTGGAGGCCGTCTTTGGCGCACACAAGAGGGTAGTCCTGGCGGGCGACCTGCACTGTAAGCATCCTGATTGGGGGAGCCGCTTGGTGAACCCAAACGGCGCCCGCTTACGCAGGTACGCTGACACGGCTCGGGTCAAAGTCATGGGCCCTACCGGGCCTACTTTCTATCCCCCGAGGGCTCACTTCCGCCTTGATGTACTGGACACTGCCGCGGTAAGGGGCGTTTATTGCCCGGTCCACGTCTCCGTCATTTCGGAACTGTCCTCGGACCATTGCCCTATCAGTGTGCATCTAGCTACTCAGCACTCTACTGTCCGCGACAAGCGGCGGGTAATCGAGTGGGAACGCTTTGGCCCGACGTTCAGTCGCCGCCTACCTGAGCATATACCACTCGACACTACCCAGCATGTTGACGAGGCAGTTGCCTTATTCGACGCAGCCGTAGTCTCGGCGGTATACCTGTTCTCCCGGATGAAGCCGGGGCTCACGTCTGACTATCAGCGGATCCCCGAAGAGGTGTCTCAGCTCGCTTGCGAGAGGAATCGCCTCCGGAGACGCTGGCAGACGACTCGTGACCCGACCGAAAAGGCTGCGTTTAACAAAGCGACCGGCTAGTTCCGTCGTCACATGCTGGCGTTTCGTAGACGCAACTGGGAGCTAGCTGTAGCACAGATGGATGGCCCTGCCGAGAACCGTAATGTCTGGCGGATTCTCAGTGCCCTAACGGGAAAGCGTAAACGCGCGCCTCTCCCCGCACTGGAAGGACCCGGCGGTCAACCTCTTGGACGCCCCCTCGAGAAGGCAGAGTTCTTGGCTGACAGTTTCGAGCGTCAGTTCACTCCCAACCATTCAAGAACCCGGCCTTCACTGAGCGAATCTGCCGCGAGGTAGAGCGCTTTCTATCGTCCGGTATCACAGTCCAGCCGGAGCCAACTGCGGCATCTGCCGTTCGCCCCGTCACCGGTGGCAGTGTTACCATGACCCGGAACCTATATAGAATAAAGAAATTTTAAAAAGTTTCCGCCGCCACTTGATCGGCAGCTTTCTGCGAGACCGTAGCTTCCGAGTGAGAGTAGACCACGTTCACTCTTCTGAGAGGCGTCTTACCGCTGGTGTCTCTCAGGGAAGTGTACTTAGGCCTCTCCTGTTCTCGCTGTTTTGCCAAAGACACGCCCCGAGTTCCTGGAGTAAGATTGTCGCTGTTCGCGGACGACACTGCGGCTTTTGCCTCAGAGCCGAACGCAAGTTATGCGGCAATCAAGCTCCAGCGCCAACTCGACGCGTATGTTGGTTGGGCCGATGACTGGAGAGTTGCCGTCAACACTTCCAAGAGTGCCGCGGTAATATTCTCGTGCAAACGCAAGCGGCCTCGAGGGGGCTTAAAGTAGGCCCCGTCGAGGTGCCCTGGACCAACAGCGTCAAGTACCTCGGGCTCCACGTGGACTCCCGACTCACCTGGCGAACCCATACTCTGTATATCCGTCAACGCGCTTCGGCGCAGCTCAGTAGACTTTGGCCCGTGCTATCTAATCCGGCAATGACCCCCCGGCTAGGTAAGCTCATAGTCAACTCGTACGTGTTGTCCGTGATTACTTATGCCTGTCCTGTTTGGGGATACCTTGCTCGATGTCATAGATCAGCACTCCAGCGCGTTCTCGACCGGGGACTTAAGCTCGCGTGTAAAGTCCCCCGGAGGTACTCTTCTCGTCTTTTGAGGAGAGGACTCGGTGTCCGCTCTTCTGATGACACCGTGAGACGCCTGGCGCGTAGATTCTATGTTCGATCAGCACGCGTGACCCACAATTCCCTCATTGTCGGACTTGGTAACTACACTCCGCGACCAGGTGAGTCCTGGAAGCTACCCCGTTTACTAACCCCGGTGGTATAATCCACCATCGAGGGTCGCTTCAGGCCCTCCACAAGTAGGAAAATAGTATAATATAGATTAACTCAAACTGACCCAATGGCAGGAGTCCTAACTGAGACTCGGGACACTGCACAACCGCGCAACCCCCAGTCGTGTAATTTCCGCCGCCTTCTCAGTTAACTGGTTGGCGTATCCCTCCAGATTTTTAGGCCACCTGTCTTGTGAAAGTCCAGCACTGTTTTCATCTGACAGCCATCGGGCACGTCCCGGAAGCTGTAATTCATCCATGGGTGCAAAGACGCCCCACTACATAATGCAATGCAAAAAACACTAATTTTATGCACGTGCGGCGAGGTTCGCAGACAATCCTCTTGTGGCTGGGTTGGGCAGGTATCGTATACGTCCAGGTGACTCGTGGAAACGGCCTCGGTGTATACTGCGCTACTGTAGGCTAGCACAACAGCCGAGAAACGGCTTGGTACAGAGCACACGTCCTACTTGGGCAGGACCACGAGGCAGAATCTCTAGAAGGTAGTTCGGAACTCAGTTTCCAGTTTCCTGAGGGGTTCGTCTCTGCGACGCACAACCGCACAGCCGAGAGCAGCATACCAGCAAAGCATACAGTCTCTACCTCATCTCTGAAGTGAATTGGCAGACACCGTGACAGTCTAAACACTGAGAATAGCATCCCATGGTGGAGCAGAAATGTCTGTCAATATCTGCCAATAACAGTGGACCACGGCCTGGCGGATAATAATAATTTCAACAAATAAACAATATTTTGTATTATATACAAATTTTTTAATAATAATAATATCATTTAGTACATTACACGGCCAAAAATGCGTAGAAATATTGATTAAATTAAGTTTGGTTTAAGAAGCTATTACAAAAGTAGCTTGATTTTGAAATGACTACGGCATTCTTGTCTAACAAATGTATTTTACAAATGTATGCGAGACGTATCAGCACACATACAATACATCACACTTGTATTAGTGTGATACAAACTTTCGTGAAAGAGTTTTGTGAATACGAGTTATAAATTGCTGAACAACGGTTGCTATCGTATTCATTGAAAGTACGCTACCCCGGGCGCTAAAAAAGTTACTGCAGAAAAAGAAATCAATAAAATAAACATGAAAGGGAAGGAAGGCTTGCCCCAGTTTTGATTTAACGCATTAAATATTTATGCTTGATATTGAAACGGATGTTGAAATGTTGTATCGCAAACAAAGAACATACAATTATGGATGTATATTATATTTACTTTCTTCACGTATCAAAACAAAACACTTCACGACTCTAAATGCAAACATGTAATATGCAGTACTTTGGGTATAAATTATTTCAATAGATGTTATTTTACTAAAAACAACTTTTTGTGATATAATATCTCCATTTTTTTCAGCAATATTTAAACCAAAAATTGGTTGTTCCGGTCGCAAGCAGATACACTAGAGCTGGTCACTACAAAGCCTCGGTGGACGTCCCACACCTCTCCGCCTTTTGCCTTATAATTCAATAGTTGTTTACGGATGTCTATTCGGTTAAGGTGTGCCAAC
Source organism: Magicicada septendecula (assembly GCA_034769895.1). NCBI lineage: Eukaryota > Metazoa > Arthropoda > Insecta > Hemiptera > Cicadidae > Magicicada > Magicicada septendecula. The sequence continues at coordinate 851,982,499 of CM068368.1, forward strand.
CATTTAGCATATATTGGACAATTGGCTGAAATAATTGTCAGAGTTTAAGATAATCTGAGAAACAACCAAGTGTTTGTGTTTATTTAAATATTTTTAAATAGTTGTTGTTATTGCTGGTGGTAATGCTGGTGTTTGCTAATTGATTTTTTTTTTTATTTTCATGTCTCAAGTTATTTTATGACGTCGACATAATGTCGTTGCCTTCTGTAGTGTAAAAAAACTATGCAAAATATTACAAAACAACTTATGTAAATTATATCTCAGCTGCAAAAGATTCAGAGATAAGTACTTTAACAAGTCGTATGGGATACCGTGCCCTGGAAGGCAGAGGAAAAGATGGTTTAAACTTTCTGATCGGAACAGATGGTATCGCCTAACGCAGGAAGAATCATAACAATTTGCATCACGAATGGAAGCATATTCTACCAAAAAATCATTAACAAAAAATTCAAAGCTTGAATAAGAACAGTTTTCGCTGAAAGATTAGAAGAGAATCATTACTAGCAGTATACTTTATTACCAATAAAATAAACTTGTCTATAAAACATGAGACGCTGATTGCAAACAGTAATATTCAGTAATACCGTTTACCTTTAGCCAGACAGTAAGTATGGGTATCCATACAGTACAGTATCAAGCAGGTAGGCTAGAACTGGTCACTCCATCGTTTCTTCGGAGGTCCCACACCTCTTCGCCTTTTCGGCTTCATCCACTCGGTTAAGGTGGTTCAACCATTTAGCAGATATTGGACAATTGGCTGAAATAATTGTCAGAGTTTAAGAATAATCTGAGAAACAACCAAGTGTTTGTGTTTATTTAAATATTTTTAAATAGTTGTTGTTATTGCTGGTGGTAATGCTGGTGTTTGCTAATTGATTTTTTTTTTTATTTTCATGTCTCAAGTTATTTTATGACGTCGACATAATGTCGTTGCCTTCTGTAGTGTAAAAAAACTATGCAAAATATTACAAAACAACTTATGTAAATTATATCTTAGCTGCAAAAGATTCACAGATAAGTACTTTAACAAGTCGTATGGGATACCGTGCCCTGGAAGGCAGAGGAAAAGATGGTTTAAACTTTCTGATCGGAACAGATGGTATCGCCTAACGCAGGAAGAATCATAACAATTTGCATCACGAATGGAAGCATATTCTACCAAAAAATCATTAACAAAAAATTCAAAGCTTGAATAAGAACAGTTTTCGCTGAAAGTTTAGAAGAGAATCATTACTAGCAGTATACTTTATTACCAATAAAATAAACTTGTCTATAAAACATGAGACGCTGATTGCAAACAGTAATATTCAGTAATACCGTTTACCTTTAGCCAGACAGTAAGTATGGGTTTCTGGTACAGTATCAAGCAGGTAGGCTAGAACTGGTCACTCCATCGTTTCTTCGGAGGTCCCACACCTCTTCGTCTTTTCGGCTTCATCCATTCGGTTAAGGTGGTCCAACCATTTAGCAGAAATTCCACAATCGGCTGAAACAATTGTTAGGGTTTAAGAATATACTGTAAAAAAATTAAGTGTTTCCGTTTATTTAAATTTTTTTAAGTGGTTGTTGTTGCTGTAGTGGTACTGTTTTCTTTTTTAATTTTCCTGTTACAAGTTATTTTAAACACAACGTCGTTGACTTCTGTAGTGCAAAATTCTATGGAATATTACAACATATATATATACTTGCGTTCCAAATCACATGGCACCTGAGGAATTAGAAGATCCATACTAACACACACACAAATGCAGCTGGCCCGCACGCCTGGGGTATGAGTCGTCCACTGAGGCGCCCACTACATAACTGCCACTTTTATAATATACATTTTTCTAACAAACGAGCTTAGCATACTTGTAATCTTCATAAAATTTTAAAGAAAATGACACCAAACACGACGTGATTGTAATATATTTTAGATGAATAACTAAGTCTAATTTAACATTCATTTTCGTTTAGAAATTAGTATTTTGCAATGTTATTTTTTTTTTGTCAAATTATTCATATTTTTCGCAGTTATGTAACTCATTTTTTCACAATTTCACGGAGATTACAAAAATTATAATTTAATTTGGATTATAACCTAAATTTAAAATTTTATAGTTCTGAATGAGACCGTATACTTATACCCGAACCGCCCTGATCGTGCCTGGTCGGGCCGGGCCGATTGTCAGTGAGCATAAGAGAGTAAGGGACTTCTAATCCCTTAGGTGCCATCAGGTTTGGAACACTCTATAAATTATATTTTAAACGCAAAGGATGCACAGATAACTTACTCTTTTACAAGTCAAATAGGGGACGGTTTCCTGCAAGGCAGAGGAAAAATGGCTTGAACTTTAGCAGATGATACGACCTAACTCAAGAAGAAGCATAACAACCCGCATCATACATAACCGCATATTCTACCAAAAAATCGTTAACAAAAAAACGCAACCATCAGGTGAACCCTTAAGTCAGCAAGTAAAGGAACACGCCTAAAATTCTACAAGGTGATGGCTCTTACCACACTTCTTTATGGGTCTGAGAATTTGACTTTAACGAAATGCCATGCCAGTTGCATCCAAGCGGCTGAAATGAGATTTCTCAGGCACGTGGCAGGGTATACTCTTTATGATCATAGAAGAACCACATATATACGGCAGGAACTGACTATTATGAGTATACTCGACAGGAGTGCTCACTATCGGCTAACTTAGTGGGAACACCTTTGCCGAATGAATGACTGCCGTATCCCCAAACAAGTATGGAACTATAAGCCGAGGGGACGGAGAGGTGTTGGACGTCCGAGGAAGCGCTGGAGTGACAAGCTCTAATCTTTGCCTGTTTGAGACCTGAAAAAACCAACCTTGGTTTAATCCTTGAAGAAGAAGAAGAAGACGACGACGACGACGACAATTAAAAAACGCAAACCTAGTATAGGAAGGATTTTCATTCAACGCTTACAACAGATTCACTACTAGCAGCATACTTTATTACCAATAAAATTTACTTGTCTATAAAACAAGAGATGCTGATGGCATACAATAAAATTCAGTAATCCGTTTACCTTTAGCTAGACAGTAAGTATAGTTTTCTGGAACAGTTAAACAATATTATTTTGCCCCAATTGCTAAACACCACTAACTTTAGTCATTGCTGCTGTAACAGTCAAAAGCGGTATGTTACCGACATAACAATATAAAAATCCTATTAAAAGTTTAAAGCTGACGATAAACGGACACAGCAGTAACTTTAGTTTTATAGTCTTAAAATAACTACAGACAACAATATTATTTGTTGTATGCACGTTTCACTGACTCCTCTCATTATTATCTGAACTGAAATTTTTGCAATTTCTTTAAAAGACACACATATTGTTATTGGTATTCAAGTCACTAATTATTTATAAATTAATAAATTACCTTAGATCCGTCGTGTGACTTCGTTTTTTATTTAAAATGACGCGTTTCGGAACATATGTTCCATCTTCAGATTAATTCACTTAGTTGAGGTCGTTAAATGTTAAAATCACATTAGTTTGTACAGTACTGGCACACTTACCCTTTGAAGGCCGACGGATACTGAAGTTGTCTATGAATGTTTGTGCAAGTTCAAGGCTGTATCGTATAGAGGGTTCGAATTAAAGTTCAAACGATCATTCAATGTGAAATCCCCGACTGTGTACTATATATGTTATTGTATGCTTTGTAAATTTTTTAACTCCTCAAAAGTGTTCATGTACTGGCCTTTACTGCAAATGTGTAAGGGTTTTAAATTTGATGTGAAGTGTGTGTAAGTATGAGTGCTTGAAATTAAGTGATAATTAAAACTGGCGATTAGTGACTTAATTGGTGTCTTTATTTTGTTTTCCACTGTACCATACGACGACCAGTGAGACCGTCGTAAAATATAAAGTAAAATAATACAAATGGAAATAGTGAATATGATAAAACACACAACACAACATTCACAAAACAGAAGCGCAATGCGCACGAACATTTGCACACCAACAAACTCAATAACACACTGCGACAGGGTGTCAACGGATCCAAACATTTTATAGGGAAAGTAAAAGTAGCCTGAAAAACCGCCTATGCAGAAACCGCTAAGCCCAACCAACAACTAGAGTGCTCTACGGACGGAACGAAGCCAGATCTACTGTAAGCTTCATTTTAACTATAAAAGGGTTGGGCCCGTTGCGTCCCTGTCGCAGTGTTTAGTTGATCTTGTTGGTGTGCAAGTGTTCGTGCGAATAGTGCTTGCGTTTTGTAAGTGTTGTGTGTTTTTCTTTTCATAGTAAGCATTCACTTGCATTATTTTATCTTTTAATTACATATTATGTGAAGTTTTGTTATTATTATTTTTTTGAATCTCTGTTACTGGTTGATAGAGTATTATTTATTTATCTGCACGTTAGTGTTCATAATTAGCCTGAAGACTGGTGCCGACGGTTTGGGTGAACCAAACGTCGCATTTATATATTTTCTGTGATGGCAACAGTCCGTCAATTAAATATTCAGATGTCTACAATCCATTACAGTGATCTTTTAAATAAGTTGACTCAGTACGTATTCTTGTCTTTAAGTTTAGCATTCACTAAACGGAAAAGTAGCAAATGTTTCAGTAAAATTTATGTTCTTGACATAATAAAGTTTATAAAGTAAAGGCTTTGCAAGAAATACTTTGTTCAGAGGTAATGACATTAATTATGATAGCTTATTCTGCGTTTATATAGCCGCATAGTTACATAACGTATAGCAAAGCTTTATAAATTAAACAGTCATGTAATAACTGCATAGTTTTAAAGCGCTGATGAAAATCTTTTCATAAAAGTTTTTGTATGAATTCAATCTATAAAACAATAAAACTGCCACTTGTTCAATATTAATTTCTATATGATTCAAATAATTTTCCTATATTAACAAATAAGATTCAATAAAAATTGTTACCTGCACCAGTATAGTTATAGAACAGATTAAAATATGATTTCTCGTAGTCAAAGGACTTTTATTAATATTGTATGTAACGATATCAATAAGAGACTTTATTACGTCAGTTGCTCTACAGACAATTACTTTAGTAGAATAAAAGAGAGTAGCCTATTAATATAATAGAACAAAGACACTACAAGGTCGACATTAACGGCCTTAAATTTATCACAAGACATTAACAGTTAAAACTCCATTTTGTTTGTGTAATGGTTAGTATAGTAATTACAGTAATTGGTAATGACGCTGTACCGGTAATAAACACACAAATCATGTCGTAAATGTCGTTGCGCGGTCTTGAAGTATAAGTGTGTCATTACATTTACAGCTCACTAATTCCAGAGCCCCTCAGACGCGCTTCTGTTGTCGAAACCTCAGTTCAGAAGAAATAAATTTATCCTGTGCACCACAAAATACTTTTTTTAAAAGTATGTTTATATGTTGACCATATAAAAAAACGTTAATATTTATACACTGTCTGAATATATCTTCTTCCACTTCTTCTTCTTCTTCTTCTTCTTCTTCTTCTTCTTCTTCTTCTTCTTCTTCTTCTTCTTCTTCTTCTTCTTCTTCTTCTTCTTCTCCTCCTCCTCCTCCTCCTCCTCCTCCTCCTCCTCCTCCTCCTCCTTCTTGTTCTTGTTCTTGTTCTTGTTGTTGTTGTTGTTGTTGTTGTTGTTGTTGTTGTTCTTCTTCTTCTTCTTCTTCTTCTTCTTCTTCTTCTTCTTCTTCTTCTTCTTCTTCTTCTCCTTTTCCTTCTTTAGCACTACAGCCTAGTGTGAACCCTGACTACCAACACCAATCTTCCCCAATGTGTCCTATCCATTGTCATTTCAGCGCAACCCCTCACATCCTTCATCCTTCTTCTTAGATCTTCCAGCGCATCATTCAACCGTCTTATCCTAGGTCGAGCCCTCTTTTATACACTTGTACTCTCAAGATTTCCTTTTTTGACACGTGATGATCATCCATCCGCTCTAGGTGCCCTACCCTAGTCTGAAAATATGTTCAGTGTATATCACAAACAGCTTATTGCTATTTTACTTTCCTCTTTTGCCAAAATTTCCGTTCCACTCAATGGTTTGTCTCCAAAGACTTCATCGCATATTTCGTGTCACCGTTTTGTGAATGACTAGCTAACTCTCTTTTGTCTGTTTTCTTGCGGCTTGCAGGGGAAGTTCTCTTTGACCACTGGTCACTTGGCATCCTCATAAAATGCCCTAAAACATTCCTGACCCAGGTAAACAAAATGAAATAAGAGTATTAGTAAATAATAAGTTTAATAAAATCATTAAAAACAAGAACAATAAGCTTATACAAAATAAAGTTAATTACACTAAAGCACAACATGAACAACGCATAGCTATACAACTAAATAAAAAACTTTCTAATAATAATATTTACATAACCAAGGTAGATAAGGGAAATTCTATAGCCATGCTGAAACTTGACGAATACACACAAAAAGTACACAACTTTATAAATGACAACAATATTACTAAGTTGACATCCGACCCCACTAAGAAGTACACTTTAGAACTGAATAAAACAATAAATAAATGCACGCAACTATTTGATAAACGCACACAATCCTCACTAAAACCAATAAATGCTAGTGCGCCTTGTTTAAGGGGTCTTCCGAAAGTACATAAACAGAACGCTCCAATTAGACCATTAGTTAATTTTACAACTGCCCCCGGTTATAAAATAGCTAAAACCTTAGTAAAAATCATCAGAGAGCACACCAACTTAGAAAATAATCGGAGTGTTAAAAGCTATAAGGATTTTATCAACAATATAAACCACGTTACAATTCAACCAAACTACAAACTAGTATCATTCGACATAGTAGATTTATACACTAATGTGCCTATTGATGAAACTTTAACTTTACTCAGGCATAATTTAATGAATAAAGGTTCTTTAGAAATACAGAAAGTTAACCAACTGATGATGATACTAAAAACCATTCTTCATCAAAACTATTTTTCATTTGAAAATGCATATTATAAACAGAATGAAGGACTTGCCATGGGATCTCCACTTTCTGGCATCCTGGCGGACCTATATCTAAACCATTTAGAAAATACAAAAATTTTAAAAGATAATTATTTCGCCAGTAAAATCATCCATTACTCCAGATATGTAGATGATACCTTTATTATTTTTAACGGGAATGCCAGACAAATAGAATTATTTAAAAATTACCTAAACAAAATTCATAACAAATTAAAATTTACTATGGAGATCGAAAACAACAAAAGTATCAATTTTTTAGACCTCACTGTATTACACAACGGGAATAATTTAAAATACAAAATCTTTAGAAAACACACTAGTACTGACACAGTAATACACTATGATTCATATCATCCCGTTACACAAAAAGTGGCAGTGTTTAATAGTCTTGTCAACAGACTTTTAAATGTTCCCCTCGAAAAGGAGGACTACTTAAATGAGGTTAGCACTATCAAACAAATAGCAATAAATAACGGGTATAAATCTACAATAGTTGACAAAATAATAAATAGGCATAGGAAACGTTTAGAAAATAAAAATTCAAACTCTATAAAAGCAAGTAACAAAAATTATAAATATCTTTCGTCTAATTTCACAGGTATTATGCCAAATATTTTAAGACCCGTTCTTAAAGATAATAACTATATTTTATCATTTAAAACAAATAATAATTTAGGAAATTATTTCAAAAACAAAAACAAATTACCATTAAAAAAGCAATGTGGTGTATATAAAATAAAATGTGATGATTGTGATGCGTTCTATATCGGTCAATCTGGCAGATGTTTTTATAAAAGATTTCTAGAACATATTCCTAAGCCAAGTAATAATAAGTCCAACTTTGCACAACATTTAATATCAAGCGGACATAAATATACGAACTTCGAAGAAAATTTAACAGCGTTGCATATTTGTAAAAAGGGTAGACGGATGGATAGTCTGGAGGAATTTGAAATTTATAAAGCTTTAAAAGATAGTAACACCAAAAACAGTTTATTAAATGACCAGGTAAATTTTGCGTCAAATTACCTGTTCGACACTGCAATCAGTTTGTCTTAATCTTTGACCAGTCGCGTGACAATCGCGGTTGCGGGTGAACGCATGCGGGAGCTCCAGCCGTGGTTAGCAAAACTTATTACATGCGATTTATAATTTATTTTATTTATTTTGACTTGACCAGTATCATGGTCGTGATTTTAATATTTTAATTTATTAATTATGTATCTGAGGATGGAACTTAGTCCCGAAACGCGTCATCAGTGACGAAACTGTGTATCGCTAAAGTGGATATTAAGGTAATTATATATCCTTTCAAATACTCTCTCTCTCCCTCTCGCCCCTCTCGTAGCAAACTAAAATATCCGTATGGAGAACCATACATGACTTCCATGTTCTAAGATTTATATTTAAAATCATTTAGGAAATGAAATATTTCCATAGAAACTACTACTTTCCACTTATTGCTTCAGCCTTAACCACACTATTGTGGTCACTAACGTATACCACCACACGTTATCGCACTCGATTTTTACTGATGATGGCAGTCGACGGCACTGCCGAAACGTCTGGTTTTGCAGAAAACATTGGACTACGGCCAAACAGCCTGGGAAGGAATTTTAACAACAAACTACTACTTTGTTGCCGATAACGTAGTACACATATAAAAATTATCCCCTCCCCCTTTAACTATAATTTTCATTTATAGAAAATTACCCCCACCCCGTTCAACTAGCCTCTTCATTTTTAGATATTTCATCTACGTTTCTACAGTGGATTATTAAGATCTTCTTATCAGGATACTTTATTTATCAAAATTAAGTACTTTACTCTTGTTACAACAAAAAATGTTTCAGGTAAACTACCCTTTCCCCGTAACCGATCATCACCAAAATCAACAGGCCTTTCGCTCTCTACAATATAGGGACATATGCAAAAAATAATTTGATTATGATTAAATTTACGGCAGTTATCGTTCGTCATAGACAAAATTAACCTTGTTATCACATAAAATGTTGATGGTAAACTACCCCTTTCTCATAACTGATCTTCACCAAAATCAATAGGTCTTGAGTCCTCTACAATTCAGGGATGCAAGCAAAACATTATTTGATTCTGTTTGAATGTGCGGCAGTTATCGTTCGTCATAGAAACAATTACTCTTGTTAAAACATTAAAGGTGGCAGGTAAACTACCCCTTTCCCTTAACCGATCTTCACCAAAAGCAACATGTCTTGAGAACTCTACAATTCAGGGCTGCATCCAAAATATTATTTGATTCTGTTTGAATTTGCGGCTGTTATCGTTTGTCATAGAAAAATATCGGTATGGAGAACCATACATGACTTCCATATTCTAAGATTAATATTTAAAATCATTTTCGAAATGAAATATTACCATAGAAACTACTTCTTTCTACTTACTGCTTCAGCCTTAACCACAGTACTGTGGTCACTAACGTATACCACCTCACGTTATCGCACTCGATTTTCACTGATGATGGAAGTCGATGGCATTGCCGAAACGTCTGGTTTTGTAGAAAACATTGGACTACGGCCAAACATCCCGGGAAGGAATTTTAACAAAAACTACTTCTTTGTTGCCGATAACGTTGTACACATATATATAAAAAATATGCATAAAATTAATGGCTTGTATAAGTCAATGATTGATCTCCATTAAGTAGTGCTCAAGTTTCCAAAGTTTTAATATTATGATGTCCGTAATCATCAGAGCAGGTTTAGTGTGTATGAGGGTACACCGTGGACAAAAATTTTCAACATTCCCTATGGAGCGTTGCTTAGAGTAAAGCTGCGAATCTACAGTGTACGTTTCGCAGAACAAACACGCGGAAAAGAAGGAGCGCTCCGAAGTCACTCATGGACCCTCAGCATCTTGCAGAGGGTTCATTCCCTAAAGACAAAAAGTCTGTCTATGAATCGTTCCTCTGTAAACACGGGCAGTTACACTGCCCAGCGATCCACAGGAAGCAAATTGATGTACATTTTTTCGGCTTGCACGCGTTATGTTGGTGTGGGTTTCGGCACTTTCCATTTAAAAAGCGTGCAAATGTAAGAAAATAAACATGAGTGAGGCCAGAAATAACATGAATTGTGTGTGTGTGTGTGTGTGTGTGTGTGTGTGTGTGTGTGTGTGTGTGTGTGTGTGTGTGTGTGTGTGTGTGTGTGTGTGTGTGTGTGTGTGTGTGTGTGTGTGTGTGTGTGTGTGTGTGTGTGTGTGTGTGTGTGTGTGTGTGTGTGTCTTACCTGCCTTTTTATTGCTGTAGGCATAATAATAAAATGGAAACGTAAACATTACATAACTGAGATATGCTTACCTGCCACGAAGTAGGCCCTATATATTATTTTATACATGGAGGAGTTCAGTGACATACACACGTACAGAAGAATTATATATATAAAGATATTAACTCATACATAATTTACATTAAAATGAAAAAATTATAATTTTATTCCCTGGCAACAAAATTATTTTATTTTTAACAATTACCATTGTTTAAAAAAGTTTAAATGAATTTTCAACTACTTTATTGTTGTTAAAACGTAAAACATTGTCGGTAAACTACCCCTTCCCCTTAACCGATCTTCACCAAAATCGAAAGTCCTTGAGATCTCTACAATTCAGGGACGTATGCAAAACATTATTTGATTCTGTTTGAATTTGCGGATGTTATCGTTTGCCATAAAAAATACGCTTGATAAAAAAAGTTGCAGGTAAACTACCCCTTTCCCTTTACCGATCTTCACCAAAATCAATAGACCTTGAGCTCTCTGCAACTCAGGAAAGGGTGCAAAAAATTATTTGATTCTCATTGAATTTTCGGCAGTTATCGTTCATCATAAAAAAATTACCCTTTTTAAAACATAAAACGTTCCTGATAAAGTACCCCTTCCCGTAACCGATCTTCAACAAAATCAACAGACCTTGAGTTCTCTTCAGTTCAAAAAGGTATGCAAAAACCTAGTTGATATTGTTTGAATTTACTGCAGTTATCGTTCGTCATATAGAAAAATTACCGTTGTTAAAACATAAAATGTTGCTGGTAAACTACCCCTTTCCCTTAACCGATCTTCACTAACACCAATAGGTATTGAGAACTCTACAATACAGCGCTGTATGCAAAACATAATTTGATTCTGTTTGAATTTGCGGTTGTTATCGTTTACTATAGAAAAAAGTTACCCTTGATAAAAAACCGTGGCAGGTAAACTACCCCTTCCCCTTAACCGATCTTCACCAAAAACGACAGGTCTTGGGAATGCTACAATTCAGGCCTGTATGCAAACAATTATTTGATTCTGTTTGTATTTGCGGCTGTTATCGTTTGCCATATGAAACACCCTTGATAAAACATAAAACGTTGCTGGTAAACTACCCTATTCCATTAACCGATCTTCACCAAAAACAAGAGATCTTGAGAACTCTACAATTCAGGGCTGTATGCAAAACATTAGTATATTCTGTTTTAATTTACGGCAGTTATCGTTCGTCATAGAAAAAATACCCTTGTTAAAACATACAACGATGCAGGTAAACTACCCCTTTCCCTTAACTGATCTTCAACAAAATCAACAGACCTTGAGTTCTGTATAATTCAAAAATGTATGCAGAAGAGTAGTTGATTCTGTTTTAATGCACGGTAGTTATCGTTCGTCAAAAAAAAAAATTACCCTTGATAAAACATAAAATGTTGCTGGTAAACAACACTTTATCCCTCAACCGATCTTCACCAAAACCAACAGGTCTTCAGAACTCTACATTTCAGGGCTGTATGCAAAATAATATATGATTCTGTTTGAATTTGCGGCTGTTATCGTTTGCCATATAAAATACCCTTGATAAAACAAAAAATGTGTCAGGTAAACTACCTCTTTCCCTTAACCGATCTTCACCAAAAACAATAGGTCTTTAGTACTCAAGAAAACAGGGCTGTATGCAAAAACGTATTTGATTCTGTTTGAATTTGCGGCTCTTATCGTTTGCCATAGTAAATACCCTTTTAAAACATAAAACGTTGCAGGTAAACTACCCCTTTCCCTTAACCGATCTTCACCAACACCAATAGGTATTGAGAACTCTACAATACAGGGCTGTATGCAAAACATCATTTGATTCTGTTTCAATTTGCGGCTGTTATTCGTTTACCATAGAAAATAAAATTAATGGCTTGTATAAGTTAATGATTGATCTCCATTAAGTAGTGCTCAAGTTTCCAAAGTTTTAATATTATGATGTCCGTAATTAAAACATCAGAGCAGGTTTAGTGTGTATGAGGGTACACCGTGAACAAAAATTTTCAACATTTCCTATTGAGCGTTGATTTGAATAAAGCTGTGAATCTACAGTGTACGTTTCGCAGAACAAACACGCGGAAAAGAAGGAGCGCTCCGAAGTCACTCATGGACCCTCAGCATCTTGCAGAGGGTTCATTCCCTAAAGACGAAAAGTCTGTCTATGAATCGTTCCTCTGTAAACACGTGCAGTTACACTGCCCAGTGATACACAGGAAGCAAATCGCTATCCACGCTGGACACTTTTTCGGCTTGCATGCGTTATGTTGGTATGGGTTCGGCACTTTCCATTTAAAAACCGTGCAAATGTAAGAAAATAAACATGAATGAGGCCAGAAATAACGCGAATTGTGTGTGTGTGTGTGTGTGTGTGTGTGTGTGTGTGTGTGTGTGTGTGTGTGTGTGTGTGTGTGTGTGTGTGTGTGTGTGTGTGTGTGTGTGTGTGTGTGTGTGTGTGTGTGTGTGTGTGTGTGTGTGTGTGTGTGTGTGTGTTCCCTGCCTTTTCATTGCGGTAGTCATAATAATAAAATGGAAACGTAAACAGTACATAACTGAGAAAAAATACATAAATGAAAAAACTATAATTTTATTGCCTGGCAACAAAATTATTTTATTTTTAACAATTACCATTGTTTCAAAAAGTTTAAATGAATTTTCAAGTACTTTACTCTTGTTAAAACGTAAAAGGTTGCAGGTAAACTACCCCTTCCCCTTAACCGATCTTCACCAAAATCAAAGTTCCTTGAGTCCTCTACACTTCAGGGACGTATGCAAAAAATTATTTGATTCTGTTTGAATTTGCGGCAGTTATCGTTTGCCATAGAAAATACGCTTGATAAAAAACGTTGCATGTAAACTACCCCTTCCCCTTAACCGATCTTCACCAAAAACAATAGGTCTTGAGTACTCTACAAATCAGGGCTGTATGCAGAAAATTATTTGATTCTGTTTGAATTTGCGGCTGTTATCGTTTGCCATAGAAAATACCCTTGTTAAAAAAACGTTGTAGGTAAACTACCCCTTTCCCTTAACCGATCTTCACCAAAAACAACAGGTCTTGAGAACTCTACAATTTAGGGCTGTATGCAAATAATCTTTTGATTCTGTTTGAATTTGCGGCTGTTATCCTTTGCCATAGGAAATACCCTTGTTAAAACATAAAACGTTACAGGTAAACTACCCCTTTCCCTTAACCGATCTTCACCAAAAACAATAGGTCTTGAGAACTCTACAATTCAGGGCTGTATGCGAAACATTATTTGATTCTGTTTGAATTTGCGGCTGTTATCGTTTGCCAAAAAAAAAAAAATTTCCCTTGATAAAAAAAACCGTTGCAGGTAAACTACCCCTTTCCCTCAACCGATCTTCACCAAAAACAATAGGTCGTGAGTACTCTACAAATCAGGGCTGTATGCAAAAAATTATTTGATTCTGTTTGAATTTGCGGCAGTTATCGTTTGCCATAGAAATAAAAATCTACAGACACACAGACAGACACACAGACACACAGACAGACACACACACAGACACTTTTCGGAAAACGACTTTTTTTCATGTTTTGAGTGTAGTAGAATCAGAATCTGCAATAATCTCGAACACGATTTTTTTTTTGCCATCACCATACTTCCATTCCTTAAGGAATATGGAAGTAAAAATTAACCTTGATAAAAAAAAAGTTGCAGGTAAACTACCCCTTCCCCTTAACCGATCTTCACCAAAAGCAATATGTCTTGAGAACTCTACAATTCAGGGCTGCATCCAAAATATTATTTGATTCTGTTTGAATTTGCGGCTGTTATCGTTTGCCATAGAAAAATATCGGTATGGAGAACCATACATGACTTCCATATTCTAAGATTAATATTTAAAATCATTTTCGAAATGAAATATTACCATAGAAACTACTTCTTTCTACTTACTGCTTCAGCCTTAACCACAGTACTGTGGTCACTAACGTATACCACCTCACGTTATCGCACTCGATTTTCACTGATGATGGAAGTCGATGGCATTGCCGAAACGTCTGATTTTGTAGAAAACATTGGACTACGGCCAAACATCCCGGGAAGGAATTTTAACAAAAACTACTTCTTTGTTGCCGATAACGTTGTACACATATATATAAAAAATATGCATAAAATTAATGGCTTGTATAAGTCAATGATTGATCTCCATTAAGTAGTGCTCAAGTTTCCAAAGTTTTAATATTATGATGTCCGTAATCATCAGAGCAGGTTTAGTGTGTATGAGGGTAGACCGTGGACAAAAATTTTCAACATTTCCTATTGAGCGTTGATTTGAATAAAGCTGCGAATCTAGTGTACGTTTCACTGAACAAACACGCGGAAAAGAAGGAGCGCTCCGAAGTCACTCATGGACCCTCAGTATCTTGCAGAGGGTTCATTCCCTAAAGACGAAAAGTCTGTCTATGAATCGTTCCTCTGTAAACACGGGCAGTTACACTGCCCAGCGATCCACAGGAAGCAAATTGATGTACATTTTTTCGGCTTGCACGCGTTATGTTGGTGTGGGTTTCGGCACTTTCCATTTAAAAAGCGTGCAAATGTAAGAAAATAAACATGAGTGAGGCCAGAAATAACATGAATTGTGTGTGTGTGTGTGTGTGTGTCTTACCTGCCTTTTTATTGCTGTAGGCATAATAATAAAATGGAAACGTAAACATTACATAACTGAGATATGCTTACCTGCCACGAAGTAGGCCCTATATATTATTTTATACATGGAGGAGTTCAGTGACATACACACGTACAGAAGAATTATATATATAAAGATATTAACTCATACATAATTTACATTAAAATGAAAAAATTATAATTTTATTCCCTGGCAACAAAATTATTTTATTTTTAACAATTACCATTGTTTAAAAAAGTTTAAATGAATTTTCAACTACTTTATTGTTGTTAAAACGTAAAACATTGTCGGTAAACTACCCCTTTCCCTTAACCGATCTTCACCAAAATCGAAAGTCCTTGAGATCTCTACAATTCAGGGACGTATGCAAAACATTATTTGATTCTGTTTGAATTTGCGGATGTTATCGTTTGCCATAAAAAATACGCTTGATAAAAAAAGTTGCAGGTAAACTACCCCTTTCCCTTTACCGATCTTCACCAAAATCAATAGACCTTGAGCTCTCTGCAACTCAGGAAAGGGTGCAAAAAATTATTTGATTCTCATTGAATTTTCGGCAGTTATCGTTCATCATAAAAAAATTACCCTTTTTAAAACATAAAACGTTCCTGATAAAGTACCCCTTCCCGTAACCGATCTTCAACAAAATCAACAGACCTTGAGTTCTCTTCAGTTCAAAAAGGTATGCAAAAACCTAGTTGATATTGTTTGAATTTACTGCAGTTATCGTTCGTCATATAGAAAAATTACCGTTGTTAAAACATAAAATGTTGCTGGTAAACTACCCCTTTCCCTTAACCGATCTTCACTAACACCAATAGGTATTGAGAACTCTACAATACAGCGCTGTATGCAAAACATAATTTGATTCTGTTTGAATTTGCGGTTGTTATCGTTTACTATAGAAAAAAGTTACCCTTGATAAAAAACCGTGGCAGGTAAACTACCCCTTCCCCTTAACCGATCTTCACCAAAAACGACAGGTCTTGGGAATGCTACAATTCAGGCCTGTATGCAAACAATTATTTGATTCTGTTTGTATTTGCGGCTGTTATCGTTTGCCATATGAAACACCCTTGATAAAACATAAAACGTTGCTGGTAAACTACCCTATTCCATTAACCGATCTTCACCAAAAACAAGAGATCTTGAGAACTCTACAATTCAGGGCTGTATGCAAAACATTAGTATATTCTGTTTTAATTTACGGCAGTTATCGTTCGTCATAGAAAAAATACCCTTGTTAAAACATACAACGATGCAGGTAAACTACCCCTTTCCCTTAACTGATCTTCAACAAAATCAACAGACCTTGAGTTCTGTATAATTCAAAAATGTATGCAGAAGAGTAGTTGATTCTGTTTTAATGCACGGTAGTTATCGTTCGTCAAAAAAAAAAATTACCCTTGATAAAACATAAAATGTTGCTGGTAAACAACACTTTATCCCTCAACCGATCTTCACCAAAACCAACAGGTCTTCAGAACTCTACATTTCAGGGCTGTATGCAAAATAATATATGATTCTGTTTGAATTTGCGGCTGTTATCGTTTGCCATATAAAATACCCTTGATAAAACAAAAAATGTGTCAGGTAAACTACCTCTTTCCCTTAACCGATCTTCACCAAAAACAATAGGTCTTTAGTACTCAACAAAACAGGGCTGTATGCAAAAACGTATTTGATTCTGTTTGAATTTGCGGCTCTTATCGTTTGCCATAGTAAATACCCTTTTAAAACATAAAACGTTGCAGGTAAACTACCCCTTTCCCTTAACCGATCTTCACCAACACCAATAGGTATTGAGAACTCTACAATACAGGGCTGTATGCAAAACATCATTTGATTCTGTTTCAATTTGCGGCTGTTATTCGTTTACCATAGAAAATAAAATTAATGGCTTGTATAAGTTAATGATTGATCTCCATTAAGTAGTGCTCAAGTTTCCAAAGTTTTAATATTATGATGTCCGTAATTAAAACATCAGAGCAGGTTTAGTGTGTATGAGGGTACACCGTGAACAAAAATTTTCAACATTTCCTATTGAGCGTTGATTTGAATAAAGCTGTGAATCTACAGTGTACGTTTCGCAGAACAAACACGCGGAAAAGAAGGAGCGCTCCGAAGTCACTCATGGACCCTCAGCATCTTGCAGAGGGTTCATTCCCTAAAGACGAAAAGTCTGTCTATGAATCGTTCCTCTGTAAACACGTGCAGTTACACTGCCCAGTGATACACAGGAAGCAAATCGCTATCCACGCTGGACACTTTTTCGGCTTGCATGCGTTATGTTGGTATGGGTTCGGCACTTTCCATTTAAAAACCGTGCAAATGTAAGAAAATAAACATGAATGAGGCCAGAAATAACGCGAATTGTGTGTGTGTGTGTGTGTGTGTGTGTGTGTGTGTGTGTGTGTGTGTGTGTGTGTGTGTGTGTGTGTGTGTGTGTGTGTGTGTGTGTGTGTGTGTGTGTGTGTGTGTGTGTGTGTGTGTGTGTGTGTGTGTGTGTGTGTGTTCCCTGCCTTTTCATTGCGGTAGTCATAATAATAAAATGGAAACGTAAACAGTACATAACTGAGAAAAAATACATAAATGAAAAAACTATAATTTTATTGCCTGGCAACAAAATTATTTTATTTTTAACAATTACCATTGTTTCAAAAAGTTTAAATGAATTTTCAAGTACTTTACTCTTGTTAAAACGTAAAAGGTTGCAGGTAAACTACCCCTTCCCCTTAACCGATCTTCACCAAAATCAAAGTTCCTTGAGTCCTCTACACTTCAGGGACGTATGCAAAAAATTATTTGATTCTGTTTGAATTTGCGGCAGTTATCGTTTGCCATAGAAAATACGCTTGATAAAAAACGTTGCATGTAAACTACCCCTTCCCCTTAACCGATCTTCACCAAAAACAATAGGTCTTGAGTACTCTACAAATCAGGGCTGTATGCAGAAAATTATTTGATTCTGTTTGAATTTGCGGCTGTTATCGTTTGCCATAGAAAATACCCTTGTTAAAAAAACGTTGTAGGTAAACTACCCCTTTCCCTTAACCGATCTTCACCAAAAACAACAGGTCTTGAGAACTCTACAATTTAGGGCTGTATGCAAATAATCTTTTGATTCTGTTTGAATTTGCGGCTGTTATCCTTTGCCATAGGAAATACCCTTGTTAAAACATAAAACGTTACAGGTAAACTACCCCTTTCCCTTAACCGATCTTCACCAAAAACAATAGGTCTTGAGAACTCTACAATTCAGGGCTGTATGCGAAACATTATTTGATTCTGTTTGAATTTGCGGCTGTTATCGTTTGCCAAAAAAAAAAAAATTTCCCTTGATAAAAAAAACCGTTGCAGGTAAACTACCCCTTTCCCTCAACCGATCTTCACCAAAAACAATAGGTCGTGAGTACTCTACAAATCAGGGCTGTATGCAAAAAATTATTTGATTCTGTTTGAATTTGCGGCAGTTATCGTTTGCCATAGAAATAAAAATCTACAGACACACAGACAGACACACAGACACACAGACAGACACACACACAGACACTTTTCGGAAAACGACTTTTTTTCATGTTTTGAGTGTAGTAGAATCAGAATCTGCAATAATCTCGAACACGATTTTTTTTTTGCCATCACCATACTTCCATTCCTTAAGGAATATGGAAGTAAAAATTAACCTTGATAAAAAAAAAGTTGCAGGTAAACTACCCCTTCCCCTTAACCGATCTTCACCAAAAGCAATATGTCTTGAGAACTCTACAATTCAGGGCTGCATCCAAAATATTATTTGATTCTGTTTGAATTTGCGGCTGTTATCGTTTGCCATAGAAAAATATCGGTATGGAGAACCATACATGACTTCCATATTCTAAGATTAATATTTAAAATCATTTTCGAAATGAAATATTACCATAGAAACTACTTCTTTCTACTTACTGCTTCAGCCTTAACCACAGTACTGTGGTCACTAACGTATACCACCTCACGTTATCGCACTCGATTTTCACTGATGATGGAAGTCGATGGCATTGCCGAAACGTCTGATTTTGTAGAAAACATTGGACTACGGCCAAACATCCCGGGAAGGAATTTTAACAAAAACTACTTCTTTGTTGCCGATAACGTTGTACACATATATATAAAAAATATGCATAAAATTAATGGCTTGTATAAGTCAATGATTGATCTCCATTAAGTAGTGCTCAAGTTTCCAAAGTTTTAATATTATGATGTCCGTAATCATCAGAGCAGGTTTAGTGTGTATGAGGGTAGACCGTGGACAAAAATTTTCAACATTTCCTATTGAGCGTTGATTTGAATAAAGCTGCGAATCTAGTGTACGTTTCACTGAACAAACACGCGGAAAAGAAGGAGCGCTCCGAAGTCACTCATGGACCCTCAGTATCTTGCAGAGGGTTCATTCCCTAAAGACGAAAAGTCTGTCTATGAATCGTTCCTCTGTAAACACGGGCAGTTACACTGCCCAGCGATCCACAGGAAGCAAATTGATGTACATTTTTTCGGCTTGCACGCGTTATGTTGGTGTGGGTTTCGGCACTTTCCATTTAAAAAGCGTGCAAATGTAAGAAAATAAACATGAGTGAGGCCAGAAATAACATGAATTGTGTGTGTGTGTGTGTGTGTGTCTTACCTGCCTTTTTATTGCTGTAGGCATAATAATAAAATGGAAACGTAAACATTACATAACTGAGATATGCTTACCTGCCACGAAGTAGGCCCTATATATTATTTTATACATGGAGGAGTTCAGTGACATACACACGTACAGAAGAATTATATATATAAAGATATTAACTCATACATAATTTACATTAAAATGAAAAAATTATAATTTTATTCCCTGGCAACAAAATTATTTTATTTTTAACAATTACCATTGTTTAAAAAAGTTTAAATGAATTTTCAACTACTTTATTGTTGTTAAAACGTAAAACATTGTCGGTAAACTACCCCTTTCCCTTAACCGATCTTCACCAACACCAATAGGTATTGAGAACTCTACAATACAGGGCTGTATGCAAAACATCATTTGATTCTGTTTCAATTTGCGGCTGTTATTCGTTTACCATAGAAAATAAAATTAATGGCTTGTATAAGTTAATGATTGATCTCCATTAAGTAGTGCTCAAGTTTCCAAAGTTTTAATATTATGATGTCCGTAATTAAAACATCAGAGCAGGTTTAGTGTGTATGAGGGTACACCGTGAACAAAAATTTTCAACATTTCCTATTGAGCGTTGATTTGAATAAAGCTGTGAATCTACAGTGTACGTTTCGCAGAACAAACACGCGGAAAAGAAGGAGCGCTCCGAAGTCACTCATGGACCCTCAGCATCTTGCAGAGGGTTCATTCCCTAAAGACGAAAAGTCTGTCTATGAATCGTTCCTCTGTAAACACGTGCAGTTACACTGCCCAGTGATACACAGGAAGCAAATCGCTATCCACGCTGGACACTTTTTCGGCTTGCATGCGTTATGTTGGTATGGGTTCGGCACTTTCCATTTAAAAACCGTGCAAATGTAAGAAAATAAACATGAATGAGGCCAGAAATAACGCGAATTGTGTGTGTGTGTGTGTGTGTGTGTGTGTGTGTGTGTGTGTGTGTGTGTGTGTGTGTGTGTGTGTGTGTGTGTGTGTGTGTGTGTGTGTGTGTGTGTGTGTGTGTGTGTGTGTGTGTGTGTGTGTGTGTGTGTGTGTGTGTGTGTGTGTGTGTGTGTGTGTGTGTGTGTGTGTTCCCTGCCTTTTCATTGCGGTAGTCATAATAATAAAATGGAAACGTAAACAGTACATAACTGAGAAAAAATACATAAATGAAAAAACTATAATTTTATTGCCTGGCAACAAAATTATTTTATTTTTAACAATTACCATTGTTTCAAAAAGTTTAAATGAATTTTCAAGTACTTTACTCTTGTTAAAACGTAAAAGGTTGCAGGTAAACTACCCCTTCCCCTTAACCGATCTTCACCAAAATCAAAGTTCCTTGAGTCCTCTACACTTCAGGGACGTATGCAAAAAATTATTTGATTCTGTTTGAATTTGCGGCAGTTATCGTTTGCCATAGAAAATACGCTTGATAAAAAACGTTGCATGTAAACTACCCCTTCCCCTTAACCGATCTTCACCAAAAACAATAGGTCTTGAGTACTCTACAAATCAGGGCTGTATGCAGAAAATTATTTGATTCTGTTTGAATTTGCGGCTGTTATCGTTTGCCATAGAAAATACCCTTGTTAAAAAAACGTTGTAGGTAAACTACCCCTTTCCCTTAACCGATCTTCACCAAAAACAACAGGTCTTGAGAACTCTACAATTTAGGGCTGTATGCAAATAATCTTTTGATTCTGTTTGAATTTGCGGCTGTTATCCTTTGCCATAGGAAATACCCTTGTTAAAACATAAAACGTTACAGGTAAACTACCCCTTTCCCTTAACCGATCTTCACCAAAAACAATAGGTCTTGAGAACTCTACAATTCAGGGCTGTATGCGAAACATTATTTGATTCTGTTTGAATTTGCGGCTGTTATCGTTTGCCAAAAAAAAAAAAATTTCCCTTGATAAAAAAAACCGTTGCAGGTAAACTACCCCTTTCCCTCAACCGATCTTCACCAAAAACAATAGGTCGTGAGTACTCTACAAATCAGGGCTGTATGCAAAAAATTATTTGATTCTGTTTGAATTTGCGGCAGTTATCGTTTGCCATAGAAATAAAAATCTACAGACACACAGACAGACACACAGACACACAGACAGACACACACACAGACACTTTTCGGAAAACGACTTTTTTTCATGTTTTGAGTGTAGTAGAATCAGAATCTGCAATAATCTCGAACACGATTTTTTTTTTGCCATCACCATACTTCCATTCCTTAAGGAATATGGAAGTAAAAATTAACCTTGATAAAAAAAAAGTTGCAGGTAAACTACCCCTTCCCCTTAACCGATCTTCACCAAAAGCAATATGTCTTGAGAACTCTACAATTCAGGGCTGCATCCAAAATATTATTTGATTCTGTTTGAATTTGCGGCTGTTATCGTTTGCCATAGAAAAATATCGGTATGGAGAACCATACATGACTTCCATATTCTAAGATTAATATTTAAAATCATTTTCGAAATGAAATATTACCATAGAAACTACTTCTTTCTACTTACTGCTTCAGCCTTAACCACAGTACTGTGGTCACTAACGTATACCACCTCACGTTATCGCACTCGATTTTCACTGATGATGGAAGTCGATGGCATTGCCGAAACGTCTGATTTTGTAGAAAACATTGGACTACGGCCAAACATCCCGGGAAGGAATTTTAACAAAAACTACTTCTTTGTTGCCGATAACGTTGTACACATATATATAAAAAATATGCATAAAATTAATGGCTTGTATAAGTCAATGATTGATCTCCATTAAGTAGTGCTCAAGTTTCCAAAGTTTTAATATTATGATGTCCGTAATCATCAGAGCAGGTTTAGTGTGTATGAGGGTAGACCGTGGACAAAAATTTTCAACATTTCCTATTGAGCGTTGATTTGAATAAAGCTGCGAATCTAGTGTACGTTTCACTGAACAAACACGCGGAAAAGAAGGAGCGCTCCGAAGTCACTCATGGACCCTCAGTATCTTGCAGAGGGTTCATTCCCTAAAGACGAAAAGTCTGTCTATGAATCGTTCCTCTGTAAACACGGGCAGTTACACTGCCCAGCGATCCACAGGAAGCAAATTGATGTACATTTTTTCGGCTTGCACGCGTTATGTTGGTGTGGGTTTCGGCACTTTCCATTTAAAAAGCGTGCAAATGTAAGAAAATAAACATGAGTGAGGCCAGAAATAACATGAATTGTGTGTGTGTGTGTGTGTGTGTCTTACCTGCCTTTTTATTGCTGTAGGCATAATAATAAAATGGAAACGTAAACATTACATAACTGAGATATGCTTACCTGCCACGAAGTAGGCCCTATATATTATTTTATACATGGAGGAGTTCAGTGACATACACACGTACAGAAGAATTATATATATAAAGATATTAACTCATACATAATTTACATTAAAATGAAAAAATTATAATTTTATTCCCTGGCAACAAAATTATTTTATTTTTAACAATTACCATTGTTTAAAAAAGTTTAAATGAATTTTCAACTACTTTATTGTTGTTAAAACGTAAAACATTGTCGGTAAACTACCCCTTCCCCTTAACCGATCTTCACCAAAATCGAAAGTCCTTGAGATCTCTACAATTCAGGGACGTATGCAAAACATTATTTGATTCTGTTTGAATTTGCGGCTGTTATCGTTTGCCATAAAAAATACGCTTGATAAAAAAAGTTGCAGGTAAACTACCCCTTTCCCTTTACCGATCTTCACCAAAATCAATAGACCTTGAGCTCTCTGCAACTCAGGAAAGGGTGCAAAAAATTATTTGATTCTCATTGAATTTTCGGCAGTTATCGTTCATCATAAAAAAATTACCCTTTTTAAAACATAAAACGTTCCTGATAAAGTACCCCTTCCCGTAACCGATCTTCAACAAAATCAACAGACCTTGAGTTCTCTTCAGTTCAAAAAGGTATGCAAAAACCTAGTTGATATTGTTTGAATTTACTGCAGTTATCGTTCGTCATATAGAAAAATTACCGTTGTTAAAACATAAAATGTTGCTGGTAAACTACCCCTTTCCCTTAACCGATCTTCACTAACACCAATAGGTATTGAGAACTCTACAATACAGCGCTGTATGCAAAACATAATTTGATTCTGTTTGAATTTGCGGTTGTTATCGTTTACTATAGAAAAAAGTTACCCTTGATAAAAAACCGTGGCAGGTAAACTACCCCTTCCCCTTAACCGATCTTCACCAAAAACGACAGGTCTTGGGAATGCTACAATTCAGGCCTGTATGCAAACAATTATTTGATTCTGTTTGTATTTGCGGCTGTTATCGTTTGCCATATGAAACACCCTTGATAAAACATAAAACGTTGCTGGTAAACTACCCTATTCCATTAACCGATCTTCACCAAAAACAAGAGATCTTGAGAACTCTACAATTCAGGGCTGTATGCAAAACATTAGTATATTCTGTTTTAATTTACGGCAGTTATCGTTCGTCATAGAAAAAATACCCTTGTTAAAACATACAACGATGCAGGTAAACTACCCCTTTCCCTTAACTGATCTTCAACAAAATCAACAGACCTTGAGTTCTGTATAATTCAAAAAGGTATGCAGAAGAGTAGTTGATTCTGTTTTAATGTACGGCAGTTATCGTTCGTCAAAAAAAAAAATTACCCTTGATAAAACATAAAATGTTGCTGGTAAACAACACTTTATCCCTCAACCGATCTTCACCAAAACCAACAGGTCTTCAGAACTCTACATTTCAGGGCTGTATGCAAAATAATATATGATTCTGTTTGAATTTGCGGCTGTTATCGTTTGCCATATAAAATACCCTTGATAAAACAAAAAATGTGTCAGGTAAACTACCTCTTTCCCTTAACCGATCTTCACCAAAAACAATAGGTCTTTAGTACTCAGCAAAACAGGGCTGTATGCAAAAACGTATTTGATTCTGTTTGAATTTGCGGCTCTTATCGTTTGCCATAGTAAATACCCTTTTAAAACATAAAACGTTGCAGGTAAACTACCCCTTTCCCTTAACCGATCTTCACCAACACCAATAGGTATTGAGAACTCTACAATACAGGGCTGTATGCAAAACATCATTTGATTCTGTTTCAATTTGCGGCTGTTATTCGTTTACCATAGAAAATAAAATTAATGGCTTGTATAAGTTAATGATTGATCTCCATTAAGTAGTGCTCAAGTTTCCAAAGTTTTAATATTATGATGTCCGTAATTAAAACATCAGAGCAGGTTTAGTGTGTATGAGGGTACACCGTGAACAAAAATTTTCAACATTTCCTATTGAGCGTTGATTTGAATAAAGCTGTGAATCTACAGTGTACGTTTCGCAGAACAAACACGCGGAAAAGAAGGAGCGCTCCGAAGTCACTCATGGACCCTCAGCATCTTGCAGAGGGTTCATTCCCTAAAGACGAAAAGTCTGTCTATGAATCGTTCCTCTGTAAACACGTGCAGTTACACTGCCCAGTGATACACAGGAAGCAAATCGCTATCCACGCTGGACACTTTTTCGGCTTGCATGCGTTATGTTGGTATGGGTTCGGCACTTTCCATTTAAAAACCGTGCAAATGTAAGAAAATAAACATGAATGAGGCCAGAAATAACGCGAATTGTGTGTGTGTGTGTGTGTGTGTGTGTGTGTGTGTGTGTGTGTGTGTGTGTGTGTGTGTGTGTGTGTGTGTGTGTGTGTGTGTGTGTGTGTGTGTGTGTGTGTGTTCCCTGCCTTTTCATTGCGGTAGTCATAATAATAAAATGGAAACGTAAACAGTACATAACTGAGAAAAAATACATAAATGAAAAAACTATAATTTTATTGCCTGGCAACAAAATTATTTTATTTTTAACAATTACCATTGTTTCAAAAAGTTTAAATGAATTTTCAAGTACTTTACTCTTGTTAAAACGTAAAAGGTTGCAGGTAAACTACCCCTTCCCCTTAACCGATCTTCACCAAAATCAAAGTTCCTTGAGTCCTCTACACTTCAGGGACGTATGCAAAAAATTATTTGATTCTGTTTGAATTTGCGGCAGTTATCGTTTGCCATAGAAAATACGCTTGATAAAAAACGTTGCATGTAAACTACCCCTTCCCCTTAACCGATCTTCACCAAAAACAATAGGTCTTGAGTACTCTACAAATCAGGGCTGTATGCAGAAAATTATTTGATTCTGTTTGAATTTGCGGCTGTTATCGTTTGCCATAGAAAATACCCTTGTTAAAAAAACGTTGTAGGTAAACTACCCCTTTCCCTTAACCGATCTTCACCAAAAACAACAGGTCTTGAGAACTCTACAATTTAGGGCTGTATGCAAATAATCTTTTGATTCTGTTTGAATTTGCGGCTGTTATCCTTTGCCATAGGAAATACCCTTGTTAAAACATAAAACGTTACAGGTAAACTACCCCTTTCCCTTAACCGATCTTCACCAAAAACAATAGGTCTTGAGAACTCTACAATTCAGGGCTGTATGCGAAACATTATTTGATTCTGTTTGAATTTGCGGCTGTTATCGTTTGCCAAAAAAAAAAAATTTCCCTTGATAAAAAAAACCGTTGCAGGTAAACTACCCCTTTCCCTCAACCGATCTTCACCAAAAACAATAGGTCGTGAGTACTCTACAAATCAGGGCTGTATGCAAAAAATTATTTGATTCTGTTTGAATTTGCGGCAGTTATCGTTTGCCATAGAAATAAAAATCTACAGACACACAGACAGACACACAGACACACAGACAGACACACACACAGACACTTTTCGGAAAACGACTTTTTTTCATGTTTTGAGTGTAGTAGAATCAGAATCTGCAATAATCTCGAACACGATTTTTTTTTTGCCATCACCATACTTCCATTCCTTAAGGAATATGGAAGTAAAAATTAACCTTGATAAAAAAAAAGTTGCAGGTAAACTACCCCTTCCCCTTAACCGATCTTCACCAAAAGCAATATGTCTTGAGAACTCTACAATTCAGGGCTGCATCCAAAATATTATTTGATTCTGTTTGAATTTGCGGCTGTTATCGTTTGCCATAGAAAAATATCGGTATGGAGAACCATACATGACTTCCATATTCTAAGATTAATATTTAAAATCATTTTCGAAATGAAATATTACCATAGAAACTACTTCTTTCTACTTACTGCTTCAGCCTTAACCACAGTACTGTGGTCACTAACGTATACCACCTCACGTTATCGCACTCGATTTTCACTGATGATGGAAGTCGATGGCATTGCCGAAACGTCTGATTTTGTAGAAAACATTGGACTACGGCCAAACATCCCGGGAAGGAATTTTAACAAAAACTACTTCTTTGTTGCCGATAACGTTGTACACATATATATAAAAAATATGCATAAAATTAATGGCTTGTATAAGTCAATGATTGATCTCCATTAAGTAGTGCTCAAGTTTCCAAAGTTTTAATATTATGATGTCCGTAATCATCAGAGCAGGTTTAGTGTGTATGAGGGTAGACCGTGGACAAAAATTTTCAACATTTCCTATTGAGCGTTGATTTGAATAAAGCTGCGAATCTAGTGTACGTTTCACTGAACAAACACGCGGAAAAGAAGGAGCGCTCCGAAGTCACTCATGGACCCTCAGTATCTTGCAGAGGGTTCATTCCCTAAAGACGAAAAGTCTGTCTATGAATCGTTCCTCTGTAAACACGGGCAGTTACACTGCCCAGCGATCCACAGGAAGCAAATTGATGTACATTTTTTCGGCTTGCACGCGTTATGTTGGTGTGGGTTTCGGCACTTTCCATTTAAAAAGCGTGCAAATGTAAGAAAATAAACATGAGTGAGGCCAGAAATAACATGAATTGTGTGTGTGTGTGTGTGTGTGTCTTACCTGCCTTTTTATTGCTGTAGGCATAATAATAAAATGGAAACGTAAACATTACATAACTGAGATATGCTTACCTGCCACGAAGTAGGCCCTATATATTATTTTATACATGGAGGAGTTCAGTGACATACACACGTACAGAAGAATTATATATATAAAGATATTAACTCATACATAATTTACATTAAAATGAAAAAATTATAATTTTATTCCCTGGCAACAAAATTATTTTATTTTTAACAATTACCATTGTTTAAAAAAGTTTAAATGAATTTTCAACTACTTTATTGTTGTTAAAACGTAAAACATTGTCGGTAAACTACCCCTTCCCCTTAACCGATCTTCACCAAAATCGAAAGTCCTTGAGATCTCTACAATTCAGGGACGTATGCAAAACATTATTTGATTCTGTTTGAATTTGCGGATGTTATCGTTTGCCATAAAAAATACGCTTGATAAAAAAAGTTGCAGGTAAACTACCCCTTTCCCTTTACCGATCTTCACCAAAATCAATAGACCTTGAGCTCTCTGCAACTCAGGAAAGGGTGCAAAAAATTATTTGATTCTCATTGAATTTTCGGCAGTTATCGTTCATCATAAAAAAATTACCCTTTTTAAAACATAAAACGTTCCTGATAAAGTACCCCTTCCCGTAACCGATCTTCAACAAAATCAACAGACCTTGAGTTCTCTTCAGTTCAAAAAGGTATGCAAAAACCTAGTTGATATTGTTTGAATTTACTGCAGTTATCGTTCGTCATATAGAAAAATTACCGTTGTTAAAACATAAAATGTTGCTGGTAAACTACCCCTTTCCCTTAACCGATCTTCACTAACACCAATAGGTATTGAGAACTCTACAATACAGCGCTGTATGCAAAACATAATTTGATTCTGTTTGAATTTGCGGTTGTTATCGTTTACTATAGAAAAAAGTTACCCTTGATAAAAAACCGTGGCAGGTAAACTACCCCTTCCCCTTAACCGATCTTCACCAAAAACGACAGGTCTTGGGAATGCTACAATTCAGGCCTGTATGCAAACAATTATTTGATTCTGTTTGTATTTGCGGCTGTTATCGTTTGCCATATGAAACACCCTTGATAAAACATAAAACGTTGCTGGTAAACTACCCTATTCCATTAACCGATCTTCACCAAAAACAAGAGATCTTGAGAACTCTACAATTCAGGGCTGTATGCAAAACATTAGTATATTCTGTTTTAATTTACGGCAGTTATCGTTCGTCATAGAAAAAATACCCTTGTTAAAACATACAACGATGCAGGTAAACTACCCCTTTCCCTTAACTGATCTTCAACAAAATCAACAGACCTTGAGTTCTGTATAATTCAAAAAGGTATGCAGAAGAGTAGTTGATTCTGTTTTAATGTACGGCAGTTATCGTTCGTCAAAAAAAAAAATTACCCTTGATAAAACATAAAATGTTGCTGGTAAACAACACTTTATCCCTCAACCGATCTTCACCAAAACCAACAGGTCTTCAGAACTCTACATTTCAGGGCTGTATGCAAAATAATATATGATTCTGTTTGAATTTGCGGCTGTTATCGTTTGCCATATAAAATACCCTTGATAAAACAAAAAATGTGTCCGGTAAACTACCTCTTTCCCTTAACCGATCTTCACCAAAAACAATAGGTCTTTAGTACTCAGCAAAACAGGGCTGTATGCAAAAACGTATTTGATTCTGTTTGAATTTGCGGCTCTTATCGTTTGCCATAGTAAATACCCTTTTAAAACATAAAACGTTGCAGGTAAACTACCCCTTTCCCTTAACCGATCTTCACCAACACCAATAGGTATTGAGAACTCTACAATACAGGGCTGTATGCAAAACATCATTTGATTCTGTTTCAATTTGCGGCTGTTATTCGTTTACCATAGAAAATAAAATTAATGGCTTGTATAAGTTAATGATTGATCTCCATTAAGTAGTGCTCAAGTTTCCAAAGTTTTAATATTATGATGTCCGTAATTAAAACATCAGAGCAGGTTTAGTGTGTATGAGGGTACACCGTGAACAAAAATTTTCAACATTTCCTATTGAGCGTTGATTTGAATAAAGCTGTGAATCTACAGTGTACGTTTCGCAGAACAAACACGCGGAAAAGAAGGAGCGCTCCGAAGTCACTCATGGACCCTCAGCATCTTGCAGAGGGTTCATTCCCTAAAGACGAAAAGTCTGTCTATGAATCGTTCCTCTGTAAACACGTGCAGTTACACTGCCCAGTGATACACAGGAAGCAAATCGCTATCCACGCTGGACACTTTTTCGGCTTGCATGCGTTATGTTGGTATGGGTTCGGCACTTTCCATTTAAAAACCGTGCAAATGTAAGAAAATAAACATGAATGAGGCCAGAAATAACGCGAATTGTGTGTGTGTGTGTGTGTGTGTGTGTGTGTGTGTGTGTGTGTGTGTGTGTGTGTGTGTGTGTGTGTGTGTGTGTGTGTGTGTGTGTGTGTGTGTGTGTGTGTGTGTGTGTGTGTGTGTGTGTGTGTGTGTGTGTGTGTGTGTGTGTGTGTGTGTGTGTGTGTGTGTGTGTGTGTGTGTGTGTGTGTGTGTGTGTGTGTGTTCCCTGCCTTTTCATTGCGGTAGTCATAATAATAAAATGGAAACGTAAACAGTACATAACTGAGAAAAAATACATAAATGAAAAAACTATAATTTTATTGCCTGGCAACAAAATTATTTTATTTTTAACAATTACCATTGTTTC
Source organism: Magicicada septendecula (assembly GCA_034769895.1). Lineage (NCBI taxonomy): Eukaryota > Metazoa > Arthropoda > Insecta > Hemiptera > Cicadidae > Magicicada > Magicicada septendecula. Next base: position 852,012,727 of record CM068368.1, read on the forward strand.
AAAAAGTTTAAATGAATTTTCAAGTACTTTACTCTTGTTAAAACGTAAAAGGTTGCAGGTAAACTACCCCTTCCCCTTAACCGATCTTCACCAAAATCAAAGTTCCTTGAGTCCTCTACACTTCAGGGACGTATGCAAAAAATTATTTGATTCTGTTTGAATTTGCGGCAGTTATCGTTTGCCATAGAAAATACGCTTGATAAAAAACGTTGCATGTAAACTACCCCTTCCCCTTAACCGATCTTCACCAAAAACAATAGGTCTTGAGTACTCTACAAATCAGGGCTGTATGCAGAAAATTATTTGATTCTGTTTGAATTTGCGGCTGTTATCGTTTGCCATAGAAAATACCCTTGTTAAAAAAACGTTGTAGGTAAACTACCCCTTTCCCTTAACCGATCTTCACCAAAAACAATAGGTCTTGAGAACTCTACAATTTAGGGCTGTATGCAAATAATCTTTTGATTCTGTTTGAATTTGCGGCTGTTATCCTTTGCCATAAGAAATACCCTTGTTAAAACATAAAACGTTACAGGTAAACTACCCCTTTCCCTTAACCGATCTTCACCAAAAACAATAGGTCTTCAGAACTCTATAATTCAGGGCTGTATGCGAAACATTATTTGATTCTGTTTGAATTTGCGGCTGTTATCGTTTGCCAAAAAAAAAAAAAATTTCCCTTGATAAAAAAAAACCGTTGCAGGTAAACTACCCCTTTCCCTCAACCGATCTTCACCAAAAACAACAGGTCGTGAGTACTCTACAAATCAGGGCTGTATGCAAAAAATTATTTGATTCTGTTTGAATTTGCGGCAGTTATCGTTTGCCTAAAAAAAAAAATTTTACAGACACACAGACAGACACACAGACACACAGACACACAGACAGACACACACACAGACACTTTTCGGAAAACGATTTTTTTCATGTTTTGAGTGTAGTAGAATCAGAATCTGCAATAATCTCGAACACGATTTTTTTTTGCCATCACCATACTTCCATTCCTTAAGGAATATGGAAGTAAAAATTAACCTTGATAAAAAAAAAGTTGCAGGTAAACTACCCCTTCCCCTTAACCGATCTTCACCAAAAACAATAGGTCTTGAGTATTCTACAATTGAGGACTGTATGCAACAAATTATATGATTCTGTTTGAATTTACGGCTCTTATCGTTTGCCATAGAAAATACCCTTGTTAAAATATAAAACGTTGCTGGTAAACTACCCCTTTCCCTTAACCGATCTTCAATAAAATCAATAGACCTTGAGTTCTGTATAATTCAAAAAGGTATGCAAAAGAGTGGTTGATTCTGTTTGAATTTACGGCAGTTATCGTTTGTCATAGAAAAAATTACCCTTGTTAAAACATAAAATGTTGCCGGTAAACTACCCCTTTCCCTTAACCGATCTTTACTAAAACCAATAAGTCTTGAGAACTCTACAATTTAGGGCTGTATCCAAAATATTATTTGATTCTGTTTGAATTTGCGGCTGTTATCGTTTGCCATAGAAAATAATTACCCTTGATTAAAAAAAAAACGTTGCTAGTAAACTACCCCTTTCCCTTAACCGATCTTCACCAAAAACAATAGGTCTTGAGTACTCTACAAATCAGGGCTGTATGCAAAAATTATTTGATTCGGTTTAAATTTGCGGCTGTTATCGTTTGCCATAGAAAAAAATCTACAAACAGACACACAGACACACTCACATAGACACACACGCGCGCGCGCGCGCACACACACATACTTTTTGAAAAACGACTTTTTTTCATGTTTTGAGTGTAGTACAATCAGAATCTGCAATAATCTCGATCACGATTTTTTTTTGCCATCACCATACTTCCATTTCCTTAAGGAACATGGAAGTAAAAGGGAACTACTATTATTACTACTTTTTAATTTACCTCTCTCTCTCTCTCTCTCTCTCTCTCTCTCTCTCTCTCTCTCTCTCTCTCTCTCTCTCTCTCTCTCTCTCTCTCTCTCTCTCTCTCTCCATCCCTCCCTCACCCTCTCTCTCCCCCTCTCTCTCTCTTGCCTACATTACAGCTCTTACATTCTCGGTTGTTATCCTTTACAATGTAGATATTTAATCAATTCTACTTGGGTATTCTAACTTCACCCACATCAAAACAATAAATGTCACAACCTAAGATATTCTTGTTTCCCTTTAAGATACGTTCCATCATAACACACTTATACTTATAGACGTCCTACTACTTGGCGACACTCCCTTTCATACTATTTAACTTCAGTTTTCTCAATCCACCTTTATCAATACATATGTGCTTCTTGATGTTTGTGCCTTTTAACTAACTGGTTCCATCATACTACAATTTTAATACAAAAGATTCCTTTTTTCCAAGCTAACTTGAATTCCTCAGTTTTTATATTCTCTGTACAGGTGATGAATTAATACAAGCCACGTCGTAACAATCCTGAGCTAATGAAAACGGACTTGAAAGAAATTAATTTAATTTTCTTGAGAGAAATTTACTTACAAAGGAATACTTGAATTTACATGATCTTCAAACTAATACTGCACAGATTATAAACTACGTGTCAATCAATTTTAAAATTAAATATCGATATGAAGAACCATACATGACTTCCATGCTCTAAGATATATATTTAAAATCATTTACTTGAATTTGATTCGATAATTTCTAAAAAGTTAGGTGTGTTCCTTGAAAATCAGGTTTTATGTTTGACAAATTGAAATGAAATATTTCCACAGAAACTACTTCCTTGTTGCCGATAACGTAGTAAACATATAAAAAATTACCCCCTCCCCCTTCAACTATCATTTTCAATTATAATTATTTCATCTGTTTTTCTACAGTGGATTATTATGAGCTTCTTTTAAGGATACTTTATCAAAACTAAGTACTTTATTCTTGTTAAAACATAAAACGTTGCAGGTAAACTACCCCTTCCACTCAACTGATCTTCACCAAAATCAATAGGCCTTGAGTCCTCTACAACTCGGGTACATATGCAAAAAATTATTTGATTCTGTTTGTACTCGCGGCAGTTATCGTTCGCCATATTAAAAATTCTACACTTAGACACACACACACTTTTCGAAAAATGACTTTTCTTCTTGTTCGAGGTAGTACAATCAGAATCAGCGCTTATCTCGAACACGATTTTTTTGCGATCACCATACTTCCATTTTCTTACGAAACATGGAAGTAAAAATGATATTGATTTTAGTTTTATGTTTGAAGTCAGACCTGCATCACACGTAAATTTGTTACTGTCGTGAAGTCCTGCGCATAATAAGTTTGCCAACAGACCCTCTGACAAAAGACAGACGTCTTTTCGGAGACTTATTTGTGTCCGTAATTGCTACACATAAAGTATGTCATACGTATTAGGACTTAGTATGATACAGCTTCCGCAAAAGTGAAGTAAACAAATTATTTTCCAATTTTGTTTCAGTTTTGTCTAAATTACAGCACTGTCAAGCCGTCTGAAAATTACTGCTTCCATGTTATTTATTTTATTCTGTGTGATTCCAGCAAGCATGGCCGGATTGGGGGGCCCGGGGCTATTTAAGATCAGGGGCCCATGTATGAAATTTTCGTGTATTGCACAATAGTTTGCTTTATTCAAACACTCATTTAATAAATATAATAAACAAAATATTGTTCTTAAACCGTATTTTTACTCACATATTTTTTTAATTTTATACTGATTAAATAAATGCTGAAACTGTTTACACTCGACAAGAATCAAATAAGCACTTTTTTTACTTTCATTTTGTGTTTAATCTTCTAATGTATTGATTGTGTTTCATTTTAATGTATTTCTAAGCACATTAAAATCTGAATTATTGAGTTTTAAAGGACCTATATTTTTCTCGAGCCCTCTCCAAAATCATCATAAAACAATTGTGATAGATTACAACTGGGGGAATTTTGAGCGTTAAACTTTACTGCTTTGGCTTTTACCATAACCTTGTGTACCTAAACATGTTTCTCAGGCTTCATTTAAATTCGTGATCCGCACTTCAGGTACTCTCCCTGTCAGTGCGGTTTTTAATATTTCGCTTGTTCGAAAATTTTTATTTAATCGTTCGAAAATGAGAATTTTTAAATGATCGGGAATGGGGCAGCCCGACAAGCGGGGCCCAGGGCTTTAACCCCTCCTAGCCTCCCCCTTAATCCGGTACCGCCAGCAAGAGGGAAAACTATATACGTATATCCGAGGTCGTATCATCACACAGACTGTACGTTTAATTTTTCCCGTGTTGTAAGCAAAGATCTGACATACGTCCCAGTAAACTGTGCCTATCGTGCAACATCGTAATATTTATAATATAATATTGTTTCGACGGTCTCACGGATCGTCGTATGGTACAGTGGAAACAAAATACAGCCACCAATGAAGTCACTAATTACCACATTTAATTAATCATCATCATTTTCTTTTTAACGGTTTTAGGGTTTAGCAGTTCCTATTCCACAGTACACCTTATCTTAGGTCCAACTTTTCTTCTCCCTCTAGGGTTGTAATCTTTCGCCATCTTCGGTATTCTAATTTCTTCCATTTTATTCATGTATTGAATCCATTTTCTTCTGTATGCATTAATCCTTTCATTAACTGCAAAAACACCTAAATCACTTCTTATCTCCTCTTTTTTTTTTAAAGATCTCGTCTATTACACCTTTTAACTGATCTCAGAAATTTCATTTCTGCTGTTTTGTATCTTCTGTTCATCTTTTTTTCTTTATGACCCAAGTTTCAAACACATACAGTAGTGTAGGTATTGCCATTGTTTCATAAAATTTTAAATAGGTTTCTTTTTTACTTTATTTTTAACGGTTTCACACATTTTTGTGAAATTCGTCATTTTATTTTGTATATGTCTATCTTGATCGTAAGTAATGTCACTTCCAAGGTTGTTGATATGTCTTACTTGTTCTATGCATGTGTTGTCTACCCATATTTTGATCAGAAACGGTTCATCTCCTATAAAGGCCATTACTTTTGTCTTTGATTCAGATATCTTACTCTTATGTTCTTTTCCTATTGTATGTAAGATGTATATTTCTCGCTGGAGATCGTCTTCTTAAGTGGCGAATATAGCTTAGTCATCCGCGAAAACAATGGTTTTCAAGCTTTTATTTTGGTGGATTTTAATATCGTCAATGGATTGTTCTTTCCATTTTTTTTTGGAGATCATCTAGATAAAAGTTAAAAAGTAGTGGTGACAGACAACAAACTTGTCTTACACCTTGGTTTGTTTCAATCGGAATATATTGTTCTCTGTCGTTTATGATTATCGCGGTTTGCCTATATAAACTCTTTACGGCCTGAACTAGGTGTTTTGGTATACCTTTATTTTCAAGTATGTCCCATAACTTCGCTCTGATTACTCTATCAAAAGCTTTGTTGAAATCGATAAAGGCAATATGTGTTTCTAAATTCTTTCCACGTCGTTTTTCTATTACTTGTTGTATGGTAAATATGCAGTCTATGCAAGAGCGTCCTATCCTCAAACCATGTTGTTCTTCCTCTAAAAGCGTTTCTGCTATGTTTAAGATACTGCATTCCATCAGCTTCCTGAGGTTTGCAAGCGTAATGTTAAAGGACCCGTTAAGTAGTTCTTTTATATTTTGTCCAGTAACAGCATGTAGCCTGTCGCACACAACAATCCGAAGCCGCCTGTTCTACATTCAGGTCTCCTTCCTCATAGCGGTCTTTCCCTCTGTACGGGCGAAATCCGATGTCCATCGCTTAGGGTACGGTTGCACGAGCGTTTTTTCCCCTCCGTTTCCGTGCAGTTGGAAACGCATTGAATTTAACACACTGGCGGCAATGAAACTGGTCACACGGGCGTGGAAAAAACGCACGGTTCGTCAGCTCTGCTGCGTTTTCAAGGTCTCCCGCATCGAAACGCAACCTGCTGCGATTTTTAGTGCGTTTTTAACACGCACGAGGGTGGTCACACGAACTGTCCAAAGACGGCAAAAAAATAGCATTTGTTTATTCACTTGTAATTAATGGTAATTAATTTTAGTCTCCATGGTCTTGTTGACATTTTTATAAACAAATATTTTTACGAATAGAACCACCTAGAATAGCCGAGAGAGTCCCCGCCCCGTGCTCCCACCCAATGTGGCAGGTGTTGTCTCAGTCAGAGTTTGTTCTAGATTCTTCTAGAAGCCACTTGAGATACGCATTACCGTCAGCATTAAGTGGCGTGCAAATTGAGGATGGAAGAGTTTTCTAGAAGGCGTGCTCTACCTATAAAAAGCCATAGCAGCCGGCTTACGGTAGAGTTACGGGAGCGATTTTCCTTAGTGCGGATCGAGTGTTCTGTGAAGTGTTGTAGTGTTATAAATTGTGTGGAACTCTATTATTTGACATTATTATTGCGTGTGGACAAATCTAACAGCAATCATTGTAAGAGTTTATTACGAATTATTATTTGTGATAATTAAAACTAGTTGTTAGTGATTTCATTGGTGTCTTGTATTTTGTTTTCCACTGTACCATACGACGATCAGTTAGATCGTCGTCACAATATGTAATGTAAACATTTTTTTTTAATAAAGATTTATTTACTACTGACAACCAATGTTTTCTTTGTTCTAAACACGAACGTTTCTGTGCAGTTGCGTTTTAAACTTTATACCGCAATGGCAAATGTGTATATAGATAGTGAGATACTGAGAGCTGTAGGGATGCGCATCCGAGACGACCCAACCCTGCCGTCCGATTATAAACCGCCTGTGTGACTACACTTCCGTCCGTACGAGAAAACCCCCATGTATGACCACTGAGCGTTTTCCCAAACTCCACGCGCGTGCACGGCCGGAAAAAACGATCTCGTGTAACCGCGCCCTTAGACCAACACGGTTATGCGCTTTACTATCTCAGTCATTACACTCATCGATAATACGCAAAAACGAGTTTATGTAAATCGAATGAAAACTAAATAAACCACTTCACGAGTAGACCAGATTCAGTTTCTGCACGTAGGTATTGAGTATGTATACTGTTTCCGTTCTTAGCTTAATCCTGATGTAAACAAACAGGAGTGGCACATCTGAAACGCTATTTGCTACTTGAATTACAGGCGTGTCACTCTGACACAAGGAGTACAGTCAGTGTACATATAATATTGATACCGTATAGACACACGTAAATTGTAATAATTTGTCCTGACCAAAGTAAAATTTTTGTGACATTTCAGACCGACAGTGAAATATATAACACCAGTTAATGTCTTTTTTTTTATTAACCGTTTAAATATAGCAACAAACAAAAAAGTAAAGTTTATTTAAAACGAAAATAGATGGTGTTATAATTAGCAGGTACTGAATACTATCAGTTACTGTCAGAGAGTAACTCAGTGCCTTCCATATCTGTGTCTGAACTTGAGTCAGCGTTATTCATAAGATTGTTCATTGTCCACAACGTCGGTAATGTGGGCCAGTTGCCATAGCTTATCATCTTCCTCGATTATATGTTGCATACAATGACTCCACTTGTCCGCCGTTATTTACCACCTTCTCAATAAATTGTTTTATATCAAGCAGCTAATGTTGTGTTGTAACGGGCAAAATATCCTTTCAATTGGCTCCATGTTAATTCAGTACGATTAACATAAGGAGGAAGTCTTAAAACGATGTACCCCTATTTAAGTGGCAAGATAACTCTCACATAACTATACAGACATTCTGCACCTGCCCATAAAACATTACTGTGTGAACAGTGTCAACGCCCCAGACCAATAGCGTTTCGGATTTGCCACGTGGGTTTATTTACATCAAGATTGAACTAAGAACGGAAAGACTATAAATCAAAAAACAAAACTACACACATGAACATACACGACACACACACACACACACACACAAACAAATATACACACACAATATTACTTGTTAAACTTTATTTTTAAAACTTTTTAATTAAGTACAACCAACCACCGCGTTCCATGAAACTTTGAAACAACAAAACGAGAAAGCTAATTCCCAATGCAAGTTAACAGAAACATAAAACAACTTTTTAATGGAGTAACTTGTTTTTATTTTTCAATTACTCAGTTTGAGAACGTGCACTCTAATAATAAATCTGGGTGAATTTGAGCATAATCTTATTGCGGCAAAATTTATTATTTTTCGATCTGCTTCCTCTGAAATCGTTTCTGCAAATGTATTTCAAAAACGAAAAAAGGGAATTTCATGTTTTACGTTAGACTCCATGTTGTAGGACTTTAATTTATTTAATTCCATTTTTCTTTAGATTCACGGATATATGAATATTTAACATTTTATAATGTATCTCTCTCTTATTTTAGTCAACCCAGAGGTTGGTAAGTTTGCAACTTCTCTTCCATAGACAATGAGTGATGTGAATAAAATGAAGTAACTTCTATGAAGCACTAGATCCCGATTTAAGAATATTCTCAATTTGAGGTGAATAAGCAAGTGCTTGACTCTTTAAGTAATTGCTCGACAGTTGGAGAACTATCCGAAAAACCTTTAAGCAATTGCTTAGTATAGATGTTACTTGTTTCTCTATTTTGAAGCAATTGCTTCAGTCGTATCCGGTTTGAACTGATGACTAACGACTTCTCACGGGGCATGTCGCGACACGTCGCTGTACCTCCCCTTCCCCCATTCCATTCCGGTAGCGGGCAGTTGATAACTCGCATTTGTGTGTGCAACTGAAGCGTTTGACTGTCTTTTATTTGTGATATACGATGTCTTCAGGTGAGGATGATGTTAGGGAAGGAACTGGAGAAAAGAGGTTTGATAGATCACTGTTCGTTCGGATTTTGAAAGACTATAAGGAGGTGTTTGAAAAGTCTAAACTTCCCTCTTCAATTGTAACAAAAGAGAAGGCATGGAAGAATATAACAGATGAATATGCTAATACTTCTGGGTAGAAAGTCACATCTGTACAACTTAAAAAAATGTTATACAATTTGAAAACTTCCGTAAAAAAGAAGCAACTGGTAACAAGCCAATAAAGTTTATGGAATGGGAAAGTGATTTTCTTGACATGTTACATACCGGAGAAAATCCTGTGTTTTCTAAAGTACCCGGAAGTATATCAGTGGGGGTAGGAATAAGCGGTGAAGGCCCAATTCCGGCAAAAAAAGGGAAGTTTGTGGAGAGTGAAGACTTACAAGCAGCTGGTTGCAGCTCCCATGGGTCTGAGAAATCACTTAATAAAAAGACTAGAGCAAGCAAAATTATGGGTATGTTAAAAGATGAACATACAAAAGAATTAACAACACCACAGTTACAAAGATTGGTTTTGCTGCAGCAATATAATGTTAACAAAATAAAATTACAACGAGAGAAAATAAAAATGCAAAGAGAAGAACAACAAAATGTCGGAACAGAACAAGTAATAACTGCAGAACAAGTTACGGATGAAGAGCTAGGAGAAGATATCCTTTGTACATATTTGCAATTGTAATTTTTGTAAACCTGTCTCTTCCTTTTTCCTTTTTAAATAAAGAATAAAAATTAAAAAAAATTTAAACTGAATTAAAAAGTGTGGACATGACTGGGTGTGTTCATGACAGTGTGCGCGCACACATGCATACATGTGATCTTGCGCGTATGTTGTGTTTGCACTTTTTTTGGGTTTTTATTTTTTATTCATTTCTTTTTTTATTTATGTATTTTATCTTTTAAGAGAGGAAAGGTTAGGATCAGGATTTTCTTAAACTATTGTTTCTAAAATTACATTTATTCGTTCAAAAAATCCAGTAGTAACATTCGTTTTACTTCCCCTCTCATTCGGGTTTCACGATCTTCTACATGAGGTATGTCCATAACCATTTCTTCACCATCTTGAAAGTTTACATTTAAGCCTGCATCAAAATCAAAGTCATCATTGACATTCTTTGAAATATTATGCAATACTGCACACGACACAATAACTTTTGAGATCTTTTCAAGCGATAAACGAACACAGTTTGCTAATATTGGAAATCTTTGTTTCAATTGTCCAAAACATCTTTCTATAATAGTTCTCTCTCTGGAATGTGTTGTGTTAAAGTTCATTTGTGCTTCCCCCACGGCTGGCTTAAACGGTGTTACTAGCCATGGCGACACCCCGTAACCTGAATCTCCAAGCAAACAGGCTGAACCATTGAACTGTGATATCACGCCTCTTACTGGACTTGTCCTCCAGATTCGTGCATAATGGACGCTTCCTGGCCATTCAGCACAAACACTTGTGAACCTCTCTTGAGCATCGCAAGTCGCTTGCACGTTAATACTTGCAAAACCTTTTCTATTTATATACTCATCTCCAAAATGGGTTGGTTTCTTGATTTCGGTGTGTGTACAATCGACAGACCCAACAACAGTAGGTAGACGGAAACGACTTTGCCACAAAATTTTAGCTTCATTCATCTCTTCAACCGTTGAGAATGAATTGAATGAATGAATGAATGAATGAATGGATTCATTCATTGCGAATGAATCCAGTTGCCCGCTTTCTCAATGATATTGTTCAATACAGAGTTTATAGTTTTACATGCGGTTGTTCGGTGTATACCTGTATCTTCGGCAATACCGCTTTGAAACCCTGGATCACCAACAAATCTCAAAAAAATTTCCATTTTTTTCCTTCGAGATAGAGCACCACCTCTCGTCTCCTGACTCTCAGGTAAGAATTCCTCAGCTAAGAAGTCCACACTATCGTTCTCAAAACGCAACAACTCTTTGCAACGGCTTATTTCTCTACGCTCATTATAAAACTTGGGATCGCGTACAGGCATAAACTCAGCCATTTCAACAGTTCCGCACCAACAAAGGAAATGAAGTGTGCCCTAGAGCAGACTTAAATTTTTTCAAGCATTTACTCAAAACTGTTTAAGCAACTTCTTTTTATTCACTTCTTTTTAAAGCAATTACTTCTCTCCGGGAAAACTCGAGCAATTACTAGGCAAAGAAATTGCTTGATATTTTATTCACCTAAAATCAAGTAATTGCTTGAAAACACCCTAGTTCGAGAAATTGCTTCATTTTATTCACACCATTCTCTTAATCACTGCATACTTTCAACAGGTGACCCATTTTAATTATTTGGGAAATGATACTGGCTGTGATAGGAATTACGTTATTGATGTTAAGTTAGGTAAGTTCCAGACGATCTGTGGGACAATCGACCGTATTTTTAGAAACAAGGTACGTCGAGATACACAATTAACATTCCATAAAATTATAGCGGTCCCTGTACTGTCCTAGGGTGTGAATTATAGACAACAACCAAGAAACAAGGCAGTAAAATACAGGCCTCGGAAATGGCGTTCTTAATAGGAGCAAAGAGGTGTTTATACTTGACCGTATAAAGAATGAGGCCATAAGAGAAGAGTTACAAGTTTTTAACTTGAATTAAAAATTAAAAGATCACAAACAACGATGGAAAAAAGACTTAGAAAGAATGGCACATTCAAGAAGACTGGCCAAAAATGCCTTGAAATATAACCCTATCGGACATAGGTGTGTGAGTTGACCCAGGAAGAGATGGCTGGAGGATCTTCGAAGGTGGAACAGGCAGCACCTTGCCTATGCCGTGTTGTGAAGAAGAAGAAGAAGAAGAAGAAGAAGAAGAAGAAGAAGAAGAAGAAGAAGAAGAAGAAGAAGAAGAAGAAGAAGAAGAAGAAGATGGTGGTGGTGGTGGTGGTGGTGGTGGTGGTGGTGGTGAGTGGGGTTTACTTACATAACAGTTTTGACCCGATGCTCTTAAAATTTACAGGCGCACGATTTTCCTCAAAAGCCCGACACCCGTAAATTTTACGTTTGTCACTTCACGCGCGTTTAACGCTATTTGTACGAAACGTTTACGGGCTTCTGTTGTTTGTATTTGCAGACTGGTCTTTGTAGTTGCCAACTGAATACACAGATAGCAGTACAATCAGTTTTCTGCTCTGTGATTTCCGACTATTGTGAACCTTGCAATGTCGGTTTTGTTACCCTGACTATTTTTCATTTTGTACCATACAAAAGCAGATTATTGCAACTAGACCGATGTTTTCTATATTCTGTGCCTTAATATTGTAAGAAAAGTAATTGTCATACAGCAGTTACTAATAAAAAACCATTTATTATGTAAAAATACCTTGTAAACTTTTTTCATTTTTCAAAAACATGCTTCTGATATAAATACTAAAAATTAAATTCACCTACAAAAAATATATATTGTATTATTTTATGAAAACATAAGGTCTAATCTTTAATTTGACATGTAATGTATGTTGTTTTTAACAAATCTTACTATTAAAAAGAAAAGTAGGAAAAAATATCGAAAACAGCCAGGCTGCTGGGACTTGCCTACGCTGAAATGGTCGGGGTTGAAAGTGTTAAAAGTTATCGTGAGACATGCCCCAAACAAAGCATGACCCAGATGAGACAACTAGATATGAGACATAATGAGACAGCTAGATATGAGACATAATGAGACAGCTAGATATACAGATAGACGGGGAAATGAGCGCCAGACGCTTGAAGTAAAACTGAGGTATCGCTTCGCGGGTTCAGTAAATTATGACAATATGTTATGTACACTTCACAAGAATCTACAACCAAGAAACTGTTACACATAACACAACGATTAATCCGCCAACAATACTGAGAAAGAGTGGCGTGGCATGGCTATATAACACCTCTTGCCGGTTGTGATAGGCCTAAAACTTTACCTAAAAATTAATTCGAATATTTTCTAGTACCAAGTGGTTTTTTTTTAGGATCAAAATATTTTTTTAGAGTATTTTCTGTCATTCGTTGGCAAAAGAAAAGGGTCCCAGTTCAACGGTACCTGACTCCATTATACTTACACAGAACAAATCAGAACACAAATAATCGAGTTAAAAATAATAAAGACAAACAGAGAAACACATGACTAAACGAACAAAACACAAATAGGTAACTGCTGCACGTTGATTCCGAAACGAACATAGCTGCTAACTGAGCGTTTTGCCAGTTCATATAACGACAACACATTGGGTGAACGAATGTGCCTCCCCCTCTCCGCAGTTTGTACAGTGACAACTAATCGAGATCAATGACCAACCGCAGTAAAACCTTGCCGATGTCTGAGCCGGCAACACAACACAGTGCAAGCGCCCAGCAGTTCGAAAGTAATGCTACGCTTTTCTTCAAGTTTCCCTACTAATATTGCTCGGATTTCAAATTATTCAGTAACTAAAGTATTTATTCTATGACTCAATTAACATTATTTTTTCTTATTTCCAGTACTGTTGCCACCGACAAAAGCGGTTACATGGACGCCACGCTACTGCTGAGAAATCTGAACAATATTAAGTTCAACCTACAACACGCTACACAACATTGCAGTTAGACGATCACCGCCAAGAGAGAAGTACTCGTGCTGTGAATGCCGCAGGTTTGCAACTGACCACGCACCACTCAATTAAGTTTGTTTGTTTTCAATTTAACATCTGTTTACACAGATGTTTGAATCAATTGCTCTCACTGTCAGCGTCAACGTAATTATACTCCCTCTTGTTACTTGTCAATCTAATACTAGTACGCAGGCTGAGCTGCAGAACTGTCTCACTATTTTGAACGAAAAACATTATATTAATATTATTAATTATTATTTATTATTTATTATTATTAATTATATATTATTATATTATGTATTATTAATACAAAAAATCCTTCTCAATACAAATATGCTGAATTCAATCCTATGAAATATACAATGAACAATATTCCTTTAAATAAATTTAAAATACAAAAACAAAAGAAATTTATATATGATATTGCCATAAAAAATGGATATAACCCCCAAAATTATTGATAACATCGTAAACGAAATTAATCAAAAAATGATAAATAATTAAACATAATTAATTCACTACCGACTCGGAACACAAAGTTTTTATTGGTAAAAACGTAAACGTTTTACCTTATAGCCTGAACCGGTTTTCGCTTATAAAAAGCTTCTTCAGAGGCTCCCGTTGGGAGCACTATCCGTCTTGTTGACGACGGTATCGACCTTTGAAAGATCGATATTGTGTGTGTGGGGTGTGATATGTTTGAATAATGCGTGTGATTTGAATTGTGTCTGTTCGTTTATGGGTTTTCGTGTGTTTGCATATTTCCAATTGTTCAAGAGTGTCTAGTTTTCGGCCTTTTGTGTGTACTTGTAGAATGTCCATGTTATTGTCGATGTTTTTGTATTGATGTGTGTTTGCTTCAATGAGGTGGTTTGCAAAGGTGGATTCTGTAGTGGAGTGTAGTGCCTTTGTGTGTTCAGTGTATCTTTGTTTGAAGCTACGTCCAAGAAGATAAATAATTCTTTCAGTAACAAAACACAGAAAAATCAAAATATTACATATATTAATTTAACGTCTTCTCCTTCTGATAGTTCCTATCCATTTGGTATGTTGGATATCATACAGACTATTTTAACTTTTTGTACTGCTGCACGGAATAGGTCAGTTGTATTCATACCAAACGTCCTTAGATTTCTCGGCCATGATATTATCGGTCGCCCAACTCCTCTCTTTCCAAGTACTCTCCCCTGTAGTACGGACTGCAATAAATAAAATCTCTGTTCATTTCTCATGAGACGTCCCAGATACTGAAGCTTTCTTATCTTCACCGTGTTAATAACTTCCCTTTCTTTCTTCATCTTTCTCAGAACTTCAACATTAGTCCATTAGTCTATGAAATGCTCAGTGTTCTACGGTAAAGCCACGTTTCGAAAGATTCCAATTTCACATACATAGGCAATATTAACCATAAAATTACAAACTTATTTAAAACCAAAACAGTAATAAAATATATTTTGATAGAATCAATCTAAAAAAATTAACTTAATTCATAATTTAAATGGAGTATACAAAATTGAATTCCCTGACTGTAACAGTTTTATGTTGGCCAAACTAAAAACCATTTAAAAGAAAGATATATAAAACGCCGTAATTCATCTTTAAAACCAGATATATATATAAATCAAATTTAGCTACACACAATTAAAAACAAACACACATTTACAAATTTAAATAATATTAGTTTGTTAAAACACAGTTCCAAATATCCAAAAATGATCTTATGGAAAAATTTGGAAATATTTAAACATAAAACAAATCATAAATTAATACCAGAACAAATTCAGATTAATACGAAAATAATAATATTTGCAAAATTACTAATTTAATAAAATAATAAATATTTATATTATATTTTACAATTAGTTAAATAACATATTTTATATACACATATAAAAATATTAAATTTAGTTTACATATGAAACAGCTACTTTGAAAAAATTATTTAAAAAAATTTAATTTATAAATTTACATCTGATGATGATAGTTGGATAGTTTTGATACTATCAAAACATAAGTAATTTACAAAATAAAATATTTTTTTGTAAAAAGTTTTATTATTAATAATAATATAAAATATATAAAAAGAAAAAATTTGAGCATTTATGAATAGAATTTACTAGCTGTTACTCGCGACTTCGCACGCGAATATTTGACGTTTAATAAGTATTTTAATATAAGTTTTATTGTCTATGTCTATATGGCGTTCTGTCAGCTCGTATAACTATTTTGTACTCATTAGTCAAATTCTGTCCAAAGCTGTTTTCAACACTTGTAGGCTGCTATTTTAACTTGTACTAAATTATTATGTTGGTGCAACAGCCTTTGGAGATTTAAAAGTACCCGTTTATAAAGCCTTTGGAGATATTTATTAAGTACCTGTTAAATCAAAAACGCTAAATTCTTTATTTTAAGTATTACTCTGTTAGAAGCATTGTATAACACATCAAACGTTATGGTTTCCTCAACCATGGCTTTTATTTATATCAGCAGTAAACTAAAAACAAAAAAACCGTTGTCACCTAACCTCACAAATGAAAACAACACGTATTTTCGCTGTGCATTAAGTAATAGGACAATTTACAATTAGTACACTACAATTAGTACTTCTTTTCCACATCGTAATATATCGATACAATTGCATATTACATAAAACATCAAAAACATTCTGTAGGAATGGATAAATGTACAGTTCCGATACTGCTAAATAGGTTTTGTTTATTTACTTGTTACCATCTGGTCTCCATGGTGTTGTTGACATCTTTAGTAGTAGTATTTAATATGTTTCATTACTAATTCATTGCATCACCAGAAATACGTATTAACATAAATTTCATAATCGTTTAAGACAATTACAAAATATATAGACGTATCTATATACAATGTTACAAAATATATCGATACACTCGCATATTAAAAACATTAAAAACTTCAGGAACGGATAAAGGTACAGAGTTCTGATGCCGTCAAATATCTTTTGTTTATTTACTTGTTACTATGGTAAATAATTCTGATCTCCATGGTATTGGTGACATCTTTATACGCGTCAAAGAAAAGGTATTATTAAAAGGGCATAAATCGTTCAAACGAGGTAAAATATCAAATTCAAAGTTAGACAGTATTTTTTGCCTTGTGTCAAAGGTTACCTGTGCAAAATTTGGTGGCAATCGGTGTAACGGTGTGGATTTGAATTCAGTACCCACAAATCCTCAGACTTTGAGTTTTATATCTACAGATTAATAAATAAATTTTCATATTTTAAAAGTGTTGTAGTTATCAGAAAAATTACAAAATTTCCGATTACCTTAATACGTTTTGTTTCGTAAAGTAACAATTGTAGAGAGGACAATCACAGAAAAATTCGCCAAAAATGGCAAACGTTCGAATTAGTGTTAAAATTTCCTTCAACATCCGACTAGCTTTTGTGACACCCGACTGGATTCTTACACTTCTTTAAAATTTTTGATCTCTTCTTGGGTCCGTAAATTTTAATTTCCAAAACTGAATAGTATATTCGAATTTTAGTTAAAATTACTGCCCGGGCTGTTTTGCCGTGTTCCAAAGTTTTCGACAAAACCAGACGTTTCGGCAGAGCCATCGCCTGCCATCTTCAGTGAAAATCGAGTACGCTAATGTGAGGTGGTTAGTATACAGTACTGTGGTCACTAACGTATACCACCTCACGTTAGCGTACTCGATTTTCACTGAAGATGGCAGTCGATGGCACTGCCGAAACGTCTGTTTTTTCCGAAAACTTTGGACCACTGCCAAACAGCCTGGGCAGCAATTTTAACAAAACTGACTCCGAGTGTGTAAGCCTACGTGACACTAAATTCTCATTAATTTGACACTACTCCAACAAATCGCAACAAATGAATTTTTTGCTGTTTTTTTTTTTCAAATTTTCATCCACTTTGTACGTCCTAACGTCCAGACATTTTGAACTTTTCAAAAATGAAAATTAGATTTAGACTATGGCTAAAAGTTTGCTTAATACGATATCCCACATGGACTTCTGCAAATTTTTCACAATTTTGACCCCCTCACATATTTGACTCCGACCCTCCCCCCATTTGTGGAGGAATTATTCTCATAAAAAATAGGGTTTGTAGGGTAAACGAAAGGACGCAAATACCAAGTTTTATGAAATCGGTTGATGCGTTCAAAAGTTACCGTGAGACATACCTCAACACATAGACAGACAGACAGACAAATGTCAAACGATCAAGTTAAAACTAAGATATTGCTTCGCTCATTCAATTAAGATGTAGGGCCTATATGTGCTCATAATTAGCTATATGACGATAATAAAAGAAACTACTAAATATGAAGTTTGATCAATAAATACGCAGAATTTTCGTTTTCTCAAAAAAAATGTTTATTTATTCATCAATGTTAATTTTCTCCCATTCAAAGTCTCCATCAGCAATAATACACTTGTGCCAGCACTTTTTCCAATCTTCGAAGCACTTCTGGAACGCAATTTTCGGTATGGCGTTCAGCTCCTTCAGCGATTTTGTCTTTATCTCCTCAATGTTGGCAAAACGTCATCCTTTCATAGGTTCATCATCTTCAGGAATAGGAAGAAGTTGTAGGGGGCCATTCCCGGCGAATACGGAGACTGAGGCATCATAACGGTGTTGTTTTTGGCCAAAAATTTACGAACACCCAGTGAATTGTTAGCAGGTGCGTTATCGTGGTGCAATTGCCATGAGTTGTTTTGCCACAAATCCGGGCGTTTTCTTCGGCTTGCTTCACGTAAACGGCGTAGAACTTCCAGGCAGTACTCCTTATTGACTGTACGACCTGGTGGAAAGAACTTGTGGTACATTATGCGGTTGAAATAAAAGAAAACAGTGAGCAGAACATTCAATCAACTTCACATTCGATCGAACTTGACGAGCTCTTGCCGGTCTTAGCTCTTCAGAAAGCATCGATTGGGACGATTTGGCCTTAGTTTCGACGTCATATCCGTACACTCATGTTTCATCACCAGTTATGACACGTTTGAGCAGTTCTGGATCGTCGTTGACTTCATTCAGCGACTCCTGAGTAACGTCCATTCGACACTGCTTCTGATCGAAATTCAACAAAAAAAAAAGAATACATAAACTTCTATGTATAGTTTCATGTGTGACTCTGTACTTTAGGTTGTAAGGTAGACTTACAAACCAACTTTTGTAAGTACAACTGGATAGTGCGATGTGTCAAATGTGCGTAGTTTCGTAAGTCTGGGTTACGATAGTCGAGTGCGCACGTGTGTATGTGTCGCGTAGATGCCAATTGGCAAAACATTTCAGCACCCTTATTGATTAAGTAAGAATAGTGAGTAATTTGATTGTTGAATTAATTGTGATTTGCAGAAAAGCGCTTAACAAATCAGTAGCTGATTTACTGTATCTGGTGTAGATTTAGTGTTCCACCATACTCAGCTCCTCTATTTACGCGGCTCCGTGCTCAGAGCACTTATCAACAAACTGGCCGTGCTCGTAGCGCCCACTTATCATAATGTCTTCTCGAGTCTCTTATATAATGAAAATTATTCCTGTAAATCACACTAAAACATATGTATGCCTGCTGCCTGTGCTTGGTCATACTTTGACCAGCTATTATTCAACTTTCTAATTTACCGTTTAGATTTAATAATCCAGTAGCTGAAACTTTATACCGTTTTTCATTTTCTAAATTTTTAATAATAATAATATTTAATATTATACTTTTAATGTTGTTTAAATTCTTGGATTTCGTTGTCCATGACGTGTCCGTTACTTAACTAAATATCACTATTGCATTAACGACTCGGAACACTAGGTTTTTTATAAGTAAAAGCATAAAGTTTTACCTTACAGCCTGAACCGGTTTTCTCCTTATTTATAAGAAGCCTTATAAAGGAGAAAACCGGTTTAGGCTGTAAGGTAAAACTTTATGCTTTTACTTATAAAAAACCTAGTGTTCCGAGTCGTTAATGCATAGTGATATTTAGTTGTTTAAATATTAATGTTATTGTTACTACTACTACTACTACTACTACTATTTAATAATAATAATAATAATAATAATAACAATATTAATAACAATAATAATAATTTTTTAACAATTCAAGGGAGACAAATATAAGTATAACAATAAGTATAATTATAACACAAATTTAACATTATTTGCGTCAACGTTTCGACCAGATCAGTTAAGGAGAGGGAAAAAGAGAGAGAGAGAGAGAGAGAGAGAGAGAGAGAGAGAGTGCTCATGCGTATGCGTGTGTATGTGGGAGAGCGGTTGAGACAGTTTGTTTTGCATAAGTAAAATAATTACATTTGTTACATATTGTTCTACTTAAATAGATAGACATAATTATAATATTCCAAAACCTAATTAATACTGGTATAGATAGCAATACATGTCAAAATATATGTTATAACTGAACACAGATTTTAAGACCTTCAATAATTTATATTATTAAAAGGTATTACTACTATACTAGTATTGAACACGCTTATGCATAAATTAGAGAATTATATACAAAATAACAGAACTACAAATATGACAAACACAAAATTATGGTAAACCAATTAAACACATGACAATGGTTATTACTTATTATTTATATTGTTGTAACATAATATTTACTGAGCACAGTTTGGTCTATACGGAATCTATAAAATTATGTAGACGTCGACATCCCCCCTCACTGGCATGTCGCGTGCTCTCTCTCTCTCTCTCTCTCTCTCTCTCTCTCTCTCTCTCTCTCTCTCTCTCTCTCTCTCTCTCTCTCTCTCTCTCTCTCTCTCTCCCTCTCTCCCTTTCACTCTCGCTACTGTTGGCTAAGGAGTTGGCGAACAGGTGATGGACAGGTGTGCAGCCAGGTGTCAATGATGCATGGATAACCTCGGTGCTCAGAGCACGGTTTTATCACTATCGACGCTCGGAGCACGGGCCCTCTGAGCACGCTACCATTTATGCAACAATATTTTATCACTGGTTTAAAATTGTCTTTGTATCCATTTCGTTACACTTTTTTAAACAAATGTAATTAACAGAAGTTTACAACATAGCAAAATGCCAGGTTGAATAACTGTACGTTTTGACATACTGTGTGCAGACAAATGGACTGCTATTGGCGCATACGGCACTGATAAGTAATCACATACACCTGTGATCAGTCCTTAATGAAATACGACATAGAAACACAAGAGCTTAGAGTACAATCTCAACTAATTCTAATTGCATTTCCCGCTGCAATATTGTTGCAATACAAGGTGCACAGAGATTAATTATTGGTAACGTAACAATCACACACAACGCGACCTCAATATTGTGTGTCATATTATGAGTGTCTGATTCAGTAGCACGCTGCGCGAAACGTATTTGATTGAATAAACAGAAATGTTTGCAAGCCAAACATGAACATTCCACGTCGAAAGTCAATCGATAAATATTCGATAGTTTGGAAAATTGCCCACGACACGTTCCAACATTTTGATAGGAGTATTTATAATATTTATAAGAATATTGTTTTTGAGTTCAGCAATGCTGTGTGAGTGAGTGCGTTCACCACCTTGTGTTTGAGGAACCTCTACTAAAATAATCATGTGGTGACTGAGAGTAGAGCATCATACGTCATCATTTCTAAATACAATTCGGTTTCCGAAAGTCGGTGCACGGTTTTCTTTGAAATTCTTGCTCAGTGAAATATATATCGTTAAGTAATACGGAACGTTCTACAAGTGTCTCGGCTATTCCAGCAGAGCTCAGCTGTAATGTGTGTATTTGCGTACATATTGCTGCTACTTTGAGATGAAAGACAATTACCTTGACACTTATCA
This sequence comes from Magicicada septendecula, assembly GCA_034769895.1. NCBI lineage: Eukaryota > Metazoa > Arthropoda > Insecta > Hemiptera > Cicadidae > Magicicada > Magicicada septendecula. The sequence goes on from CM068368.1 coordinate 852,033,891, forward strand.
TGCGTCAACAATCGAGGCTATTCCAGACCGTACCGGTCGGCGCACTACGTTCAAGGCCAGACAGTTTGCACGGTTTCTAGTGGATTCCAGATCCCCTGTAATACTCAGTTTGCTCGACACGTCATCCAGAAAGTGACCGATTATTCTGGCATCTCGGCGGGGTATAAATATAAGCATCCAGCGACGGACAGTTCAGTTTACAATCGGCGACTACTCAGTGCGTTAAGCGGCGATTTCGTCAAGTGAGGTTCGAAGTATTGTGGCGAAGTGTTATTGTGTTATAATTGTGCGGGACTCTATTAGTTGACATTATTATTGCGTGCGAACAAATTTTGCTCGGATTATTGTACAAGTTGATTATAAACTGTATTTGTGATTGATTAAAGCTGGTATTTAATTAAGCTGGTATTTTCTTAATTGGTGTCAATATTTTGTTTTCCACTGTACCATACGACGATCAGTGTGACTGTCGTAACATAGCATGTAGTCTAAGGTGCGGTGAATGTGTCATCCTGTCGGCTTACCCGTGAGATATTACTGCGGTTGCTTCCAACTAGCTCTTCCTCGGAAAAGCAAGAGCCGATTATTTCCACTGAAGAAACCGTATACCATACTGTGACACCAAACAAACTCTGTGACTGTCTAACCGCCGTTGGCTCAGTATCGAGGATTATCCACTGACCTTTATCGACAGCTTTGTTTCTTCAAAACTTACTTAAACGTAAGAAAGCCAAAAGCTTTAAGAAAAGGTTCATTGGTCGCATAAGCTGTAGGCCTGTCTTGTACGGTTGTTACATTAAAAACCCTTTGAATCAGTACACACGACATTAAATGCTTACTACTGAACTTAGTGTTACAACATTTTGCACTGTCTTTGTATTTTTCCCCTGTTCGGATACTCCAAGAGCTACCGGTACGTTACTGCTTCAGTCCACTTCCCGTAGCTTCAAAATTCTCCACTCATCACCTGACTGCATGTTCAGATGGAACAGGATCATGCCTGTCGAGATTAAAGGTACGCCTACAAAAAAGCCTTCACAGCTACTCTGCAAGGCGGATTTCTCTGCTAATGTCGACGCATAACATTCAATAAGTGTTAACAAATATTTTCTATGGTATTAAAAACTTTAAAGTCTTACCATAATGACGTGAATAAGCTGCATATGTTCAACCGCCTACGGACCATCAGGAGAACATTAAATTCAACGAACAAAGGAACACGCCTAAAGTTCTTCAACGTAATGGAACCTCCCACACTTTTCTATGGGTCTGAGAATTGAACTTCAACGAAACCGCAGGTTAGTCGTATCCGAGCGGCCAAAAGAGATTTTTTAGACATGTCAGGCAGGCATCAGATCTGCGGCAAGGATTGAATATTATCAGCATACTGAAGTGGATTGCCCAATGATGGTTGGAGCATCTTAACCGAATAGACGACTGCCGAATCCCCAAACAGGTATCGAATTAAGCCGAAAGGACGGAAAAATGTGGAACGTCTGAAGAAGCGCTGAATTGACAAGCTCTAGTTGAGATGGAAACTTACCATAAGAAGCGCTGAAGTGACAAGCTCTAGTTGAGATGGAAACTTACCATAAGAAGCGCTGAAGTGACAAGCTCTATTTGGGATGGAAACTTACCATAAGAAGCGCTGAAGTGACAAGCTCTATTTGGGATGGAAACTTACCATAGGAAGCGCTGAAGTGACAAGCTCTAGTTGAGATGGAAACTTACCATAAGAAGCACTGAAGTGACAAGCTCTATTTGGGATGGAAACTTACCATAAGAAGCGCTGAAGTGACAAGCTCTAGTTGAGATGGAAACTTACCATAAGAAGCACTGAAGTGACAAGCTCTAGTTGAGATGGAAACTTACCATAGGAAGCGCTGAAGTGACAAGCTCTAGCTGAGATGGAAACTTACCATAAGAAGCACTGAAGTGACAAGCTCTATTTGGGATGGAAACTTACCATAAGAAGCACTGAAGTGACAAGCTCTAGTTGAGATGGAAACTTACCATAAGAAGCATTGAAGTGACAAGCTCTAGCTGAGATGAAAACTTACCATTTTTACTTCCATGTTAAGTAAGGGTATTGAAGTATGGTGATCGAGAAAAAAGGGCTGATTCTGATTCGCGGGAGATAAAGCCTGATTCTGATTGTACTACCCTCAAAACACGAAGAAAAGTCATTTTCAGAAAAATGTCTGTGTGTGTGTGTGTGTGTAGAATATTATCTTTACCGAACGATAACTTGTAGGGGACAAAAGGCCTATTGATTTTGGTGAAGATCGGTTAAGGCAAAGGGGTAATTTACCTGCAATGTTTTACGTTTTAACAAGAGTAAAGTACTTAATTCTGATAAAGTATCCTGAAAAGAAGTCATAATAATCCACTGTAGAAAGGAAGATGAAACATCTATAAATAAAAAGGGTAGTTGAACGGGAAGGGGGATAATTCTCTATAAATGAAAATGATAGTTGAAGGGTGAGGGGATAATTTTTTTATACGTGTACTACGTTATCGGCAACAAAGAAGTAGTTTGTTGTTAAAATTCCTTTCCGGGCTGTTTGGTCGTGGTCCAATGTTTTCTGAAAAAACCAGACGTTTTGGGAGTGCCATCGACAGTGGAAATCGAGTGCGATAACGTGAGGTGGTATACGTTAGTGGCCACAGTACTGTCGTTAAGGCTGAAGAAGGAAGTAGTTTCTATGGAAATATTTTACTCCAATTTGTTAAACATAAAACTCGATTTAAAAGGTGGGGCTTTTTTTTAATTATCGAACCCAATTCAAGTAAATGATTTTAAATATAAATATTAGAACATGGAAGTCATACATGGATCTCCATACCGATTTTTTGTTTTATCCTTGTTGAAGATAATGATAATTAAACAATTCCCTTTTTAATGCCACAATCTGTAGGCCTATACGTTATACGATATTAGAGAAACCGATTACATGTCTCATACTGAAAGATAGTGTATGTAGCTTCTTCTTGAGCTTCTCGTATAAATCACGTAACTAGAAGTAAAGTGCTTTTTCCATACAAATTATTGGCAATAAAAAACTGTTTAAGTCACAACATCATAGCGTGGCCGCTGCTGCAATATACGGCTGCGGGACAATTTCCATACGGCCTTGTGCAGCGTCGAGCGGATCAATTTGCTGTTCAATTTACACGCTGTCGGCTCGTTTATGCAAAATTTAAAAATCGGTATGGAGAACCATACACGACTTCCATGTTCTCGTTAATTATAAAATTATTTGTAATATGTACACTCAGAACGAAACAAAATAGCATCTTTTGATAAAAACGCAGAGAAAGATAATCAAAATACAAAATGTACATAGTTGCTAATATTTTTAAAATAAAGAATTCATTTTATTAAATTATCATTTATTTAAACAACGCAAAAGAAAGCGAACACCGCCTAGCGTTTGTTATCTGTGAATTTCTAAAACAAAAAATATTTTTGTTTACGTACCCGTGGTTACGATATTTTGTTTACATGGAACGATGTCAATTGTTAATATTTTATTGAATTTTTTTAAGTTTTCGGTCGAATAAATTTATAACATCAATACAAAAAATTACCTTCTACCCTTCAACTACCCTTTTCATTTATAGATATTATTTCATCTACCTTTCTACAGTGGATTATTACGACCTTCTTTTCGTTATTCATAAAAATTACTTCACACTTGTTAAAACGTAAAACGTTGCAGGTAAACTACCCCTTTTCCTTAACGGATCTTTACAAAAATCAACAGGTGTTGACTACTCTACAACTCGGTTACATATACAAAAAAATATTTGATTGTGTTTGATTTTGCGGCAGTTATCGTTCGCCATAGAAAAAATTCTACACACGGACACTTTTCGGAAAATGATTTTTCTTAATGTTTTGAGGGTAGTACAATCAGAATCTGGCCTTATTTCAAACACGACTTTTTTCGCGATCACCATACTTCAATTCCTTACGGAACATGGAAGTAAAATGTACAAATAAGAACGTATTAAGGTTTCTACATTAATATAGCGGAACGGGTATTACGAATTTTCAGTCACTGTTATATATGTTCCACAAAAATAATCGTTCCAAAATACCTGTTACAGGTATATCGGCCCACCTCTACTAGAGAATACGGGTGTAGCGCCAAACAATGAACGTCGTGGCTGACTGCTGACGTTGTTGACGTAAAAACGAGACGCGTTTCAAACAGTCCAATTATTCATAACTACATTGCCTGGTTTTATGCGCACGCTGGGAAATTGGATTAGATTATCAACGATAACGCGTGCGACGCAGGGTACAAGTGTTGTTAATTTGTCAGAAAACTCTGAGTTGATATTATCCTATGCGGCGTCATTTCAAGCTATAAACTTTGTTTTACTACATATAAAAAGCCAAACTGCTGTACCATGAACCCCACAAAAATGTCCTTTTTTTGAGTTTTAAATATATCGCTATAGTGGTTTGATCTGATAACCCTCCTGCATTGTTAGTGGATATTAGAATGAGAAATTTACTGAAATGTGGAAAACAGATTTTCCAATTGTTTGTCCAGTTCATTTCAGTTATCAAACTAAAGGAGTAAATTATTTATTGAGAATAGATTAGAGTTAATTCGAGTACATTAGACTAAATTACTCGGAAGGTATTTTTAGAGAAGCTATAAACGAATGTGATGTGGGAATCCTTCTGTACGGTGAAAGAATAAATGACATACATTATGAGGACGGTACCGTCATATTCGCAGATAGCTTAGAGGGGCTGCAATAACTAATGAATGGAGTGACAGAAAGCAACTGTAGATATGGTCTAGACATCAAACGAAGCTAATGATTGTATCTAAGAACAAGTTCACAAACTGCACCCTTAATATAAACCAAAGGCCAGTTGAACGTGTAAGCAAATTTACATATCTTGGTACCTATATTCAATGAACAATGGGACCACTCTCAAGAAATAAAGAGCAGAATTGAAAAGCCAAGAGCAGTGTATACTAGAATGAGCAGCTTATTCAAAAGTAACGATTTAACAATAAACACAAAGATGAGACTTTTACGCTGCTACGTATTCTCGGTCCTCTTCTACGGTGTAGAATCTTGGGTTTCAACTGAAGCCACAACTAAAAAATTTTTATCTTTGAAATGTGGCTTTACCGTAGAATACTGAGCATTTCATGGACAGCACATATAACTAATGTTGAAGTTCTTAGAAAGATGATGAAAGAAAGGGAAGTTATTAAAACAGTGAAGATAAGAAAGCTTCAGTATCTCGGACATCTCATGAGAAATGAAGAGAGATTTTACTTATTGCAGTCCATACTACAGGGAAAAGTACTTGGGCGACCGAGAATTTCTGGCTGAGAAATTTAAGGACCTGGTTTGGCATGAATACAACTGACTTATTCCGTGCAGCAGTACAGAAAGTTAAAATAGTCTTTATGATATCCAACATCCGAAACGGATAGGCACTATCAGAAGAAGACTAAATTACAATCCAAGGCAAATATTTGAGAAAGTTATGAGTGCGGTACGGTATTAGACTCCGTAACTAGTTTATTGCCTTCAAACAGGCCTTTGACAGACAAAAGTTGTTTCAGAGCCTAAGACTGTTGGGTATCCCTATTAACCTGGCTAAGCTAGTAGAAGTAACATTATATGGCTCTAAAGCGGCAGTGATCGTTCAAAGAATAACTGATAACTTTGAAATCGGTTGTGGTATGAGGTTGGGTGATGCATTATCAACACTCCTTTTCAATCTCATACTTAATGAACATACATACATCCTCGGCGCTACAGCCCAGTCCGGGCCCTGGCCTCCAAAAGAAATCTTCCCCACTGGTCTCTACTCCCGGCCAATGTCCACCAGTTTGCTGCACCCAGCCTCACTGCCTCCTTACCAACCTGGTCCAGCCATCTTGTACGCGGTCTTCCCTTCCTTCTCCTTCCCATCGGCAAATAATTCATCACTCTTTTTGGGATTCTATCCTCCGCCATTCTCTGCACATGACCAGCCCAACGCAATCTGTTAATTTGTATGAGTTGCACGATCGGAAGATCTTTAAACCTTTCGTACAACTCTCGATTATGCAGTCGCCTCCAAATGTTGTTTTCCCTCACAGGGCCATAGATTCTCCTCAGTACCCTCCTCTCAAAAACGGATAGTCTCTGCTCATCTAGTTTTTTTAACACCCAGCATTCCGAGCCATACATCAGGACTGGTCTAATCAAGGTCTTGTATAGGGAGGCTTTTGTATCTTTAGTTATTAATTTTGATTTAAAATGTTTCACCAGTCCGTAGTAACACCTATTAGCAGATAATATTCGTCTTTCAATATCTCTAGAGGAGTCATTTCCAGAGTCCACATATGACCCGAGATATGGAAAACCCTGAACCTTTTCAAATTCATAATCGGGACAGGGCACGAGTGTTGGCACCTACAACCATATATTTGGTTTTGCTTTGGTTTATAACCAAGCCCATAGCCTTAGCGGACAACTCCAGTTCCTGAAAGGCTTCCTTTAAGCCAGATGCAGACCTACTTATGACGTCAATGTCATCGGCATAGGCCAGAAGCTGTACCTCCTTGTGAAATATGTGTCCGCTAGTTTGAATTCCTGAATCCCTGATGACCTTTTCTAGAGCTATGTTGAACAATAGACACGCTAAGGCATCTCCTTGTTTCAACCCATTCAATGTTTTTAAGGAGTAGATAGATTTGATTGTATTCTGATTTGGCACTTAGAATTGGACATAACTACTCCAACCATACGCACCAACTTAGATGGTATATGCAACTCCTTCATAGCTCTATATAGCATTTTCCGGTTGATTGAATCATATGCCGACTGGAAATCCACAAAGAGATGGTGAGTGGGCACTCCATATTCCAACGTTTTTTCCAGGATTTGCCTTAGTGTAAATATTTGGTCTGTTGTTGACCTATTCCTAGTGAATCCACACTGATATTCTTTTATGTTTTCCTCAGCGTAGGGAAGCAGCCTAGAAAATATGATGTTGGACAATACCTTATATGCTGTATTAAGTAGAGAGATGCCCCTATAATTTTTACATATAAGCGGATCCCCCTTTTTATGTATTAAACACACCACCCCATTGTTCCACTCATCAGGCATTACCTCCTCCAGCCATATTCGTTCTATAAGATGGGCAAATTCCTTTATGAAATCTCCTCCTGCGCTCTTTAATAGTTCCCCTGGTAAACCATCGGAACCTGCTGCCTTGTTATTTTTAAGCTTTTCTAGAGCTTCATACACCTCGTCATAGGATGGCACCAACTCCTCTCTATCATCCTCGAATTCTCGGCTCAGCCTTTTACTCTTATATTCCTCTATCTTTTCCATCTGTCTCATCATATATTCCCTCTTTTTTCCTCTATGAATCTTAATGAAGCTGTTTCTAAAGTGAATGCCCATAGAAATTTCATTACTAAAACCAGACAACATCTAATCAGGCAATACAGAGTCTTTATAGGAGAATAAAATCTTAATACAAGCATGGAAACCGAGAACAGCTCCTAGAGTTAGCCTGATCAATTGTGGAGAACGACAATGGTGTCCATTATCACCTTCTCTTTTTAATTTATATATTGACGATGTCATACAACTGGCAGATGTGTCTTCCAGACCATTTTATGATTGGTCACTCTACGACTGACACTTTGTTGTTTGCGGACGATCAGGCTATTCTATCGGACTCTGAAAACAGATTGCAGATGGGTATACATTTGTTAAATCGAATAGGCAAAGATTCTGAATTGCAGCTATCCACACGTAAGACCAAGGTGATAGCTTTTCGTGGCACTGATCCCGGACGGGCAAAAATTGTTATAGATGGTACTGTCCTGGAACAAGTCAGCAATTTTGAATACCTGGGCTACAGTGTGTCTTTTAATGAATACAACGACGTTGTGAATAAGTTGCATAAGTTTAATCTTATGTGCGGGACTATTAAGTAAACCCTTAAGTCACCAAGTAAAGGAACACGCCTAAAATTCTACAAGGTGATGCCTCTTCCCACACTTCTTTATGGGTCTGAGAATTGACCTTAACGAAAATCCAGACCAGTCGTATCCAAGCGGCTGAAATGAGATTTCTCAGGCACGTGGCAGGGTATACTTTCCATGATCATAGAAGGAACACAGATATACGGCAGGAACAGAACATTATAAGTATACTCGACAGGATCGCCCAGTATCGGCTAAATTGGTGGGAACATCTTTTCCGAATGGATGATTGCCGCATACCCAAACAACTCTGGAACTATAAGCCGAGGGGACGGAGAGGTGTGGGACGTCCGAGGAAACGCTGGAGTGACCAGCTCTAACCTTTGCCTATTTGAGACCGAAACAAACCACCCTTGGTTTAATCTGTGATGACGATGATGAAAACCAGACAAATTGGTACATATGCTGGTGACATAGTTATATTTGGCCGCAGCAAAAATTCACTAAGGGAAACATTCATAGAACTGGAAGAACAGAGAAAGAAGGCTGGGTTGTCAATAAACAAGGACAAAACAAAGTACATTTGTGTTTCAAGATCAAGACATAATTAAAGAAATACTCTGGATGTTAGAGGCTATAGCCTTGAGCAAGTAAATAATTTTACCTACTTGCTAAACGTAGACAATTTGAACAGCGAGAAATCAAAACAAGGATAGCAAAGGGAAACAGAGCGTATACTGAACGTTTATAACACCTTATAACACCAGTAGTGACTTACGTCTGTGAGACATGGACCATGCGGAAGAAAGATGAAGAATATCTTAAACGATTTGAGAAGAAAATACTTAGGAGAATTTTTGAGCCAGTAGCGTAACCAGATGGCACTTGGCGGATCCACATAAATCTTGAACTTGATACATTGATAAACAGCGAAAACATAGTAAAGTTTATTATTAAGTCAAAGAGTATCAGATGGCTAAGACATATTTATAGAATGAAGAAGACCAGAAATTTAAGAGCTATTACAGAATGGAAACCCTTGGAATCTAGGCCCAAATCTAGGTCAGAGGATTGAAGATTGTTGCTGAAAACAGAAGGGGATAGTGTAGGATTGTTGAGGAGGCCAAATATCATAGAGGAATGTAGAGCCAGAGAAAGGAGAAGAAATTAGATTACATCTCATTTCATGAAACCTACGTTCAAATGCAGTGATAATTTAAAATTTGTGGAAGAACAACATTTATGAGTAAGACATAGTATAGTATTTTATGTGAGTATACGAGAATTCTCACAGTGACAGACACTCACATAAAATACTATATTAGCACAAATACGTTGACAACATCATAGTTCTATACAAGGGAAACAAAAGACAATGCGAACATTTACTAACCCACATAAACAAAATACACAAAAACATAACCTTCACTGCTTAATACGAGTACAACAATAGCATAAACTTCCTACACCTCACCATTACAAAATTAGAACACAGACACAAATTCAGTATATACAGAAAACCCACTACAACTGACACACTAATACACAACTCCTCCAATCACCCAATACAACACAAACTACCTGCCTTCAGAACCATGTACACAGACTAAACAACATCCCACTAGATGAAAAAAATATCAAGACGAACTAAACAAGATCAAATATCTAGCAGAAACCAACGAATACAACAGAAAAATAGTCAATAACCCCTACAAAAAACACAAATCAAACAACAAAGACATAAAACAACAAGTTTATAACACTAACATACATCAATACCACACTGAAAAAATAGCCCACAAATTTAAAAAAGCAGGCTACAGAATCCAATACAGAACTACAAGCAATACAGAACACACACTATCAAAAAACACACACAAAGAACAACACAAATTTGGTTTACTTGTTGTTTACAAACTAAACTGCTCAGGATGTAACAAATTCAACATAGACCAGACAGGACGTTGCTTCAAACAGAAATACATTGAACACACAAAGGAACTACATCCACCACCGAATCCACCTTTGCAAACCACCTCATTGAAGCAAACGACACATACACAAACATTAAACAGCAACATGGATATTCTACACGTACACACAAAAGGCCAAAAACTAGACACTCTTAAACAACTATAAATATACAAACAAACAAGAACACATAAAAACGATATCCTAAACAAACAGACACAATTCATATCACACGTACTATTCGAACATATCACCCGCACATACACAACTTAGATCATTCGAACGACGGCGCCGTCACCAAGAACAAGACGGACAGCGCTCCTAGCGGCAGCCTCTGACAAATCTTGTAATAAGCGAAAACAGGATCAGGCTACAAGGTAAAAGTTTTACATTTTAATCAATAAAAAATTAGTGTTCCGTGTGAGTAGTATTATATTTATAACTAGCTGTTGCCCGTGGCTTCGCAAGCGAATATTGGACTTTTAATAAGTATTTTAATGTAATTTTTATTGTCTATGTCTATATAGCGTTCTGTCAGCTCGTATAACAATTTTGTATTCATTAGTCAAATTCTCTCCAAAGCTGTTTTTAACACTTGTACTATTTTAACTTGTTCTAAGTCTTTGGAGATTTAAAAGTACCCGTTTATAAAGCCTTTGGAGATATTTATAAAATACCTGTTACATCTAAAACGCTAAATTCTTTATTTTAAGTGTTACTATGTTAGAATCATTGTCTGACACATTAAACGTTATGTTTTCCTCAACCATAACTTTTATTTATTTCAGCAGTAAACTAAAAACCAAAAACCGTTGTCACCTAACCTCACAAATGAAAACACACGTATTTTCGCTTTTCATTAAGTAATAGGACACTTTACAATTAGTACACTTCTTCTTTTCCACATCGTAATATATCGATACAATCGCATATTATATAAGACATCGAAAATGTACTGTAGGAATGGATAAATTTACAGTTCCGATGCCGCTAAATAGCTTTCGTTTATTTACTTGTTACTATGCTAATTAATTCTGGGCTCCATAATGTTGTTGACATCTTTAGTAGTAGTATTCAATATATTTCATTACTTATTCATTGCATTATCAAAAATACGTATAAACATAAATTTTATAATCGTTTAAGACAATTACAAAATATATAGACGTATCTGTATAAAAAATTACAAAACATAGTATACTGATACAATCGCATAGTAAAAACATAAAAAACTACAGGAACGGATAAAGGTACAGTTCCGATGCCGCTAAATATCATTTGTTTATTTACTTGTTACTATGATAATTAATTCTTGTCTCCATGGTGTTGATGACATCTTTATACGCGTCAACGAAAAGGCATAATTAAAAGGGCCTAAAGCGTGCGAACGTGTCAAAATATCAAATACCAATTTACACAGTATTTTGCGCTTTGTGTCGGTGTGGATTTGTATTAAGTACCCATAAATCCTCTGACTTTGAGTTTTATATATATATATATATATAGATTAGTTAATCAACGGACACGTCATGGACAACAGAATCCAGGAATAAATATATATAATTATATTATATATAAGTGTGTGTGTGTGTGTGTGTGTGTGTTGATGAATTGACATGTTGGGAACATGGAAATCTAGAATGACCTCGGAAATTCTGCTTAACAAATCAATTTGTATGGGTTCCCTTTAAATTTTACACTTTTTAATGTTATTTTATTTTTCACATACAAAATCCTATGAGTTTTAATATGCACATTAGGCATTACAAAATACATTATTTTGTTAGTATACAATGTAAGGTGACTGACACTTCTCCTTGAAATCTACTGGACTGTGTAATATTCGGTATCTTGAGGCAGACGCCTATAGTCTTAGTTCTCAGAATCCGTGGGCCCGTCACGGGCCTGCTCGTCAGGCCAATACACATGGAAACCTCTCGTTACGTCAAAGTCTTGTTTGATATATGTATTATTCAGTGAACTGGCTGCAGGCGTGTTTCCAGCGTTAGATGAATTTGTTGACTGAAATTAGTTACACTCGTATAGACAAACAACGTCGACGTTATGGTCACACACACACACACACACAAATGTTTTCTTATACCAAATGTTATTATAAGAAATTGAAAGACTCCACTTTAGTCTATATAAATAGCTGGCACCCATATAGAATAGAATCTAATATATTGTTACGGAACGGAACATTCTCGAACAATGGAGTGTGTCATTCTACGTGTTCTGGGCTATTCCAGCAGAGCCCAGCTGTAATGTTTGTGTCCGTACATATTGTTAGTTTGTGAGGAAAGACAATTACGTGACACTAATCACGCATCAACAATCGAGGCTGTTCCAGACCTCACCGGTCCGCGCACACTGCGTTCAAGGCCAAACACGACACTGTTTCTAGTGGATTCGAGCCCGCCGTAAGAGGCTGTTGTTTAACACGTCATCGAAAAAATGACAGATTATTCTGGGATGTCAGCGGGGTATAAATATATGCATCCAGCGACGGTCAGTTCAGTTTATGTCGGGCGATTTACTCAGTGCGTCTCAAGTGGTGTATTAGTAAAAAGTGATTATTGTGCAGGACTCTATTAGTTGACATTATTATTGCGTGTGGACAAATTTAACTGAATTATTGCACGAGTATAATCTTGTTGAATAACTTGTTGATTTCAAACTGTTAATTGTGATTAATTATAACTGGCGATTAATGATATAATTGGTCTCTTTATTTTGTTTTCCACTGTGCCATACGACGATCAGTGAGACCACCGTACCAACAGAGAACAATAATATATAGAATTCTAATATATAGAATTTAACACATAGAATGGAACTGTAATAGAATAAAATGGCACCCATCCACTTGGTTTAAATACATCCAGTCTTAGTCATATCTAGTTTGGAGAATCCACCGGGGGTATTCATAATCCTTTTTCCCTGAAATAACCTTGTTAATATGTTTAAAATAAATCGGTTCTGTATAAACAGTTAATCTCCTAGTCAGTTCAACTTCCAACAATTTTCAATAATTTTCTTGCCAGTTCATTGCTATACGTCTTTGTTGAAGACTGAGACTATCTGTACACTTTACTTGCAGTGAGCGTCTACAGGTTTAAGTCTTAAATAGTGCAGTGTCGTTTGTTCACTGCCTATGTTTGCAAACTGTAGAGGGCAGTGTCCATACGAACTTTCTACTTACCTATTGTTGGTTGCAACATCGTTATTATTTGAACATAGTATTTCATTTTTGTTCCTCAGCCCAAGAAGATACGATCAGGAGGATAAGAAAAGATTCTGAGGAGGATATATTAAGGTCTACTAGATACCGGAATGCGGAGTATGAGGACAACTGCCGAATTGTACGAACTACACAAAGAAGCGGACATCGTCACAGTAATAACGCACGGTAGTAATAGGTGGGCAGGTCACGTACAAAGAGTGACAGAGAAAAGGGCAGTGAAAAAAGATTTCATAGGAGGACCAGGAGGAAGAAGAGCAAGAGGAAGGGCAAGAAGAAGATGGGTGGACGATGTAGATGAAGACTTGAGAAAGCTAGGGGAGGTGTCAGAAGGTGGCGAAGAGTCACACAGGATAGGGAGGAGTGGAGGCTCGTTGTTCTGAAGGCCAGGGGGGCTCTTTATGAGCTGTAGAGCCGTGGAGACTACTAAATGTAGTAATTGCATTTTTGTAGAGTACAGCGTAGAGCAAACGGTGTAAGGACACATTTCGTGGTATGTCCTGTACGCAGGATGTATGAGGACAGAATCACTAACAGTTTGTGTAAATTACATTGCAAAAAAAACAAAAATAAAAAGGCACATGTCAACAGGTCTTGAATGGAGAGAATTCAAGAGGACGTAGAGAACGGAATGTTAAATGGAAAGCTATGAAAAGGGGTGATTCTAGATAGAAAGTTTTAAAATGTAAATATAAAAATAAGAATTGTAGGACTGCAATATAATATATGAACGTAGTATGCAAAATAATAGTATTGTTACGACTGTCACACCGATCGTCATGTTGTTTAGTGGAAACAGAATAACTGACCCTAATTAAGTCACTAATTACAAAATTTAATTTCCCACATACAGCAGTTAGAAATCAACAAAGGCACTCTTATACAATAATTCAAGTTAAATCCAGTTTTGTTAGCTTTATTAGCAGCCATCTTAACACCGACTTTGTCACTACTTATTGCCACACTGCTAAATACTTCGTTCTTGACGAGGTCTTTTGGTGTCTCCACCATCTTCAGGTCTTAAATGACAAAGCCTGGTTTTTACCTCACAAACACATATATACACCTACTGTTTGAATTAAATATATATATATAATTATATATATACCCCCCTAATTGTTTGAATTCTTTCGGAATCAACCAACCCCATATTGCGTGTTCCAACTAGGCCACGCCCCTCACCGAGCATCGTCACTACCTACTTTCCTATTGGTCCTCCCTTCACCGACCTTCATCTAATTTTAATATTTCTAACTCTTCTAATAATTTTCGTTTGTTTACGTTATTTTCTATTTTTAATATTTCATATTTCTATTTTTAATATTGTTATTTTTCACATGATCAAACACGGTCTTCGTCTTTTCTATAGCTAAATCTACGTTATATTTTTCAAAACACTTAATTATTTTCTTGGTTTGATACCAAATACCAATACCATAAATACCAATACTGTATAAGAGTGGTGTATATAAACTAAGTTGTAAGGACTGTGAAAAAGCATGTGTGGGCGAAACGGAACGTAGGTTCGAAATTAGAATGGAAGAACATGCGAAAGGGAAAGGTGATAGGACTACAAATTCATTGTATGCAAGACATTTTATGGAAACAGGACATACATTTATAAATCCTAGGGAAAATGTTGAAATAGTAAAAATAGAAAATAACGTTTCATTTTTAAATATTAAAAATAGAAACACAATAATCACATTTCATTAATCCGCAACAATCCCTTGAGTCGCACTGAATAAATCGCCAGCTGTATCTGAAATTGACTGGGCAGCTTAGAATCCCCGCCGCCTTGTTTTGTAGTCAGATAGCCTGGATGCTGGTATAGTAGTCCAGTAACATCTGGAAGGGGCATCGGCATCTCGCATGACGGAGAACAGTCCCCAGCGTTACGTAATCTGCCGCGTAGAATGATTTGTAAACTTCTATAACAGTCTTGCGCGCGCGCACGCTCGGCAGCGAGCTATTTCCTCACCGTTGCAGTATGATTCTGAAGTAAGAAGGTTGGTGTGTTGCAGTGTGATTACCGTGTGTACGGTAATTTTAATTTAAGCTTATAAGATTGCTATATGTTACGTTACTGCTATATTTATTAACGTGTACTGTATTCATTTTGAAATAGATCTATACGTTACGGTAGAAAGACACTTTAATTAAATCTTCTTCTTCTTCTTCTTCTTTTTCTTCTTCTTCTTCTTCTTCTTCTTCTTCTACTACTACTACTACTACTACTACTACTACTACTACTACTACTTCTTCTTCTTCTTCTTCTTCTTCTTCTTCTTCTTCTTCTTCTTCTTTAACTTCCTTGTTAGAACTCTGTCCTGATCTATAATAACGGACTTACATGGTGTCACTACACCTCTTCCTTGGTCGACCAATCCTCCTATTGGTGTTGGTTGCCTATCTCTTGCCATTTTCACTAGCCTTGTGTCATTAATTCTTGATATGTGTTCATTCCACATTCTTCTTCTTTCCGCAATCCAAGAATTAATATCTGTTACATCACACGTTTTTCTTATACTATTGTTTGGCAACCTATCGTACCTTGTCGTCCGTAGTACCCTCCGTAATATAGTCACTTCTATGTTTGTCGATTTATTTGACCTGTTGCTCTTATCTGGCTTGTTTTCTGATACATAGAACATTACTGGACGTACTGTGCTTTTGTAAACCCTAGTTGTTGCTTCTTGTGAGACGTTCCATATATTTATATTTAATACTCCATATAAGGTTATTCATGCATCCAGCAAGTCTTCTTGCTTTCGTCAATTGATGTTCTATTTCTTCATCTGCCCTATTGTTACTTGTAAGCCTTGTTCCTAAGTAGTATATCTGCATTATGTGTTATATTATTCTGTCATTTATTTTACACCTTAATAGGTCATGTGAAACTGTAATTGATTTTGTTTTCTCTTTCGCTATCTTCATGTTATATTTCTGGCATGCTTTGTTAAAATTGTACACAAGTGTTTGTAAGTCATTTTCATTTTCCGCTATTAGTATAACGTCGTCTGCTACGTATATTCTATTATATGTTTTCCTGCTTAATAATTTCATCCATAACAACAGTAAAGAGTATGGGACTGATCCCTTTTGTTACAGGTATATTATCTGATAATTCGCCATTGCCTTTTACTGTCATTGAAGTGTTCGTGTGGTATCATTGAAGTGTCATTGAAGTATCTTTCGTTAGCTTTGTGATGTCGATTGGGACTCCTCGTTGTTGTAAAATCTTTTAACACACCCGACATTCGGACATCTATCAAATGCCTTCTTGAGATCTATCAGACATATAACATCTGGTTTTCGGCACTCGGTTGCCTTTTTCTTTTATTTGTTGAACTGCAAATAATTCATCATTACAAGACCTTCCATTTCTAAATCCATGCTGTTCTTCTTCAAAGTTAGTAAAAAGTTTAAGAATTTTATTAACTTTAATTATATAAATAAAAATATTGCTATTGCTTCTTTTATTCCTCGTTTTGTAGCCCTATTCTGTAAAATTTTTGGTTTTTCGTTAATTTTCTCCTACGTATTTGTTTGAGTTGGTCTAAGTAAATAAACACCGTTCATTCTATCCTTTTTTTTGTATTGGCCGTCCAAGGACCACATGCCAATTTCAATTCTTTATCCCTTGTTCTTTTCTTTTCCTCTAATATTCTTTCATCTTTTCACTATGTCTCTTCTTCCTGTCTTCAGCTCATTTTGAACCTGCGTTTCACTCTTTCCTACACTGGACTCCTTCCATTTTTAACACTTTTGCCCGAAAAACGTCTCTTTCAGTTGCTTCTTCTGCGTGTATATTATTTTTTTCTAATTCGGACTTCTTTAATCCAACTTAATGCTGACTTCTTCTATCACAGATATTTGAAGATTTGCTTTGTCAACCTATTGTCTTCCATTTTATATATCCAAAAAATAATAGGCTTCTTCTTCTCATTGTTTCTGTTATGTTTTCTATACTTTGATATATTTCATCATTACTTCTTAATTTCCAGCCTTCTGAAGTTTTTCGTGAGCCTAATATTTTTCTAATATAATTCGTCTTTCCAATATTTCTAGTTTGTCTAAATTATAATTCAGTGCTAGACATTCACTTGTATATAGGCATTCTGGCTTCACTACTGTACTGTAATGCCTTATTTTCGCATTTTTAGATATGCACTTTTTATTGTAAATGTCTTTAGTTATACCATATGCCCTTTCCAACTTATTACTTTATCCTTTATCCTTATCCATTTCATTCTATCCTTTATTTTATTGCGTTACTGTATACCTACTTCAGTGTAAAATTCTGATTACAGTATACACAGTACGATTAGTATTCTAACAAAATAATAGAAATTCAACGTATTTTCCGGTAAACAAGTTGAGAGAAGTGGTGGGATATGTATAATCCTTTTGTCAGTGTACACACTTCATTAATTCAAACCTACACGGCACGACACAGAGGTAATCAGAATTTACAATAACATGTCATCATTGTAACACACATGCAGCTGTTATTGATGTGCACAGCACACTTGTAAATTATTGATAGCACGTCACATATGAGGATTGCAATGCTACAGTGGATACATCATTATAAATGCCGTTAGAGTCACAAAGGTGTGTATGAGTGGTGTGTGTCGTTCTAACATGCCAATAATTCGACTCTGTTTTCATTAATTTTGTTAGTGCGCTGTTTTACGCTTATGTGCAAGACAGCTTACTGCATGACAGTCTTCACGATATACCTTTCATGGTGTTATAGTCCTACAAGGGCCTTCGCTTCCTTTTATCGTCCCATCTTCTCCTTTCCAGCCCTATATCGGTTCTGGCTACCTTCTACCGTTCCATCGTCTCTGTCCAGCCCTACATCAGTCTTGCCTACCTTCTACCTATCCATTTTGTCCTGCCCAGCCCTACAGTCTTCACGATATACCTTTCATGGCGTTATAATCCTACAAGGGCCTTGGCTTCCTTCTACCGTCCCATCTTCTCCTGTCCACCATTTTGTGGGCCATGGCTACATTCTACCGTCCCATCTTCTCCTGCCCAGCCCTATACGGGTCTTGGCTACCTCCGATCGTTCTATCTTCTCCTGTCCACCTTTATATCGGTCTTGGCTAGTTTCTACTGTCCTGTCTTTTCCTGTCCAGCCCTATATTGGTCTTGGCTACCTTATACCCTCCCATCTTCTCCTGTTGTCAGCCACTCTCCACTAATTCCAAATTCCTACATTCCTACCCCCCACGACTACCAACCATCTGCTTCTTAGTCTTTCTCGTCCAAGCCTTTACCGGCTTCCACTTAGTTACTTGGCCTGTTCCTTCTGTCCCAGGTGCACTTGTTCCAGATATCTGATTCCGTGCTACTTTGGAAATCTTACAATAAAACTTTGTATATTTTTAAATAAACAATTTCGTGACTTCACGACAAGTATGCCAGTAAATTATGTTTCCCTCTATAAAAATAATATTTTTTTTTTGTTTCTATAAAGTAATCTGCTTATTGCTTTAAACCAGTTTGTATAGAAAACATACCAACTACGCTAAACAACTTGTTAAATAGCTAGACAGTTCAGTCAATCTTGTACAACAAACGGAGCGATATATTATCAAACGATATTGTGTTATATCTATAGTAAACGATATCGTTTGTGTTACTACTGTTTGTTTGTGACTATATGGTTTGTGTTATATCTTCATTAAATGATATAGTCACACACTTTACGAATCTAAGAAAACAGAAACTCGGTAGTTGATATGTTCTTTCAGATCTTTAATTTTGATCTTTCTTTAATTTTGATCATTACGTGGACAATGACAAAAAATAGCGAGAGACTTCTAGTTTGCTGTAAAAGACGGATTCTAAGAACAATATTTGGAGGAGTAAAAGAAAATTAATGTGCTGCAGGCGCTTTAATTATGAACTATACCACCTTTACAAAGAGACGGAGATTGTTAGGATAACCAAAATATACAGGCTAAGGTGGGTTGGACACAGAGGGAATGGAGGAAGGACAGCCTACGAAACATATTTTCTACCAGAAACCAATAGGTGGTAGAAAAAGGTGAAGACCCCAAAGTAGATTCACAGACCAGATAGAGGAGGACCTCAGAAACCTGAACATAAGAAACTGGAAACCCAGGGCACGCAATAGGGAGGAATGGAATCGACTCCTGGAACATGCCAAGACTCAGAAAGGGTTGTAGAGCCATAGCTGATGATGATCTTTTATCATTAGTCTACTAGATTAATATAATGTTACTAATCTGGATTATTGATTGTGTGATAGTAATGGAAATGATTTGTTTATAAAAATTCAAACCGTTACGGTATACTTTTTTTTAAATATGGGTACTTATTTTGCATAGCTTTAAAAGAAATTTTTTCAGCTTATAAAAAGTAATAAACTTTTAGTGATATATTATCAGTAAGTCAGTCCTTGAGTGGTCTAATTAAACACAGATAACTTTAGGTTATGTATAGTTTAGGTATATTTTTCATTCTGCCAATGTGGTTTTTTTCTTATTTGACCTGTATACTGGTGAGTATTAATAAAACGTATCTTTATCAACACACTTCAGTTACAAATACAATGTCAGATTCTCCCCAGCCCAAAAGAAGCCGGTACAGTTTCCACACTCCAAAAAAACAACTGAACAAACTGCACTGTACGGGCACGCGGAAAATGAAATAGTGCAACTAGTAACAACGTGTATGTTGTTGACCATGTAATACAACGTTACGACTCGTGAAGCAGTAATGTGATGCGTAATGAGCTATAAAGTAGTCTGATGACATCGAGATTGTTTCTTGTGCCACTGGTAACCATGACCGCAAACTACGTAAGTATAGAAGGAAGAGGAAGCGGTCTCGATCAGCTGCGACGATACGACGTTTTCATCTGTTCTTACCCGGTCAATTGCGGCCCGCGCTTTCACTTTGTCGCAATTGACCGATTCTATGGCAACTAGTAGAAACTTTCCTGTCCCAATCATTTCTCATATTTTACGTTGATTAGAGGTACGTTAGTTCTGGTTTGAAGACGTTAGGTTAGGTTAGGTTAGGTTAGGTTAGGTTAGGTCAGGTCAGGTTAGGTTAGGTTAGGTTAGGTCAGGTCAGGTTAGGTTAGGTTAGGTTAGGTTATGTTACGAATGATTGGAATTGTAATTAATATTTCTTAATAATAACAATGACATGACAATATTAGTCACGATCGACACTCCTTACGACTGCATAAATTTCACACTACGTTAGCACAGAGAAAGTTGATTGGTCGCAAATTTTCATCTCGGGCGCAACTGATAGGGTTTTTATGATTGGGTCGCAACTGACAGCGGTCCGAAGGAAGGCAAGCAGTCAGCAGTTGGCGATTACGTGCCTTGTGAATACTGAGCAATTGATTGCTGAATTTATTTTGTTTTGGAAGGAAATATTTAATAAAACCCAGACTGTTTTTATTGCCTCCGGTCTCAAGTTACTGGTATCGTAAAAGGTCAATATCAACCTGACGTCATTATGAAAAGTGTTTTTTTTTCGTATGAACCACTGTGGACTACGTTTGGTTCAACTGGTCCCTTCCTTCTTCTCCTCTCTCGTCTTAGCCTCTCTTATCTCCTCCATTCTTGATCAATGTCTCTCCCTTCTTCCGTCAGTCTAGATAGTACCCATGCTCTTCTTGGGTTTTCCCTGAAAACCTTGGGCATTTTTTAATTTCGTTTTGAGTAGTAAGAGTTTGTCATTGTCTTCTTGAGTAATCTGGAGTTTTTCTATGTCTTCTTCTCTTTTTTTGAACTACGTATTAGGCATTTTGAGCTTTCTGAAATAATGAAGAAATTTGTGTTAGTGGTTGAAATCACAAGCAGAATGATCACTGTTGCACACCACTATATAAAAATTATCCCGATTAGCTCTTTCAAGCTTCACAGCTCATCGTCAGATCGGAGCAGACAGAAATTATGTGAAAACAAACCCTTCACCCCTCTCACCCCACCCTGCTCACACACAAAAAGCTATAATAAAAATGTCTCTTCCCCACCCCCTAAACCCTGTCCCACCATCTGTACAGTTACATATTTTTCTAGCAAATTCCTTGTGTTTCAGTGTTGTGTGTGTGTGTGTGTGCATCCTTTTAAACTTACCCTCTTCCTCTCCACACACGTGGGTCAGTCACACACCCTTATTTTAAAACATCCAATTAGTACTATGCAATATAATTCTTAATCTTATCTATCTGTCCTCTATCATTTCCTTCTTAATTATGTTATAAAATATTTCTTCATTATCAAATTTAATTTTAATATTAATTAAATTGTCTAACCCTTTTTCTCTTTCTTTCAATATTTCTAACTCCTCTCTAAGCTTCCTTTCAACTGTGTTATTTACTACTTTTACAATTTCGTATTCTTCCAAAGGATTAACAAACTTATGGTTGTCTTCTATAAAATGTCTTGCATATAACGAATTGGTTGTTCTATTACCTTCTCCACGTTTGTGGTCAGACAACCTGCATACGAATTTGGTACACCTGTCTAAAACCTGTCTCACCTAGGTACACTTTGTTGCAGTCTTTACATTTTAATTTATAAATTCCGCTTTTCTGCAATACTGGAATTTTTTCTATATTCTTATTCCTTATTTTATCAAATACCGTTTCACACTATAAACTCATGCACTTCTTCTATGCTTCCTTCCCATAGGTTCACATACTAGAAAAATTATAAAATGTTTTAATAAATACGGAGTAGATACAGCTATTAAAAAATGTGAAACGGTATTTGATAAGATAAGGAATAAGAATATAGAAAAAATTCCAGTATTGCAGAAAAGCGGAATTTATAAATTAAAATGTAAAGACTGCAACAAAGTGTACCTAGGTGAGACAGGTTTTAGACAGGTGTACCAAATTCGTATGCAGGTTGTCTGACCACAAACGTGGAGAAGGTAATAGAACAACCAATTCGTTATATGCAAGACATTTTATAGAAGACAACCATAAGTTTGTTAATCCTTTGGAAGAATACGAAATTGTAAAAGTAGTAAATAACACAGTTGAAAGGAAGCTTAGAGAGGAGTTAGAAATATTGAAAGAAAGAGAAAAAGGGTTAGACAATTTAATTAATATTAAAATTAAATTTGATAATGAAGAAATATTTTATAAAATAATTAAGAAGGAAATGATAGAGGACAGATAGATAAGATTAAGAATTATATTGCATAGTACTAATTGGATCTTTTAAAATAAGGGTGTGTGACTGACCCACGTGTGTGGAGAGGAAGAAGGTAAGTTTAAAAGGATGCACACACACACAACACTGAAACACAAGGAATTTGCTAGAAAAATATGTAACTGTACAGATGGTGGGACAGGGTTTAGGGGGTGGGGAAGGGACTTTTATATTATAGCTTGTTGTGTGTGAGCAGGGTGGGGTGAGAGGGGTGAAGGGTTTGTTTTCACATAATTTCTGTCTGTTCCGATCTGACGATGAGCTGTGAAGCTTGAAAGCGCTAATCGGGGTAATTTTTATATAGTGGTGTGCAACAGTGATCATTCTGCTTTCTGAAATAGTTAAAACGTTTCTCTGTTAGCCTGTCAGGATTCATTCTTTGAATACGTCCGTAGAAAGTAATTCTTCTTTTTTTAATAACGTCTGTGAGTTTTGTCAACATATGTATACATTTCATTATTGTGGCGTCTTCTGTACTGTTCTCCAACTTTTGTTGGTCCCAAGAGTTCTCTTAATTTTTCTTTTCCATTCCGTGACTTCCAGTACTTCCACCATCATTTTCTTGTTCAGAGTCAGACACTCAGCTACATAAAATGCTTCCGGGCAAATTACTGTTGACTAATGACCACGTTTGGCATTAACGGATATTGATTTCTTGTTATATGTGTCCTTGGTTAAATGGTAAGCAACTTTCGTCTTATTAACGTGAATAAGATCGATGTGAACGTGACATCATTATGAAAAGTGTTTAGTAATATTTTTAGCTTTTGACCATTTCCATTGCAAAAGTTCAACGCAAATTATTTTCTGAAATACGTAACAAAGAGTTTGTCAACGCATACAACGTTACAATCGACCTACGAATACTTTGTTAGCTGAGGCTCACTGGCTGTGTGCCAAATTGGTAATTCCTTCTACGTTGACTTCACGAGAATTGGGTTAATGTTTTGACTAACCAAGTGTAAATCTATGATATAACTAATTATTAGTAATATGAAAACTTTTTTGCTTACAAATTGATCAATACTAAAGTCGTAAATGGTTGTGTATGTACGTATTACCCATATAACCTAGAATGAGAAAGTTTATAAATGTATTAGTAAGAGTGGCATAACTTGGAGCTGTTCCTTGAGGGGGGTGAGACTAGTTTGAAGGTTGGATTTCCCTTATTTTGTTAATTACAAATATTGTCTTCTTCTTCTTCTTCTTCTTCTTCTTCTTCTTCTTCTTCTTCTTCTTCTTCTGCTTCTTCTTCTTCTTCTTCTTCTTCTTCTTCTTCTTCTTACTCCTCTTCTTCTTCTTGCTCTTGTTCTTCTTCCTCTTGTTGTTGTTGGTGTTCTTCTTCTTCTTCTTCTTCTTCTTCTTCTTCTTCTCCTCCTCCTCCTCCTCCTCCTCCTCCTCCTCCTCCTCCTCCTCCTTCTTCTTCTTCTTCTTCTTCTTCTTCTTCTTCTTCTTCTTCTTAATTGATTAGGGACTAGGCGAATCACCTGTTGCAGTCCCAAAGAAATATATCCATTTCACTAACGCTTGCTAGGTCTTCCTATACTTCGCTTCCAACAGGCTTGTACTGTCCAAACCCCCTTAGCCAACCTGCCACCTGGCATCCTATTCAGATGAGCAAGCGCATCTCTTTATGTTGTTTCTAATACGATCTTGGATATTAAGAATGCTCAACTCTTTATGAATCTCTTCATTGTAGAGTCTGTCTTTTTGTGTGCAGTTAGAGTCTATCCCTACGTGTGCAACCTTTAACAGATGGAAAGAAGAAGATCTTCTACTCTCCGATGCCCTGTATTCTACTTGAATGTTTTTTCGCCGAAACCAAGTCTCAGAAACATACAATAACACCAGCACACTCATTACCTTATAAAATTTTAGTCGAGTCTCATTCCTTGACACCGTTTGACCAATTGTGCTACATACTGACTGAAACTTAGCCACTTTGTAATCAAACACGAATATTGTAATTGCCTTTACTTCTACAGTTACTTATAAATCTTACTTTAACACACTCAACTGGCTTAGAAGTAGGCTTCCGTAAGTGATTATAGAATTTTTCTGAAATTTCTAATAGCTCTGGCGAGGGGGGAATTGATCCCCCTGATACCCTCTAATAATTCCATTGGTAAGTAAGTATATAACGCTTACTTAAAAATGTGTTAATTAGAGGTTAACGTTCTCTTGTAAAGTAATGTAACACGTTTCTACATCACTGGGTATTTTTTTTATTTTCATCTAATTATAAACATATCCTCAAGTCAGTTGCATCATTAGTCCCTCCCTCTGTACAGTGCCGTTTGTCCAAAAGAAAACATAAAACGGACAATTGGCAAACCATGGAAACAGAGGAATCTGTCAGTTTGGATGATAACGGCAACACGGATGCTCAACTGCACGAGTTACGAGATACAATCGCTGAGAAACTAGAGGACAAAACAGATAATTTGACAATGGACGATGTAAACAGGGTGACGAAGATAAAAAAATTTTATGACAGACTATGAAATAGTCGATGTGATGAGCTGAGAAGAGGAGAAGGAGGGAGAAACAGAGACAACTGTTCACACAGTAGGCCATGATATGGCACTGGACGCTTTCACAACGTCCATTAAGTGGGCAGAAGAAAATAGTGTGTCTGCTTGTAAAATTATCTTGTTAAAAAACTGCAATAAAAATCGTTAAAAGTGTCGTTTCAAGACAATAAACAGTAGACAGCTTTTTCATTCCAGTGGAATAGTACTGTACATTACTCTGCGAGTTTCATTTTTTCCAACGTTTGACTAAATTAATACATAAAACTAATTTGAATAATTTTAACAGGAAATAGGAGATAATTTACTATATTTTTAATCCGACGCTTTAATCATATGTAAGTTTTTTAATGTTTCAACATTATGTACAATATACGCTACTTTTTGTCATTTAAGTGCTTTTTTATCTAATGAGCATCCATTAGTCAGGCACCTCCACTGATCCGGCACTATCCTGATCTGATATCTGCTGGATTAGTGAGAGTGTACTGTACGTCGATAGTTACCTTTGAGCTAATACCTAAAATAGATAGAACACTAAGAAACTTGTATCTCGGTTTTATAAACCGACTTTTGTTTTCAGTGATTTAATTTTGTAAAAACGACACGTTTCCGTCACGCTTGTCAGCCGCCGCCTTTAGACAAATAATTCTGAAACACAAAATACACGTTGTAAACACTGCTCTGCCGTTCCATCGACTGAGAGTAACGTGAGATCGACAATTACATAAACTGCACGTAAAGAGTGAAACGATTCATCATCATCGTCTTCACGTCACTGCATAGGCAAGATGCTGCCTGTTCCGTCTTCAAATATTCTCCTGGATCTACCCACAGTGTTACTGTGTATTGTATTACAACACAATACACAATACAGTGTTCATGTAAAGTAGTCTACAATAATGAACAAACAATTATAGTTACTAAAACTTTCCACAGCACCGTACAACGAGAAAAGGCCAACTAAGTATATCTGACTATTAGAAAGAAGTTTTTTTACTTTCAAGTTGTGTTGTTTTAATAAATATTTTCGCTTCTAAAACAATGTTACATAGATACGTGTGAGTTGATATTTCAGTTGTTTGTAGTGGATGTAAGAAACAAATCATCATTTGTATTGACAACAGCATCATACAAAAGACATAACACTGCGTCCTTGTCCGCCACAATTACTGTCTTCCAGCCGTCAAGTGATTTTTTGATTAACCTATTTTGTTTGAGAGATACGTGATGTATGGCGTCATTATAAGACCATATAATAACAGTAAATATTAACTGTTTGAACTTTGAAGCATATCAACTAATAAATCCATAAAGTAGATACATAATAGAGTATAGAGGATCATCATCACCTTCACAACATGGCATAAGCAAAGTGCTGCTTGTTCCTTCTTCAAAGATCCTCCAGCCATCTCTTCCTGGGTCTACCCACACATCTGTGTCCTATTTGTTTGTATTTCTAAAATTGTTTGGCCAGTCTGGAATCTGTGGAATCTGACATGATAAGTAAGTGTTCTTTTTCATCGTTGATTGTAATGTTTTATTTTCTCATTCAAGTTACTAACTTGTAACTCTTCTATTATAGCCTCATTCTGTATACAGTAAAGTTTAGAACATCTTTTAACTCCTCTTAAGTACGCTATTTCCGAGGCCTGTATTTTACTGTCATTTTTATTGGTTGTTGTCCATAATTCACACCCATAGGACAGTACAGGGACTGCTATAACTTTGTAAACATTTTGTATCTTAACGTACCTTGTTTCTAAAAATATAGTCGATTGTTTCCCACAGATCGTCTGAAGCTTACCTAACTTAACGTCAAGATCATAAGTTCCATAATAGCCAAGATCATTTCCCAAATAATTAAAGTGACTCACCTGTTCTACAATTCGATCGCTAATCATTATTTTTGTTCTTATTGGCTCCTTGCCTCGAGGTGAAACGATTGACTTAGCAGAATCCAGTTGTAAAGTTAATTAGCGGCGAACTCTCTTCAAAAACAAGTCTTTCACTGAAACCAAACAAGACTATCGGTGTCTGAACAATGGGAAGGAAGCAATGACAAAATCCATTTTTATTTTGCCTTAGCAAAATAATTTCCTATGCCTCTTGCAGCGTAAAATTGTATTTAGTGTGTGTGTGTGTGTGTGTGTGTGTGTGTGTGTGTGTGTGTGTGTGTGTGTGTGTGTCTGTGTGTGTAGTAGTGTCACGCCATTACAGAACGTTCTACATGTTTCTCGGCTATCCCAGCAGAGCCCAGCTGTAATGTATGTGTGCGTACGTGATACTTAACACGCGAGACAGTGTTACGTAATACGGAACAATCTCGTACATTCGATAGTGTTGTTCGACAAGCATCTCAACTAGCCCGGCGGTGCGTCTTTCTGCCAAGGCCGTGCTGAAGTATCCTCCAGAATCTTCGATTGCTTATTAAGGACGCACATTATGGAACCCTGCAGACTATAAATCAGTTTTACTTCGGGCGATTACTCTGTAGGTTCAAGTGATTACAGTATTAGTGAAAAGTGATTATTGTGCGCGACTCTATTAGTTGACATTATTATTGGTCTGGACAAATTAACTTGAATTATTGTACGTATATAATATAGTTGAATAACGTGTTGATTACAAACCGTTAATTGTGATAATTAAAGCTGGTGATTAGTGACTACATTGGTGTCTTGTATTTTGCTTTCCACTGTACCATACGACGTTCAGTAGACCGTCGTAACAATACGCTCACCATTCACACACTTCCGGACTGTAAGCATATACGGCGAACAGCATAAAGATACTAAAATTGCTAACTACTTGGAGATATATAGAAACTACTATGTTAGTCATAAAAAATGTTTATGTGAAACAATTGAAAGTATTTGATTCGGAATGAAACAGAATATATTCTATTGTTGGAATACAGTAAATGTACTTTAGCATGTACTAAACGTTGTGTAAAGACATTAAGGATTATCTTCAAATTAAGCAATGAAACGGTGAAAACAGATTTTTTAATCAATATCATGAAAATATTCGAAGATAATATCGTATTCCAAGATAACAGGCTTCAGTATTTTGTACTAACTTGGCCACTTTTATTATACGAGAATATGATAACTTTCAGTTTGAAGAAATTGAAATATTATTTTCTGACTTACCATTTAATTAGTCGATCTTTTGGTTGAACGGTTTTTTTACCAAAAACGGCTAAATATATAAATTAAAAAACGAGGAAAATTCGGAAATTTGAAAATACTCTATCTTTATTAATTGCTATGCAAATTGAACATAATAAACCTCATATTATTAGGAATTTATAGAATTATATATTTCTATTTTTGATCATTTTTTTCTAGTAACATGTTTGATACATTTTTGAGAAACCGGCTTTTCAAATTTTCATACAAATTTAATGACGTCCGTCTCACAAATGTTTTGCGTTACCTTAGACATAAGGTACATCATTTTATTCTATTCCACCAGCAAAACGTCTATTTTAACTTAGCAAATTCACGTGAACTACATTTTAAAAATACCAAACAATAGTTTTATACTATTAAAAAGCGTCAAAAGATTGATGATGTTTTCTTATAAATCTGATCTCGTAAAATTCTGTGTTTCTATCAAAACTAATAAAAATCAGTTCGAAGCAAAACAAAGGTGTAAAAGAGAAACGCAAATAATTCTAAACAACCAACATTGTAACAATAATTCTAAAAAAACTAATTGTAGCAGACAATGCTGTGTTTCAGTACGACTGAAATATGTTTTACAGTTTTCTTTTCAGTTAATAATGTACTTCACTTCTCAATTGTAGATTACCATTAATACGTATCAGTCTGGTGCAAAGTCTTATTAATGTATACTATTTCCGTCCTTAGTTTAATCCTGATGTAATCAGACAGGGGACGCACATCTGAAACGCTATTTGCTGTTTGAATTAGAGGCGTATCATTCTGACAGAAGGAGTACAGACAGGGTATAATATTGGTACTGTATAAATTGTAATAATTTGTCCTGATCAAAGTAAAATTTGTGTGACAGTGTCAGACCGACAGTGAAATATTTAATAACACCAGTTAATGGTTTTTTTATTAACCGTTTAAAAATCGTCACAACATGAAAAAGTAAAGTTTATTTAAAACGGAAATAGAAGCTGTGATAATTATCAGTTTATTGTATATAATCAGTTTCTGTCAAAAGAGTAATTCAATTCCTTTCATATCTGTCTCGGAAATTTAATCATCACTTGAGCCAGTATTATTATAGATAAGACTGTCTACAACGACGTCGGTAATCTGACCAGTTCCCGGAGCTTATTTTCTTCCTTGATTATATGTTCGATACAATGACGCTACTTGTCCGCCGTTTCCATTTACCTCGTTCTCTAGCAATTGTTTTTTTATCAGGCAGCTGATAGGCCTATGTGTTATGTTGTGACGGGCAACATATCGTTTCAACAGGCTCCATAACAATTCAGAGTGATTCAGAATACTGTGACAAGGAGGAAGTCTTAAAACGGCGTGCTCCGATTTATGTGGTAAGATAACTCTCACATGACTACACAGACATTCTGCACATGCGCGTAACACTTTACTGTGTGAACAGTGTCAACACCCCTGACCAATAGCGTTTCATATTTGCTACGTGAGTGTGTTTACATTAGGATTGAACTAAGAATGGAAATAGTATACACTCTTCATCAGATCAGAATTTATATTACTTTAGACGATATCGCGAGGGTATAGTTTTATTTTCTAAAATAAACACTACATTGAAATATCGGTTTTACTATTGCTCACCCTACTAGTGGCACCGTTGTTAAATTCTCGACGTCCTCATTGTACAATCTGTCCAATTAGCTGGACAATCACTACACCTTATGGCATGTTAATTGTCTTTTTGTAGGAAGCACTTCTTTTAGTATTGTTCCTTTTTATTCTACTACATGTATATGCGTGCGTGTATATATATATATATATATATATATATATATATATATTTAGTTACACATAGCTACTATATAGTATACACACAGTTTGTAACAGTTTACTGTCTTTGCTTGACGATGTTGCTCACTAATTTGCAGCAAATCTTGACGTTCAATCAGGTTAAATCAAAAGGCCTGCCTGATTTCATCGTCTTGTGTATCCATCGCCTTACTGAGCAGATTTTTGGATGTACAGCAATTCGTTCATTGCATTTGATACTGGCACTTCATTAATTCATTGATTCTGGCATTGGCAAGTTTCTCTTCTGGTACTGAATTTTACTTGCATACAGAACTCTCTTCATTGCACCCCCCCTGGACTAATAGCTGGAGGATGTCTTTAAACGCAATCAAGAGTGTAGCCGTCCTTTTCTGTAAGCGCCGGAAGAACCCGCGGAGGCAACTTCGCATCGGCAGAACGTACTTGCGCTGGTCCAACGAAGTGAAGTACTTCGGTGTACACCTAGATCGTCGGCTCACCTGGCGTACCCACGCTCAGACAGTTCACAAGCGAGCATCCACTCTGTACCTACTATAGTCACCTTGGCTATGACAAGGAAATTGGGCAAAATGATCGTCGGCGCGTATTTGCTGCCGGTCATTACATTCGCTGCTCCGGTGTGGAGATACCTTGCCGCAATGCATAAAAAGAAGTTTCGAAGCGCCTTCGGCAGGGGTATGCGGCTAGCGGCCAAAGGCCTCGTCGATTCTCTTCACGTACGCTCCTTGGACGACACCATCAGGCGGCTTTGCACGCAAATTTTATGCACATGCGGCAAAGTTCGCAGATAATTCTTTTATAACCGGGGTGGACCAGTACCGTGTACGTCCAGGTGATTTGTGGAAACGACCTCGGTGTATACTGTGTATACTAGTGGGTAGTCTAGGCTAGCACAAACAGCCGATGTAAGGGCTGCTAAAGAGCAAGACCGCCCTACTTGGGCAGGACCATGAGGCAGGAGCTCCGGAAGGTAACTCGGTAATCAGGTTCAGGTTCCATATGGTTCCTCTCTGCACACACAACCACACAGACCAGACTCCTCAGTCATGCCCACTTTTTCAGCCATGACTGTTCTGGTCTACATTTCTTTTAAGCTCCTCGTGGTGGCAAATTCGCAGTTAATGTAGAAGAACAGAATAGCTCCATCGTCTGCAAATGTCGCCAATGTGGTTTCAGGTTTCATTAGTCTGTACATTGAAGTAACACTCTCGGCCCGATCCTCGTAAAATTTACTGACGCATTTTTTTACTCAAAAACCCGACACCCGTAAATTTTACGTCTGTCATTTCACACGCATTTAACAGCATTTGTACGAAACGTTTACGGGCTTCTGTAGTTTGTGCTTGCAGACTGCACTCTGTAGTTGCCAACTGAATACACGGATAGAAGCACAAATCAGTTTTTTTCGGTGTGATTTTTTTGACATTTATGAAACTTGGCAATGTCGGTTTGTGTTGCCCAGACTGTTTCATTTTGTAACATACAAAGCAGGTTATTACAAATAGACTATATTAATTTTTACTATATTCTGTGCCTTAATATTGTAAGAAAAGTAATTGTTGTACAGTAGTTACAAATACGAGTAAGTAGAAACCCATTTATTATGGAAAATACCTTGTAAAACTTTTTTCATTTTTAAAAAACATGCTTCTGATCTAGATACTAAAAGTTAATTTCACGTACTGAAAAAATCAATAGTGTATCATTTAATGAAAATAGAAGGTCCAATCTTTAATTAACATGTAATTTATGTTGTTTTTAACAAATATTACTATTTAAAAAAAATAGGAAAAATATGGAAAACAGCCAGGCTGCTGGGACATGCCTATGCTGAAATGGCCAGGGTTGAAAGTGGTAACAATGGGCTCAACGTAACGTTCAAGCTAGCTGTTTCTTCAAAATACGGAAATTTTTTGTCGCTAATTGTTAATCAGTGGTTAGTCTGGCATTAAGAATACATTAAACAAACGCATCAAGGAGCATCGTTGGAAGATTTATAAACTCTAATACATAATGTTTTGCTGTGTAAAGAAATCTGCAGAGATTACGCCGTGGTATACGGACACTGTGGGCCACTTTGTCACAGCGTTACATACACGTTCACGACGCTGTCGCATGTAATGGCCGCTGCTCCCAATAAGACGCTGGAAGTTACAGTAGGCGACTGCACGCGATATAGACTCACTGTGTCGCATATATAACACGTGATTATTGCTGCTACAATAAGCACATTACTTACTTACTGTTCCGGAAATGGGACAGGTTTTATCAAATTCAGCCTCTAAACGGAAATAATGTGTTTGATACAATACAGAGAGAATTTTGACATACACGTGTCGTTCAAGTTGGTTACGCACTAACCAACAATCTGCCCAGCCTCTTGACAGTTAAAAACTAATATAAGCAACACCAAATGTAAACATTACATTTTGTATCGGCCATCTAAGGACCACATGCCAATTTCAATTCTTTACTCTTTGTTCTTTTCTTTTTCTCCAATATTCTTTCATCTTTTCACTGTGTCTCTTCACACTTTGAACCTCCGTTTTTCTCTCTCCTACCCTGGACTCCTTCCATTTTTAACACTTTTACCCGAAAACTTCTCTTTCAATTTTTTCTTCTCCGTGTATATTATTTTTTCTAAATCCTTTTGGACTTCTTTAATCCAACTCGATGTATACTTCTTCCCAGACAGATATTTAAAAATTTGCTTTGTCAACCTATTGTCATCCACTCTATATAAATGTCCAAAAAATAATAGTTTTCTTTTTGTTATTGTTTCTGTTATATTTTCTATACCTTTCAAGTAAGCACCTGGGGTAGTGCCTTCATTTAGCGGACTTTCCATACTGCAATTAAAATTGTGTAGAGTGCAAAAGTAGGAATTAAATTCCGAGATAAGATCGGATTGTTAGTCCGAAATGATTGTTTTTCGTGGTTTACTCCACTAGGTTCTTCCGCTCTCTCTGCCGTTGGGAACTGAGACTCCTCATCCGACTTTGAGGAAGTTGACCGGGTTTCACCTGTAACCTTAGGCAGGGCCCCTTACTAGTTGCTATCATCCGGAGCCAAATGAACCCAGGTTTTTGAAGAGGTCTGCTCCTCTAAGACTCTTCCGCACGTCCTGTTGTTGGATCATTGAGATCTCTTCCACCAATCCGTCCGTTGGTTTTCACAGAGGTCCGTTAGCATCTGTAGCTACAGTGTGGCTACAGAAGGTCACAGGGGGCACGACGGGGACGTGGACTTGACTTACCCCCCAAACATTACATTTTATGATGATGATGATGATGATGATGATGATGATGATGATGATGATGATGATGATGATGATGATTATGATTATGAGTCTGTCTTTTTGTGTGCAGTTAGAGTCTATCCCTACGTGTGCAACCTTTAACAGATGGAAAGAAGAAGATCTTCTACTCTCCGATGCCCTGTATTCTACTTGAATGTTTTTTCGCCGAAACCAAGTCTCAGAAACATACAATAACACCAGCACACTCATTACCTTATAAAATTTTAGTCGAGTCTCATTCCTTGACACCGTTTGACCAATTGTGCTACATACTGACTGAAACTTAGCCACTTTGTAATCAAACACGAATATTGTAATTGCCTTTACTTCTACAGTTACTTATAAATCTTACTTTAACACACTCAACTGGCTTAGAAGTAGGCTTCCGTAAGTGATTATAGAATTTTTCTGAAATTTCTAATAGCTCTGGCGAGGGGGGAATTGATCCCCCTGATACCCTCTAATAATTCCATTGGTAAGTAAGTATATAACGCTTACTTAAAAATGTGTTAATTAGAGGTTAACGTTCTCTTGTAAAGTAATGTAACACGTTTCTACATCACTGGGTATTTTTTTTATTTTCATCTAATTATAAACATATCCTCAAGTCAGTTGCATCATTAGTCCCTCCCTCTGTACAGTGCCGTTTGTCCAAAAGAAAACATAAAACGGACAATTGGCAAACCATGGAAACAGAGGAATCTGTCAGTTTGGATGATAACGGCAACACGGATGCTCAACTGCACGAGTTACGAGATACAATCGCTGAGAAACTAGAGGACAAAACAGATAATTTGACAATGGACGATGTAAACAGGGTGACGAAGATAAAAAAATTTTATGACAGACTATGAAATAGTCGATGTGATGAGCTGAGAAGAGGAGAAGGAGGGAGAAACAGAGACAACTGTTCACACAGTAGGCCATGATATGGCACTGGACGCTTTCACAACGTCCATTAAGTGGGCAGAAGAAAATAGTGTGTCTGCTTGTAAAATTATCTTGTTAAAAAACTGCAATAAAAATCGTTAAAAGTGTCGTTTCAAGACAATAAACAGTAGACAGCTTTTTCATTCCAGTGGAATAGTACTGTACATTACTCTGCGAGTTTCATTTTTTCCAACGTTTGACTAAATTAATACATAAAACTAATTTGAATAATTTTAACAGGAAATAGGAGATAATTTACTATATTTTTAATCCGACGCTTTAATCATATGTAAGTTTTTTAATGTTTCAACATTATGTACAATATACGCTACTTTTTGTCATTTAAGTGCTTTTTTATCTAATGAGCATCCATTAGTCAGGCACCTCCACTGATCCGGCACTATCCTGATCTGATATCTGCTGGATTAGTGAGAGTGTACTGTACGTCGATAGTTACCTTTGAGCTAATACCTAAAATAGATAGAACACTAAGAAACTTGTATCTCGGTTTTATAAACCGACTTTTGTTTTCAGTGATTTAATTTTGTAAAAACGACACGTTTCCGTCACGCTTGTCAGCCGCCGCCTTTAGACAAATAATTCTGAAACACAAAATACACGTTGTAAACACTGCTCTGCCGTTCCATCGACTGAGAGTAACGTGAGATCGACAATTACATAAACTGCACGTAAAGAGTGAAACGATTCATCATCATCGTCTTCACGTCACTGCATAGGCAAGATGCTGCCTGTTCCGTCTTCAAATATTCTCCTGGATCTACCCACAGTGTTACTGTGTATTGTATTACAACACAATACACAATACAGTGTTCATGTAAAGTAGTCTACAATAATGAACAAACAATTATAGTTACTAAAACTTTCCACAGCACCGTACAACGAGAAAAGGCCAACTAAGTATATCTGACTATTAGAAAGAAGTTTTTTTACTTTCAAGTTGTGTTGTTTTAATAAATATTTTCGCTTCTAAAACAATGTTACATAGATACGTGTGAGTTGATATTTCAGTTGTTTGTAGTGGATGTAAGAAACAAATCATCATTTGTATTGACAACAGCATCATACAAAAGACATAACACTGCGTCCTTGTCCGCCACAATTACTGTCTTCCAGCCGTCAAGTGATTTTTTGATTAACCTATTTTGTTTGAGAGATACGTGATGTATGGCGTCATTATAAGACCATATAATAACAGTAAATATTAACTGTTTGAACTTTGAAGCATATCAACTAATAAATCCATAAAGTAGATACATAATAGAGTATAGAGGATCATCATCACCTTCACAACATGGCATAAGCAAAGTGCTGCTTGTTCCTTCTTCAAAGATCCTCCAGCCATCTCTTCCTGGGTCTACCCACACATCTGTGTCCTATTTGTTTGTATTTCTAAAATTGTTTGGCCAGTCTGGAATCTGTGGAATCTGACATGATAAGTAAGTGTTCTTTTTCATCGTTGATTGTAATGTTTTATTTTCTCATTCAAGTTACTAACTTGTAACTCTTCTATTATAGCCTCATTCTGTATACAGTAAAGTTTAGAACATCTTTTAACTCCTCTTAAGTACGCTATTTCCGAGGCCTGTATTTTACTGTCATTTTTATTGGTTGTTGTCCATAATTCACACCCATAGGACAGTACAGGGACTGCTATAACTTTGTAAACATTTTGTATCTTAACGTACCTTGTTTCTAAAAATATAGTCGATTGTTTCCCACAGATCGTCTGAAGCTTACCTAACTTAACGTCAAGATCATAAGTTCCATAATAGCCAAGATCATTTCCCAAATAATTAAAGTGACTCACCTGTTCTACAATTCGATCGCTAATCATTATTTTTGTTCTTATTGGCTCCTTGCCTCGAGGTGAAACGATTGACTTAGCAGAATCCAGTTGTAAAGTTAATTAGCGGCGAACTCTCTTCAAAAACAAGTCTTTCACTGAAACCAAACAAGACTATCGGTGTCTGAACAATGGGAAGGAAGCAATGACAAAATCCATTTTTATTTTGCCTTAGCAAAATAATTTCCTATGCCTCTTGCAGCGTAAAATTGTATTTAGTGTGTGTGTGTGTGTGTGTGTGTGTGTGTGTGTGTGTGTGTGTGTGTGTGTGTGTGTGTGTGTGTGTGTGTAGTAGTGTCACGCCATTACAGAACGTTCTACATGTTTCTCGGCTATCCCAGCAGAGCCCAGCTGTAATGTATGTGTGCGTACGTGATACTTAACACGCGAGACAGTGTTACGTAATACGGAACAATCTCGTACATTCGATAGTGTTGTTCGACAAGCATCTCAACTAGCCCGGCGGTGCGTCTTTCTGCCAAGGCCGTGCTGAAGTATCCTCCAGAATCTTCGATTGCTTATTAAGGACGCACATTATGGAACCCTGCAGACTATAAATCAGTTTTACTTCGGGCGATTACTCTGTAGGTTCAAGTGATTACAGTATTAGTGAAAAGTGATTATTGTGCGCGACTCTATTAGTTGACATTATTATTGGTCTGGACAAATTAACTTGAATTATTGTACGTATATAATATAGTTGAATAACGTGTTGATTACAAACCGTTAATTGTGATAATTAAAGCTGGTGATTAGTGACTACATTGGTGTCTTGTATTTTGCTTTCCACTGTACCATACGACGTTCAGTAGACCGTCGTAACAATACGCTCACCATTCACACACTTCCGGACTGTAAGCATATACGGCGAACAGCATAAAGATACTAAAATTGCTAACTACTTGGAGATATATAGAAACTACTATGTTAGTCATAAAAAATGTTTATGTGAAACAATTGAAAGTATTTGATTCGGAATGAAACAGAATATATTCTATTGTTGGAATACAGTAAATGTACTTTAGCATGTACTAAACGTTGTGTAAAGACATTAAGGATTATCTTCAAATTAAGCAATGAAACGGTGAAAACAGATTTTTTAATCAATATCATGAAAATATTCGAAGATAATATCGTATTCCAAGATAACAGGCTTCAGTATTTTGTACTAACTTGGCCACTTTTATTATACGAGAATATGATAACTTTCAGTTTGAAGAAATTGAAATATTATTTTCTGACTTACCATTTAATTAGTCGATCTTTTGGTTGAACGGTTTTTTTACCAAAAACGGCTAAATATATAAATTAAAAAACGAGGAAAATTCGGAAATTTGAAAATACTCTATCTTTATTAATTGCTATGCAAATTGAACATAATAAACCTCATATTATTAGGAATTTATAGAATTATATATTTCTATTTTTGATCATTTTTTTCTAGTAACATGTTTGATACATTTTTGAGAAACCGGCTTTTCAAATTTTCATACAAATTTAATGACGTCCGTCTCACAAATGTTTTGCGTTACCTTAGACATAAGGTACATCATTTTATTCTATTCCACCAGCAAAACGTCTATTTTAACTTAGCAAATTCACGTGAACTACATTTTAAAAATACCAAACAATAGTTTTATACTATTAAAAAGCGTCAAAAGATTGATGATGTTTTCTTATAAATCTGATCTCGTAAAATTCTGTGTTTCTATCAAAACTAATAAAAATCAGTTCGAAGCAAAACAAAGGTGTAAAAGAGAAACGCAAATAATTCTAAACAACCAACATTGTAACAATAATTCTAAAAAAACTAATTGTAGCAGACAATGCTGTGTTTCAGTACGACTGAAATATGTTTTACAGTTTTCTTTTCAGTTAATAATGTACTTCACTTCTCAATTGTAGATTACCATTAATACGTATCAGTCTGGTGCAAAGTCTTATTAATGTATACTATTTCCGTCCTTAGTTTAATCCTGATGTAATCAGACAGGGGACGCACATCTGAAACGCTATTTGCTGTTTGAATTAGAGGCGTATCATTCTGACAGAAGGAGTACAGACAGGGTATAATATTGGTACTGTATAAATTGTAATAATTTGTCCTGATCAAAGTAAAATTTGTGTGACAGTGTCAGACCGACAGTGAAATATTTAATAACACCAGTTAATGGTTTTTTTATTAACCGTTTAAAAATCGTCACAACATGAAAAAGTAAAGTTTATTTAAAACGGAAATAGAAGCTGTGATAATTATCAGTTTATTGTATATAATCAGTTTCTGTCAAAAGAGTAATTCAATTCCTTTCATATCTGTCTCGGAAATTTAATCATCACTTGAGCCAGTATTATTATAGATAAGACTGTCTACAACGACGTCGGTAATCTGACCAGTTCCCGGAGCTTATTTTCTTCCTTGATTATATGTTCGATACAATGACGCTACTTGTCCGCCGTTTCCATTTACCTCGTTCTCTAGCAATTGTTTTTTTATCAGGCAGCTGATAGGCCTATGTGTTATGTTGTGACGGGCAACATATCGTTTCAACAGGCTCCATAACAATTCAGAGTGATTCAGAATACTGTGACAAGGAGGAAGTCTTAAAACGGCGTGCTCCGATTTATGTGGTAAGATAACTCTCACATGACTACACAGACATTCTGCACATGCGCGTAACACTTTACTGTGTGAACAGTGTCAACACCCCTGACCAATAGCGTTTCATATTTGCTACGTGAGTGTGTTTACATTAGGATTGAACTAAGAATGGAAATAGTATACACTCTTCATCAGATCAGAATTTATATTACTTTAGACGATATCGCGAGGGTATAGTTTTATTTTCTAAAATAAACACTACATTGAAATATCGGTTTTACTATTGCTCACCCTACTAGTGGCACCGTTGTTAAATTCTCGACGTCCTCATTGTACAATCTGTCCAATTAGCTGGACAATCACTACACCTTATGGCATGTTAATTGTCTTTTTGTAGGAAGCACTTCTTTTAGTATTGTTCCTTTTTATTCTACTACATGTATATGCGTGCGTGTATATATATATATATATATATATATATATATATATTTAGTTACACATAGCTACTATATAGTATACACACAGTTTGTAACAGTTTACTGTCTTTGCTTGACGATGTTGCTCACTAATTTGCAGCAAATCTTGACGTTCAATCAGGTTAAATCAAAAGGCCTGCCTGATTTCATCGTCTTGTGTATCCATCGCCTTACTGAGCAGATTTTTGGATGTACAGCAATTCGTTCATTGCATTTGATACTGGCACTTCATTAATTCATTGATTCTGGCATTGGCAAGTTTCTCTTCTGGTACTGAATTTTACTTGCATACAGAACTCTCTTCATTGCACCCCCCCTGGACTAATAGCTGGAGGATGTCTTTAAACGCAATCAAGAGTGTAGCCGTCCTTTTCTGTAAGCGCCGGAAGAACCCGCGGAGGCAACTTCGCATCGGCAGAACGTACTTGCGCTGGTCCAACGAAGTGAAGTACTTCGGTGTACACCTAGATCGTCGGCTCACCTGGCGTACCCACGCTCAGACAGTTCACAAGCGAGCATCCACTCTGTACCTACTATAGTCACCTTGGCTATGACAAGGAAATTGGGCAAAATGATCGTCGGCGCGTATTTGCTGCCGGTCATTACATTCGCTGCTCCGGTGTGGAGATACCTTGCCGCAATGCATAAAAAGAAGTTTCGAAGCGCCTTCGGCAGGGGTATGCGGCTAGCGGCCAAAGGCCTCGTCGATTCTCTTCACGTACGCTCCTTGGACGACACCATCAGGCGGCTTTGCACGCAAATTTTATGCACATGCGGCAAAGTTCGCAGATAATTCTTTTATAACCGGGGTGGACCAGTACCGTGTACGTCCAGGTGATTTGTGGAAACGACCTCGGTGTATACTGTGTATACTAGTGGGTAGTCTAGGCTAGCACAAACAGCCGATGTAAGGGCTGCTAAAGAGCAAGACCGCCCTACTTGGGCAGGACCATGAGGCAGGAGCTCCGGAAGGTAACTCGGTAATCAGGTTCAGGTTCCATATGGTTCCTCTCTGCACACACAACCACACAGACCAGACTCCTCAGTCATGCCCACTTTTTCAGCCATGACTGTTCTGGTCTACATTTCTTTTAAGCTCCTCGTGGTGGCAAATTCGCAGTTAATGTAGAAGAACAGAATAGCTCCATCGTCTGCAAATGTCGCCAATGTGGTTTCAGGTTTCATTAGTCTGTACATTGAAGTAACACTCTCGGCCCGATCCTCGTAAAATTTACTGACGCATTTTTTTACTCAAAAACCCGACACCCGTAAATTTTACGTCTGTCATTTCACACGCATTTAACAGCATTTGTACGAAACGTTTACGGGCTTCTGTAGTTTGTGCTTGCAGACTGCACTCTGTAGTTGCCAACTGAATACACGGATAGAAGCACAAATCAGTTTTTTTCGGTGTGATTTTTTTGACATTTATGAAACTTGGCAATGTCGGTTTGTGTTGCCCAGACTGTTTCATTTTGTAACATACAAAGCAGGTTATTACAAATAGACTATATTAATTTTTACTATATTCTGTGCCTTAATATTGTAAGAAAAGTAATTGTTGTACAGTAGTTACAAATACGAGTAAGTAGAAACCCATTTATTATGGAAAATACCTTGTAAAACTTTTTTCATTTTTAAAAAACATGCTTCTGATCTAGATACTAAAAGTTAATTTCACGTACTGAAAAAATCAATAGTGTATCATTTAATGAAAATAGAAGGTCCAATCTTTAATTAACGTGTAATTTATGTTGTTTTTAACAAATATTACTATTTAAAAAAAATAGGAAAAATATGGAAAACAGCCAGGCTGCTGGGACATGCCTATGCTGAAATGGCCAGGGTTGAAAGTGGTAACAATGGGCTCAACGTAACGTTCAAGCTAGCTGTTTCTTCAAAATACGGAAATTTTTTGTCGCTAATTGTTAATCAGTGGTTAGTCTGGCATTAAGAATACATTAAACAAACGCATCAAGGAGCATCGTTGGAAGATTTATAAACTCTAATACATAATGTTTTGCTGTGTAAAGAAATCTGCAGAGATTACGCCGTGGTATACGGACACTGTGGGCCACTTTGT
This sequence comes from Magicicada septendecula, assembly GCA_034769895.1. Taxonomy (NCBI): domain Eukaryota; kingdom Metazoa; phylum Arthropoda; class Insecta; order Hemiptera; family Cicadidae; genus Magicicada; species Magicicada septendecula. The sequence goes on from CM068368.1 coordinate 852,075,072, forward strand.
CACAGCGTTACATACACGTTCACGACGCTGTCGCATGTAATGGCCGCTGCTCCCAATAAGACGCTGGAAGTTACAGTAGGCGACTGCACGCGATATAGACTCACTGTGTCGCATATATAACACGTGATTATTGCTGCTACAATAAGCACATTACTTACTTACTGTTCCGGAAATGGGACAGGTTTTATCAAATTCAGCCTCTAAACGGAAATAATGTGTTTGATACAATACAGAGAGAATTTTGACATACACGTGTCGTTCAAGTTGGTTACGCACTAACCAACAATCTGCCCAGCCTCTTGACAGTTAAAAACTAATATAAGCAACACCAAATGTAAACATTACATTTTGTATCGGCCATCTAAGGACCACATGCCAATTTCAATTCTTTACTCTTTGTTCTTTTCTTTTTCTCCAATATTCTTTCATCTTTTCACTGTGTCTCTTCACACTTTGAACCTCCGTTTTTCTCTCTCCTACCCTGGACTCCTTCCATTTTTAACACTTTTACCCGAAAACTTCTCTTTCAATTTTTTCTTCTCCGTGTATATTATTTTTTCTAAATCCTTTTGGACTTCTTTAATCCAACTCGATGTATACTTCTTCCCAGACAGATATTTAAAAATTTGCTTTGTCAACCTATTGTCATCCACTCTATATAAATGTCCAAAAAATAATAGTTTTCTTTTTGTTATTGTTTCTGTTATATTTTCTATACCTTTCAAGTAAGCACCTGGGGTAGTGCCTTCATTTAGCGGACTTTCCATACTGCAATTAAAATTGTGTAGAGTGCAAAAGTAGGAATTAAATTCCGAGATAAGATCGGATTGTTAGTCCGAAATGATTGTTTTTCGTGGTTTACTCCACTAGGTTCTTCCGCTCTCTCTGCCGTTGGGAACTGAGACTCCTCATCCGACTTTGAGGAAGTTGACCGGGTTTCACCTGTAACCTTAGGCAGGGCCCCTTACTAGTTGCTATCATCCGGAGCCAAATGAACCCAGGTTTTTGAAGAGGTCTGCTCCTCTAAGACTCTTCCGCACGTCCTGTTGTTGGATCATTGAGATCTCTTCCACCAATCCGTCCGTTGGTTTTCACAGAGGTCCGTTAGCATCTGTAGCTACAGTGTGGCTACAGAAGGTCACAGGGGGCACGACGGGGACGTGGACTTGACTTACCCCCCAAACATTACATTTTATGATGATGATGATGATGATGATGATGATGATGATGATGATGATGATGATTATGATTATTATTATTATTATTATTATTATTATTATTATTATTATTATTATTATTATTATTATTATTACACGACGCATTGAGAAGCATCGTGAATTCAAAAAAGAAACGCATATAGCTTTTGTTGACTTTAAGAAGGCGTTTGATAAAGTAGACAGAAATTTGCTGTGGCAAATATTAGAAAAACGGGGATACCCACAACTTACAAGAATTATACAGGGTCTACTTAACGAAACAAGAATAGCTGTTGAAAATACTGTAATTGTAGGATATCTCAAAAAATATCTGTCAATCAAGACGTTAGACAGGGGTGCAGTATATCACCTACAGTTTTTAACATTTATATTGATGATCTAGTAAGGGAATGGAGTGATCTAGTGAACCCTGGTATTAGGTTATCACGAGACATATGACTGAATGAGCTGTTGTTTGCTGACGACTTGCTTGTACTTCAAAATACAGAATCTGATTTCCAAAAATCTGTTTTTAAGCTTCATCAGATTTGAAAACAATACAGTACAAAAATTTCCACTATAAAAACAAAGGTAATGGCATTTCGAGACAAGGAACCGATAAGAACAAAAATAATGATTAATGATCAAATTCTAGAATAGGTGAGCCGTTTTAATTATCTGGGTGATGATATTGGCTATGATAGAACTTAGTATATTAATGTTCAATTCGGGAAATTCCAGACGATCAATCGTATTTTGAGAATCAATGTACTTAGAGATACAAAATTCAAGTTCTAAGTCTTTAATACTACAGTTATAGCAGTCTCTGTACCGTCCTATGGGTGTCAATTATGGACAACAACCAAGAAACAAGACAGTAAAATACAGGCCTCGGAAAAAGCGTACTTAACAGAAGTTAAAAGGTGTTCTAAACTTGACTGTATAAAGAATGAGGCCATAAGAGAATAGTAACTTGAATGAAAAAATAAAACATTACAAACAACAGTGGAAAGAACAGAAGGCGTCAAATGAAAGACTATCTAAGAGGGTCAGTGACTGATCACTTCCAAATAACCGGAAAAGGGGAGGGCCGAATGTACAGTGAAAATAGAACATGGGAGGAAGCTATAAGAAATATAAACATTACGGATCAAGGTCGTTTCCATAAACGACAGACGATGTGAACTGTAAAACAACTTGCTCTATTAATATGTTCACTAAAATTATTTAGGGACGACAGTGGAAACGAAAATGAAATAGAAAAACATGTAAAAAAGAAAATAAGTGAAATTGGACTTAAATCAATATCAACAGTTGTACTGGCGTTTGGGCATAAGTCCAAATTGCCACTACAAAAGAAAATATTAATACAGACGAACTTGGTTACATTAATTAATTAATTAATATCAACTCTCGGATAAATCCAATAAATCTGAACGGAACATTTAATTTGTTTGAATTGTGTGCAGCAGTTTGTGAATTCATTTTTCGCGTACAACGAACAAAAGTTTGCTAATTAGAAATTGCCAGAAGTTAGAAAACCTTGGAATATTTACTAGAATTGGTGTGATATTTAATATTTATAGGGTAATGTGGAATTATTATAAACAGATCATAAACCTTTAACACTATAACCGTGTATGTGTTTCACAACTACAGCCACAGCTACTGAATATAAATTACATTTTTAGAAACATCTCTATTGTGTATGGAATGTTCCCATTATTGAACTTCGTCCTACGAATTTATTCCAGGAATAGAATCTTTCTGATATGGCGTAAAATTTGCTCGATGAACAGGAATAATAAGCCAATTAAATTTATAAAAATAAGTAAACATGTTTAATTTAACCGTAGTACAATAATTTACGTCTGTAATATTGGTATCACAAAAGCGACGCTTTTGTTTCGATAAGTTGGCACTTTGTTAATTGTTTCTGTGAAAAACTGATAAGGCGACGTAGTATTCAAGCTTTTATAATACGTTAATTGAAACCACAGAAAATGTTAAGAATACCGTGGAGTGTCCTTGGAACTAATTCTTCAATTCCGTGTGTCCTGAGAGAAGACCGACTTCATCCAAATATATAGTGGCAAATTCTGAAGTTCTTCGGTCACGTCTTAAGACAGGACGGAAATGAAGGACTGGTCATTCATGGCCAAACGGATGGACAGAGAAATTCATGTGACTCACCGGTCCGATTTAATTACCAAATTGAAACGCTGCCAAACTTGGTGTTCTAAACTTTACCGTATAAAGAATGAGGTCATAAGAGAAGAGTTACAAGTTTTTAACTTCAATGAAAAATTAAAAGATTACAAACAACCGTGGAAAGAACATTTAGAAAGAATGTCAGATTGCAGACTGGTCAAACAAGTTTGTAAATACAAACATATAAGACACAGAAGATGTGTGGGTAGGCCCAGGAATTGATGACCGGAGGATCTTTGAAGACGGAACTAGCAGCACCTTGCCTATGCCGTGTTGTGAAGATGGTGATGATGATGATGATGATGATGATGATGATGATGATGATGACAAAAGGATCCTCTTATACTCTATTATGTATCTACTTTAGTATTTGTTTTATCTATTAGTTGATGAGCTTCACACTTCATACAGTTAATATTTATTGTTCTTATATGGTCTTAGTATGACGCCATATAACATGTATCTCGTTATCATCATCTTCAAGGATTAAACCAAGCATAGTTTGTTCCTGTCTCAAATAGGCAAAGATTAGAGCTGGTCACTCCAGCGCTTCCTCGGACGTCCCACACCTCTCCGTCCCCTCGGCTTATAGTTCCATAGTTGTTTCCATAATTTTCATGACATTGCCAATGACCAGTATTCAGCCGATACTGGGCGATCTTGTCGAGTATACTCATAATATTCAGTTCCTGCCGTATATCTGTGTTTTCATCTATGATCATGGAGAGTATACCTTGTCACATGCCTGAGAAATCTCATTTCAGCTGCTTCGATACGACTGGCCTGATGTTTCGCTAGAGTCCAATTCTCAGACCCTGTAGAATTTAGGAGTGTTCCTTTCCTTGCTGACTTAAGGGTTCGCCTAATAGTCCCGCACATAAAGTTGAACTTATGCAACTTAATCATAACGTAGTTGCTTGCATTATAAGACACACTGTAGCCTTGTATCGTGTATCTCTCAAACAAAATATGTTAATCAATAATCAATTGAACGGCTGGAAAAGAGTAATTGTGGCGGACACAAACGCTGTGTTATCTCTTGTTATTATGCCGTTGTCGATACAAATGAAGATTTGTTTCTTACATTCATTACAAATAACGGAAATATCAACTCACACTTATCTATGGAACATTGGTTAAGGAGCGAAAAAATTCAATAAAACAATACAACTTGAAGAGAAAACCAACTTCTCGCTAATAGTAAGTTGTACCTAGATCGCCTTTTCCCGTTGTATGGTACTGTGGCAAATTTTAGTAACTATAATTGTTAGTTCATTATTATAGACTATTTTACATGAACACTGTATTGTGTATTGTGTTGTAATTGTGAAAAGGAATTGTTGAATCTTGGTTGAAATGAATAAACCAAGCGATCGTTTTACTTTCTCTGCTTTGGTATTTGTGTAATTGATAAATATTTCACCAAACTATAATTATGTCAACTTAACAAAATAATAATTAATTCCGCAGAATCATATATTTTATTACACGTTGCAATCTAGTTATATAATAGCTGCCCTACTGTATAATTAATAATATGTTTACATGGAAATAATTGTTACTCGTTTTGTCGTTTACACGTGTGGGATTCCCACGGGCCCGATGCCATTCCAACAATGATATATCGCTGTCAACAGCAGACGTCGTTATAACACCGCCACTAATGTACAGCTGATAAGTACCGAACTGAATAATTGATCTTACATATGATTTTTTTGTATAAAACTTACATGTAATTTTAATATTTTATTTTATATAGTGCCGACTCCTGACGCTAAGTTTAGACTGCTTTTTTTCAATCACAGAGGCAGTGTACAAGAAAATTTAAAACATATTGAGTTTTCTTTGTATTATATAAAATGTATCACGTCTGTACCAGTCTATATTACATCACTTACATAATGCAACTTTACATGAAGCTGTATTTCAGAACGCTTGATACGTACTTTGTAAGAAATTCAACTTGACTTGCCAAAAACGGAGAGGGCAGTCTGGCGACTTGCTACCGGTTCCCTTGCCGACCTCAACGCTTCAAACTGCTAAAAAATTAATGAATAAAACCATATAGTAGTAAGTCTGGCTTTTTGATATATACAACTTGACAATATAGTAAATTTAAAAATACAATTTGCCGGGCACTTTTTTCGGTCCAAGTTGTTGACTGACGATTTTAATGTGCTGTCCCGTAAGGGAATCGGATACAATTTCCCCCACACGTTGTTAGTTGGGGGGGGGGGCGGAGATCTATATTATCTATAAACTGTGAGTCAAATCATTTATAAAATAATTTTTAACCATACGAGTTTTGGAAATCCAGATTTTGGAATCTGTCTCAACGTCTAACTCTCTCTCCTATGGCACTACAGACCTTGTTGGGCCCTGGCCTCCTTCAATTCCCCCCCCCCCATTCTCTTCCGTCGGTAGCCAACCTCCTCCAGGAAAGCAGTTTAAGTATTTCTTTCGCGTCCTCATCCACCGCGTCCTCCCATCTTCTCCTCGATCTTCCCACTGGTCTTTTTCCGTAGATTCTGGTATTCAATAGTTTTCGTGGTATTCTGTCTCCCCCATCCGGGCTACATGACCAGCCCACCTTAGACGTTGTAGTTTTATGTATTGTGTTAGCGGTGGTTCTTTATGCATTTGATATAATTCAAAGTTATATCTTATTCTCCAGCCGTGTATGTCATTAACTGCTCCCAGGATTATTTGTAATATTTTTCTTTCAAAGATATCGAGAATGTTTGCTGCTTTGGAGTTCAGAGTAGACGTTTCGCAGCCGTAGGTTAGGCTGGGTCTTATTATTGATTTGTACACCCTTAGTTTCGTGTTTCTGTGGATGTCTTTAGATCTGAAGATACTTGATGTGGCGAAATACCCTTTATTGGCTTGGACTATCCTGTTCCCGATTTCGGCTTCTTCTGTGCCGTTTCTTTTCTAATACTCAACGTCTAACACTGAAACGAATTTATCTCAGAATACTAAGAAACAAAATAAATTTACATGAGAACATTAAGAACACTATGGCAACCATGAAAACACGTCAATGACAAAAGTGAGACACGAGATGAAGCTATGGAGAATCAAGGGACATTCATTGTTTATTGTTAACAGACTTAACAGCCATACGGTTAATGCAGCTGAACTAATAGTATTTAAACAAAACTTCCCGGGCTATTCCTGTGGTACAGGATCACCGTGTAGGATACCTTCTACCATCCTATCTTCTCCTGTCCAGCGCTATGTCGGTCTCGGCTACCTTCTACCATCCTATCTTCTCCTGTCCAGCGCTATGTCGGTCTCGGTTACCTTCTGCCGTCCTATCTTCTCCTGTCCAGCTGTATATCGGTCTCGGTTACCTTCTGCCGTCCTGTCTTCTCCTGTCCAGCTCTATATCGGTCTCGGCTACCTTCTACCATCCCATCTTCTCCTGTACAGCTCTATATCGGTCTCGGTTACCTTCTGCCGTCCTATCTTCTCCTGTCCAGCTGTATATCGGTCTCGGTTACCTTCTACCATCCTATCTTCTCCTGTCCAGCGCTATGTCGGTCTCGGTTACCTTCTGCCGTCCTATCTTCTCCTGTCCAGCTGTATATCGGTCTCGGCTACCTTCTACTATCCCATCTTCTCCTGTACAGCTCTATATCGGTCTCGGATACCTTTTGCCGTCCTATCTTCTCCTGTCCAGCTCTATATCGGTCTCGGCTACCTTCTATCATCCCATCTTCTCCTGTACAGCTCTATATCGGTCTCGGCTACCTTTTACCATCCTATCTTCTCCTGTCCACCTCTATATCGGTCTCGGATACCTTCTACCATCCTATCTTCTCCTGTCCAGCTATATATGGGTCTTAAGCTACCTTCTACCACCTCATATACATAGAACTGAGTGATACTGGTTCACGAAACTGTTAACACTTAAGTATTTACATCATAAATAAAACACTAATAAAACAATACAATAATTTGTAGTCCTTCATTGAAAATATTCACTCCGACGTAAATCGACGGCGTTGTTCGAGAGAAATACACTTCAAACTCTTTCAGTGCAACAGTGTAGCCCATATAATCAATGCCGCAAATTAAATCTGGGACGGCCAAAAGTAGTAGTAGTAGTATATTTATGTTGTAAGACACATTTTATAACTTTAAGATGTTTCAACAAAATAAAATACGAATTTCTCTTATTGGTGTCTCAAACCAGTATATTGTCACGACGGTCTAACTGATCGTCGTATGGTACATTCGAAAACAAAATACAAGACACCAATTAGGTCACTAAAAAGCAGCTTTAATTATCACAATAAAACAGTTTATAATCAACATGATAGTCTCTTACAACAAATCAGATAAAAATTGTTCACAAGCAATAATAATGTCAACGAGTCTCTCACAATTATAAAACACAATAATTCTTCACTTCGAAAAACACTTGATCCGCACTAACAAAAATCGCTCACGTAACTGAACCGTCAACACCAGACGCTCTGCTTTTATAGGTCGCGCAGAGTTCTAGAATCCTTAATTTGCACGCCACTTAATAGTGACGCCAATGCATATTTCAAGTGTCCTCTTGACGAGTCTAGAACAGACTTCGGGTCGGGGGGGTGGAAGAGTGGAGAATGTTCTGGGTTGTTAGGAAGGCTTCTCGTAACAACATTGTCTAATGTACATACTACATCTGCCAAAGTATGATATTAAATGTCTTTGCCATAAAACTTCTATCCCGTGTTAATTAAGTAATTAAATTTAATCTAACTGTATAATGTAGACTTTATGTAGCGGCACGTGGTTACAGTTGATCTCGTGCAATAAACAAAAGGCTTTTACTTTTTAATGTAAGTGTACACGTTTTGACAAACCAACGTCTAGATTTTGGCAAAATCTAATTAAATCTAAAATCACACGTACAGTACTAACACGGTTGGTAGTCTATGTAATTTATTACCCAATACGAGCAGCTGTAGTTTGGTTACTATGGTTTACATTGCGTTTGCAAAGCGCACAGATATTGTCTAGAGTGCTCAGGTGTTTCTGAGCCTTGGTAATGGTGAGTAACATTGCCCTCTCATTGCTGTCTCCTCCTTGTCCACTGAAGGCTGTGGGAAAACTAATGACGTAGTTTTTGTTGAACTGACGAGTAATTTAAGCTGAATTTAATAATAAAACTCGTCAGCTCGGATCAAAAACATTTTTCTCCAATCTTGATTAACATCGTTCAAAATAATGTAATTCCATTGAAGTTTTTAACAACTATTATTATTACCAAAAATTAACATTTACAAAATTTTTTAAATAAGTCATTCTGCTTGTATGTATGATCCGAAATTTTACTCATTGCCATGACATAAGTAGTAAAATGTGATAGGTCTCTCTCTCGCGAGCGCATTTTCTCTATCTATCTTCTTATGCACAGACACACACACGCGCGCACGCGCGCGCGCGCGCGCGATATATACATAAATACAGAAGAAAATACAGATAAAATTCAGGACCTGGGAGTAGAAAGGGCGAATATGAAAATCATGGTGTTGGGAAATCGAGTTTAATGTTTGTGAATACTCTCAGGACAGCAAGGGCGAATACGTATTTCAGTATTAAAAAACATATATTCTGATTAGTTTACACTTTTATTTTAAAATAATTAATGATAAGTAAAATAAAAAAATAATAATATAAAATATATTTGCCCTTACTCCTCCAATATTACAGCACTAAGCTCTCAGCTGGTTTTATGCAGTCCATACATTTCAATGCTATTTAAAAAATACTAAGAGCGAATATATACGTAATAGTGGTATTACCGTGTTGTTAACATGTCAGACAATAGGATTCTGTAAAAAAAATTGATTTTTTTTTTCGCCCTTTTTCCTCCGAGCTCCTGAATAATGTAAATTAACGTAACTTATTAATGCAATTTATTGCAGTAAAAACCATTAGTTTTCTCAGAAGTTTTGTCATCGATCAATAATATGTATTCACAAAATGACGCAGATAATACTTGCCTTGGTATTGTATTAAAGTTGTTAATTGGTATTAAAAGTATAAGTAACCATTAAGCGGCCGACCAGATGCGTGAACACACCTCCTCCTCCACCTTCTCCTCCTCCTCCTCCTCCTCCTCCTCATCCTTCTTCTTCTCTTCTTCTCCTCTTCAAGGATTATGTTATATAAACCTGTTTCTGCACCCATCTCATCCTCGGACGACCCACGTCTCTTCTACCAATAGTTTTATATTTCAGTGCCGCTTTTGACAAGCGATCCTCTGTCGTCCTTTGCAGATGATCCCACCATTGTCTTTTGAAAATTGAAATAATTTCATTTAAGTCTTTTACTTCGAGTTCCGCTTTGATATCATCATTCCTTATTATATCTTGCAGTGTATAATTTAATGTATTTCGAAGAAACTGCATTTCAGCACTCTGAATCTTGCCGCTTTCCTTTTTATCATGACCAACGCCTCACTCGCATAAATCAACGTGGGAATTGCAATTGTCTTATAAAATTTCATCCTTGTGCTGTGTCTTGTTTTATTTCTAAGATTTCTATGAATCGTACCAAAAATATTCCTAAATTTATTTAGTGAACACGCCTAATTTGCCTAATTAGTACAACTATGGGAAGCCCTCCTGTCATAAAAAGGTTTGGTCACACTGCCACAGCGACCCACAAGCCCATCGTTTATCGAAATACACCTACCATAATGCATCGTTAATGCAATCATAATGACAAACACAGACCCAATGGCTCGACTTGTCAAAAGATCGATTATCGTTTAATATCTGCAGAATTACAACTAAACTGCAAATTACATTATGTTAAAGTAAATAAAAACAAAATTAGTTGATAATATTGTTACGACGGACTCACTGGTCATCGTATGGTACAGCGCAAAACAAAATAAAGACACCAATTAAGTCACTAACCACCAGTTTTAATTAATCACAAATACAGCTTATAATCTACTTGTACAATAATCCGAGAAAAATTTGTCCACACGCAATAATAATGTCAACTAATAGAGTTCCGCACAATTAAAACAAAATAACACTTCGCCACAAGACTTCGAAACTCACTTGAATAAGTCGCCACTTAAACGCACTGAGTAATCATCCGAGGTCAACTAAACTGACCGTCGCTGGATGCTTATATTTATACCCCGCTGATATGCCGGAATAAGCTGTCACTTTTTCGATGACGTGTTGAACAGGCGTTCTCGAATCCACTAGTGCAAACTGTCTGGCCTTGAACACAGTGCGCCGACCGGTACGGTCTGGAATACCCTCGATTGTTGACGCATCATAAGTGTCACGTAATTGTCTTTCATCTCAAAGTAGCAGCAATACGTACTCACACAAACATTAGAGATGGGCTCTGTTGGGATAGCCTAGAAACACGTAAAACGACACACTCCATTGTTCGAGAATGTTCCGTTGCGTAACAATATTCACATTCCGACCCGTTGTGAGTTGCGAATTTAAGGTTGTCAGTCGAACCAATAAGTAGTGTTATTAGTTGTTATGTGCTGCGACTCTGTGCGCGTGTGTTGATAACATCGGTTTAGTGTAAAGTATCGGGTGCAAACGTCAGTAACTGGTGACTTGTATTATTTTGACAGTATTAGTTAGGTGACACTTATTGTTTGCTATATTACAATGAGTGTGACAATCGTAAATTTGAATACGTGTTGTATACGAATGTCTTTGCTTATTTAAATTGGTAATAAACTGTTATAATTGTGAGTAACGAGTTCTCTGGTATTCAATTATCTTATTTCACTGTTCAAAGCTGTTGTGAAGACAACGATCTGGTAACTAATCGTCTTTAGTCGATGCGATAGCCCTAACTAATATAATTTTATTATTTTCATTTAGTGACTAGTTTTGAAAATCGGTATATATTGCAACAATACATATATTTGCATATTTACCCGGGGCAGTATTTTGTAAATAACTAGTGTAAAGAGAGTATGACGAATAGTTTTAAAAATTTAGTGGGTGAAAGTACAGGCATGTACATGCGAGAGTCTGTCTAAAGTGTACACCTGCCCAACAGTGTTAAGTCATTGTATGTGTGTCTGTGTATGTGAATCAGAACAAACCTGCATTGTACTACGAGGGGAGGTGTATGACTTGTTGGTTTGTATTATTAAATCGGGTACTGACTTGGTTAAAGTAAATTAATAAATATGTTTTTTACCTGCTACCAAAGACATATCACAATTCTAAAAACACCATTAGAATAAAGACATTTAAACGTAATGGTGATGCAAAATTATTGCAAAAAAGTGCCATAATAAAGACGTCATACTAATTAAAGTTAATTACTACCATAATTAGTTAGTAATTACCGTTTGTGTTACATGTATATGACGAGTGAAAAACTACGAAGACAATATACAACCACTCGCCTAAAGATCAAGTTTTTGGTTATCGGGAAAACAGACTAAAAACTGATCAGTTAAAAAGGGATGATATACACGAATTGACAAAACTGAAAATATTGTATGTGTCTGACACATAATTGATGTCAATTATAAATACCTTCTGCAATTTTGGACGAGAATCGGATTCAAGGAAGTTTCACACGCAGTCACTATGTCCGGCTTCGGACAAAATTGGGTGTATCATTATAAAAAAATAATTATTCTTAAAGTAAATATTATTATTTTTATTAAAATATTAATAACAACCGTTCAATTGTTATTTGGTAAAGGTAATATTATATTTATAAATGAGTTGCTATGATTTCAAATTTTAATAATGTTTCTCAAAGTCAGACACCTAAACAACATAAAAGAATTGTATAATTTGTTCATGATATATGTTTAGATATTTTTAACTATATGTTATTAATATGTGCTGAATATCAAAGATATGTTATGTTTTACAGAGTGTGACCTTACAAAAGAGAATACGTAGTTTCAAATTTTAATAATTAATTAATTTTCTTTGCAGTATTTGATTGATTGTTTTACTATGGTTTAATTAATTATTTCATGACATCAACGTTTCATTCATCTTTTTAAAAAATAAGATTATTGTGCAATCATATATACTGTACTTAACGTAACAACGAACACACAAAAATCCTGCGACCTGGCCGGTGTTTAACACTATACAGTTCCGTAGGGTACATGGACAAAACTGTATTCATTTTATAATACTTGTAACGTTGCAATGTATAAGGAAAAGTTAGATTCTGAGATTGTTTGTAAAAACTTAGAAACAATTGAATTACCTTGTGATTGTGGTAAGTGTAACAACCCAATAATGATGGTGGTGTTTTTGTAGAAAGCACAGCATGGATGTGTTTCAGACGTGCGGCGTTGCTCGAAACAAAAGAGAGGCTTAAGCGTTCATATCGAAATACGAATTGAGGAATGTTGAATAGAATAACGTATAAATATTTGATTTAACCAGACGAGTATATCTTGTTATGAATAAAACATTTCGATAGGCTGTGCGCAGAATTTTAGCTTCACACTCCGCCGCAGGTTCGTGAACATTGTCCAACACAGCTCGGGGGTTGCGTTCAACGTATCTACTTCATTCGTGTAACTGTGACGGTCCTGAGACTGAGTTTTAAATGGCAGTATTAGTGAATATCAAAGCTGCGATCTGATATTTAGTACGAACACTATACTGTCCGTAGAAACAAGTGATTTTCTTGGACTAAATAAATACAGTAACCTCTAGCTATCAGTGAGGTGTTATATTCTTCTAGTAAACGACCAGGAGACGACCGAAAACATTTTTTTTTTTTTCTAAAGAAATATTGGATTTACATTTAATGCAATCTTGCAATGCATTAATGCAAACAGCTTACAAAATTTATTCTAAGATAATAAATGAAAGGTTATCAAGAATTGCTGAGAGTCTGATCTTAGAAGAATAATGGGTTTCAGAGGGGAAGGTCCACTATCGAAAATATCTTTATGTTAAAACAGATAGTAGAAAAGAGTATTACTTGAATTTATGCAGAGACACATCTTGCTTTTGTGGACCTCGAAAAAGCATTTGACATATCGGATAGAGCAACATTATGGAAGGTAATGCAGAGAAGAGGATATCCTATTCACTTAATAAAGGGAATTAAAAGTTTATATAATGGAACGTAGATACGGATAAAAACTAACATATTGTCAGAGCCCATTGGAATAGCCAAACGCGTTCGGCAGAGTTGCAGTCTTTTTCCTGTTTTATTTAATATCTATATATATTTTATGATGCCATAAGGAAATGGAAATTTGACGCCCCCCAAAGAATTGTACTTGGGGAAAAGATTTTATTTAAATATTTTAATGTATGCAGACGAACTTGTGATCATCCAAGAGAATGAAAATGACCTCTAAAGGTCGTTGTTTTATCATACTGACATTTTGCCAGATTACAATCAAACAATTCCCTTATTCAAAACGAATGTTATGGCTTTTTCTGGGGCAAATCATATTAGAACAAAGATTGTCATACAGGATTCGCCAATAGAACAGGTGCCAGATTTCAAGGTGTAGCATCACATACCAAGATGATAAGGAGGTTGAAAGCAAAATTAATCTCTTACAGTCGCTTTGTGGCTGTATCATTAAACATTTAAAGAAGAAAACCAAGAAAGAGATGCAATTGAAATATTATAATGTAATGACCATACCTCTACTACTGTATGGTAGTGAGACTTGGATTAGAAAGGCCAAAGATATATCTTCAATACAAGGAGCGGAAATGAGGTTCTTGAGGGCTGTAAAGGGTTGTACCAGGAGAGATCTTATCAGAAATGATCATATGAGAATAGAGCTACGCATAGCTGAAAGTTGAAATGAGAGAATCTCCCGGTATAAAACGGAGTGGCGGTTACACGTAGAGAGAATGGATCTAACTTGATTTTCAAGAATAGCTCTTGACTATCATCCAAGAGGGAAGAGAAGTGTGGGAAGACCCCGTAAACGATGGTTGGATGACTTTCATTGAGACTGGAACGGGCTACTAGCCTAAGCCGTAAAGGATGAAGACGACGACGATATCAATGAAGTTGTTTCTTTTTACTTCCATGTTCCATAAGGAAATGGAAGTATGGTGATGGCAAAAAAAATAGTGTTCGAGATAATTGCAGATTCTGATTGTACTACCCTCAAAACATGAAAAAAGTCATTTTTCGAAAAGCGTCTGTCTGTGTGTCCGTCTGTCTATCTGTCTATGTGTAGATTTATTTTCTATGGCAAACGATAAGAGCCGCAAATTCAAACAGAATCAAATAATCTTTTGCATACAGCCCTGAATTGTAGAGTACTCAAGGTCTGTTGACTTTGGTGAAAATCGGTTAAGAGAAAAGGGTAGTTTACCAGCAACGTTTTATGTTTTAAAAGGGTAATTTGTTTATGACAAATGATAGCTGCCGCACATTCAAAGAGAATCAAATAATTTTTTGCATACCTTCCTGAATTGTAGAGTTCTCAAGATTTATTGATTTTGGTGAAGATCGGTTAAGGGAAAGGGGTAGTTTACTGCAACGTTTTATGTTTTAAGAAGGTTAATTTTGTCTATGACGAACGATAACTGCCGTATATTCAAACAGAATCAAATTATTTTTTGCATATGTCCCTATATTGTAGAGAACGAAAGGCCTGTTGATTTTGGTGATGATCGGTTACGGGGAAAGGGTAGTTTACCTGAAACATTTTTTGTTGTAACAAGAGTAAAGTACTTAATTTTGATAAATAAAGTATCCTGATAAGAAGATCTTAATAATCCACTGTAGAAACGTAGATGAAATATCTATAAATAAAGAGGCTAGTTGAACGGGGTGGGGGTAATTTTCTATAAATGAAAATTATAGTTGAAGGGGGAGGGGATAATTTTTATATGTCTACTACGTTATCGGCAACAAAGTAGTAGTTTGTTGTTAAAATTCCTTCCCGGGCTGTTTGACCGTAGTCCAATGTTTTCTGCAAAACCAGACGTTTCGGCAGTGCCGTCGACTGCCATCGTCAGTGAAAATCGAGTGCGATAACGTGTGGTGGTATACGTTAGTGACCACAGTACTGTGGTTAAGGCTGAAGGAAGAAGTAGTTTCTATGGAAACATTTCATTTCGTAAATGATTTTAAATATAAATCTTAGAACATGGAAGTCATGTATGGTTCTCCATACCGATATTTTCTATTTGAAATAGTTTTGAACTTGGGTTTATGTCCGACAGCTTAACACGCAAATCCGATCCTGCAGCCAATCTACCGTAAAATTTATTTTTGGTGTAAGAGCATAACCTAAGTCCTCTCGGGTGTAATATACAGGACGTCTTCGCATCAACAGGTAGACAGAGGGGTGAAAACAAAATTAAATATATGGTAACTAACTACATACCGACTATTGTAGCAAAACATTAGCTACTGCAGACACTGTTACAGTGGGGGTTGGGGTTATCTATTACAACTACAATAGTTGTAATTACAAATTACAGGCTGTAAGTTGTACTGTTACAGCAACAGTTAACCACAACCACGAATATGAATTGAATGGACGACTACGGAAGGGAATGTGAGATTGTTCTGAGCTGAACTGAACTGAACAGTGTAGCCGAGAGGGTACGATTTTCAGGATGCCTGTAAGAAATATCGGTTTGGAGAACCCATACATAACTTCCATGTCATAAGATTTATATTTACAATCATTTACTTGAATTCGATTCGATAATTTCTAACAATTTACGTGTGTTCCTTGTAAATGGAGTTTTATGTTTGACAAATTTAAATGAAATATTTCCATAGAAACTATTTCTTTGTTGCCGATAGCGTAGTACACATACAAAAAATCGGTATGGAGAACCATACATGATTCCATGTCCTAAAATTTATTCATTTAAATAAGTGGATGCTTGAGTTCTGAAGAAATGACGTATCCAGCTAAAATGGTACCCCCATGTCAGGTGGGTGAAGACTATCCTCAGCCTTCGTGAGGAAGGACTGTACTTTTGGATAAAATGTTTGTAGATCGAGCTGCGATCTGATTCCTGTAATGAAATTGGGCTCTCGCTGCAAGTTATCGGCTGAGGGTGAATGATGTCTATAGTGTTATCAAAGTCTTTCCTATCAATATTATACTAGTCAGTTTTCTTTTTTAAAATCGAGTCCTCCTTCCTCTTCATTCGTCTTCTGATTTCCTGAATGACTATGCTGTTCACCTGTATAATTATAAATTTCTCAGCAAAACATTTCTTCCTTAATACGATTGTGTCCTCTGTTTAACACCCCCATACATACACACATGCATATATTAGTTTGTAATTCTTATATTATAATAGAAATAAGTACACATATTGTATTAATCTATTAAAACATTTATTGCTTCAAAATATACATAAAATTAATGGCTTGTAAAAGTTAATGTTTGATCTCCATTAAGTAGTGCTCAAGTTTCCAAAGTTTTATTATTATGATGTCCGTAATCAAACATCAGAGCTGCGAATCTACAGTGTACGTTTCACAGAACAAACACGTGGAATAGAAGGAGCGCTCCGAAGTCACTCATGTACCCTGAGCATCTTGCAGAGGGTTCATTCCCTGAAGACGAAAAGTCTGTCTATGAACCGTTCCTCTGCAAACATCTGCAGTTACACTGCCCAGCGATCCACAGGAAGCAAATCGCTAACCACGCTGGACACTTTATCGGCTTGCACGCGTTGTGTTGGTGTGGGTTTCGGCACTTTCCATTTAAAAAGCGTGCAAATGTAAGAAAATAAACATGAGTGAGGCCAGAAATAACGCGAATTGTGTGTGCGTGCGCGTGCCCGCGTGTGTCTTGCCTGCCTTTTTATTGCGGTAATCATAATAATAAAATGGAAACGTAAACATTACATAATTGAGATATGCTTGCCTGCCACGAACGATATATTTTCTCTCATACATGATTTAAATTAAAATGAAAAAATTATAATTTTATTGCCTGGCAACAAAATTATTTTATTTTTAACAATTACCACGTTTGAAAAAGTTTAACTGAATTTTCAAGTACTTTACTCTTGTTAAAATGTAAAAGGTTGCAGCTAAACTACCCCTTCCCCTTAACGCCTTCGTTATTAAATAATCATAAATTATTTGATTCTGTTTGAATATGCGGCAGTTATCGTTCGTCATAGAAAAAATTACCCTTGTTAAAACTTAAAACGTTGCAGGTAAACTACCTCTTTCCCTTAACCGATCTTCACCAAAATCAGTTGGCCTTAAGTAATCTACTACTTGGGTACATATGAAAAACATTATTTGATTCTGTTTGAATTTTCAGCAGTTATCGTTTGCCATAAAACAAATTCTACACACACACGGAGACACTTTATGAAAAGTGACTTTTCTTCATGTTTTGAGGGTAGTACAATCAGAATCTGCTCTTATCTCGAACTTGTATTTTTTCGCGATCACATGCTCCTATTTCCTAACGGAACATGGAAGTAAAAAGAACCCTCCGAATGCAGCTGGAATATAAAAGAGCTCTTGAGAACTCTACAATTCAGGAACGTATGCAAAAAATTATTTGATTCTCTTTGAACGTGCGGCACGTATCATTCGTCATAAAAATATCATTCTTCATATCAGGATACTTTATTTATCAAAATTGAGTACTTTACTCTTGTTACAACAAAAAATGTTTCAGGTAAACTACCCTTCCCCCGTAACCGATCTTCACCAAAATCAATAGGCCTTGAGTACTCTACAATTCAGGGCTGTATGCAAAAATTATTTGATTCTGTTTCAATTTGCGGCTGTTATCGTTTGCCATAGAAAAAATTCTACACACAGACAGATAGACAGACAGATACACACACAGACACTTTTAGAAAAATTACTTTTTTTCATGTTTTGAGGGTAGTACAATCAGAATCAGCCCTTATCTAGACACACGATTTTTTTCGCCATGACCATACTTATGTTTCCATTTCCTTATGGAACATGGAAGTAAAAAGTATCCCCTCCCCCTTCAACTACCACTTTCATTTATAGATATTTCATGTATCTTTCTACAGTGGATTATTATGACCTTCTTTTCAGGATAGGTACTTTATTTATCAAATTAAGTACTTTACTCTTGTTAAAACGTAAACGTTGCAGGTAAACTACCCCTCTCCCTTAACCGATCTTCACCAAAATCAGTTGGCCTTAAGTAATCTACTACTTGGGTACATATGAAAAACATTATTTGATTCTGTTTGAATTTTCAGCCGTTATCGTTTGCCATAAAACAAATTCTACACACACACAGAGACACTTTATGAAAAGTGACTTTTCTTCATGTTTTGAGGGTAGTACAATCAGAATCTGCTCTTATCTCGAACATGTATTTTTTCGCGATCACCATGCTTCTATTTCCTAACGGAACATGGAAGTAAAAAGAACCCTCCGAATGCAGCTGGAATATAAAAGAGCTCGGGAGGTGACTGCGCGGGGGAGAGCGGGTGCTCCCGTAAGCCTTCGCATTAAAGTTATAGAATGGCGTAAAAGACGTAATGACCTTCCTTGTTTGCTGCTTTAACGCCAACTGACAGTTCAAAAGTTAGAATCGTGTGGCTTTTTTGGAATTCGTTTGATACTTGATATTTGAGACTTTTCACCGAACCCCTACGATGCGTCTGCGCAACCCTTAAGGTGCACAAAAATTAACCAACGTCTACGAAAACTAAAAATTTACAGATCGTCTCGAATACAGAAGCGAATCTTTAATAGAATCTTTAAACATAAAAATTAACACATACGTACTACAATTATATAAAACGGAAAGAAAATATTTATACTTTTGCTTACCCCTGATAATTTACTAAGCATAATCACTAAACGTTACACTATACTACAATCTAATGTACATAAGCAAGTGGATAAACTAAGTATTAAGGAGCATGTAAAAAAACAAAAATTAACAAATCAAATCATCATCATCATCTTCCTAACGGTTTTTAGGATTTAGCGCCCTGTTCCTATTCCACAGTCTACCTTTTCTTAAGTCTACCAACTTTTCTTCTACCAACGTCTCTCGAGAGCCTCTACCTACTCCAAAACATCGTGCGTGGTGAAGATCCACATCCTTTTCGAGGTGGTCCAATAACAGAACACGACGGATCTAGACGAGAGAAGATTGATTAAAAAATCTAGTCGGCATATGGTGGTCTCAATCAACAACTCACAATTCCAACAGTCGCCTCGGAAACCAGGACAAAATCAGATTAAAACACAAAATAAAGCAAAAATTTAAACGCAGTTTGGGAATTGCTGGTCTACAGCACAGAAAGCCAAAACCTACGCAGAGTCGGTGAATCAGCCAAAGAAGAAGAAGGCGACTAGGCCTACAAATTCCCCAAACAATGGATGAGTGGAGTTTAACTGTAGGTGACTGGGCAGATCGAGATTCATAGGAGGAAAGGCCGAATAACCTTTGAGAAAGCAAAAGTGGTGTAACGTGTTTATCAACAGTGTAAGCAATTAAGCATATAGATTTTCAGTACTACGTTTCTTCTTCTTCTTCTTCTCCTCTTCAAGGATTAGGTTATTTAAACCTGTTCCGGCACCCATCTCATCCACGGACGACCCACATCTCTTCTACCAATGGCTTTACAGTTTAGTGCCGCTTTTGGCAATCGATCCTCTTTCATTCTCTGCACATGATCCCACCATCGTCTGCTGTATATTGCAATAATTTCATTATGTCCTTTACTTCGAGTTCTGCTCTGATATCTTCATTCCTTATTCTATCTTGCAATGTATAATTTAATGTATTTTGAAGAAACTGCATTTCAGTACTCTGAATTTTGCCTCTTTCCTTTTTTGTCATGACCCACGCCTAACTCGCATAAATCAACGTGGGAATTGCAATTGTCTTATAAAATTTAGTCCTTGTCCTGTGTCTTGTTTTATTTCTAAGATTTCTATGAATCGTATACAAATATTCCTAAATTTATTTATCTTTTCTCGCATATCATATTCAGATTCATAGCTTACTGCACAGCAGAGATATTTGAAACGGCTCACTTGTTCTAAAGTGCTGCAGTTTATAACTATCTTACTCCTCACTGGATATTTACATTTAAAGGCCATGTTTTCGGTATAGTACTACTTTTAAATTATTTTAAACTGACGGAAGAGAGTAGTAAAGGTTTGTTTACAAAGTACTAAGTTAACAGGAGCGTACACACTTTGCTTCACTTCCGATACGGAGCGCTGAATTAATTATTCACTTCGTTACACTTTTAATTACTGAACAATTGCTGACGAAGACACTGATACAAGATGACGTTGCGAAGTATCCCGTGGAGGATGGGTTTGCCTGTGTTTTATCATTTTTAATTTTCCATTCAAATAGTGCTGTGCCCCATGCGTGATTACAACTTCAGCCGGCTTCAACCACAGTCCTATATATAAATATTGTTGTCGCCGTCATAGTACAGGCTAATAGCCTGACGATGATGATATATATATATATTCAATCACTTTCTGCTACAGTTCGTTTCTTGATATATATAAAGCATTTAAAATTTATAATTATATTACCTCAAGATGTTCTTTTCCTTATTTGGAACATGTTTCGAGAGTTCCTGTTCTCTCATCTTCAGCCTTCGCCATCTTGTTTCTGGTTAAGTATTTGTGTGTTGGCTGCTGGATGTTATTAAGGTAGTTTGTTGGCCACATTCACATACATAAATAATAAAATGACAAAACTAACAAACCTATTTAAAAACACAGATATAAAAATAGCATACAAAACTAATAAAAATAAATTACAAATTCTAAATAGCTCACACAACAAAGATAATACAACAACTAACGGTATATACAAAACTGAATGCCAAGATTGCAATAAATGTTACATAGGACAAACAAAAAAACAGCTGAAAAAACGTTATTTTGAACACCTAAACGCATACAAAAAACCAGAAATATATAAATCAAATTTAGCCACACATGCAATAAACACAGGACACGAATTCCCAAACATAACCAATGTATCACTAATAAAACGTATACCACACAAAGGCACCATAATGAACATTTGGGAAAATTTACAAATATATAAACATAAAACACAAAACAAACTAATACCAGAACAAATACAAATCAATACAAAACATGACACAATATTCAAAGCACTCAATATCGAAAATACACAAAATACAAAAACATATACCACAACCACACACAATAATACAACTTTAAAAGACCAAAGACCAACAAACTACCTTAATAACATCCAGCAGCCAACACACAAATACTTAACCAGAAACAATATGGCGAAGGCTGAAGATGAGAGAACAGGAATTCTCGAAACATGTTCCAAATAAGGAAAAGAACATCTTGAGGTAATATAATTATAAATTTTAAATACTATGTACATATATATATATATATATATATATATATATATTACAACACTTTAATTATTTAATGCTCGAACCCCAGATTCTTGGAAGTGGTTTACAATACATTAAATTCGTGTATGTATGATGATGATGGGTGTAATCGTAATAATAATAACACTATGTAATTTGGTTTAAATTCATTTAAATATTTATTAAACAAACATTTTTATTTTGGTTGAGAATTAAAATCATTATTATTTGCTTGTGTGTGTAGTCTCAGCACACATCTAATTATTACATATAATTGATACTATCCTATTACACCTAAACATATTATACAATCTTATACTCTAATACATCTTTATAATTCTCTAATATTGCTCTCGGCTTGCTCATTAGTATGATAATCATATCTTGCTCATTTTCTAATGATCTAATCTCTTTTGATTTTACTGCATATGCATTGCTTTGCTTTCTAATAAAATTTATTAATTACTTTTATCCATTTAAGTATCAATTATAGATTCAAAATTATAGTTTCAAAGTTATTGATTCAAAAGTATAGTTAAACATTCTTAAACATTACACTAATATTATTATACAAAGAATATTTACATTTGTAAAAATTATTAATTCATATTTGAATTAGATTGAATCTCTTTTTACTTCGTTAATTATTGTCTTTGTGTGAGTCTCGGTTTACAAGTACATGGTTGTTTTTCCCCTTATGGTTGTGGTAAATCGGCAGCGTGTCCTCTTCGGTCCTAGGTCCTTGATCCTGGATGCTCCTTTGTCGTACTGTAGTCCTGGAATCCTGGAGTCCTTGATCCTCGTCCTTCGTCTGTCGGATTCTCGTACGCTAGATTCTACTGCATGTACTTGGCTGCTCCCTCGTCTCCCGTCATGGCCTCAGGTTGCAGGTACTCTCATGAAAATGATGAGTAGTCGTGAAGACCCTGGCTGCTGCTGTGGTTGAGATACAAACGTTGTTGTCTCGGAACAGAGCCTCCCGCTGCTACAGTAGTCGATCGAGAAAGAGTTTGTAGTTGTTGGGCAGAGCCTCCGGCTGCCACGATGATTGAACGAGAAAGAGAATGAAGTTATCGCGTCTCATGTATTTATACCCAGGGCGCTAAAATCATTTTTCGACAATATTTTGCATGTCAGAGTCTGTCGAAGGCGTCACTTCTCACACACGATTCTAGTCACAATTAATTCGCTCGTCTTCGCGATTTGTGAAGTCTTTTGCACATTACCCGATATTATTCTGTCGGTAATTTTTGTGTTCACCATGTATAAACTGTTTTTCTTTATCTTAATTAACATAAGTTCTATTTATTTTTATTTTCCTGTAATTACACTTTTTATCCTTTTTACACTATTCTTTATACACATTTGCGTCATATTTTTATACATATTTTGGTGTATTTGGTTTTGTGCTATTATGCACACAATCTTTACAAAATAAATAAATTCATATAATTAATAGCGTTCCTTAAGGTTGACGCTTTTCAGGAATTGACAGGTCTCACGCACACATGTAACATACGTGTGTACACACAGACAGAGCAGCTGGCGTGATCCACCTGTTCCAACATGAAAGTTTGGTCGTTCAGATTGCAAGCTGAATTATTATTGCTAACAATATGAATTATTTATTTATTTTAATTATTTTGTGCAATGCACAGTACCCTATACATTTGTACTGTTGCAATATATATATATATATATATATATATATATATATTGCAATGAAACACAGGATCCTGATAAGCAGTGCAGACTAATCTAAATACACGGACGATGAACATTTAGGTTTTAAATGGTATTTTGTTAAATTTGTTTTTTTTCGCTATACGTTTTGTATCTTAGAACGGATAAGGCAGTAGGATAAGTCAAACTGTGTATTATTTTATGTTCTATTTATTCATGTACTGTGTCAGTGGAAATGTGCGCGCGTGCGCGAGTGATAAACAACGTTTTCCCTGCCGTGCGTGATATAATAATCCGATTGTATTGACACTTGAACTGGACATAAACTATTATATTAGCTACAGTTTCCCTATATTTCCTGATCGTAATATAACGTTAAAATATGATTTCTTTTAAAGTATGAAACTCTTTATAAAACGCATTTCTACTTGAGATAAGACATTCATAGATAACCATCTATGCATGCCCTTGTAAATTCTATGCACTTCCCGGCATGAAACACTAGTGCCGTGTGCAAATTAACCATGTGACTTCTTTTCCACCAATAAGAAGCTTCGAAGGCCAGTCGGAATTTTCCTCAGCCGATGGGCAGTTTTTTCTCGTCTAGCTGTCGCGAAGGGAACGTGCGCTTCTCGTTCAAGATTTTTCGCTTACGAGAATTCGTTAAGTCCATTCGTAGGTAGTAACAAGTGCGAACTCTCAAAACTGTTTAATTAATCCATCGTCAGACACATTATTGTTCATTGTAACGTAACGGATATAAAAGTGAACTTAAACTGGGTTACTGTGTGTGGTATTCTACAGTACCAGAAGTATTTTATAGTTTACTTATGGTTATAATATTATCATCAGTAGTTTCCGTGTGAGTGGAAGATTTCCGCTTAGGAAGTTCTGCTGACCTTGGCAGATCTTGTGTTACGAGTGAACACTTGAAGATTCCGGATAGGTATAAGTTTAATATACCGTTTTTAGTTTAGATACCCACTGTTACCTGAGATACTTGTGTTACTCTAATTACTGTGTAAAATTCAATTAACGGTACCACTAGAATCAGTGTTCGAGTGCGGATCATCAGTGGCAACGTATGAACTTCAGGACACCAGCCCAGCTGTAATCATCGCCAGGGTCAACCATCTGTCATCGTACGCCACGCCTGATGACTCCACTACAGAAAAAACCCCTCTCTACATTGCCGTGGAAATCATCGTATATGTAATGTACAACAAATCAGATATGAACATTATTTAACATTTTAAAAGACTATATCTGCAAACACTATTATTATTTATTCTTGTTAAATACATCACATAAACGATTTCATATGTCTTGTATACAATAAATAATCTTAAATCCTCCTATATAGACTTTTGCTATTATAACACACGCACCACCATAGTTAAGTTATTTGTGTTGTCGCAATATATATATATATATATATATATATATATATATATATATATATATATATCTCAACTGTATATATTTCCGTATTCGCCTAGGGTAATTTATTTGTATACATAAAATAAGGATAAAGTTTAAATAGTTTTAAATGGTGAATACGGGAACAGATAAGAATTGGACAATTCGTATCCTGTTTTTAAACACCTGTTTTGAGCAATTGTTAACCTACGTCACTGAGGAGGGGTGGGGCGAACTCTGTGTGTGTGTGTGTGTGTGTGTGCGTGCGTGCGTGCGTGCGTGCGTGCGTGCGTGCGTGTGTGTGTGTGTGTGTGTGTGTGTGTGTGTGTGTGTGTGTGTGTGTGTGTGTGTGTGTGTGTGTGTGTGTGTGTGTGTGTGTGTGTGTGTGTGTGTGTGTGTGTGTGTGTGTGTGTGTGTGTGTGTGTGTGTGTGTGTGTGTGTGTGTGTGTGTGTGTGTGTGTGTGTGTGTGTGTGTGTGTGTGTGTGTGTGTGTGTGTGTGTGTGTGTGTGTGTGTGTGTGTGTGTGTGTGTGTGTGTGTGTGTGTGTGTGTGTTTTGCGGGATGTAACATGATTTATCCAACCCAGGAAATATATGTTTGTGTACAGTGTATTTAACTTGTGATAGTGAGCTCCAGTTCAGACAGGCATAAAATACGAATAATCAAATATGTTTATTTAATAAAATTTCGCACTATTAATAGAATTTAACTATTTAGGCTGTAAGCTCTCATATAAAAACGAAGAATATATTAATGGGAAATTAATCAATTAAAGCAGACAACAGGAACTCTCTAAAACGCGGCAAGGAAAAAGTCCATAATAAAATTATACAAATCCATGGCAGCTCCTACCCTCACTTATGGCTCAGAAACGTGGAGAATGTCTGCTAGACAAATATCATGAATTCAGGCTACTGAAATGAAATTTTTGCGTTCCATAGCTGAGCACACAAAATTAATAATTAAAAAAAAACTATCAGATAAGAGAGAAACTGAAAGCTGAAGAAGTAAACGGAATCATCAATGAGTATAGAAAAAGCTGGAAACAACACATTAGCAGAATGGGCTGTAACAGATTCCCCAATGACCTGTATTTTATGAGCCAAAAGGGAAGAGAAGTCTGGGAAGACCCAAGAAGAGACGGTCCGACCAGTTTGGAGCCGGAAGACTAAACTGTGAAAGTCGTGAAGAAGAAGAAGAAGAAGAAGAAGAAGAAGAAGAAGAAGAAGATTATGATGATGATGGTGGTGGTGGTGGTGGTGGTGGTGGTGGTGGTGGTGGAGAAAATTAATACCCGCATTGTAATGCTCGAGGCTTCCTGTTTCTTATATGAGTCACTTTACAATAGACAGTGACAATTATTGTGTAGTCTACATAATGATGTATGTATGTACTAAAGTATTACACAGTGACTGTCAAGCATAAAATATTTAATTTTTTTAAATATAAACATATTGTGGAAATAAAGTTTTGAATTATAAATAGCTAATGAAGGTGCTTACGAAGATGGATCGCTTCATTTTTCATATAACCACAACGGTTCCCGGTACTCGCGTTTCCAATTAGTAATGATGGATCTGTGCAGTTACGTCACGAGTCCCCAAAATACGTTGTCAGTAATATTCTACCGATAATTTGCTTCGTGTAAAATGTATTATCATAAAAGTAAGTGGCATGAAATACAGAGGTACCGTCAAGGTATTTATAAGCGCACTGTCCACATCAGGAAAAATATTTTCTCCAGTATAGTAGCAAAACATGTTGTTCCCTGATAAGATCTAGTATTGACAATGTTTTTTGCTTGCTTTTTGAGAAGGCTGTCAACCGTGGAATGCTTGTGAACCAAACATGTATTGATTTGCAGGAAGCGTATGACAGCGTTTCATTATCAAAGTTCTGACAAGTCATCCACCAAGGTGGACTTGTATTGCAGCAGTTCGTAACTTTAATGTGGACTGTGTTAGTGGATGTTAAAGTTAGTGAGATTCGTTCGGGGACTCGACTGATAGCTGGACGGAGGCTTTAAACGCGACCAAGAATTACTCTATCCATAGTTTATTAACCGCTGATGGAATGATTACTTATTTTTGGCAGAGAATAAAAGTGATCCAGTTACATGTATATCACCTACTCTTTTTAACATTTATATCGACGATTAGTTAAGGAAATGGAAGCATCTAGTGAACCCTGGTATTAAGTTATCACGAGACAGATATTTGAATGTGCTGTTGTTCGCTGACGACTTGCTTGTACTTCAAAATACAGAATCTGCTTTACAGCAAAGTACGTCGAGGAATAAGGTACGTCGAGATACAAAATGGAGGTCCTAAACAGTTATGGTGGTCCCTGTAATGTCCTGTGGGTGTGAATTATAGACAACAACCAAGAAACTCGGAAACGGCGTTGTTAAGAGGAGTTAAAAGGTGTTCTAGAGCCTCCAGGTGGTCTAGTGGCTAACGCGGGCGATTGATGCGCTCGTGGTCCCCGCTTCAATTCCCGGCGGAGGCTCCATACGGCGTGCACTCAGCGTCGTGAGCCAAACTGAGTAGGCGCTGAGATAACAGCGCCGCCTCCTGGCCGTGAATACCGCAACTAGCGGCTGGTGGCGCGTAGTACTACCGTCACACTAACACAAAAGCCGCGCGGTACGCCTTGGTCCTTAACGGACTGTAGAGCGGAGGTTTTATTTAAAAGGTGTTCTAAACTTGACCGCATAAAGAATTACTTAATTGAAAAATTAAAAGATTACAAACAACGGTGGGAAGAATATGTAGGAAGAATGTTAGATTTCAGACTGGCCAAACAATTCTGGAAATACAAACCTATAGGACACAAGTGTTTGAGATGACCCAGGAAGAGATGACTGGAGGATTTTTGAAGGCGGAACAGACTGCACCTTGACTATGCCGTGTTGTGAAGACGCGTGAGATAATCGCCAACATAATTGACGTTGCTGGTGGTTTTAATTCGCCTTCTGAGTAACCATGGCGACAATATAAAATATCGTTCAACAGACACAATACAATGCGCATTACTTATTAAATTTATCTCACTTAGCACAAACTATGTTGTTGGGTGGGTACACCTGAATAACTCTGTTTACAACGGACTCAAGCTCAAGCTTTGCGGGATAATCACGAACGAGAAGGAAACAGAGCACGATTTCAGCGTTCGCGCACATAGAATGGGCGCTCTGAGCACGCTACCGGACAGTAAGTGGTGTATCAATGGGCACACGTTACGACCTTTGAAAAACAACATCACGGACTTGCACACAAATGGAGGTAAGGTCAAATGTATGAACAAACACAAGTAAACCTAACTTCGGACGGAAGGGATAATACAAGCGTTCAAAACAATATTGTAACAAAAATCGTATCGAACCGCGTAGAACAGCCCATAGCTTCCTTCTACTCGTCTCCCCCCCTCCTATTAGCCAGGTGTTGCCTCGGTCAAGGCAGCGTTCAAGTTTGTTCAAGATTCTTTATGAGCCCACTTGAAATACGCATTAGCGTCAGCATTAAGTGGCGTGCACATTGAGGGTAGAAGATTTCTAGAAGGCGTGCGCTACTTATAAAAAACCATAGCAGCCGGCTTGTGACTTCATTGGTGGTGTTTACTTAGTGTTTGTAGACGTATTGTAGCAAAATGTTGTTGTGTTATAATTAGTGCAGAATTCTTTATAGTTGACGTAATTATTGAGTGTGAGCAATTTTTACTTCCATGTTCCATAAGGAAATGGAAGTATGGTCATGCCGAAAAAAATCGTGTTCGAGATAACGGCATATTCTGATTGTACTACCATCAAAACATGAAAAAAGTCATTTTTCGAAAAGTGTCTGTGTGTCTATGTGTAGAATTTTTTCTATTGCAAACGATAACAGCCGCAAATTCAACCAGAATCAAATAATTGTTTGCATACAGCCATGAATTGTAAAAGGCCTATTGTTTTTGGTGAAGATCGGTTAAGGGAAAGGAGTAGTTTACCTGCAACGTTTTACGTTTTAACAAGACTAAAGTGCTTAATTTTGATAAATCAAGTATCCTGAAAAGAAGGTCATAATAATCCACTATAGAAAGATAGATGAAATATCTATAAATAACAAGGGTAGTTGAAGGAGGAAGGGGGTAATTTTTTTAATAAATTAAAATGTTAGTTAATGTTGGAGGAGGTAAATTTTTATAAGTTTTATATGTGTACTACGTTATTGACAACAAAGAAATAGTTTATATGGAAACATTTCATTTAACTTGAACAAAATTCTATATTTTTTCATTTTAATTTAAATCATGTATGAGAGAAAATATATCGTTCGTGGCAGGCAAGCAGATCTCAATTATGTAATGTTTACGTTTCCATTTTATTGTTATGATTACCGCAATAAAAAGGCAGGCAAGACACACACACACACACACACACACACACACACACACACACACACACACAATTCGCGTTATTTCTGGCCTTACTCATGTTTATTTTCTTACATTTGAACACGCTTTTTAAATGGAAAGTGCCGAAACCCACACCAACACAACGCGTGCAAGTCGAAAAAGTGTCCAGCGTGGATAGCGATTTGCTTCCTGTGGATCGCTGGGCAATGTAACTGCACGTGTTTACAGAGGAACGGTTCATAGACAGACTTTTCGTCTTTAGAGAATGAACTCTCTGCAAGATGCTCAGGGTCCATGAGTGACTTCGGAGCGCTCCGGAGGAGGGATGATTAACTGCGTAGTTCGGTTTCTTTATAAGAATAAAGTAAGCCTACCTAATTTTTATGGATAAAGTGACTGAAAATAACATTATATTAAACGACTGACCCATAATAACAAAAATATCTATAAATAGTGAAATTAGTTTGAGGGTGGGTGATATTTTTTTAGAAATTACCGAACCGTATTCAAATAAATTATTTTAAACATAAATCTTACAACATGGAAGTCATGTATGGTTCTCCATACCGATTATTTTTACTTGAATTGTTGTAAAAGACGATCTTGTTGATTACAAATTGTTAACTGTAATAATTAATGCTGGTTATTAGTGACTTAATTCGTGCCTTGTATTTTGTTTACCACTGTACCATACGACGATCAGGGAGACCGTCGCAACAATATCTATAACTTGTAACGCAATCGATTGCTATTTGATGTGCCGTCAACTTCTGTTATATAATTGCCAACATATTTGACGTTGCTAGTGGTTCTTCTCAGTTGTAACCTTGGCAACATTATAAAATGTTATTCAACAGACGCAATAGAATGCGTATTATTTATTAAATTTATTTCAGTTACGACGAACTACAGCACTACAAAACTATGCAGTCGGGTGGGTACAGTTATTTACAGCGTAGTCGAGTTCAAGCTACCCGGGATAATCTCTTATGAGAAGCAAACGCGAGTCAAATATTAATCAACATTGAGTGCGGTTAACGGTGAAATATGTATCGCTCCAACATTACGGAAATGCGATGCTCTGAGCGGAAATTCCTTTTATGAAGCTCGTCAGCCAGCACCATTATTACCGTATATCGTAACTCTGATACGCCCTTCGGATCTACTGAGACGTATAACGGCATATTTTATTTACATGAACACATTCTGTTGTGTGCGCGGTCGAGTGGAACATGCCTTACAAAGACGCTGGGAATTCGTCTGCATCAAGTAATCCATTCACCGTGCGTTATGCTAACTTATGTTCTTATGTTAACGTTAGACAACATCAGCTATATAAGTTTAATCAGATACTTTTAAGTTTATATTGACGACATGTTGAGAACATGGAAATCCAGAGTGACTTCGGGAATACAGCTTAACAAATCAGTTTGTATGGGTTCCCTGCTATATGTGGATGACATAGTTCTTATTCAAGAAAATAAGGATGACCTACAAACCAGTTAAACCGAGCGTAGTCCACAGTGACTTACAAAATAATAATAATAAAATAAAATGTCTAACTCGGCAAAAGAAATCAAAAAACTGCTTCCCTTTTCTACATCATATATTTGTGAGTCAGCGTTTTCCACAATAAACGAAGCAAAATAAGAAAATCGATCTCAATTTCAAACATTGGAACACAACATGAGATTGTGTTTGTCCATTACTCGACCGCGGAACAAGGACCAAATAAAAAAAACACCAGTCCCATGTATCGCATTAAGATTTGGAAGCAGAAAGACTACAAATCCTACTTAATACCAAACAAACATTAATCTTGTAATATTTTGTGTTTTCCATTATTTTTTTAAATCAAGAAAGTGCAAATAAAAGTTACGTTATAAAATCTGTTTCAAAGTTTTTTTTTTGTAATTTTATTATAAGTCACATAAATTTATGTTTGTTGATAAATTTGCGTTACGTTGGAAAAGTCCACTGACATAACTGGGAAGCCACAAGAAGTACTGAGGTAACTAAGCGACATTCATTATTATGGTATATTACGCTGCAGTTTCATTTGAAGTCATCGCGGAAAGATAAGGGTGGTGAGGCGCACCGCGGTCAGTTGCGACCGAGGTAGAAATTTGACCTAGCCAATTGCGATCAACTGCATTTTCATGTTATTATTATAATAATACCGTTATAATTCTATTCATTCCTAGCCTAACATAACCTAACCTAACCTAATCTAACCGAACTTAACCTTACCTAAACTAACCTAACCTAACCTAACTTAACCTAACAAAAATATTGGAAGAAAGAGGTTACTCGAACAAATGAAAAGTTGCAGAATTAAAATCTCACCGGAAATTTAGAATAGCGACGTTTTTAAATGACAGAATCGGTCAGTAAGTGAAAGTGCGGGGCGCAATTGACCGCATAAGAATAGGTAAATACGTTGATTCGTTGCAACTGACCGAGACAGAGCGAGGAGGGGGTCGGTGTGTAGAAAGAGATAGTGTGCCGCGGCTTCTGACTGTTTATTTGCAGTGTGCCGTGGGTAAAAAAATTTTGGAAACGTTGCTTTACGCGCTGTAAACGTTAGAGCTGTATTCGACGTGAATGAAATATGTTAACAGCGGTAAACTGTCGACTGTGTTGGAAACGAGCGGCTCCAACTATCCAGAACATTTACTGCCGCTGGAGCCCATAAGCGAGAGATTGATATGGCTGCGTTTGCTGTTTATGTAAATCACACGTTTTGTGTGGCCCGAGATCGGCACTTGTGCAATAGTAGTAAGCCAACACTTATAAATGTACCAGTGGACGTGTTTGGACTTGATGTTTGTACGTATTTATATGTAAAGTGTGTGTAAGGCAGAAGACAACGAAAATGAAAAAAAAAAAGAAAGAAGAATTTCGACGAAACCGAAACATCGAAGCATGATAATGTTTTTAGGCTTTTGAAACGTACAACGTGCATAAACTGCAGACTCTCCTGTTCAGCGATGTTCTATTTTGATATTTACTATATAACAAACATTATCATGTTGAAACGACAGAGACCGAAGATTTCTAGACTGTGGGGAATCGAAAGTGTGGAAAAATATAGTGTTAAAATCACCTGGAGCGTTACATTTTTCGATGACGTTACACATTTTGCATCACGCATTTTGTGGAATGACCCCCAGCCTAAAAACATTATCATGTTAAAATATAGTGTTAACATCACCTGGAGCGTTACATTTTTCGATGAAGTTACACATTTTGCATCACGCATTTTGTGGAATGACCCCCAGCCTAAAAACATTATCATGTTAAAAAAAAATTACGACCGAAAAATTCGGTAAGAAAACGAGGTACGAAAAGTAACAGACAGACAACAATTGACGGCGAAGACTGGAGACAATGACAAATCCAAATTAAGATGTGGGAAACTCGGGACAATGTAGTTCGCATGAAATAAGGAAATTAATGTATAGTTTTATATTCATGCTTTGAGCATCCAAGCCACTTATACGTATATGAATAGAATAAAATTTTCCTCTTTCATCCATCTAGTGGCTTATCCTTTTTTCATATTTCACTGCGCGTTTCTGGACATATGCCCCATCCTCAGGTGTAATCCCTCAGTAAAGTTCGTCAGATAATTAAAACAAATTACGTAAAATTTACACACGTCGTAAATAAATATAAAAATATATGAACACGAAACACACGCTGTGTTGTTGGTTCGCACCACACGGTAACTCTGTAATCGATTGTTATGCTTACGTTGTTGTTGACCGTGCACTACGGACCTCGTCTTCCAATCTTATCGCTGTGTCGTATAGAGAATTGGACTGACAGTTCAGCTGTTCGTTCAGTAGGACTTTTTTGGTGTCTTTACTTGGTGTATTTTTGGAAAAGGAAGAGAATAAAACCCCTTTCATTGGAAGCCGTGTTTTAAAATGTCACTGAACCTTCTTCTGAAACTCACCAACGTTTTCGATAAAACTGTAAATTTGAAGCAAAACAATCTTCCACCTAACCGACTCCAGTAATACAGAAAGGTTTAAACACCATATAAGCACAACACAATAATAATGGATTAAAGTGGTATCGATCCGATCTGTGTAAACGGGCAGTTCGATACAGTTGCATATTGGCAACATTGAAAGGCACTCGAAAATATTTTAAAGATTTTTCACAAGAGTAAAACAACAACGCAAAAAAACTTCTCCTGGCGACCTGAAATCACAGCAGAAATCCTCGGAAAAAAGAAATCACAATTTACTCTAAATACGACCTCAAAACAACATTTTACTCTCTCAGCATGGCTAGAAAAGTGCGAATAGCGCAGGCGACGAGTCATTAAAAGCTGAAAACTAAGTACAAGTGCACCTAATTCTAAGTAAATAAGCATTTTCAATATATGTTTTCAATATATAAGGGTTGGTACAGCTAGTGCCATCTCCCTTCCTTCAACCTGGATTTCCAATTCTCCCGATGTTCCCATTGTCCTTCCTCAAGTCCTATACGTTGCATAGATTCATCCACTTCGTCCCTCCACTCCACCTATTTTGGGCTCTCCGGACATGACCGTACCACACCAATCTTTTTTCTTCGATATGTAGTCGATTACACTTCTTTCCGTTTCCATTCTTCTTCTGATCTCCTAGTTTGTTATTCGGTCTGCTCTCATTATTCCACAGCACCTCCTCCAATATTCCATCTCCGTTGCAAGAATCTTTCTTTCATTCTTTTTGTTAATAACCCATACTTCTGCTATATACGTCATAATGCTTTGGACTATGGTCTGATATATCATTTTTTTGGTGCTTTTTCTAATATTTTTGTCCCATTCAACACTGTGTAATTGTCTAATCCGTGTTCTAGTCTGCCCTAATCTACTTTATATTTCCTCTTCCGTTGTGCCTTGTTTACTCAGTGTAAATCCTAGGTACTTGAATTTGTCTGTTCCTCTAATTTTAACATTTTCGTCAGATATCTATTAACTGTGTTTAAATACGTAGCGCGCGAGGTGCGTGTCGATATGTGGATAGGTTTTCAGATATCCTTATCTTTACACATAAAGAGAGCACCTTAGGCTTTCACGACCGACGTTAACTGCGTTGGAATGTCATTGCCTTCTCTCGGGGCTGTCAGGCCGTGGTCCACTACTGCCGCTATGAACTGACGTTTCGGCATCTCTTTCGGAGGCCATCTTCAGTGTAATAACGACTCGCGAACCTTTCGGGTATCAAAGCGTACGTCCAGCGATAGGGGAGCGCCGGCTATGTGTCGGTGCGTGACCTGCGCTGCTGAAAGCCTGTACCCGACTCGATAGTGGTGGCAGGCCCCCATCGCCTCGTGCCATTGGGTACAGAACCGGCGCCTCCACGAGGCCCCCGCTGGACAACGTTGCGTTTTGTATGGCCATTCGTGGTCCTGTTCAACGTAACGGCCAAGACCGGTAGTCTCCTCGCTCGAGGAGAGGCCTCCAGCCCCACTCGCGGACGTGTTCAGTGGACGGAGAGTGGAGATTTTTCTGGGCTGCATTCCTAGTTTGTGGTTTCGTTCTTTAGTGGGTAGACTTTGGTTAATTCGGACGATGAGGGAAACCTCGAGGGACCGTGGGTGCTTGCACAGGCCATAATACCTGTATGTATGTATGGATGTATCCATGATGATTTGAAAGTACTAGTAAGACTGAGAATACATGATTCAAATTGAAACAATAGCTAACATGGTGTAAAAGTGCAAATCTCTGCGTGGCTACAATACACTCGAGTTATCGGTGGAACTTCCTGTAATGCATTACACGTAATCCATGCAATAACTTATCCCTCGTGTTACCAGTTGGCTTTCTTACAAAATTATGTACTATTGTTTTATTTCGCTTGCTGCGTCATCGTGACAGACAATATAGGTTAGCCCCCCTCCCCCCATAAGAACGCACATTGTTCGTACTAAACAACGGATGTTCCAGGTAGACACATTTCACGACAATATATTATTTCTGCAACAGGGCGTGACATAGCACAAAGGGGCCATTGTAACGTACAAAACAATACACGGGGGAGCACACAAGATTAATGGCGCCCGCGCCATCTCACAAAATATACCCGAGATTATAAAAGACATTTTGTGTAAAATCTCTAACAAGTGGTTTACAACAAAAGAGAAAGACTTCCTAACTGTTATAAAATATGTTAAATTTTTACCACACATTACATCCACAGCATTTAATAAATTCAGTTAAGTTCCTTTATAAAAGTACATCTGTAGTCCTGGATCTGAATGGTAGCCTTTAAGGCGACACTTCAAGGGAGTGCCTAAATAAGGGAGTTAGGCAGGGCTGCTGTGTTCCCCCAACCTTTTTTAATTCATATATCTATATACATGTTGAGAGCATGGAAATCCAGAGTCATTTCGGGAATAGGCCTACACCTTAAAAAATCAATTTGTATGGGTTCCCTCTTATAAGCGGACGACATAGGAATTTTTATTCTTATTCAAGAAAATGAGGATGATTTACAAAGAGTTATGTTTCAATTACAGAAAGTGGGAAGAGAGTACTCACTGACAATCTAAGTAAGAAAGACCAAAACCATGGCCTTCAAAGGTAAATATCCAGTGAGGACTAAGATAGTCATAAACAACATCACTTCAGAAGAAGTGAGCCGTTTCAAATATCTCGGCTGTGCAGTAAGCTATGAATCTGAATATGATATAAGAGGGAAAATAATTAAATTTAGGAATATTTATGGTACAATTCATAGAACTCTTAGAAATAAAACAAGACACAGTGCAAGGAATAAATTTTATAAAACAAGTTTAATACCCACGTTGATTTATGCGAGTGAGGCGTTGGTCATGACAAAAAAGGAAAGCGGCATGATTCTGAGTACTGAAATGCAGTTTCTTCAAATTACTGTAAATTATTCATTGCAAGATAGAATAAGGAATGAAGATATCAGAGCAGAACTCGAAGTAAAGGACATAAATAAAATTATTTAAATTTACAGAAGACAATGGTGAGATCATCTACAAAGGATGACTGACTGCCGTAAGCGGCACTGAACTATAAAGCCATTGGTAGATGAGATGGGTGTCGGTGCCGGAACAGGTTTATATAACCTAATCCTTGAAGAGGAGAAGAAGAAGAAGATTTCCACCTTATTCTGTCTCTACAGGAGGAACAAAAAATGTCAGTAGCATTGTTAGTTGCAACAACGATTTGTTTGAATCCTGTAAAATGTTTTAAAGCTGTTATTGTTAATATTTTTAAAAGTAAAAACAAATGTAGGCCTATATATTTTGATATAATTGTATTAATTTACCGATATAATAGACATTATCTGTACCAGCTGGACTTATGAATACTATAATATTGCTGCCCCAATTATGTAACGCTCTCGAAAAGTCTTCAGGTGCAGTTACGTAAAGGTTCTGCACGTTTCTCGACTAGCCTAGCCCAGCGTGCGGCGTCTGTGTTAAGGCCGTCCACTAACGTAGCACTCCAGACTGTTCGAGCACTCTTAACTACAAAATTGTGTTGGCACGTCGCCAGCAGTATGGAAAATTATTTCGGAACATGTGCGGGACCTATATACTAATAACATCGGCAAAATTGTAGAGTGCGGATCAAGTGATTGTTGCTGATTAGTGGAAGATGATTACTGTGTTATAGAATGGTGTGGAACTCTAATAGTTGGCATTATTATTGCGCGTGGACAAATGCAACTAGAATTGTTGTATGAGAATACCTTGTTGGTTTCAAGTTGTTACTTGTGACCAATCAAAGCTGGTTACTAATGACTTCGTCGGTGTCTGTATTTTGTTTCCACTGTACAATACGACGATCCGTGAGACCGTCGTAACAATATTAATCTTAAATTAGTTCACCAAAGCGGTTACAAATTATAAAGTTGTTTTTATAAGAAAGAATGCCTTTTATTAAATAACAACAACCTCAACGTGTTTTAATAAGGCTACTTCTTTCCTTTCTGTAATACGTTACAGTCTGTTTAATTCAAATTTCAAGGATTCTTACCACCTTTTTGTTGACCAAACTCAATACCTTCCTACTCTTGCAATAAGCACCAAACGAGTTTTACCCATAAGTAGTGATGCCAGAAGAGTCGTGTTCGGTAGGGTATGTTGACGATGAGGCAGCGCTCGCCGCTGCTCGTACCATCGATCAGGCCCAGATCAAGCTCAACAGATTAATTACAAACCGGATGATATCCACGGGATTACTCTCAACTCTCTTGTTAGCTCTCAACAAGATGAAGTCGCGGTCTTGACTAAGAAGAAGATTCTCGCTGTAATCCCGGTGCGAGTCGGAGACGAAGTGGTCGAGTCAAAGTCAGCGGTGAAGCACCTCGGAGTGATAATCGATTCCAAGTTAAGCTTTTCTGATCAAGTTAGGCCAACGATGGACTAGGTGTCGAAGGGAGTGACGTCGCTTAGTCGGTTCATGGTTAACATTGGCGACTCAAAGTCAACCGGAAGAAGACTTTTGATGGCAGCCGTCCAGGCAGTCCCGCTGTATGGAACGGAAGTGTGTGCAGACTCCCTGAATCGTGAGATCTACAGGACGAAACTATCCCAGGTCCAAATACAAAATGCTCTTTGGGTAGCATCAGCCTGCTACACAGTCTCCGAGCCGAATATCTTGGTCGTTGCCGGACTAACATTGCCAAGGAACGTAAGATTAGGATCGTCTTCCAGAGGAAGTAGGACGTGGGTGCTAAAGCCGAGAGGCACGAAGCCAGATCATAAAGCCGGCAGAGAGCATGGGAGCAAGACGAGCGAGGTCACTGGGAGTTCGATTATTATCTTAACCAGTTTCTGATTTGACACGGATATCCAAAGAATGTTGGAAAGACGGAATCGTCAGAGTGCCTGGTACTGCTCGGGAGCCGCGGACGATGTCAGCCATACCTTCTTCGTCTGCGACATACGTTTGGGAACAACACAGGAGATCGTTGCAAGAGAATATTAGTAATCTCAAACGCAGTCAGGAGACATCGTCCAAGTTCGAGGGAAGGATATCTGGAACAGTGTGGCACGCTTCGCAAAAGAGATTCTTCGGGTGAAGATAATAGACTTGAACGACACAATACCGAAGAAGAATAACAAGCCAGTCGTGAGCCCCAGGGTCTGAGGGTCAATAGACCTAGTCCAAAGTAATGTGTCAAACAGTTCCAGGTTAGTGTCTTAGAAGAGGAAAGGAAGGTGGTATATTATTGGGTGGGGTTATAATAGCCAAACCCACAGACCCCAGAAGTGTGCACTCTATCGGACATTGGTTTAGCAAATTTTTCCACCTATCCTCGTTAAAAAAATTATTATTATTATTATTAATCGCCGGCTTTATCCAGTCCAGTCCTCGGAGAAAGCCGCTAAGGTCGTTGCTGCGCTGAACAGGCTAATGGCAAATGTCGGAGGCCCAGCTGCAGGAAGACGGCGACTGCTGATGTCGGTGACCAACTCGATTCTCCTCTACGGATGCGAGGTCTGGGCCGATGCACTGAAGCAAGAAAAATACCGCAAGCAGATGGCCGCGATACAACGAAGAGGAGCACTTCGGATTGCAAGCTCCTACAGAACGGTGTCGGAACCAGCAGTGTTGGTCGTCGCTGGAGTAATGCCAATAAATCTGATGGCTGAGGAGAGGAGGAGGGTCTACAAGACCAAGGAAGACTTGGATTTTGTAGAAGCAAGAACAGTGGCCAGGGCACACTCCATGCGGAGCTGGCAACTACGATGGGAGCAGGAGAGTCGAGCTAGGTGGATGGCGAGATGGCGAGGCTGATTGGGGACATCCCTGAATGGGTGGACAGAACGCACAGCGAGGTAGATTATTACCTTAACCAATTCCTGACAGGGCATGGTTTTTT
Organism: Magicicada septendecula; assembly: GCA_034769895.1. Taxonomy (NCBI): domain Eukaryota; kingdom Metazoa; phylum Arthropoda; class Insecta; order Hemiptera; family Cicadidae; genus Magicicada; species Magicicada septendecula. Next base: position 852,114,204 of record CM068368.1, read on the forward strand.
CTGTGCATACCTGCGAAGGATGGGTAAGATGGAGGATCCGTCGTGCGTGTATGGCTACTCAGACTCTGATGACGCTCATCACACTTTCTTCGAGTGTCAACGGTGGGTGCTGGAGAGGCGAGGACTGGAATCGGAGATTGGCCCCATTACGCCTGATAACATCATAGGCGTCATGCTCAACAGCAAAGAGAACTGGGACATGGTTGCGGCCTTCGTGAGAATGGTCCTACTGCAGAAGAAGCCTGAACTGGACCCTCTCACAGGCCGATGATATAGATAAAGCTGTAGGAGCCTAGTAGGCGCAATACGAGGTGCCACCCTGAAGCCATACGAATAGTTGTCTAGGGGGGGTTCCCTGCCTGTAAAGTGGAGGTTTTTTGGTGGCTGCGAGTCCCACACACCGGGAGACCAGTCGGGTGTCTCCTGATGGTGCATAATGCATTTTTCCTCCCCCGCAAAAAAAAAAAATCCAGTCCAGTCCATTTTTAACCAGAACAACAGTCTATGGCAATAACCAAAACTGGTGCTCACGGTGAAGGTAAATAATTAAACAAAAATTTACAAATTAGTGCTTCATACTCAAAAATACTGAAATGACTGTTACTGATAAATGATAAATATTACTGATAAATGATAAATATTACTGATAATTACTAATCTCCATCATGAACAATAAAATCTAAAAATCAAACTTTTTTTTATAAAAATTTTTGTAGGCAAATTCAAACTCAAAACAAACATATTAGGACTTTTAGGAATTTTGTGCACTTTCTATACGCTAACTAATGCCCCGTTTCATGAACCTTTGCTAATTTTCTTCCTAACAGACAATTTTTTAACCAACATTAAAATCTTTAACGAGGGGTTACCATTCATATATTTTTTCATGCCATAATAATAATAATAATTATTATTATTAATATTATTATTATATGTCATTAATAAATTAATAATTATCATACAGCTTATCTGCGAAATTTATGTCTATAGAAGTTTCAAATCAGCCTAGGTACTGAATACATGTTTCAATCATTTCACTGTAACAATTCACTAATATGTTGTATTACTTTCCACAAAAATTCTTGTATAATTATTATTTTATCATAAATGTTAAAAATGTATTATCTTCCTCTTTACCTGTGCCTCCTGCCTCTCAGCGTTGGGACAATTTATTGCCTAAAAATTGTAATCGTTTGTTACTAGGTAGGACCGACCGGTTCATTCTGAAAAGGGTGCGTTTTTTTTACCGTTGTAAGCGGATATGCCGTGTTTCATATATCATATAATGTGTCCAAGCGGAGTGTCAGAACCGTGGCGGCAATATTTCAACTGTCGAATACGTAGATAACAAATTGGTGTCAGTCGGATCGTTATAGGCGGCCATAGAGAACTGACGCTGAATTACTTATCTCTTTGTATGGTATATATTTCAGCCTCGTCTAGACTAGATGCTGCTCTTTATAAAACGTGTGTATATGTCATATCAGTGACATAAAAATGTATCAAATACTATCATCTTTTACGAAACGTAAATGGTATTATATTATTACTGTATTCGATTAGCAGGTTATTCAGTACGTAAGAAAACTTTTTATATAAATCAAAAGTTATGTTTAAATTTTTATTTAGTTTTAATAGACTTTATACACATAAACTTTATCTACAAAGTTACAAACAGAATAATCACTGTTGCACACCACTATAAAAAAATTATTCCTATTAGCGCTTTCAAACTTCACAGCTCATCGTCAGATCGGAAATAACAATAATAGGACAAACAACTTCTTTATATCCCCACTTGTCCTACCGTCCTTACACATTTTCGTAAACAATCTATAAGTTTAATGTCCTTTCTGGGGCTGGCTATTATTAACTAGCTAGTTCACACACACACACACACACACACACACACACACACACACACACACACAGAATGTACTAGAAAGGGGATGTAACAGTACAGACATGGGTGACTGAAATTTAACTTACAGATTATTTACAAAAATGTGTATGGAAGGTGGGCAAGTGGGGGTACGAAGAAGTTGTTTGTCCTATTATTGTTATTTCCGATCTGACGATGAGCTGTGAAGCTTGAAAGCGCTAATAGGAATATCTTTTTTATAGTGGTGTGCAACAGTGATTATTCTCTTTGCAATTACAACCACTAACACAACTTTCTTAATTAAATCTACAAGGTTAATTAGAAATTTTCATTTGTTTATTGGCAAATTAACGAAGTTATTTTATCCCAAATTTAAAAAAGTGTGTTTTTCGACTCCAATGTTTTCTGTTTCACACAGTTTTCCTAGAAACTAATTAAGATAGAGCTCTGCGACCTCTTTTATTCTATTTATCAGATCAAAAACCATAAGAAACCACCAAATTTACCCTTTACTTTTTACTCCAAGAATTTCAGTATGGCATCATTTTACCGTGGGAGCGGATATCAGGCTCGCTATAACTCGCTAACGAACCATTTTAGGACCTGTGTTTATATAAACTTTTCTTATTTTTAGCTATAGAATGAGCTCCCGAGAGATTGCCGTTTAATTTTGACTCACTCTGTATACTACGACTACTTATTCTATGAACTGAAAATTTTGTTGAATCCAGTTCCACAGAACACGTCAGTTATTAAATTACGCAAGCAACCTGTACGTAAATATGTATCATTTAATTGGACATATAAAATTTATTACATAATATAAGTTAGAACTATATTACGTTTCAGGTAGAGAATTACGTTATAAGATTTCACATTAGAATCTTACAGAATCTTGGAATAAAAGGCAAATCTTACTTTAGACGAGATTCAAAAAAGAATTTATTAGTACTTTTATTTGATAAAATGGGCCTGTTTTTGTTATAACAAGCTGCTTGCGTTTATAAACGGGAATCCCAATTAAGCCAAACTGAATAAAATCTGCTAGTCATAACATTAATTGAAGACTCGTTGAGAAGTTAGGTGGAAAATAGTAGGCCTACTTGAAGATTTAGCACACAAAAACGCTTAGTAGTTTCACAAAATCTATTGTTAAACCCTGAGAGTTCTTGCAGCGTCCAACTAGTCTATTCTCAAAGAGCTCGTAAGGACAACGTTTTTGTGATGTTCTTTATACCAACTCTTTGATAATAACCTTGTCGCTTGAAACAATTGTCAGAATATAACAATAAATTTTGTGAAGCTACCAAGCGTGTTTGATAATTTAAAATTGTTTGATATCTGCGAGTACAGAAATCCCCAGTAACAACAACCCACTTGTCACATGTAAAGTAAATAAACTATACTACTTCTCAATCAGAATGATCACAGTTGCACACCACTATGTAAAAATTTTTACATAGTGGTGTGCAACTGTGATCATTCTGATTGTGATTTAAACCACTAACACAAATTTCTTCATTATACTACTTCTGTTCTTAGTTCAATCCTGATGTAAACAAACCCACGTGGTAAATCTGAAACGCTATTGGTCCAAGTTCCACAACATCCATAATTGTCAACATCATCATTACATGACTCGCACACGGAACAGTAACGAATAATAAACACTGGAAAAGCACCATCAACAAGAAGGGGCAACGCGCAACTCCTGATAAAAACAACGCACCCTACACAAAAATGTCGCCATATTGTTTCGTATTGACCATCAACTTTATAGTATCTTCACTTACAAACAGCCGATAGTTTCACAGTGCGTGAGAATCATGCGGAATAGCGATATTACATATTTAGATTTACGTATTCATATTTAGATTCTAAATTTACTTTTTATTTTATTTACTTGTATCATACCGGCTAAATTAATTTAAACGACATATTTTTAATTAGTTAAGTATACAGTCTTGTAAAAAATTTCACTTCTGTAATGCGAAAGTTTTGAAAAAAAAAGACAGGTATATTTTTATTCCTTGAAAACTTTTTGTAATAATGTTGTCAACACTTGATTATTTAGTTTCTTCACCGTCCGTCGCTATTTGCAGAAAAATAAATTTCTGGAGTGAAGCCTGAACGTGCTGAAGCTGTTAAGGTATTTTACAAAAATTGTGACTCTGCTGATTGACCACAATACAGAAGGCGTTATTTTAATCTCGGGAGGCAAGATCCTGTTTTATCTGAAAGGTTATGGCTACGGAAAGCAACAGGTATTCTAACAACAGAAAAATCCTGGGACTGTAAAATGTTACAATAAAAAACTCAAAAACTTTCCCCGAGACGAATCTTCTGTAGCTTTTCTTTCTACATTTTTTTAAACTTCTAAGCGATGTGACTTCTTACGGGTAAAATCCTCTATTCGGACTGCTTCAATCGTGACGTTTTTGTCGTTTGACGTTTCCGATCTCTGGAATTTGGGTTGGTCTTCAGAATCTGTGAGTGGCGGTTTTAAATACCCTGTTGATAGATTTAAATACCCTGTTGATAGATTTCAGGAATCGAAACGTCAAGAGACAAAACTATCACGATTGTAGCTTTCTACAGTTGTTGTCTCCTGGTGATAATCTCCTAAATCCGGATGTCATTGATCAATTATAGAATTTCTTAAATCTGTATGTGTTTTACATCATCGATCTTCAAAAACTTTACAACGACAACAAGCAAAGAGACAGAAAGAACCTGTTAATATTGCTACGACAATTGTGTAACGCTCTCCAAAAGTCGGCAGCTGTAGTTATGTAATAGTTCTACACGTTTCTCGGCTAGCGGGTCAGATGCAGTGTCTCTGTCAAGACCGTGCAGTCAAGTAGCTTTGGGACTGTTCGTGAGCACTCTTAACTACGTAAATTATGCTGGCTCGCCGTCAAAAGAATGGAAAATTATTCTTCAACTTCTGCTGGCTATATATGAAGGTCTACGGCCGGCTTAAAAGTTGGTTACACCTGGCGTTATTGTAGAGCGTGGACAAAGTGATTTTTGCGGGTTAGTGGAAAGTGATTATTGTGTTATAATTAGCGCGGAACTCTAATAATTGACGTAATTATTTGCGTGTGGGAAAAATTTAACTTGAATTGATTGTATGAGAGTGCCTTGTCGATTTTAAATTGTTTTTTGTGACTAATTAAAGCTGGTAATTAGTGACTTTATTGGTGTCTGTATTTCGTTTCCACTGCACCAGACGACGATCCGTTAGACTGTCGTAATAATATATTATTCTATACAGTACTATGATATAGCCTATAAAAGGCATATCTCAAAATTTCAAAAAAAAAAAAAAAGTTTTTTCTTTCAAAATTTTTGTTTAACTAAAATGTTTCTAAAGTAAAACCAATCTCATCAAAACAGTTGTACGTAATTATAATGAAAGGAATCAAAAGATCACATGTCAGTATTATTTCTAAGGACGCAGGCAAGTTTACATAATCGGTAATCTGATATTTTCCCAATGATAGAGATTACATTAAGCAGCTTTCAAGCTGAACACATAACCTAGGCTTTGTAGTCACCAAAAGCAAAGGCAGTATTTTGTTTCCACTGTACAATACGACAACGCGTGAGGCCGTCATAACAACAGTTAACGCATATGGTGTGTCTAAACAGCTGTCTACATTAAATGTTGTAAAGTAATATTTACTTCAAAATTTTTAAAACTGTTTAAAAGGTACGTTTTGAAAGTGAAATAATAAAAAACATTTCTGTACAGATAACGTGTTGACTAAATGTATCTCTACTTTCTTTGCTAGAAAGAACAAAACTAACTCAATATTTTGAAGTTAATTATATTCTATTCGTCGCCGCTGAATCTTGCATTGGAATTCTCTATTTACCCGTGAAGACGATAATGAAAATTATCAGATGCGCGTCTTGGAAATAGTACGACCTTGCTGTTTCGTTCAATACGTTTCAGAGAGAAGACAGTCTAATAACATTGAGCTTAGTCAAAGCACTCTCAGGCAAAGGGTTTCATGAATATTTTTACTTGAGTGACTGACGGAACGTTTTAAGTCAACGAATAGATAATTTCAGCAGGAGAATACGTACAGTATACTGCTTTCATCGACGATACAATCGATTAACGTTTATTTAGAGTTATTATTAACCAATAAGAATAAGGTAATAAATTACTTTAGATCTGTCTTGTGACTTCGTTTTTTTTTATTTCCATGTTCCATAACGAAAAAAATTAAAAAATTTCCATATAATGGCGAAAAAATGATGTTCGAGATAAGGGCTGATTCTGATTGTACTACTCTCAAAACATAAAGAAAAGTTATTTTCCGAAAAGTGTCTGTGTGTAGAATTTTTTACATGGCGAACGATAACTGCCGCAAATTCAAACAGAATAAAATAATTTTTTGCATATGTACCTGAGTTTAGAGGACTCAAGGTCTATTGATTTTGGTAAAGATCGGTTTAGGTAAGGGGTAGTTTACCGCAACGTTTTATGTTTTAACAAGAGTAAAGTACAGTACTTAACTTTAATAAAAAAAAGTATCCTGAAAAGAAGGTCATAATAATCCACTGTAGAAAGGTAGATGAAATATCTATAAACGAAAAGGGTAGTTGAAGGGGGAGGGGTAATTTTCTATAAACGAAAATGATAGTTGAAAGGGGAGGGGATAATATTTATATGTGTACTACGTTTACGGCAACAAAGAAGTAGTTTGTTGTTAAAATTTCTTCCCGGGCTGTTTTTGCTGTGGTCCAATGTTTTCTGCAAGACCATACGTTTCGGCAATGCCATCCACTGCCATCATCAGTGAAAATCGAATGAGCTAACGTGAGGTGGTATACGTTAGTGACCAAAGTGTTATGGTTAAGACTGGAGAAAGAAGTAGTTTCTATGAAAATATTTAATAATAATAATGACTCCCATGTGTACCACCGAAATAGCTTAAGTGTAGGCAGGGTAGGCTCCCTATTGTGAGCCGTACGGCATATAAGGAATGCAGTGTGGCCAGTACTACGCTTCAGCCGCCCATTATTATCCCCAGGATGTTATCCCAGGTATTCATTTTCAACAGGCTGAGTCGACCTGGGGGCTGAAAACCCCACCTTGATTTTATGATGCGGACCCGGGAATCGAACCCGGAACCTCTAGATTAGTAGCCAGGTGTAAAAATATTTCATTTCGAAAATGATAATTGAATATAAAATCTTAGAGCATGGAAGTCGTGTATGGTTCTCCATACCGATATTTATTTAAAATAACGCGTTTCGGAACATATGTTCCATCTTCAGATTAATTAACTCAGTTGAGGTCGTTAAATGTTAATAATCTGACTTCACTTAATAACATAAAATCCAACTATGCGCGACATTTAATTTCAAGCAATCATACTTACACAGACTTCACATCAAATTTAAATCCTTTACACATTTTCAATAAATTCCAGTACATGAACGCTTTAGAGGAGTTCGAAATTTACAAAGCATACGATAATATACACAGTCGGGATTTCATATTGAATGATCATTATTTGAACTTTAAATCGAACCCGCTATACGATACTGCACTGAACTTGCACAAACATTCATGGGCAACTTCAGTATCCGGTCGGCCTTCAAATGGTGCGCACCCATACGGACGTGTGTAAGTACAAAGTAATGCGATTTTAATATTTAACGACCTCAACTGAGTGAATTAATCTGAAGATGGAACATACGTTCCGAAACGCGTTACTTTAAATAAAAATGAAGACACACGACGGATCTAAGTTAATTTATTAATTTATTAATAACGAAGTGACCCAGGTTCGAAAGAGTCAATGAATTTCTCAAGGAATATATACATGTTCCTCGATTCACTACTAACAAGTAAATTTAAATGTAAGAAAAAAATAGAATAAGAATAACAATGGCTTGTAATGCAACCACCCCAAGCTAACTAGAATTTATAAAGACACAACATCAAATTAAAAATATCGGTATGGAGAACCATACATGACTTCCATGTTCTAAGATTTATATTTAAAATCATTTACTTGAATGCGTTTCGATAATTTCTAACAAGTTAGTTGTGTTCCTTGTAAATCGAGTTTTATGTTTGACAAATTGAAATTAAATATTTCCATAGAAACTACTTCTTTGTTGCCGATAACATAGTACACATATACAAAATTATATCAGATTCCCCCTTCAACTATCATTTTCATTTATAGATATTTCATCTAACTATCTACAGTGTATTATTATGACCTTCTTTTCAGGATACTTTATTTGTCAAAATTACATACTTCACTCTTGTTAAAACGTAAAACGTTGCAGGTAAACTACCCCTTACCCTTAACCTATCTTTACCAAAATCATTGGTCATTGAGTCCTCTACACCTCGGGCACATGTGCGCAAAATCATTTGATTCTGTTTGAATTTGCGGCAGTTATCGTTTGCCATAAAAAACATTTTACAAACACTTTTCGGAAAACAACTTTTCTTCGTGTTTTGATGGCAGTACAATCACAATCAGCCTTTATCTCGAACACGATTTTTTACGCGATCACCATACTTCCATTTCCTTTCGGAACATAGAAGTAATTAATAAGGACACTTGTATTTCCAGTAAACACATAAGCCTTTGAATATCGCATTGCAAAAATGTAATTAACGTCTTTGAACTGTGGGTGTACTGACAGATGCTACGAATTTTATGGACGTGCCATCAAACCAAAAAATATATTTTACGTCAGCTATTTATTAAGGTCTCTTCACTCTTATCAAGGAAAATAAACCAGTCGTACCTGAGATATTTTTTATATAGGCCAAATTTCCAGGAGAAACAGAATTTTAGAGAAATTAATTACGCAAAGGAAAGTCAACGGTAATCGATGGTCTACGAAGGAGATACCCAAACCGCTGAGTGGTTCAGGTCACAAACCACTTATCGGGCATTGTGTGCACAAGCACATCGAAGTGCCTGGAGAAACAGAGTCAGCGCCATTGTCATATGAGGTCACCATGCTCTGTTTAATGTAATATGGTCTTAGCTGGCCTTTGTTTAGTCATGTCGTAAGTGTAGAAGCATTTAAACTAGTTCTTGTTTGCCGTAAACAATATTTAATATATTGTTACAGCGGTATCACGGATCGTCGTATTGTTCACTGTAAACAAAATATAGACACCAACGAAGTCACTAATTAACAGCTTTAATTAGTCACAAATAACAATTTGAAATCAACAAGGCAACTCATACAATAATTCAAGTTAAATCTGTCCCCACTCAATAATAATGTCACCATTTTATAATACCGCACTAGTTAACACAATAATCACTTTCCACTAATCCGCAACAATCACTTGTTTCACAACCATATGTAAGGGTTGCTTATATAGATCCCTTAGAGATTCCAGAATAATTTTCCACATTCTTGGCGGTGTGCCAACATAATTGTCGTAGTTACAAATATTATAACAGTCTGTGGAGTGCTTCGTGTGTGGACGGCCTTGCCACAGACGCCGCACGCTGGGCTAGTCGAGAATCGTGTAGAATGACACTCTCGATTTTTGAAGAGCGTTGCGTAATTGTAGTAGCAATACAATTACTAAATACAGAATGCAAAGAATAATAACAAAAACAACTAATAATATATGTAAATGAATATGTCTACTTAATTATTATTTTACTTAACCAAAATAAAAATTAGCAACGTAACTTTTTCTAAATAACATTTTTATAAAAGTTTTCTACATTAAAAATAATAATTCTTCAGTAAATATTTAAAACCTACTATAGGCCTATAGATACTTTAATCGTTATTGAGAATTTTTGACAATCAGAGCACGTTTTGTCTTTTAAACTTTGTGAATTTCTTTACTGTCTAATGCAGTAAGCAGTACATTTTGTCTTAATCATTTAAATTTGCAAATTAATTATAACTTATAAGAAAGAACAGTCTAACCCAAATAGAAAAATCCGAAGCTACAGTTAATGGAAGATACTGTTACGACGATCTACTGATCGTTTTATGGTACAGTGGAAAACAAAATACAAGACACCAAATACGTCACTAATCACTAGCTTTAAATATTACAATTAAACAGTTTGTAATCAACAAGAGAGTTTCTTACAACAAATCAAATAAAATTTGTTTACACGAAATAAAAATGTCAACTAATATAAAACACAATTGTACGGTATTAAAATTGTCCCGCACATTCACATAACACTTCACCACAATACTACGAACCGCACTGAAATAAATCGCCACTAAAACTGAACTAAGCGCCGCTGAAGTCTTGAATTTATACCCCGCTGAGATATCCAGAACAATCCATACTACGCATCAAGAACACTACTAGAAAACACCAGAACGTAATTGATTGCAAGCTTGACACAGTGCGCAAGGCCGGCGAATGTGGAATGGCCGGCAACATGCTAATGCATGTTGAGATCACGTACGCACACAACATTACAGCCGGATTTCACTGAAATAGTCGAGAATTTTTTGTAATGGTGTAACACTTTTTCCGCATTACGTAACAATATTAAACTGGAGCAAAGTAATATAGTAACTCAACGACGGGCTTAAAGAGAAGAACGTCTTATTGTATATAGGAGTGTCCGTTTATATGTCACAGCACGGAAGTATGGAAGTTCATATTTATTACGTACAAAAGGAAGATTCATCTCGGTACTGCTCATCGTATCTCTTAGAGATAATAAAGAGTCATTCATTATTCCACCTGGCTATTGTGTTCTCCTAGAGGTCGCGAGACGGCAAAGTAATATTGTAACGTAAATTATATATTGTTACAGGAAATGTTGTAGTCACGTTGTTGAACCACCGAGAAGATGATAAAGAGAAAGTCAACGTCATGAACCGATATTTACACCATGATCTGATTTTATAAAGAATGTTACCTTATCGATTGTATGCTATTGTAAGTTTGTCTCACAATAAATTGGTAGTAAAAATTATTTTATTTATTTATTTATCAGGTCGCTGCAATAGCATCGGTCATTAGTGACCACAAAAATTATAAAAATAAATGTATAAATCACACAGAAATTCTTATACAGATACAGTAAAATATATTAAACTAGAAGATGCTTAGTGAAGACAAACATTGCAACATAATAGGCTACATAGGAACTTTTACAATTTAAATCCACATTAGATATTTGTTTAAATATTAGCAATAATGCAAAATAAAATGGTAGATATTGCCCTATACAACACAAATATTATGTGCCCCTCAAAGTACTGGAGAGGATGAGTAATACCTTATGGTCTCATTCCTTTATGAAGGGAAATATCCAGCCACACTTCCAAGTGGTGGGCAATGGGCAACATCTACAGGTGGCTAACGCGGCTCAGGAGACCGAGTGACAGCCAGTATAAGCTGTCCTTCCACTACTTGTCTACTTGTCGTTGTCAACTCTCTTGCCCTTGGGGTGAGAAATTGCCCCTAAAGACGGATGACCTTCCATTGGTCAACGACGTAGGATGTGGGAGGCAAGGAGAAACCACCACATTAAAGGTCCTTATTGATACATCAACAGGGAAAACTGATCTCTTCAGTCTGGTAAGACAGCCAGTTTATGACAGAACACCCAAACAGAAAATCGGGCTAGACGTTAATCTTGAAGATGGCAGCCCCACCATACGACTTACTCTGCGATATGCTAGTAACATATCCAGGGGACATACTCACTACTGTATTGTCTCATATAAGGACTAGCCGGACGGATACCATAAGCCGAGGGGACGGAGAGATATGGGACGTCCGAGGAAGCGCTGGAGTGACCAGCTGTAATCTTTCCCTATTTGAGACCGGAACAAACCATCGAAGAAGAAGAAGAAGAAGAAGAAGAAGAAGAAGAAGAAGAAGAAGAAGAAGAAGAAGAAGAAGAAGAAGAAGAAGAAGAAGAAGAAGAAGAAGAAGAAGAAGAAGAAGAAGAAGAAGAAGATGATGATGATGATGATGATGATGTAACAAAAAATAATATATAACAATAAATGTAACAACAAATAGTGGATATAATAAATAAAACAGTAATAATAATAATAATATTAATAACAGTAATAATATTTTTTCTTGTAAACTGTATCTCCTTTATGAGGAGAAATAATCCGGCGGCTGTAGTCTTGTCATTAAACTTCTTCTAAGGTCTGAAGGGATATTAAATTTGGTTCGCAGATGATGGAGAGCAGGGCACTCTGAAATGGAATGGAATGTTGTCAAAACCGCGTCACAGTGATGTACGTAATACTGCAATGGCTTACCAACCAAACTACAAACTCCTGCGGAAGGAGAACAATACGAACAAGGTCGTCACCATCGTCCTCACAACTCGGCATAGGCAAGGTGCTGCCTGTTCCGCCTTTGCCGTCTCTTCCTGGCTCTGTCCACACATCATTGTCCTATATAGGTTTGTACGAGGGTAGGCTGAAAAGTAATGCACACATGCTTGTAGAACACGAACGAAAATAAATAGCAAGATGGGGCAAAAAGTAAATAAAAGTACATTTCCTTAGCTTCAAAATTATATATTTATTTTTCAACATAGTCGCCGTTAAGACTAACACATTTCTCCCAACGCGTAACAAGTTCTTTTATCCCGTCACTGAAATATTCTTCCGACTTTTCTCGAATCCAGGACGCGACAGCTGCCTTCACCTCATCGTCCGAGGTGCAATGATTACCCTTGAGGTCTCTCTTGAGTAGAGGAAAAAACAGAAATCGCAAGGCGCGAGATCAGGGGAGTAGGGACGGTGTGGAATCGGTTCAAACTTCAGGTTTCGCAGAGCCTCTTGGGTTGCGCGCGAGGTGTGTGGACGAGCGTTGTCATGTTGCAAGATTATTGGCGCCAGGCTGCCTCTAACCCGACAAATATGGTTTGCGATACGCTTTTGAGTGTTCGCCGGTCATTTTGAATCAAATCGTCGACGAGTTTGCGATGTTCATCGTCTGTGGCAGTGATCGGACGTCAGCTGCGTTTTTCGTCATCAATTACGGCTTTTCCAGGCTCGCAACCACGAAATTTTATTACCCATCGATTCACAGTAGACCTATCAGCAGCATCGTCACCATAAACAGCCTTTAAACGACGATGAATCTCATTAGGAATCACATTTTCAGCAGTTAAAAATTCGATAACCGCACGCTGTTTAACTCGCGTTGACATACCACTACAACACGTCTCCGTACTTCTGCTACTTAAAGCGTAGTCTATTGTACGAAACTCCTTCAAACTGCGCATGCGTTTGGAGGGGGAATGTTACTCCCGAAAGCCACCAGGTGCGCTTCTGTAGGTAATTTTGTTTGTGTTCTACAAGTATGTGTGCATTACTTTTCAGCCTACCCTCGTATTTCCAGACTTGTTTGCCCAGTATGAAATCTGACATTCTTTCTAAGTGTTCTTTCCACCGTTGTTTGTTATCTTTCAGTCCGCAGTCTGTATTATCATGCAAAGTGATTAATATCATCGTCAGTGACGTCAAACAATTGAAGTATAAAGAGGTCGCCTATACGAGTAAATACCTACTGTAATAGATTATATTAAATTGCTGTGCTCTCGGCTTGTGAAATTAATTATGTTGTGTAACACTCAAAGCCAAAGCGCTTCGTAGCATAAACCAAAACCAGCATCAAACTCAATTTGCTGTAATACACCGGTCTAATAATAATAATATAATAATACGGTTTGCTATAATAACACGGTCTTTTGATAAATACAATAACATAACATAAGCAGCCTAGCAGTAGAAATGAACTGTGCGGGAAACAAAATTAGTCCAAATCGGAAGTCAAGTTATTTGGAAACCACTTTATAAATTTGAAATATTATTTAAATTAAAAATATTTTATAATTTTCCAACGTTATTAGATTAGGCAATATTTAGTGAAAATTCGTCATGTACGCGTCAGCTGGAAGGCCCGTATATCTAAACTCAAAGGAAAGAACTGAGAATCAGATGAAAGAATAGAAAGTCTTCTCTCCGCAACTACAATAAAAGTCTGTTTTATAAACAGATTTTAAAGCCTACTTGGAAACAAATAGGCTAAACAGAAACAAATCATTTAGTGTACTAACTTTACAAACTTTGTCGTTACTCGCTTCATCTTGTCTTTCTTTTCCTTTGCTTATCGACACTAAATAATTAACGCTCTCCGTCTTATATTCTCCGTTATTACAATAGCTTTTACATATTACGTATACTTACAATTACCTTAAAGTTTATCTTCTTTAATTGCACACATAATTATATTAGATTATGTAAACACATTTGAGCGCTTAACAGATACGTTGATAAACCTATACAGTGATTGATTTGCAAAGCCTACAAACATTTAAAGAATATTTTTTCACATTGCTGACTTTTCTCAATACTATATTGTACAGCTCTTAACAAAATTGTACGTAATAATTAATTATGTCAATTATGTTTCTGTAACACAAAAAGGCAGTTCATTAAAACAGTAACTTGGGGTCTTGGCAGCGTGACCTAACGTTAATTAAGCCGGCTGTGACTTTCCTTCCATTCAACTTTGCACAGTCTAAACACATTCGAGCGCTTAACAGACACATGGAAAACCCTGTCCAGTGATAGATTTGCAAAGTCTATGAACTTTAAAGGAATATTTTTTGCTATTATTGTACAGAGGGATTAAGCTAAAATTGAGCTGTATTGTACAGGCTGAATTGGCTGTATTTAATAAAATTGTACTTACTAATTAATTATGTCAATTCAGTTTGTGTAACCCAAAGGCAGTTCATTAAAACAGTAATTTGGGGTCTTGGCAGCGTGACCTAACGTTAATTAAGCCGGCTGTGTCTTTGCACAGTGTAACCACATTCGGCGCGAAATTACATTCTTGGTTTTGCCGCTTTCGCGGAGTTAAATCTCGACTCGGATTAAACATTCTATTACAAAGGCGTCAGTTTTTCCTTGAAAACAGAAAATCTGCAAGCAACATACTCAGCGAATGTTTGTTCCAAGGTTAATGATTTGATGTGATTTAATGTTACGCATTTTTAGTAGGGATCCTTGTAAAATAAAATTGTTGAGTATATGAGACACAGAGTGTGTGGGGAAGTGGAGATTTTTATAACTATTACCTCTTTTCGTAAGGAAGAGAGTATGTGTTTAAATGTAATGTATTTTCGTATAATACCCGTAACTCTAAAGTCGTCTGCACCAATTTCAAAAACACATAATCCAGTCTTTCTTACCAATACAAATGTCCTAGATTCTGTTACTTTTTCATTAGATACATTCTAAGCGTTATAAATGCAATACTAACTTTATAAATTTCTGTGCCGGTCTATGGCATCGAGTTTCACCTATAGCGGTCGAGCTTCATCTTACGGGGACGCGAACAATCTATTCTTAAACAAAATTTAAGCAAGGTTTCACGTTTGTGTAAAGCATTTTTACTTTGGAATACCATTATAGTAAATTGTAAAAATATTGCTCAAAAAATTTAATTTAAAAGAGGAATCAAAAACATCACTTTTAAAAATCTTTATTTCTTTCAATTTTAATTCCAAATATAGGGGGAAGGTCTTACAGTACCGACCACCTTAGCTATTTTGATTATAGTATGTGCAACTTTTGACCAAATCATATTTAAAATGCAGTTTTATATTACCGAATAAGTTCTTAGCGAATGACAGAATATGGTTTCTCTTTTAGTTTATTGAATGTCTTGATTTTTTACAAATATGAAAAAGTCTAGTTTTCGGGGTGTGTAGAAATTGTCGTCCAGTACCGACCACTTACTTTTTCAAAACTTTTGAGATCAAAACAATAGGCTAACGAGATTAATAATAGAATTTTTATTTAAGAACTCAAGAATACAAAGTTTAATGACTTAAATATTAGATTTCGTAACTAAAATAATTGAAGAAAGTCAACAAACAAAAATTAAAACTGAAATTCTACGAACTAGGCTTATATTCTCAGGGACAGTTCAGGATGACGTGCCATAAAGTCATAATAAAACTGCTTCCCGGCAACTTTATGATTCCTATTAAATTGGTGAGGTACCTGTAAATGCTCAGCCAAATCAAACGTTAATTTCAAAAATTCTTTCCTACTGAGAGGCATGAATTTGTTGTCCAAATCTTTAATATAATAAACGAGCTGTTTTTCCATGCTCTCGTCATATGTCTTTTTATATCTGCCCATCTGAGGTGTTAGATTTACAGTTTTACCTGCTTGAATGTGTCTCGGTATGTCCCCTAGCGTGGTTTTTGGCACACAAAAAGCCTCAGATGCTTGTCTTTGTGACATTCTATTTGACATAACTTCGTTTATTGCCGTTTTCATATCTTCCTCAGACCATTTTCCTTTTTTTATTTTATCGTTTTCAGCCATTTATCTCTAAAAAAAGAAAGAAAGAAATAATACTTTTGCCTTTAAAAAACTAAATTTGGTCGGTACTGGACGACAGTTGGGTGGTCGGTACTGGACGACAGTTGGGTGGTCGGTACTGTACGAACGCCACGTGGTAATGATAATGCAGATTCTAGTGTAATTATATAAGATGTCGCAAAACTATTACTAGTTATCTTTACTTAATAGACTATAGATCATATTAAATGAATAATTAAATCAAATACGTAGCTTAATAAGAAGAAACAAGATCGTTAAAATAACTTGTCGCGCTTAAAATAACGAGAACAACTTTCAACGCCTCACAATTTAAGAAACACTGAACGAAAAAAGTAGTCCACGGACTGTGTTACATATGACGACAGTATACTTCCTCTCGTGCCTAGCAGCTGCTGCTATCTGTGACCAGAAGCGAAAACTAGCGACTGGTCGGTACTGTAGGACGGTCGGTACTGTAAGACGTTCCCCTATATGTCCAGTCTCAAATTATCAGTAAAGACCAGCGTGAGACTGGTCACCTGGTCTGTAAATTCCTATTCTTGATATATTTTGTAAAAACACATACTCAGTGCTCCCAATATTTAAAAAAAAACTTGTTTGGTTTTTCATCCTTCAACCTCTGATTTGCGAGTATTGCCCATAAACGTTATTTTGCCGAACTTTTAGTATACATTAAATACGCCATTGTTAATGTATTGAAGAGTAATTGCTGTGCCAAATGGGCGTTTTCACACTTACCGACACGACACCGACCCGACATCGACCCTACAACGACACCGACACGATATCGAGAAGGTACTTTCACACTCAAGACGACAGATGGTGACATATCGGCCGTAGTGAGTGTAGTTTATACAAATGGCTGAATTCAACAGAAGATTGTATTTACCGGCTATATTTGTTATATTTAAGACGGAGAAGACGAAAAGTAGATAGGAAGTATTGGGTTCACCCGATTATTAAAATTCGCTGTGTAGAAGGCGCATACTACACCTTATTTGACAAGCTGGTTTTAGATCCTAACAAGTTTTTCAATCTTTTTCGAATGAGAAAAGAAACATTTGATTATATTTCAGTTAACTTGTCAGATATTACCAAAATATTTTTATTTCCTTCATCTGTCTTGTCCCACAAACAAGGCTTCGTCTCAACAAGTTCAATCAATCTCACTATGTCATACTTAAAAGTAGTCATTTTCTCAAAATATTCAACTACTGACCTAAGTTAATGCGCTAGGCAGAGTGAACTGTCGGTGACAACAGAGCGCCGACCAAGACGGGAGAGCTGGTGTCCGCCGGCACGTCGGTGCCTGCACCGACCCGATACCGACATGTCGCTGAGTGTGAAACGGTTCCATAACATTTCTTTACTTTTTGTTCCCACCGATAACGCGCCGATATCGTGTCGGCGCGTGTGAAAACCCCCAATTACGTAACGTTATCGTAAAGTCGGCACGTGCAGTTACGTAAAAGTCCTACACGTTTCTCGACTGGCCGAGCGTGCGGCGTCTGTATCAAGGCCGTCCACTCATGTAGCTTCGAGACTGTTCGAACACTCTTAACTACACAAATTATGTTGGCACGTCGCCAGCAGTATGGAAATTATCCTGGAACATCTTCGGGACCTATGCAAGCAACAGCGGGCGGCTTAGTTAGTTAGTTACACCTGGCGATATTGTAGAGTGCGGATCAAGTGATTGTTGCGGGCTGATAAGTGGGAAGTCATTATTGTGTTATAACTATTGCGGAACTCTTAGTAGTTGACAATTAATATTGCTTCAACTTGAATTATTGTACGAGAGTACCTTTGAGTTGATTCCACATTGTTATTTGTGACTAATTAAAGCTGATAACTAGTGACTTCACTGGTGTCTGTAAGTTGTTTCCACTGTACAATGCGACGATCCATGGGACCGTCGTAACATTATGGAGGATTTGTTCTACAGTTTAAGATATTTGTGATTTTTTTCTTCTTCTCCACTGTAATTTTTTTTTACGTCCATCATCCCATCAATGTGGCATTCGTTTATATGTTTAACTTGAACATTATGATATAAAATGTAATCGCGACTGTTTACTTCATAAACGTTGTGTTAACATTATATTAATAAGTGGATTATATACCCAAGTGGATATGTTTGGTAATTTGTCAAATTACCGAATGTTTATTGATTGGCTTTGACGTGGAATGTTCACGTGTGTCTTCCAAGCATTTCTGTTTTATTCAGTAAAATACGTTTTGCGCAGTGTGCTTCTGAATCAGACACGCATAATGTGACGTGTAATACTGAGGTCGCGTTGTGTAAGTGCGATTGTAATAATTAATCTCTATCCACCTTGTATTGCAACAATATAGCAGTGGAAATGTACTTAGAATTAGTTGAGAGTATACTCCAAGTTCCTGTGTCGTATTTAATCAAGGACTGAACACAGGTGTATGTGATTACTTATCAGTGCCGTATGCGCCAATAGCAGTCCATTTGTTTGCACACAGTATGTCAAAACGTACAGTTTTTCAACCTGGCACAATAATATTGTTTGCAATTAAACCGTGTCCTACTCGAGCTATTGTCTAAATCAGGGGTCCCCACCCACCCTAAGCTTGATGACTCAGCCCTCCCAAACGTGATGAATAACCCCACCCTCAAGGAAAGTATTTAAAACTAAAATAAAATGTCAATGCAGTAAGCATGTTATTGCAAATAAGCTGAAAATAGTACAGTTTGCAAAGAAACTCTCATTTAAAATTGAACAATAAATAAATAAAAAATCTACTCAAATTAATACGTGTAAGGCAATATTTTAAAGCAGAAGAACAAAATATCAACAAAGCGTATTGTAAACAAGAAAAAATGAAAAAATAATGGTTTGATGAAATCCTAGTTCCTTTGGCTTATATTGAGCACAGTAACGTTTTCCTCTGCGATGACAATAAAGAAAACACATCAATTATTTCTTCATTAGGAATCGACTATAATTAGCCTTTCTCTGAAGCTAGAACCGAACCATAAGGTTCGAAAGCCATACGTCTCTTATTGCAGACCTGAGCCTGTTTTTTTTAACTCGGCTAATAGCTCTTTCGGCCGAACAATTGGTTACGGCAAACAAAAAATAGCAAGATTGTATAAACAACTTTCAGTCTCTTAAAGCCCGCAAAGTAATCAAGCATCTAAATGGCTTCAAAACCCTTTGTGGCCCAAACGCCCCCCACAAAAAATTCAATGACGAAGTCTAATGCGTTTCGATACCCCGCTATGGACACTCTTGAAATAATGTTCATCATCATCTTCTTCTTCAAGGATTAAATCAAGGATGGTTTGTTCCGGGCTCAAATAAGCAAAGATTAGAGCTGGTCACTCCAGCGCTTCCTCGGACGTCCCACACCTGTCCGTCCCCTCGGCTCATAGTTCCATAGTTGTTTGAGGATGCGGCAGTCATCCATTCGGCAAAGATGTTCCCACCAATTCAGCCGATACTGGTTAATCCTGTCGTGTATAGTCATAATATTTAGTTCCTGCCCCCATATATTTGTGTTTCTTCTATGATCATGGAGAGTATACCATGCCACGTGCCTGAGAAATCTCATTTCAGCCGCTTGGATGCAACTGGCCTGGCCTTTCGTTAAAGTCCAATTCTCAGACCCATAAAGGAGTGTGGGAAAAGCCATCACCTTGTAGAATTTTAGGGGTGTTCCTCTACTTGCTGATTTAAGGGTTCGCCTAATTGTCCCTCACTTAAGGCTGAACCTATGCAACTTATTCATAACGTCATTGCTTGCATTATAAGACACACTGTAGCCCAGGTATTCAAAATTGGTAACTTGTTCTAGGACAGTACCATCTATAACAATTTTTGCTTTTACGGGATCAGTTCCACGAAAAGCCTTCACCTTGGTTTTAATTCTGGATACCTGCAATCCAGAGTCTTTGCAGATTCCATTTAACAAATGTATACCCATCTATAATCTGTTTTCAGATTCCGACAAAAACAGACTGATCGTCCGCAAACAACAAACTGTAAATTGTAGAGTGACCAATCATAAAATGCTCTGGAAGACACATCTGCCAGTTTTGTGTGAAACGCTCAAATTACACGCTCATTTGAAATAATGTACATCTATAAATTTCCAATAAAATCCTGATAAAGCAAAAACTGTCTGCTTTGTAAGATCTCGCTGCTGTTACTGCTACTACTAGTTGTATTAACTGCAAATTGCTTCACATCGAATTAATACGGTCGCACAGAGCAGCATAGTTGCACAGATCTGTACGTGCGTCTGAGGTACACAGAGCTTTACTTTACAATACAAATTAAACTTTACTGTTTACAGTCTGTTGCTTGTTCATTGGCGACGGTGCTGCGCCGCCCGCATTACATGTGCAATCAGTGAACCTCTTTCAACCATATAAACGCTGAACAGTAATTAGCAATCGCCACACTAAATGAATGTTTTGTTTCACATTAACTTCAAACCACTGTTCCCATTTCTTGTTATTTTTCTATAGGTTAATTTTTAGTGGTACTCGTAATGACCTTGATGCTGACACTATACATCGTATTACTGTTATTTTTGTGGCAGTTTTAATAATAATAATAATATAGTGTGTAGCTGTTTTAAAGCTTCGTCAGATTTCCAAACAATGCAATATGAAAATCTGGTAATGACATTTCTGCAGAAAACCATGTCACGTTCATTCACAACTCGAACTGGACTACGACAAGGAGATAGTCTGTCATACTTAGTATTTAATTTAGCACTAGAAAAAGCGATAAAAGACTTCCAAATAAACACAAAAGGTACGATCCTAAACAAAAGTATAAAAGTTTTAGCATATGCAGATGATATTGATCTAATTGCCAGGACAAAACGAGATCTCATTAGTGCCTTTACAGCATTAGAGGAAGCCTCAAGTAAAATTGGACTCCAGAGAAAGTTGGAGAAAACAAAATATATGTATGCTGCAAACAAACTACCATTAAACCCAACCCTTCAAAACCTTGAAATAGGCACACAAAATATAGAGGCAGTAAAAGAGTTCATATATCTTGGCTCCCAGATAAACAGCACTAACGACCAACACTGAAATAAGAAGAAGAATATATCTCGCTAATAAAACATATATGGATTTAAAAAAGCATCTGACATCTAGCTTCATCTCAAGAAGCACGAAATGCAAAATCTACAAAACACTTATAATTTCAGTGCTGACATATGTTTCAGAAACCTGGACAATGATAAAAAAATAGCGAGAGACTTCTAGATTGCTGTAAAAGACGGATTCTAAGAACAATATTTAAAGGAGTACAAGAAAATGGAATGTGGCGCAGGCGCTATAATTATGAATTATACCATCTTTACAAAAAGCCAGACATTTTCAGGATAATCAAAATATACAGGCTGAGGTGGGTCCTCCATAGGAGGATCTATCCTCCATAGAGAGAATGAAGGAAGGACAGCCTACGAAACATATTTTCTACCAGAAACCAATGTGTTGTAGGAAAAGGGGAATTCCCCGAAGTAGACTCTTCCAGATAGAGGAGGACCTCAGAAAGCTGAATACACGAAATTGGAAAGCCAGGGCACGCAATAGGGGGGAATGGAATCGAATCGGCTCTTGGAGCAGGCGAAGACCCACCAAGGGTTGCAGAGCCACGGCTGAATGGCATTTCTAGGCAAAGAACAAATAAAAACAAAAAAAATGATTACTGATCGAAATCTTGAACAGGTGAACCATTTTAATTAATTTGTTTTAGCGCACAGGAAAATACGGTGATCTACTTTTTTGTCCGTTCGTTTATAGATATAACAAACATATTACACGCACTGTAAATATAATTTTACGCTGCAGGAGGCATTGGAAATTATTTTTCTGAGGCAAAAAAAATGGTTTTTGTCATTATTTCCTTCCCATTGTTCGGATACCGATGTTCTTCTTTCGTTCCAGTGAAAGATCCGCTTTTGAAGAGAGTCCGCCGCTAATTAAATTGACAACTGGATTTTGCTAAGTCAATCGTTTTCACTTCAATGCAAGGAACCAATAAGAACGAAAATAATGATTAATGATCAAATTCTTGAACAAGTGAGCCGTTTTAAATTATTTGGATAATGGTATTGGCTATGACAGAAATTATGATATTGATGTTAAGTTAGGTAAGGTTTCAGACGATCTGCGGGACAATCAACCGTATTTTTAAAAACAAGATACATCGAGATACAATTTAAAGTTCTACAAAATTATGTCAGTTCCCGTAGTCTCCTAGGGGTGTGAATTATGGACAACAACCAAGAAACAATATAGTAAAATATAGGCCTCGGAAATGGCGTTCTAAAGAGGAATTAAAAGATGTCCTAAACTTGACCGTATAAGAATTGAGGCATATTTAATTAAATAACTAAATATTTCCTTATATATAATTATATAAAAATGTTATAGGTTACATGTTAATATAATAATAAATTACAATATATTTCTAGAAGAAGGGCTTGCATTGTAATATTGGAATCAAGGAACATATTACTGACTGTTAGAGGCACCGAAGTATATAATAATTATTAACAATCGTATAAAATGATTAAACTTCTAACACAATAATTCCCATATATTATAGAGTTTCAGTATAATTTAGTGTATATTTAAATAATGAGGTTTTCAATTTACATTAATTTCTCAAATATGGCAGTTCCTGTACTGTCTTAGGGGTGTGAATTATGGACAAGAGCCAAGAAACAATACAGTGAAATATAGGAATCAAAAATGGCGTTCTTAAGAGGAGTTAAAAGGTGTACTAAACTTGACCGTATAACGAGTGAGGCCATAAGAGAAGAGTTACAGGTTTATAACTTGAGTGAAAATTAAAAGATTACAAACAATGGCGGAAAGTACACTTGGAAAGAATGTCATATTCTAGACTGGCCAAACAAGTCTGGTAGTACAAACGTACAGGACACGTGTGTGGGTAGGCCCAGGAGGAGGATCTTTGAAGGAGGAACCGGCAGCACCTTGCCTATGCCGTGTTGTGAAGAAGAAGAAGAAGAAGAAGAAGAAGAAGAAGAAGAAGAAGAAGAAGAAGAAGAAGAAGAAGAAGAAGAAGAAGAAGAAGAAGAAGAAGAAGAAGAAGGTGGTGGTGGTGGTGGTGGTGATAAAATTGTAGGCTTGTGACGATTTAAATTGTAACATTAATCTAAAATTAAAAAAAATTAAAAATTAAGTTTGCGAGCGATTAAGCCATTTTAAATCTCACTATAATATCTAAAACCCCTGTATGTACTCAGTATGAGAATGAGAAGTAATTAAAATGTCCAAAGAAACACTAATAAAAAAAGGCAAATTGTAAAAAGTTATTATTGTCATATTTAACCCTTTGCTTGTCATCATGCGGTGACCTGTTAATTCCGGACTCGACGTGTCTACCGAGTCGTCTGTAATTTAGAATAAGATAAAAATCATAATGTTTATAATTAGAAATCTGAAGACACAGATAGTCGTTAAAATAACTCACTTAAATTATATATGTTTATTAAAGTATAGTTTTTAGTAATAAAAAATGTTGACTTAAATAAAGATAGGGACTATATTGTTGCGGAGTAATTGCCCCTCTCCTTTTGTTAAGTACCAGTCGAAGCGAGCCGAAAAACGCTCTCTCGCTATGTTGACCTCACGGAGTGCAGACGTACGAGCGGAAGCTCTGACAAAATGTTGTTAATTTGTTTGTTTAATTTAAATGTAGTTTAGTAACTACCACTGCTAAAAGCGTGTGTCATGTACCAATAACTATAAATATGTGGTAACAAGAAGACATAATATGTAACAACAAAAAGTAATAGTGTTAATCAAGATGACGACTCCCTTCAAGAAGTAACTCCATTTTCAACATCATTCCTGAAGATATAATCTGCAGGAACTTCAGTAAGACACGTATACCAGGCATAAGATGCGGCTTAGGACATCCGAGAATCTACATATACTTACACCAAAGAAGCTTCAATCTCCTCTGTGAACATCCGACCAATTATTGACTAAGACGCGTCCCAGATGATGACGCCGACTACAAGGATTCCCAAGACGGACGCCCCAGGACGAGGTTTCTACGTTCGACTGTAAAGGTGACTCGATAGCTTGGCTATCGAGAGTTAATAATATTTGTTACACTAATCACTTCTAAAAGAGACTTTTCAAAGACGATTAATTTTATGTAAACATTGTAATCAGAAAATCTAAGAGTTTACTGTAAAATTTTAATTATCATACGTTGTAACGCTTTAAATGTTAATGTAACTTATTATCGTTCAAGTAGTAGTACCATTCTTCAAATGGTTAAAGAAGTCTTGCAAGCTTATAAAATGAATTGAAAATAATTAGAAGTCTTTACTATAAATATACGGAAAGTAAACTCGGATCCGAGGTATAAGAACATAGAATCAATTTGATCCCAAAGTATTATGAGAAGCATTTAAATATTTTAGTTTAATTAATGAAGTCATGGGATCTGTCAGTAACTGTTGTTAAATAAAGAGAAGTCGTCTTGCTACACATGAAAATGAGTGCATAAATCAGTAAAATACCTTCCCTTGTTTCCTTACACAGATAGTAAGTAATTTGTTCAGTTAATTTGATTTGAATACAGTTCGTTACAACGTAGGCAGCCCATGTAATTGGCAGAGGTCAGTTAAGATGGGTTCCCTGGATTTGTAACGCGGGAATACGTACAGGCTTACTTTGACTAATGAATAAAACCAGCATGAAACGTTGGTGGTGGTGGTCGTCGTGGTAATAACGGTTGTATCGGTAACTAAGGTAATCACCAGTTTTAAAGTACAGAATACACACTGTATAATTTTTACTTGCTTACTGAAAATAACAAAATGAAGATACGGTAAAATTTTAATAGTTTTAACTTCAATTTTAATTCGTGTACTTAAAGTAACGACAGTATATTCGTCACGTGAACACATCAGGGCTGTTTCCACATTACATAGGCCTACTTTTTATAAGAATATTACAAGGGCTATTTGTTTTTCAACCTCCGATAGACCAATAAACAGACACATGAATGACAGCAATAATTTTATTATATACAAAAGTTTTATAGACTACTTTTCTACATAGTCACCAGCGTTGTTGAAGCACTTATCATAGCGAGTCTCCAACTTTTCTATGCCCATGTTGTAGATTGTTCGCTCCTGACTAGTCATCCAATCTGCCACACTGGACTTTAACTCATCATTGGAGTCAAACCGCTACCCACCTAACCACTTTTTCAAGTCAGTGAACAAATGGTCATCACTTGGTGCCAAGTCTGGGCTATTGGTGCCTATTGGTGATTGGTGCCTAATCTGGCCATTCTTCGAGTCTTGTTGACATCTGTGAGTTGTTTGGGAACCCACCGAGCACAGAGTTTCCTATACCCAAGCTTCTGAGTAAGAATATCATAAAGAGCAGACCTAGATATTTCAGGAAAATCAGCAGAAAGTTCAGTAATTGTGAAACGACGGAGCTCTCAAACCATCCTGTCTAGCCTTTCAACAACATCATCAATAGCCACGGACTTTCTTCCTTGCCCTCCTTCATCATGAATATCAATTCGCCCTTCCTTAAATTTTCGACACCATTTCCGAACTGAACCATCACTCATCACATTTTCTCCATACACATTACACAACCTTCGATGAATTTCTGCAGCACTATGACCTTCAGCTTGAAGAAATCTAATAACAGACCGAATCTCACACTTGGAGGCAATGTCAATTGTAATTGACATAATTAAACTGTCGTCACCACAGTTATAGACAAAATAACTATAAAACCAGTGGTTACAGGTTAGAATAAAGCCTCAAAAATATTAATCAACAATCAGATTTTTGCTATGACAACAGAAACAGGTTTGCCAACTCACCGGAGGTTGAAAAAAAAATAGCCCTCGTATTTATCGACCGTATTAATTATATCGATTCTAGTTGATATCGAGTTCCGATCGTAATAAAAACGCAGTTGTACAAACCACAACATTCACTGTACCTCTTAGCACTAATACGTATGCTTGATTTGGCGGCGATAAAACTGGTAAACAGTGCTGAAAAGAAGAAAGATCTGACTTTTTTGCTTCACCCTGATTGTAAATAGGTGTTCTGTTTAGTCAACCTATTAATCATGTTCCATTTCTTTATATTTGTTAAAAATTTACGACTTTCCATTAGTGTACTCTACTTTATATTTAAAAATTTCGAATTGCCCATGTATTACAATATGCACAAAAATCGGTATGGAGAACTATACATGACTTCCTTGTTCTAAGATTTATATTTAAAATCATTTACTTGTATTCGATTCGATAATTTCTAAAAAAATATTCCCCACCCTCAAACTATTTTCACTATTTATGGATATTTTTTTATTATAGGGTGGTCGTTTAATATAATGTTATTTTCGAGTCTCTTTATCTATAAAAATTAGGTACTTTATTCTTATAAAGAAACTGAGCTACGCAGATAATCATCCCTCCTCCTCAACCGATCCCCACCACTAATGATATTTACACTTCCATGGAGTAATAGTCTTATCATATGTAATTGCTAAGGTATCTTGTTCTTCAAATTTAAATACTCCTACTTTACTTGATATCAGCAAAGTAATTTTCAAAAAATTATCCCCTACCCCTCCAACTACCGTCTCCATTCATAGATATCTCATTTATCATTTTACAGAGGATTAATATAACATTATTTTCGGTGCACTTATTTATTAAAATTAAGTACTTTACTCTTGTTAAAACACAAAGCAATCCAAGTAAACTACACCCTTTCCCTTGAACACATCAATCCCATTTTTGATATTTACATTTTTATTGAGTAATAATTTCATTATATGTAATTACTAATTATCTTATCCTTCAAAATGAAGTACTTTATTCGAAATCAAAAAGGTTGTTTTTAAAAAATTACCCACTCCCCTTCAACTACCCTTTTCATTTATAGATGTTTTATCTACCTTTCTACAGTGGATTATTATGGCCCTCTTTTCAGGATACTTTATTTGTCAAAATTAGGTACTTTACTCCTCGTCAAAACGTAAAACGTTGCGGGTTAACCGATCTTCACCACAATCAATAGGCCTTGAGTTCTCTACAACTCGGGCACATATACAAAAACTTATTTTATTCTGTTTGAATTTTCGGCAGTTGTCGTTTGCCCATAACGATGTATAACGATGTATACACATAGACACACAGACACTTTTTGGAAAATGACTTTTCTTCATGTTTTGAGGATAGTACAATCAGAATCAGCACTTCTCTCGAAAATGATTCTTTTCGCGATCACCATACTTCCATTTCCTTACGAAACATGAAAGTAGAAAATTCATTTAAATTTTGACTATTATTATTCTGGAAAGTGATATTTCTTTTCGTTACTAATTATCAGTATGTATAGTTATCCGAATCGATTCCGACCCAACTGATTCCGATAATCGATGTTCTACTGTCTTCTGGTTGCTCGGATGATCAATATAACCATTAAATCGTGTAATCTTGCAAATATCCCCATCATATTCAGCAACTGTTAGTCTCACTGAAGGACGGTTTTTATTTAGAACGAAGTGAAGAATCGATAAACTTGCTATACGCAAGTAAAACATTGTGTGGATGTCTAGTGTAGGCTATTATGCATTGGATCGCGTGTGACCGTTGGCAGTCCGGTAAATGGAGTTTCCTTGTTACATTGCAATAACACGTACAATAGTACTGTACATCATTTACTTGATGTTGTTTCTGCACATTTCATTTAGTTTGAAGGCTGTACATCAACTTTCAGCTCTAAGTGAATACTCTTGTAACACCAACGGGCGTTACATTAAAAATTTAATAACTAGGCACTTTGGTCCAGAGGAAGCAAAAAAATGGGTGGGGCCCATGGTGACAGGACTTGCAATTAAACAAACGCTTGATTAACAGTAACGACCTTTATTAAAATTTCCTGATATCACTCATACAGTTTAAATACCCAGACACTGTATAGCATACTATTTAATTTCAAAATCCACTCTTAATTTTTCTTTGTTTTACAATCTGCACATATACATACATATATAGAGCAGGTGTTCATCTTATTAATAATAATGATAATTTTAAAACAAGAATACTTCAGGCACATAACAGGCGGATCCTTTAGCAGTTAAAGATAATTCAAAATATAAATGCATAATCACAGATCTGGTTGTAGTCACCATTACTGTTCATTGATATAGTTGATATAGCAAAATTAAAAATAAATAAATATGGACTCAGTATGCATGATCCTTAGCGGGTACAGTCAACAATAGATTACACAAATACTAAATAATGGATCCTTCACAAGTTTAAGCAGGATATAATTTAAAGCAATAAGTCATCATGAATTACATGAAGATTTAAATGCAACCTTTAAACAATTAATATTTACTGAAAAGTTATAATTTTCCATCTTACTCCACATTCTGAATTCATTTTCTAAAACAGTACAAAATTTGTAATGACTCTTCAGCATTGAGCTTCAGTTGGCTATCGCAGTTAAATTAATTGAAAGGGTTAATAGCAGGTTTCAACAGATTATATCCTGTAATCTTATTAAATCTCAATTTTGAAAATTATTCAGTAGTTACGAAATAAAACAGTATACTTCAGAAATTCTTCTGCAAGGTCTTTACAAGTATTTAGAGTTTCATTTAAGTCAAAACATATGTGCACTGTTGCTCACTGAACTAGTAATGGAATGTTCCCATCTGTTTTAATGACTGACTTAACATGACGAAGAACTCTGGTTACTCTAGTGGAATGTGTGGTGTGTGTGCGGGTCCGAGGTCTGGAAGTCAACGTTCTCTACGGGTCGGCGATGCTTGAGGTCTTGGATGCATGCTGGTTCACTTGACGGCTTCGGGGAGTGACATGTTGCTAGCTTGCTCTGCCCATGGTGACAGATGGTCAACTCACCATGTTCTAAACCCCAATCTCCTGTCTAAATCAAGGACCCTGTGAAAAATAATTTTTTTTGTAGTTGCTGTCATCGCTAGGATAGCCTTTCCACACATTCTCGTCAACGAGCACACTCCACACTCAATGTCACGACCTTGCTAATACTTCAAGTGCGTTTCGTAATAACTTTACATTCAATTACACCATGGCAATGATTCTAAATATCTATAGCTGCGTTAATATTAACATTACACATAACCCTTTCATTACAAATTAAAAAACCCAAATTCACTGAAATAATTGCATTTCATCTCTTTTAAGTTTGAAAATCTTTTCGTACTTAATCAACCACGTGCTCAGTACCTGGAACAACATGTGATTCTTGGACGGCAAAAGCCTTAAGAAAAAAATGATTTTAAAATCCCGGATCACACACACACTTATAGACAAAATTATAATCATGGTAATATCCATGTTAAATTAGTGCCGAAGAAGAATAGTACTAACCTGAAACAGCTTTATAATTTACTCGCTCATAGTGTGCAGTACGTTACATATATACAGGCACCTCCCCTGGAACCGTCAGATGATCTCTCCGTGAACGAAATGAAGAATTGAACAACGTTCCTTCAGCCGAAGTCGGCTTGTTAAAAACACACGTTGCAGATTGTAAACTTACAGGATCAGCTGACCACAACGGTCGGTTAGATTAATTCGTCAAGCGGCAAGGCACGGCCTGGCTAAATATCGTCGCGCTCAAGGTCACCACAGCAGGCTTACAGTGAAACAGTTTCGACGGCGACAGACAACGCGATCAAGACTAGCGGCGGCACTTCAAATTCAAAATATTTGCCAGAAACAATCTTCTACTACATTATATTAGGCCGTGACTCGGCTAGTCACGGCACACTCTGAACCATTTTATTCGCTCAAATATTAACAATTTACTCAAATGTTTTATCTGTGTTGAATTAAATGTTTATTAACACTATTTCCGTTATTAAACAATGACCTATAACGACAGGGGATTCATCTGATCAATGCGTACGGTATTCTGCTTTATGCAGCTTTCTTCAGCTCACTGTAGCACTTTCGCTGTGCCATATCCGGTGGTACTGGAACTTGGTACTGCCTCTCCCCAAGTCTCCTCAAAACCTTGTTACTCTATAGCATGATATTATTGCTACAACAATTGTGTAACGCTATCGATTTTCGAGAGCGTTATTTCTACACTTATCTCGCCTAGCCGATCAGGCGCAGCGTCTCTATCAAGGCGGCACTCAAGCAGGTATATATAAGGCTCTACGGCCGGCTTAGAAATTAGCACACCTGAGAATGTTGTAGAGTGCGGATCAAGTGACTGTTGTATAGGATTAGTGGAAAATGATTATTGTGTTATAATTAGTGGAAAACTCTAACAGTTGACATTATTGTTGCGTGTAAGTTGAATTATTGTATGAGAGTACCTTGTTGATTTCAGATTGTTATTTGTGACTAATTAAAGCTTCATTATTAGTGTCTGTATTTTGTTTCCACCGTACAATACGACGCCTCGTGAGCCGTCGTAACAATGTGTCAACTAGAACAGCGATATTTGTATCACTTTTATTGTAAATGTAACGAAAAGAGAGACGGACATAATGACAGAAAATAGAAAAACAGACTATTTATCTGTATGTATGTCTATCTGCTGTCTGTTTCGGGTATCTTCCACTAAAACTTCGGATTGCATCAAACGATTTTCGTAAAAACATGCGTGCATTACCTTACCTTTACCTCACAGAAACCTATTACTTTGACATCGATCCCCCCAAAAGTAAGAAGTAAGTGGCAAGGGGAGAAATTTGAGAGGTCGAAGTTTTGAAACAATTGCAAAAACACATGTGGGATATCGAATTAAAAGGAATTTTATCCACGATACTGTTACGGCGATTACGGAACGCTCGCGAAGAGCCGAGAGCGTCATCCTACACGTTTCTCGGCTAGCCGAGCACGTGCAGCGTCCCGGTCAAGGCCGCCCAGCCAAGTACTCTCAAGACTGTTCGAATGCTTCTCAACTACTCAAATTATGCTGACATGGAAAATTATTCTGTAACGTCTGTAGCCTATAAATAATCAAAGGCGGCTGGCTTAGTTAGTTAGTTACAGTCGGCGATTCATTCAGGCGGATCAAGTGGTTGTTGCTGATTAGTGGAAAGTGATTACTGTGTTATAACTAACGCGGAATTCTTAATAGTTGACATTATTATTGCGTGTGACCAATTTTAACTTAAGTTGTTGTATGAGAGTACCTTGTTGATTACAAATCGTTATTTGTGACTAATTGAAGTTTGTAGTTAGTGACTTCATTGGTGTCTGTATGTTGTTTCTACTGTACCATACGACGATACATCATACCGTCATAACATTATGTTGACTAGAACAGCGATATTTGTACCACTTTTATCATAAAAGTAACGAAAAGAGAGACAGACAGACATAATACATAATAATGACACAGAGTAGAAAAACAGACATTCTGGAGTAGGAGTCTGTGTGTGTGTGTGTGTGTGTGTGTGTGTGTGTGTGTGTGTGTGTGTGTGTGTGTGTGTGTGTGTGTGTGTGTGTGTGTGTGTGTGTGTGTGTGTGTGTGTGTGTGTGTGTGTGTGTGTGTGTGTGTGTGTGTGTGTGTGTGTGTGTGTGTGTGTGTGTGTGTGTGTGTGTGTGTGTGTGTGTGTGTGTGTGTGTGTGTGTGTGTGTGTGTGTGTGATAGTACCGGGTGGGGCGGTTGTTACAATTAAACAGTATTGATCGTTTGGAAGTAACCCAGTAACACAAATCTGAAGCGTGCTAGTCAACATTAATTACAAACATAGTTGCTTTTGAAAACCGTCTCTCACGCAAGCTCACGAGCGCTCGTGTATGCGTACAATTTAAATAACATGTTGCTGTAAACAAATACACCGCGGGTAAACATCCGCTTTGATCGTATAGTCTACAGTATAGTGATTATAAACAAGGCCATTTTAAATAATAAATTATTTTAAAATAACAATACGGCAGATGAAGAAATAAAACAACAATTGATGAAAGCAAGAATACCTGAGCAGACAGTACCTGAACGGGTGCGCACCCAACAACAAGTGCTCATAATATGCCAATAATCTGCAATTTTATTTTTGACAAACACGTTTCTTGTGTGATGTGTGTGTTTCAAAGTTTTAAAATTTTAACGTCTGATGAAGAGGCATGTGCCTTGAACGCGTAACGTTTAACGTTTGACGCAAACCAAATTGAGAAGTCACACGGCGGACCGAATACAAGGTAATAATTTACTATAATTATAAAAGTGACTTGGATACCAACACGAACATGAATGTTAAAGCAAGAATAATTGCTGGATGCATGAATAACCTTATATGGAACAATAAAAACCTCACACAAGAAACAAAAACTAGGGTTTGCAAAAGCACAATACGTCCAGTAATATTCTGTGCATCAGAGACCAAGCCAGATACAGCAACAACTCAAAGAAAACGACAAACTATAGAAATTACTATATTACGGAGGATACTAGGAATGGACAAGGTACGATAGGTTGCTAAACGATAGTATAAGAGAAACGTGTAATGTAACAGATATTAATTCTTGGATTGCGGAAAGAACTAGGAAATGGAATGAACACAAATCAAAAATGGATGACACAAGGCTAGTGAAAAGGGCAAGAGACAGCCAACCAAACACCAGGAGGAGCATTGGTCAGCCAAGGAAAAGGTGGAGTGACAGCATGTAGGACCTTTGTTACAGAACATGACAGAGTCCTAACAAGGACATTAAAGAAGAAGAAGATATAATGAGTCAACACGCTCCTGTACACTTTCACTTGCGGCGCACGCCGTTAGCCGTAAATTATTCACTGAGACGAGACACAGAATGTAAACAAACAGTTCACTTGATCAATTATGTTGGGCGCACCGATTCAATTATATGGCGCTCCAAATCGCACGGCACCTCCGGGATTAGGAGACCCTTACTAAAAACACACACACACACACACAAACGTAACTGGGCTCCAAGCCGGGTTATGAATCAGCTATTGGGGCGTTTACTATGTAACTGCAACTTTTATAATATGAATTTTTTAACAAACGAGCTTAGCAGATTTGTAATCTCCATAAAATTTTAAAGAAAATCCCACCAAACGCGACGTGCTTGTGATATATTTTAGGTGTACAACTAAGACTAATTTAATATTTATTTTAGCTTTAGAAATTAGTATTTTGCAAATGTTATTTAATTTTTGTTGATAATCACGCACAATTCGACTCATCTTTATTGTAATAAAGTGTATTATGTGTGTATATTTCATAAAATATTTGTCATAAAAAATTGTAAATTTTTACATTTCAATCGTAAATTTTTAATTTTTAGTGCTTTATAATTAACTTTCAATCAAGTACTGTGCTTAAAATTGAATATGATATTTATATTTTAAATATAGTATGTAAGTAGGTAATTGTATGTAATTGTATACAGTTGTATAAGTTATCATATCAATCCATTTTTTTCATTAGGATACATTTTTAAATAAAATAATGTTGTAAGGAGTGTTACATACATTTGTTATTGTAGAAAAAAATACAAATTTTCGTATTACCAACGTAATTTTTTGCACTTTGAATGTAAATTGTAAATACATTTTTGTTTATAATCATCAAGATATCACCAACATACTTATTAATTCATAATTAAATCTTTATTAAGTATTCCAATTCTGCGTTTGCTTTAGAAATCCCTAAAATACTCATATTTATATGAATTATGTGTTGTTTGGACTCATTTTTCTCACAAATTTACGGAGATTACATAAAATTATAGTTTAATTTGGAGTATAAGCCAAATTAAAAAATGTTTATACTTGTTAATTGGACCGTATACTTATACCTGGACCGCCCGAGTCGTGCCTGGCCGGTTGTGAGTGCGCGTGCGAGAGTAAGGGTGTTCTAATCCCTTAGGTGCCATCCGGTTTCGAACACCCTATAAGTGTGTCTAATTTTCAAGACGTTATTCAGCACACAATGATAAACTATACACGCTACACAAACGGACTTCAAAGAATATTGTACAAATGACTCCAAATAAGTAGGGAACGTGCGTAAACGGTATACGGATTTTGGTCAGAAGTGGCGCCGGCTCAGGTGCACGAAACAAATTAGGGGCAAGTACATCTGTTTGGTGACTGTCCGTCTATACTGTTTCCGTTCTTAGCTTAATCCTGATGTAAACAAACCCACGTGGCTCATCTGAAACGCTATTGGTCAGGGGCGTTGACATTCTTCACACTGTAATCTGTTACGCGCATGTGCAGAGTGTCTGTATAGTCATGTTAGAGTTGTCATTACTGCGACAAGTGGTTTTGATTAAGTTTAATCATCTTTATGAATACACAGAACTTTATCGCTGCTACCAAAATGAACATAAATTTAAAAAGTTTTTAGTAAATGATATTGATCAAAAATCGAGGCACGCCGTTTTAAAACTTCCTCCTTATCACTGTATTCTGAATCGCATTGAATAAATATGGAACCAGTTGAAAGGATATGTTGCCCGTCACAACACAACATATAAGCTGCATGATGTAAAACAACCGATAGAGAAGACGGTAAATGAAATGACGACGGACGATTGGATTCGTTGTGTCGAGCATGTATTCAGGGAAGAAGACAAAGAAATTGGGACAAATTACAGACACCGTCGTGGACAATCTTATCATTCATACCGCTGACTCAAGTTCCGACACAGACATGAAAGGCATTGAATTACTCTCTGACGGTAGTTGATAACATACAGCATACTGGTAATTATCACAGCTTCTACTTTTGCTTTAAGTATAGGCCTACTTTATTTTTTCTTGCGATATTCAAACAGTGAATAAAAGAAAGCCATTCGTATTCACTCCGTCTTATAAAATATGCCATTGTCGCTCTGGACACAGTCACACAAATATGACTTTAGTCAGGAAAAATTATGACAATTTACGTGTGTTTATATACAGTATCAACATTATATGTACCCTGTCTGTACTCCTTCTGTCAGAGTAACACGCCTCTAATTCAAGTAGCAAATAGCGTTTCAGATGTGCCACGCCTGTTTGTTTACATCAGGATTAAGCTAAGAACGGAAACAGTATATTATCTGGCTATACAGTGGGCGCCCTCTTAACCGGCCTCGGTTTAACCGGCCGACT
The DNA here is from genome assembly GCA_034769895.1 of Magicicada septendecula. Lineage (NCBI taxonomy): Eukaryota > Metazoa > Arthropoda > Insecta > Hemiptera > Cicadidae > Magicicada > Magicicada septendecula. The sequence goes on from CM068368.1 coordinate 852,149,650, forward strand.
GGCTATGAGGTAAACAAAGATTCATACAGTACCGAGCGGCCCACCGACATGTCAATACTTGTATGATTTGCACTTGTTTACTTTTACGTTTTAGTCAGTTTAGTGGTTGATTTATCAAAGTGAAGACGTGTGTCGATTATTACTACTGTAAGTGATTTCGTGAGTTTGCTTATGTTATTTGTGGTGAGTGACACAAAAGGGAAACGTGTAGTGCGAATAATAGTGCAGAATGCGAAAATCTTGAAGAAAGAGACGTTGACGAATGGATAACTGGTGATCAAGAGCTTGAAAATGAAACTTTGGCTAATGAGCGAATTATAAGTGTTGTCTGCCAACAAACTGATATTGGCGAAGATGAGATCCAAGAAGAAAAAAGGAGAAGAGGACAGTGAGGGAAAAGCGTGACTACGCTTTTAAAAATTCATTGAAAACTAAGAAGCAACAAACAATAACTTATTTTTGTAAGTGTAACTGAAATATACAATATTGATCGGTGTCATAAATGCAGTAATTATTATTTTGTTTTGCAAAGTGTTTCATTAGATGAATGTTGAGTTTGTATTTAATTAATGTTGAGGTACTCATAACTTATTACCGTATTCTGCTGAGCAATACATAGTTTTCAACTTAATATTATTATTTGTCACTTAAGTAAACAGTATTAAAGCACTTTAATCAGAGTTAAAACTTAGTTTGAAAGAAAATTCGGTTTAACCGGTCATTTTGTTAACCGGTCGACTCCTCGGTCCCTAGATGGCCGGTTAAGAGGCGTCCACTGTATGCATTTTTGTTATTATTCTGTCTCTCAAGTGGATAAATTACGTACAGTAGTTCAGTACGGTTTTCCACGCGACGACAAGTGACTGAGTTGCAAAATCGGTCAAAATTTTAACCACATTGGAAACACAAGCGTATTAACACAAAATTTCTGTAACCAAACGTATGAAAGGAATTAAATGTTAACTAAAATTGTAACTTTAATCGATCAATACAAATTGTAAATATCTGTATGGAGAACCATACATGACTTCCATGTTCTAAGATTTATATTTAAAATCATTGACTTGAATTCGGTTCGATAATTTCTAACAAGTCAGGTGTGTTCCTTGTAATTCGAGTTTTATGTTTGACAAATTGAAATGAAGTATTTCCATAGAAACTACTTCTTTGTTACCAATAACGTAATACACATACGTATAAAAAATCCGGTATGGAGAACCATACATGACTTCCATGTTCTAAATTAACTATAAAATTATTTTTACACTCAGAATGAAACTAAATATATCAGCATGCTTTTGGTAAAAACGCTGAAAAAGATAATCAAAATACGAATTATACATAGTTGTTAATACAGTATTTTAAAAATTAAAGACTTAATTTGATTAAATTATCTTTTATTTAAGCAACGCGTAAGAAAGCGAATACGCCTCAGCGTTTGTTATCTGAGAATTTCTGAAAACGAATAATTATTTTGTTTACGTATCCGTGGTTACATAGCACAGAACGGTATCAATTGTTAATATTTTAGAGAATTTTTTTTAGTTTTCGGTCGAATAAATTTATAACATCAATACAAAAAATTACCCGCTCCACCTTCAATTACCGTTTCCATTTATAGATATTTCATCTAACTTTCTACAGTGGATTATTATAACCTTCCGTTCAGGATACTTTGTTTATCAAAATTAACTACTTTACTCTTGATAAAACGTAAAACGTTGCAGGTAAACTACCCCTTCCCCTTTACCGATCTTCACCAAAATCAATAGGCCTTGAGTTTTCTACAACTCGGGCACATACGGAAAAAAATATTTTATTCTGTTTGAATCTACGGCAATTATCGTTCGCCATAGAAAAAAATGTACACACAGACACACATTTTGAGAGTAGTGGACTGTAACGTATAAAATAAAATAAAATTATGTTAAAGGATCGCCAGTAACAATCATAGGATGCGTAAAAATTATTTAATTTAGCATTGAATTTAAAAGCGCACAAAGAAACCAAATCACTAAACAAATATTTACATTTACAATAGTGATTTGAAGTAAACAATAAAAACTGAACACACAAAACGAAACGATATTTCTTAATGATCGGTACCGGAACGTCTGATAAATTACGATATGACAAACGTATGCGGTCACTCACTTGAACCCGACTAAATTGCTTCCGTTAATATTACTGTCTCATCATATAGAGCGCAGCACCGTACAGCGTACAACATATACAGACAACTTTCGGAAAATGACTTTTCTCCAATATCTCCAACACGATTTTTTTCGCGATCACCATACTTCCATTTCCTTACGGATCATGGAAGTAAAAAGAATCACAACAAGTACGCGTCGACGAAATAAAAAATTTGTACACTGAGATTTTGCAGAAGTATCTGCTCTCCAAACCTCTCAAAAGTAGCATAATACGTTTACAAGCAGTAGATTGAAATGTATTAACTAATTTAACGGACCGATAATTTGAGTAGAGGGTTAGGCTTCAAAGCTCTCTGTCCTACGAGACAAACGTTTCATTAGGCCGACGTGCGTTTGATGCCAACAGTTTGATGTTGAGATTCTCTCTCAAGCCTCGTTAAACGATGCTATCAGAAAATAACATTAAACGTACGCTCTGTTGAACTTACTATTTCTGACCAAAATTTTCTACACGCTCTGTAATAGTAAAGCGCAATACGTCAAAACAACACACTCAAACACAGTCAGAAGTTACAATTATTTTAATAAACCAAAACCCCGGCTACGGAAGCACTGTGTAAATTTAAAGACAAATTTTGTCCGTTATATATCGCAAAGACAATTTTTATAAACAGTAACTGAACGAACGAAGCTAGTTCTCAGCTTAAACTCGACCGCCAAAGCGATGGAAAGTTATTCTAGAAGTAGCTCTGCGCGACCTGTATAAGCAACAGCGGCTGGCTTTGTCAGTTAGTTACAGCGGGCGATTTCTTTGGTGCGGACCGAGTGGTTGTTGAGGATTAGTGAAAAGTGATTATTGTGTTATAATTTGTGTGGAACTCTATTGGTTGACACTATTATTGCATATGGACAAATTTAACTTGAATTATTGCACGAGAATACCTTGTTGATTACAAGTTGTTACTTGTGAATAATTAAAGCTGGTAATTAGTGACTTCATTGGTGTATGTAATGTTTTCCACTGTACCATACGACGATCAGCGAGACCGTCGTAACAATATTGATCGTCGTATGGTACAGTGGAAAACAAAATACAAGACACCAATTGAGTCACTAATCACCAGCTTTAATTATCACAAGTACGGTTTATAAGCAACAAGTCATTCAACAAGATTATACTCGTACAATAATTCAAATTAGCCTAATTTGTCCACGCCCAATGATAATGTCAACTAATAGAGTCCCGCACAATTATAAAACACATAACACTTCGCCACAATACTTCGGACCGCACTGGAAAAATCGCCACTAAAACTGAACTAAGCGTCGCTGAGGTCTTCTATTTATACCCCGCTGAGATTCCAGAATAATCCATAATACGCGTTTACTAGAAAACACTAGAGTGCAATTGATTGCGGCCTTGCACACAGCGCGCGCGGACCGGTATGGTCTGGAATAGTCTCATTGCGGATGCGTGACAAGTGTCACGTAATTGTCCTTCACCTCAAAGTAGCAGCAATATGTACGCATTCTCACATTACAGCCGGGATCCACTGGAATAGCCGAGAAACGCGTAGAATGTTCAGTAATGGCGATACAATAGCCTATATTAATATTATGGTCGCATTATGGTATTAATGAAAATTTCCTATTTAAAATACACATGTGTTAGAAAATATAAAGGAATTTCTGTCGATTAGTCAAATCTCAAGTTGAGGGAATTTGAACATATTTGAAGTAGATAACCTTAATTCTGAAATAATGGTTCGAGCAAAGAAATCAATGTCGAATACTTTTCGTCTACTGACCCCCGCCCGTGCGTTCACACGCGCCTCTCACGTTTCGTCTGCTCCATGGTGAGGCATCCTCAGAGGCTCAAGTCCAAGTCCAAGTCCCAGTAGTGGGAACAGCACGGCGGACGCAGGGCCCGGACGAACTAAGGCCCCACTATACTACCGAATACTATAGGCTACCATAGTATAGTGGGGCCTTGGGCGAACCCGATGCCTGCCCGTTGCCTACTTGTTACCATAAATAGCCGTCTCGCGTTTTGCAGAATTGGAACTAGAGGTGTTTTAAACTAGTATTTGAAAATAACAGGTACGAAAAAACTGTTCAAAAAAAAAAAATTAAACGTACAAGTACCTGTTATTATATACGCATTATACATATACCTGTGTTATATGATTTGTTATAAGAAATAAATTGAAATTAAAAGTATTAACAATGTTACTTTACACTGTGACTTTATTAAGCTGTTACTGTTTAAAACAAAATAAGAAACAAGAGAATTTAAAGGCCTATCTCCCTTTGGGAATATTAATTTAAGTGTTCGCCACGAGTAAACAAACTGACAGATTTAATATTAAATTATTGTTTCCATTTTGGTTAGTCAAATCAGTTGTAAAACTCAGGCAATTAAATACAGAGTGCACGTAATAGCACAACAAAGAATTTCAAAAAATTTACTTGAGGTGTGCAGTGAAATCAAAATCATCTCCGAAATCACATTAACGAAAAGTACTATATGGCCTATCAGCCACTCTGTACTCTGTAGGCTATAACACAATATAATTCGCTTTTTCAAAATTTACCAAGTTTGTGACCAGTATAATATATAATTTGTTATTATAATCCGTATTATATATCTGCATAACACACGAGAATAAATGTAACAACAGTGTGAATTTTTTTCATTTATTAAAAACAGCTTCGTCTCTTTGGCAAAGAGATACTCTGAACCTCGCTGTTTTGCTTCGTTTCGTACTTGTATGGCAATCGGCACATGCGCAGAATGAAGTATTCAGCACCAAAAAGAACCGCGAGGCCGCGAGTAATCGGAACGGGTATTTCGACTTACTTTTCAGTCACTATTATATCCGCTCCACAAAATTATCGTTCCAATATAGCTGTTACAGGTATATCGGCCCACCTCTAATTGGAACCTCCTTTAGTTTCTATTTTTTAAGGGGTGGAAACCAGAGGCTCAAATGAGTCTCGGTTGTGTGTGTGTGTGTGTGTGTGTGTGTGTGTGTGTGTGTGTGTGTGTGTGTGTGTGTGTGTGTGTGTGTGTGTGTGTGTGTGTGTGTGTGTGTGTGTGTGTGTGTGTGTGT